>CM062816.1:1486647367-1487954367 GCA_031772625.1 Pinus tabuliformis | reverse complement strand
TAATTTTACAAATGTATCAATAAACATTTTATAGTTTTCATATTAAGGATTAGTAAGATTCACCAATGTTTTTAAACTTCAAGATAATTTTTTGTCCTTAAAATTTTCCCTCACCAAGTTAGTGTGGAGTCCGTTCTTTGCAGATGTCTAACACTTGAAGAGGCTGAATAGGTCTTGAATGAATACTACTCTAGTGCTTATGGTGGTCATATGTCAGGCTACACCACTGGTAAAAAAATCATCTGTGTTGGTTATTTCTGGCCTTCTATCTTTAAATATTGTATTCTGGTTGTTCACAAATGCCATGAATGTCAGATTTTTAACTGCAAGCAGCGCACCCCGCCAACACCCTTACACTAAGTAGTTACTGTTGGCCCATTCGCTTAATGGGGCATATACTTCACGAAAGCTGGGTGGCATGGCTATATTAAAAAAACTTGGAGGGTCGGTGCTTGGAACCTCCCAACAAAACCTGAATTATTTCATTCAACAGCTAAAGTTTCAACCCTCCAAATTTACGTATATATTGTGTTTTTATATTGAGTTTTTCCAATAAACCCCTTGTCCAGTCGTTCACAACATTTAGATTCGTCTATCATTTCATACCCTTGTTTATTATTCTCATAATACTATTTTATGCGCACACCTATGGGATCTTTGGGGTTTATTGTTTGTGGTGACTGAGAAGCCATCGAACTCCCTACTTGTCTTGTTGTTGTTTAAGCAAAAATTAGCAGGTATTTATTTGATCAGTGATAGTGAGTAGCCATGCAAGTCGAACATTATATGTTGGGAATCTACCTGACGATATCAGGGAAAAGGAAGTTCAAGACCTATTTTACAAGTATGGACTTATTGTTGATATTGATCTGAAGATTCTTCCCAGGACTCTAGCTTATTATTTTATAGAGTTTGAGAATGCTCGTGACGCAGAGGATGCTATTCGTGGTCGTGATGGGTATAATTTTGATGGCAATCGTTTACGAGTCGAGCTTACCCATGGTGGTCGGGGACAATCTTCAACTAATGATCATTATAGTAGTTACAGCAGTGCTGGGGGGCACAGTGGAGGAGTATCTCGTCGATCTGAATACCGCGTCCTTGTTATTATCGTACCATCATCGACGTCATGGCAGGATCTAAAGGACCATATGCGAGGAGCTGGCGATGTTGGTTTTTGCAAGTGTTTCGTGACAGCAGCGGTACAACTGGGATTGTGGACTACACGAATTACGATGACATGAAATATGCAATCAGAAAGCTTGACGACTCTGATTTCAGGAATGCATTTTCTCGGGGTTATATCTGGGTCAAGGAGTGTGTATTCAAGAGAAGCATTTCAAGGAGCCCCAACCACAGTTACAACCATAGTCATAGTCGTTCTGTGTCACGGAGTCGGAGTCGGAGCCGAAACAGAAGCAGCAACAAGAGCGCTATTTGCAGCAGGAGCCGTAGTAGGAGCCGCTGCATCAGCCACAGCAAGTCTCCAGAGCACAAAGCACCACCTCATTCAATGTCAAAGTCACGATCTCGGTCTCCATCTCATCCTCGCCCTCGTCCTAGGCGCCATTCTCTGTCTAGATCACTCTCAAGGTCTAGGTCAAGGTCCAGAACTCCTCAGCATTTGCCAACCTCATATAAACCTCGAACTCAGAGTCCTAGAAGCTGCAGCCTCAGTCAGAGCCCCAGCCCTAGCAGGACCCCAACCAATCCTATTCTCGTTCACCTGCAGTCCGAAGTCTGTCTCCAGCTCCCCGAGATGATTAGACTAAATCCTATACACAATTTTATTTTGGAAAGTGAGTGGGAGATCTCTTAGAGGAGCTTCTATAAAAAGTGGAAAGTTGTTCAAACAAGAGTTTCTTGAGAACATCGTGGTAACCTCTGGTCATTTACATCTATGTGGTGCTGCTGAGATCGACATTTTGGATATATCCTGCTGTTGTCTCTAAAGAGGCTCTTGTATTATTTTCTCAACTTGGGCATCTCTAGTTGAGTGGCAGAACCTCTAATTTTTGGGTTGGTTGAGAGTTTATTTGCACTTACGTGCTTTTGATAGAAAGCATGGGTATATTCAACACTATTCACTGCAGAATTTGATTCAGAGCAACTTTGACTGCTTGGAGTTAGGTTTCATTTTCAAGTTTATTCGAGGAAGTGATATAATATAATCGATAATATTTAAAAAAAAACTTAGTATAACATGTCAATTATAAATTTGGCTTTCTGAGTACTTTGCATAGTTTCACAAAAAGACCATAATAAATGGTTTCTCTTTTTATTAAATTTGACATTAAAAAGTGATTGAAAATATATTAAAAAAAAGGGTTTTTCCTGTCTGAAAAAAAAGTGATCGAAAATAATATTATTTAGTGATTGATCTGTTGTATAGGTTGATTTTGTTATTTATGAATGGTAGTCTTGGATAAAAGGGCGATAGAGATGTAGGCATAGGATTCAACCTACATAACAGTATATTAAAGAACGATTGCGGTATAGCCTTACAAAAATTTTGGTTGTTGTTGAGGTCTATGGCACGCATAAAAACCTAGTTTCCCGCTGGAAAACCACCATGAGGCGTTTAGGTTTTCACATATAATAACGTTACGATTTAACTTGAAAAAGGATAAGTCGCTTATTATTCTGGTTAATATTCCTGGTTGCATGAGAGAGAAGATATATGTTGTTGATGGCATACCTGGTTCTCTGGCAGTGGCACGTTTCAACGAGCCATGATGCTATATAGGGTAGATTTCCCCTGTTTCAGAAGGCTAACCAATCTGCATAAATGAATCTACCACTGCAAATCATAAATTAGTCTTAAATAAAATGCATAAAATCTAAAGCCAATACCCTGCACATAATGTCAAACTTTCATTTCAAAATCCTACCCGCCACGTCACCACACAGCATACTATAATATTATGACACCATCGGACTACCAACGCCTATCTTTGTATGTAGATAAGGTAGTCATGCACTCACATTATTCCAAATCTTATTTTAGATATCCTAAATCATATTTTAGATCTTCTAAGTCGTAATCATGCAAAATCATCGCCCAATATTATCCATGGCTAAGAGCAAGCTATTGAAATGAAATGACTTAATGGCTTTGGCGAAATAAACTATATTTAAATTTAATAAATTTTTTGGATTTTGTATTTTTGTTTGAATTTGAAAATCTGTTCAAATAATTTTCGTATAATTTATTATATAAAAATTATTCTCTTCAAATTAAATCTCACTTATTCCTTTATTAAAAAATAAAAAATTTCTCAAACCCACACCCAAAATTGAAATAAACACAACACAATTAATATATTATCCTCTATTTTATTTTAGATTATACTTTAATATAATAATATAATAATTATATTAATATATTAATATATAATTGATCATGTTGCATATCATTGGTTTTTCTCAGAGCTTGCAATGAGGCAATCTTCGCCAGGATTCGACCTGTGAATTTATTGTTTGAGAAGTCTAGAAGCCAGTGGAGATGGAGGGCATGGAGAATGCAGTGGACCGAAAATTAACAATGGGTGAAATCAAACAGACGGACGGTGATAGAACAGATAGAAGATTAATAAAAGGGGTGGGAGAGGTTTTAAGTAACGCTTGGTATCTTATTGTTTTTAAATTGAAAAACGGTTCATTTTTTTTATTTCATCCATGCCTTTGGATGGTATATATGACTCTAAAATATTCTCTCGCTATTGTGAAAATTATGAGATATATAACATCTCTAATTCCTATAAGAGATATTTACCTTTTTGTCATGGATTTATATTTTTTTCCAATTTCAATGGTGTTTAGTAACCGTGGATGACATATTTCCACCATGGCACTAGCTTTTGTGGACATTTTAGTGCATGGAGGTACTAGTCCCTCAAAGGTTGGCATTTATGGTACATTCCATGACAACAATTCCATCTTGGAGTTGGGAGGTAGTTGTAGTTATAGCATCCCTTGGATTTTGGAACTGGTCGATGCAGAAGTCAAAATCGAGAATGGGCGGTGTCTCGAGAAGAAGCATGTCTTCCCTATAGTAGCTCAACGCAACAGTGGGATGACATTCATGCAATAAATATTTGTATGTCTAATCTTTGAAGAATTTTTACCCTCTTTATATTTCCATGGTGGAATATGGTTTTCGGTTTACAAAGCAGCTCGATGGTCTAGAAACTAATTGGCATGCCCAAGGTTTATGGTTGATTGACCCTTCCCAGAGCTATACTTTATATGCCCCTCCTTTTCCATTGTTAGCTAATACCATCCCTAGGCTAGCTTTGAAGAAAACCATGAAGTTTGTTTTCATTGTGCCCTGGTTGCTTTCCATTTTCCTCACTGGTCTTCCCATATACACGGGTTTTCTTTCATTGTGCTTATCTATCCTTTCAGTGTTACGCCCCATTAGTGTATTCACCCTTCAAAAGGGCTTCGAGGTCGAGGCCCTCAGGGAAGAAATTGGGCTCAAACACAAGCTTAAATAGCTATGGCTATTTTCCATTCCTCCTCTCTACTTGAAATCCAAGAAAAAATTCACAAGTTAGAAACTTTAACTGCTAATGATCACCAAGCCCACTCTGACTTTGAAAAACAAAAAGAATTAGCTAGTTGGGTCCTCAACACTGGCCATACCAAGGGAAGGCAGAGTTAATAATGCAATTCCATCAACTTCCATTGGCAAATGAAAAAGCTCTTAGATATGGTACTAAAAGAAAAGTATAAGGAAGAAAATGAAATCGTAGCATTCCTTAATGAAATGTGATGAGTCCAATGCCACCACTGCTCTTGCTTAGCCATCTTCACTATGCACATGGCGCACATAGAAGGTCATCTACAATGCAGCCTCATGTTGCTAACTCCAACGAGCACAACCACCTAGGATTCGGCTCAAGTAACATCCTATGATAATTGATGTTTGCTTGACCTTTTGGATTCTCTTTCTTACTTCTAGTAAATTAGTTTCTTCTAGATGATGTTTAACCAGCTATAATTGGAAATTGTTATTTTGTATTTCTGTCATAGTGTATGTCATAAAATTGGATGGAGGCTAAGAATATTTTTCGATGTTTTTTTATGATAAACTGTAGGTCTAGTTTCCCTTACGGAAAAACAAAACCATGTTCTTGTTTGACAATGAACTCTAATTTTGTATGGAAGTTATTTTGAGACAAAAGAAAATTTAGCATAGATATAAGATTCAACTTAATAATTATAGGAAAAATATTGGATTAAACATATCAAATAATATATTTTATTCAAATTTTCCATATATTTCCATTTTGATCTTCACTTAATTGTTGAACATATTAGAACTATATGTTTTATCCCAGGAGTATTATGTGATAATGGGATTTTTTTACACTAGTCTAAATTTTACACTCTCTTACAAGGAGTCATATTGAATTCTTTATTGAATCCTTTCTCACGGATTATCTTGAGTTAGCCATTGTTAATAATCAATTACATTCACTCAAGATGATGAATTGGAAAATTAGGCAGTGTTCCCTTCAAGCCAAATCAAGAAATCTCACACCAGGCAATGCCATGAGCTCATTATGGTCAACACTCATCATGCATGGATTGCAACAGAATGATGTAATCTTGGTACACCATTGTTCAGACTCTCGAAGGGTAGCTTCCACATCATAGGTTTTATCATGTGTTCAAGTCTTCTGTAGTAGGGAGTGAAGTACATAGAATAGGCACATTCACTCCAAACTTGTGGGGATGGCTTCATTTATGGATAAGTAGATCGTGCCCCTCTCAGGGTTGATAGTATGAATTTTTGCGATGCATTTAAATGTCACCTTCCTAACTGGTTTTGTTGGTCAATATTTCATTCTCTTGACAACATTGTTCTCAGAGCTCCCTCTCATATTCCAATTTGAGCTCGATGATTTGAGGATGCATTGCACTATATACAAGTTAGAAGGAACAATCGACAACACAAGTAACCTCTTCTCCTCACATATTAATCCAACATTGACGATAATTCCAATGGTTTTTGGATGAAATAAGCTAGGTACATATTAAGTTAAATGAGCTCTGTCTTCTTATCCCTCCCCCTAGTGTCACTTTCGTGTTTCTCATGTGTAGTTGACCTCCTACTGATATTTTTCATGCAACTATCCTCTCCACAATTTGAATGATGAAGCATAAGGGGATAAAAACTCAACTCACTCTCTATGATATTGAATCCACTTATTAGCAAACATATATTTTATGAATTACAAAATTTTTGATGTTCATTTCAAAATCTATAATTATCATCACTCAATCAGAGTAGAGACTTGCATTTTACTTTTATTTTGTTTCATTAAGCGAGTTGTTTTTTATCCACTTTGATATTGGATAATGTTATGTTCAATATGTATTCATTTAGAAAGCTCTAAATGCATGTTTTTATGAATAAAATTTCTCCACTTCTGATTGAAAAACTAAATATGTTTTATTCATCCCCACAAATTTGAGTGATATCATGTCTCTTGTAAATTTGAATATTCCGTGGAAATGGAGCGACATAAGATACATAATTTGTGGTATAAATAAAAATATGCATATAATTAAAAACTATAATTGTACATGATTCTTTATTTATTTTAAATAATATTTAGCTCAAGGCTTCCTTATATTGACTCGAGGTGGATGTATCACCGCTAAATTTTATTCATTTTTATTTATGGATGGTATCTATTGAGTTTAAGGAGAATATGATTCATCTTAGTTATAGATGGATGGATGGGCCTGATGGGAACTCGAAGAGTTTGATTTTTGATTTTTTATCTTTCATTTTTCTTAGTCGTCTCCTCCTTCTTGTGTGTTGTCATCTGTCATAAAAGTGTGATCCAAGTGGATGTTGGTGGCCACCTGCCTATTCCACTTGGACACCCACCATTGTTTCTTTCATTTTTTTAGTTTCCTTATTTGTAGCATAATTTAATATTTTTGGCTGTTTTTTGGGTCCTACACTTTCAGAGCTATTTTGAGGCCTTAAACGATATTTTTTTGAGAAAAATGGGACCAACAATATTAATAAATTGATATTTGTTCATTCAAAAGTTGTTTTCCTTAGATAGATCTTTCTAACAAGGTATTTTGCACATCAAACGAAGATCATATGCCAAAGTTACGACTCCAGGAAGTTGATGCACCAATTTACCCAAACTAGGCCCATAGTTTGGCGCTTCATCTCTTAGGGTCAGGTTTTAGGATGTTTAGGGTTTTCCATTGTTTCTCAATAATAAATAGGCCTTTGAGCCTTATTGTAACACAGTTTAGAGGCATGTAGCCACCACATCTCTTCTCAGAGAGAAGCTACCATCACCTGAGCTAGTCTTATTTCCATTTTGTTTGTAAGCATATTTCTGTATTTGATATTAATGAAATGAAGAGTTATTTCTATTGCATCTTTGTATTTATGGTATATTTTTAATTTGTTGCGTTCTTGTTTAAATCCAGATCAGTCGTATCAGAGTGGTTTGCTCTTTCTCTTTTTTTCTTTGCATGTCCCCAACGAGGTCTGGATATAAGGAGTTAGGGCTTGATCTTGTTGAACCTTTTCAAGATTAGTCTTGCAAACCTCAATGGCCGCCCATGGGAAAGAAAAGAAGGACGAGCAGGCAGGAGATCCTATCGAAATATTGCAAACAGAGGAACGCGATGATGGATAGCTTTACCCAGATCCTTCAGTGGTTTCCCACCGGTGATGCATCCACATCTAGAAACCACTCTGACAGAGTTCCACGACTTTCTGGGTCTTGCCAATTTCTACCGCAGGTTCGTGTTGGGATTCTCTCATATCACTTGCCCATTGAGTCAAGTCACCAAGGGAGGAGTGAAAGAAAAATTCTTTTGGTTTGAATCTCAACAGAAGGCATTGGGAGAGTTGAAACATCACCTCTGCTCTGCACCAGTGTTCACATTAACATACTTGCAACAGTGGTAAACTTGGTGAAATTTTTTATTTCCATAATGAAAATGCTTAATAATAGAGTTTTTTTATAACCATGAACATAATTTTTTTGTAATGACACATCCTTGAAATATCAATGGTTCTTTGCTATATGTATTGTTGTTGTTAGAGAATATTAAAAATGACATAGAGAAGGACAAAGAGGCGTCGAATCATCCATCAACTTGAAATTCTTGATTGTTGTAGAAGATCTTAATCATGATAGAATACTCGGTGAGAGGGGTATTGAGTGTCTTCTCTTGAGATTTTTTCCTTATCTACCATTGCATTAATCACACAATGTACCACATTGATGGAACCTTCCTCATCATTTTTTTCTTAATAGAGGGAAAATCGTCCCTCATCTTTTCAGGTGTTCCTACAGAGCTTCATGCTCTATTGGTATTTCCAATTCTATTTGGCACCATGGGCCAATATCTTGGTCACGAACACAATTTGTTTCTTTCTTGTTTGACCTCTAATTTAATTTGAAGTCGTAAGCAAGGTATCTCATCATGAACACAAGTAAAACATCTAACCAAACTAAAAAAAGACAATTATATTATTTTGACGATACAATCTCTAGTTTGTGAGATGTTCTGGTGAGTCTTATACCTTGTACTTTAACTCCCATCAGCTACCCAATTAAATGATCGGCAAGTCCAAACCTTTGGTGGCCATTGATGAACCCTAACCTAATTCAATGGTTATATGACTCAGTGTTACAAGATGAGGTCAAGGAATGGATTAACGATGGGATTCTTACAACAAAATTAATAGTTGAAGAACCATTGGACATTCACAACTTCCACAATTGATCCACTTTCTTAAGCCTCATGGGCATTTTTTCAGGGGTTTGATAGTCGTATTTGGTGTGAAACAAATCGCTGGTCATCCCCACTGTTATTATCCAATGGACACTGTCTGGCTAGAGATTCGTCGGTCGTGACTTAATGCTATGAATCGATACATGGCTCAAATTTCTCAAAACTTATCTCAATGACATAAATTTCAGGTCATGTAGCTTAATATGTGGTGTAATGGTCAAATGGATGATCCTTGTCATTGGAAGAGCTCATGTTCATCGATTGATTTATCTACTAGTCTTTCTAGGCATGCACACACACACACATATATTTCACTTTGGATTACCACAATAATTTGGCCAACTTACGAGAGAACGTTGTACATGAAGAACTACACTTAGACTAACATAAGCTAGAGAAAAGATGCCATAAAACATATACTAGATAGATTTATTACTTTGAACTTCTAGGTAAATACATACACAAAGTCTTTCACAATTCATGGGCTTGGACAGGTGACTCTTTCGAGGACCCCCGTACTTTATATCATTTTCACACTAAGCAAAATATGTTCTTAAGATAAAATGGTTGTAACTAACAACTTTGCTAGAAAATTTACATATGTTCAACATGGTAGAAACTAAAGGACACCTCATGCTTATCAAATATTTATCCTTGTTCACTTGGACACCTTGGAAAAACTACCAAATTCATGGGGAGTAAAGATATTCTCCATAAATGCTTTAATTTAAAAAACCAATGAAAAATAAATTTATGGAACATGCTCTTCCATCAATTTATAAGGTAAAAGAGAGGTTGAATTAATTGTTAAGAGAAAGTTGTGTCTTCAAGGAAGAGGAATCCCTAAATTATTTTGTTTGAAATAATCAAATGTTTGACAAACTGAATCCATATTCCCTTTATTTCCCTTTATTATTTTATATATGTATGTATTTCATATTCTTAAAATATAATTAGGCCGATAGGCCTTCCTATGCATCAACAATCGTCAACATTTTTATCCTCCTCCGTTCGATCAGGTGAGACACTTTCAACCATTGATTTGAAGTGTGACTGCTTTTTCCAAATATCAGTTGAGTTGCCTTCTTGGCATGGCAAGATATTTTTACTGCTTTTTCCCATTCTTTTATGTCACTCTTAAGATATTTTTGCTGCTTTTTCCCATGTATACATCAGCCTTGCTAGTTTCTATTATAAAGCACTGGTCAAAGAGCTTTCCATTATAAAGTTCTGGGCATCCATTGGCAGATGCTCCAGGTTTCCGGTGGCGTTGAAGACTTACCTTCTATGTTTATGCCGTTAGGCGACAGGGCAGCATTGGATTCGCCAGGGCCGAGGATTTAAAGGCAGTGCTGCAGAGCGTCGTAGCGCTTAAAGACTTCATGTATCATACGGCCATGCTTGCTACTCCTAACCAGAGGACTATCAGCTACTCAGCACACATGGCTGTCGCGCACTGAACAAAATACAAACAAGAACATCATGACAATTTTCCGAGGGCAACAATTCGTTCTTTATCGATCTTTTTCCAGTCTTTGTAGCATATCAAAGTAAAGTACAGTCGAGGGGAATCGATCGTGTGTAGATCTTATAACCTTCTCTCCTATTAATTCTTAGATTTCTGTTGATCTGTTTGAAAGAATGATGTCCCATAATTCTGCATCATTCATGCATTCTTGTCGCTGTCGCGTCTTTCTTCTTGTTGTCTATAGAATCCGAGAGAGTAACAAAAGGGACTTTAAATTTTCTTCCTCTTCTGTAAGCACCGCAATATGGTTAATTACAGTTAGAATAAAGGCTAGCCTCTAGGATCATCTGTGTGTTTTTCGTTCTTTCCTGTTGTTAATGTATTGAATTGAATTGAATTGGAAAACCATGGACTGGTGCCAATGGTGATTCGATCTCGCGACGAGATGAATTTACTATTTAGTTTTCGATCTCGTGACAAAACCCTGATTGTTACCTGTGCGAGTTACCGTTTACCGTTTAGTTATAAGCAAGTGGAAGGAATGATGATTTTTGCTTTGCAGTACCCATAAATGGTGGAATAATAAGATATTATGTTTTGCTTGCAAAGTTGTCATCTACTAGTTGACTCAAAGAGTCGTGAAGTTGAAATCAAATTTGTAAAGACATTACACTCATGTTAAAGCATTTTCCACATTCCAATGCTGAATTACCGTAACAACCATTGAAAACATGTGAACGCACTATGCAAATCCTAAAGCTCAATTTCGGTTGAAAACATGTGAACGCACTATGAAAATCCTAAAGCTCAATTTCGGTTGAAAACATGTGAACGCACTATGCAAATCCCAAAGCTCAATTTCGGTTTTGATGAAAGCATATCTTATATGGTAGAAACTCATTTTATATATACAAGATTTAACACGTAAATCGTTTAAAATTACCGGTACTTTTTAAAAAGGTTGTGGTAAGTTTTATAAAACTAATGACATCTTTATCGATGAACCTAAGTACTTTTTAAATATGTGGAGGTATGTTAAGAAAAGTAATGGATATCTTTATCAAAACATTGTAAGTACTTTTAAGAAAATATTGTGGCAATTCGTTAAAAAAAATACTGATGTAGACTTGGGTATATAGAATGTGAAGGGAATGATTATCATATCCTTTTCATTAGAGGGAAATGCCTCGTGAACCCTCCACAAATAGAACCTACTTTGAAGTGATAGGTAACTCGTAGAAATGGAATATCAAGAATATTATTAAAATTTCAAGTTAATCTTTCACAAATATAACTTACCTACTTTGAAGTGTTAGGTCACCCATAGATATAGAATATAACTTTATGAAAAAATATATTATGAATGTTACATATTATATTTATTTTAAATAAATAAATTTGAATTTTTTATGGAATTCTAATGCAAATCAAGTATGGTTTGTTTTTAATATTTTTAAAGATTACTATACACAAAAATATTTGTTTTTTTAAGTGGATTAGCATTGTGATTAGTGATTTCATACATAAGGTGTGAGACATAATTCCTATCACATCATGAGATGGGAGCAATGATAGTTAGTTAGTTGTAGAGGATGGCACACAGCACATGTTAATCCCCAAACCCCCAAAGTCGTGATCTGGTGCATCTTGAAGTTGTGCTTTTAAGCTCTATAGCTGCATGGGTCGTTCATTATCGTATTTGAACTAAATTGATAGAGTATTTCTCAAATTTTGGATTTGAATGTCTCATTTTAGGCAAAATCTCGAATTTCAGGTTGTTTGAGAGGAAGCGAAGCCCAGCTAATCTGCACATTTAAATTATAGTATCACGCATCGTTTTGTTAAAAAGTTTTCAGCACTTTCGAGTCGACACGAGATAGTCAATGACTTTATGCGCATCCCTTATTTTTCTACTCAGAGTTGAGTATCAAGTTGTAGGTGTATTCGTGCATTTATTTCACAAGGCCAAAGTCGGATTCGTTGTATACCTTTTCGGGAGAAGTTGCCTCTGGCTGTATGATAGGGCCCTTGTAAATCTTGTGTACTCCAACAAAACACTTCAAGGCTATTGAAGTTGGTGCTCAAATAAATTTCACCCCTAGCTTAAGGTCTAGAACTATAGACTTCGAGGAGGCTAAGAGTTTGGAATAAATTGTGATATTCAAAGTGGTGGATTGTCTTTCTTCTTCATTTCCCCATTATTTCATATTGTGGAGTTTAAATATGCTTGGCTGTCTTTTTAGTACTTGCATGAGACTACAAGTCTTTCACCCTTTACAAGTCAAGCTAAATTTGGAAGTTCAAGAAAAAATGGAGTTTCAAATGCCCTCAATTTTGAAATTCAAAGGCCCGTCATATTTGGAACCGAAAGATTTAATCGTTGTAGAGGAGAGAAAAATACAATAGAGTTAACTATAAACTTTCCAATAGGAAGATTTAAGGCAGGTAGGCCTTTCAGGGTTAAATGCCAGATGGATTTTGATTCTGAATCAGTTAAATATCCTGAAGTTGTCACTGCTCCTTTGAAAATGGTTGGAGGAGATCTAAGCCTATCTCAGTCAAGAATAGGAAATAGTGCGGATATTAAAGAAGATGGTTCAAATGCTGATAATGGTGGTGACGGAGGATGCTTTGGAGGGAATGACAATGGAAACTTTAGAGGAGGAGAAGGGGGAAAAGGTGGTGGTAGGGACAATGAGGGTGATCAAGGTGGGAATGATGGTGAAGATGAATTTGGACCCATTTTAAATGCAGAGGAAGTATTCAAAAAGGCAGAGGCTCGAGGGGCCAATTTCTCCTTTCTAGATACTTGGATTTACAAGTATGCTCGTGTGTTTAAATCATACTTAGTATTATATTTGTGGTACTTGGATTTTTTTGCCTTTATTACTAGCATAATGATGCCTTTTTTCTCTCAGCTATATTCTGATTCGATTGTATAGGAAGCGGCGTGGCCTTTAGGGATAGCCATTCGAGGAAGTGCTTCTTTACACAACCGCATGCTAGCCAACCCAAGTTTTCTGTTTAAAGTTTTTGTAGAGGTCTTGCTGCACCCATTGGATCATTTCTTGTATGTAGACAATATAAAACAAATTTTTTATTGAAAACAGCATGCTATTATTTTTTTGTCGCACTGCATAATTTGCCATGGTGTTTCATTATGCATGCAGATAATGATTGATTCTTGTTGTGCGACATTTAATTTAGTCAAATATTATTAACACAATAGCATGTGCTATGAACGAGTCTCCAACACGATCATGTTCATGTTTAGATGGTTGTCTTCAGGTATGGTTGTCTTCAAGTGAGTGTGCGTGTTCATGTTTAGATGGTCGTCTTCAGGCATGGTCGTCCTCAGGTGAGCGTGAGATCACAATCAGGAAGGCATCCATGGGGATGAAGTGCTTCTTTTATTCTTTCTACATGTAATGTTAGCAACGATTTGGTATTTTCTTATTTTTGTTTTTGCCTTCCGGCCTCCTAATTTGGCATTGACCATGGTTCTCTATAGACATGGTCTTCGGAATGGCTGTGGTAATTTAATTTCCAACTTCTAAGTTCTCCCTTTGACATTTAAGGTTTGTAATTTCATATTTAGCATGGTTTTGAATATTATATTTTGACTTTCTAATCGCAATATACAATTATGGTTTTCAATGTAGTATCATTCTATATATGTATATTATTCTTTATAAAATATAATAATAATATCATGGTTTCTAATGGAATTAACTTTTTAATAGCAATATATCAACATGTTTTCTAATATTATGTTTTGACTTTCTAAATGCAATATACAATTATGGTTTTCAATGAAATATATTGGTAGGGGATAGTCATGGTGGTTATTTCCTTGGTCACTAGCAAGCTTCATATATGCTTGGCCATCCATAGAGGTTTCTTCATTTTGGGTAATTAACTTAACCTCTTGATTTTGGGTAATTAACTTAGTCTAAAATGAAATAAGACATTCAATGTGTTCCTTGTAATATAGATATAAACAAAACATCTAAAGAAAAGTAATTGTACAATGATCCAGTTGAAGAAAACAGGGTTTTCCACAAACCAATTAACTCTTCTAAAAAAATTCAACAACTCCAATTTAATAATCCTATCGGCCTCTCTTTGTACCTTTTGGGACGATTGCTAGTTTTAAATATTTACATAAAAACATCAACATGAATTCATTTTGATTAAGCTCTTTTAAACATCTAAATATTTATATCTTAAATTAGTTGTATCCTTTATACTGCGTAATTAATTTATACTACTTAATTAATTTAAATTTAAATTTAAAATTAAAAGAAATACACTAATTATATAAAAAATTGAAAATATAATAACTTGTTCAATATATGATAAAAGAGAGGTTAAGTTAGTTGTCAAAAGCAAGTTGTGCCTTAGAATAAGGGGAATTCTTAAATCATAGTCTTTGGAGTAATCAAATATTTGACCAAAGAAACCCATATTCCCTTTATTCTTTTAAATATGTATGTGTTTAATATTTTAAAATATACTTCTAAATGTTTACATAAAAACATCAACATGAATTTAAATAAATTCAAACTCTTTCAAACAATAAAATACTTATATTTATTTTCCAAATTATTTGTATCATTTATATTATTTAATAAAGTTAAAGAAATTTACACTAATTATATAAAAAAAATATTGAAAATTATAATAACGGGTTGAATATAAGATCATCCAAATTCTATTTTATAATCTAAAAAGACTTATTTCACTTAATTTATACTAATTGTATAAAAAATTTGAAAAATATAATAATTTGTTCAATATAGGGTCATCCCAATTGTAGTTTTATAATCTAGAAGGACTTATTCAACTTTGAACTTATGTTGTTCTATCTACATTGTGCTTTTCAAAATAATTCGAGAAAGCATGTGGTTAAAAGTATAATAATGATTATGATTAAAATAAATTTTTAATTCATAATAAATTAAATGGATGTTTATGTTTTCCATAATGTTAATGATAAATTAATTTTCTATAATATAGATATTTAAGTTAGTTTAAGTTAATACAAAGATAGGAAGGAAAAAATAAAAAATTATTAATTTAAGAGAGCATCATCTAAAACTATAGTTTTATAATACAAAAGGACTTCTTCCACTTTGAACTTATGTTTGTTTTATCTATTTTCCAAATAATTCAAAGAAGAATGTCATTGAAAATATAATAAGGATTATGATTAAATTAAATTCTAAATTTATAATAAATTAAATGAGTTTTAGATTTAATAAAGTTATCATAATTTTGATGATAAATAGTTTTTTATATGTTGATAATTTTTTTACATATATTTTTTTTCAATATATAGATAGTATAAGTTTAATTTTAAGTTTAAAAAATAAAAATACAGTAATAAATAAAGAAATTATTAAAGATAATCGATTTTAAAACTAAGATTAGTAATAGTGCTTCTAATTAACAATATGAATAAGGTAAGGGATCTTGTACTAAGGGAAAAAAACTATTAAAAGACTAGGAAGAAGAGTGTCTCCTCAAAAGCTAGGTCTATTGGATAAAAAAATGGGGATAAAAACACCAGATTTTTCAATAAGGTAGCTAGTAAATGAAGGGTTGTCAATTCTATAAGGAACATAAAGAATTCCAAGGGTAGGTTTCTCACTTCACAAAAGGAGACTATAAAAGAAGCTTTCAATTTTTTCAGTGGGAAGTACAAAGAATGAGTGCAGGATAACGTCTTGGATAAAGTTGACCTGACAAATATCCATCCCTGATTTGTAAATGAGGATGACGTAGGATTTATGGACAACTCTATTTCAGAAGATGAGATTCTACATTCATTTAAAGAAATGGAAAAAACTAAAATTCCAAGCCCTGATGGTTGCCTAGTAGAGCTTTATATTTCTTTCTTCGACAATATGGGGCCTAATTTGTTGCAAATGGTGGAAGAACCGAGGGTGAATGGTCTTATCATAGGTGCCATCAACACAACCTTCCTCGTTTTAATTAAAAAAAAATCAAATTTTATAAGCTTTTCTGAATTTAGGCCTATCTCTCTTTATAATTTTGCTTATAAATTGATATAAAAAATTATAGCTAATAGAGTCAAAAATATCATTTGTCCCCATATATGTCCGAAACAATTTGGATTTCTACCTGACAAGAGAATACAAGATGTTGTTGCAATCGCATAAGAGTGTATCCATTCGATCAAATCGACTAAAAAAAATCTTGCCTTATGAAAATTGATCTCTTTTGGGCATATGATCGAGTGGACTAGGATTTTCTTCGCCTCATCCTACACAAAATCAGCTTCACTCATCAATGCATTAGATGGATAATGGCATGTGTGACTTCAACTTCTATGGTTGTCTTAATTAATGGATTTTCCACATATTTTGTCAAAATCTCTAGGGGTCTAAGACAAGGATGTTTTCTTTCACAGCTCCTTTTCATATTGGTTATGTACTCACTCAATAGATTTTTTAGCAAAGCGAAAACTCTTGGAGTCATATCTAGATGCATGGTCTCTTCCACGACTTCTACAACACATATTCTCTTCGTGGATGATGTCTCGTGCTTCAGAGATACCAAATTCTTAGAATGGGAAGCTTTATATCAAATTTTGTCTAAATTTGGAACAGTCTCAGGCTTGATAATTAACAAGGATAAATCTAAGCTAATAATCTGGGGTAAAATCTGTCCTTTTGTCTTCGGGTTTCAAATACTTAGGTTGCTCACTCAAACCTTGCAATTATCTTATTCAGGACTGGGATTGGTTGATCCATAAAATTTAGAAAAATCTCTTTATATGGGACCACACATGGCTAACCCTCGAAGACAGAGTGAACATGATTAAATCAATTCTATAATGAACTTTTGTGTATTGGATTTGTTTGTTTCTTCTTTGTGCAACAATCATTCACAAAATGAACACAATCATCACCAAGTTCCTATGGTCGGGAGCTGGAGGGGGGGGGGGGGGGGGGGGGGGGGGGCGGAATTTGACCTCATAAAGCTAGACTCCCTAACTCATCCTCAAGATTCGAGTGGTTGGGGCCTTAGGGACACGAAACAATTTGATTTGGCACCCCTTTCTCATAATATTTGTAGGGATTTTAATCCTCAGGCTATGTGGTGTGATATTATCCATGTAAAATACTTGCAACAACAATCATTGGAGGATTGGGTCGCCAATGGTGCACCTACAAAATGTAGGATCTCATATATATGGAGTAGTTGTATGTCAGCAAAAACATGGCTTTGTCGTAATCTGAAGGTGCAAGTTGGTAATGGTGTTAATATCCATTTAGGCGTGGATAAGCTCAAGGGATTTAATGGTAACCATATTCTCTCCACTCAAATATTAATCGCTCTACACCATTTGGGATTCCATTTTTTAGCAAATTTGATAAATCGGCTCCCTTAGGAGTGCCTTTTTCCTTCTTGGCCACACTCATGGGATTTGAGCCTTAATGTTGTATATGAATGTGGATGGGAGTCATTTAGACTTAAACTTATTGAGGAAAGTATTGAACTAAAAGGCAACCATGATTTCCTTGCTTGGGGTGGGCGAGCTACTGGAGACACCTTTGCAGTCAAGGAAATTTATTGATATATTTTAGGATCTCCTTCTCCTAGCCCATATGATGAATAGATATTGCCTGTGTGGAAATGTAAAGCCCCCTTGAAGAGTAAATGTTTTCCCTGGTTAATCTTCTTTAATTGTATTCTCACATGAGAGAACTTGATGAAAAGAGGTATTCAGGGTTCGGGGTGCTGTCTTTTCTTCCAATCAACATTTGAGGACGTTTTTCACTTTTTCTTGGATTAGCCTTTTGCAAAGGCCATTTTTGACCATGTAGTGGAACTCCTACAACTTTAGATTGATAGGTTATGGACCTCTATCTATGAATATGTGATGTATTGGACCACAAAACATAGATCATATAGAGGAATCCCTATGTATGTTCTATGGGGGATATACGATTCTAGGCATTCCTTTGTTTTCCAAAATTAGCTTCATGATTGGGATTCTACATGTGTCAAAATTGTTGGATATTTTTTGGTGACTGGCCATTGGATCCCAAGGTCTCCTCGACGTTCAATTATCTTTCGGGATTTGGGATGTTTTTTTCCTTTTGGCTTCTTTGATGGAGCCTTTGCTGAAGTACTTTGTGGTTGTGGAGCCCTTATCAAACTCTGCCCCAATAAGGAAATTTGTTTCTTTTGGAATGGTGGGGGTGGCACAAATTGTCGAGTAGAGATCATTGCATTGTGTGGTGTACTTCAAAATGTTTCCTGGCTTGTTATCAATTCCATTAAGATAGCTAAAGATTCTAAAGTCATCATTGATTGGCTGCAGGAGAAGAACTCTCTTGAGGTCCCTCTACTTCACCACTGGATGGCTAACATTGCTTCTCTATGTTCCTCCTTCGAGGACTTATCTTTCCTCCATGTGTACAAGAAATGTGGTTGCGGACGCTCTGTCCAAACGTGGAATCTCCCTCCTCCCTGGTAGAATGTTTTTTGAGCACTTGGTTGACGATTCCATTCTTCATTTGGGCTCCTTTGAGCTCTAAAGGCCCTTGGTTTCCCTATGGACTGTCACGACGCTTGACTCTATATTCTCCCTTGGTTGGACTCGACATGGATGTCATTATTGTTTTTTCATAGATTTCTTTGGTTCTCCCTAATTTGCTCTGTTTTTTTCTTCTCTCGGCATCTCTTATCTTTTATTTCCCTTCTACTGGGAATTAACTACATTTTCTGATTATGTATCTTCACATTTTCTTAATGACAAAAGACACTTTTCTTCCTCTAAAAAAAAAACCAACGTGGCGAAGGTGCTTATGATGGCATTCGGTCAAGTGGTTAAAGTGGTACAATGTTGGATAAAATATGTCTGATGGTCAAGAGAGATAAATTGTTTGAACTCTATTGACTTGCAATTTTTGAGATATTATTAGAATCTACAATAGACATAAAGATGCTCGAGGAAATTTATAAGCGGATAAACAATTCATTTCAAAATATCGTTGCACATAAAGTGGTATTTTTTGAAGATGCCTAGCTTATTTTTGGGTGCCTATAGGCCATATAGAATGTTCACCATCAATATTACAGCGACAAACCGATATTTAGTGGACATTTAGTTTTCAATATATTTTTAATTATCATGAACCCAAAAATAGAATAATGAAAGACCAATGTGAATTGGGTGAAGCTCATATGCCTTGTTTTCCCAAAATGATGACAATGATGCATGATCAGACTTGCTTTGTTGGTAGTTTCATTGATTAAATAAATTACAGGTTTCCCTTTTCTATAAGCTGAATTGAACATGGGTTGATTGTCATTTTGTAAAAGGTGTCTATCATATAAAGCTATTTATTATGAGTTTAATAAAGTCTATGCATTGAAGAGTGCACAAATTCAACTAGATATGGATGGAAGATTAAGGTCATGGTCTATAAGCGTGTCTGTTCAAATCTCCTTTCAATGTGAAACACATAGATTATTTAATCTAGATGGCCAAGTATTCTAACGCTCGAGTTTTGATCTTGGGTGTGGGAATTGGTTCAAATGCCGCTTCTCCTTTATTTTTGCTACACTGTGACTCAAAATGGAAAAATAACTGTGATACCTCACTCGTTCTCCAATAATCAAATAAAAAATAACTGTGATACCTTTTGTTCTCCAATAATCAAAAAAACTTTTGTTCTCGAATAATCAAATATTCATACGAGGGCATTTGGTTTAGTGGTATGATTCTCGATTTGGCTCTTATGAACAATCTATTGAAAATAATATTATTTTGTTATACAAAGTAGGATGATCTATTATTACAAGTTTTCAAGCCGAACATAAAAATTTATCTATAAATGAAAATATAATGATAAATTTATATTCATGGTTACTTTGCATACCTTCCCATTAAAACTTAATGAAAAATTAATAGAGACAAAAATGTGTAAATAGATTTTTTTTATATATATCATATTATAAATTTAAATTTACATAGAAAGTCATAAAAATACAGTGAGTTGTTTCCTCTAGTTTTTGAATAACCTTTTTTAATAAAAATATTATGAAACACCTAAATTCATTTTAAAAATAAAAACATATTTATAATTCTTAATTTTATAATTAAAATAATAATTTAAATACCAAAAACTTTTATTTTATAATTTTTAAAAATTGACAAAAATAATCCAGTGAAAAGAAAAGAAAAAGAAAAAGTAATGTTAGAGGTCTAGAGTTCCAGTTTGATTGAAAATGATATTGTTAAATTAAAAAAAACTTAATTTAACCATATCATTTTCAATCAAACTGGAACTCACAACAACCTAGTTAAATTAAAAAAAAAAATTGGAGGGGTCGGTGCTTGAACCTCCAAACAAAGTCCTAATTATTTCCTTGAACATCTCAAGTTTTGACCCTCCAAATTTACGTATATATTGTGTATGCATATTGAGTTTTGCCAATAAAACCCTTGCCCATTCGTTCACAACATTCAGATTCGTCTCCTCATCTCTGTATCTTCATCATTTCATACCCTTGTTGATTACTCTCAGAATACTAGATTCGTCTCCTCATCTCTGTATCTTCATCATTTCATACCCTTGTTGATTACTCTCAGAATACTATTTTATGCGCACACCTCTAGGTTCTTTAGGGTTTATGGTTTGTGGTGACAGAATCCATCGAAGTCCCTACCCGTTGTGCTTCTGGACGCTCACAGAGTTCGCTCAGGTCGCATCTCCCAACTCTTTAGTCGAACTCGTCTGTTGTTTTTTAAGCAAAAATTACTACGTATTTCTTTGATTGGTGACAATGAGTAGCCGTGCAACTCGAACATTATATGTTGGGAATCTACCTGGCGATATTAGGGAAAGGGAAGTTGAAGACCTATTTTACAAGTGTGGACTTATGGTTGATATTGATCTGAAGATTCCTCCCAGGACTCCAGCTTATTGTTTTATTGAGTTTGAGGATGCTCATGACGTAGAGGATGCTATTCGTGGTCGTGATGGGTATAATTTTGATGGCAATCGTTTACGAGTCGAGCTTACCCATCGTGGTCGGGGACAATCTTCAACTAATGATCGTTATAGTAGTTACAGCAGCGCTGGGGGGCGCAGTGGAGGAGTATCTCGGTGATCTGAATATCGCGTCCTTGATACTGGCCTACCATCATCGCCGTCATGGCAGGATCTAAAGGACCATATGCGAGGAGCTGGCGATGTTGGTTTTTCTCAAGTCTTTCGTGGCAGCAGTGGTACAACTGGGATTGTGGACTACACGAACTACAATGACATGAAATATGCTATCAGAAAGCTTAATGACTCTGAATTCAGGAATGCATTTTCTCGGGGTTATATCCAGGTCAAGGCGTATGTATCCAAGCGTAGCATTTCAAGGAGCCCCAGCCGCAGTTACAGCCATAGTAGTAGTCGTTCTGTGTCACGGAGTCGCAGTCGGAGCCGAAACAGAAGCAGAAGCAGGAGCCTTATTGGCAGCAGGATCTGTATTAGGAGCCGCAGCAAGTCTCCAAAGCACAAAGCACCACCTCGTTCAATGTCTCCATCTCAGCCTCGCCCTCTTCCTAGACGCCATTCTCTATCTAGATCACTATCAAGATCCAGGTCAAGGTCCAGAACCCCTCAGCGTTTGGCAACCTCATATAAACCTCGAACTCAGAGTCCTAGAAGCTGCAGCCTCATTCAGAGCCCCAGCCCTAGCAGGAGCCGCAGCGAATCCTATTCTCGTTCACCTGCAGTTAAATCAGCGCGAAGTCTGTCTCCACCTCCCCCGAGATGGTTAAACTAAATACTATACACAATTTTATTTTGGAAAGTTAGTGGCAGTCTGGGAGATCTCTTAGAGGAGCTTCTATAAAAAGTGGAAAGTTGTTCAAACAACAATTTCTTGAGAACATCGTGGTAACCTCTGGTCATTTACATCTATGTGTGGTGTTGCTGAATCATTTAACATCAACACCTATTGTTGTCTCTAAAGAGACTCTTGTATTATTTTCTGAACTTGCACATCTCTAGCTGAGTGGCAGAACCTCTAATTTTTGGGTTGGTTAGGAATTTATTTGGACTTACGTGTTTTTGATATAATATAATCGATAATATTCTTTAAAAAAAAACTTATAAATAATAAAACACTCAAAACCCAACTCGCCAGTAATTAATAAACTTATATAAAGGTGTTTGCGTGATGCTAGGCAGCATTTTAATTGCACAAAAGAAAGTGATTTTGTCATGTAAAGTAACACATATCACATAAATAAAAACATTGCGAGAAGATATATTCCATGTTTTGGTTAATATTGATGGTGGCATGACGGAGAAGATATATGTTGTTGATGGCATACCTGGTTCTCTGGCAGTGCCAGGAATGTTATGTCAACGAGCCATGATGCAATATAGGGTAGATTTCCTATGTTTCATAAGGCTTAACCAATCTGCATAAATGAACCTACCACGACAAATCATAAATTGGTCTTAAAGAAAACGTATAAAATCTAAAACCACTACCCTGCACATAATGTCAAACTTTCATTTCAAAATCCTACCTGCCTCTCCAAACAGCATGCATTAAAAGCTTAGTATAAATATTATCTGGTCTGCTCTTCGTGACACCATCCGACTACCAACGCCTATCTTTGTACGTAGATAAGGTGAGCCACATAGAGAACACGGGAATAGGGAGATTGCAAAAACACTTTCATAGAAAATGCCAACGCGCGAACATGTTCGAGAGCCATGCGCTCACATAATTCCAAATTTTAGATCTTCCCTAGTCGTAATCATCCCCCAATGTTATCAATTGCTAAGGACAAGCTATTGAAATGAAATGACTTAATGGCTTTGGCTAAATAAACTATATTTAAATTTAATAAGTTATTTTTTTTTGTTTGAAATTGAAAATTTGTTTAAATAATTTTTATATAGTTTATTTGATATGTATTAGACTAAGAATATTTTTTCTAAATCAAATCTTACCTCTCATACAATTCAATATTTAAAAACTTATATATTATAAAACCTAATAATTAAACCCTATATATTATAAACTCAAATGTTAAAAAACAAATGTTATAAACTCTAGCACAACCGCATTAGTAAATGTGGTTGATATACATCGATCAATGTATGTAATCACATGCATAACCACATTAGTAAATGTAGTTGAATAATTTTGTAATGTCACATTGTGACATTGAAGAAATTCTAATGTAATGTAACATTTCCACACTGTTTGTGAGATTGAGACATTGGATAGATTTATGTACCATTCTGACATCACAACATGTTTGATTATTAATATTAATCAATAATACTCAAACATAGTCAACTTTTTGAACATGTACTGTAAAAGTTAACTTTGTTCAACTAATGTGTATCACTATCTTTGACTATTAATATTAATCAATAATATTAATAGGTGATTATATTTTAATCAAGTTGAAGAATTTTGAGTGTCAAACATAGTCAAACATTGTCAAACGTAGTCAACCACATTAGTAAATGTGGTTAACTGATTTTGTAGTGTCACATTGCGACATTTCATAAATTGCAATGTAATGTAACATTGCGACAATGTTGTCACAATGTAACAATATTTGCACATTGTGAAATTTATCACATGGTTTGACCAAGTCCACCATAGGTGAACATCAATTTACTAATTTGACCATGGTTGACTATAGTTTTCTATAATATATTATGGTTATCTATACTATTAATGGAAGGCTATGGTTGTTCATGCTTTACCATGGTGGTATAGGTTGATCATATTCAACCATATTAATCATGATTAACCATGTTAAGCATGGGTTGACCATGGCGTTTAAAGGTTGATTATGGTAACTATGGTTGACCAATTATGACCATGATTAACTATCGTGGACCTAAGTTGCCCATGGTTCAACATTAATCACCATGGTTGACATAAGTAAACCATGGTGAATAGAGTCAACTATTGTTGACCATGGTGGTGATAGTTAATTGTGGTTAATCATAGTCAACCGTGGTGATCATAGTGGATTATGTTTGACCATGTCTAAAATATGGTTGATGATGTGTGACTATTGTTAAAAAATTTAAACACTGGCTATGGGTAAGCATGGTTTAACCATGAGCGAACATGGCTTGACCAAGTCACCATTGGTGAACATGGCTAGACTAAGTTCACCATGGGTGAACATGGTTTGACTAATTTGACCAGGTTGACCATAGTTTCTATGATATATTATTTTTGTCCATATTAATAATCAATTCTATGGTTGGCCATTTTTGCCATAGTGACCGAGGTCGACTATGTTTGACAATATTAACCATTGTTGGCCATGTTGAGTATGGATTGACCATGGTTTTTGAAGGTTGATTATGGTCAATATGGTTGAAAAAATATGACCATGATTGATCATGGTTGAGCTACGTTTCCCATGCTTGAACATGACTAGCAATTGTTTCACATATTTGGCTATTGTTGACCATATCTTTCTATGATAGATTATGGTTGACCATGTTCAAACATAGAGACCTTGGTTGATGATATTCAACCATTATAACCTTGGTTGATCATAGTTGGCCATTAGGAACGGGTAGAGCATGAGATTTTCTACGTTAAGAGAGATGTAGATGGTTGACCAAGATTGACCAACTATGATCAACCTTAACCATGGTCAAGCATGGAAACACATAAACCATGGTTGACTATGGCTATCTAAGGTTGTATATCGTTGAACATCAGTGACAATGATTTACCTATATGTTGGCATGGCTTGACCATGTATGACCATGGTTGAGTTTTACCTTGTGTTTCCATGCTTGACCATGGTTGAGTTTGTTTTACCATACTTGACTAGAATGTAAATATTATTGATTTGATTTATTAATATTAATCTTAATACCATTTATATTAACAATATTAATGTTAATATCATCAACACCTTAATCATATGATTAAAGTGAATAAAATTTCTATTTTTTTCTAATAATAATTTATATTAATTATTATACTATGCATATTAATGTGAATACCATTTATAATAACATCAATATTATTATTATTACTAAATGTTAATGATATTATTAACCTAATATTGTAATATTAAAATGTAAAACCTAGAACTTAATATTATCAAAAACATGTTTATAAACCTAATTGGCATTAACGAAAGCAACATCACCTTTATTTTGGAATCTGAGAACAACCCAAGAAGTTTAATTAGGTTACGATGTCGAATCTTGGCAAGGAACTCAATTTTATTCACAAAACAAAGCAAGGATTCGTTGCAGGAAACTTGAAGGATTTTGATCACAATCATGGTGTCGTTGTAGAATTTGCTTTTTGTGCCTCTAGTTTCCCTTATGGCCAAACACAACCATGTTCTTGTTTGACAATGAAGCCTGATTTTGTATGGAAGTTATTTTGAGACAATAGAAAATTTAGAATATATTTCCATTGCCAGTAATATATATATATATATATATAATTAATTCAACTTAATAATTATAGGACAAATATTGGATTAAACATATCAAATAATATATCTTTATTGAAATTTTCCATATATTTTCATTTTCATCTTCACTTAATAGGTTCAACATATTATAACTATATGTTTTATCTTATGAGTATTACGTAATAATGGGATCTTTTTTTACCCTAAAGGAATTGTGTTTATTCCTTTTCATGGAGCTTGGGGCATGCTTCCAACAACTAACCTAAATTTTACACTCTCTTGCAAGGAGTGAAGTTGACTTTCTTATTGAATCCTTTCTCACGATTATCTTGATTTAGCCATTGTTAATAATCAATTACATACAATCAAGATGATGAATTGGAAAATTAGGCAGCATTCCCTTGAAGTCAAATCAAGAAATCTCACAACACGCAATTCCATGAGCTCACTATGGTCAACACTCATCATGCATGGATTGCAGCAGAATGATGTAATCTTGGTATAATAATTTTTAGAATCTCAAAGGATAGTTTCCATATCATAGGTTTTATCATGTGTTCAAGTCCTTTGTAGTAGGGAATGAAGTACACAATATAGGCACATTCACTCCAAACTTATGGGGATGGATTCATTTATGGATAAGTAGATGGTGCCCCTCTTAGGGTTGATAGTATGATTTTTGGTGGTGCATTTCAATATCACCTTGCTAGCTGGTTTTGTTGGTCAATATTTCATTCCCTTTAATCCAACATTAATGACCATTCCAATGGTTAGTGGATGAAATAAGCTAGATGCAAATTAAGTCAAATGAGCTTTATCTTCCTATCCCTCCAATGAGCTTTATCTTCATATCCCTTCCCCTAGTGTCACTCTCCTATTTCCCATGTGTAGTCGACCTTATACTGATATGTTTCATGCAACTATCCTCCCTAGAATTTAAATGATGAAGCATAAGGGGATAAGAACTCAACTCACTCTCTATGATATCGTCCCCACTTATCAGCAAGCATGTATCAACTCACTCTCTATGATATCGTCTCCACTTATCAGCAAGCATGTATTTTATGGATTACAAAAATTTGGATGTTCATTTCAGAATCTATAATTATCATCGCTCAACCAGAGCAGAGACTTGCATTTTTTTTTTTTCACTAAACGAGTTGTTTTTTATCCACGTTGATTTTGGATCATGTTATCTTCAATATTTACTCATGTAACAAGCTCTGAATGCATGTTTTTATCCATAAATTTTTTCCACTTAGGATTGAAAAACTAAATATGTTTTATTCATCCCCGCAGATTTGAATGAGATCATGTCTCTTGTAAATTTGAATATTCAATGCAATTGGAGCGACATAAGATAGACAATTTGCAATAAAAATAAAAATATGCATATATAATTAAAAACTATAACTATACATGATTTTTTATTTAATTTTTAAATAATATTTAGGTGAGGGCTTCCCTATATTAACACTAGGTGGATGTATTGCTGCTGACTTTTTTTTATTTTTTTATTTATGGATGGTCTCGATTGATTTTAGAGAGAATATGCTTCATCTGAGTTATGGATGGATGGTTGGGCATAATTGAACTCGAAGAGTTTGATTTTTTATATTTAATTTTTCTCCGCCATCTCCTCCTTTTGTGCGTTGCCATCCGTCATAAAAGTGGAAGATGGATAATCGATACGCTTTAGATTATATTTTATTTTATCTATAAGTGTGAGCAATGTGATTTCCAACATGATAGGCCGATTTTTCATTTTACTACACCATGATGGTGCGCGATGGACCATCTATTTCTTGCAAGACGGCAGATAGTTTGTTTCAATACACCGCGCTTATGTGCACTTCATGTTGGACGAGATGATGAAGTCATCTCAACAAAATGGATGTTCGACCACGACTGAGGGATTCGATGTGGGATTTCTATTTGGATTCGGGCTAGGTCATGCCTCACTATAGAGACAATCGTCCAGAAGAGCGATCCCCTGCAGTGATTGAACCACAAAACCACAATCGTCTAAAAAATAAATCGTGTTACTCTCTCTCTTTCTCTGTGATCTTCGTCTGATGGAGACAGTGAAAGGTGATTTCTGAAGGATTTCTCCATAACTAACGACGCAATGCCAATGTTTTGCGGTTGCAGGGAAAACAATGAATCACAATGTAGTAAATATGTTGTAGTTTTTTTACGCTACTGTAGAGATTGGTAATTCCTGAACTCAAAATCTTAAGCCAAATGAAGATGCAATGTGTTGTGGATTTAAGATTCAGAGGTGAAAATTTATATGTATGGTCGAAACGCATATCGATTGTGGTTTCTGGAAGAAATGTGAGGCAGGCATTGTGCCAACTATATTTAAAACATGATTGAAAATGTGAAGAATTGTTGAAACTTTTCACCTTGTACACGCGTGGCTAGGTGCCCACGAGTCACGAAACAAGAAATTATTTCATAAATGTATGACGTCAAAATCGGTATTGTAACATTAAGTTTTTATTATTTTAATTTATTAAATTTAAAATTTTTCATCATACATTATGTAAACTCGTTGATATTTTGTTGAATCATTCATGATAGCTTTCAATTTTATTAGTCCTTGCCGACGCATGACTAGGACTATAATAATCAAAATGGTGGCGCTTTACGTTAATTTGAGCTGGTTTGAGCTGGTTGTTGTCACTAATAACCTAAGTCACCTGACACGGGGATTGGGGACAAGTAGGATTCGAGATTCATGGTGTCAGATTTGGACACGTGGACTCCTGGGAATAGGAATAGGACACGTAAGATTCTTTATATATTAGTTTATATATATATATATATATATATATATATATATATATATATATATATATAATAAAAATTTACACAAATTTTAATTAATGATACAAATTTATTGATTTCAAATATATATCTTCATCTATAGCTATTAGCATGCATAGTACATACAAAATTCAAATACATGTCAATCTATTATCTATTTCTTATGCTTGGCTCTCTTGCCACCACGAGAAATGTCTAATTTTTTAGTCTTCTTGGAAAATCAGGATCTTTGTCATTAATATCACCCTCTAAGCATTAATATCTAGAGGTATATTTGTCATTACCTCTGTATCTGTATAGGGATCTTTGTCATTAATATCACCCTTTAAGCATTAACATAAGATAGAACAAGCATAACATGTCAAGTCAAGATTTTGTTTGAGTGACGCCTACATTTTTAGGAGGGTCATGATACAGGAGCTTGACAACCAATGTCACTAACATCAAGGTACATAGAGGGATTGGTGCTCTTGATTAAATACGAGTTCCATACCCTAATACATGACAAAATTCAATGGAAACATTGCAATCCCCCAATCCTAAAATCCTAAAAAATTGATAAGTCTATTGGATTTTGAATGAAATCTAAAGTTCTACTTTCTCCATATGAAATCCAATGAGGTCAGAACCACTCTCAAACATCCTGAGTCATTTCATGGTAATGTTAAAAATTTAAGTAAAAGGATGAAAATGAAGATTAAGGAAAATGTCACTTTTATTTTAAGAATTTAACATTACCATGAATAGCATATCAATACTAGGGCCTAGAATTCATCATTAAGCTGCCAAAACACTTGCCAAATGAAAATATGTGTGGCTGTAATGACCAAATGTGGCCTTTTCATACCCGTGCAGGTCACTTTTGCCGCCTAACGAGTCTTGGAAAATAGGACACACTGCCAAAATTGTGACACGACCTCGGATTCGACGAGTCAGGAAAGGACATGATGTGTCATGGTTTTTGGACATGAATTAGGGCAGAATCGCATCAGACACGCTGGATTCGGGATTCGTGGGGCCTATAGGACGAATCCGGTTATCTAGCTAATAACAAAGAATAATGAAAGTTTTTAAGCTGCGGTGTACTTCGCCATCTTATTTGGCCTCTTCCCGAGGTGGGGAGGCAAAAGAAAAAGTTATAATTATTTATTTGTTTCACATTTTCAAATGTAAAATGCTACTTAAACTAATGTTGACATTAGTCGAGGGCATTAAATGTTGATCAGGAATATGGTTGTATAGAAATATAGAAATATACTATGTGTGATCATTTTCTTTGCAACAGGCAGGCGACAACATTGTCATGCCATGACCAAAGCATGTCACTAGCTATACCACATGGAAGTTTTACAACACAACATGGCCTTGTACAACTGCCACTTGTGAAGCCATGTACAACTGCCACCTGTGAAGCCATGCAAGGAAACTTCCTCTGTTCAAGAAGCATTGGATTTCTCCACGAAGTTACTGGCAATCCTTCTCAAGTAAGGGTGAACAGAATCATTGGCTTTCTTCATGAATTTCCGAGAAACCCTTCTGAGGTAAGGGTGAAGCTCTGTATGAGATGAAATATAGTTCAAAATTAAATTCCCTCCCCTTTCAGTTTACTTGATGCCTTGATCCCTTGTTATCGAGTTATATGAAGACTTGTAAGAAAATTACGAGACAACTAGCTCTCTTACCTATTTTTCACACACACTTCCAGAGTTTTCTTGATGCCTTGTTCTCTGGTTATATGAAGACCATGTATCCTGAAAAGTGCGAGGCAACTTCTGGTGTCTAGAGAATACCAGCTTCTGGTGTATGGAGAATACCAGCTTCGGATAAGAGTCTATTATCTTCTAGTCCAAACCCGACCCTCCCCCATACATGGGGAGCTCCATTCTCCATAGTAACTAATTTCACCGACATTAATGGTATTTTCCTCATTAAAAGACACAAATGAACACTAAGGAACAATAATCGCACTGCTAGTTATCCCATTGCGATTAATATAACCTCTTCCCTGCACTCTCACACACATAAGATGCCAACATGATTGTAGAAAAAAGTATCAAAGTACCAAATGCAATGTCTATTCTATACCCTAACCCTACTTTACTCACATTCTCTTCATCAATGAATCTACTATTGCTGCTCATCTATGTTATTATATTTTGGAATTGTAAGCTCTCTTTTGAGCATGAAGTTTTCCCTTCAATATCCATAGAAAAATAATCAGTATCACCATGGGCATCTGCCATTGATGAAATCATACATTCCAACATGGGTGTCTGGCATTGATGAAACCTTACATTCCAACAACCTCGGACTGTAGGTTAACAATATGTGGAAATTGGAATCTAGTGCGAGGGCATGGTTGTCTTTTCTTGCTTCAAGCTCCAGCCATGGGTCACCCACTCCTCTAGGCATATCTTTAAGGCTCGATAAGACAAAGCGCAGAAGGCCATGAAGTTGAAACTAGTTCACCTACAGTGGGCAGTTGGATTATCCTCCTGCCTCCTGTATTGACATATTGACATATTAGCAGACATATTACCATGATACAATGTTAAGTGGCATGGTTTATGCCCTGCATGCTATGTTATGAAGAAGGAGGTGAGGCACATGGCTCTCATGGGAGGGCCCACATGGTCCATGGAGGTCTTTTTATTTTTATGTTTTTGAAGCACTTTAATGACTTTGTGGACCTTAACTTTCAACTAATTCTTATTGTTGCAAAGTTGGCTTGGTATCGCTTACAATATGGAACATCTTTATATGAATTTCCAAGGGCTTCGTGAAAGGAAGGAAATAAAGCTTGGTGTAGCAAATCTTGGTGCAAGTACAAAGCCAACAAGTGATCATGAAAGGAGAAAGGAAATATTTTTATGGTATTGGTTATGTTCTTTTATCTTTCCTTTATGACTATTACTTATATACCTAAAGACATGCTTACTTTAATTGCTTAGAAGTAGTGATTACATAGAGAAAATACCATAAGTATCATTGATATATGATGTTATAACTAGTAGATAAGGGTTACATCAGCTGTGAACAAGTAAGCATCATTGATCATACTAGATGTGTGCAGTGTGTTTTTATTAATCCGGCCCTGGTGGAACCCTTTGGTTTGACTCTCATTGAGGTAGCTTGACCAACCTTTGTTTTTTATTATGATCTTCAAGATAAAACATTTTCAAGACTGCAACGCTATTTAGAAGAAAATATACCAGTCATAGAAGCAGTCTTTCATATATCACACACTTAAATGAAAAAGAAATGATATTCTTTTAAATCCAGAAGATACATATGTATCAAGTTTTAATATTATGACCATTCTGTTTAGTTTTGGAGTATTTTGAGTAGAAGCATTCAATATATATATATATATATATATATATATTAGCTCTCAAGATACATTACATAGTTTACATGCATAGGTGCCACCATTAACCAACCCTTGCTATTATAATGTAACTTTCAATTATAAATAACAGTAATCGGAGAGTAAATCAACCACTGATCTAAAACTAAATTTGATTTTGTAGTGGAATACGAGTCCTGTATGGTGTATAGGCTGGCAGAAGAGTCGACATCAAGCAACAGATAGCTCAAAAATGACAATATTGGGAGGTTAATTGGCATGCCCATTTCTCCCCTTCCTCTAATTTGTTTCCTCATCCCACTAGAGGGATTCAATGTTGAATTTATATGCCAATGCTCTTTATTTCATAGATCTTGGTTGTGTCATTGTTGGTGGATGCAATGTTATAACTTATAAGCTAACCAATCTTTATTTTTGTTTTGTCTTTTGAACACGTGTTGTAATGGACAACCTTCTTTGATTCTGTAAATTGACTCATTAGTTGTTTTTAGAGAATCCTTATTATGCTCTAGGCATCTACTTTGAGATATATGTGATAATTTAGTACGGTTAAATTTATTTACTGTGCAATAAGTTTTAGCAGAGTGATAACTTCTTTTCATTCTTTCTTGAAACAAATATATAATGACCTTTTCCCAATTTTTTATATTCATTCCAAGTTCACTTAATGTGAACTTCATAGTCTTTCTTGTAGAATCATAGTTAGGATTCCAGATCAAACAATTGAATGTTTTAATTTGATAAACTGCAATTAAACAATCAACATATGTTTGTCTAGTAAAAAGTCTAAAACTATGTTTCTTTTTTGGTTATTATTTTATTTTTAATATTTTTGTTTTTGGTATAAAATAATTATATTACTGTAACCTGTATAGCTAAAAATATTTACATTACACACAAATTCTGAGGCTCTAGGGGGTCACTTCATTCTTAAATTTTGACATCCTTCTTTCTGAATGTTTGATTTTGAAGCCCATAATATCTGGAGTACTTCTAATATGCCAAAGAATTGAATGTTCAAAAGAAAATGCCGTTGATGTAGGGCTACACTTTGAAAACCATACCTGAGCTCTAGAATAATTTAACATTAATCCCAAATGAAAATAAATCATTTGACTTGTAATGTTGACTTTTAGACTAAAATGAGTGACTCTAACTTTGACACGGTTCATCTCCAAAATTATCACTCCTCTCAATTACCTGGGCTAGGCCTAATTGACAATAAACACACTCACACACTTTGTTTGTAGTCTCACCTTTACATTGTCGGCACCACCTTTTCCATGGCTATCCAAACACCCAATAATAATATGGAATCAAGAACTCATGGGGTTAGAAGGAGAAGAATTTGGGTTCTGCTTCAGGTGGTGGATTGGGACCCTACCATTAAGGATAATTCAAATATGGTTGTAGGTACTATTGAATTCCTAGGAACCAGCTCCAACTCGATATTTGTAGAAGAACTGGGAGCTGACTTGAAAGGAAAGACCTAAGTGCATGAGATCTTCAGCCAAGCTGGGCTAGCCAAACCACCTCCTAGTTAAATTTGCTGGCTTCAGTTTCTTTCTGTTGTTACTTGTTAGTATTGATGTTTCTATAATATAGGGATTCTTTGCAAAAGGTATTAGTTTATAACAGATACACTTGGACTTTCCTAGACAACATAGTGTTGAGCTTTAAAAGTTGTCTGAGGCCTAGTTTCCGCCTTGACAGGCCCCTGACAGCCATGAATGTAACCATTTTTCTAATATATTAATACAAGAGTATACTAGATTACAAAAGAAACCCCAGAAAAATGGAACCCTAATCTTAGCTCTGTTAGATACATTTGTGAGATTTGGGTTTAGAAAGAAGCTCTAGCAGACACTTGATCCATTAATAGAGCAGCCAAAAGTGGGACATTTGTTGTGCAATAATGATAAGGAATGATTGCCACACAAGGCTTCATAAAAACAGTTCAAAACTTGAACATTTAGTATTGAAGCAAAGATTAGATGTTATATAGTTTTGTTTAATGATATGGGGATGATAGATTCTATTTTTATGTGATATATTTGTTCTTGCTCCATAGCTTAGGTTCTTTAGGGAAACTACTTCTTAGGATAAGAAAGCACCTATTTGTGATTGTAGTGGATGCCCTTGTTAGTAGACAAACTATTATCATGTAAGAGATTATGAATGCAATTTGTTCTACTGGAAACCTTTCATCTCTTGGATTCATTTTATCTACTGCATTAACACTTCTAGAAAAAATTCCTATGATTCAGTCTAGTGGAATCAAAGTGTCTTAGGGTTTACTCTTTACAAACTAGGGCTTGTCTCTTAAGGCTAGTTTCCGAAGATCTCTTCTTCTCCGCAATGGAAGTAGGGAAAATTGATTATAGCTGGGGTTTAGAAGGTCTCATAAAAAGCATGAAAAATTTGAGAGTTACTGACCACTTCAAAACAAACTTCGTGCCCAATAGGTTGTCGTACCCACTAGTACACATATTCCCCATACATGTTTCCTCATAGCTACTTATATAACATACCCGCTTATATCCACTTCTTACTCTTCTTAATCTTAATACCGTAAAGAGACAATAGCTACAGTACAGACATGCTGCACATGATGGTTTAAATGAAATGGAATAAGAACATCTAGAACTTAGATTTAGATCTCTATGCTTTAGTTAAAGACTTAGTCTTCTGGACTTGGCCCAAGGCCATATAGATTTTGGTGGTACTAACTAGCTCTAGAGACAAGCCATAGAGTGAAGCCAGAGTGTAAGCTTTAGCCCTTAGTTAGTTATTTAAGCTACTACTAGCCTAAGGACTACCTTAATCTCCATGCACTATATACTTACATATGGTAAATAGTATTAGTCTTTTACCAGCCCTATAGTAGTCCCTAGTCCCTTGCTAATTAGAATTATAGTGGCAAAACTATTGTTTTTATTGCTTACCAACCATGGACTAAGCTTTGTCTCTTTAGGGGCACAAAAGTAGGAATTTTTGCCATTGGATGCAGCCTTTCCAATTGACAGAAACATAAACTAACTGCATTAAAACTGTAAGAAACGAACTATAACTATCTCTTTAGGAACACAAAAGTATGAATTTCTAGAATTTCTGCTATTAGATGTAGCCTTTCCAATTGATAGAAATACAAACTAACTAGATTGACACTGTAAGAAACTAACTATAACTGTAACTATAAGAAACTAACTATAATTGTAACTGACCAACCCACTCAACCACCCACTCCCTGCCTAAGGCAGGGACTAGATGCTATGCAACCCATCTTGTTTAAATAGAAGCTTGAGGTTTATGATGCATTTCATGTTTGCTAAATGACATTTACATGTATCACTAATTCTAATAAACAATCTCTACTAGTAATAGAACCTAATAGTTTTGAATTTGAACACATTTTAAAAAGGATTCCAAGCAAAGCTTTTCAAAACAATGTGATCTGGGTTGTCGACAAACTCCTAGCGCCTTAACATTGAAAATTTACCTCATAAACAAATGATAGTTATACATAGATGACATCAGCAACATGCAAGATCTGTTTTGCGTTAATGAAAATCACTTGTCCCTTATCAAGAATTATCATATGCCACGTTGATTCCCCTCACGAACTTTGTGTGTATTCGACCAAGCAATCATGTGTTGTATTTGATGCAATTAATACAACTACCTTCTCCATAAGTAAACACTAGCATACTCTCATTATCCATATCACATATCGAATATGGTTATCTCTTTGTGGTTAGATTAATTTGGCTTTTGAATTTCTATTAATTTCGGTAAATATTTCATTGTGCAAGCTTCGCAGGATTCAGAGTGAAACCCGAATAATTGCTTGCTTGGATATTATGTCTCTATTATGTTCTGCGAATGGGTCTTCTGTTCGATACATGCCTGCTCGAGTCAAACCAAAGTCAAAATGTAAGGGTCGGATCCAGGGCATGAGTCTAGAGAGGGTAGCTTACCCTAACCGTAGCTTACCACTTATCAACTCTCTTGCAAACAACTACACAAGGTATATCGCTTGCTCGACTAAAAGGAGGGCAAGGAAGATACCATTTATATTTCCTTATATTTCTTCTCGCATGCAAAATTCCAAATCTGGAATGCTTATATGTAGGTCGGTTGTGCTCACCCTAGTAGGACGCCCCTTGTGTATAGTTTTGCATGGGACACCTAGAAGCTTTGGTCTGTATAGTTCTGATTTTGACAGTACTGATAACAATCTCTCACGAACGTGTCTTCAAAATTTATGCCCTTTCTTTCTGTTTGCATAAATACACACATCGAAAAATTCTAAACCAATTATAAATAATAATTTTCTGGTGTAGATGCTTCTCTTACATGTTGAGAGAATTTAAGAGCCCGCGTTTTGGCAACATTGTGAAATATGAAAGAAGCTAATCTTGTACCTCACTAATTTTTTCCTCAATTTTTTTTGTCATTATAAATATCTAAAATATCATTATAATTTTTTATTGAGCGTATGACACTGTTTTTATCATTCTCATTTTACTATTATTTAAATACCAAGTTTTAAAATATAAAATAATCTTTTTATAAGTTTTTTTTTTTAATAATAATATCACATTGATTTTATAATTTATATAGAACTAGCACAATCATATTTAATTAATTAAATGTGGTTGATATACATTGAAATGTTTATTTGTAACTACACACAAGCTATTAATAAATATATAATAATAAAAATAATATTATAAAAAAACTGTTACAATACAAAAAAAACTATTACATCCCACACAAATTATTACATCCCACACGACTTGAAGTATGTGGACCCAACATATGAAATATAATTACTTATACTATATAATATTTTTCATTAGAAGTTACAATATTTAAATGAGTTCATGATGCATTAGCGACTTCACCACGTAGCCTTCTCTTTTATAGAGTTTATGGAAAAGTAGGTGTATAAAAAGCATTTGATAATACTTTATATTAGATAAAATAAATATGCTTAGGATTATTCTAATTGATTTTTTTTGTATGATTAAATTAATCTATTTATATTATTTAGCTTTTTTAAAATTAAGATATTAATATTTTTATATGAAATATAAATATATATTTATTAAAAGTCAACCATGGTCGATCTTGGTCAAACATGGCCGAATGTCGCATATTGACAAAGATTGTCTCGATGAAAATCAATCATGGTCAACCATGATCCAATGTCGTATTGTGACAAAGGTTGTCTCGATATGTAAATCTACCATTGTCTTGAATGTCCCATTGTGGCAAAAATTGTCTCCATATGAAAATCATGGACAATCATGGTTAACCATGGTGAGCCACAGTTGATTATGGTTAACCATGCTTTATAGAATGAAACATGGTCAACCATGTTCAACCATGTTTGTTTTAGCCTTTATAATATCAATCCCTCGGGTTTATAATATCAATCATTGCTAATCATGGTCAATCATAGCCAATCATGGTCAATCATAGCCAACTGTGGTCAACCACGGTTGAATGTCGCATTGTAACAAAAATTGTCTCCATATGAAAATCATGGAAAATCATGGACAATCATGGGCAATCATGGGCAATCATGGTCAACTATCGTCGAACGTCGCATTACAACAAATATTCTCTCGATTTGAAAATGAACAATGGTCAACCATGGTCCAACATCACATTGCGACAAAGATTGTCTCGATATGAAAATCAACCATGGTAAATAATGGTATAACATTTCTTGTGACAAATATTATATCGATGTGAAAATCAACCATGGTCAACCATGGTCTAACGTTGCATTGTGGAAAATATTCTCTTGATATGTAAATGATTCATGGTCAACCATGGTCTAACGTTGTACTGTGATAATAATTGTCTCAATATGAAAATCAACCATGGTCAACCATGTGTTTATAATATTTATCTTAGGGTTTATATACCTTGGGTTTATAATATTTGTCCCTTGGGTTCAATATTATCCCCTTGGGTCCATAATCTGTTAGGATTTTAGTATTAATCCCTTGGGTTTATAATATTAATCCCTTGGGTTTATTATTCCTTTAGGTTTATAATATTAAGCATGGTCGAGCAAGTTCAATCATAGCCAGTCATGGTCAACCATGGTTCGACGTATCATTGGGACAAATATTGTCTCAATATGTAAATCAACCATGGTCTTGAATGGTGCATTGTGAAAAAAAATGTCTCCATATGAAAATCTAACAAGGTTTCCATCGTTGAACGTTGCATTCTAACAAATATTATCTTGACATGAAAATCAATCATTCTCAACCATGGTCTAACGTTGCATTGTGACAAAGATTGTCTCGATATGTAAATCAACCACGGTCAATTATGGTCTAACGTCACATTATGATAATAATTGTCTCAATGTGAAAATCAACCATGGTGAACCATGTGATTATAATATTTATCTTAGGCTTTATATGCCTTGGGTTTTTAATATTTGTCCCTTGGGTTTAATAGTATTCCCTTTGATTCATAATCCCTTTGCGTTTTAGTATTAAGCCCTTGGGTTTATTAATTCCCTTGGGTTTATAATACCAATCATGGTTAATATTGGTCAATCATAGCTAACCATCATCAACCATGGTCAACCATGGATGAATGCCGCATTGTGACATAAATTGTCTCCTTATGAAAATCATGGAAAATCATAGTCAACCATGGTTGAACGTTGCATTGTGACAAATATTGTCTCGATATTAAAATCAACCATTGTCCAATGTCGCACTCTCATAAGTTTTATTTCAATATGAAAATCAACCATGTTCAAACATGTTTGTCTTAGTGTTTATAATATATATGTTAGGATTTATATACCTTGGGTTTATAATTTTTTTTTTCCGGGGAAAATAGAGTTCGTAATTTCTATTAAAAAGTTGTTAATAGATATTACATGTTGTAGATGCCGAGGCATATGCTGTAGAGTGGCCAGAGCCACGTTACAAAGAAGTAAGCAAGATATAAATATCCAGAGAGTGACCAGGTGAATACATGAAGCTACCTTGGGTTTATAATATTTATCCCTTGGGTTTAATATTATTCCCTTGGGTTTATAATATTAATCATGGTGAACCATGACCAACCATACCCAACCATGGTCAACCATGGTCAAATGCCCCATTATGACAAATATTGCCTCGATATGAAAATTATTTATACAGTTTGTAATTAATATTAATCCCTAGGGTTTAATATTATTGTCTGTGGTTTATAATTCCTTCAATTTTTAGTATTTATTCTAAGGGGTTATAAACCAAAGGAATTAATATTATAAACCCAAGCTATATAAACCATAAAATAAATATTATAAACCCTAGTATAAAGATGGTTGACTATGGTCAACCATGGTCCAACATGGAATTTTGACAAGGATTGTCTCAAAATGAAAATTAACCATTATTAACCATGGTCAACCATATTAATTTTATGGTTTATAATTCCCTAGGGTTTAATAATATTCCCTTGGGTTAATAATTCCTTAGGTTTTTAGTATTAATCCATTGGATTTATTATCCCTTGGGTTAATATTATTTCCTTTGGTTCATAAACCCTTGGGGTTTTAATATTAAACCTTAGGAATATGAACCCTTTCATTAATAAACCGAAGGGATTGATATTATAAACCCAATTAAATAATAAACCCAAGGGTTAATATTAAAACCCCAAGGTATTATAAACCCAAGGCACTAATGTTATTAAATGCAGGGGACAATATTATAAATCCAAGGTGTATAAACCCTTGGTTGATCATGATTTATATTGAACCTAAGGATTAATATTATAAACCTATGAATAATATTGCACCCTAGGAATGTGAACAATTAGATTAATATACCCAATGGATTGATATTATAAATCCAAGTGAATAAGAAACCTAAGGGATTAATACTATAAACCCTAGGGCTTTTATTAATAATCCCTTGGGTTAATATTATTCGCTTGGATTTATAATCCCTTAGGGTTTTAGTATTAACCCCTTGGGTTTAGTATTCTCTTAGGTTTATAATATCAATCCCTAAAATTGATTAATCTAAGGGTTCATATACGTAGAGTTCATATTTATATTACATAATTTTGAATTAAATAATAATTAATATTAGATAATAATGATTATAAATAATTAACAATTAAATAATAATAATAATATTAAATAATATTTTTTTTATTGCAATAGTGATTTTTTTGATACAAATGGTATATTTATTAATGGTAGATATAAATGAAGCCTTCAGTTTATATCAACCACATTAATACTTTTAATATCATTATGCTAGTAACTATAATATAGATTCAAAAAAACTTGTGTAGAAATATATGTAATATAAAATAGAAAGTGAGCAGAAAGTGTCTAGGAGAGTGTTGGTAATAGGAATTGATAATGACATCAAAACAATTCGGACATCAACTATGAAAAATCTGTCATCCAACCATAGTGACCACCTTTAATCAATAACAAACAAGTTTCGATTAATAATGAGCTAATGGAATCACCGCTCTGGTCTGCAACAATCCTTCCACAGTGATTAATCTCCCAAATTTCATTTTAGACAGCTCATCTAAATTTCTTCTCCAAAAAGGCTTTAATTTTTCCATAACACCAAACAGAATATTGGTTGAAGAAATAATAAGCAATGTTCAAGTAGTTATCAAAGACATTCACTCTTTCAAAACATAAGAATAAGACAAGATGTAGCCAAAATTCTCAGAATCGCCAAACATCCTGCAAGAAATATATCGAAGGAAGAAATAATTGCGCTAAAAAACCTGAAGTGTAACAAGGATATCGTGATTATAAAAGCCGACAAAGGAAATGCCACTATAATAATGAACATACATGATTATGATGAAAAGATGTATGATCATTTAAACTAAAGTGGATGCTACAAAATTATTGACAAAGACCCCAGTAAGAAAACCATACTAGAAGTCACCACCAAAATAAAAGAATCATCTTTGGACATTGCAACAAAAAGGAGAATCACATCATTCGGCTCAATTATACCTAGAATATATGAAGCTTAGAAGATACATAAAATTGGTATTCCCTTAAGGCTCACCCTAAATACCATAGGGTCACCCACTTACTTTCTTTCACAATACCTTGCCAAGAAACTGCGCCAATTATTTGGCAATTCCTCTTGACTCTGCATCTTTTGTCAAATGGATAAAAAATTTAAAGGTAAATTATGGAATCTCCTTGTTATTTTTGACATAGTATCACTCTACACAATTATCCATGTAGATGAAGTGAACCATGTTATGAGTACCATTATTGACAACGAAATTGTGGAATAATTAAAAATTTGTCTTAAATCATCATACTTCATTTTCAAAGGAAGAATCTATGAGAAAACACATAGCATACCCATGGGACATGGGATCACCATTATCTCCGATAGTAGCCAATATTTACATGGAACATTTTGAACAAAGAGCGCTTATATCATTTCCTTACACCTTAGAAGAATGGAAAAGATTTGTAGATGACATATTTGCAAAATGGAGCCATGGAAGATAAAAGCTTGATAGATCACATCAAATTCACTTTATAAATTGAAAAAATAACCAAATACCTTTCCTTACATCCTTCTCACCAAAAAAATGGTAAAATAGGGTACTAGGTCATGAAAAAAATATGTGCACGCTGCCTTTCATCACCATTTGAAACAAAACATTGGTGTCATCAAGACCCTAACTACAAGAGCATCTAGAATTTTTTATCCTTATCTTTTAAACCATGAAATTGACCACCTTTTAAAAGTAATAAAAACATCATTAAAAAATCTATCCATCAAGTCCTAAATAAAAGAGCATTCAAAAGCTTCTTTAGATTTCCCTAGAATCACCCTTCCCTTCATAAAATAACTACACATAAAATTGTGAAAATTTAAAAAAAACATAAGATCATGACTAATTTTATCTCGTCAAACACCATCAGAAAATTAACTGACTCTCTCAAAGACTAGTTGTTCCCTAACTAGCATAAAGGCTTATACATCATTCCTTGTTCGTGCAGAAAAGAATAGATAGGAGAATAAGGAAGATTTGTTAGCATTAGACTCAAAGAGCATGCAACAAACATATCAAGGAATAGAACATCAAAATTTTCATTGGCAGAACATACATGTTCCTCCTCTCATTACATATGCATGGAAAACACTAAACTCATCCAAAGAGAAGAACATTATTTGAAAAGAAGGGTTAAAGAAGCTATAGAGGTTGAAAAAGAACAAACACTATGAATAAATATGATGGTCTTAAACTAAGCAATACTTGTGTTGCTACTCACTCTAAATTACAATCCCGTAAAGATGGACTCACATTGAAGTCTGAAATGTTGAGTTTTTCATTAAAAAAAAAAACAAAAGAAAACAAAAGAAAAAAAAAAACAAAAACAAACTATTCACATGGCTTCCACATCTTAAAAAAGAAAATTGAAAATTGTTTATAAAATAATAAACTATAACACTTATTTTTTTAACTAAAATAAAAAATACTTAATTAAAAAAATATTTTATATTTGATAAATATTTATTATTAAATTCATTCTTATTATTAAAAATAAATAGCCTAAAATGTGATACTTAAAGAATGAAAATAAAGAGAATATACATATATATATATATATAATTTTTACCTAACTAAAATTGCAAATGTTTAAATGGATAAAAGAAATCCTTATACCGAAATTTACAATCTCTACCACTCATATGTATAAAACAATACTTCTTGTTTTGTGTATAAATTAATACTTCTTGTTTTGAAGAGGCTATTGTTTATGGAAGTCAGATGCCATTTTAAAATGGGGAAGAGATCTAAATTAGGGAACTCGACAACCTTTGATACGGGGTCGTTTCCCTGAGGCTTCTCCCGCTAAATTTTGTCGGTGAATCCTTTTTTTCCCTGGAAACCGTAGTCAGTGGTTCATGCATCGATTGCAATTGTATAATGCATTAATGTCCTTCCGCTGCACAGTTTGTCCATGCCTCCTTCGTCCAAACATCTGCATGAACACTAAAACCATAAATATATGCTTAACAACTCCCAGGCACAATTAATAAATCAAATGCATTTATGCTGCTCTTTATTTTATTCGGCTAGCGTGAAGTAGCGTGGTAAACTTTCTTACCAACAATGAAGTGATAGATTTTATTTCGAATAATTCTTTTGAATTTTAAGGATTAAATAATTGATTATTATATTTTTTAGAAATTTTAAATAAAATATATAAATTTTTTATAGTATTATATATAAATTAGTAAAATCACATTAAAAAAAAAAAAAAAAAATTATTGCAATATAAAGATGTTTTATTAATGCACACATTTATGTTATTAACCATGAACAAAAAAATTCCGTCAACTTTAACTTGAGAAAAAAAAAATTACACATCTTATTGTAAAATGGACTATTTTGCTAAATAAAATTTGCTTATATTAATTTCTACATCTCAAATCTCTAGAAAATTGGTGGCACTAATCTTATATATATATATATATATATATATATATATATATATAATTTGGTAAATAAAACTTTGGTTATCTATTAATTTATCCATCTAATTAGAATACAAACTTATTAGAATTGGAATAATCTCAAATCCCTAGGAATGGTTATATATTAATTCTCCGTCAAATTAGAATATGAATTTATTAGAATTGGAATAATCTCAAATCCCTAGGAATTGTTATATATTAATGTATCCATCTAATTAGAACATGAACTTATTAGAATTGAAATAATCTCAAATCCCTAGGAATTTGGTGAGCAAAGAGTCATGTGGCATGAATATAATTTTTTTAATTTATTAAAAACTAATGCAACCTAACAAATTCAGTAACACAAAGAAGGCAGGTAAAAGAACTCGAGAATAGGAAAAATGGAAGAAAAAATGGCGCTCGCTTCTGCTAGGGTTTCGCGCTCCTTCCCCCGGCAGCTCGGCTCCTTCGCCTGGGTTCCTTCCTCTGTCGCGGTCTATGGCGGCTGGGGTTTCCTGGGTTTCGAAATCTCATGCGGCCTCAGATCGAGATCCCTGTCGGAGAGATTCTTGGAGATATGGAATGCTGCTCCGAGTTTTTCTCATGAAGGAGGGGAGCGTATGGATGATCCCTGTTTTGGGGCCAGACAAAAACCAGAGAAGGGATTTCTTGGTTTTGCTCAAAGATGCGAGCCCATAGCTGCGAAGGGTTGCTTTCACTTGCTGTTGGGGGCATCAAATGATGAAGATGCTGGTGCGTGGGTAACATTCATTCCGCGGTTTTTCCTTTGCCATTGTCTATTTATTAGTTTTCCCCGAATGTGTCTGCTCTTAGCTGTGGGAAAATACAAGTATTTTTTCTTTCTGCCGCATATTTGTGGGGATTTTTCTCACCTAGATACAGTTTCAAGTTTTGTATTGGGGAAGGAAAATCGATCTGTATTGCTCCGGTTTTTTTTCAAGGGGAAGATAGGTCTGCAAGGTTGGGGTTTGGGCAGTGCTTTGTGGTTCTCGTGTTCCGCTGCCCTCCTGTTCTCATCTAATCAGATGCGAGAGCAAGATCCTCAGGCGGAGAAGACCACTAGGCTAAGGGTCATCCCCTCCAAAAGCGTCACAAATCCAGAGGACAGGATTCCCCTGTTTCGAACAGAACCTGTGGTGTTTTTTCTTGAGCACAGGAGAAATAGCTTTGGGGATACTGCCCCCTTGTATGCCTCTGAGATCCAAACAGCAACAGTTTCAGGGGGAAAAAAGTCTAAGCTAGGCCTCAAGGTCCCAGAACAAGATCGCATTCAAATTTTTATCAGAACCCTGTCAGGGGAATCTATCTGCAAGCAAATCTGGACAGAAACAGTGATAAAAAATTTAAAGGATGAAATTCAAGCAGATTTAGGCATCCCATCAAATCTGCTAAGCTTGTTACATGCAGGCAAAATCCTGCAGGATAATTTTACAATACAGCACTACGGCATAGGTCGAGACTCAACTATCTTTGTAAGCACAAGGCTGAGAGGAGGAAGCCCTGGTCCAGGCCCTAAAGGCATTGGTTCTTTTAAAGATGCTGCTACATCAAAACCTACAGGATCCTACCGCGACGCAGCAAAAGGGAAAGAACCCACAAAGGGGAAAGAACATTCAGCTGTTAATATACCTCCAGGGCAGTATATCGTGGATGAAGTACCAGAGAGCCCCTCCATTCCTCTGGATATCCCAGAGGTAGAGTGCATATTCTCAGATCTACAAAAAAAAGCCGTTATTTGTAGATTTAACGGCTTCTGGCCCAGAACAGATACTTTATATCAATGGATCCATACGGCCTGGACAACAAACTGCCAGATCCACCTATGCTCGAAGGGTTTCTTCATAGTAATTTTTCGCGCTGAAGAAGATAGGGAAAAAGTACTCACTGAAGGACCATGGTTCTGGGGCAGCGCGGGATTATTTGTTACCCCTTGGTTCCCGGAATTTGATCCAAATACCATGGTGGTATCAAGGATGCCGGTATGGGTAAGGCTGCACAACCTTCCGATACATTTCTGGCACTTCAAGACCTTATCAGTTATAGGGAATACTCTTGGAAAAATGTTAAAGATCGATACAGAAAGACACTTAAAAGGAATTTTTACCTTTGCTAGAATATGTGTCGAGGTTGATCTCAGCCAAGGGTTACCGGAAAGCATCATCCTGAATTTCAACAATACACAGTGGAAACAACCTCTGGACTATGAGAATACAGCATTCAGATGCAGGGGATGTCAACAAACAGGTCATCTGTTCAATGCATGCAAAAGTCTAAACAAGAGCAAGCCACAACAAAGGAAACACAAAGGATGGCAGAACATAGACTCTGTCATGAAGAAGAGAACCGCGGGAAAGAAAGCCCCCTCAGTAACAGAAGACGAAGAAACAGAAGCAGAGGAGGATGATACCACCATTGAGGAGGTTGAAATAGAGAACCAGAAGGAAAATATAGCAGTCAACAAGGATTCACAGTCACACTCAAATCAGGCAGAGACCCAGCAAAATCAGGCAGAGATGACAAGCGTGGATCAAGGCACTGGAGGCATCAAACGGTATCATCACTCAGATACTTCAGATTCAGACAAAGAAACAGGGCATCCAAATGTATCAACCCAGCTAGTCATTGCCTCGACCGAGCCCACTGTGGGAGAGTGGCGCAAGGTTGAAAAGAAAAAGGGGAGGAAAACCTGAAGCGTCCCTCCCCCCTCTCTCCTCTCTTTCTATTTCTCTTATTCTTTGTGCACGTTAGTCCTCTAACGATGCATGGGGTGCGAAAGCACTTGAGCCCTTGTGGCAGCTTACGGAATGCTTTTATGCTTCTGGAAATGCTCAGCATATGCAATGTAACTTTTTATTTTTTCTTAATAAAAAGTTCGCTTTTTCTTCGGAAAAAAAAAAAAACAAACTCAGTAACACACTATAATAGTTGATAAACATTTGGACTAAGCATATGCTTAGTATATTCCCTTGAGAATCAATCTACTAGACCTTTGGACTAAGCATATGCTTAGTATATTCCCTTGAGAACCAATCTACTAAACCTTTGGACTAAGCATATGCTTAGTATATTCCCTTGAGAACCAATCTACTAAACCATAAATTAAAAAATAAAAAATAAAATTATCAGATACTCATCCACCTTAAATTGAAATAAAATGCTTTCGGCAATAAATAAAACATAAAATATAAATAAATCTATCATTTCAATATTTCTAATACAATTTTTAAAATATTCTTAAATTTTATATTGATAACTATTATTTTTCTCAATAAAAATGGTTTCTAATTTAGAAATTTGGCATTAGGTAATTACATTAGAAAATTAATTTAAATGCAAATAAATGAGAATTTATTAAAAAATTATATTATTTTTTATATTTAATTTAATATCTAAAAATAAAAATTAGAATCTGTCTTTCCATTGACATATAAAATAATTTAGAACAAAACGTTCAAATTAAGGTTAAAAAAAATTAATTAAATAATTCAAAACAAATGAAATGGGTTTCATTTGTTTTAACTTTTACTGACGTGTTTTGTCTTCAAAATCAGGCCTCGCTTTCAACAAAATTCTCTTACTTCAATCTTTGATCAATCAATTTTTTTATTAAAATATATGCACTTAAATATTTTAAACTAATCTACCTCTCTTCACACATCTTCTTCATTTAAAGTTCCTCCCATATAAAACAAGTAAATTATAGACAAATAATTATGCTTTGGAAATGTCTTAGTGTATGGAGAGGTGCAATGTTTATTGTTGATACCTAATCCTCATGATTGGGTGAATATAATAAATAAGTAATATGAACAGTGATCGGAAGATGAACTAAACAGTCTCTCCGTCACGTATTTAATGAAGAAGTACCCGAAGGAATAAACACGAATCAATTTTTGGTTGAGTTACTGCCTGGTCTGACATGGTATCAGAGCTAGCTCCCAAAATAGTTGTAACTCCCACTGCCTACTGCTCTCTGTCCCCTCACAGTCGTTGTTGTATGCTGGCCTGACATGCGTTGAACTATCCTAATGAACTCCTGCTCTCACTCAGAGTTATTCCTACTCTGCCTTCTATCCGCTGAATGCATACAGTTCTTTGTTGTACGTTATACGCTGCTGCCAAAATTCTTTTGAACCATACGCTGGTCCATTGAACTGTTTTGTAATAGTGAACCCGACGTGAATGTTGGGCGCTCCCTCCATACGCTGCAATCAACTACCAGGAATCAAAGAGAGTTTTCAGCTATCCATGCTATATGCGACCAGCTAATATAATTATGTAGTTCAAGGATGAGATTGATACATCATGTCAAATTGACCTTGGTTGATGGAAATTCTCCTAATTTGAGTTATGTGGCTATTTACTCTTGAGAGCCGTAAGAAATTTTGTTTATTTATAGAGCTGTTTGGCTACGCATTAATTTATGTGAAGGATGTGGAAATGAATGTGATAGGTGCGATGTGTTTTTTTTTTGCAAAGGGCTGACGAATAAAATGTAGTTGTTTCATATATATTATATATACGTTGCTCCCTGTATTTGTCACTATATCAATTTCCGTCCACCTCCATTTGAATTTCAAGTTTCTGCTCCCCGTATTTGTCACTGTTCATATTACGATTGCGTGAGTATAAAGCATAACTGCAGTCATTGCAGCTGCTAGGGAAAGGAGCATAATTATGGGAATAACAAGACTGTTAAGAGTTGATTGATGTGGAAGACCAGCAGCATCTCATCTTCGCTGCCCAGACATTGAGAGAATGACGCATTCTCGTCATATTCAACTGCCTTTGAAGCCTTACAAAAGCTAAAAGAACTCTATGATTCACATTCTGCACTTGAAGTTGTTCAACTCATGATTAAACTCTTCGCTCCTGAACTGAAAAATGATGATCCTCTTTCTCTTGCATATGAAGTAAAGTCTATAATGCATGATATCAAATCCACTAAGGTTGAATTGGATATTCCTTTTATAGCTTTTCTCAAGGCACTTTATCCTACTTACTCCAATTATCTTGAGTCATTGCAGGCAAATGGAAATCTCTAAGATATCACCTTTGACTCTCTTCTGAAAAAGTTTGCTGAAAGAGAGAAAGCTTTTGGAAAGAAGACAACCCCTGAATCTTCTGAAGAGGTTGTGTGCCTTGCTCATAAAGAAAAGCATCCTACACAAGATTCTTCAAGAGAAAGAGGTGGTCGAAGAGGAAGAGGAAGATATTTTAGAGGCAGGGGGGGCAGACATTCTCAAGGAGAAAAGGAAGATTTGAACTGCATTCGCTGCAAAAGGAATGGATCACATGATACCTCTACAAGCAAGCTACCATGGGACAAAATTGAGTAGTAAAGAAACCAACAGAAAGGTAAAACTGATGATGCAGACAAAGGTAAAGCACCTGAATCCACTCACTATGTTGTGGCACAATGTAACATTGGAGTAAATGAAGATTTATTTAATGATTCACTTGCTTCTTGGAAAAATGATTAGTTGCTTGATTCAGGAGAAACCTGCCACATGACTCATAGAAAAGATTTTTTTGAAGAATTTACTGACAATGTTGATTGAGCAGTATATTTTGCAGACCAATCAAAAATCAAGCCATCAGGGCTTGGCGCAATCAAGATTAAACTGCCTGGTCTTCCAGACTTTCTTCTGCATCATGTTCTACATCTCCCACGGCTCAAGAGAAACTTGTTGTCCTTGGTCAACATTTGCAAGCAAGGTCACTCCATTCATATGTTTGATGGAAAGCTTGAGGTAAGAAAAGCATCTGACCACTCACTTGCCATGAGGGGAATAGAAGAAGAAAGGATTCTCAAGCTGCAAGGAACCTCTGCTCGTGCACAACATTTCTCATAGAATTCTCATCATGAAGAAGGTACACTTCCATCAAGTTTATTATGGCATGCTAGTTTTGGACATTTGAACTATGACAGTCTCTGCTTGTTGAAAAAAATGGTGTTGCTGGTTTGCCTACAATTCCTAGGAAATTTAAGCAATGTGATGCTTGTATTCTAGGAAAGCATAACAAACAGTATTTTCATGATTCACATTCAAGAGCACATAGAAAACTTGAACTCATTCATTCAGATTTATGTGGTCCAATGCCTGTTCCTTCTACAAATGGAAATAAATATATGATGATATTTATTGATGACTACACCAGAATGTATTGGGTTTATTTATTGAAGAACAAATCTGATGCTTTTCAAAGATTCAAGAATTTTCATAAATGGATTGAAAATGATGCACAATCTCATATTGGGTCTATTCGCACTGATAATGGAAAAGAATACACATCAAATGAATCTGAAAACTATCTTTGCCAGCATGGGATCAAACATCAAACAACTGTACCTTATAATCCCCAACAAAATGGTGTAGCTGAAAGAATGAATAGCACAATCTTCAATATGGTACGATCCATGCACTTCTTCAAAAATGTAAAGATAATGTTTTGGGCTGATGTTGTTCTATGTGCTACATATATAAAGAATAGATGTCCATCTAATGCTATTAGAAACAAGACTCCTTATGAAATGTGGTATGTGCATGTTCCTTCGGTAAAGCATCTCAGGGTCATTGGTTCTACCTGTTATGCCTTGATACCAAAGGTACATAGAAACAAACTTGGTGCTAGAAGTTGTAAGTGTATCTTCCTGGGGTATTCAAACACCTCCAAAGCATACTATCTCTACGATGAAGTAAATAAAAAGTTTGTTGTATCTAGAGATAAAAAAATTTTGAATCATCCAAAACTAACAATGTTGTTGAGCGGCAACTTGATCGCTTGGAGAGATTCACAAAAGCAAAATCATTTCAAGAATTTGATAATCAGATTCCACATCTTGAAGGGGGGATTCCTATACTAGATCAACATGTGTAATCTTCTTCTAAGGAACACTTTCCCCCGCATGAAACTCCAACAACAGATGATGCTTTAAGTGATGTGATTGATAGAATTGGGAGACTCAATCTTGATTCAATCCCAACTCAATCAGTGGCGCAGCCTGGACCATCTAAAAAAGGTCCCCCAAAATGGCTGACAAAGACACTTGAAAGTGTTCATCCTAATGAGGTTGGAAAGACAGGAACTAGAAATTCAAATTGGTAGAATGGAGGTGATTTGGATGATTCTAATTCACCTGTTGATATGGATGTTTCTTATGATTGTGAATTGAACTTGTCTGCAGATTTTGAACCAACTTCCTTGAAAGAAGCTGATTCTCATGATGAAGGGAAAGAAGCGATGCAAAAGGATTATGATGCCCTCATAAAGAACGACACTTGGAAGTTGGTTGATCCTCCATTAGGAACCAAACGAATTGGCTACAAGTGGCTCTACAAGAACAAGTATAAAGCTAATGGCCCACTTGACAAGCACAAAGCTAGGCTTGTGGAAAAAGGTTTTGTATAGAAGGAAGGGGCCAATTATGAGGAGAATTTTTCCCCCACAGCAAAATGGGCTACCATCCGGACACTCTTTGCACTAGCAGCTCAGATCGGTTGGAAAGTCCATCAAATGGATGTAAAAACCGCTTTCTTAAATGGAGATCTAAAAGAGAATGTTCTTATGTCTCAGCCTGAAGGACTTGCTGGGAAAGGACATGAACATAAAGTATGCAAACTTGTGAAGTCCTTGTATGGCCTTAAACAAGCATCGCGAGCCTGGTATGAAAAACTAACTTAGCATCTTCTAAAACTTAATTTAAAACATTATGATCTTGATGATGCAACTTTATTTGTCAAGAAAGTTGGAAAAACAGTTGTATATCTTGTGGTATATGTAGATGATCTTTTGATGACAGGGAACAATGAAAGCTACATTGCATCCATAAAGAAGGAATTGGGGAAAAGTTTTGAAATGACTGATTTGGGCTATGTTCATTACTATCTTAGCATTGAAGTAACCCAACATCCGAAGTCCATATTTCTTTCTCAAAAGAAATACATTGGAGATCTATTGAACAGGTTTGGCATGACAGAATGCAATCCTCTTACTACTCCAATGGAACAAAACTTAAAGCTCACATCTATTGAAGGAAAAGAATTTGAGGATGCAACAAAGTATAGACAGCTTGTAGGAAGTCTCAACTACCTAACTACTACCAGACCATACATTTCATTTGTTGTTGGAATCCTCTCCAGGTTTATGCAAAATCCTTGTGAGGGATATTGGTCTGCTGCAAAAAGAGTTCTAAGGTACTTGAAGGGAACTCAAGACTTTGGAATCAAGTATACACAGGTGGACGACTTCAGCTTGATTTCATACTCTGATTCAGATTTCGATGGAGATAAAGAAACTGGGGTATCTACTTCAGGATGTGCTATGAGTCTTGGATCAGGAGTTGTCTCCTTGAGATCAACAAACAATCAGTTCCAACAGATTCCACAACAGAAGTAGAATACGTGGCAGCAGCTGAAGCAACAAAAGAAATAGTGTGGCTCAGGAAAATTCTTGAAGATTTGCAGGCAAAACAAGTACAATCAACTCCACTCATGATTGAAAATACCTCTGTAATAAAGTTGGCCAAGAACCCAAAGTTCCATGATCGAACGAAGCACATCAATACTAAATATCATCTGATTCGACATCATGTTGAGGCCAAAACAATCCATCTCCGTCATTGTTCCACAAATGAGAAAATTGCAGACATCTTCACCAAAGCACTTGGAAGAGAAAATCTTGAATGATTCAGAATGATGCTTGGACTCACCAACATCCCTTCAGATTAAGTGGGGAATGTTGACACCTAATCCTCATGATTGGGTGAATATAATAAATAAGTAATATGAACAGTCATCGAGAGATGAACTGAACAGTCTCTCCCTCATATATTTAATGAAGACCTACCTGAAGGAATAAACACAAATCAATTTTTCGTTGAGGAGTTATTGCCTGGTCTGACATTTACGACAACATTTAGTGTAAACAATTATGCTTCGGAAATGTCTTAGTGTATGGAAACACAATGTTTACAACAACATTTAGTGTAAACAATTATGCTTTGGAAATGTGTTAATGTATGGAGACACAATATTTACAACAACATTTAGTGTTTAGGACAATATTAGGATGATGATAAAGATGTTGTGGGTAAAATGTTTTTTATTTTTTAGAAAAATATAAATTAAACACATTATTAGTATAATAATATTAAAAATATTAATATAGTTGATATAGCTAAAAGTTTCACTTTTATTTGTATTTATCATTAATAAATATATAATAATAGAAATAAAAAAATAATTACAATAAAAATATATTATTGTCATTATTATAATAATAATTATTATTATAATAAAGTATTGTAATAATAATTTTTAATTTATATTAACTATTATTTAGTATTAAGTGTTTTTTATTATTATTTAAAATATTCTTATTAATTAATATTACTACTATTATCCATTAATATTATTACTAAATAATTAAATAATAACAATAAAATGTAATTTAAATAATAATAAATATTAACTATTAATTTAATTAAATAGTAATAATAATTCATGTATTTATTTATATTAAAATATAATAAAAATTATAACTAACTATAATCAACTATGGTTAATTTTGATATTGAGACAATCTTTATCACAATGTGACATTGGATCATGATTGACCATGGTTGACGATGGTTAATGATCGTTGACCATGGTTTATTTTCATCTTGAGACAATCTTTTTCAAATAAGTCATTGGACCATTGTTGACCATGATTATTAACTGAAGATATTTATATTAAACTCTAGAATTAATATTATAAACCATATGAATAATATTATAGTCTAGCAATATGAACCCTTAGATTAATAAACCCAAAGGGATTGATATTATAAAACCAAGGGATATATACTAACAACTGAGGGGATTTTAAACCCAAGGGAATAATATTAGACCTAAGGGATTAATATTATAAACCCAAGATATATAAACTATTGTAAACCCTATACACCATAAGATTAATATTATAAACCCTAATATTAATATATTAGATACTAGTTTTGTAAAGTCACAATGTGATGTAGCATAAATTGCATTGTATTGTAACATTGTGATAATTATTGTCAAATTGATTGTCACATTGCTACAATGTTGACCATAGTTGATTTCATGTTGAGAAAATCTTATGATAAACCCTAAGATCAATATTATAAATGAAGGTATATGAATACTAAAAAACCCAAGGGGTTATAAACCCAAGGAAATAATATTAAACCAAAGGGATTAATATTATAAACCCTAAAATAAATGTGGTTGACCATCCATTTTTGATATTTTAAATCCTATAAACCCTAAGATTAATATATTAAATGGTAATTTTGTAATTCGAGAATGTGACGTAGCATAAATTACATTCTAATGTAATATTACGATAATTATTGTCAAATTGATTGTCACATTGCTACAATGTTGACCATGCTTGACCATTACTGACCATTATTGATTTTCATATTGATAAAATCCCATGATAAACCCTAACATAAATATTATAGACCAAGGTATATAACAACATTGATAAATATTATAAATTGTTAAATAAATATGGTTGACCATGGTTGATTTTCATATTGAGACAATCTTTGTCACAATGTGACGTTTGGCCATGCTTGACCATGACTAATTTTCATATTGAGACAATCTTCATCACAATGTGACATTGGACCATGGTTGACCATGCTCGACCATGGTTGATTTTCATATTATGACAATATTTGTCATAATGTGGCATTGGACCATGGTTGACCATGATTGACCATGGCTGACAATAGTTGATCATGGTTGATTTCTATATTCAGACAATATTTGTCACAATGTCACGTTGGACGATGGTTGACCATGATTTCAAACCCAATGGATATATATTAAACCTTACGTATAATATTATAAATCCTATGAGTAATATTTAACCTAAGAATATGAACCCTTAGGATAAAACCCAAAGGATTTCTTTTAAAATTCCAAGGGAATAATAAACCCAAGGCAATAATATTAAACCCAAGAGATTAATACTATAAATCCAAATTATATAAACCTTATCATAAATATTATAAACCATAAAATAAGCATGGTTGACCATGATTTATTTTCATAGTGAGACAATCCTTGTCACATACGATGCTGGACCATGATTGTTTTTCATATCAAGACAATCTTTGTCACAATGTGATGTTGGACCATGCTTAATCATGGTTGACCATGGTTTACCATGATTGCTATTCATATCGAGACAATATTTTCCATAATTTGATGTTGGACCGTGGTTAACCATGGTCGACCATGGTTCATCATGATTAACTATTGTTGACCATGATTTTCCATGGTTGATGATGGTTAATGATGGTTGACCATGGTTGATTTTCATATTGAGACAATCTTTCTCACAATGTGATGTTGGGCCATGGTTGACCATGGTTTACCATGATTATTAACCCAAGAGATTTATATTAAAACCTAGGATTAATATTATAAACCCTATGAATAATTTTATACCCTATGCATATGAACGCTTAGATTAATAAACCAAAGGGATTGATATTATAAACCGTATGGATTATAAACCGAAAGGAATAATATTAAACCCAAGGGATCAATATTATAAGTTCCAATTATATAAACCCTAAGATAAATAATATAAACCCTAAAATAAACATGGTTGACAGTCCATTGTTGATATTGTAAACCCTATGAAACCTAATATTATAAACCCTAATATAAATAAAATTCTAATTATGTTATTTCAGAATGTCACATAGCATAAATTGCATTGTAATGTAACATTGCGATAACTATTGTCAAATTGATCATCACATTGCTATAATGTGGAACATGATTGATTTTCATATTCATAAAATCCCATGGTAAACTCTAACATCAATATTATAATCCAAGGTATATAAGCCCTATGATAAACATTATAAACACTAAAATAAACATGGTTGACCATGGTTGATTTTCATATTGAGACAATCTTTGTCACAATGTGATGTTGGACCATGCTTCACCATCCTTGACCATAATTGATTTTCATATTGAGAGAATATTTGTCACAATGCGATGCTGGACCATGCTTGACCATGCTTGACCATGGTTGATTTTGATATTGAAACAATATTTGTCACAATGTGACATTGAACCATGGTTGACCGTTATTGACAATGGTTTACAATGATTGACAATGGTTGATTTTCGTATTCATATAATCTCTGTCACAACGTGACGTTGGACCATATTTGATCATGGTTGACCATGATTTTAAACCCAAGGGATTTATATTAAACCCAAGGATTAATATTATAAACTCCATGAATAATATTTATCATTAGAGTATGAACCCTTATATTAATAAATCCAAGGGATTGATATTATAAACCCAAGGGAATAATAAACCTAAGAGATTAATACTAAAACCCCAAGGATTATAAACCCAAGGCAATAATATTATAACCAAGGAATTAATATTGTAAAGTCAAGGTATATAAACCACAAGATAAATATTATAAACCCTAAAATAAACATAGTTGACCATGGTTGTTTTTCATATTGAGATAATCCTTGTTACAATGCAAAGTTGGACCATGTTTGACCATGACTGACCATGATTGGTTTTCATATCAAGGCAAAATTAAACTAAAATTATAATGACCATGGTTGACCATGTTTTACCATGGTCGATTTTCATATTGAGACAATATTTTTCACAATGTGACATTGTACCATGGTTGACCATGATTATAAACCCAAGGGATTTATATTAAACGCAAGGGATTAATATTATAAAATATATGAATAATATTTAACCTAACAATATGAACCCTTAGATTAATAAACCCATGGGATTGATATTATAAGCGCAAAGGAATAATAAACCCAAGGGATTAATAATAAAACCCTAAAGGATAAATATTATAAAATCTAAGGGATAAATACTATAAACTCAAGGTATATAAACCCCAAGATAAATATTGTATGTTGGAAATCATGATTGTCTTTAGACCAAAACCCGCAGGTGTTAGTCAACGATCACATCGCCGAAGATAAGGGTCCACGAGAGGCAGTTAGTCCATGTCACGAAATAGACAAGGAACATTGGTTTATCCAATGTCCAACAATCTGCCCCCCAACGTTAGTCGAGTGTGTATCAGACTCATGACCTATGCTCTGATACCACTTGTTGGGAATCACGATTGCCATTAGACCAAAATGTACAGGTGTTAGTCAACGATCGCATTGCCAGAGATAAACATCCATGAGAGGCGGTTAGTCCATGTCTCGAAATACATAGGGAGCATTGATTTATTGAATGTCCGACACTATAAACCCTAAATAAACATGGTTGGCCATGGTTGATTTTCATATTAAAACAATCTTTGTCACATTGCGACATTAGACCATGGTTGACCATGATTGGTTTTCATATCAAGATAATATTAAACCAGTATTATGTAATTATGATGGTTACATAATACTTCATAATTCAACAATTACCAATTAAGCTACCTCGTAAATAAAATATAAAAATTACTTTATATATATATAGAGAGATAGATATAATTTTCTTACATATAAACATCAATTTATAAATATTTACTATTTAATATATATATATATATATATATATATATATATATATATTTTTTTTTTTTTTTCTATCCTTCTAGTGTATTACAACAAAATAATTATAATTTATTATATCAAAATAAAGATTTGTCTAAATTTTCTTTTTAAATTTTTTATTTATTTTTTTTACTAATATTATTAGTTTTATAATTTTTTGTTTAGATAAATTATTAATCCTTTAAAAATATGGTTTTAAAATTATTTTTTGATTTCTTACTCACAATATTACTTTTATAATTTATTATATAAATAAATTATTAATACTTAAAAATATGTTTCCACCCTTTCAGTTATTTCCTTTCCCTTCTTAATCCTTCATATTCATGTTGTTTTTTACGTGTGTTATTTTTTATGAGAATAAAAGTAAACACAAAAAATAATTGTTGTTATTCTGAAATTACATCTTTTTAAAGTGATCATTGTTATAGAAATCTTTTTATTTAGATATATATGAATTTTTTGTAAAGAATAATTTATTAATTATTTATGGATTATTAAAAAAAAAATTTAAATAATGTAACCATCTTGATTCTGTTCAATATTTTCTTTCTTCTTTTCTCTGAGCATATCCATAAACCCTATTCAAGAATATCATTTACATAATTAATTTCCAACATACATTTATTTTTTAAATCTTTAAAAACTCATTAAAATAGTACAATAATAGTTTCAAGTAACTTATTCAAAATTATATACAATCCACCTTTTTGAAGTAATATGACCAACTTGATTATCCTGGTAACCACCTTGATTCACATGAGAAAAACAACCACCTTGATTCACCTAAGAAAAATATTAAGATTATGGTGTAGCAATAGTTATTATTTCGAAACATGTGCAATGCATCACAGAAATGATGACCGAATGGCTCTTTGTCGTAGAAGCCTATGGCATCATCGACATTTTTCTAATGCTCATAGACTTTCTATGACCAAACCACCATGCCCATGAGATTAACAACACTCTTCATCAGATCCGGTGGACAAAATATTTTTGTTTGTAGTCGAACGACAAATAAATCTACTTATCTTTAATTATAAATTATCCCCGTAAAAGAAAATTATTATGAAAATTATTATGGTGTAGCAATAGTTATTATTTCGAAACATATGCAATGCATCATAGAAATGACAACCGAATGGCTCTTTGTCGTAGAAGTCTATGTAATTGAGGTACGTTATCATCGACATTTTTCTAATGCCCATAGACTTGCTAAGAGAAAATATTTTTGTTTGTAGTCTACCTTGAAATAAAAGGACGTATCTTGTTATAAAGTCGTAGATACCTTTAATTAGTCCTCTTTTGAAGCTGTAATGTTGGATTATTATGAAAATTTTCAATTTGCAGTGTAATGACGATTTACGATTATACTATAGGATTATACCATGGGTTGTAATGACGAATTTCGATTTTAGTGTGGGTTATAATGACGAATTTCGATTTTACTGTGGGTTATAATGACGAATTTCGATTTTACTGTGGGTTATAATGACAGATTTCGATTTACAAATGGATTAAGAGATTACAGTTTTGTTTTCTGAAGTTATAATCTTGAGTTCTTGGGAAATAGAGAAGGAAATAATACTGTTAGATACTTAAAGTACGCAACAATATATGATAACAATTGTACCGAGAGGTTGGCTTTCATGGTACACTCTATGACAACAATTCCAACTTGGAGTTGGGAGGTAATTGTAGTCGTAGCGATCCCTTGGATTTTGGAAGTGGTCCTAGTGGGGTTCTAACTGAGAATGGGCAGTATGTGGAGAAGAAGCATGTTTTTCCTACAGTAGCTCCCTGGTGGGTTAAAATTTATTCAATAAATCTTTGTATTTCCAATCTTTGAAGAATTTTTAGCATGTTTATATTTGCATGGTGGAATTTGGTTTTCGGTTTGCAAAGCATCTCGGTGGTGAGGAAACTAATTGGCATGCCCAAGGTTTTATGGTTTATTGATCCTTCTTAGAGCTATTGTTTATAAGCCCCTCCTTTTCCGTTGTTGCCTAATACCATCCCTAGGCTAGCCTTGAAGCAAACCATGAAGTTTCTTATGACTTTGTCTTAGTTTCTCTCCATTTTCTTTACTGGTCTTCTCCTCTACAAAGGGGTTTCTTTCACTAGGCTTACCTTTCCTTTGAGTGTAAAACCTCGTCAGTGTATTCACCCTCACCAATGATTTGGAGGTTGAGGCCCTCAGGGAAGACCTTGGGCTCAAACACAAGTTCAAGTAGCTATGACTATCTTCCATTCCTCCACTCTACCTCAAATCCAAGAGGAAATTCACAGGTTAGAAGCTTGAACCACTAATTATTACCAAGCCCACTCCGACTCTGAAATCCAAATTGAATTAACTAGTTGTGTCCCTAACCCTAGCCATACTAGGGTAAGGCAAAGTTAATACGTCAATTCCATCAACTTCTATTGGCAAATGAAGAAGCTCATGGATATGCTACTTAAAGAAAAGTGCGAGGAAGAAAATGAATCATAGCATGCCTTAATGAAATGTGACGAGTCTAATGTATGCCACCACTGCTCTTGCTTAGCCAACGTCACTGCTCATATGGCACACATAGAAGGCATGCCTCAAGCCTCCAGCTCCAACAAGCACAACCACCTAGGATTCGACCCAAGTAACATCCTATGATGATTGATATTTGCCTAACCTTTTGGCTTTTGTTTTTTACTTTTAGTAAATTAGTTTCTTCTAGAAGATTTTTAGCCAGCGATAATCGGAAATTGTTATTTTTTATTTCTGTGCTAGTGTATGTCAAAAAATTAGATGGAGGCTAGTAATATTTTTGGATGGTTTTGGATGATAATCTATAGATCTCATTATTCGTTGGTCTAGTTTCCCTTGTGGAAAACCACATCCATGTTCTTGTCTCACAATGAACTCTGATTTTGTATGGAGGTTATTTTGAGACAATAGAAAATTTAGCCAACATATATATAATTGAACTTTATAATTATAGGAGAAATATTAGATTAGACATATTAAATAATATATTTTATTCAATTTTTCTTTTATTTTCATCTCCATTGAATAGGTTAAAAATTTTATAATGATATGTTTTATCCTAGGAGTATTAGGTGATAATGAGATTTTTTTTTTTCCTTGAAGAAGCTATGTTTATTCTTTTTCTTGGGGCTTGGGGCATGCTTCCAACAACTAAGATTATTTCTACACTCTCTTACAAGGAGTGAAATTGAGTTCTTTATTGAATCCTTTTTCATAGATTGGCTCAAAGTGAGCCATTGTTAATAATCAACTACATTTTCTCAAGACCCTTTCCCTAGGAAACCAACTTGGCTTCAATTTCCCAAAAAATCATTGTGGAGCTTGCATAACTTTCCATAGTTATGTTTTACCATGTACCCAAAGCCCTAAACATGAGAGATGATGAATTGACAAATTAGGCACTGTTCCGTTTACGTCAATTTAGAATTTTTTTTTTTTTGGTAGGTAAGCACCCACGGGGGATTCGAACGAGTAATCTATCACAAGGAGTGCCTTAACAATGCACCCATTCACCATCAATCCAACACCCCATAAACATCAGATCAAGAAGCTTCACTTCTGTTTAATTATTTAATTTTCTAAGTGTACAAAATTCGATAACCAAAATTAAAATGGAAATTAAATAACATAAAGACAATATTAACTATATATATGTTCACTACCTTATCGTTTTATGACGAGGAACATTCCAATATAAAAGACCTGTTTGTTTAATCCTTAAATTTTTCCGAGAAAGTGATAGATTCTTTCTTTATTAAGTTAAATATGTAGAAATGTTAATACACAATCTCTCAATTCATTACTTGTTATTATTTTTTCTGAACTTTAAAAATTAAGAAAAAGATACATTATATCTTTTGTGAAATTTCAAATAAAAAATACATTTTTTTAATATTACATATAAATAAATAAAACTTAAATTCTTTGATCATTTCAATATTTTAAACACAATATTTCAAATAATATTTGAAATATTCTCAAGATAACTATTATTTTTCTTCAATAGAAACCATTTCTAATTTAAAAATGTCACATTAAATAATAACATTAAAAAATTAATATAAATACAGATAAATGAGAATTTATTAAAAATATATTATTTTTATATTTAATTTAATATCTGATAAATAAAATTATAATTTCTTAAAACAAATTAGAAAAAAACATTCAAATTATCATAAAAAGATATTAAATAATTCAAAATTTGTTATTTCGAATTATAATGGTATTTCCGTGATGCTAGTGATTTTGTCACGTAAAGTGCGAAGCATCTCCCTTTCACGTTCCAAGTGGCACATTAACTAAAGTAAAGTAAAAAAACGTTTCTTTTAATGTGTGATAAAGTAAAAACATATCACGTAAATATAGATTCGTGAAATTTATTAAAAAGCTTTATATTTTTTCATTTTGAAAGAATATGAGTGAACTAGGCCCACAGAAGAAATTTTATTTTACTAGAATTTATTTATTTTACTAGAATTTATTACCAATAAAATTTGAAGATTTTTTTTATTCAAAATATATTTTTGAATACATAAATAAATTGAGCGCCCTAAAAAACTAGGAACATTTATTAAACAATTAAAACTTAAGATTTTAAAAGTTATGTCAAATTTTGATTAAAATTAACCAGAAAAAAGTTCCTAAAAAAAGTCATTTCATTTATAAATTAAACTACACCATAATTTTATATGAGTATATTTCTTTCACCAAAAATTATGCAATCACACATATGCCCATGCACCAACTTACCCCTCTTCACACATGTTCTTCATTTCAAGCTTCCCGGGTATAAAACACTTAATATTATCGACAAATAATTATACTTTGGAATGTATTAGTGTATGGAGAGATACAATGTTTACAACAACATTTAGTATTTAGGACAAGACTATGATGAAGATGATGTTGTGGGCAAAATATTTTTTAATGTTTTTTAGAAAAATATAAACTAAACATATTATTAGCACAATTACATTAAAAATATTAATGTGGTTGATATAGTTGAAAGTTTCACTTTCATTTATATCTATCATTAATAAATATACAATAATAGAAATAAAAAAATAAATATATAATAATAGAAATAAAAAATTAAAAAAACTATTATGATAAAACTATTATTATTATCAGTATAACAGTAATGATAATTATAATAAACTATTGTAATAATGATTTTTAATTTATATTAATTATAATTTAATATTAAATGTTATTTATTATTATTTAAGCTCAAGGCAATAATACTGTTATTTAAGATTATTCTTATTAATTAATATGACTATTATTATCAATAAATATTATTATTAAACAATTAAATAATAATAATAAAATGTAAATTAAATAATAATAAATAATAAATAATTAAATAATTATTAAACATCTAATTAATAATTTAATTAACTATTAATAATAATTAATGAATAATAATTGATTTATATTAAAAAATAAATATAATATAAATTATAACTAACCATGGTCGACCATGGTTGATTTTCATATTGAGACAATATTTGTCATAATGTGGCATTGGACCATGGTTGACCATGATTGATAATGGTTGACGATGGTTAATGATGGTTGACTATGGTTTATTTTCATATTGAGACAATCTTTTTCAAATGAGACATTGGACCATGGTTGACCATGATTATTAACCGAAGAGCTTTATATTAAACACTAGGATTAATATTATAAACCCTATGAATAATATTATAGTCTAGGAATATGAACCCTTAGATTAACAAACCCAAAAAGATTGATATTATAAACTCAAGGGAATAATATTAGACCCAAGGGATTAATATTATAAAACCAAGATATATAAACTCTAGGATAAATATTATAAGCCCTAAAATAAACATGATTGACCATCCATGGTTGATATTGTAAACCCTATAAATTTAATATTAATATATTGAATACTAATTTTGTAAAGTCATAGTGTGACGTAACATAAATTGCATTGCATTGTAACATGTGATAATTATTGTCAAAATGATTATCACATTGCTACAATATTGACCATGGTTCATTTTCATGTTGAGGAAATCTCATGATAAATCCTATGATCAATATTATAAACCAAGGTATCTGAATACTAAAAACCCTAAGGGTTTATAAACCCAATGAAATAATATTAAACCAAATGGATTAATATTATAAACCCAAGCTATATAAACCATAGAATAAATATTGTAAACCCTAAGATAAACATGGTTGACCATCCATTGTTGATATTATAAATCCTATAAACCCTAAGATTGATATTATAAACCCTAAGATTAACATATCAAATACTAATTTTGTAAATGCCAGAATGTGATGTAGCATAAATTGCATTTTAATGTAACATTGTGATAATTATTGTCAAATTGATTGTCACATTTCTACAATGTTGACCATGCTTGACCATTATTTATTTTCATATTAAGAAAATCCCATGGTAAACCCTAAGATAAATATTATAGACCAAGGTATATAACAACTGTGATCAATGTGATAAATTGTTAAATAAATTTGGTTGATCATGGTTGATTTTCATATTCAGACAATATTTGTCACAATGTGATGTTTGACCATGCTTGACCATGACTAATTTTCATATTGAGACAATCTTCATCACAATGTGATGTTGGACCATGGTTGACCATCCTCGACCATGGTTGATTTTCATATTAAGACAATCTTTTTCACAATGTGACATTGGACCATGGTTGACCATGATTGACCATGGTTGACAATGTTTGACGATAGTTGACCATGGTTGATTTTCATATTCAGACAATATTTGTCGCAATGTCATGTTGGACCATGGTTGACCATGTTTGACCATTATTTCAAACCCAAGGGATTTATATTAAATGTTTTGATTAATATTATAAACCTTATGAATAATATTTAACCTAAGAATATCAACCCTTAGATTAATAAACCCAAAGGATTGCTATTATAAGCCCAAGGGAATAATAAACCCAAGGGATTAATACTAAAATTCCAAGGGATTATAAACCCAAGGGAATAATATTAAACCCGAGAGATTAATATTATAAACCTAAGGTATATAAACCTTATCATAAATATTATAAACCATAAAATAAGCATGGTTGACCATGGTTGATTTTCATATTGAGACAATCCTTATCATAATGCGACACTGGACCATGGTTGACAACGATTAACTTTCATATCGAGACAATCTTTGTCACAATGTGACATTTGACCATGCTTAACCATGGTTAACGATGGTTGATTTTCATATTGAGACAATCTTTGTCAAAATATGATGATGGGCCAAGGCTGACCATAATTGACCACGATTGATGATGACTAACAATGGTTGACCATAGTTGATTTTCATATTGAGGCAATCTTTCTCAAAATGTGATGTTTGACCATAGTTGACAATTATTGCCCATGATTGATGATGATTAATGATGATTGACCATGATTTCTTTTCATTTTGAGACAATCTTTATTACAATGCGACATTAGACCATGGATAACCATGGTCAACCATGGTTGATCATGATTAACCATGGTTGATTGTGGTTTTCCATCATCGATGATGGTTAATGATGATCGACCATAGTTGATTTTCATATTCAGACAATCTTTCTCACAATGTGATGTTGGCCCATGGTTAACGATGGTTGATCATGATTGTTAACCCAAGAGATTTATATTAAACCCTAGGATTAATATTATAAACCCTATGAATAATGTTATACCCTAGAAATATGAACCCTTAGATTAATAAACCAAAGTGATTGATATTATAAACCCTAGGGATTATAAATCGAAAGGAATAATATTAAACCCAAGGGATCAATATTACAAGTTCAAGCTATATAAACCCTAAGATAAATAATATAAATCCTAAAATAAACATGGTTGACCATACATGGTTGAAATTGTAAACCCTTTGAACCCTAATATTATAAGCCCTAAGATAAATACAATCCTAATTATGTTATGTCACATAGCATGAATTGCATTGTGATGTAACATTGGGAAAATTGTTGTCAAATTTATAATCACATTCCTACAGTGTTGACCATGATTGATTTTCATATTCATAAAATCCCATGATATAAACCCTAACATCAATATTATAATCCAAGGTATATAAACGCTATGATAAATATTATAAATAGTAAAATAAACATGGTTGACCATGGTTGATTTTTATATTGAGACAATCTTTGTCACAATGTTATGTTGGACCATGCATCACCATGTGTAACCATAACTTATTTTCTTATTGAGACAATATTTGTCACAATGCGGCGTTGGACCATGCTTGAACATGGTTGATTTTGATATTGAGACAATATTTGTCACAATGTGACATTGGACCATGGTTGACCATGATTGACTATGGTTGACAATGATTGACAATAGTTGATATTCATATTGATATAATCTTTGTCACAACGTGACATTGGACCATAGTTGAGCATGTTTGATCATGATTTTAAATTGAAGGAAGCTATATCAAACACTAGGATTGATATTATAAACCCTATGTATAATATTTACCCTAAGAGTATGAACCCTTAGATTAATAAAGTCAAGGGATTGATATTATAAACCCAAGGGAATAATAAACATAAGAGATTAATACTAAAACCCCAAGGATTATAAACCCAAGGGAATAATATTAAACCAAGGAATTAATATTGTAAACCCAAGGTATATAAACCATAAGATAAATATTATAAACCCTAAAATAAACATGTTTGACCATGGTTATTTTGCATATTGAGATAATCCTTGTCACAATGCAAAGTTGGGTCGTGGTTGACCATGGCTAACCATGATTGGTTTTCATATCCAGACAACATTAAATGAATATTATAATCACCATGGTTGGCCATGTTTTACCATGGTTGGTTTTCATATTGAGACAATCTTTTTCACAATGTGACATTGTACCATGGTTGACCATGATTGACTATGGTTGATGATGGCTGAAAATGATTGACCATGGTTGATTTTCATATTGAAACAATCTTTGCCACAATGTGACGTTGGATCATGGTTGACCATGATTATAAACCCAAGGGATTTATATTAAACAAAAGGGATTAATATTATAAACCATATGAATAATATTTACCCTAAAAATATGAACAATTAGATTAATAAACGAAAGGGATTGATATTTATTTTTTTTTCCCATGGAAAAAGTCGCACTTTCTTTATTGATAGAGAAATTGCATTTTGAAGATGCGTTGCATATACAATATTCAGGCCTGGCCTATCTATACCAAAACCATTTCAAAACTGTGTTCCACCTCATGTGTGAGGTTTTTTAAAAAAGTCTATGAAAATATTATGAAGCTCTTCGCAGAGAGCCCTTACTGTGCTGAAATATAAGGCAAATAAAACAGTGAATAATTACATATGGTCATTTGGACTATGGATCCAAAAATGAAAAAATACAATCTCAGTTGTATGTTTTTTATGTTACAAGCTCTATAAACTTCCTATGGTAGTACTGATAGATGTTACCATCTCTTTCCTCCATGATCAACTAAGAAGTGTCGTCCTTGTGTGCCGCCTCCTTGGATAAGATGTCAGCAGCTACGTTGCGTTCCCTGTAGATGTGATGGCATGAAAAGACATCAAAATATGTTATGAGTCTATGAGTTTCATCCAAAATATGTTTTAGAGAGTATGCATTATAGTGAGCAGTTTTGTTTATCCAGTTGCATATGATTTGTGAGTCTCCAAATAACCGTAAATGATGGTAGTTTTTGGATAATGCAAAAGGAATGAGGTTTTTAGCCACAATGAGCTCTGCAAAGTTGTTAGTCCCCCTTACTAGTCCCATTTGTATTTTATATACATGGGATTCAGACATATGGATAATAGCCTCCCCTCTGCAACCAACCTCCTGAGCTGATCCATCAAAGTATGCCCATGGATAAGCTGAATTGATAACTTCCGGTGTTATGTTCCCATGGGTTGGCTAATTGTCCTCTTCGGGTATGGAACTGTATTTGGCTAGAAGCCTAGTGGTAATGGAGGGCCAATCGGGGGGTCTTTGATGAAAAATGGCTTGGTTCTTGGCAATCCAGATGGCCCAACTAATAAGGAGTGGAATATTTTTTTGTCTGACAGAGTTAGTTGAGCACCAGTTGCTCCATGCTTCAGAGGGATGAGAACCCTGCCATTTCTTTGCAGAGGAGATCGAACCAAGGAAGCCATTCCATAGTTCTTGTGTGCAAGGACATTGGAGAAAAAGGTGATTGGTATTCTCATTGTCACTTTTGCAGAGATGGCACCAGAATGGCCTTGAAAAAGATCTTTTCATCAAGTTGGCCCTAGTCAGGACTTTGTTGCAGAGGATGGACCACATGAGAAATTTAGTTCGAGGGGGCACCTTCAACTTCCACATCTGCTTCCACCACTGTGCCAGTTCCTGTGGCTTGTGCCTCTCCATCAGTACTTGGTAACCTATCTTGGGGGAGTAAGTACCGTGTTTAGCATATGACCAGATAAGCTCGTCCTCACCCTCGGTTATTCTAATGTGGGCCTTTGTCAAAGCATTTGTGTAATTACACCATTCCTGCTGCCAACATCCAAGGATATTCAGGTCTGTGGAAGTTCTCCAAGCTTGCTAAAATATGGTAGTATATGCCTCATCTACGATCTGATTAATGTGAACAAAGCCATTGGCCTGTAAATGTCCTCTCAGACCCTCAGTGAGCCTGTGAGTGTTACCACAAACCACCCAGGGGTCTGTGCCAATCTGTACCTTTTCCCTCGATCTAATTCTCCATGTCAGGCCACTGCGAATGAGCTCCTTAGTGTTGTTGACTGCCTTCCAGATAATAGAGATGTTATTCATCCTAGTGTCTTGTCTGATCTAGGCTTGCACACTTGATGGATGGATGTATTTGGACACTGCTACCTTCATCCAAAGACTGTTGTTGTTAAGCAGTTGCCACCCTAACTTTGCAGCCAAGGCTTGTGAGAAAATATCCAGCCTCTTAATGCCCCATCCTTCCTAGCTCCTTGGTAGGGCCAATGACTCCCAGCTCGTCCATGCAAAAATTCTCCTTGACTAATTCCCTTTCCACAAGAACTAGCAACATAATTTATGTAGGCGAGATAGGATGCCTCTGTGTATCCAAGCCAATGTCATCCAATAAACTAGTGTAGCTTCTAAGACAACCTTTATGAGTACTAGCCTCCCTACCTTGGAAAGATATTTGTGGTACCATATGTTGAGCCTCTTCTCCACTTTTGATATGAGCCATGTCCAGTCGGCTATCTTGTAGCCAAGGGGTTTTAGCCTATATCCAAGGTATCTCGACCCTTATTAAATTAGCACTTTTGCAAAAGTGAATCTTCTAAGAGCAAACTGGATCTCGTACTGAGAGCATCTGGTGGTAGTAATTATATATTTTGCCTCATTTAAGACCATGCACATGGATTTTAGGAAGATACCAAGGGATCGGTGAAATGAGGTGGTGTCCCCAATTCTCCCATTTAAGAGGATCAGTACATCGTCCACAAACAGCAAGTGGGTGAGGGTGCAATCATCAGTAATTTTGATTCCCCTTATTCGCCCTTGTTTGCAATCCTCTCTGATGGCTCGCTAAGACCCTCCATGATAAGAAGGAATAGTAAAGGGGAGAGAGGGCATCCTTGCCTCAGTCCTCTTTCCGCGTGGAAAAATGGGGAGGCTGAGCCATTGATAAGCACGCTAAAGGATACATTCGTGATACAGCACAGGATCCATTTGATGAAGGTGTAGGGGAAACCAAGATGCGCTAATAGAATATGAAGGTAGAGCCAGTTTACCCTATCAAAAGCTTTGGACAGGTCGATATTCAGTATCGTACCTTTGAGTTTCCTGGTCTGAACAGAGTGGAGGAGTTCCTGTGTAGTGCCAACGGCCTCATGGCTTTGTCTGTTTTGAAGGAAAGCAAACTGTTCTGGGGAGATATGGGCAGATAGTATGGGCTTGAGGCGATTAGCAATTATTTTAGTTATGATCTTATATATGCAATTGCATAGAGAGATGGGTCGGAAGTCATCAAAGGACAAGGGCTTATCAGATTTGGGGATGAGGGCTATAAATTTAGAGTTGAATCTTTCCCACATTCTACCCCTCATTCGACATTCTTATATCAATCGCAAAAGGTTTGTTCCCAGAAAGTTGAAAAAAGTTGTGTAAAACTCAGTTGTCCATCCATCTGGTCCAGGACTCTTGTCTTTTTTTAACCATTTGAAGGTTTCTTCCAACTCTCCCAGAGTCACCTCCTTTGTCAGCTCCTGCTCTACTTCCTCATCCACAAATCTCAGGAAAGTCTATGTTATGCACATGACCTTCGCCAGGGTGGCGTTTGGGGGCTCCTTGTAAATTCCTTTGAAGTGTGCACTTGCTAGAGATGCAAGTCACCGGAAGGTTTTTACAAGGGTGCCATCCTCCTTCTTGAGCTCCCATATAGTGTTAATCTCCTTTCTCCCATTTGCATGTCCGTGAAAAAACTTAGTGTTTTCATTTCCTTCTTTGAGCCAAATTGCTCAACTACGAAGCCTCCAGCACTCCTCTCTATCTTTCATTATTTGTGCCCCTTTTTGGAGAAGGGCAACCAACTTGTCCTTTTGATCTTGAGAGGTAAGTATCCCCTCCAAATCCTCCTCCATTTTAGCTATTCCTTCTTCTGCTGATTTGAGCTAGTGCTCGTCCTACTCTTTTTTCCTCCTAGCCCACTCTTTTGAAAGCTCCTTTAGGGCATTCATATTTCATGTAAATCCTTCCACAATGAGGCCTTCCGAGCCCACTAGGTGAGCCTTCCAATAGTCACTATCTGCCTTCAAATAACTAGCATCCTTTAACCATGTAGAGTTGAACTTAAAGGGAGCCTTTGGCTTGTTATGGGCAGATTGTAATTCCAAATAGATAGGCCTATGATCCGAGACCCTCCCGAACCAACCCACTGTCTAATGTGATAGCCCCTATTGACCAGAGCTTCACGAATGAGAAAACGATCCAAACTTCTGGCCAAACTGGCCTCTCTAGTTCTATTGTTCCTCCATGTAGGCTAGATCTTTGCAATGGGAGTGTCAATAAGATTGTGGGAGTCCAGTAAATTCTCAAAAAGTACCGATAGAGAATCCATTTGTGTATTATGTCCCTAGGACTCCACATAGCCCATCGGGAAATTTAGATCACCTTCGAGGATGATATTGTCTCCTTGCATGGTGGAGAAGGTGAACAGATTCCTCCAGAAAACCTTCCGGTCTCGGCAAGGCCCATAGATGTTGAAGAGCCTTAAACAGGATTCTAGGGTCGATGAGTAGATTTCAATGCCCCAAAAACCTACCCCTCCCCAAACATTTAACAGCTTTATAGAACGGGTGAAATAGCCTAATGATAACCCCCCTGATCTGCGTATCGCATCTAGGGAGTGAAAGGACCAGTTCGGGAGCCAAGATTCCAGGAGGGGTGTGATGGAACTAGCTGGTCCAAGAGTTTCTTGTAGAAAGATGATGTCTGCAGGTTCAGTGGAAAATAGTCGTCTCAGGGATAGTTTTTTCCCAGTGCTAGCCAGCCGCCTACAGTTAAAGGAGAGGATTTTCATGGAGGGAGGGGGGAGGGGGCATCATTTGCTCGAAGACCCCAAGGGATTTTTGTCTGTCTACCTAAGACAATCTCTTTGCCAGCCCGATGTTTAGCCTTGGTGAGATGGGAAGGTCAACCATGGGGAAGCTTTGGGACATAGGGGAAGGGAATGATCCTGAAGCCGACCGAATCCTTACCAAGTGAGCGAAACTTAGAGCGTGTTCGATATTAGTGGTCCGTGCAGGGGGAGGGCAACTGAGGGGAAAGGGGAGGGACTTCGAAAGATTGGGTTGGGGAGGAGGGTCAATGGAGGGAGAGGCCACCATGGGGCGATGTAAATTGGGGAAGGCATGCTGAGAGGGGGGTGGAGGCAGTCAAGGGAGGGGGGAGGGAGCTCATCGAACTGCCCACAAGGTGGGAAGAAATAACATGAGTATGCAATGCGGATACATTAATATTATCACAAGTAGAGATACTAGAAGGGGAGATAGAAGGAGTCGTACCCACGGTAAAAGCCTCCCCTGAAGCCACCCGAGCTCTTGTCAACGGCGAAGAGGGTGGCCTGAGTGGAGGTTTTCTCCGCTTCTTACTGGGACCTGGGTCAGATTCTTTGATTCCCTCAGCTGCATCTTGAATCGACTGTTCCAATGAAGGCTACACTCGCAGAGTTGGCTCTGAAGGGGTCTCTTTATGCTGATCATTTTCCCTTGTCCTCTGTCCCCTTTTTGTGTTCAAGGGATAGTCCCTGTATACATGGTTGACCTTATGGCAATGTCAACACCTATAGGGTACACCTTCATAGTCCAAAATTTGCTTTCTGGTGAAGCTCCTCCATTGGATAGTGATAAACTCTTGCAGGCCCCCTCGTGTATCCATATGAACCAGAATGCGGGCGTAACACATCTTCTCTATGACGAGGTAGGATTTATCCAAGCCCATATACGAGCAGAGCGAGTTCCCAATTCTCTTAAAAATCTCTTTCGACCAAAAATGTGGGGGAAGCACTGGTAACCTGACCCAGATTGGTCATATCCCCAGCTGTTTAGCTTCCAGATTGAAAAGTGGTGACCATCGCTTCAGGTGGACTGGAGCTTGGTCGAAATGCCAGTATGAGGATAGCACCTAGTTTGTATGGTCCGACCGAGAAAACCTGAAGGCAAACCCACCTCGCACGAATGTTTATATGGTGGGTAGATTTGCAAGTTTGTGGCCCCATACCTCGGACACCCATGCCTTTAGTCTTTCTGCTAAGTAGTTCTAACCACGTATCCTTCCAACCAGGACCCTATCCGCGATACCCATAGATTCCCCCAACTGTATATCTTCCTCCAACCTCATGATGACGTCGTCTATCTTCGATCTAAAGCACTTAGCCTTCTTTCGGGTCCTCACGTCCTCCAATAGTGGCACCCTCGTCTCCAAGTTGCTTCGTTGGTTAGAGAGATCCTCAGGGCCAAGGGGAGGGGAAGATTCAAGGACGCCTGAGAGGTCCGAAGGGTTTTTAGGGTTTCCATGGAAGGGTTCAGGGTTGTGTAACAAAGACGAAGGTGCCGAACATGAGAGAGCTAATGAACAGTGCAAAATGGAGGAAGGTCTGCTTGTGAAGGGAATGTAAAGAGGGTCAACCCAAGACTCTGGGAGGTTAGGGTTTAGGTAGCCCGTAACAAACCCTAACAAGGACAGGGAAGCCGACGGGGTAGAGAGGGACGACCAGGTAGGGGAACAACCGGTAGGATGACCGAATGACCAAACGGCCTTGAGATCGGAGGCAGGTTAGCAATGGCCTCGTTCAACTCACAACTGAACGGAATGTGGTCTGCCCTTTCAGAATGCGGCAATGTCCAGACTGTTCCTTCCAGCAAAGGATCCTTCGAATAGTCGATAATATCAAGGTCCATTGCTGTCAGGGGTATATTAGCGCCAGCTGCCTATAACCGACAAGTAAAGGTGATAGCGAGGGGGAGGCAGCCCTAAACGGGGAGTCGTGGTAATGGTAAAAACCGACGCTGTAAACCACAGTAAACCCTATGCAGGCCAAAAGAGCAAGGTTAAAGGAGGGATGGCCGTAGCCCTGGGACCAAACTACGTGGACACCCTCAAGCCTGCCATCTACTGCACATGTCTGCCTCCACGTCTGGTCAGTCGTACTCGCCATCGCCATCATGCTTCAGAGCCATAGTGTCTCCTCACAGAGTTCATCCATGAAGCAAAGTTCCTCTAAGGCAAGAAGTTATGTATATGTGTTGTTAAGAAGGGATTGATATGATAAGCCCAAAGCAATAATAAACCCAAGGGATTAATAATAAAACCCTAAAGGATTATAAACCCAAGGGATAAATCTTATAAACTCAAGTTATATAAAACCCAAGATAAATACTATGTGTGGGGAATCACGATTGCCGTTAGACCAAAACCCACAGGTGTTAGTCAATGATCGCATCACCAAAGATAAGGATCCACGAGAGGTGTTTAGTCCATGTCGTAAAATACACGAGCATTGGTTTATCCAATGTCCAAGAATCTTCGCCCCAACGCGAATTCGGTATGTATGTTTCCACTCTTTCACTTATTTCCTTCCCCTTCTTAATTCTTCATGTTCATATTATTTTTTACATGTATTATTTCTTATGTAAACACAAAAATAGTTGTTATTCTAAAATTACATCCTTTTAAAATGATCATTGTTATAATTTTTTTTTTAATTAGATATTTATGATTTTTCTTTAAAAAATAATTTATTAATAATTAATTTTTTTTTTTTTAAATAATGTAACCATTTTTATTCCATTCAATGTTTTCTTTCTTCTTTACTAAAAACATATCCATAAACCTTATTCAAAAATATCATTTATTAACTATGATCCATTAAAAAAAATCCATTTTTTACATAATTAATTTAACTCATTTCCAATATAGATTTATTTTTAAATCTTTAAAAACTCATTTAAATAGCACAATAACAGTTTCAGGTAACTTATTCAAAATTATATACAACCCACCTTTTTGAAGTAATATGACCAACTTGATTCTCGTGGAAACCACCTTGATTCACCGGAAAAATATTAAGGATTATGGTGTAGCATGTTCGGGTGGCAATAGTTATTATTTCGAAACATATGCAATGCATCATAGAAATGATGACCTAATGGCTCTTTGTCGTAGAAGTCTATGTAAGTGAGGTATGTTATCATCGACATTTTTCCATGACCAAACCACCATGCCCATGAGATTAACAACACTCTTCATCAGATCCGGTGGACAAAATATTTTTGTTTGTAGTCGAACGACAAATAAATTATTATGAAAATGTTCGATTTGCAGTGTATTACGAATATACTGGTGGGTTGTAATGACGGATTTCGATTTTACAAATGGATTAAGAGATTACAGTTTTGTTTTCTGAAATTATAATCACGAGTTTTTTACAGATGGATTAAGAGATTACAGTTTTGCTCACTGAAGTTTGATTTCGATAATACTGCTAGATACTTATAGTAAAAGTACACAACAATATACAATAGAATTGCGGTTCTCTCAATTAAATTCACTAAATTCCTTTAGAATAGAAAAATAAATAGATTTAAAAATTCATTGAGAATTTTTTTTGTAAAATCGTTATGTTATTTTTTATACAGGCATGTATAACTAAATTAGTTGTTTTGAAATATACTCATATAATGCAAACTACGAACTAACTAAAGTAGATCAATAACTTTGAATCTGCACATGAAATTTGAATATTTAATATTGAATTATAATATAGTTGAATATTTAACATTGAATTATAATATAGATTACAATAGGAGTTTTGAATCCACATATGCATTAAGGGATTTTGGCGATTTTATATTTACTAAATGTCAAAATCTCACTTTGGAAAAAGTAGGGTCATATAAGTTTTCAAATACAAAAAAAAAAATCGTGGGATTTTCAATGGCTATCATTGAAAATAAAACTTGGCATACTAGAAAAACGACCATTATTAAAAATATAAGTCGACATTTTTATCATGGCCACTATGCATGTTCATGAAACGTTAATTTTTCAGGTATTGATGGGCATATTGCAGAGAACAGTTTAATCCCGAAGTTCTCTTTACCGAAGAAAACCAGTAGTGGTAAGAAGGGTTTTCACCTTCTTAACTGGTTTTGTTGGTCAATATTTTATTTTTTCGACAACATTATTCTCAGAAATCCCTCCTGGTTTTGTTGGTCAATATTTTATTTTCTCGAAAACATTATTCTCAGCAATCCCTCTCATATGCCAATTTGAACTAAATGATTTGAGGATGCATTGAACTATTTATACTCGAAAACATTATTCTCAACCATCCCTCTCATATGCCAATTTGAGCTAAATGATTTGAGGATGCATTGAACTATCTATACATTAGAAGAAACAATTGACAACACAAGTGGCCTCTTCTCCTCACATATTAATCCAACATTGACAACAATTCCAATGATTAGTGGATGAATTAAGCTAGATAGAATTTAAGTTAGATAAACTCTATCTCCCTATCCGTCCGAGTATCACTCTCTCCCTAGTATCACTTTCTTGTTTCTTGTGTATTCGACCTCCTACTGATGTGTTTCATGCAGCTATCCTCTCCAGAATTTGAATAATGAAGCATAATGGGATATGCATGTAACTCAACTCACTCTCTATGATATTGATTCCACTTATTAGCAAGCATGTATGTATTTTATGATACACAAAATTTTGGAGGTTCATTTAGGAATCTACAATTATCATCGTTAAAGCAGACCAGAGACTTGCATTTCCTTATTTTTGTTTCATTAAGCGAGCTCTTATTGATCCACGTTGATTTTGGAATGTTATGTTCAATATGTGTTCATGTAGGTAGCTCCGAATGCATGTTTTTATGAATAAAATTTGTCCACTTCCGATGGAAAAGCTAAATATGTTTTATTCATCCCCACAGATTTGGATGAGATCACGATCTCTCGTAAATTCGAATATTCAATGGAAATGAAGCGACATTAGATACATAATTTGCAATAAAAGTAGAAATACGCATATTATTAAAAACTATTACTGTACACGATTCTTTAGTGTAATTTTTAAATAATATTAACTATAATATAGATGCCCATCGAGCAACTTGTCTAAATCCGAATATTCAATGGAAATGGAGCGACATTAGATACGTGATTTGCAATAAAAGTAGAAATACGCATATCATTAAAAACTATAGCTGTACACGATTCTATAGTGTAATTTTTAAATAATATTAACTATAATATAGATGCCGATCGAGCAACTTGTCTAATTTAGAAAAAATATAGGCGGTGTAAAATAGAAAGTGCGCAGAAACTGTATTGGTAATAGGAATTGTTGATGTATACCTTCTGTTGGTGGTGTAAGATGCCAACCACTGGGAAAGGAATCGAGTTACGGCATGAAGGATTGTAATATGTTGATTCCAGTCACATAAAAGTAAAAGCGTTCCCAATTATGAACGTCTTTTACTGAAAGGCACTCCACTTTACTTCCGTTTAATTGTCCAGGTGTACAAGATTCCAAAACAAAAATAAAAATGGAAATTAAATACACAGAAAGACGACATTAATTATGTATCTGTTCAACGCTTTATCGTTTTATGAGGAGAAAGATTCCAATATAAAAGACCTATTTGTTTAATCCTTCAATTTGAGTTGAGATACTATTTGTTCTTACGTTTTTTCCTAAAAGAACTGATATATTAGTCTTCAATGGAAAAAACTAAAACGATGAATAATTTAATAATTTCATTTTTAATTATAAATTTAAGTTATTATGTTTTAATATTTTATTAAGTTTATTTTTAGTTTTCACCTAGTAACTTGTTCCAGCAGTAATTTATTTACAACTTTTATTCAGTTAAATAATGATTTATTTAACATTTTAATTCAGATAAAACAAATAATGATAGAGTAATAAAAACAAAATATTTAAAAGTTAAATTGTATTTATAATTAGTATTTATAAAGTTTATTTAAATTTAAATAAAAATATAACTAGCTGATAAAGATAAACTTATCTTAATATTTGAAGAATATTTATATTATAAAGCCTAATATTTAACCCAATATAATAAACCCTTATATTAAACTTTAATATTATAAACCCAATATAAGAAGTTTTAATTTTAAATCCTAATTTTGTAATTTTGAGAGGGGATATTGAATAAATTGTAATGTAATGTAATGTTGCCACAATGAAAATTAAATTGATTCTTATCTTGTGATAATATTTATTACAATTTCGATGTTGGATTGATTTTTGTCCCATTCAAACATCACAAGTTAAAGCCCCGTTGTAGATTCGCAATGTGGTGTTGAAAAAATTGCAATGTACATTGTTTGTCACATTGCGACAATATTTGTCACAATGAGATATTGAATAGAATTATTCAACATTCAAACATCACAACATTAAACCATAATGTTATACCAAATATTATAAACTAACATTATCAAACCAATATTGTAAACCCTAACATTAAACTCAATATTATAACCATAATATTAAACCCAATATTATAAAAACTATAATCTCTATTAAATTATAAACCCAAAATTATAAAATAATATCTATTAAATTATAAAGTGGAAAAAAATATTTTAAAATTTAAAATAATTTTGTAATATTTAAAATTTAATTTTTAAGTTCATAAAATTTTCCATAAATAAAGATGGATATATTATTAAAAATATTTTTTTATTAAAATCAAAATCATTGATTAAAAATTTATAATTAATTTCACTTGCAAAAATAAAAGCTAAAATTTAATTTAATCATTATTTAATCTAGATGGCCATAAATAAGGATGGGATATATTATTAAAAAGTTTCTTTATTAAAATCAAAACTGTTGATTAAGACTTTATAATTAATTTCACTTGCAAAAATAAAAACTAAAATTTAATTTAATCATTATTTAATCTAGATGGCCAAGTATTCTAAGCTCCAAAGTTCCCACTCGAGTTCTAATCTTGAGTGAGGGTATTGGTTCAATTGTCACTTCTCCTTTACTTTCGCTACAGTGTGACTCAAAATGGAAAAATATCTGTGATACCTCGCTCTCTCTCCAATAATCAAATATTCATATGAGGGAATTTGGTCTAGTGGTATGATTTTAGATTTGGCTGGAATGATCAAGCTACCAAAAATAATATTATTTTGTTGTATAAAGTAGCTTGATCTATTATTATAAGTTTTCAAGCCACGCATAAAAAATTATTTAATTATTTTGTTATACAAGGTAGATTGATATATTGTTACAAGTTTTCAAGCCAAACATAAAAAAATATTTATAAATGAAAATATGATGTAGATTGATATATTGTTCCAAGTTTTCAAGCCAAGCATAAAAAATATTTATAAATGAAAATATGATGATAAATTTGGTTTCGTGATTACTTTAAATAAGTTCTAAAAAAACCAGATAACACTTTGCTAAAAAATTATTAGCAAAAACAAAATGTGTAAATAATTTATTTTATATATATCATATTATATATTTAAATTTACATGAAAACTAATATTTTTTATATATATCATATTATAAATTTAAATTTACATAAATAATAATAAAAATATAGTGAGTTGTCTAGTTTTTAAACCATATTTTTTTTAGAAAAATATTATGAAACCCCTAAATTTATTTTAAAAATAAAAACATATTTTTAATTCTTAATTTTATAATTAAAATAATAATTTAAATCCTAAAAAGTATTTCATTTTATACATTTTTAAAATTAGACAAAAATGATCAAGTGAAAAAACAAAAGAAAAAGGGATGCCAGAGGTCTAGAGTTCCAGTTTGATTGAAAATGAAATGGTTAAATTAACAAAACTTAATTTAACGATATCATTATCAATCAAACTGGAACTCACAACAACTTGGAGGGGTCGGTGCCTCGAACTCACAACAACTCGACAACTTGGTAAAATTAAAAAAACTTACGGTCGGTGCTTGGAACCTCCCAATAAAACCCGAATTATTTTTTTCAACGTCTTAAGTTTCAACCCTCCAAATTTACGTATATATTGTGTCTGTATATTGAGTTTTGCCGATAAAACCCTTGTCCATTCGTTCACAACATTCAGATTCGTCTCATCTCTTTATGTTCATAATTTCATACCCTTGTTGATTATTCTCAGAATACTATTTTATGCGCACACCTCTGGGCTCTTTGGGATTTATGGTTTGTGGTGACAGACAAGTCATCGAACTCCCTACTCGTTGCACTTCTGGACGCTCGCAGAGTTCGGTCAGGTCGGATCTCCAAACTCTTTAGTCGAACTCGTCTGCTGTTGTTTAAGCAAAAATTACTAGGTATTTATTTGGTCAGTGACAATGAGTAGCGGTGCAAGTCGAACATTATATGTTGGGAATCTACCTGGCGATATCAGGGAAAAGGAAGTTGAAGACCTATTTTACAAGTATGGACTTATGGTTGATATTGTTCTGAAGATTCCTCCCAGGACTCCAGCTTATTGTTATATTGAGTTTGAGGATGCTTGTGACGCAGAGTATGCTATTCGTGGTCGTGATGGGTATAATTTTGATGGAAATCGTTTACGAGTCGAGCTTACCCATGGTGGTCGGGGACAATCCTCAACTAATGATCGTTATAGTAGTTACAGCAGTGCTGGAGGGTGCAGTGGAGGAGTCTCTCGACGATCTGAATATCGCGTCCTTGTTACTGGCCTACCATCATCGGCGTCGTGGCAGGATCTAAAGGACCATATGCGACGAGCTGGCGATGTTGGTTTTTCTCAAGTCTTTCGTGACAGCAGTGGTACAACTGGGATTGTGGACTACATGAATTACGATGACATGAAATATTCTATCAGAAAGCTTGATGACTCTGAATTCAGGAATGCATTTTCTCGGGGTTATATCCGGGTCAAGGAGTATGTATCCAAGAAAAGCATTTCAAGGAGCTCCATCCGCAGTTACAGCCATAGTCGTAGTCGTTCTGTGTCACAGAGTCGCAGTCGGAGCCGAAACAGAAGCCGAAGCAGAAGCATGAGCCCTATTGCCCTATTGGCAGCAGGAGCCGTGTAGGAGCCGCAGCAAGTCTCCAAAGCACAAAGCACCACCTCGTTCAATGTCAAAGTCAGAATCTCGGTCTCCATCTCAACCTCGCCCTCGTCCTAGGCGCCATTCTTTGTCTCGATCACTATCAAGGTCCAGAACCCCTCAGCGTTTGCCAACCTCATATAAACCTCGAACTAAGAGTCCTAGAAGCCGCAGCCTCAGTCGGAGCCCCAGCCCTAGCAGGAGCCGCAGCCAATCCTATTCTCGTTCACCTGCAGTTAAATCAGCTCGAAGTCTGTCTCCAGCTCCCCAAGATGATTAAAGTAAATCCTATACACAATTTTATTTTGTAAAGTTAGTGGGAGATATCTTAGAGGAGCTTCTGTAAAAAGTGGAAAGTTGTTCAAACAAGAGTTTCATGAGAACATTGTGGTAACTTCTGGTCATTTACATCTATGTGTTAATCATTTACGATTGACATTTTGGATGTATCTTGCTGTTGTCTCTGAAGCATAGCATAGTTACTAAATTCGAATTCTCATTCCAATTCGAATTTGATACGATATTCAAAAAATTCAACTTCATAAAATTCAATACTAGGAAAATTAGACATTATGCATCTTATAAATACATTAATATTTTTTTATTATTATTATTTTATAAATTTAAATAAACAATCATTATATTCAAAATTTTAATGAAAATATAAAAGTTGTATAGATTGTTTTTTTTTCAAAATAGAAGTTGTTGTTTTTTATGTTTTATATAAGAGTTATTGATTTGCAACAAATTTGCTATTTATAATTTCTTGTAAGGTAAGAATTTTCTTTTTTTTTTAAATTGCAATTTCTCATTTTATAAAATTTACTAATATAAAAATTACTTTTTTTTTCTATAAAAATTATATTTTTTAATTTTTTTTTTCCAATAAGAATTACCAATTTGTTAAGATAGAAATTACCATTTTTTTTTCTATAAAAATCTTCATTTTTTTCCAATAAGAAATACCAACTTGCTTAATTCATTATGTGATTACAGAAGCTTGAATACAGAAAATACCAACTTGCTAATTCTTATAAGAAAATTTATAAAAGGTAATTGATCTTAGCATTAGCTTTGCCTTTCTCTACATTATTTCAATTTTCCACCAAGGTTGCCTAGTTCCAAACTTGTTTTTCCCTTCCCTGTATTATTTTCCCTGTATTATTTTCACCAAGGTTGGACAGATCCAAACTTGTATTCTTCCAATGCATTAACAAAGCAAAGCTGGAATTAAAAATTTACCTTACTAGAACTATTCCTATTTAACAATTGAAAAGTAAATTTAATGACCTATTTCCACTAATTCAACAATTAAAAAATAAATTCTTAATTATTAAAATAACTATAAATTTTATTTCTTTAACCAAATAAGTATAAAAGAAAATTAAAAAAAAAAAAATATTTTTAAATTTACATACGATACAATACCATCTTCTGAATTTATAAATATATTTAAACATTGTTTGAAAATAACAACCTGCAGATTTGTATATATCAAACTTCCAGATGTATTTACGGTATACCTTGGGTATTGCCATTGTTCGGTGTAATGAAGCACAGGCCATTGTTCAGTGTAACGAAGCACATTACGTATTCATGTGGGGGTGCGAAACACGTTCAAGTTAACGGACAAAGCAAGAGACAGCGAACTGAAGCAGGTGACTTTGAAAAAAATGTAGCCCTTCCGAATTGGAATTCTCTGAATTAATCGCCGTACCGAACCCAACCGGCGAATTAACTTATTTTTGTCACCTATACAGAAGAATTTGATAACTATGTTCTAAACAGGCTCTTTTATTATTTTCTGAACTTGCGCATTTCTAGTTGAGTGGCAGAACTTCCAATTTTTGGGTTTGTTGGGAATTTATTTGCACTTTCGATTGAAAGCTTGGGTTTATTTAGCACTATTCACCACAAAATTTGATTAAGAGTAGCTTTGACTGGTTGGAGTTAATTTTAATACATAATATAAAAGAAAAATATATAACATATAAATTAGAAATTTGTTTTCGTTTAAATAAATTATATTTAAATTCAATAAATTAGAAATTTTATGTTTAAATAAATTATATTTAAATTTAATAAGTTATAATAAGTTTTATTGGTTTGAAATTGAAAATTTGTTTAAATAATTTTCATATAGTTTATTTGATAGATATTAGACTAAGAATATTTTTCCTAAATCAAATCTCACTTTTTATTTATTACAAAATAAAAATTTCCCAAACCCACATCTAAAATTAAAATAAACACAACATAATTAATATGTTATCCCTCTATTTTAATTTAAGTTATGGATATTTATTTTTTAATTTTAGTGCCATAAATCAATTCTATACTAATAATTATATAATGAAAAAATACGATAATAATGATGTAATCAAACAATATGAAAAGCGTATGAGAAATATATACCTGATACCATTTCCTTTTCAGATCGAAAGTGAATACTTATACCGATTACGCGAAGTATGATGTGATTTTGTTGATCATATTGTTTCATTGGTTTGTTAGGTTGGAAACTGCTCATTGTCTATTGTGTTGTGATTGTTGGTTCTTTTTCGGATCGAAAGTAGATATTTATATCTATTACGCACAGTATGATGTGATTGTGTTGATCATATTGTTTGATTGGTTTCTTAGGTTAGAAACCGCTCATTGTTCATTTTCCATTGTGTTATAATGGTTGGTTTATTCCAATGGAAAATATTCATTTTATTCTTAATCTAATGAAATAATACTATAATAATAATGATTTAGTTAAACACTATCATATCATAATAATAATGATCTAGTTAAACACTATGAAATACACCTGAGAAATATATATCTGATACTATTGCCTTTTTATATTAAAAATAAATACTTATACTTATTAGATGAAGTATATTGTGATTTTAATGATCATATTGTTTGATTGCTCTGTTAGATGGGAGAAAGTTCATTGTCTTAGGATTGTTGAAAAATATTCAGTGTAACTTATAATGGAGTTGGATATGGTTTATTTCATGTAATTATTAAATATTTGTATTATAAAGGTATGTATTATTAGCATGATAATATTAGTAAATGTGGTTGATATGTTTATAGGTGTATATATTAATAATTATTAAATTTATGGTCACAATTTCATATTAATATTAACAGTATTATTATTTATTATATAATTATAATAATCATATAAATAACTATAAGTTAAGTATACAATTAGGTGGATAAATTTTAATTAGCATTGAAACTATAGAGTACTTGTTAATGTAAATATCATTAATAGTATCATTAATATTGTTAAACATCGTGAGGGCCCCACTATATATTATAAGCCTTATATATTACAAAACCCTATATATTAAAAACCCTAATATTATGAACTTGATATTAAACGCAAAATTATAAACCCTAATATAGCGTAATATTAAACCCTAATGTTTTAAAATCTATATATTATAAACCCTAATTTTAAATCGTAATATTATGAAACTTATATATTATAAATTCAATATTACAAAACCCCAACATTAAACCCAATATTATAAACACTAGCAATAAACATCAATAGAATAAACCTTAATATTAAACTCTTACATTATATATTAAGCCTTGTATATTAAATACTCTACATTATAAAACCAATATTATAAACCTTAATATCAAACTCAATATATACAACCCTATATATTATAAACCTTAATAACTAAACCATATATATTATAAACTCAAATGTTAAAAACGAAATGTTATAAGCCTCAATGTTATAAACTCTAACTCTAGCACAACCACATTAGTAAATGTGGTTGATATACATCGATCGATGTATACAATCACATGCATAACCACACTAGTAAATGTAGTTGAATAATTTTGTAATGTCACATTATGACATTGGAGAAATTCTAATGTAATGCAACATTACCACAATGTTTGTCACATTACAGCATTGGATAGATTTATTTACCATTCTGACATCACAACGTCTTTGGTTATTAATATTAATCAATAATACTCAAACATAGTCAACTTTTTAACATGGACTGTAAAAGTTAACTTTGTTTGACTAATGTGTCTCACTATCTTTTACTATTAATATTAATCAATAATATTAATAGGTGATTATATTTTAATGAAGTTGACGAATTTTGAGTGTCAAACATAGTCAAACATTGTCGAGCATAGTCAGCCACATTAGTAAATATGGTTAACTAATTTTGTAATGTCACATTATGACGTTGGATAAATTGCAAATGTAATGTAACATTGCATCAATGTTGTCACAATGTAACAATGTTTCCACATTGTGACATTAGATAAATTGCAATGTAATGTAACACTGCAAGAATGTTGTCACAATGTAACAATGTTTGCACATTGTGACATTTATCACATGGTTTGACCAAGTCCACCATGGGTGAACATCAATTTACTAATTTGACCATAGTTGAGTATAGATTTTTATAATAGATTATGGTTATCTATACTAATAATGGAAGGCTACGATTGTTCATGTTTTATCATGGTGCTATAGGTTGATCATATTCGACCATGTTAAGCATGGGTTGACCATGTTGTTTAAAGGTTAATTATGGTAACTATGGTTGACCAATTATGACCATGGTTGACATAAGTCAACTATGGTGAATAGAGTCAATTATGGTTGACAATGGTTGACCATGGTAACCATAGTTAATTGTGGTCAATCAAGTCAACCTTGGTGATCATAGTTGATTATGTTTGACCATGTTTAGAATATGATTGAAAATGTCTGACTACTGTTAAAAAATTTAAACACTGGCTATGGGTAAGCATGGTTTAACGATGAGCGAACATGGCTTGACCAAGTCGCCATGGGTGAACATGGCTTGACTAAGTTCACCATGGATGAACATGGCTTGACTAATTTGACCATGGTTGACCATAGTTTCTATGATATATTATTGTTGTCTATATTAATAATGAATGCCTACGATTGGCCACTTTTACCATGGTGACTGAGGTTGACTATGTTTGACTATATTAATCATTGTTGGCCATGTTGAATATGGGCTAACCATTGTTTTTAAAGGTTGATTATGGTCACTATGGTTGAAAAAATATGACCATGATTGATCATGGTTGACCTACATTTCCCATGCTTGAACATGACTAGCAATCGTTTCACATATTTGGCTATCGTTGACCATACCTTTTTATGATAGATTATGGTTGACCATGTTCAACCATAGAGACCTTGGTTGATTATATTTAGCCATTCTAACCTTGGTTGATCATAGTTGGCCATTAGGAATGGGTAGAGCATGAGATTTTCTATGTTAAGAGGGATGTCGATGGTTGACCAAGATTGACTATGGTTGACCAAAATAAACCATGGTTGGCTATGGCTATCTAAGGTTGTATATCGTTGAACATCAATTACAATGATTGACTATGTTGGGAATGCTTGACCATGGTTGAGTTTTACCTTATGTTGCTATGATTGACCATGATTGAGTTTGTTTTACCATACTTGACTAGAATGTAAATATTACTGATTTGATTTATTAATATTAATGTTAATACCATTTATATTAACAGTATTAATGTTAATATCATTAATACCTTAATCATACAATTAAAGTGAATAAAATTTATAATTTTCATTTTTAATAATAATTATATTAATTATTAATACTATGTATATTAATGTTAATACCATTTATAATAACATTAATAATATTATTATTAGTATTAATTAAATGTTAATGATATTATTAACCTAATATTGTAATATTAAAATGTAAAGCCTAGAACTTAATATTATCATAAACATGTTTATAAACCTAATTGGCATTAACGAGAGCAACATGGCCTTTATTTTGGAAACTGAGAACAACCCAAGAAGTTTCATTAGGTTGCGATGTCGAATGTTCGCCAGGATCTCGCTTTCGTTCACAAAACAAAACAAGGATTCGTTGCAGGAAACTTGAAGGATTTTGATAGCAATCATGGTGCCGTTGTAGAGTTTGCCTTTTGTGCCTGTGCCGATGATGGCCGGTCCACTGAAACCATTAGTAGCATCCGACAGATCTGACCAATTCAATTTTAAACCCTCTCTCAACGAGAGGATTTGGAGGTTCTCATATGCACATGAATCAAAAACCCTATTTTTGCAGAAATAGTAACAGTAGACCAAAAGCACACATAGAAGGATTTCCCTTGTTAACACGCTTTAAATTATTGCCACGCCACTTAAGTTTTGGCCATCTTTAGCCTCAAATTCTACTTTATCTCCACCTTTGCTACTCTAGTTATTGGAACTTGAAGGACGAAAACCATAGAGGTTCTTATTGCCCAAATACGAAGAATTAGTTAATGTATTGCACTGTCTGCCGGCACGCAACGTAGTGATATCAGAAGAAGAAGTATGAAATGATAACAGACAACATACATGGCATTGATACATTAACTCGGATAAATTATATTCGTCAATTCACCGGGTATTTGGTCATCCAGAAGGTTCATAGATTCCGGTAGGGTTAAATTGTCAAGTTTTCATGGGATATGATGGTTTTCTCTAGATAGACATCGTTGATGTAGCACCTTTTTTTAATTAATAGAATTGTTACCGCTTCAAACAAAAAAAAAATAATAATATAATTTGATATTCTTATCCAAGGTGCTGTGTCTTAAAAGTGACTGTTACGGCCAGCAACATCCCGTAAGAGCCGGGTGAGATTGTTTTGTTCCAGGATCCGATTCTTCGATTGTTGACCAAAATGCACAGGAGAGGCACCCTATAGCTTTTGAGATTTAAAAGAGTAATCGTGAAAATTAAAGGACAAGCTCATAGGAACGAATAGAGGTTTGAACTTAAAGAGTACATTCATTTTATTTTTAATTTTGAAGTGAAATATAAAATTATTGTGGTAGAATTTTGAAACAATTAAATGAATTTGGGCAATAGTATTACATATTTTCAGGAATCTGGTCCAAAATCTTATACCGACGTGTTTTGCCTTCAAAATCTGGCCTTGTTTGCAACAAAATTCTCTTTCTTCAATCTTTGATCAATCAATTATAAAACCACTTTCCGAAAACATATAAAACACTCGAAACCCAACTTGACAGTAAGTAATATAAAGGTTTTTACGTGATGCTACGCATCTTAATTGCACAAAAGCAAGTGATTTTGTCACGTAAAGCCCGAGACATCTCCCCTTCACGTTCCAAAATGATGTAAAACATATCACATAAATAAAAACATTGCGACAAAAGTAAAAAACATATGACATAAATATAGATTCATGAGAATTTATTAAAAAACTTTCTATTCTTTCTTTTTCAAAGAATATCTGTGACCTGCAATAATTTTATAGGAATATCTTTTTTTCACCTAAAATTATGCAGTCACACACATGCGCATGCACCAACTTACCCCTGTTCACACATGTTCTTCATTTCAAATTCCTCGCGTAACAAACAGTTAAACTGTCGACACACAATTATGCTTTGGAAATGTCTTAGTCTACGGAGATACGCAATGTTTACAACAACATTTAGGCGAAGGCGAGGGCATTGGCGTTGACGTTGATGTTGTGGTTAATTTTTTATTTTATTTTAGAAATATATAGGTTAAACCTATTATAATAATATATTTATTTTATTTTATTTTATCTCGTTAGGGTAAACAATGTTAATGGATAGGAAAGTTTTTCACTTTATTATTTTTTATGGTATTTAAGAGAGAAATGGTATGGCTATTTCACCTCGTGAACTAGCACATGTAAACCGTTTTCATACCTTTTTACATTAAGATGGCATCTCTTATTCTCAATATGAGATATTTACTTTTTTGTCATGGTTTTTTGTTTTTTTGCAACTTCAATGGTGTTTAGCAACCGTGGATGGCATATTTCCACCACGACACTAGCTTTTATGGACATTCTAGTGCATGGAGGACTCTCCCTCAAAGGTTGGCCTTCATGGTACACCCTATGACAACAATTCTAGCTTGCAGTTGGGAGGTAGTTGTAGTCATAGTGATTCCTTGGATTTTGGAAGTGGTCGCAGTGGGGGTATGATCGAGAATGGGCAGTGTCTCGAGAAGAAACATGTCTTCCCTACAGTAGCTCAACACTTCGTGGGATGACATTCATGCAATAAATATTTGTATATCCAATACTGAAGAATTTTTAGCCTCTTTATATTTCCATGGTGGAATTTGGTTTTCGGTCTGCAAAGTAGCTCGATGGTGTGGAAACTAATTGGCATGCCCAAGGTTTTATGGTTGATTGACTCTTCCCAGAGATATCCTTAGTATGCCCCTCCTTTTCCATTATTAGCTAATACCATCCCTAGGCCATCTTTGAAGAAAACCATGAAGTTTCTTCTGACAATGCCCTGGTTTCTTTCCATTTTCATCACTGGTCTTCCTATCTACAAGGGGTTTCTTTCATTGTGCTTATGTATCCTTTGAGTGTTATGCCCCATTAGTGTATGCACCCTTGAAAATGGTTTGGAGGTCGAGGCCCTCAGGGAAGACCTCCACTCTGCTTGAAATCCATGAGGAAATTCACAAGTTAGAAACTTTAACCGCTAATGATCATCAAGCCCACTCTAACTCTGAAATCCAAATTGAATTAGCTAGTTGGGTCCTCAACACTGGTCATACCAAGGGAAGGCAGAGTTAATACCTCAATTCCATCAACTTCCATTGACAAATGAAGAAGCTCTTAGGTAGGGTACTCAAAGAAAAATACGAGGAAGAAAATGAAATTGTAGCATGCCTTAATGAAATTTGATGAGTCCAATGCCACCACTGCTCTTCCTTAGGAAACTTCACTGCTCACATGGTGCACATAGAAGGTCATCTATAATGCAGCCTCAAGATGCCAACTCCAATAGGCACAACCACCTAGGATTCAACCCAAGTAACAACCTATTATAATTGGTGTTTGCCTGGCCTCTTGGATTATATTTTTTACTTTTAGTAAATTAGTTTGACCTAGATGATGTTTAACCAGCTATAACTAGAAATTGTTATTTTGTATTTATGTCCTAGTGTATGTCATAAAATTGGATGGAGGCTAGTAATATTTTTCGATGGTTTTGAATGATAAACTATAGATCTCACTATCAGTAGGTCTAGTTTCCGTTATGGCAAAACACAACCATCTTCTTGTTTGAAAATGAAGTCCAATTTCGTAAGAAAGTTATTTTGAGACAAAAGAAAATTTAGCATATATATATATATAATTCAACTTAATAATTATAGGACAAATATTGGATTAAACATATCAAATAATATATTTTATTCAAAAAAAAAATTCACCTTTAATCGGTTGAGACGATTTTAGCTTTCCGCCTTCTCTCGCCAATGGAGAAACTCCCCAGGATTACCCGTAGCAAGTCTCACAAGATGCTCTTCGAAAAATCGCTGCCAAATCGCTTGCAGAGGCTCAGCAATGGCGGATACAAGAGGAAGGCAGATTCTCTCACCCTTAGCGAAAGAAAGAAGAGAACCCATCGAAATGGCACCGAACCCCTCATGAACAAGTGCCCTTCTTCTCTCCCAGAAAGCACGAAGAAGCTATCGGATGAGAATGCCCATCTGGAGAATGGAATGCCTGATTTGCCATCACTATTCTCGGATCTGGAGATTATGGTGGCACTGCCTCTGACTACGCCTTCATGCTCGTCGCTTGATACTTCCAAAACTGTTTCAGAAATTTCACATTCTGAAACCCCTGATAGTGCAAACCTGAAAATGAGATCTCTGTCAGAGTCTCCAGCTCGAGAGAATTCCTTTGCAGCGGATCTGGGCTGGAGTGAAAGCTACCATCGGGAGAAGCTTTTTCCTCCCCCTTTGCCTCCAGTGCGTCAAGAGATAGGAGACCCAAAAGCCTCTGGCCCTGTTCTGCTTCAGAAAGTTTCTGAAAATTTCTCTGCCCCCTTTCAGGTTCAAATCACACAGATCTCAGGCAAGACCGCTCTGCAATGGGTACACCCTTCAGATCTGGTGTAGAATCTCAAAGTAAATCTGGAATGCCGATTCGGGATCCCCTCTGCCCTACAGAGACTTATATTTCAAGGTAAACAACTCGATGATCCTCTTCCCCTCTCTTCTTACAGCATAAAAATTAATAGCTCTTTAGTGTTTTCCCTTCGATTGAGAGGTGGCGCTGCAGGTCAATCTTCTTCTACTCCTCCCTACTCCTACAAAGCTACAGTACGCTCTGAGATACCCATCTCCCCTGAACCTCCCAAACCTAAGCCTTTTCTGGTTGACAAGTTAGAGGAGGTCCCCTCTGTTGAGATCTCCCACCTTGACCTTACACATGACATTCAAAGATTTGCTGAAAGGGCCATCATTTCCAGATTCAATGGGCTTTGGCCTCGCTATAAGGACCTTTATGACTGGATCAATGACAACTGGACTCACCATTGCAAGGTTTGCTTCTGCTCAAAAGGATATTTTATAGTTCTGTTCGACAGTCCTAAGCACTATGAAAAGGCCTTAGAAGAAGGTCCTTGGTTCATGGGTACAACAGGACTCTTCATAACTCCATGGTTCTCAGATTTTGACCCAGCTTCTGCAGTCATTACCAAATCCCCTGTCTGGATCAGACTTCCAAACTTTCTAGTTCACTTGTGGCATACAGCAGTCTATAGGAGCATAGGCAACACCTTGGGCAGCTTTTTAATGGGAGATTACAGGCGGGAACAATAAGGTCTCTACACTTATGCTAGAATATGTGTGGAGCTAGATCTAAGCAAGGGACTGCTAGAGCAAATCAATCTCAAGATCAATGACTCTGTTTGGACCCAGAACCTGGATTACGAAAACATTGCCTTTCGCTGCCACCACTGTCACCTAACAGGGCACCTGCAGAATTCTTGCCCATTGCTACTTGCAAATTCGAAAAAGGGCAACTTTGCAAAGACCAAACCTAAGCGTTGGACCCCTTGTTCTCCGCCGCCAGCAGTAAGCTCGGATTCCTCAAGCTCAGAAGATGAGGAGAGCAATTCAAACTGGACCAGGCTCCTCAAACGATGGATCTGTCCATAGATACTCCTGCGCACACCACTGTCACAAAAATCTCCCAGAAACGCGTCCATGAGACCTCCTCTTCTGAATCAGATAAGGAGATCCCCCTGATGGAGAATTCCAGTCTTCAAGTTGTTTTAGCTCATACTCCCGAGGATGGCTGGATAAAAGTCAATAAAAAGAAAGGGAAAAAACATCGTGTTGAGGTTACTGCACCTGTGGGGTAATAGTCAGTTTTTGCTCTCAAGTTATGTGTTGTAGCTCCATGTTTGGTTCACTCCTTCTCCGGGACCAAGGTTGATAGTTTCATCATTTCCGGTCTGTCGGTTTCTTGTCTCTCATGATTGTACTATATTTTGCTCAATAGAAATAGTTTAATTTTACTGAGAAAATATATATATATATATATATATATATATATATATATATATATATATATATATATATATATATATATATATATTATTCAAATTTTCCATATATTTCCATTTTCATCTTCACTTAATAGGTTCAACATATGATAACTATATGTTTTATCCTAGGATTATTATGTGATAATGGGAATTGTTTTTCCTTGAAGGAAATGTGTTTATTCCTTTTCCTGGAGGTTGGGGGATGCTTCCAACAACTAAGATAATTTTTTCACTCTCCTACAAGGAGTCAAGTTAACTTCCTATTATAGCGGCTACAACTAACCTCCAAAATGTTTTGCTTGCACCCAATTTCGGAGCCTCCCTTGAATGTTTCACTTGATGACTGAACACACTCGGGTTCACTCCTTGAGCTCGCATGAGTCTTTGCATTCCCCTTGCTATTGTTCATTTCACCAAGTCTTGCATGTTGATGTCAAATTCATGGTTGCGACCATGTTTTGGTTATTCTCCTAAGTCTTCAATTCATGTGCACTTGTTGAGTTCACTATGAAAACATTTGTCACACTCACACACGGAGTCCAATTCACTATTGTGCAAGCATTTTCACGGTCGAGCAACAATCAATCACAAGAATCGTGTTTGTTGCCTGCACCGTCAATCACTCATGTTGGACATGTGTTTGGATGGTTTGAGTCGTCTGGTTATCGAGTCATGTAAGTGTGTGTTGCAAGATCACATATGCATCTTTCACTCGTTCACACACTTAGTCATTTTGTTGAAGTTGTGACGACTAGACTCCCCTCTGGAATTAGGAAAATCACCCACCGTTGACTCTGTCGATTATCATCCAGGACAACATAGGAGTACCAAGCAAGTCATTTCAGGTTGCGTTGCCTGCAGGCAAATAAATTAGTATCCATTCTCGTCAACTGGAGAATTGGACCTGGCAGCTACTCGGGACTGACTCCCCTGAAAAATTACGCAGAGGCTTCAAGCATTGCTAGCTCTGTTGATTGAGAAAATTGCATAGATAGGCTAGACAGACACCGAATGCTCATCCTTATCTCTCTCTGAAAATTGTGCAATTTTTCCAACCAGCGCTTCCGACAGTCGAGTTGATGCTCATCCAGAAAATTATGCAGTTTTTATGAGCAGTCCCTCTGCAACCCAATAGTCAGCTTAGCTCAGAAATTGTGCAGATATGATCAGCATGCTGACCTCCCTGCATCAGATTAATTTCTCTCACTAGCAGCTCCCAATAGCAGACTGCGAGTTCCCTTCAAGAATTACACAGTTTTTCTTCCAAGCTCCCGACAGCTGACTGGTAGTTCCCCTTAGGAATTGTGCAGTTTCTACTACCAATTCCCTTAGGAATTGTGCAATTTCTACTACCAATTCCCTCAAGGAATTGCGCAGTTTTGGCTGCCAAGCTCCTGGCCAGCTCCTCCAAAAAATTGCACAATTTCTATCTGCCAAGCCTCTATGCAGCCCAACCCATTCCTCCAAAAAATTGCACAATTTTTGCTACCAAGCCCTGCTGCCCACTCGTTGTGGAAACTACACAAATTTTTCCTACCCAACCTTCCTTCAACCTAGATTGTTCCCCTAAAAAACTACGCAATTTTGTCCTCTAGCAGGACCAGACCTCGTAGACAATCATTATTGATTCAGATTTCCCATCTCCATAACCCAGTGACTCTCGAGTAGTATTCATCAACAGTGCCCAAAGCCTCCATCCTACCGCGAAACCTTGTTGCCTCTCCCAGCCACCTGCATCCCAGATGGTCATGTATCATGGTAGACTAGGAGGTTTTTGGATTTGATGTCATCTCATCATGAGTGACTGCAGGAATAGGTACACAATCAAACATGGTGTGGCGATGAACGATATGAACGAAGGGGAGCACATGCAAAAGATAGGTTCATTGATGGATGAACAAATGATGCATGCAAAAGGATGTGCACGCAGAACAACTGATTATGCACAGATGTGTTCATGGATTAACAAATGAGCAGACATGCAAGATGTGCTCACGGATAGACGAATGAAGGAACATGCACCTTTCATGAACATACAGACCTGTCAAGCCTTCCAATATACAAGTAAGGAGCAACGTGCAAAAGAAACATCAAGTGAACCGATGATTATTGAAGACTCCACACACTTTGCCATGCAGACATGAAGCTATGACACACCATCAGGACACCCTTCACCCAATAGCACTGCAGCTCGACATGCACACCAACAGCTGCATGAATGTACCATCACTGTCATGTCGAGTCATGTTGTCCACATCTCTACTGTGGGCCATATTGTCTATCAATGTAATGTAATGTGGAACTCCAAGAGACCCACTTGTTGAGAAAAGAGTCATATAAATTTGAAAAGTCACGGAAGCCAAACAGTCATGAGGGTAGTCGAACAACCACAAGGGTTAGTTTCACCCTTGGCTATAAATACCCCCTCATTTGTACATGCAAAGGAATTTTCACTTATCTCCTCTCACATAGTCAAGAGAGTCTATAATATTTTCTTTGAGGAGTAAGTGGTGGCTGTAATGCCCCTAGCACAAGGTTAGTGATGTATGGTGTAACGATGTGTCGTAGAACTTTCGCTTAATTCAGAAGCCAGTTAACAGGCCAGCACATTTTCACACATGTATTGTAACTATTGTAAGACTGATCTTGAACACTTGTAATGCATGTTTCTTTAACCTGTGTTGAACACTTGAACTTATTTCACTTGTTGTAATGCATAATCTGTTAATGAAAATATGTTGTCTATGTTGTTAACGCTCTCTCGTAGATGGTGACTATCTCCACAGACATTAGACGGGCCTTTCACATAAAAATTGTTTTAACAACCATTCAACTCATGCGGCCTCGTTCGCTGAGTGTTGTACGTGTTATCTTCCCTTGTGTGTTGTGACTGCCACATCTGTGTGGACTGATTATTTGAAAGCTATGCATGTCCTATTGTGTTGTGTGCTACTAGTAGAGTTGGAGCTTCCTCCCAACCGACTTGGGACTCACTTTCACCTTCTTCCTCTACAGTGAAACAACCATTGACACAAGTAACACTAGTAATCACCAGCCATGCAAAACTCACTTCTCGAAGACAAAGAAGACCACTCTCCTGTGCTGACAAGCAAGAGTTGAGGCAAATCCTTAAGACAATGGCAATCGTGCCATCATAATGGATGGCACTCCCACACCAAACGGTGTGAGGTCTAGTTGGGACTTTGTATTGGGGTGATCCCCTAAATGTTGGCGGGTCTAGCACCATTAACATTTATGGCGCTAGAAGGAGGGAAGCTAGTTGTATATGGTTGAACGTCCTCTCACACTCATTCATCAACCATCTGGTCAAGGTAGTAACTCACACTCCCTCTCACCTATGCGTGACTCTATTGTCGGTTACTCCTCACCACCCAGGAGTGAGCAAGAAATTCCATATCACCACCTTCACTTTGTCCATCCCGTCACTTGCCAGCCCACAAAATCAGTTGGACTAATCCCAGGAATACAACATCTTCCATACGCATCAAGAAATCCAAAATCCACTCCTACAGGGGTTGTTGTATCATCAGTGGAAGAAGCAGTCCTTGACACACCTGAAGGTCTGGCATAAGCTATTGAAGATAGAGAGGAACCTCCAGTCTTCCAGCAAGGCGAATGAGACACCCTTGTGATCTTGGGATCAGACTCTGGTACAGGAGGTGGAGGGGAAGGTAGTGGAGGAGGCGGAGGTGGAGATGAACCAATGTACTCAGAGCCGGAACTATAAGATTCTGAAAGAGATGAAGAGGACGAAGAAGAAGAAGAGATGGTTAACCCAAATCTGGAATGGATGAGTCAAGGACCGTTTGTTCTCCCGATTGTTTTACACAAGATGCTGAAGCGAACAGAGAAAATGAACATCAAGTTCAACCTTGATAGCACAGTGAAAGCAAAAGATCATTTGGAAAACTTCTACCTGCAGCTGTAGACCCTTGAGGTACGACATGATGACATAGCTTGTAGATTGTTCCCATGTACCTTAGATGGTCATGCAACTGCATGTTATCACAACCTTCCATAAAACTCCATACAGAACTGGGGTGCATTCAAACGCATGTTCCTTGAAAATTCTTCTGATGACAAGACCCCAGCTATGTTACCAAAAAAATTTGGTAGCGTGAAGATGGAGGGGAAAGAAAAGGTAAAAGACTTCAACGAGAGGTTTACACACATACTGAACAAATTTGTGGTAGACACTAAACCTCATGACTCCATCACTGTTGATTATTAGATGTCTGTACTGCTGACCAGCATTGCGCAGTTCGTCAAGCGAGCTATAAAACCAACACTCTTGGAAAACTGTGAAGAGGCTATTGTTGTCGAAAAAGACTTGCGTGCAATTGAAGTCATTAAGGATGATGAACCACCAAAGGAATCCAGAGATGTGAGCAAGAAGTCCCAAGTGATGGCAAGGGTAGAGACAAGGAAGAAAATGATATTAAAACCCTCACTCACCTCGTCAAGAACTTGACAACGGAAGTGTCCGAGCTTAAACAACAGAAAACAAACAGATATGCAAGCAGCCATCTGCCTAAAGAGATACTGGGAAGCAATGCATTTGGCAGCAACTAGTCTACTCAAAAAACTACGTTGAGTTCTATGTTCAATGTTGATCAGTGCATAGATCTCGAGTTCTGTTCATTCTGCGAAGAGCATCACCCCAAGAACTTCTGTTTGAACTGGAAGCGAGTTTCAAACTCGGTATACATTCATACACTCGATGCAGAGAGCAGTGTGCAGGAGCAGTCGGATGACAGAGCTAATGCTGAAGGTATTTCACCTGACGAAGCATTGACAAGTTATGGGCATGTCGTGAACTCATATAGATGCTCATAAGCAATGTCAAAGATAAACATCGAGAGGCATCCCCTAAGACAAAATGACCGTTACAATCCTAGGAGAAAAGGGACTGCCCTTATGCTTGGGGAAGTACAAGAAAAGATGAGACTTCTAATTAGGAAGGATGATCCACGACCACCCCAAAGCAGAAAACACAAAACATATCCGGGAAGACAGTGCCACGTAAGAGTACCTCCATGAGCAGAAAACTGCAAAACACTCTGCTGGACAATGCGAATATTTGTCTTGCCCCAGACACCTCGGTGAGTATTCCACATTTGGACTACAACACTGTGGATGACATGAATAAAACTCGAGATAACATCAGTTTGTTCAAGTTAGCTAAGATCTAGAGTTAGTCAGACATCCTGCTTTGTGCATTGGGATAGACAACAGTGGAGAACGCAACCTCTATTATCAAGGGAGAAAGCACACCTCCTCGGTCACTTTCTACTATGCTTAACACACTTCGGATGGAAGAAGAAAACTCAGGTTTCCCTCCATTCCTTCCATCATTTGAAATTTTTAACTACAATGTTCATAATTGCTTGGTTGATTCTGGTGCGGCAGCTAACGTCATGCCACTCTCCATTGCGAAAAATATCAATGCACATTGGAGCGAGACATCCGCGCAGATCATCTAACCTGATCGAACATTAGTACAAGCCATTAGTGAACTACGAGACATGATCATCTGATTATCTCATGATGGTCGATTCCACCAATGCATCAACATACTTGTTGTGGACATACCGGAAGCATACGGTCTACTACTCAGCAGAGACTGGTGCACAAAGCTGGACAGATATTTTGCTACAGATTGGTCGCACATGTGGCTTTAGTACAAGGGAAAATGCAACCAAATTTGGGTAGTGTCCGAGAGGTATATGTAACACAATGTCACTCCTCTTAATGGCGAGAATGAACCATTGGCTTTCACGAAACTCATGTTTGGAAACTGCCTCCTAGAAACAACATTGGAGTTTTATCCAGCATGGTCGGCTCCAACCCCACCAGAAACATAGTTAGGACTCCTTCCTCACCAAACTGATGGTAATGAAATATGTACAGTGCATTGTACCAATAGTAGCAGTAGCAGTAGCAACAATACTAGCATGTCAAACAGTCTATGTATAGACAAGTTGTGGACCATGGATTTTGATGAATCAAAGACACATGACGGCTCAAGGACTGGGTGTATCTAAGTCACCCAAAATAATAGAAAATGCATGATTTCAAGCTACTTGAAGTTTGAGTGCAGAAACAACATTGATGAGTATGAAGCACTCGTGTTGAGCTTACAAAGCACCATCAACCTCAACGTGCTTTTACTGAAAGTGGTACTATACCCCGCAGACAGTGTTGATGCTTTCAAGGACATAACAACTAATGAAGGTAAGCTTGAGTAGCCCTTGAAACTTGCAGCTGAGGGCAAGAAAGGCAACCTCACCCCCATGGGTGCGATTTCCCTCAATAAGCTATATGATTTGCAAAACTTCTGTCGAGGGCCAAGAAATAGCAGAACCCTCATGTCCACCAATACGAATGAACAGAGCAACTTGGGAACCAATCACGATCCAATGATAGAAAGTCTTGGTACAAACTACACATCGCAGTAGCGGCATGTCTTTGACCACTTGATCAAATAGTACCAGGATGTGTCTACATGGACATATGATAACCTGAGTACACACTATATGCGATCAATTTGACACGGGATTTTAGGTAAAGGAGGAGTCAAGCCGTTGCAGCAAAGGCTAGGTAAAACACATATGTCATTTGAACTCCTTTTACAAAAAAAATTGACTAAGATTTTGGATGATTGGACTACTTGCAAATTTCGTCATCATACTTGGGCTTCTAATTTAAATCCCACACATAAGAAATCTAGGGAAATCCGCTTATGCATTAATTTCAGGAACTTGATCCGCTCCTGGAATAAAATAAACTACCTCGTTCCATCATCTAAGCCTATGTTACATGCAATATCTGAAGCACTGGTGTCATCTTCACTTAAAGGTCTTTTGGAATATCACTAGGTTCCAGTAGCGGAACTCGATGGACTTAAATTTGTCCATAAGAAACATAACACACACACATGCCATCTGCAATCACTTGATGGGAGGGTTGACAACCTTCCCTTCAACAGCAAAGATCTTAAGCATTTCTTCGAGTAGGTCGGGCAGCCTCATGCCATGTACATAGTCTGCTTGCTGCTTGTTGTCTTCATCTTGTTTGTTATGCTTACTATCTTTGTCTTCACTTTGTTTGTTCTACTTTCCATTTGTGTTTACATTTGTTTTGTCAGCTTGATATATTAATATTTTTGTTTCCAAAAATAAGTGCTGCCAACTACTATGTTCTAGCTTTTGAATAGAGTATGTGGCTGAAATATGAAGAGACTTCTGACACTACAACACTTGGCCAACCTTGTGTCTATCTTCTATGTGCTTGGTTATAACCTTTGGCCGCTGAAGTCTTAACAGAAAATATGAACCATCTACAAGGGAATTTTGGTCCAACCATGAACCTATGTTCACACTGGGATTTTCATGCCTACACTCGGTCTTCTACTCCATGGGTTCAAGCACACCCAACTAGTAGAAATGGAGAAGGGGAAAATCTAAATGAGGAAAACTATGTCAGAGGTCTTACATGCTTCTCTGAAAGAACAACCTCTTTTTCTCTCAATAAGTTGGGATCCCTCTTTCGCCCAAAAATAAATAAGTTCCTATGCATAGTCCTCCTGAAAAATACAAAGGCGAAAGAAGAGAATGGCTTCCTGCACAGAGAGGTGAAGCATGCAACTCCACTAGTGTATTGACGAGGCTCGCTACCAATGGAGCAATGTGTGTGTTCCTACATGACTCTATCGAGGTACTCTCTAGGCCTTTTGGTAGTGGAGCAACACCAAAGATGAAAACTTATAGTCTGAAAATCTTCAACTTGCGAGCTAAACTACCCTTATGAATTCAAAACATTGTGATCAAGCTGAACTTTTGATTGTGTTTGACTGAGTTAGAAAAAGGTAAACTGTTTACGTCCATGGGGTAAATGGGGAAGCCAAAGTAACCCACACAATGATTTAATAATCCCAAAAAGACCAAGGCCTTGTGCTATCAATGAACCAAAATAGAGAATTTGGAATTCTACTAGTGTGTCACCAAGTGTTGTAGCAGCTACAACCACCCTCCAAAATTTTGGCCTGCACCCAATTTTGCCACCTCCCTTGAAAGTTTCACTTGATGACTGCACACACTTGGGTTCACTCCATGAGCTTACGTGAGTCTTTACATTCCCCTTTCTTGTTAATTTCACCAAGTCTTGCATATTGATGTCAAAGTCATGTTTTCGACCATGTTTTGGTTATGCTCCAAAGTCTTTGCTTCATGTTTACTTGTTGTGTTTTCTATGAAAACATCTGTTGCACTCACACACAGAGTCACATTCACTGTCGCACAAGCGTCATCATGGTCGACAAATGATCAATCATAAGTGTCACGCTTGTCACCTGCACTGTCGATCAGGCATGTTGTACATATGTGTCTAGATGGTTTGAGTCGTCTCATCGTTGAGTCATGCAAGTGTGAATTTCAAGATCACATATTCACCTTTCACTCGTTCACACACTTAGTCATTTTTCTAAAGTCCTGACAACCAAACTCCCCTCTGGCATTTGAACAATCACCCCACCATCAACTCGATCAACTGTCATCTAGAACAGTGCAGGAGTACCAAGCAAGTCATTTCAAATTACACTGCCCACAAGAAAATAAATCAGTCTCCATGCTTGTCAACTAGAGAATTTGACCTAATAGCCACCTGTGACTGAATCTCCTGAAAATTTGCAAAGAGGTTGCAAGAATTTCCCACTCTGCTGACTGAGAAAATTGCGCAGACAAGCTGGACAGACACCTAATGCTTGTCCCTGTCTCTCTCAGAAAATTGTGCAATTATTCCAGCCAGCACTTCTGACAGTCGATCCGTTGTTCATCCAGAAAATTGCATAGTTTTCATGAGCAAGTCATCTATTGCCCAATAGTCCGCTCAACTAAGAAGTTGCATAGAGATTATCAGCAAGCCCGCCTCCCAGTATCAGTGGAATTTCTCTCGCTAGGAGCTCCCAGCAACAGACTACTAGTTCCCTCCAGTAATTGTGCAGTTTCTGTTTCCAGCAACCCAGCAGCCAGCTGTGAGTTCCCTCTAGGAATTACACAGTTTTGGCTGTCAGACTCTCGGCCAGTTCCTACAAAAAATTGCGTAATTTCTATCTTTCAAGCCTCCCTGCAGCCTGGCCTGTTCCTCCAAAAAATTGCAGAATTTTTGCTGCCAAGCCTCGCTCATTGCAGAAGCTATGCAGATTTTCCCTACCCAGCCTTCCTGCAACCCAGACTGTTCCCATAAAAAATTGTGCAGGTTTGTCCTCCAAATGGTAGTTTTTTCCTCCAGTTGAGCCAGACCTCGCGGAAAGTCACTCTTGATCCAGATTTCCCATCTCCATCACCCAATGACTCTTGCGAAATTTTCATCAGTAGTACCCAGAGCCTCCATCCCACCTCGCAACCTTATTACCTCTCTCAGTTACTTGCATCCAAAATGGTCATGTATCATGGTAGAATAGGAGGTTTTTGGATTTGATGTCATCTCGCCATGAGTGACTATAGGAATAGGTACACAATCAAACAAGGCACGACGATGAATGTGATGAATGTAGGGGAGCACATGCAAAAGGACAGGTTCATTGAAAAATGAACAAATGACACATGCAAAGGGATGTTCTTGCGAATAGACGATCATGCAGAGATGTGTTTGCGGATGGACGAATGAGAAAACATGCAAGATGTGCTCATGGACAGACGAATGAACGAACATGCACATTTCACAAATGGATGAACATGTCAACCTTCCAACATACAAGCAAGGAGAAATGTGCAAAAATAACATCAAGCGAACCAATGACCATTGAAGACTCCACGCACTTTTCCATGCGGAGGTCAAGCTGTGACACACCATGAGGAAATCCATCACCGAGAAGCGCTGCAGCTTGACATGCACACCAACATCAACACAAATGTACCAACATTGCCATGTCGAGTCATTTCATCCACATATCTACTGTGGGCCATACTTTCTATCAATCTAATGTAGTGCGGAAGTCCAAGAGACCCACTTGTTGAGCAAAGAGTCATGTGAAGTCGAATAGTCACGAAAGTCAAACAGTCATGAGGGTAGTCGAACAACCACAAGGGTTAGTTTCCCCCTTGGCTATAAATACCCCCTCATTTGTACATGCAAAGGAATTTTCACCTCAGCTCGTCCCACATAGCCAAGAGAGTCTGTAATATTTTATTTGAGGAGTAAGTAGTGGCTCCAACACCCTGTGCATGGGGTTAGTGATGTATGTTGTAACGATGTGTCTTGGAACTTTCACTTAATTCAGAAGCCTGCTAACAGGCCAACATGTTTTCAAAAATGTATTGTAATTGTTGTAAGACTAATCTTGAACACTTGTAATTCATGTTTCTTTAACTTGTGTTGAACACTTGAACTAATTTCACTTGTTGTAATGCATAATCTGTTAACAAAAGTGTTGTATATACTATTAAAGTTGTCTCGCCCATGGTGGTTGTCTCCTTGAACATTAAACATACCTTTCACATAAAACTTGTTGTAACAACCGTTGCACTCGTGTAGACTCATACGTTGAGTGTTGTACGTGTTATATTCCCTTATGTGTTGTGACTTCCGCATTCGCGTGGACTGCTCCTCTAGAAGCTGTGCATGTCCTGTTGTGTTGTGTGTTCCTAGCAAAGTTGGAGCTTCCTCCCAACTGACCTGGGACTCACTTTAACCCTCTCCCTCTACAGTGGAAGAATCACTCCTCGAAGACAAAGTAGACCACTCCCCTATGCTGACAAGCAAGATTTGAGGCAAATATTTAAGACAATGGCAACCAGGCAATCATACCAGATGGGACTTCCACACCAAACGGTGTGAGGTCTAGTTGGGACTTCATACCGGGGTGATCCCCTGAATGGTAGCAGGTCCAGTATCGTCAACACTTCATTATTGAATCCTTTCTCACATATTATATTGAGTTAGCCATTGTTAATAATAAATTACATTTACTCAAGGTGATGAATTAGAAAATTAGGAAGCATTCCCATCAAGTCAAATCAAGAAATCTTACAGCAGGCAATGCCATGAGCTCATTGTGGTCAACACTCGTTGTGCATGGATCATAGCAGAATGATGTAATCTTGGTACAATAATGTTTAGACTCTCAAAGGGTAATTTACACGTCATAGTTTTTATCATGTGTTCAAGTCCTTTATAGTAGGGAATGAAGTACACAATATAGGAACATTCACTCCAAACTTGTGGGGATGGCTTCATTTATGGATAAGTATATTGTGTCACTCTCAGGGTTGATAGTATAATTTTTTGTGGTGCATTTAAATATCACCTTCCTAACTAGTTTTGTTGGTCAATATTTCGTTCCCTTGACAACATTTTTCTGAGAGCTCCCTCTCAGATTCCAATTTGGGCTAGATGGTTAAGGGATACCTTACACTATCTATAAGTTAGAAGGAAAAATTGACAACAAAAGTGGCCTCTTATCCTCACATATTAATCCAAAATTGACGAAAATTCCAATGGTTAGTGGATGAAAAGAGGTGGATGCAGATTAAGTTAAATGAACTCTATCTTCCTATCCCTCCCCCTAGTGTCGCTTTCTTGTTTCCCATGTGCATTCGACCTCCTACTGATATGTTTCATGCAACTATCCTCTCCATAATTTGAATGATGAAGCATAAGGGGATAGTAACTCAACTCACTCTCTATGATATCGATCCCACTTATTATCAAGCATGTATTTTATAAATTACAAATATTTTGATGTTCATTTCAGAATCTATGATTATCATCGCTCAATTAGAATAGAGACTTGCATTTTCTTTTTGTTTTTGTTTCATTAAGCGAGTTGTTTTTTATCTGGGTTGATATTAGATCATGTTATGTTCAATATGTACTCATGTAGCAAGCTTTCAATGCATTATTTTATGAAAAAAAATTCTTCACTTCCGATTGAAAAATTAAATATGTTTTATTCATCTCCGCAAGAAAAATAAAAAAATGCATACATTAAAAACTATAATTGTACATGATTATTTATTTAATTTTAAATAATATTTAGCTCAAGGTTGCCCTATATTGACTCAAGGTGGATGTATCGTCACTGAATTTTATTTATTTTTATTTATCGATGGTCTCTACTGAGTTTAAAGAGAATATTCTTCATCTAAGTTATAGATGGATGGATGTGCCTGATTGGAACTTAAATAGTTTGATTTTTTATTTTTCTTCGCCATCTTCTCCTTCTTCTGTGTGTGGCCATTCATCATAAAAGCAAAATATGGATAATTGATACACTTTGGATTATTTATAAATTTATCTATATGTGTGAGTGATGTGGTTTCCAACATGATAGGTCGATTTTTCATTTCAATACACCACGGTGGTGCACGATGGATCGTTAGTTTCTTGCATGATGGTAGATGGTTTACTTCAGTACACTACACCTGCGTGCACTTAACCTTACAAGACATGAGGAAGTCATCTCAACAAAATGGATTTTCGACCACTAGTGCGTGATTGGATGTGGGATATCTGTTTGGATTCAAGCCAGGTAGGGTCTCCCTGTAGAGATAATCATCTTGAAGAGCATTCCCGTGGAGTGATTGAACCACAAAACTGCTATCGTCTAAAAAATAAATAATGTTACTCTTTCTCTTTCTCTACAATATTTGTTTGATGGAGATGGTGAAAGGTTATTTCTAGAGGATTTCTCCATAACTAATGATGCAATGCGAATGATGTGAAGTTGAAGGGAAAACAATGAATCACAATGTAATAAATATGTTACAATTTTTTTATGCTATTGTATAGATTGGTAATTCCTAAACTCAAAATACTAAGCCAAATGACGATGCAATGTGTTGTGGATTTAAGATTCAGAGGCAAACATTTATATGTATTGTCAAAGTGCATATTGATTGTGATTTCTAGAAGAAATGTGAGGTGGGCATTGTTCCAACTATTAAAAAATGATGTTTGAATTAATAAAAAACACCACTAGTTAGCTCTACGATAGAGAATCTAAACCAGGAGAGTCTGGCTTTGTAGAACGCTCTACATTGTCCATGTATATCACACATTATATAGCAATCATGGATTTAGGGAAGTTAGAACCATACCCTAGGACATAGAAACTAATTCCTATCCTAAGGTACTGTGAACCAATTCACTATTCTAAGATATTCTCCATTATCTCTAACACTCCCCTTTAATGGAGAAGGGGTTCACAAATATGCCTAACATCTCCCTAAACATTTCAAACTTAATTTTTCCAAGAGGCTTAGTGAAAATGTATGCAACATTATCACATGTATTACAATATACAAGATGAATTTCTTTTGATTGCACTTTCTCCCTAACAAAATGGAATTGCGTATCAATGTGTTTAGTGTTCTTGTGAAAAACCGGATTATTAGCAAGTTTGGTTGAACTCTGATTATCGCATCTGATTGTTGTTGCATCTTTTTGTTCTTCCTCGACATCTTGGAGAGGTCTCCACAACCAAACTGCCTCACATGTTGTTGCGCACATGGCTTGATACTCTGCTTCCGCTGAAGACAAGGAAACTGTGTTCTATTTCTTGCTTCTCCATGTAATCACCCCGGATCCAATGATGAATGCGTAGTCTGTTATGGATCTATGGTTGTCTACATTTCCAACCCAGTCGGAATCTATAAATCTTGTCAATCTAACATTAGAGGAATCAGTATATATAATACCATAGTCTATAGTACCTTGTAGATACCTTAATACACATTTTGCTGCATTCTAATGACTCTCAAGTGGCTTTGACATGCAATAACTTAGCACACTGACTACATAAGCCATATTTGGTCTAGTAGTGGTCAAGTAGGTTAGGCTCCCAACTCGTTATCTATAAAGTGTCACATCTACCTCTTTAGAGCCATCCTTAGTCTGAATTTTGATGTTCTCCTATAATGGTACTGCTGTATCTTTACACTGATCCATCCTTAATCTTTCCAGTAGACCTTTGACATACTTACCCTGGGACAGAAAAGTTTGTCCTGAATCTCTCCAGATGTCAAGACCCAAACAATATCTTAATTCACAAAGGTCTTTCATTTCGAACACCTGTGACATTTGTTGCTTTATTTCTTTGATTAGAGCAATAACATCACCTGTAATAATTAAATCATCTACATACAAAGAAATCAACACTATGCGCCCCTGTTCATCTTTAATGGTATACAGATTAGGGTCGTTTTTACTTTTGTTGTAGCCAAGTTGCAGAAAAGATGAATCAATCTTTTCATACCAGGACTTGGGTGCTTGCTTTAGCCCATAAAGAGATTTCTTTAATCTACAGACTAAATGTTATTTTCCTTTCCACACAAACCCCTCTGTTTCTCTAAATAAATCTCCTTTTCCAATTCTCCATTTAAAAATGCAGACTTTACATCTAGTTGGTGAATCATTCAATGTTTCTTAGTAGCTAAAGAAATTAACATTCTGATGGTATTTATTTTAGCTACAGGGGCAAAGGTTTCTTCATAGTCAATGCCTTATTTTTGTGAATATCCCTTTGCTACCAATCTAGCTTTTAATTTATCTATGGTTCCATCTGCATTAATCTTTGGTTTATACAACCATTTACAACCTATGGTTTGTTTCCCTTTAGGAAGTTCAACCAGCTCCCAAGTGTTGTTCCTAATTATAGATTCATATTCTTGTTCCATAGCTATTTTCCATTCACTACATTCATTTTCTTCCTTATAACTAGAAGGTTCAACAACATTCATCATACTAGTTATAAAAGCATTTTCCCTGTATCTAATAGGCAATTGAGTCTGCCTACCTGATCTTCTGAGTGTTGGTGTAACTTTTGACCTATTTTTTGAGTTTCCTTTGCTGGAATTGGCTTGACTGCTGCATCTGAATTCTGTTTTTCTACCTTTGTCTATTGATCCTGGTTGTTTCCTGTTTCTTCACTTTCTTCCACTAAGAACAGAATATCCCATTCCTCATTACACTTATCAGATTCTTCATGATCTTGCTCATGGAATATGACATCTCTACTAACGAAAATCTTGTGAGTAGAGAGATTAAATAATCTATAAGCTTATATTGTGAACAATAGCCTATAAAGGTACATCTGATGGCTTTTGAATTTAGTTTTCTTCTGTCTTCCTTTGGAATATCGGAAAATTCTTTAGACCCAAACACTCTTAAATGTTTTACTGTAGGTTTAAACCCATATAATGCTTCATAAGGATTTTTAAACTCAAGACTCTTTGTAGGGCTCCTATTTTTCAAATAAATTGTAGCATTCAATGCTTCAACCCAAAAACCATTCGAAAGATCCTTACCTTTCAACATGCTCCTAACACATTCCACCAATGTTCTATTCTTTCTTTCCATTACTCCATTTTGTTGAGGAGTATGGGGTACTGTGAATCGCTATAATATCCCATGGTCTTTACAATACTTGATAGGCTCATCCTTCCTGTATTCTCCGCCTTGATCAGAGCGAAGAATTTTTGTATGCTTCCCTGTTTGCTTTTCAATCATGTTTTTGAACTGCTTAAAGTATTCAAATGTGTGACTTTTCTTTCTCAAAAAATATACCCAAGAAAACTCTGTGCAGTCATCAATAAACAGTAAAAAATATAGTGCACTTCCTAATGAATTTGTTTGCATGGGTCCACAAAGATATGTGTGCACTAATTCAAGTATGTCTCTCTATTTCTTCTCTACTCGAAAAGGGAATTCCTCTCTATGCATCTTTCCTAATGTACAAGCATCGCAATCATTATGCACATGTTTTAACATAGGAAGATCTCTTAGCATTTCCTTTTTCTGAAGTAACAACAAATCATTATAGTTGATATGACCAAATCTCTAATGCCACAACTCTTCTGTAGTCAAACTCGCTATTGTCAAAGCTTGAATTGGTTTGGTCTTACATCCAATTTGTACAGACCTCCTGTTCGAATTCCTGTAGCAATAGTCTTCATGCCATCTAACATATATTTAATATAATAGTTAGATTTAAAAATTTCAAATTTAAGATCTTGATCTGTAATCATGGATACAGAAATCAAGTTCTTTGTTACACCAGGCGCATACATGACATTATGAAATTTTCTTACAGTACCATTAGGTAAAATGACAGAAATTTTTCCACACCCTTTGATCTGATGACTTCTATCATCACCTAGGTAGATTTGTGCTCCAGCGTTGATTTCTTTAATATATTCGAACCATTTCTTGTTCCCCGTCATATGTGTTGATGCTTCGGAATCTACATACCAAATGTCTACGTCAACATTCTCATCAAAGTCTGCCATGAACAATCTGAAGTTCTATTCATGATTATCATTTGTGAGATGACATGCATGTCGTTTCTGCTTCTGTTGCTATTCATGATATTTCTTCTTCCTGCACTCCTTAGCTATATGACCAAGTTTTGTGTAATAAAAACATTTAATTTCAGAGTTGTTTCTATTCATATGCATACCTTGAGACCGATTTGGTCTTTTCTATGAATTTCCTCTGTTTTACTGTTGTGGATTTCCTTTTCCTTTGAATAATTTCTTTTTCGCCATCAACGCAAGATTGACACTCTGGGGCTTGAGAGCCAATCTTCTTTCTTCTTATTACATTAATATTCCTGTCAGTTCTTCAAACTTTGGGATTTTCTCTCTCGCATTTATGCCAGTGATAAACATTTGGTAGTCATTGGTTACACCATTCATGGTAATGGTTACTAGATATGTATCTACAACTGTTTCACCAATGTCTGCCAACTTGTTCTTCAGATCTTTGATCCTCGCCATGAAGGGGCAACTGTTTCATTTTCCTCCATCTTTAAGGATAAGATCTTACTCTTCAGGAATAGAAGACGATTTGTATTTCTGATCTCATACAAATCCTTCAAAATTCCCCAGATTTTTCTTGCTGGTTTACATTCTTTGATATGTGCTATGATGCAATCTTTCACTAACATCTTCAGTAGTGTCCTTACTTTACCTTCTCGCTTCTCCTAATCTGGGATCAATGTTGATCCAGCTGCTAGCTTCTACTCATCCCCATTTGCAATCGTCCAAGCACTCTTACTTCTAGCAGAGTCTACATCTTGAATTTCCAATTCACATAATTGGAGCCATCGAGCTTGTTATGCTCATTCAAGTGTGCTTCAATCATTTGATTATTCATCTTGGCGATTAAAAAAAATTGACAGGTAAAAAAATATATATGTTAGATCTACCCCAGATCTATGTCAAAGATAGAAATCGCTGATCTTGGTGAGTTCGATTTCTGGTATTTTCAATAGCCTCTAGTACTGGCTGATCCCTTGCAGTCTACGCGCCCTCTCCACGCGACCTCCGGGCAAGTCTCCACCACACTGTGCGCTCTCCATGATAGTCCTGTGAGGAACCACGTATAGGGTCGTAGCTTTCTCTCGACAGACCTTGGCCTCCACACAGCCTTCTCTCGACAACCACCACTAGGACACAACCCTTTTTTTGTTTGCACGGTCGACGTGATTAGCCAACACAGATTCGCAACGGTCGGCGCGATTATCCAACACGGACTTGCGATGGTCAAATGAGACAAGTCTCACAGTGGGATCAATGCAATTTCCCCCAAAACCATGCGACGATTTCACCTGAGGCACGCCGGGAAAATCCTTCACTCAGCGAACAAGTTTCTCAGCCCGGTAGCTCTGATACCATGTTAAAAAGCGATGTTTGAATTAATAAAAAACAACCACTAGTTAGCTCTACGACAAAGAGTCTGAACCAGGAGTGTCTAGCTCTGCAGAACGCTTTACATTGTCTATGTACATCACACATTATATAGCAATCGTGGATTTAAGGAAGTTAGAACCATACCCTAGGAAATAGAAACTAATTCCTATCTTGAGGTACCGTGAACCAATTCACTATTCTAAAATATTCTCCATTATCTCTAACACCAATGATATTTAAAATGTAAGTGAAAATGTAAAGGGATCTGGAAACTTTTCCAATTGGCCAAGTGCCCATGAGTCACGAAACAAGAAATTATTTCATAAATGTATGATGTCAAAATCGATATTGTAATATTAATTTTTTATTATTTTTATTTATTAAATTTAAAATTTTCATCTTACATTAGGTTAAGTCGTTGATATTTTGTTGAATCATTCAGGGTAGCTTTCAATTTTATTTAAATAGAAGCCTCAAATTTACAATGGATTTCATGCTTGCTGAATGAAATTTACATGTATCTACTAATTCTAATAAGCAATCTCTACGTAGCATCGGAACCTAATAGTTTTGAATTTGAGCGCATTTTGAAAAGGATTCTAAGCCAAGATTTTCAAAACAATGCAATGTGATGTGGGGTGTGACTTGGTTGTCGACAAACTCCTAGCGCCTTAGCATTGACAATTTACTCATAAACAAACGGTAGTTACACATGGTTGCCATTAGCAACATGAAAGATTTGTTTTTCATTAATGAAAATGACTTGTCCCTTTCCAATAAAAAATTATCGTATGCCACGTTGATTCCCCTCATGAACTTTCTGCTTATTCCACCAAGCAATCATGTGTTGTATTTGATGCAATTATTACAGCTACCTTCTACATAATGCCACACTAACATACTCTCATTATCCATATCGCATGCCGAATATGGCTATGTCTTAGTGGTCATATTAATTTGACTTTTGACTTTCTATTAATTTCGGTAAATATTTCGTTCTGCAAGCTTCAGAGGATTCAAAGTGAAACCCGAATAATTGCTTGCTTGGATATTAGGTAAACGAATGAGATTCATGTGGTATATACTTTTCCAAGCTTTTCATAATAAGATTGTTATTTGAGTTCATCGTGGACAAATCTTTTCAATTATTAGTCTTTATATGGTTGGCTATATAGTTATGATTTTGACAATATTAATGACCATGTTTCACGAACATTTCTTCAAAATTTATGTCCTTCTTGTTGTTTGCATAAATACACACATCACACATCGATAAATCCTATACCAGTTATAAATCATAATTTTCTAGCGTAGATGCTTCTCTTACATGTTGAGAGAATTTAAGAGCCTATGCTTTGGCAACATTGTGAAATACGAAAGAAGCTAATCTCGTACCTCATAAATTTTTTCCAAATTTTTTTTTATCATTATAAATATCTAAATATCATTATATTTTTTTATTGAGTATGACACTGATTTTATCATTGTCATTTTACTGTTATTTTAATATCAAGTTTTAAAATATAGAATTATGTTTCAATAAGTTTTTTTAATAATAATATTACATTGCTTTTATAATCTATATCGAACTAGAGCAATCATGTTTAATTAGTTAAATGTGGTTGAGCTACGTTGAAAGTTTTATTTGTAACTAGACACAAGCTATTAATAAAGATATAATAATAAAAATAATATTATAAAAAAAACTACTACAATATCAAAAAAAAACTATTACATCTTACACATGATTTGAAGTATGTGGACCCAACATATGAAATATAATTACTTACATTGCATTTTATTTTGCATTAGAAGTTACAATATTTAAAAGAGTTCATGATGCATTAGTGACTTCACCACATAGCCTTCTCTTTGATAGAGTTTAAAGAAAAATATGTGTATAAATAACATTTGATAATACTTTATATCAGATAAAGTGAAGATGTTTAGGATTATTTTAATTTATTTTTTCGTATGATGAAATTAATGTATTTATATTCTTTAAATTTTTAAAAATTAAGATATTAATATTTTATATAAATATAAATATATATTTATTAAAAGTCAACCACGGTCAATCTTGGTCAAACATTGTTGAATGTCTTATATTGACAATGATTGTCTCAATATGAAAATCAATCATGGTCAACCATGGTCCAATGTTGTATTGTGGCAAAGATTGTGTCAATATGTAAATATACTATGGTCTCGAATGTCGCATTGCGGCAAAAATTGTTTCCATATGAAAATCATGGACAATCATGGTTAACCATGGTCAACCATGTTTTATACAATTAAAGATGGTCAACCGTGTTTATTTTAGCATTTATAATATCGATCCCTTGGGTTTATAATATCAATCATGGTTAATCATGTTCAATCATAGCTAGCTATGGTTAACCATGGTTGAATGTTGCATTGTGACAAAAATTGTCTCCATATGAAAGTCATGGACAACCATGGTCAACCATTGTCGAATGTCATATTACAACAAAGATTCTCTCGATATGAAAATGAACCATGGTTAACCATGGTCCAACGTCACATTGTGACAAATATTGTCTCGATATGAAAATCAACCATGGCCAACCATGGTCTAACGTTGCATTATGACAAAGATTGTATTGATATGAAAATCAACCATCATCTAATGTCACATTGTGACAAAGATTGTTTTGATATGTAAATCATCCATGGCCAACCATGGCCTAACGTCGCACTCTGATAAGAATTATCTCAATATGAAAATCAACCATGGTCAACCATGTGTTTATAATATTTATCTTAGGGTTTATATACCTTAGGTTTATAATATTCGTCCCTTGGGTTCATAATCCCTTTAGGTTTGAGTATTAATCCCTTGTGTTTAGTATTCCCTTGGATTTATAATATTAATCCATTGAGTTTGTTATTCCTTTATGTTTATAATATCAATCATGGTCAATGAAGGTCAATCATAGCTAGTCATGGTCAACCATGGTCAAATATCACATAACGACAAAAATTGCCTCCATATGAAAATCATGGACAATCATGGTCAACTATGGTCATCCATGGTTGATCATGGTCAACCATTTTTAATAGAATGAAACATGGTGAACCATGGTCAATTTTTGTCAACCATGGTTGAATGTCGCATTGTGGCAAAATAGTCTTGATGTGAAAATAAATCATGGTCAACCATGGTCCAACGTATCATTGTGACAAAGATTCTCTCGATATGTAAATCAACCATGGTCTTGAATGGAACATTGTTAAAAAAATTATCTCCATATGAAAATCGACCATGTGTTTATAATATTTATCTTAGGGTTTATATGCCTTGGGTTTTTAATATTTGTCCCTTGGGTTTCATATTATTCCTTTTGATTCATAATCCCTTTGGGTTTTAGTATTAATCCCTTGGGTTTATAATATCAATCATGGTTAATCATGGTCAATCATAGCCAACCATCATCAACCATGGTCAACCATGGACGAATGTCGTATTGTGACAGAAATTGTCTTCATATGAAAATCATGGTAGCCATGGTTGAATGTCGCATTGTGAAAAATATAGTCTCGATACTAAAATCAACCATGGTCTGACATTGCATTGTGATAAAGATTATCTTGATATGTAAATCAACCATGGTGAAGCATGGTAAACCATGGTTCAATGTCGCATTGTCATAAGATTTATCTCAATATGAAAATAAACCATGTTCAAGCATGTTTTTTTTAGTGTTTATAATATTTATCTTAGGGTTTATATACCTTGGGTTTACAATATTTATCCCTTGGGTTTAATATTTTTCCCTTGGGTTCATAATCCCTTGGGTTTATTATTCCCTTTCGTTTATAATATTAATCATGGTGAACCATTGTCAACCATAGCCAACCATGGTCAACTGTGGTCGAATGCCCCATTATGACAAAGATTGACTCAATATTAAAATCAAGCACGGTCAACCATGGTCAACCATGGTCCAATGTCGTGTTGTGACAAAGATTATCTCAATATGAAAATCAATCATGGTCAATATGGAAATTAACCATGCTCAACCTTGTTTATTTTAGTGTTTATAATATTTATCTTAGGGTTTATATACCTTGGGTCTATAATTTTTATCCCTTTGGTTTATAATATCAATCTTTATGGTTTAATTTTATTCCCTTAGGTTTATAGTCCTTTGGGTTTTTAGTATTGATCCCTAGGGTTTATAATATAAATCATGGTCAACTATGGTCAACCATGTTCAACCATGGTTTTCATTGTTTTATAAATTTAATCATGGTTAACCATGGTCCAATGTCGCATTGTGACAAACGTTGTCTTAAGATGAGAATAAACCATGGTCAATCATGGTCTATTATTGCATTGTGGCAAAGATTCTCTTGATTTGAAATCAATTATGATCAACCATGGTCCAAGGGTTTATAATATTTATATTATAATCCTAGCGAATTGATATTATAAGTCCATGGGGTTAAAAATAAATGTAAGGGGTTAATACTAAAACCCCAAGGGATTATAAACCCAAGAGAACAATATTAACCAAAGGGATAATAAACTCAATGCATTAATACTATTAAACCTATGGTTTATATTCCTTGAGTTTTAGTATTTATCCCTTGTGTTTATTATTCCCTTAGGTTTATGATTCCAATCCCTTGGGTATATTAATCTAAGGGTTCATATTCCTAGGGTATAATACTATTCATAAGTCTATAATATGAATCCCTTAGGATCAATATAAATCATGGTCAACCAAGGGTTTATATACATTGGATTTATAAACCTCTTGAGTTTAATAATATTAGTCCCTTCGATTTATAATATCTTTTGGTTTTAGTATTAACCCGTTGGGTTTATTATTCCCTTGGGTTTATAATATCAATCCACTGGGTCCAAGGATCTAAGGGTTCATATTCCTACGGTATAATGCATAAACCCCAATGGAATAATATTAGTTGAAGGGATAATAAACCCATGTGATTATTACTCAAAACCAAAGGAATTATAAAACCAAGAATAATATTAAACCCTAGGGATTAATATTATAAACCCATAGATAAATATTATAAACCCTAAAATAAACATGGTTCACCATGGTTGAAAAATGGTTGATTTTCATTTTGAGATAATTGTTGTTACAATGCGACATTAGACCATGGTTGAGAATGACCAACCATCTTTATTCGAGGGTGTTTAATATCATAGGGGTGGTATACCTTAGGTTTATAATATTAATTATGTGGGTTTAATTTTATTCCTTTAGGTTTATAATCCCTTGGGTTTAATACTAAAATCCCAAAAGTATAACATTTCGAGGGTATAATATTATTTATAGGGTTTGTAATTAATATTAATCCCTAGGGTTTAATATTATTCCATATGGTTTATAATTCCTTGGATTTTTACTACTAAACCTAAGGGATTATAAACCCAAGGTATATAAATCATAATATAAATATCATAAACCCTAGCATAAAGATGGTTGACTGTGGTCCAACATGGCATTGTGACAATGTTGTCTCAAAATGAAAATCAACCATTCTTAACCATGGTCAGCCACATTTATTTTAGGGTTTATAATAATGTTTTTACCATTTATATACCTTGTAGTGTTTATAATATTAATCCCTAGGGTTTAATAATATTTCCTTGAGATTTTTCTATTAATCCATTGGGTTTATTATCTCTTGGGTCAATGTTATTGCCTTTGGTTCATAATCCCTTGGGGTTTTAGTATTGAACCCTATGAATATAAAACCTTCCATTAGTAAATCGAATGGAAAAAAATGATATTATAAATCCAATGGAATAATAAACCCAAGAGTTAATATTAAAACCATAAGACATTATAAACCCATGGGACTAATATTATAAATCGAAGGTATATAAACCCTTGGTTAACCATGATTTATATTGAACCTAAAGACTAATATTAATAACACACTCTAGGAATATCAACACTTAAATTAATATACCAAATAAATTGATATTATAAATCTAAAGGAATAAGAAACCTAAAAAATTAATACTGAAAAAATGATATTAACAATCTATCTATTCAACACCTTAACGTTTTATGAGAAAAATGATTCCAATATTAAAAAACCTATATGTTTAATCCTTAAATTTTTTCGAGGACGATGATTGAACCAGAAAACTTGAGTTGAGATACCATTTCTTATTAAGATTTCTTTCCTATCTTCACGTATGAAGATTTTATAATTTATGGAAATTTGATTTAAATTATTATTTTGATTCAAATAAAGTAAATCATAATTGAATAATAAAATTAAGATTTTTTAAAGGTTAAATTATATCGATGGCTCGAACATAATCTAATTAAAAAGAAGAGTAAAATAAATAACCTACATATCATACAAAATAGACCTAAAATTCTGACGTGAATATAATGAATAACTAAAGGAGAAGCAAGTAAGAATGAATACAAGTTTGTACTCAAAGAATACATTTTATTTTTAGTCCCTGCCATCTGGCAATGGCTAGGACTATAGTAATCGGAAACGATGTACTTAACATTAGTTCACCTGCTTGAACGCGCCTGTTTATCGAGTATAAACAAAGTTTTTTAGATCATAGTGGTTTATGGTCTTATTTGGCCTCTTCCCGAGGCAGAGGCGCTGAAATCATATATTATCTTGCATTTGTCTGGGTCTTTCTCATTCATTTTTCGGAGCTGTTGATTAATGCTAACATTAATCTGGCAATATAAAATGCTAGCTCTTATTGCATTTGACTTATCACGAAGCTGAACCGGTTGATATCACGCCGGGTATTCTTTATATATGTTATTTCTCCATAACACTTTTGATAGATATATACAACATTTCGGGCGGGCTCTTTACAGCCGTAAGGATTACTGAAATTGCCACTGTTGCAATGTGTCACTCTGCATGCTGCTGTGGTGTCTACAGAACAGATGCTCTGCATGCTGCTGTGGTGTCTACAGAACAGATGTTGTTGAGGGGAGACAGAACAGATGTTGTATAAGCATACCTAGAAGCATATCCAGATCGATATGCATAACCAGTTGTTTCAGGTGGTGAAGAACGAGACCCAGATCCAGATTGAACAGTAGTTTCAGTAACAAATTCATACACATAAGATGTTGCTGAGGGACGAAGAACCACATCCATGACCTGCAATGCTTCTTGCGGAAGCGACACGGGCTCCCTTGCTAAGTACTGTGTCAGTTGCTTCAAGTGAATCGTCGCAGCCTCCCTGAATAGCACATGGTAAGTCCTAACCCGCCTGCCAAAACATAATGGTTCAGCAAAGTAAATCCATGAATCCGAGGTTGATCTTATGATGTTAAATTTTGATATAAGATGAATTTCAGTAAAAAGCAGGATAAGGGTCTGTCAACAACATATTTTATTTAAGAACATGAAATCCGCTTACTATTAGAATTCTTTATACAAAAAACATGCCGAACTAAATCGAACATCAATAACAGTGGCACAATTATTTAGGAAAATTCGATTAAAAACAACCAAAATCTAGACTTAAATAGCTGTCATGGGCATTACCTGCTCCGCAAAACCATCTTTAACAAGACACACAATGCCAGTTAAATTTAAGGAAATCTCAATATGTGATACATAAATTTCATAGTGGTAACAAAAAGAAAATAGTAAAAAACATATAACTCACCTTGTGGAAGGAACTCCTCCGCCTTCATTTTCCGCCAAGACAATGTCTAGTTCCACTTGCTTGTCACTGAGAGGCTTGGCCGTATAGAGGCTCTTCTACCCATCATAAGCAGGGACCTCAGGGTACTTCTTGAATGCTTCATACACAATCTTATATTGGAAACCATTAGGAGGCCTCGGCTCAATGGTAACCTACGCAGTTAAAGCCAAAAAGATCATTCTAGACATTGACATGAATTTTCGCATAAAAAAGAGACGGTAAAAGAAAAGGAGAAAGATACATACATCGTAATGGAACAACTCCTTGTTCTGAAACTGAACCCTGTAACGATTTTCCAAGAGGGAAATAGGCTGTCCAAAATTGCCAAAGCCGGGTCGCCTTAAAATGTTAAACTTTCCAGCAAAATAAGGGTTGCCAAAACCATTTGTGCGCCACCGCTAGTCATTGAACTAGGCATAGCCATAACTCATTTTCTTTTTCACTTTCTTTCTTCAAAGCTTGAGGTACAAGATGTTTGAACAACGAACAGAGTGACGCACAGTACCAGAAGCCGTGACACAGAGGCATGGAACAACTCCTTGTTCTGAAACCGAACCCTGTAATGATTTGCCAAGAGGGAAATAGGCTGTCCAGAATTTCCAAAGCTGGGTTGCCTCAAAATGTTAAACTTTCCGGCAAAAGAAGGGGTTGTCGGACCCATTTGTGTGCCACCGCCAGTCGTTGAACTAGCCATAGCCATTGCTCGTTTTCTTTTTCACTTTCTTTCTTCAAAGCTTGAGGTACAAGATGTTTGAACAGCGAACAGAGTGACGCACGGTACCAGAAGACGTGACACAGAGGCAAAATTTACTAATATAACACAAATCTCACTAACAACAACTTCAGTCACTATTCTTCTAGTTGCCGGGTTTTGAACTGTAGACCAGACTGACACAGTGTTGCTAAAAGTGCTTACAGCCATCACAGAGCTTACGAAGACAACACAAATGTCACTCGCTCGTGAATTGCCTCAACCTTAAAGCTATGTTGACAACTGTTCACAATACATGCAAAGATCACTTATATAGTTAAAAAACTAGAGAGGTCAATAAAATTTCTTATTAAAAAAAAAAAAAAAAAAACCTAATTTTACTCCCAAAAAGCTATTAAATGTGAAAGCATGCTTAAAGACCCCAGCATTACCGCCAAAAAGGGAATTAAATGTTCATAATCAATTAGCTAAATAGGCAAAACGGGATCGGAACCCTCGTTATCTCCCAACGGCAAGTAACTGACGAATTCACGACAATTAATATTTAATTTGAAATGGCATCCCCGGCCGCATGAGAGTAGTGGTGTCATATTTGATGCCTGAAATCACCCTGTGGTGAACACCCCGTACGTCACACAGCGGGAAAAGTAACTTTCCTTACTTTGTTACCAGGCATTTTGTGTAAATACGTCCTCATTCCGGCTACAAAGACCGGTAACTTTGTGAAAATATGTCCTTACTTCGGCTATATCACTGATTTGCCGGCTACATGGCCAATCTGCTCTCAACGGTTTAATAATAGATCGACTGGTCCAGGTACACCTGGTCAAGCTCTGCCAAAACCACAAGTGCATTGATGGCATCATCGTGGGCTCTGAAAGATTCAACTCATCTCAAGTCGGAAAGCCTCCAGATCTTCACCGTCCTGTCCCAGGAAGCTGAGTATAAAAACCCTTTTGTATCAACCGACAGAACCGATATGGTATCCACATGTTCAATCCAGAGAGCCTTCCTGTGCCTGCGCACTTCAACATACTTGCCAGGAAGTATGGCGTTGATCACATAATCCTTGAGGGTCGGCATCGTGGCCACCAGCTTAGGGCCTGACATCTTCCCACTGCTTTTCCAAGCTCTAATTCTATGATCTTGATGCGCGCTGTATATCCTATCGCCGGTTGACCTCAGGATTTCTCCATACTCGAATTTTATTTCTGGAGGACCCGCTGTACAGGAGGATGCCTTCCATTGCTAGAGAAAGAACGCACCCACCATGGCCTCTCAGTGTGGCTACGCACCGACAAATGGTGCCTCCGCCGTTGGTCTTCAGAGACTCATGATCTATGATCCCAATAGAGGGGATTGATGCTAGACTGCTATCTGAAGAAATACTAAATTCTGATTGCAGGTTTGTCACAGGCCTTTTATTGCAATTAGACTGTGAGGCATAATCAATGTCTGGAATGATCTTTTTGGCTTTAACCGCACAGGTTACCATTGAGACGAGGCCTCCTAAGGGTTTTCAATATAAGATGATATATGAAGCATTCAAGAAGTACCCTGAGGTCGTGAACAATGTTGTCCCTGCTTATGATGGGCAGAAGAGCCTCTATACAACCAAGCCTCTCAGCGACAAGCAAGCGGAACTAGATGTTATCTTGGCGGAAAATGAAGGTGGAGGAGTTCCTTCCACAAGGTGAGTTATATGTTTTTTACTATTTGCTTTTCGTTACCACTATGAAATTTATGTATCACATACTGAGATTTCCTTAAATTTATCTGGCATTGCATGTCTTGTTAAAGATGGTTTTGCCGAGAAGGTACAAAGTAAAAACAACGCGCACTACTCTCTGCAAAATTTCATGTTTTCTGTCACATTATTCGGTATACATGCAGGTTGGCCTTCATCGAACGTGACAGAGAAGCCTCCAGAAGAAGGCATTTGATATGCATGTAGGTTAGTGCTCATGGCATGAGAGATACGTGGTTGTGTTGAGGATTTTTTATAAAACACGTGTATCAGTGACTGTTTCATGCGTTGATATAATGTTGGCTAGATATAACATGGCCTAGACTATGTATAATCTAATACTCGTCATGTGTAATCCATACTTGTCACTTAGTTTATTAGAGTGTATAACGAGCTTTAGTACTAAACACGTGATCCCGAGCAGGATTAGCAGTTTGTTAACAATGTTGACCATGTCATAAGCTATGTTGAATAATAATATTTTGCAATGGGTCATTTGCATGTTATAAGTTTTAGGGACATTTGAAGCAATCTATGAAATTGCGTTGATAACGTTTTCTTAGTAACACGTAAATCATGTTCTGGTAATGAAACTAACCACTCTTGTCTTACCATGATTACACATTAAGTAAAAGCATGGACGCACTGTCTACTATCAAGAGTGTAGTAATATAACCCATTAATTCTATTCGTGAAGAGCTGCTAGCCAGAAATCAAGCTATTACGTGTGATTGAATTAACTATAAAACGGATTGCTTAAAGAACGAGAAGAATATTTAATCACCTGAAAAGTCACATGCATCACTATTCCTTACAATGTAAATCATGGAAACAATAAGAATTTACAACCTGGAATCAATACCTGATGACTCGCATAAAACATAAACAATACCATGTTAATATTGTGATAAGTTGAAGTGTAAATTCATGCATGGACTAATTAGGCTCACATCTAACACTTATCTAAGCTTAACCATTAAGCTTTCCGAGCGCATGAAATTGTAAAGCTGTTATTCATACTAGAATCTAGCACCTGTAATAATATACATAGATGTAGAGTCAAATATAATAAGAGTTTTCTCAACGTGTTCCACTCTTTAAGCTGCATTGTACTTCGTGTTCATAATACACTCTAAGTAAAGCTCAGCCTTTTCATCTGGAACATGCTTGCCATTACACGTAATAGTCAGCAAGAGTACTGGTTAGGCTCATTAAGGACCGTTATACCTGACCATTAATTAAGCTCTTATCATACTGGACTGAATCTCCCTTTTTTGTAATTCTACAACTTCTCACATGGTTAACACGCTGAATGTGCAAGGTATATTAACTTGGCTCAACGTACTGTCATTGATCAAATTACACTTCGTATATATAACTTATTCATGGTAGATCGCTTACCAGGCTATGTGTAATACATTAGTACAGGTTGAAATACTTTAACCGTAGTATGCAGTATAATAAACCGCTGAACAAGCTTGCTAAACACTGCAATTAACAAGAGCATATGGCAGGGACTAGCTGCCTCGCAACCTATCTTGTTAATTTTGAAATTATGGTAGAATTTTGAAACAATTAAATAAATTTGGGTAATAGTATTACGTATTTTCAGTAATCTTGTCCAAAATCTTTTACTCACGTGTTTTGTCTTCAAAACCTGACCTCCCTTTCAACAGAATCTCTTACTTCAATCTTTGATCAATCAATTTTTTTATTAAAATATATACGCTTAACTATTTTAAACTAATATATCCCTCTCCACTCAAAAAGCTTATAAAGCTAGTTAGCATTTTGATTGCACACAAGCAAGTGATTTTTGTCACGTGAAGTGTGAGACATCTCCCCCTTCCCGTTCCAAGTGGCACATTAACTAAACTAAAGTAAAACAACACAATGAGTTTTTCATTTGTGATAAAGTAAAAACATATCACATAAATATAGATTCTTGAAATTTATTAAAAAGTTTTATATTTTTTCATTTTTAAAGAATAGGGTTAATTATAATAATTTTAGCTTTAAAAATTAATTGTTTTATTTACTAGAATTTATTAACAATAGAATTTCAAGAATTTATGTTGTTTAAAATACATTTTTGAATGCACAAATAGATTCAGTATCTTGGAAAAATTTTGGAGTACTCATTAAACAATTTAAATTCAAGATTTTCAAAATTTATGTTAGATTTTTTCCTTTTTTTAACAAGAACAGTTAATGTGTTTATTGCCAAAAGTGGAGCAAGCTCTTATTACAATCGACAATAGCTTTTAAAAATCTAAGCAAAGAGAATGAGCTGATGGTAGTCCCTTTCCCTAAGCTTTAATTCAAAAGTTCTGTGAGTTCTTTGGCTAATCTTGCTTTTTGTCTTACATTTTGTCTCTAGGAGAGCAAATTCTGCAACCTCTTTCTTATGTTTTCCTTTTTGGTGATCCTTTAGTTTTCCATTCCTTCTGCTGTTGTTTGATCTGTTTGCTATTCCTTTGGCCTGTTGTTCCTTCGGGTGTTGTCCCTTCGCCCTGTTGTTCCTTTGGATGTTGTTCCTTCGAATTGTCGTTCCTTCGGCCTGTTGTTCCTTCAGATGTTGTTCCTTCGAACTGTTGTTCCTTTGTCCTGTTGTTCCTTCGGCCTGTTGTTCCTGAGGGCATTGTTCCTTCTGTCGTTGTGCCTTCGGCCTGCTCTTACTTCGGGCACCATTCCTTCGGCCTACTGTCCCTTTGGGTGTTGTTCCTTCGGTCTGCTATTCCTCCGGCCTATTGTTCCTTCAGTCTGCTGTTCTTTTGGACTGTTGTTCCTTCGACCTACTGTTCCTTCGGCCTGTTATTCCTTAGGGTGTTGTTCCTTCTGTCGATGTGCCTTCGACCTGTTGTTGCTTCGGGTGTTTTTCCTTCGGCCTGCTATTCCTTCGAGTGTTGTTCCTTCAATCTGTTGTTTCTTCGGGCTGTTGTTCGTTCGTCCTGTTCCTTCTGTTGCTGTTCCTTCAGCTTGCTGTTTCTTTGGGTGTTGTTCATTTTGCTGTTGTTCCTTCTGGTCGTTGTACCTTCTGATGTTGTTCCTTCTGCTACAATTCCTTCTATTTGTTGTTCATTCTGTAGCTAGTGAGCGTAGATCTATCAGCTGTAGGATGGTTAAGGCGAGGAATGAGTCGAGCAGGGTCCTCCATTAATGCTAAGATTTCCTTGGGACAGTGGACAACCTTTGTTTTCCAGCGAATCTGCTTGCTTATTTAATTCCCACAGAATGTGGTATGAGTCGACTGTGTCAAATTCTTTCAGTAAATTTTGAATTCACTACAAGGTTATGGTTGACCACGGTTGATTTTCATATTGTGACAATCTTTGTCACAATGTGACACTAGATTATGATTGACCATGGTTGATGATGGTTAACGATGGTTGACCATGATTTTTTTCCAGATGAAGAGGCTAACCAAGTAGAGCTTTCTCTACTCTCTTTCAGTTTGGCCTCAGCAGTAGGAGGCTGCCAAGGGAGGGTTCTGCCGAATCAGCGATGGCTAGGTCAAGGTTGAACGCGCTCTAGAGCCCTCTTTGCTTGAACTTCATTGAAGTATAAGTTAAGTTAATTAAATACTAAAAGTAATTAATGAATAATAATTTATTTATTCATTTATATTAAAAAATAATAAAAATGATAACTAACCATGGTTGACCATGGTTGATGATGGTTAACAATGGCTGCCTATGGTTTATTTTCATATTGAGACAATCTTTTTCGAATGAGCCATTGGAACATGGTTGACCGTGATTATTAACCAAAGAGATTTATATTAAACCCTAGGATTAATATTATAAACCCTATGAATAATATTATACTATAGGAATATGAACCCATAGATTAATAAACCCAAAGATATTGATATTATAAACCGAAGGGATAGGTACTTTAAACACAAGGGAATAATATTAGACCCAACAAATTAATATAATAAACCCAAGATATATAAACTCTAAGATAAATATTATAAACCCTAAAATAAACATGGTTGATCATCCATGATTGATATTGTAAACCCTATAAACCCTAAGATTAATATTATAAACCCTAATATTAATATATTAAATACTAGTTTTGTAAAGTCACAATGTGATGTAGCATCAATTGCATTGTATTGTAACATTGTAGTAATTATTGTCAAATTGATTGTCACATTGCTACAATGTTGACCATGGTTGATTTTCATGTTAAGAAAATCTCATGATAAACCCTAAGATCAATATTATAAACCAAGGTATTTGAATACTAAAAAGGCTAAGGGGTTATAAACCCAATGAAATAATATTAAATCAAACAGATTAATATTATAAACCCAAGCTATATAAACATAAGATAAATATTGTAAACCCTAAAATAAATGTGGTTGACCATCCATTGTTGATATTGTAAATCCTATAAACCCTAAGATTGATATTATAAACATTAACATTATAAACCCTAAGATTAATATATTACATACTAATTTTGTAATGCTAGAATGTGACGTAGCATAAATTGCATTGTAATGTAACATTGTGATAATTATTGTCAAATTGATTGTCACATTGCTACAATGTTGACCATGGTTGACCATTCTTGAACATTATTGACTTTCATATTGAGGAAATCCCATGATAAACCCTAAGATAAATATTATAGACCAAGGTATATAATGTTGGTTTGTGTCAGGTTTGGCGAACCTACCTATGGTTTTCGGTCCATGGTTTTGGACGTGATGGTTTTCGGTCCATGGTATTAGATGCTTGGGCATGCATAAATATGTATTGTAACATTGAAAGGAACATAATGAAAAATAAAGCTGGTAGTCCTGGTTTTGGGATCCATGAGAAAATCTCTGTGTATATGTGTTTTATGTGTTATGCTCTCACATTGTTTATTTTCTGTGTTTTAGAATTCATATGCAGGTAATTTCTGTACGGGTTTAAAAACTACATATAAAAACTATAATAAATATTATATTTTGCTAAATAAATATGGTTGACCATGGTTTATTTTTATACTGAGAGAATCTTTGTCACAATGTGACTTTTGACCATGCTTGACCATGACTAATTTTCATATTGAGATAATCTTCGTCACAATGTCACGTTCGACCATGGTTGACCATGCTTGACCATGGTTGATTTTAATATTAATACAATATTTTTCACAATATTACATTTGATCATGGTTGACCATGATTGACCATGATTGACAATGGTTGACAATAGTTTACCATGGTTGATTTTCATATTCAAACAATATTTATCACAATCTCATGTTGGACCATGGTTGACCATGTTTGAGCATGTTTTTGAACCCAATGGATTTATATTAAACCTTACATCTAATATTATAAACCCTATGAATAATATTTAACCTAATGTTGTAGCGACTACAACCACCCTTCAAAATTTTGTCCTGCACCCAATTTCGGAGCCTCCCTTGAGAGTTTCACTTAATGACTACACACACTCGGGTTCACTCCATGAGATCGTGTGAGTCTTCACACCCACCTTTCTTGTTCATTTCATTGAAGTTTTTTCATGTTGATATCAAAGTCATGCTTGCGACCATGTTCTAGTCACGCTCAAGGTTTTCGCTTTGGGTATACATGTTGTACTCGCTATGAAAACATTTGTCGCACTCACACACGGAGTCACATTCATTGTCACGTAAGCGTCGTCACGGTTGACCAGTAATCAATTACAAGCATCGTTCTTGTAATTTACATCGTCGGTCAGTCATTTTGAACATGTGCGTTTGGATGGTTTGAGTCGTGTTGTCGTCGAGTCATGTGAGTGTGTGTTTGTATGATCACATATGCATCTTTCACTCGTTCACACACTTAGTCATTTTGCTGAAGTTCTAATGACTAGACTCCCCTTTGATAGTTGGACCATCACCCTACCATTGACTCGATCAACTGTCACCCAGAACGGCACAGAAGCACCAAGAAAGTCATTTCAAGTTCTGTTGTCTGCAAGAAAATCAATCAACCTTCATGTCGGTCAACTAGATATTTTGACCTGGCATCCACCCCGGGACTGTCTCCCCTCAAAAAATGCACAGAGTCTACAGACCTTGCCCACTCCGCTGATTGGGAAAATTGTGCAAACATGTCAGACATACACCCAGTGCTCGTCCCTGTCTCCCTTAGAAAATTACGCAATTTTTCCAACCAGGCCTCCTGACATTCGACTGACTGCTCATCAAGAAAATTGCACAGTTTTCATAAGAAAGCCCTATGCTTCCTAGCAATACACTCAACTTAAAAACTATGCAGAGGTGATCAGCAACAAAGCCTCCTCGCATCAACACGGTTTTTCCTACCAGCAGCTCCTGACAGCTGACTGCTAGTTCCCTCTAGGAATTACATAGCTTTTGCCTCAAAATCCAGCAGCTGACTGCTAGTTCGCCTCAGCAATTGCGTAGTTTTCGCTACTAGTGACCTAGCAGTTGAGTGCCAGTTCCCTTTAGGAATTGAAAATTTTTTAATGCTAGTGTCCCGGTAGCCAACTGCTAGTTCCCTCTAGGAATTGTGTAGTTTTGGCTTCCAAGATCCCACTCCCCACTCATTCTGGAAATTGCGTAGATTTGGCCTGCCCAACCTTTCTACAACTTGGATTGTTCCTCTTGTAAACTACATAGTTTTGTCCTCTAGTAGAGCCAGACCCCGCAGATAGCCACTGCCAATCTGGGTTGCCTATCTTCATCACCTAGTGATTCTTGTACAGTTTTCATTAGTAGTGCCTGAAGCCTCCATCTCACCTTGCAACCCTGTTACCTCTCCTGGTCATCTACATCCGAAATTATCATGTATCATGTTAGACTAGGAGGTTTTTGGGTATGACGTCATCTCTTCATGAGTGACTATAGGTATAAGTACACAAATAAACATGGTGTGACGATGAACCAGATGAAGGAAGGGAGCACATGCAGAAGGACAGGCTCACCAACAGATGAACAAATGATGCATGCAAAGAGAAATACTCGCAAATGGATGATCATAAAAAGAAGTGTTCGCAGATGGATGGATGAGAAAACATGCAAGATGTGCTCACGGACGGACAAATGGACGAACATGCACCTTTCGTGAAGGGAAAAAACTGTCGAGCTTACCAACATACAAGCAAGGAGAAACATGAGAAAGCAACATCAAGTGAACGAATGACCATCAAAGACTATGTGCACTTTGCCATGCGGAGGTGAAGCTGTGACACACCATGAGAACATCCATCACCCAACATCAATGCAGTTTGACATGCACACCACCAGCAGCACGAATGTACTAGCACTGTCATGTTGACTCATGTCATGATTAATGTCATCCACATATCTACTGTGGGCCTTACTATTAATCAATGTATTGTAATGTGGAAGTCCAAGAGGCCCACTTGTTGTAGAAAGAGTCATGTAAAGTCAAAAAGTCGTGGAATTAAAAAATTCATTGAAGTCAAAAAGTCATGAGGGTAGTCAAACAACCACAAGGGTCAGTTTCACCCTTGGCTATAAATACCCCCTCATTCATACATGCAAAGGACTTTTCACCTCATCTCCTCCCACATAGCCTTGAGAGGCTGTAATCTTTTCTTTGAGGAGTAAGTAGTGGCTCTAATGCCCCACCCACGGGTTAGTGATGTATGGTGTAACGTCGTGTCTTGGAACTTTCACTTAATTTAGAAGCCGACTAATAGGCCAACACGTTTTCACACATCTCTTGAAACTGTTGCGAGACTAATATTGAACACTTGCAATGAATTTTGTTTTAACCTGTGTTTAACACTTGAATTCATTCACTTGTTGTAATACATAATCCATTAATGAAAATGTGTTGTGTATGTTGTTAACGTTGTCTTGCTCATGGCAGCTACCTCCTTGCACATCAGGCATACCTTTCACATAAAACTTGCTATAACAACCATTTCACTCACGTGGACTCATCCACTGAGTGTTGTACGTGTTGTCCTTCCTTGTGTGTTGTGACTACTGCATCCACGTGGATTGTTCATCCGGAAGCTGTGCACGTCTTGTTGTGTTGTATGTTCCTAACCAAGTTGGGGCATCCTCCCAAACAGCTTGGGACTCACTCCCACCATCTCCCTCTACAGTGAAAGAACCATTGGCACAAGTGACACTTGCAATCACCAAGCATGCAAAATTGACTTCTCGAAGACAAAGTAGACCACTCTCCTGTGCTGACAAGCAAGAGTTGAGGAAAATATTTAAGATAATGGAAACCGGACCATCCTACCAGATGGGACTCTCGCACCAAACAGTGTGATGTCTAGTTGGGAGTTCATATCGAGGTGATCCCTTGAATGTTGGCGGGTCCAGCACCGTCCATATTTTTGGCACTGGAAGGAGGGAAACTAGTTATATATGGTTGAACCTCCTCTCACACTCACTCATGAACCATATGGTCAAGGCAATAACTTGCACTCCCTCTCACCTATGCGTGACTCTGTAGTTGGTTACTTCTAACCTCCAAGAACTGAACATGAAATTCCATATCATCAACTTCGATCAGTCCATCCCATCACCCTCCATTTCATGAAAGCAGTCGGACTAATCCCATGCATATAACATCTTCCATACGCATCAAGGAAGCCAAATCTACTCCCACAAGGGTTGTGTTATCATTAGTGGAATAATAAGTTCATTCCACACTTGAAGGTCTAGCAGAAGCTATTGAAGATGGAGAGGAACCTACAGTCTTCCAACAAGGGTAACGAGACACCCTTATGATATTGGAATCAAACTCTGGTACATGAGGTAGAGGGGAAGGCAGTAGAGGAGGTGGAGGCAGAGCTGAAGCAAAAGACTTAGAGCTGGAACCATTAGATTCTAAAGGAGAGGAGGAGGAAGAAGAAGAAGAAGATATGGCTTACCAAAATATGGAATGGATGACTTAGGGACCATTGGCTCTCTAGGGTGTCTTGCATAAGATGTCGAAGTGAGCAGAGAGAATGAACATCAAGTTTAACCCTGACAACACAATGAAGGCAAAAGATCACTTGGACAACTTCTACCTACAGCTACAGACACTTGAGGTACGGTATGACGACGCAGCATGTAGATTGTTTCCATGTACCTTGGATGGTCACGTAGCTACATGGTATCACAGCCTTTCACCGAACTCTATACAGAACTAGGTGCATTCAAATGCATGTTCCTTGAAAATTTTGCTAATGACAAGACCCTATCCATGCTACTCAAAGAATTGGGAAACCTGAAGATGGAGGGAAAAGAATAGGTAAAAGATTTAAATCAAAGGTTTACATGCATATTGAAAAATTTGTAGTAGACACCAAACCGCATGACTCCATCACTGTCGATTACTATACATCCGCAATGTCGACGAGAATTGTGTAGTTCATCAAGCGTGCCATGAAACTAACTCTATTAGAAAACTACGAAGAGGCTATTGCTGTTGAGAAATACTTGAGCATGATTGGAGTCATCAAGGATGATGAACTAGTAAAGGAATCCAGAAACATGAGCAGAAAGTCCCAAGAAATGGTGAGCAAGGGTAGAGACAAGGAAGAAAAATACATTGAAACCCTCACTCGCCTCATCAAGAAAATGACAATAGAAGTGTCCTAGATCAAACAATTGAAAACAGACACATCTGCGAGCAGCCATCCTCCTAGATAGAGACAGGGAAGCAGCTCATCAGGCAGCAACTGGTACCCTCCAAAAACTGCTCAGATCTCTGTGTTCCAAGTCAAATAGTGTGTAGATCCTAAGTTCTTTTCATTCCACAAAGACCATCACCCCAAGAACTCTTGTTCGCACTTGAATAAAGTTATGAAATTTGTATGTAGTCATACTTTCGATGTGAAAAATAGTATGTAGGAGAAACCGGAAGACAATGATAATGAAAAAGAGGCTGCACCTGATGAAGCATCAAGTTCTGGGCATGTGGTGAACACATATCAATGCTCACAAGCAATGTCAAAGATGAAAACTGAGAATTTTCCCCAAAAGAAAAATGCTCATTACAATCTCAAGAGTAAAGGGGCTCCCTTTACACTTGAGGAAGCACAAGAAAAAGATGATATTGTTGATGAGGAAGATTGATCCACCGGCCACCCCAAAGAAGAAAACATAAAACAAGTGCAGGAATACAATGATAGACAAGAGTACATCCATGAGAAACAAGCTACAGAACACTTAGTATGACAACGCGAACATTCCTTCTACCCTGGACACCTCAGTGAGTCTACCACCTCTGGACTACAGCATTGTAGATGACATGAAGAAAACTTGAGTGAACATCAGTTTGTTTGAGTTAACTACGATCCAGAGTTAGCGAGGCATCCTACTATGCACATTGGGATAGACAACAGTGGACAATGCAGCCTCTACTAGGAAGGGAGTAAGAACACATCCCAGGTCACTTTCTACTATGATCAACACACTCATGATGGAAGAAGAAACTCAGGTTTCCCTCCATTCCTGCTATCATTTGAAATTTTTGACTACAATGTTCATGATTGCTTGGTTGATTCTAGCATGGCATCCAATATCATGCCACTCTCCATTGTGAAAAAGATCAATGCACAATGGAGTGGGACATTTGTGCAAATCATCCAACTTGATCGAACATTAGTACTATCCATTGGTGAATTGTGAGACGTGATCATCTGATTATCTCATGATGGTCGAGTCCACCAATGCATCAACATAGTTGTTGTGGACATACCGAAAGCATACAGTCTACTACTCAGTAGAGACTGGTCTAGCAAGATGGACGGATATTTTTCTATACATTATTCCCACATGTGGCTTCCATACGAGGGAAAATGCAATCAAATCTGGGTATTGTCTGAGAGGTATATGAAGCATAATGTCACTCCCCTTGATAGCGAGAATGAACCATTGGCCTTCACATAACTCATGTTCCTTAACTGCCTCCTTGAAACAACATTGGGGTGTTATCCTGCACGGCTAGCTCCAACCCCACTAGACACGCAGTTGGGACTCCTTCCATGCCCACCTAATGGTAATGAAACATGTACAGTGCATTGTACCAATAGTAGAAGTAGCAGTAGAAACAGTAGTAGCAGTAGTACTAGCACATCAAGCATTCCGTGTACAGAAAAGTTGTGGACCATATACTTTGACGGATCCAAGACACAAGACAGATCAGGAGTTGGGTGTGTCTTGGTCGACCCTTATAACAGGAAACATCTGGTTTCAATTCACTTGGAGTTCGAGTGCACGAACAACGTTGCTGAGTATGAAGCATTCTTGTTAGGCTTGTCGAAATCCATCAACCTCAACATGGTCACACTCAAAGTGGTATGTGATTCAGAGATAGTGGTACGACAGGTACATAACACCATTCAATATTTGTCACCGCATCTCAAAAGTTACTAGCAAGAGGTATGGCAGCCAATGTCTAACATCCAAGCATTTAACAACATTGTTGTACCACGTACGCATAAGGCAACTTCTAATGCTCTGGAAAATGCATCTTCAAGAACGTCACTGATTAGGGATAATTTACTATTGAAATTTTGTACAAGCCATCTATCCCAGACAACATAACTAGTTTACGCATGTTTAATGATGATCAACAGATACTGCATTTCATGTCCAATGTTGATGTCTTCCAAGATGCAGCAATAGATGATGACGAGCACAAGTGCTATCTATAGGTAGAAGCTGGTAACAGGAAAGGCCACCTTATCACAAATGGTGTGGCAACATTAGAAAAGTTTTATTACTTGCAAGAATGTTTTGAGGGGCCAAGGAACAACAAGACCCAAAGTTCCACCGTGATGCATGAACTGACCAACCTGGGAATAGAACAAGATCTGAAGTTCATCAATCTTGGTACATGTTGCACACAGCAAGAGAGGCAAGCCTTTGTCCGCTTGTTCAAACAATACTGAGATGTGTTTGCGTGGACGTATGATGGTATAAAAACTTATGACACATGTATCATCCAACATTGATAATCCTGATCAAAGAAGGGGTCAAGCCATATCAATAGAATCTGAGAAAAGTACACCTATCACTTGAACCCCTCATACAGAAAGAGCTCACCAAGCTGTTGGATGCACAGATCATATACAAAGTTTGTCATTCCACATGGGTTTCAAATATTCTTCTTGTGTGTAAGAAGTACGGGGAAATCCACTTGTGTGTTGATTTCCAGAACCTAAACCATGCATTAGACAAAGACAACTACCCCATGGCATTTATGGACCACATTTTGCAAATAGTATCTGGGGCACAAATGTTTTCTCTTCTTGATTGTTTCTCATGATACAATAAGGTTATGGTAGTAGAACATGACAAACTTAAGACTAATTTCTGTACCAGGTGGGGTATGTTCACGTACAGGCGAATGTCATTTGGGCTTGTAAATGCAGGCACAACCTTTCAGCATGCCATGGACATTGCTTTTTGCGGACTCATAGGATAGAGCATAGTGGTATACCTCGATGATGTGACTGTGTTCTCAAGAAGATGATAGGACCACATATGCTTGTTAGACTCAGTTCTGTCAGTCCCTTGTCAGAATCAAATTCTCCAAGCTTCATTTCTCATAATTCATTGATGTTACTGTGGTCTAGAAAAGAGTCATTTCAGAGTCAAGGTTTTATAGTTGGTCTTCAAACTTGTCAAATGATTCCTACAGTCTAAAAGAAGGTTCAATGAGTTTATATTTCAAGATTTCAGTCTTGAGAATTCAGAAGCAGCCTTGGTTATCCTTCGCTAAGCCATGCCACCATCCCTGCAAAAAACAACAAGGTATCATCAGTCCAAGACTCAGAAAAATCAAGGAAAAGCCAAAGAACAACATTATATTAAGTGATCGAATGACAAGGTGCCAAACATTATAAAAGTGGGTCATGGAGTAAATTTAAAATCAAATCTGATTTTATGAGATATTTTTCTTCACATATAAACCATGGTAAACAATTCATTGGCACAAATTCTCAAGGCAAAAATCGAGCTGGTGAAGTGGAAGGCCGAAATCGTGTTTTGCAAAGTTGTGAACCGGAATTGGAGGCGCGCTACTCATATAGAGCGCACTACGCATATAACCTCACCAGCCAGTGTTAAATACCACGGATGCTACGCACTTGCAGCTCGCTACGCATTGGGTGAGCGCGCTACCCATACAGTCTCAGAGCCAAATTTTTAATTTTTTTTTCCCTTGCGTCCAGTTTCATGCAAAACGCCTCAATCGGCTTGCAAGTGCTGGATGGAAGGAAGTCATGGGCTTATAGGCTTATGCTGCAAAACAATGCAATATTAAATTGTTCTCCAATAGCACAAGCCGGGACAGCACTTTGGAAAATAGTGGTTCAGACCTGTTGAAAGCTTCCCGTTTGAGGGATTTCATCAAAACCTTGCTTGAGAAACATTTTGAAGATGCAAAGAACAAGTTAGATTCCATTGACCGTTAAAGAGTATTGTTGTCTTAGAAACGTTGTGAAGACTGATGAGGTTTTCTGAGAAATTAAGCAGTGCAACAGATTTTGGTGGTGAAACGACTTGCAACAGGGAAAGCATGAAGGGAATCTAGTCTTTGTCCAATATCTCCATTATTATATGCCATCCACCTGCACACAGTTTGAAGAATACACAAACAGTTGTTTGAATTTTGTTTTCACTGTCTGAGTAGTAAAATTCATTAAAAGAGTTTCCCTTTCTCTTGAGACGAATACAGGAATTGGGACCGGAAGCAAAGAGCCATCAATTGGTACCAAAGGTCGAGTGATACTTTTGCTGGATGAGAATCCCAATAAAGTTGAAGTCCGGTTTGATAAACCGGTTTATGGTGTAAACAACATGGTGGATTTTTGTGAAGATAGCTATGGGTATTTTTGCAATGCTGCCAACGAAATCTTTCATACAGTGTTGGAGCTTTGTTTGGAGCATTCTGTTGTAACTAATTGTTGGAGCTACATCAATTAGAACCATGCAAGGACAAACCTTGGAATAAGATTTGTGTGTACACTTAGATATGAGGCTTTGAGACCATTCGCAATTGCCTTTATGCTCTATCATGATTAATGAAATTGGAATTTCAAAGCCATGTCTATTATCGATGAGCATCCAAATCCTGCAGTGTGCAGTGGCCTATGATCAATCAAATCTGTGATCATTGCGTTGGATTTCTGAATATCTACCATTTCCATCCCTGATGCAATTTAATAATCCTCAACGCAACATCAACACTGATTTCATTTCAGTGCCACCACATTCTTCCATTCTTTCTTTGACAGTACTGCCCATTTTCTTTGAATCATTTTAGAAAATGAGGAGATCCGTGCACCTTCCTCATTTAAGATCCATTTTGGCAGTGAGTATGATCCAAATCTTTCATCTGGGTTCTCACAGAATCCTTTATATCTCATTTGGGCACACCATTGTGCATTCTGTGACAGTCTCCTAACTATTTTGAAGAGAGAAAAGGCCAATATGAGTCTAAAAAAGGGCGTCTCTGTGGAGGTTTCAAGTGATGAAGAAGGCTTCAGTGGAGCCTGGTTTCCTGCAACCATACTCAGGAAAATTGGCAGTGTTTTCTTGGTTGAATTCAGGGACCTGATGACTGATGATGAGAAATCAAAATTGAAGGAAAAAGTAAAAGAACATCTGATAAGGCCCGAACCTCCAGCTTTGAATAGACAATGCTTTTTCCTTAATGAAGAAGTGGATGCATATGATCAAGATGGTTGGTGGAAGGGAGTTGTTGATGGCATTCTGCCTCAAAATAAATATGTTATTTACTTCGGCCAGACTTTGGAGAAATTGGAGTACGATATAACACAGCTCCGGCTTCATCAGGATTGGATAGACGGCAAGTGGGTTAGCAGTTCAGAGAATGTGGGAATAAAAGAACCAAATCCAAAGTGCTCACTGCTTTCTGTCAGAAATGTGGAGAATATGGCTTCAAAATCAGTGAAAAGATCTAATAAAACCAATGAAAATCAAAATGAAGTTAAGGTTTCCGAATTCTCAGGAGAATGTAAAGCAGACATACAGTGTGAGACCTGGAATGATGGAAGTAGTCAGCTAACCAAGAAATCTTCCAAGAGAACCAAAAAATCTTCCAAGAGAAAGCAGGGAACTAAGGATCAGTCCAATAATGGTTCAGCCTGCAGAAGGAAAATCCTGATTGAAGAAAATATGGATGGTACTGAGACACAAGATGAAAATATTCATAACATTCCTGTTAAGGTTGCGAAAATAGCCTCACTCAAAGATCTCAGTTCCCCTACTGAATCTAAGAACACAATTACAATCTCTATTCCTTATCTGGAAATTGTTGACCAAAAAATATGTCATCCGGGTAATACCTCTGAAATACGTGGAAAAACAAGTGGCATTCAAAGGTGGAAAGTTTAAATTTAAATGGAGATATCTGCCACAACAGAGCGTACTATCTATTTTGGTCTTCAGTTACGAATTTAAAGGGTCTTCAGCTACAACTGCCACCTCTCCATTAGTTATTAACAAACAAATGTAACGCTACTCATTTTAGAGTAGACTTTTCCTATTTTTTGTGATGATTGATGTAACAATGTTCTATTTTCATCGATCAGTTATCACATCTCTAAGTTATATTTAATGTATTGCAATGATTTGTAAGGGTTAGAGATTTCTGAAAGCTGGTGGAGGAGAAATACATAGTTTTATTGTACAGTCGACCGATAGAGAAAATAATTAAATGGCATAGCTCTGATTTGTAAGATTCTTGTGGTGTGAAAGTTTAGCATATGTTTTTCTTCTGTTTCATATGTCTTTGTAATGTTTCATAGTTTCATTCATTACCATTTCCAACTGAATTATTTACAGTGTGGGAGGTAGAACCCAATTTATTTTCTCTGCCTCGAAAGAGCGTTTCAGTATTTGTGTAATTGTCTTCTGTCTGTAAAGGACTCATTGATTAATGCCCTTTTCAGCTCTTTAAATAGTCTTTTCATCCCATATTATTTCAAAGTTAATTGTTAAACTTCACTCCTACCTCGCCTTATGAAATAATCTGTGCCTTTGATTAAATCTCTGCTCTTGCTATCTTTGCCCCATGCAACCCAGAAAACCCAATAATTTATTAAAAACCTCATTCATATCTCTTTACTAGCCTAAAATCAGCTTCAGTTTGAAGTCATCTCGCATCCTATTGCTCATTTTCTCGAGATCGACTGGAGAGAGCCCTCTCCTGTCCTCGTAGGGCTAGCTATGAGGCTGAGCTTGGTTTGATGTTGCCTCAAGTTTTGCCTTCTTCAGCCTGAGGCAGATTTGAGTGCTAACAATGCCATGAGAAGAAAATCTTTGAGTGATGTCGGGGATACATGATTTCCTTGAATCCTAAAATGAGCATACTCATAGTGTCATAGGGGAACCTCCTCAGACACATTTTTCCCAAAAGCATGAACAAGGTGGATTCGGACTGGGTCTAGACTATTACAAAAATCCCTCACCGTACCAACAAGAAAGCCATGTAGTCCTTCTTGGGCAAGATAAACTTCATCCGGAAGTTCATCTCGGATTATGAGTAGATAGTCAAGCCCATGCAGGACATGATCAAGAGAGATATAATCTACCACTGGGGCAAGAGGGAAAATTTTTCATTCACCCAGATCAAGCAGGCCATTGCAAAAGTGCTTGCACTCTACAACCCAGAATTCAAGAAAGATTTCCTACTATACACCTTGGCCTCCGATAATTCACTAGCTACAATATTCACTCAGAAGGATGAAACAAATGATGAACATCCCATCTCCTTCATGAGCACGAGCATGCGGGGACCAGAGCTCAACTACCCCATCATTGATAAGCAAGTGTATGCAATGTACAAGGCGGTGAAACACATCAAGGCCTACGTGCTGAAGAACCACTGCATAGTCTTTGTCCCTCACCTAGCAGTCTGCAAATTACTTATACAACAAGAACTGGGTGAACTACGTGTGAACTAGATGACAAGCTTACAAGGATATGATCCTGAAACCAACCCAGTTCACACGATCAAAGGACATGGGCTCTACAAAATTGCAGCTAAAGTAGTACATGCTCTGGAGAGCAAAGAAGAGCTCGCCGGACGAGAGCAAGAAATTGAGATGTATGACATAAGGTAAGAAATACCAACTGAAGACAGAACCTCTTGGTACACAAATGTGTGCCAGTACCTTGATCACGCCACTATCCCCTCTCACTTTTTCATCAGAAAGAAGAGAGCATTGCACCTCAAAGCCTTAACATATTAGACGGTGCACGAAGTGCTTTATAGAAAACACAGTAACGTAGTTTTTCTCAGGTGCCTGGAGGTACATGAATCAGAGAAAGTACTTCAAGATCTACATGACAGACCCACTAGGGGTCACTTTGCGGGAAACAACACTACACACAAAGTTATGTGAGCCTGTTTTTACTGGCCCACATAATTCAAGGATGCACATGATTATGCCTGCAAGTTCCCGGTCTATCAGCGATGCACCAACAAAACATGAATATCAGCAACCCCACTACACCTAGTTGCAGTGACCGAACCATTCCAACAATGGGGCCTAGACATCATTGGGGAAATCTTCCCACATTCATCAAAGAAACACCACTACATCCTAACAGCAATTGACTACTTCACACGGTGGACAGAAGCAATTTTTCTCAAACAAGTGAATGACTAGGAGGTCGTTGGCTTCCTCTAGCAGAAAATCATCTCATGCTTCGGTATTCCGATACCACTTGTTTTTTATAATGCAACATACTTCTCATCTTTGAAACTCTATGATTTTTCATTACAGATTGGTATTGTGCTAAACTATTACCCACAAGGAAACAGTCTCGCAGAATCCTCGAATAAAAACCTCATCCGCATAATCAAGAAGAGCGTTTTCTCTGAGCAAGGCAATTGGCATACCGGCCTAACGAATGCATTATGGGTTGACCGTGTAACACCCAAGCCCTTTTTGAATAACTCACTGTCATTCCTGGTCTATGGTAAAGAAGCCATCCTCCCGCCAAATACCTACTTGCCTACACTTCATCTTTCCAAAAAATCCCAAGACAAGTCATGTCAGCTAGTTCAGTGTAGGATGGATGCTCTCTACAAGCTTCAAGAAGAAAGGATGAAAGCAAAAGTAAAATTCACACTCCACCATAACCGTATCAAGAGATGGTTCGATAAGAAGTTTGCAGGGAAAGCTAACTTCAGTGTTGGTGACATAGTTCTGAAATGGGATAAGTCCCTTGAGGACAAAGACAAACATACGAAGTTCCAATCCCTGTGGATTGGTCTGTACATAGTCTAGGAGAATCTTGGCCCACACACATACTGTCTGCAATCACTTGACAGGAGGGTTGAATACCTTCCTATCAACAGCCAAGATCTCAAGCATTACTTCCAGTAGGCCGGACCATGCCCCATGTATGTACATAGTCTGCTTATTGCTTGTTGTTTTCATCTTGTTTTCTTTACTTATATATTTGTTTAAGTTTGTTTTGTTTTCTTGATACATTAGTATTTTCATTTCCAGAAATAAATGTTTACAAATACTACGTTCTTGCTTTTGAATAGAGTATGTGGCTGATATTTGGAGAGACTTGTGACACTACAAGACTTGGCCAGTCTTGTGTCCATGTTATTTGTGCTTCATTATAACCTTCAGCCGATGAAGTCTTGATGGAAAATACAAACCATATCCAAGGGAAGTTTTGTTCTAACGATGAACTTGTTTCCATGCTGGGAAGCCCCATGGCTATACTCAGCCTTTTGCTTTGTGTGTTCAAGCTCATCCAACAAGTAGAAACGGAGAATAGGAAAATCTAAATGAGCAAACCTATGTCAGAGTTCTTACATGCTTCTCTGAAGGAACAACCTCTTTTGCTCTCAAAAAGTAGGGATCCCTCTTCCGCCCCAAAAATAAATAGTTTCCTATGCACAATCCTCTTGAAAAAGGCAAAGGTGAAAGAAGAGAAAGGATTCCTACTCAGATAGGTGAAGCATGCAACTCCACCGGGGTACTAACCAAACTCGTTGGAAATGGAGCAATGCACATGTTCCTACATGACTCCGCCGGGGTACTGTCCAGGCTTGCTGGCAGCGGAGCAATACCAGAAATGAAAACTTACTCTAAAAATCTTTAACTCACACACTAAAATACCCTTCCCGGATTCAAAACACTATGATAAAGCTAAAATTTTGATTGTGTTTGACTAAGTTGGCAAAAGGTTAACCACATATGACCATGGGGTAAGTGGAGAAGCTGAAGTAACACGCATAATGATTCAATACTCCCCAAAAGACTAAGGACCTGTGCTAGCAATGAACAAAAGCAGAGAAGCTGGAGTTCTACTAGTGTGTTGTCAAGTGTGTTAGCAGCTAAAACCACCCTCCAAAATTTTGGCATGCACCCAATTTCGAAGCCTCCCTTGAGAGTTTCACTTAATGACTACACACATTCAGGTTCACTCCATGAGCTCGTGTGAGTCTTCGCACCCACCTTTCTTGTTCATTTCACCTAAGCTTTTGCATGTTGATGTCATATCATGCTTGTGAGCATGTTCTGGTCATACTTAAGGTTTTCACTTCATGTGTACATGTTATGTTCTCTATGAAAACCTCTGTCGCACTCACACACGAAGTCACATTCATTGTCGCACAAGCATCGTCATGGTCAACCAACAATCAGTCACAAGTATCACTCTTATCTCTTACACCGTCGGTCATTCATGTTGAACATGTGTGTCTAGATGGTTTGAGTCATCTCGTCATCGAGTCATGTAAATGTGTGTTTGCAGGATCACATATGCCTCTTTCACTCATTCACACATTTAGTAATTTTTTTGAGGTTTTAATGACCGGACTCCCCTCTGACAGCTGGACCATCACCCCACCATCAACTCGATTGACTATCACCCAGAACATCATAGAAGCACCAAGCAAGTCATTTCAAGCTATGCTACTCACGAGCAAATCGATCAACCTTCATGCTGGTCAACCAAAGAGTTTGACGTGATGCCCCCCCGAGACTAACTCCCCTCAAAAAATGCGGAGAGGTTACAGACCTTACCCACTTCGTTGACTTGGAAAATTGCGCAGATAGGTTGAACTGACACCTAGTGCCCATCCATGTCTCCCTTAGAAAATTGTGCATTTGTTCCAGCCAAGCCCCTTGACACTCAACCAGCTGCTCACTAAGAAAATTACTTAGTTTTCATGAGTAAGCCCTCTGGTGCCCAGAAACCACTCAGGTCAGAAACTGTGAAGAGGTGATCAGTAGGCTAGCCTCCCAGCATCAGCACATTTTTTCCCACCAGCAGCTCCCGGCAGCTGACTGCTAGTTCCCTCGAGGAATTGTGTAGTTTTTGCTACCAAGCTCCAACAACTGACTATCAATTCCCCTTAGGAATTGTGTAATTTTTCTTGCCAATGAACCAGTAGCTGACTACCAGTTCCCTCTACGAATTGCGCATTTTTTGCTACCAGTGTCTTGGCAACTAGCTGCTAGTTCCCTCAAGGAATTACGCAGTTTTGTTTGCCAAGCTCCCACTACCAGCTTGTTTATGAGATTGCATAGATTTGGCCTGCCTATCCTTCCCACATCTTGAACTATTCCTCTAAAAAGCTGTGCGGTTTTGTCCTCCAGCTGAGCCAAACCCCGTAGACAGGCACTGCCAATCTGGATTGCCCATCTTCATCACCTAGCGAATCTTGCATAGTTTTCATCAGCAGTGCCTAGAGCCACCATCCTGCCTCCCAACCTTGATACCTCTACCGATCACCTGCATTCGAAATGATAATGTATCATGGTAGACTAGGATGTTTTTGGATTTGACGTTGTCTCGTCATGAGTGATTGTAGGTATAGGTACACAAACAAACATGGCACAACGATGAATGAGATGAAGAAAGGGAAAACATGTAGAAGGATAGGTTTAGCATAGTTGACAACTATTGACCATGATTGATGATGGTTCTCAAAATGTGATGTTGGACCATAATTGACAATTATTGACCATGATTGATGATGGTTAATGATGGTTGACGATGGTTGACCATAATTTCTTTTCATTTAGAGACAATATTTGTTGCAATGCAACATTGAACCATGGTTAACCATGGTCAACCATGGTTGATAATGATTAACCATGGTTGACCATGATTTTCCATGGTTGATGATGGTTAATGATGGTTTACCATGGTTGATTTTCATATTGAGACAATCTTTCTCACAATGTGATTTTGGACCATGATTGACCATGGTTTACCATGATTGTTAACCCAAGAGTTTATATTAAACCTTAGGATTATTATTATAAACCCTATGAATAATGTTATACACTACGAATATGAACCCTTAGACTGATAAACCAAAGGGATTGATATTATAAACCCTAGGGATTTTAAACAGAAAGGAATAATATTAAACCCAAGGGGCCAATATTATAAGTTCAAGCTATATACACCCTAAAATAAACATGGTTGACCATCCATGGTTGATATTGTAAAACATATGAACCCTAATATTATAAACCCTAAGATACGTAAAATGCTAATTATGTTATGTCACAATGTGACATAACATAAATTGCGTTGTAATATAACATTGCAATAACTATTGTCAAATTGATCATCACATTTCTATAATGTTGACCATGATTGATTTTCATATTCATAAAATCCCATGATAAACCTTAACATCAATATTATAATCCAAGGTATATAAACCCTATGATAAATATTATAAACATTAAAATAAAATGGTTCACCATGGTTGATTTTCATATTGAGACAATCTTTGTGAGAAGGTGATGCTGGACCATGGTTGACCATAACTTATTTTCATATCGAGACAATATTTGTCACAATGCGATGTTGGACCATGCTTAACCATGGTTGACCATGGCTGATTTTCACATTTAGACAATCTTTGTCACAATCTGATGATGGGCCATGGTTAACCATTAATGGCCATGGTTGACGATGGTTAATGATGGTTGACCATGGTTTACTTTCATATTGAGACAATATTTCTCACAATGTGATGTTGGACTATAGTTGACAATGATTGAAAATGGTTGATGGTGGTTAATGATGGTTGACCATGGTTACCATGATTACTTTTCATTTCAAGACAATATTTGTCACAATGCAATGTTGGGCCATGGTTAACCATGGTCGACCATGATTAACCATGGTTGACCATGGCTTATTTTCATATTGAGACAAATTATGTCACAATGTGACGTAGGACAATGGTTGACCATGATTCTCCATCGTTGATGATGGTTAATGATGGTTGACCATGGTTGATTTTCATATTTAGACAATCTTTCTCACAATGTGACATTGGACAATGGTTGACCATGATTATTAACCCAATTGATTTATATTAAACCGTAGGATTAATATTATAAAACCTATGAATATGAACCCTAAGATTAATAAACAAAAGGGATTGATATTATAAACCCAAGGTGTTATAAAATGAAAGGAATATTATTAAACCCAAGGGATCAATATTATAATTCCAAGCTATATAAACCCTAAAATAAACATGTTTGACCATCCATGGTTGATACTGTAAACCCTGTGAACCCTAAGATTATAAACCCTAAGCTAAACAAAATACTAATTATGTTATGTCACATTGTGACATAGCATAAAATGCATTGTAATGTAACATTGTGATGACTATTGTCAAATTTATTATCACATTGCTATAATGTTGACCATGGTTGACCATGATTGATTTTCATATTCATAAAATCCCATGATAAACCCTAAGATCAATATTATAATCCAAGGTATATAAACCCTATGATAAATATTATAAACAATAAAATAAACAATTGTTGACCATGGTTGATTTTCATATTGAGACAATATTTGTCACAATGTGATGTTCGATCATGCTTGACCATGCTTGACCATAATTGATTTTCATATTAAGACAACCTTTGTCACAATGTGACATTGGACCATGCTTGACCATGATCTATTTTTATATTGAGACAATCTTTGTCACAATGTGACATTGAAGCATGGTTGACCATGATTGACTATGGCTGACAATGTTTGACAATGGTTGACTTTAATATTGAGATAATCTTTGTCACAGTGTGACGTTTCACCATAGTTGATCATGGTTGAAAATGATTTTAAACCCAATGGATTTATCTTTAACCCTAGGATTAATATTATAAACCCTAAGAATAATATTTACCCTAAGAGTATGAACCCTTATATTAATAAACCCAAAGGATTGATATTATAAACCCAAGGGAATAATAAACCTAAGAGCTTAATATTAAGACTCCAAGTATTATAAACCCAAGGGAATAATATTAAAACTAGGGGATTAATATTGTAAACCCAAGGTATATAAACCCCAAGATAATTATTATAAATGCTAAAATAAACATGGTTTACCATGGTTGATTTTCATATTGGGATAATCCTTGTCACAATGCAAAGTTGGACCATGGTTGACCATGATTTTTTTCATATCCAGACAAAATTAGACTAATATTATGATGACCATGGTTGGCCATGTTTTACCATGGTTTACTTTCATATTGAGACAATATTTTTCACAATGTGGCATTGTACCATGGTTGATGATAGTTGAAAATGGTTGACCATGGTTGATTTCTGTATTGAAACAATATTTGTCACAATGTGATTTTGGACCATGGTTGACCATGATTATAAACCCAAGGGATTAATATTATAAACCCTATGAATAATTTTTACCCTAACAATATGAACCCTTAGATTAATAAACCTAAGGGATTGATATTATAAGCCCATTAGAATAATAAACTCAAGGGATTAATAGTAAAACCAAAAAGGATTATAAACCTAAGGGAATAATATTAAACCCAAGGGATAAATATTATAAACTCAAGGTATATAAACCACAAGATAAATATTAGAAACCCTAAAATTAACAATACTCTTCATCAGATTTGGTGGACACAATATTTTGTTTGCAGTCGAACAAGAAATGTTATAAAGTTGTAGATACATTTAATTATAAATCATCCTTGTAAAATAACATGATATAGGTCACTCAAATTAGTCCTCTTTTGAAGCTGTAATGTTGCATTATTATGAAAATTTTCAATTTGCAGTGTATTACAATTATACTGTGGGTTGTAATGACAGATTTTGATCTTATTGTGGGCTATAATGACAGATTTCGATTTACAAATGGATTGATAGATTACAGTTTTGTTTTTTGAAGTTATGATCTTGATTTTTAAGGAATTAGAGAAGGAAATATTACTGCTAGATACTTATAGTAAAAGTACACAACAATATACAATAGAATTGTGGTTCTCTCAATTAAATTCACTAAACTCTTTTAGAATAGAAAAATAAACAGATTTAAAAATTCACTTGGAATTTTCTTGTGAAATCTTTATGTTATTTTTTATACATTCATGCATAACTAAATCTATTTTTTTTAAATATATTCATAAAGTGAAAACTATGAACTAACTAAAGTAGAGCAAGAACTTTGAATCTACAAATGAAATTTGAATATATAATATTTAATTATAATATGGATTACAATAGGAGCTTTGAATCCACATATGAATTAAGGGATTTTGACGATTTTGTATTTACCAAATGTCAAAATATCACTTTGGAAAATTGGGGTCATATGTGTTTTCAAATACAAAAAAGAAATCGTGGGATTTTCAATGGCAATCATTGAAAATAAAAATTTGCAGACTAGAAAATGGCCATTATTAAGAATATAACTCGACATTCTCATCATGGCCATCATGCACTTCCAAGAAACATTAATTTTTCAGATATTGATGGGCATACTTCAGACAACAATTTAATCCAAAAGTTCTCTTTACCAAAGAAAACTAGTAGTGGTAAGCAGGGTTTGAACTAATGAGAAATAATGAAATACAACCCAATTTCAAAACAAAAAAAATGTGTTCTCAATCCCCATAAACAAACAAAATTCAACTAATAGGATTGAATAGGGTTTCAAATAAAATTATGAATAATTGAACATGACCCCAATGGACAAGTGAACTCAAGCCATCAAAATATAAAATAAGAAAATAAGTAAGATTATGACAACTTGAAAATAACAAGCACATAATCTATTGGAAAACCCAAGGAGTTAGCACTTAAATGATTTCCCTTATTAATGATAGTATCTTGTGATGTTTTTATTATTATTATTTGTTCTTTTAATTTATCGTTTCTTATCATCAAGACTAATTCCATGAAAAAATAAAAGAGAACAAAAGATGTAGGCACATTGCTAGGGAAAAACCCCACTCTTTGGGGAAAACTCAGTCAAAATTATTCCTTCAATAGATTTAAGATGAGACGATCAAGACCCTTACAATCTAGTCCCAAGACATCCTCCATCAAGTCATCCTTTTAACTGTGATAACACTGAGTCCTTATCACTATGATAGCAATGAAATCATCTCACTCTGAGACCTTGTCACTTTGGCAACACTGAATCCTTCTTTACTGCATCTATACCTTGTCATTGTATCAACACCAAAACCATCAAGTAATAACACCAAATCGTGGTTACCAATATCATCCATGTGCCTAATCCAAGATCTATTGTGACACCAAAACATCCTCTCTGTAATCTGAACTTCTCACTATGATGTCACAAAAATTGTCAAAAGAACAAGCATTCTCATTGTTTTCACATCAAATGCTTATTGTATTTGCACCAAAATCCACACTACCACACTGTGATATCCGAACTACAATTTTAATGATAATCTGAACCTTTTTTGAGATATATGTGAGCTTCTTTTCTGGGCTATGGAGTGATGTATAGGATAGTATATATATTATTTTTTCCATAATAAAAGAGCTGATATTAATTCATGAACATCAGTGTCTACATTTATGATGAGGTTGACTTGAGTTCAATTAGATGTAGCCAACTTGATGATGATATTACTGAATTCAATAGAGGAATACTTTGTGGATGTGTTTTTGACCAATAAAAAAATCGAATTTGACCCATATAAATAATCCTAATGCCTACAATGGAGGCTTGACCTATAACAATTGACCCAAGAATAGAAACCATGCTTTAGTAAGTCATTTGAATCAATAATAAAAATCATTTTTTCTTTCTTTTGAAAAGTACTTTAAAATATGTCTCAAATACAATTAATGAAGACTAAACTTAGGTACAGTTTCCAACACTCCCTCTTAACTAGGGATATATTCATATTTACATATAATCAAAGAGGTACATGGAAGATCTCAAAACAAATCATATATGAAGAAGTTTAGGGACTGCAATGCCATGGAATAGATTCCTGACCATGGAAATCCATCCATTGGTCTCTCAACAATTTAGGCACTGCAATGCAACAGACTAGATTCATGACCAAGTAAATATATCATGGTGGGAATAAGATGGACCCCAGATTTTAGTCTCTCTAGGTACCATCAGGATTACTTTATAACTAAATGAGAGATCCAAGTGCATGTTAGAGCTCGATGACCAATGCCACCTTTCAAACTTCGGGACGTAGACAACAACAAAACGTGTCAGCCAGATGTCCTCCCAGGAAATGCTTCACTCACAAAGCCACATCACCCCTTGATCCCGTAGATCAAGAACAACAAATATTTTTCGATCAAACTGATCGGTAACCAACATGCTAACAAAACATTCGAGAGATTTACCTGTAAAAACACAACCCCAATCAATAATATACTTTCACATGTACATAATAATATACAAACCGTCGGGGTATTCCAGACAACATGATGTTTGTTCTCAACTTTTCATGGTAGGAATATCAACCAAATCTTGGATAGAATATTCCTCAATCATACACTTTTACTTTCCTACTTCATAGGTAGCAACATATTTTTCAATCAAATCTTGCTTTCCTTCTTTCAATAACACCCCAAAATGCATTCTCCAATTTCCATCTCTCACTCAAGACCTTTACTAAAACATATAATTGTTAGTCCTTGTCTAGTGCATGACACATGAAGTAGAGAATCATATCTTTCACTCCCTATTGAGATTCCTTTCATTCAAGTTAAGGAGATTTCATCTAGACTCCCTCTTAGCTTAGGTAGTTCTACGACATCAAAGAATATTTCTTTCATGACTTCCATCCTTCTTATCATATTCATTCATATATCATGCTTATCACATAAATTTTACTTATGATCATCTTCACCAACTTGAATGTACCTGCACAAATTGGATAGCAAGTACAACCAAAATATAGAAGCATGAAGTTAGCCATGTCAGAATCTTATAACGACTAAAGCATTTAGACTTTGCAAACATAATAAACAAAAGACTATACTTCAATACTTCAACTACGTAACAAACCCTAAATTGATATCAAACACATTATATCTAGGGTTTCAATATTCTTTCAATGACAAGTTCCTTCATATAGAAAACCCTAGAAACAAATAAAATCAATGAATATAACAACTTTGAGAATTCATATGTTAGACTTTCTACTACGATTTCATGTAAAGCCTAGATTTTATACGTGAGTTTCAACAATAAGAAATCAATCACAGTTTAATAAAAATCATCACTAACATCTACTAGGGTTTTATGTAAACCCTATATATCAATTTACAAATTCTCAACCATCACCATATAAAGCCATAGATTCCAAATTTTCATATCACACATACTAGACAATATAACTACTATTAGGGTTTAGGTGCAAAACCATAGATTTATCAAATATCATCATCCTAGAACATCAAACCTTGACTAGGGCTTGTTTCCAAAACCTAGGACTCATGACCATCAATAATTAGGTCGACACATATATCTAGGAATTCATTATCAATCATAAGCATAACACATGTCGGGCAATATCAACATATTATACATATACCTTACTAGGCCAAGCTAGGTGATCCAGGTGGATATTGTTGGCCACCCACCAAGTCCACTTGGACCCCCACCATTGTTTCTTTCAGCTTTTCGGTTTCCTTAATTGCAGCACAATTTACAATTTTTAGCAATTTTTCGGGTCCTGAACTTCCGAAGCTATTTTGAGGCCCTAAACGACATTTTTTTGGGAAAAATGGGATGAACGTTGTTCTTTCCAAAGTTGTATTTCTCAGATAGATCTTTCTAACGAGATATTGTGTGCGTCAAATGGAGATCGTATGCCAAAGTTACGACCTTGGGAAGTTGATGTACCAATTTACCCAAACAGGGCCCACAGTTTGGCATTTCATCTTGTAGGGTTAGGTTTTTGGATGTTTAGGGTTTTCCGTTATTTCTCAACAATAAATAGGCCTTCAAGCCTCATTGTATCATAGTTCAGAGGCATGTAGCCACTACATCTCTTCTCAGAGATAAGCTACCATCGCCCTAGCTGGTTTATTTCCATTTCTGTTTGTAAGCATATTTCAGTATTTTGCATTAATGAAATGATGTATTATTTTCGTTGCATCTCAGTGTTTATGGTTACCTTTGTAATTTGTTGTGTTCCTATTTAAATCTATATCAATGGTATCAGAGCGGTCTACTTTTTCTCTGTTTTTCTTTGCATGTCCCCAACGAGGTCGGGATATAAGGAGTTAGGGCCTGAACTGATAGAACCTTTTGCAAGACCAGCGTCACAAATCTGGATGGCCTCCCATGGCGGATGAAAAGAAAGATGAGGGGATAGAGATCCTATGAAAATCTTGCTCAAAGAAGCCCTCGAGTGACAAAGGAACACGATGATGGATAGCTTTGCCCCGATCCTTCAGCGGCTACCCAGGGGCAATGCATTGGCTTCCAACAGCTACTCTGCAAATGCCACACCATTTAAGGTACGAGTTAATTTTGAAATACCCATATTCGAGGGTTAAATAGATGTAGATGCCGTCGATAAATGGTTAAATCTGCTAGAGGATTATTTTTTTGTTCATGATTTTTCCAGTCGAGAAAAGATTATTTTTGCTCTTATCAAAGCAGCCCCCCACGTCAAGGACCAGTGGGAAACCTACCGCGAGCAGAAGGATGAAAGTATAGGCTCACTAATTTTAGCCACACCCACTTGGGATTCATTCCAGGATGCCATCAAGGAGCAGTACTACCCTGTCGGAAGCTATGGGGATCAATACATAAAGTGGACCACGATGTCGTAGGGAAGGGACCAAGACGTGTCAGAGTTTACCAATATTTTCCATACCCTTCACACAAATTTGGGTATCAAGGATTCAAAGTAGCATTTGATACTCAAATATCGTGGCTGCCTGCACAAGTACATCTAGGAAGAAATAGAATTCCTGAACATCTCCTCACTTGGCATGACATACCGATATGTCGTCAAGGTCAAGAAAAAGTTTAAATAAAAGAAGTAAGACTTTGGATTTGTGAATCAAAAGTAAGGGAAAGGTGCCGCCAAACCATAGAACAAAGGACAAAGCCAAGGTGGGGAGACCCAAGACAACCCGCCAAAGTTGTAAGCAAAGAACAATGCCGCAAAGACAAAAAAGGACATAGGAAAGTGGTGTGAGTTCCATAAGAGCTCCACTCACAACACAAGTGAGTGTCAGGCCAAGAAGTCACTGGTGGTGGAGCTAAAGGTTTCAAAATCAGATGCATGTTCTGACTCTGAGTCAGAACCCAACAAGGGGAATGACAAAGGGAAGCAGATTATCGAGATGGAGCCTAACGCTACCATCACCACCATGAAGATCCAGAAGGAGGAACCCGAAGATCCATAGGAGGAGGAGTGTCTCTTCCACTCCTAGATGTGGGTAAAGGGCTCCCCGCTACAGTTCATTGTCGATAGCGAGAGCCAAAAGAACCTCATTTCGGTAGAGTTCGTGAAGTGGCTAGGCTTACCGACCACAACACATCCACAACCGTACTCCATCGCTTGGCTTCACTAAGGACAGGATCTTCACCTGAGCCAGCAGTGTTGCCTTCCATACAACATCAAGCCCTTCACGGATGAGTTATTATGTGACATTGATCCCATTGAAGTTTGTGATGTATTATTAGGACAAATATACTTGTGGAAGTGACATGTTGTGTATGAATCAAGACCTCATGTTTTTATTGTTACTTTTGGAAATAAGTTGTACAGGATACCAGAGGTAGCACCGCCTACCGCAATCTCTTTGGTTACTACAAAACAATGCAGTAAGCTCAATTTCAAAACCAGGAAATTTGTTTTCCTGATGATACGCCCTCAAGGAAAGAAGAAGACGGTGGCCACGACCTCTAGACAGGGCCCCTCCACACGATAGCTATAGGTGGACAAGGTTGTGGAGGAATATGAGGACATATTCACCTCCCCTGCAAGGGTTCCTTTGCACTGTTAAGTCAAACACTCCATCGATTTGACCCCAGGTGCGCCACTGCCTAATGGACCAATCTATCGGCGCTCTGTTCTAGAGAACGACAAAATCAAGAGGCAGATTCAGGAGCTGATGTAGAAAGGTCACATCCATCTGAGTTCATCGCCCCATGGGAGCCCAATCATGTTGGTATAGAAGAAGGATGGGACTTGGAGACTTTGTATTGACTATCAAGAGTTAAATAATATCACTGTACGTAATAGGTACCCGATCCCATGGATTGATGAACTCCTAGACCAACTGAAGGGGGCAAAATATTTCAGCAAGATTGATTTGAAGTCAAGATATCACCAGGTACCAATCGAACCTTCCAATGTGTGGAAGACTGCCTTCAAAGCCAAGGAGGGCCTTTTCTAATGGTTGGTTATGCCTTTCAGATTGACGAATGCTCTTGCAACCTTCATGAGGCTAATGGATGACATCTTGTAGCCATTCACCAACTCATTTATAGTGGTATACTTGGATGACATCCTGATCTTTAGCCAGAGTTAGGAAGAGCACCTCCACCACATTTAACAGGTTCTCCAAACACTGTGGCAACACATGTGCTCATTTGGAGAAATGAACTTTTGGCATGACCCAGGTTCAGTATCTAGGATACATTATTGATGAACACAGGGTGCATGTGGATCCAACAAAGAACCATGTCATTCGAGATTGTCTATCTCCAACCACTCTAATAGAGCTCCATAGCTTCCTAGGTCTTGCCAACTTCTACCATAGGTTCGTGTTGGTATTTTCTCATATCACTTGGGCCTTGAGTCAAGTCACCAAGGGAGGAGAGAAAGAAAAATTCTTTTGGTCTGAATCTCAACAGAAGGCATTCACAGAGTTGAAATATCACCTCTGCTCGACACCAGTGCTCAAATTACCAGACTTGCAACAACCATTTGAGGTCGAGATAGATGCCTCTGACTATGCTATTGGGGCAGTCCTTACTCAACATGGGCATCCACTGGCATATCACAGCGAGACACTTTCAAACATTGTTTGGAAGTATCCCACTTATGACAAAGAGATGTATTCCTTTGTGCAGGCCTGCTGAGAATGGAAGCATTACATTTGGGGAAGTAAACGGTCATCCACACAGACCACCGACCCATATAGTTCATACATACCCAAGAGAAATTGCAGAATGATTTACATGAGAAGTGGTCCACGTACATGCAATAGTTGCATTTGAATATCAAGTATAAGAAGGGCAACACCAATAATGTTGCAGATTGCCTCAGTCGACCACCAATCATGGCATTAACCACCATGCTCAACTCTTGCGGGCACGAGATTTTTGATTGGCCACTTCTCTACAAAAGTGACCCAGAATTCGGCCACACATGCCAGACACTCTTGGAGGGTCAGCATGTTCCAGATTTTCACCTCTAGGATGCCCTGTTATGCCACCTAGGTCACCTTTGTGTTCCTTCAACCGAGTGTGCCAAGATGATTTGCGAAGCACACTACAATTGGGCTGTTGGACATTTCAGGGTGGAGAAAATGGTGGCACTACTACAGAAGTATTTCTATTGGCCGAATCTTCGACAGGATGTTGGGAAGTACATCAGATCATGCACTGCCTGTGCCATTGCCAAACTGACCATCAAGAAGAAAGGCCTCTATACCCTGCTGCCTACCCCTAGTCAACCTTGGGAATCCATCTCCATGGATTACATGTCAGGATTTCCTTCCATTAAGCATGGAAATGACTGTGTTTTTGTGGTCGTCGATAGGTTCTCGAAGATGGCCATTATGGTAGCCTGCAAGAAGAACATCACAGTAGAAGCCACTGCTAAAATCTTCTTTGAATGAGTGCGGGTTTAATTTGGGATCCCACTATCTATCATCTTAGATCCGAACAGCAGGTTCCTCAGTACATTTTGGTCCAGTCTCTGGTCGACGTTGGACACCAAACTCACTAAGTCCATAGCCTTCCATCCTCAAAATGATGGCTAGAAAGAGGTTGTCAAGAGGATGATCGTACACATTCTGTGCATGTACAACTCAATGCATCCACACAAGTGGGATGAAAGCCTCCCCTATGTTCATCACAACTACAACTAGGCTCTCCACAGCACGACTGGCCACAACCCTTTTCAAGTCGGCTTGGGATTCCAACCACTATGTCCCTGGATGTGGTCATGCCATTTGCAGCTACTCACGCAGATTCGACTCATGTCTGGTCCGAAACAAATAAGGAAAAAAATTCATTGAGAACATCCAACATATTCACCACACGTCCATGACATTCTGGAGAAATAAAATGCCAAGTACAAGTAGCGACATGATCAACATCGGGTGCCACATAATTTTCATGTTGGCGACAAAGTTTAGTTGCATTTGCAAAATGAACACCTTACCGGAGCTTATCGGAAACTCAGACCACTCCGATATGGTCCTTACACCACTACCAATGCTGTGGGAGACAATGCATTTGAGCTCAGCATTCCCCCACTCCTTGGCCTGCACCTAGTGTTCAATGTGGACCGCCTTCGGCCATAGCTTCCACCATTACTAGACAGATTCGATGTTGTAGAACAGTGCGCACCCATAGAGTTTAATCCAGATTGCATGGAAAAAGCTGCAACTAATTGGATCATGGACACACAAATCAAGCACACACACCAGCAGAATATCCAACTGCATCGATTTGTCAAAGTAGGCCAACTCCTTCACCAAGGCAAGTGGCTCACCAGGGACCAAGTTCAACAGAAGTTTCCTCATCTGATGGAGGAACTCAACACAATGGGGACCATTGCTTCCTAAGGGTGGAGGAATGATCTAGGTGGATATTGGTGGCCACCAGCCAAGTCCACTTGGACCCCCACCATTATTTCTTTCAGCTTTTCAGTTTCCATACTTGTAGCATAGTTTCCTATTTTTAGCATTTTTTCGGGTCCTGAACTTTCAGAGATGTTTTGAGGCCCTAAACAATATTTTTTGGGAAAAATGGGAGAAAATATGGGTCGATGTTGCTCTTTCAAAAGTTGTAGTTCTCGAATAGATCTTTCTAGCGCGATATTGTGCGCATCAAACAGAGATCGTATGCCAAAGTTATGACCCCAGGAAGTTGATGTACCAATTTACCCAATCGGGGCCCACAGTTTGGTGTTTCATCTTCTAGGATTAGGTTTTTGGATGTTTAGGGTTTTCCATTGTTTCTCAACAATGAATAGGCCTTCGAGCCTCATTGTAACATAGTTTAGAGGCATGTAGCCACGACATATCTTCTCAGAGATAAGCTACCATCGCCCTAGCTGGTTTATTTCCATTTCTGTTTGTAAGCATATTTCAGTATTTTGCATTAATGAAATGAAGTGTTATTTCTACCGCATCTCTGTGTTTATGGTTATCTCTGTAATTTGTTGCATTCCTCTTTAAATCCCGATCACTAGGGTTTTAACCAACTAAACACATACCTAGGGTTTCATTCCTATGATTTTAAATACATAACTATGGTTTTTATTATAGACCCAACAAAACCCTAAGGATATAGGGTTTCAATTCATAACATATCAAACCTGATTTTACCAAAACTACATATGTTCGGGATTTTAGACACCATCATTTCAACCCTAACAAGTTATGGTTTTTCATGATCACCCCAAAACCAAAAACATGACATCATCAACAAACATAATAGAAATTTTTTCTTCCATCAATAAAGCTAAGTATATTAGGGTTTCATTCATTTTCAATGTATCACTAGGTTAGGGTTTTCCAGAGAACCAATCTAGGGTTCTATAATAACAATCAAGGATGTAGGGAGGGAAGATTTATCGAAAGATGAATCACCTTGAACAATAGTCTTTATGATTCAAGATAGCTAGACATAATGATGTTAGTAATTTAATCCAATCTTCAAAAATAGGATGATCATACCTTTAACATAATCTTGTAAGGAGTATAGTTTGAGACATACCTGGAGATGTTCCTTGGCAAAATTCATAAGGATTTCTTGTGGTGTTCTCTTTGGATTAAGCCATCACCTTTTATACCTGTAATACATATTTGGAAGCACAACATGTGATACCAAATACATGATTTAATTTCTTAAGTTAGATCTTTTACATAATCATGGAGGATGGAATCCTATGATAAGTTGTTCATTCTTTCAATCAGGAGTAGGACCTTTCATTTGACATCCTAGATTATTGTAAACTCTAGAAAAAAAGTATTAAGGTTCTAATCTAGAGAGAAATATCTTTATCCTACTCTAGATATAAACAAGGATCATATTAACAATTAAAGATAATAGAAATTTAAATGCTTATGAACATACGTACCTTGTGAATTGCATAACTATGATTTCATTAGACTTGTTGCAATTGTATTTTTTTGAGTGAGGAGCACTTACTTGCTTTCCTTAAGTTGGTTCCTTGTTTCATTCATTGTGGCATCCTTACTTGTGTCAGAATTTAATCAAAACTTGGCTTTTTCTACATTTATGTAGTCACTTCATTTAGTCCTATGATGGAAAAATAGGTGTGCCTTGGTTATGTAGGTATTAGACTAAGGCTTTGGTTCTGTGGAGGCAACCCTAAAACATTTCATCTTCCACTAATTATATTACACTGAAACTTCGCTGAAATGAATTTACTATGCATGAAACTGAGGTCACTTAATTCCACCAAAATTCATCTCTGAAATATATAACGAATTTATATATTTTTTGTGGCTTTACTGAAATGTCCATACTGTGTCATCACCAAAAATGCTATTAACCGATTCTAGAAAAGATCCAAAATCGTTATATCACCGAGGTTTTGTTCTTTAGATCACTGAAACTGTCTCTTTGTGGTGGTACTGAAATGGTGATTGCACCTCAATAAGAATTTACCAAAATGACCCTATATTTAATTTGGAGTGAGGTATATGCTCCTTCTTAAGTTGGCTCAAGATTCAATACAGAACCTTCCTCAAATATTGTATAATTGGTCTTTAACTGCATTTGACTTAATCATATACGTGATCCCATGTTGGAAAATCCTAGTAGTTGGCAGTTAAATTATTTCCCTTATTAGTGGCATTACCTTGTGATGTTTTCGTTATTATTATTAGTTCTTTAAATTTATCATTTCTTATCATCAAGAATAATTCCAAGAAACGAATAAAAGAGTACACAAGATGTAGGCATGGTACCAGGGAAAAACCCCACTCTTTTGGGAAAACCCGGTCAAAATTCTTTCTTCAGTAGATTCAAGATGAGATGACTAAGACCTTTACAATCTAGACCTAAGACATCCTCCATCAAGTCATCCTTGTAACTGTGAGAGCATGGATTCCTTATCACTGGGATAGCAACGAAATCATCTCACTATGTGACCTTGTCACTTTGGCAGCACCGAAACCTTCTTTGTTGCATCCAGACCTTATCATTGTAGTAGCACCAAAACCATCTAGTAATGGCACCGAACTGTGGTTATCGAGATCATCCCTGTGCCTAATATGAGCTCTATTGTGACACCAAACATCCTCTTTTTAATTAGAACTTCTCATTGTGATGTCACTGAAACCTTCAAAAGAACAAGCTTTCTCACTATTGTCACATTGAATCCTTCTCATTGTATTTACACCAAAATCTACACTACCATAGAATGATATCCGAACTGCAATTTTAGACACAATCCAAACCTTTTATTGAGATATATGAAACCTTGTTTTCTAGGCTGTGAAGTGAGGTATATGCTAGTATATATAGTAGTTTTTCCATAATAAAAAATCCGAAATTACTTCATGAACATCTGTGTCTACATTTATGATGAGGTCAACTTAAGTTCAGTTAGATGTAGTTGATTTGATGATGATATTATTGAATTCAATACAAGGAGACTTGATCAAAGAGTGTTTGACCAATAAACAAATTAACTTTGACCCATATAAATAATCCTAAATCCTACAATGGAGGATTGACCTATAACAATTGACCCAAGCATGAAACCCATGCTTTAATAAGTCAATTAAATCAACAATAAAATTTATTTTTTCTTTCTTTTGACAAGTACATTACAAGATGACTCAAATACAATTAATGAAGACTTAACTTAGTTACATTTTCCAACAAAATCTACTCCTGCAAAAACGTTTATTAATGTAGAAAAAATATGAAGCAACAAGTGAACTGATGCCCTCTTTATAAGTTCAATGACCTAGCATCAACACATGATTTGTCACTAAAAACTTCTTTTTGAAAATGTTTGAGAAATATATATTCACATCTAAACCAAAAGGATCGATTTTTCAACAGAAGGGTAGAAGTCATGAGTTGCAACACAACCTCAAATAGATATTTTTGGTGGATATTTTCAGCCTAGAAACCCTCAGATTGGTGCATGACATTGTTATCATCACAGGCCTAAAAAACATAATCATGTAATCAGATAAAGGATCACCAAAACTAACATAAATTCAAATTTCTCTAAGATATTTGATATATGCAAGGGATCAATGTTGAGAAATAACAACAAGAAATTCCGGTTTATTTTGTCGTTTAACTAAACTGAGAATTAAAATCAAATTATATTCTCATAGCAACTTGTAAATAGTTAATTAAGTTTAATTGAGCTAATTGGCTTAGGAATTTCATGTTGGAAGTAGTTTTGTAGTTCTTTATATGTTCTCCCTAAATTTCAGGGGTCCAAGATGAGTTTATTTGAGTTGTAATTAGATAACTCGGTTTGAATGAGTTATGGTCAGTTCAACTAGTTCTAACTGTTTGTGGAACTACTAGAGGATTAGTAGTGAGTTGGTGCACTAGTGTATCCTCAGGTGCTACTCTAGCTAACTGAAGATTCCCTCATGAGAAAGTCATGCATGTCAGTTTAGAGAAAGACATAGTTGAGAATAGAGTGGAGGGACAATGTACTATGAGTTGTATGATTTTTCTAGTTGTACAGATCATGCATGCAATCAGTTATGGACCTAGGTTTGGATTGCGTGGTTTTAGAAGCATGATTTTCAAATTAAATATGGGTTGAACCTGTTGGTAATTGCACAAGGAAATAGGGGCTCAGTGGGTAGGAGAAATTGGCTAAGTGTGTGGGTAGGAGAAATTGGCGTGTGGGTAGGAGAAATTGGCTAAGTGTTGGCCAGTTTGGGTTTGTGAGGTAGAGTGTTTTTTTTCTCAGTAAATCTATTCTATTCTATTATATTATATACAGGAAAACATTACATTCAAAGAGACAGGTTGCCCAAGGCTGACTGTGGCACTTTGGGTTGGCATTTCGCATTCAGTATTCACCCTCGCAGGGGCAGCATTTCCATCGTGACACAACACAGCATTGTTTTCAGACCATACCAAAACATCCCGCGCAGGGGCTTCAGAGCAAAATTCATCCCTCGCAGGGGCATCAAAAGACCTATAACAGCTCCCTTGCGAGTCCTACTGACCAAACCAGAGCAAACATGGACATAAACATGAACTATAGGGACACAAACAGAGATATATAACCTATACCATACACAGACAGAGACGAAAGACCTAAACCAGACCTGAACAAGAGAAATGGATGACAAAGTGTGCCATTGGAAGCTATTCCTCAGGCTTTTCCTCAATAATTCTGCACCACCCGTGGCCTTCTGGAATGCCTTCCCACATTTCCATGGGGTTCTGCTTGGAGGTCGACGCCTCCTGCTCCTGAGGTCGGATGGGAGTCTGCTCAGGTTCCTTCGCTGGCGCTTCCTTGACAATTTCCAGTTGCTCACCTGGGTGTTCCTCCCTTCTGCCCGAACCGTCTTCATCTTCCAGAGGATCCTCAGTGAAAAGAACCGATATGTGTGCATTAATGCGTGAATTGTCCCTCGAGCTGCCAAGAGTGAAGATGGCAGAGCCGAACGCTGGAAGAGGGTGTTGTCCAGCATTAGGATTGCCGGCATCCATGAATTGACTTGCCTGTATAGAAGTGGCCCCTACCCTTCTATGGCAATAACAGCAGCAGCAGTGGTGGTGGGATTCCGCAGCAGGGCGGCGTGAGGAACCTCCACCAACAAAACCCCTTCTGCTGAGCATCCTTTCCCTGGGTCGAACCATGATTGCAGAAATGCCGGCGGCTTGTGGTAGAGCAGCGTATGAGGGCTTTTCCGTCTTGAGTCGCCCCCCAACATGATTACGTCCTCTCCCAACTGTTCCGGTACCGATCTCAGCAGAACATAAATAGCAGCCCACTGAAAATACAGGCTTGAAATTTCCTTTGGCGTCTTGAATGCCGACAAGACCAGCAAGATCTGAAGCCTTAAAGAGACGATTACCCACAGAGACCTGAACTGCGAGCTTTTTGCTCTGATCATGGAACCGCAACATTCCTTCATCCTCCTTAAATCTCCTGACATTCTCTCGAAGCTTGTTCTCCTTAATTGTTCTCTGCAGACTCTCCATTTCACCTTACGCCGCATTGAGTACCCTGCAGAGCGTCTCATCTATTAACTCTCGGCGGCAAGAGGCATTAAATTCCCGGAGTGATCACGAGGCGGCACATGTCTGGCATGTGGCTCCTCACTGCCATTCATGCTAACACCCGCATCCGGGGAAGCAGCATCTCCTTGGATCAAGCTTTCACATTCCTGGATCTGGTGATTGTTTGGAATGATGTTCGTGTTGCCGAATAGGAGGGTTTGTTCATTCTCTACCCCAATGTTGGCCAAAAGGTCAGCTATCTTGTTGCCCTCTCTTTTTGTGTGGTTGAAGGAGATTGCTCTATTATTGCGCAGATCTTGTTCAATGGCATTCAGCCTCGCTTCTAGCCTCCAACTAGATGCTACTTTCCTAGCTTGAGAGTCATTCTGTATGCGAGTGGCCATGTTTATAAGGATCTGGGAGTCGCCTTCTACAATCAAGGGTTGAAGATTGAGGTTCCTGGCTTGCAGGAGACCTTGCCAAAGTCCCTCTAGCTCTGCTGAGTTGTTGGTATCCCACCCCATATTTCCAAAGTATATCTGCAGAGGAGTGCCTTCATGGTTCCTCAATATTCCACCAAATCCAGCTGCTCCAGGATTGCCTTTGGAAGCCCCATCAAAGTTAAGTTTGTATGAGTTTTTAGGAGGGGCGTTCCAGCGGCTGTTGTCCTTGAAGTTGCTATTAGAAGGGCCATTCTTGGAAACTTCTTGAGGTAGATGCAGATGCCAGTTGTCAAGAATGCTTTTTTCATTGTCTGTAGATGGGAGATCCTCCTTTGTCCACGATCGAAGCAACATCGTTTCTTTGAGATTCCCATGTAGCCTGTTCCAAATTTCTTCAATAGGAGACCATTTGTTTTTAAATATACGTTTGTTTCTTTCCTTCCAAACGTTCCATAGGACGGTCCTCGGGATGATATTCCATAGATAGTTGAGGATCTCGCTTTTGTAGGGGCTCTTTGGCCTTGTGAGGTAGAGTGTTGATCATACTTGTGTGGAATTATTCTTGCGAGAACAAGTTTTGTATTATCACTAAAATTTCTGATTAATGCAATAGATAGTCAGGGTTTTGTCGTGGCTTTCCCCAGAGAAGCAATTATGTTATGTGTCATTGTTATTCGTCGTCTAACTGATTATTGTTTTCATCGATCATTGGTTTTTTTTTATTGAGAGTAGAGTAGATTCTTGTCTTGTGTTTTAGGAGATTACATGAACTGTGAATCTACATGAAAATATACATGGTATCAGAGCCTGATTTTTACAAAAATATAGATGGTATCGGAGTAGAAGATAGTATATTAGAGGACATTTCGAAGTTATGAGTTTTGGGTTACAAGTAAAATTCAAATTTTCAATACATGCTTCAGGATCAACAAATGGTGTTCTACGGTTTGTGGCTCTAGTATGCCTTGGAAGGAAACTCGAATTATATATACTGAAAGGATAAAATGGAGTTTATGTTGGAGGATAATGGCTTGAAGGAATTCGTTGATTGAGGCATTCCTCATCTAACAACATTGGATACACAAAATCGGGTCGAATGGAAGAAGTGTGTGGCGAAGGCGAGGCAGATAATCCTTGAGTGATCTTGAGGCCACATTGTCTCGAGTCTTCATGGGAAGGAAACTCCATATGCTATATGGAAAGCATTGTCATAACTATTCCAAAACAGAAATGGCCATAGGAAGTTGGCACTTAAAGAAGAACTTCAGAAAATAAATATGGAGAAAGGCAAGACCATTCCAAAATACTTGACCAAGTTCATTCACCATCATGATGAGCTTGGAAATGTTGGAATAATTGTTGTCGAGGATGATATGGTGAGCCTACCTCTCCTATGAATTCCCAAGATTTGGAATAGTTATGAGATCTTTGTCAATGGGAGGAGAAGCTACTAGATTGGGAACAACTCTAGTCAGATCCGAGGTAGGAGGAGATCAAAAGGAACACCAGATATGGTTCCTCATCAAAGACTAATGATGAGGAATATTATGCCTTATCGAGTAAGGAAAGGAAAGGGAAAGGGAAGGAATCCCATTCCAAATCATATTCTTTCCATGGAGGTAAGAAGAAATAGACGACGAAAGTTAATTTCTTCAATTGTCACAAGCTGGGCCATTTTGCTACAAATTGTCTACTCAAGAAGTCCTGAAGAGGAGCGATGGGTGACGCTTTGGCGTCTCAATTTGAATTGGACTTTACTCTCGTTGCATGCATGGTGTCATCAATGATGGGTAGCGTATGGTATCTGAGCAGTGGAGTTTCATTCCACATGATTGGTGACAAGGAGTTGTTCAGTGACCTAGAGTAGAAAGATATCCAGGTGCATATTGAGATGGGTGATGACCGGAGGTATAATGCTACTAGATTTGGCGCGATTACTTTTCAGAGGGAGGGGGTGCTTCTCTCACCTTGAGGGATGTTATGTATTTTTCCAGGTTGAAGAAGAACATAGTATCAGTCACCATGCTTGAGGACAGAGGTTATGATGTGATTTTGTCGAAAGGAAAGGCATTCCTTTGACACATAGTCGGGTCATGTAAAGAAGATAGGGATTCAAGATAAGAATCTCTATAACTTGGAGGTAGAGGATTGTGTTGCTTTGAGCAAAAAGGAAAAGGTGTAGATCTAAGACATTGGTGAGTTGTGGCACAGGTGATTGGGCCACTTGCATCATGGGGCTTTGAAATCATGGAACAAAACTCTAATGGTCTTCCCAAAGGTATGCTAGAGCAAGTTCATACATGCAAGGGTCTATGTTGGGTTGTGTTATATTCTTTCCACGACTCGCCCACATAGTTAACTGGGGGTTAGAAGGGGGGTGGAGTCCCCCCTTCGTTGCGCCAATTGCATAGCGAGGGGAGTCACAGGGGGTTTGAGGGGTGCACATAACCACACTCTATGAGAGTACCTACATATGGTTTTGTGCATGTTTTTCGTACATGGTTTTGGACGTGATGATTTTCGGTCCATGGTTTTGGAAGCGATGGTTTTCGGTCCATGGTATTGGATGCTTTGGCATGTATAAATATGTATTGTAACATTGAAAGGAACATAATGAAAAAATCAAGTTGGTAGTCTTGGTTTTGGGAACTAGGGGAAAATCTCTGTGTATATGTGTTTTATGTGTTATGCTCTCGCATTGTTTATTTTCTGTGTTTTAGAGCTCGTATGCAGGTAATTTCTGTACGGGGTTAAAACCTACAGTCTACTTTAGGAAAATAAAGCAAGGCTTCCTTTCACGATGAATATAATCAAGTAGAGAAGATTCTAAAGTGAGTCCATTTAGATGCATGTGGACCATTCTCGACAGCATCAACGACCAAACACATGTATTATTTTATATTTGTTGATGACTTTTCTCATAAATGTTCGATATTTTTCATGTAGAAGAAGGATCAAACTTTCACAAAGTTTTGTGAATTTAAAGCATTTGCTGAGAAAGAGTCTGGAAAGAAGGTTAAAGCTTTGAGGAGTGATAATAGTGGTGAGTATGTCTCAAATGAGTTTAAGAACTTCTATGCAACAGAAGGGATTAAACAGGAGTTGACGACACCCCATAACTGACAATAGAATGGGGCAGCTAAGAGGAATAACATAAGAATTGTAGGGATAGAATGGGCAATGTTGCATGTCACGGCCTACCACTACACTTTTGGGTTGAGGCATGCAACACAAATATTTATTTGCAGAACCGTAGCCTGCATTAGATACTTGGTATGAAGACACCATAGGAGGCTTATTCCGGTAAGAGGCTAGATGTTGGTCACTTCAGGATTTTTGGGTCATCGGTATATTGCGATGTGACCATAGATGCACGAAAGAAGCTTGATCCGATAGTAGAGTTGGGGATATTTGTGGTGTTCACTGATACACCTAACAACTATCAGGTGTACTTGTCGAGTAGTAGGATGACATTAGTTCGCAGGGATATCAGATTCGATGAGGAGAAGGCCATGAGAGTTTCCCTTGAAAGGAAGCTTGAGCTACATGCAGTTGAGTAGTTCTTAGCTCCTAAGTTTGAGGAGCCTCAAATTGATGTGGAGCATCCACATGCAAAGGATCCAAGAGTGGATGAAACCACTAAGGCAGAGTCTTTCAGAGATGGGAGAAAGTGCAAAAGAGAGGCTAATAGGTTATTTCATGATGCAGGGGAGAATGTGGGAACACACACATCTTAGGGCAAGCAGAGGAGGTCACCTGAGAGGTACACTGGATACATGGCTCTTATGGGCAGATGTTTTGAGACAGAGCCATCTTCCTTTGAGGAGGTAGTGCAACAATAGGTTTGGATTAGTGCCATGGTGGAGGAGTATGATTCCATAGTTTCTAACAGTGTTTGGGATGTGGTCCTAAGACCAAAGGAAAATTCATTAGTGACCTCTCGATGGCTTTACAAGGAAAATCAAGTTGCATATGGTAGTGTGGAGAAGCATAAGGTCAGGTTTGTGGCTCACGGCTTTTCACAGGTAGATGGGATTGACTATGATGAGACTTTTTATCCTATTGCAAGGTACTTATCGATAACATCTATATTGGCACTATCAGTGCAGATGGGTTGGAAGATACATCATATGAAAGTAAATACAACATTCCTTAATGGCACAATTGGGGAAAAGGTGTACATAGAGCAGCCTGAAGGTTTTGAGACCTTCGATCATGAGTCTCATGTGTGTTAACTCAAGAGGGCATTGTATGGACTGAAGCAAGAACCCAATTCCTTGTACACCAGGATCGACATCTACTTCACTCAGTTGGGCTTCACCAAGAGTGAAGTTGATGCGAACATGTACAATATAGTGGTGGAAGGTAAATTGTTGATCATTTTGTTATATGTCAATGATTTGATTTTGATATGTGATGATCAACTGATCAAGTCATGCTATGAGGACCTTGCAAGAGAGTTTTGAGATGAAGGACATGGGGCTCATGTGTTACTTTCATGGCATGGAAGTTTTTATCCTCCACAATGTCCCAGGCTGAGAGGAGATCAATGGAGGTAACTACAAACCATGCTTTCAGTTTGGTAGCTAGCCCTACCAAACCAGAATGGGCTCTCTCTATGATTACATCGAATGAATTGACTAGAAAAGTAATAGATTTTAGGCTAGGTATACTAGGCTCATATAGGGTTTGAATTTTTTTAGGTTTTTGATGCTCGATAAGGGAGAAAAACTAGGTAGCTAGGTCAATGGATCAAAGGGTTACAACATCAAATATATGAAGGAGCAAGGTAACAATAATTCTGTGATGGATTTAGGGTTTCTCAGTGTAGTGCAGTGTTTATAAGAAACAAAGGGTCTTAATGAGCATGTACACCATGAATTCATTAAGAAAGAAGCAAAATAACACACAATGATATTCCCATCAAAATAGAGCTTTATGCAAAGAATTATGCTTATAAACCTTAAGGAAAACCACTGAAGAAGTGATGAATGGAAAGAGAAGATAAATATATTTCATATAAAGCTATAATAGAGAAAAAACAACATCACAAACTTACTGAACATGAATTCCTAAATAATAGCTGCAAACTGTATCCTTTGATTTCCATAAAATGTCCATGTACAAGCTACAATAGCTCTCCCCTCTAATGTCCAACCTATTCTATCAATGAGAAAATGATACATATATTCCAAAACAACATTTCCTTGCTCTCAAGGGTCGAATCCATGAGTATAGGAACTACTACATGAGGTGTTCCAACCAAACCCTAAAGACAAGGGAGGTTAAAACAACTCCTCCAATTAACTTTGACTCCAACCACTCTCATAAATGAGGATAAATTTACATAAAAACAACATTAACAAAACCAATTACTCACTATTACATCAAATTTACATTAGGATTAATCAATTACACTATAGAAATTAGAATCCAACTGAACAAACTAGAGAAAAACTGCCATAGGAAAAAGCGTAGCGAATTTCTGAGAAAACGCAGCGAAACTAGAGAAAACACAACGAATTTGGAAAAATTAGTTTTTGAAGGCCTTCATGAAGTACAAATTTTGATCTTGATGTCTCTTTGGAAATTTGAGGACGTTTACTACAAGATGGACTCTTCAAGAGCTAAAAGGCCATGTCTAGCCCCTCAAAATTGCATTCTCCCACAGGTACTCGGGAAAACGCAGTGTGGTCTTCAGCAGGGTGGTAGAGAGGTGATTTTAGGTGGTTTTTGGACTTTTTCAGCTGTAAAATCTTGTTAAAAGTATGTTCCCTTCAGGTCAAAATTGATGTATGAACCATGCCAAATCTGAAGATGTAAGGAAAAATTTAATTGGATCTCTCCAACAAAAGCGCAGCATGGAACACACTGCATTTTTGTCTCTATGATTGTGTTAAAATATGAAAAAATTATAAAAAAACAAAATTCCTCCAAAACTCTTCAAAATTGGTTTCTGAGGTCCTCCAGTGATATGATATGCTATGAGGGATGCATCAGAAAGAAAATCCCATTTTACCTTCCCTTTTTTCTTGATTAGTGTTTCATTGAGTTTCTCCTTTAACTCCTTGACCTTAACCCTAGTAACCTAATTCCTTGTGTAATAATGCATGGCCATGTGTCTTTGTAGCCTGTTGTTTCTGTTAGCCCTCTTGAGAAGCCTCTCCAAATGACAATTCACCTTTTCAAGCCAAAATTCCCTATCCTCATTGATTTTTGCTGTAATTAGGTCAATTAAAGTCATCTACTCCTTTTATTGCTGAAGTGCTCTTTTCGAGGCCTCTGGTCCTTAGCCTTTTCCTTGTTACCTATTCCTGATGTTCCTCTGAATCCTTTTCATCCATCACTACCTTTCCCTTTATATCCTCTTTGTCAATATAAACTTCATAATTTTCCAAAAGAAGATGCTTTACCTTCAACTGTTGATTCTCCTGCTCTAAGAATGAAATCATGATGTTTTTCTTTGAGAAACTGTCCTTGAGCCTTTTTATCTTAGCATATTTCTCCATAATGAATTGCTCTATTGTCTTATGCTCCTCATTAGACTTCAAATCAACCATGTCAGTGTCAAGATGAAATGTTTCCTCATGCTGTGATTGTGATCCCTTCTTTGTTGATGATGATGATGTAAGCTTGGCAACTTCCACAAGATGTGGAGTAAACAAAAGCTTTCTTCATTTCTGATATGTATGAGTCACTTTAGGCCTATGTATCCTCTCAACTGTAGGTTTTCTAGATAAGCTACCTTTCACATTCTTAGGCGATGTTGATGATGTACTAGGGCTTGCAGATTGACTAGTAGAAGACAATAGAACATCTCATTGAATGAAAGTTTCCAAAGTGATATTATTTTAAGTTAGCTAATGCAATACAATAACCTTGATGAGGGCATGGTGAAAAAGGTTATTTTCATGGTCACTCTATCTATGTTCCACCTTTTCTACCATCTTAGCCAGAATTTTGTAGAGGTAGCAGGCTAGGTTTAGTGGCTTTACCCTTGTGAAATGCATGAGCAATCTGACATTGTATTTGTACAATCTTGAGAATATTCCTTCACATGTAAATTATTTCATTTTAACCTTCATGAATGGAGCAAATTTGTCAAGCAGTTGTACAAAAGGAAAAACCTTCTTAATAGTATGTTTATAGTGGCCTTTGATGAAAGGTTAATAGTTTTTAAGGTCTAAGTCTTGATTCTTAAAACAATTTTCTCCATTTTTGGTTATCCCTGTGGCTGCTGCTATGATATTAGTTGAAATAGTGATAGTAACACCTAGAATAATAACCTTATCCCTCCTCAAATGAGTGGCTAATGAACTAGTCAATTTGGCATGGTGTTTGACTATTTGAACTAGCTCACAAAACCCTAAACACTCTGCATTCTCAAAACACTTCTTGGACAATGGGGAAGACATTAGCTCCTTAGTGTTTAATGGTTCATATCTCAATATTTGGCCTTCTTTGTAACATAATTTCTTCTCCTCCATTTTGACTGTGAGCAAGTTAAAACCTAACTAGGAAAACAGGGGATTAGGATGAGGGGATAAGATGGAGGGTTTAGGGAAGGGGAAAAAGGGCAGGAAAATTTACAGAGATGAGCAGGGGTGTAAGGAACCTTTGGGAAGTGGAATGGGGGAGAATGAGTAGAATGTCTGATCTAGAGAATTAAAATAGAGTCAAACTAGGGAGATAGAGAGAAACACAGTGAAGGGAGTAATATAGGTTTTGCAACTTGAAAACAAAGGAAACAAGCTCATGGCGAGGTGTAGATTGTTCATATTACTTGCAGAAAACCACTGGAGAATTGAGTTTCTACTAAAAACATTTCTAAATAAGTGATAGGGCTAGAACAAAGAAAACACAATGAACACTTAAGAAAACATGGCGAAATCTAAAAAATGCAACGAATTCTGAGAAAGCATAGTGAAATACTAATAAAATGCTGTGAAAAAGTTCAAATGGCCCTTGGGAATGTTTTTGCCTCCAAAAATGTTGAGGAAATGTATATTGGTGAACCAGAGCTCTTTACTAATGAATATAAGAGAGAGAGGTGGAATGAAATGATCTTTATATCTTGTTAAAGTCAATTTCATAATGGTAGGGTGGCCTATCATACATTTTCATTTTGTTTTACTTCTCTGCTCGTCCTTATTACCTCTTTCCTCGGGGTTCTGGAACATTTAAAGAGAGAGAAATAGCTACTGGGGGAGATGCTATCGGGAAACAACTATAAACTATGTGACCTTGGAACTTTCATATGCAGCTTTAGAACATAAACTTATTACATCACTTTGAAATGAGTTACACTTTAGAATATAAGCTTTTGAGCAAAAACCTTATCACTACTCCTTCATTTCCCAGTTTAATGAATGACATGATAGTTTTGATGACTCTAACCCTAATGACCTAATGGTGACACTGAGGTGAATGAAGACCATGATGAAATGAATGAGAAGATGATGATGACTTTTCAGTGATGACACATCCAAATGAGTGATGGCGGTGACCAGATCATGAAAACTTTGAAGGAGCGGCAATAGACCTAGAAACACTAGCCAGTGACCAAACTTTATTTTGAAAACTTAGTGAAATGGTAAAGTTTCACTTTGAGACCCCTAAAAAAATCTTGTAAGAGCATATTTGATCACTGGTGACAAGAAGAACTAACTGACACTAAAATCATCTCTAGTTGGGATGGCATCTCCTTGGAGGTGTCAAGAACACCATATACCAGGTAGCCTTATTCATTGGGCATCGAGTAAAAATGCAAAGACTAAACTCATACTGAAGACTGACTGACTGGCTTTGACAAATAATGAACAAAACAAACCGAATCATTCAAACTAGCAGCTCATCAAAGAAGCCTTATGGCCTTCACCTCAGGCTTCAAACTCCCATGATATCCACTTCACACTCTGACATGAAATGTAACCTGGTATATACAATGCTAATGAAAATTTCCAAAAATTTCTTCAAGTAAGGTAGTGCTTGAGAAGCCTACCATTGATCACTCGTCCCGAATAACCTTTTCCATTCATTTCTTCCAACAAATAGGCATTATTTCCTCTGAAAGCTGAGATTCTGTACGGTCCTGTCCATAGATTTTCAAACTTACCATGCTTGCATTTTTCTTCATTTTGTGCATCCCAATGAAGAACTACATTACCCATGTTGAATTTATCTTCTTTAGTATTCTAGTCATAAATATTTTTAATCCTTTCTTGAAGCTTAGAAGTATTCTGAAATACTTATTCCCTGGTTTGCTGTAAATGGATCATTTTACTTATTCTTCGTTGCACACCATTCAATTCACTGCCCACTTCCTGCAGAATATTCATGATTAGGATAGCAAGGGATGAAGGAAAGACAGTATCAACCCTGTATACCAACTAAAAAGGAGACATGCCTATGGATTTATTGTTACTTACTCTGTCTGCCCATAAAGCATTAATGAGCATTTTATGCCAGTTCTTCTTATTGAACTCCAACACTTTCTTGATTATGTTGATCAAAGATTTATTAGAAAATTCAGCTAGCCCATTCCCTTGCAGATAATAAGTGGTTGAATTCCACAATGTGATATGATACTTCCCACAAAACTCCACCATCTTTTTTGACTTAAAGGAAATAGCATTATCAATGATTATCTTTTGTGGGAAGCCAAATCTAGATAAGATATTAGATTCAATAAACTGAATGATAACATAATCAGTAGCTTTCTTGGTTGGGATCACTTCAATCCATTTCGTAAAGTAATTTGTGGCTGTCAGGATCCATTTGTTTTGTGTTGACGATGAAGGATGGATCTTCCCAACAAAATCAAGACCCGACTGTTGGAATGGAGTCGAGACTATATTGGGCTGCAATGGTAATGGTAAAAGATTTCTTTTCCCCTAAAAAATCTACCATTCATGATAACTCATCACATTTTTATACACATCAGCAAAAATAATCAGCCAATAAAACCGAGCCCTCAAAATTTTGTTGGTTGTAGTTTTCCAAAAGGGGTGGCCACCACAATCTCCCTTGTGGAGATAAATCATCACATATTTTGCTTCATTTTCAACAAGACAATTCAACAACAGACAACCCAGATCTTTCCAAACCAAGACACCATCAAGAATACAATATTTTGAAGATTTCAACTTTAATGATATACATTTACCTTTGGGAACTTCTGGCAGAGGATTCAAATGATGCAATACATAGACTATGTCAGAGTACCATGGAGATGAAGTGAACATGTCTGATACCTATACTTGTGAATATTCTGGTTCTTCTTCAGAGAGGGCAGCAATCGGATTGATATCTAATGCATGCAACTTAGATTTAGCCATGAGCTTTTCCAAACCTTGTCACTTGATCAAATTTGTCAATTTTAACTCCAAATCATATTATAGCATTGCTACGGTGGATTTTCCCCACCTACCTTTTGGATCTGTTTGCATGAGAACTTCTTTCACTGTTGTTGTTGGAACATAAGCTACGATATGTGAATGAAGAATGTAAACTCGAAATTCCTTAAGAGATTTCACCAAGGCTAAAGCTTTCTTCTCAATAATGTTGTACTTTAGCAGTGCATCTCTTATAGTTTGACTAAAAAATGCTATGGGCTGCTTGTTTTTCTGATCCCTCTTTTGCATTAGGACAACTACTAAAGTATGCTTGGAGGTGAAAGAAAATATAATAAAATCTGAAGTATAATCGGGACTGATCAAAGTGGAGGTAGTAGACAATGAAATTTTAACTGCATTGAATGATTTCTTAGCATCTTCTAACCACCTTACCTTGCTATCCTTCAACAACATATTTCTCATCTCTCTTAAGTGTTCAACAAGGTTGGGGATGAATCTCCTAAAAAGGTTTATTTTTCCATTAAATGATTGAATCCCTTTTTTGTTTCTTGGGAAATATAACTATTGGATTGCTTCAACTCATGCAGGGTCAATGCAAATACCATCTTTGGAAATGATGTGGCCCAACATCTTGCCCTCATCCATGGCGAATAAGCTCTTCTTTGGATTCAGCGAAATGCAAATTTTTTTTCATCTTTGAAAAACAATTCTTATATGATGCAAGTGCTCATCACCAAACTTGGAAAAAACTATGAGGTCATCCAAGGAAATAACTAGAAATACATCCTTTTCATTGGCAAAAGCAATGTCCATTACCCACTGAAAAGTGGCCCCTGCATTCTTCAAACCAAACGGCATCTTGGCGTACATAAATGTACCCCATGGTGTCACAAAAGATGTTTTAAATTGGTCATCTGCATGCACCAAAATTTGGTTGTAGCCTGAGTATCCATCAAGTAGTAATATCCTGCAAGACCCAACTACCCTCTACAGAATATGGTCCATTTTCGAAAGGGGATAATTTTCCTGTAAGGACACTTTGTTCAAGTTTATGAAATCAATACAACGAAGAATCTCCCCCATCTTCTTCCTCACTGGCACAAGATTTTACATCCATTCAGAAAAATGAATAGGAACTATAACACCAGTTTGTAAAGTCTATTTATGTCCTTCTCGATGGATGACAACAATTTTGGATTAATCCTCCTCAACTCCTGTCGGAATGGCTTCTAATCAGGCTTGACTCGTATATTATGATGGATGATGTTCTTTTCATACAATTTAAGATCTAAATAATCCCAAGAAAATACATCTAAAAATTCAGTCATCAATGCAATGTACTTACTTTTCACCTCAGGGGATAAAGACTTCGACAATTTGACCATCTTGGGCTTGTCCGTTGTACCAATGTTTATATCTTCAACACCCTTTTCTGTGGGGACCATGGTGGGATTTTTGGAAACATCATCATGATCAAATAACTCTTTCAGAGAAACAATACCTCGAGGAATGTTATTGTCTTTCAGCTGAAACATTTCAACTTCAGTAGCCTCAATTTCTAGATCATTCTCATCAGATGCATCATCAATATGGGAATTCAGGAATTCATCTTCCATCTCTAAAAAAATTTTAATCTGCTTGTCATCCCAAAACACCTGCCAGTATCTCAGATTGCTAGGGACAACTGGGCAGTGATTAACATGAATTGAATACTTCTTAATTGAGTGGATAGAAATATTAAACATACTTGTTGCAGTGGCAAGGGAATCCACAATAATATTCTAAGTTCTATGAATCAAAGACAGAGTATATTATGGAAAGTCTTAAGATTTTCAAGGACAACATTTCGATAAGCTCTCATCCTTGGATGCTTGGCTTGGTACGCTTGTTTTACATGTTTAACAATCAACTTGGAATCACCATAAATTGAAATTTTCTTTTCTCCCAATTGTTTGAGAATTTTAAGGCCAAAAATTAGTGCTTCATATTCTACCTCATTATTTGAGAAATCAAAAGCTAACTCATATGAAATCAATATTTACGTTGTGAGGAATTTTATATGACTGATGCAAGGGACCATGAATCCACATGCCAATCCCAGGTCATTCTTTCCCCAATGCACCATCAAACTCCATGGTCCAAAGACCATATTCTTCATTTGGAAACAGAGCTTTGGAAGGTTGATCTATCTGACTTTCTTGAGGATAATTACTCTCTCAAAAGTCTGTGTTTTTGGCACTGATTCAACAATATCTTCGGGTGAATTTTTTGACTACAAACAATCTGCATCATTTTTTTGTTTTTATACAGTCAAATTATCTGTACACTACTTATGACATCTGAAACTTCTGAAATCTCTATAATTTGACTACTATCATCAATTGGACTCAAATCACTATACAAAATGAAAGAGTCTAGGTTGGTATGTAAAACATGGATGGGGTGATTATTGGGTTTTTCTTTGCTATTAATCATGAATTTCACCTTCTTCTCCCAGTACAATTTCCTAAGCTGCCCGAATATAGGTATAGTAGCATACGAGAAATCAAGTTGCAAGGTTCCTTTCAACTTTTCTCCTGAATATCGTGAGAGCAACATGTCAAACCGTGGAGGTATATCAGTGACAACCACATCCATCAACACATTTTTGGCTGGAATTTGGTCAAGGGACACTACTAAGTCTTTGATAAGACCAAGGCATTTCACTCTCCTTGAATCAAATGAATAGAGGTCATGGTAAGGCTGGGTGATATCTAATCCTTGTTTTTCCATAATATATTTTGGCATAAGGTTATGTGAGACCCCGGAATAACATAACATTATGGAGGATAAACTCATGGAGTTTCAAACTAAGATAGAAAGGTGGGACTTCATTATCTTTAGCATTTCCCTCTACAGTTGGAACAAACAAAATTGCAGGCTCATCATCGACAACATTTATCATGTGTGATATCTGATCTACTTTCAACATATTAGTAATTTGGGATTTGTATTTTTCATTATTAACTAGTTTAGTTAGAGTAATCAAAACTTTTAACTTTGATATTTCATTCTCTAAACTAAACAGACTGGATTTCGTTTCTACCTCTTTCACAGGGATGCCCTTCTTTTCAGGCTTCCCTTTGGGATGAGACTCCTTCCTCGACCCTTCAATTTGAGCCTCCCTGTCCTTCCTTACATTGTTGGTGGAAGCTTCATTATTTTTATCTTGACTTAGAATGATGATCTCCTTTTCTCTATTTTGATCTGTAGAAGCTGCTTCTATGTCTTGCACATCCCTCTAAACATTTTTCCTTTTCTGATACAATGTAACAAACACATTCTTGCTCCTCAAATTGTATTGTTTCTTCAAATGACTGAGAGAATTCGGATATCCCCGTTGGTACTCTTCAGTCTGCACTACCCATGATTCATCATTTGCTACGACAAGCTGTTGATCCCTCGGTGCAAGAGACTCCTAAGAAAATTGATCTTCCTCATTCAGAAAAGTAGGTAGTTCATATTTCTCAAAGAAATGATTGCCTTCAGCAATGTCTTCTTCATCTTCTTCCAGACCTTAAGTGTAGTTTTATTGAAAAGGATTTATGGCCTATCCTTGAGGATCCTGAGTTTTCTTATCTTTCTAATTTTTTCTGAATTTGTCCCTATAATTTGGATTCCTTATTGAAGGCTCCACAAGTTGATCAACATCACTCATTATGTCCATCATTCTTTCCACGTCCTTTATGAGAGTGTCTAGTTTACCATCAGTAGAAGAGGAAGACTCCTCCTTAATGGTGACTTTCTTCTCTGGTTTCTCAGGATTTATTTTAGATTTCTTGATCAAGAAATTAGCTTCTAAACTTACACAATTGTGCTTCATTTCTGCTAAAGTTGTATGATCTCTCTCCCTAATATGATATTCCATGTCTGGGTCAAAGGCAGCAGGATAATGGAGGAATTCTAAACTAGGGGGTTTCATGTCATTAGGGATGGAATTGTACACAAGACTAAACCTTGTTGTAAATTCCTGGAAAATCTCATTCGAATTTCTTTTCACAGAATTGTACTCTGTGAAAATCTGTAATGGATTCTTCTTCTCTTGCCACTAGGCTAATAAAAACTCTATCAATCGTTGAGAGCTATTGATGGAATTAGCTGTCAAACTAAAAAAACAATTTTTTCACATCCCCAGAAAAGCTCTGTGCTATTATTCTCATTTTGGCATCTTCATCATCAACCTCTTCTAGGTCGATGAAATCCACCAGTTTGTCAACATGTTGTTGCACTGTGATTTTGGGACTACCATTAAATAGAGGAAGTCTTTCGCCATAGTTTTGAGGTAGAGCTGCAAGTTGACCAAGCAATATGAAAGGAGAAAACCTTGGCATGACTACTGGAGGAAGTTTAACAGTAACTACAATGGGTTGTGTTGATTGAGATGATGATGTCAAAGGAGGTAGTCATGGATTAACAATAACAAATGTGGTGGATGATGTATTTGGAGATACGGTAGAGGATGTAGAAGAAGACAAAATTTCAAGATTATATTGGATGTAGGCCTTTTCGATGGTGATTTGAAGCTGGTCAGCAATGATTTGGAGCTTATAAAAGTTGGACCAAACCTCGTGATCAAGTTTAAAAAACAGAGATTTAGCAGAAGGTCTAGGAAACAAAGATTGAGAAGTAGGAAAGTAAGAATCAAACTTTATAGGGTCAAAAAATACTTCTACAAGAAAATACTTAGACTTTGATAAAAAAGGGGATAGCTCAAATTGAATATCAAAAGAAATATCTTCAGCAGTAAAAAGTTGATCAAGTAAAGAGGTGGTTCTTTCCAATTTTTGAGTTCCACTTTCAGGAAGTGGGGTTTTCAGTTTTCTTAGAAGTTTCTCTGGATCATCAACAACAGGAGGTGGATTTGGGCCCGGATTTGACCTTGTGTGTCTTTTTGGAGCTAGATATTTTACACCTTGAACTTGATGTGTTTTCTTAAATCAACCTTCTTTGGATACTGGAATCTATCACCCATAGAACCCATCTTGAATGCACTTATAGAATTAAACACTTGAATAATATATCAGTCATTTGTGTGGAAACAACGCCAAAATGTTATCATCCACAATGTCCTAGGATGAGAGGAGATCAACGGAGGTAACCACAAACCAAGCTTTCAGTTCGATAGCTAACCATACCAAGCCAGAGAGGGCTCTCTCTATGATCACAACCAATGAATTAACTGGAAAAGTAATATATTTTAGGCTAGTTATACTAGGCTTAGATAGTTTGAAAGTTTTTAGGGTTTGGATGCTGGATAAGGGAGAAAAACTAGGTAGCTAGGTCAATGGATCAAAGGGTTACAACAAAAAAGATAAGGAGCAGCAAAGTAGCAATAATTATGTGATGGATTTAGGGTTTTTCAGTGTAGTGTTGGGCATGGAATCCCCCCAAGGCATGTTTTGGGGCTTAAAGCCCAAGTTTTGACCAAGTCCCTTCTAAAACTCCATGAATTGTGGGCACAGAGCACGAATTCATAATAGAGTTACATGGTTGTTCACCCTCGTTTTTGTAATGTAATGTCGGCTTGATAGACCTACCCATGGTTCGCGGACCATGTGATTGTATAAATAGAGTGAGACTCTAAGTGTACGATAGAGCAAAACTAAGAATAGAAGCATGAGGATTCTAAGAGACTGAATCAAATTGTAAAGTGTGTCTTTGGGTGGTAGAGTAGGAGAAGGCTCTGCAACTGAGTGTATAGAGGCCTAGTAGTCTGCAGTTGAGTGTGCGGACCCTTACAGCTAAGTGCGCAGGGCAGGTCGAGTCTGTAACCATTGGAAGAATTAATGAAGAGAAGTTTACCTTATTTCTGTGTATCTTTTCCTATTTAATGCATTATTGAGTATAAATTGCAAGTGTACTATTTATTTGATGTTCGAACTTATATGAGTGTGATGTATAATTTAATATAACACAAGGCTTCTATTTATGCAAAGACAACTAACTCGTGAAGGAAGATAGGTAAGATCTCAGGTGTGACTTAGGGAAATAGCATAGAGCACTGCTCCAGTAGTGTAGAAGCCCCACAACCGCTAGTTAGGGCTGCGTGAAGGAAACTATATCAAGTTGCGAATGCTAGGGAAGTGCGCAAAGAAACCTGCACGTAGGGACGAGCAATTAGACCGAATCAAACCCTCAGACATATCAAGTGTGCAGAAACCTGGTTCTAGCATCCCCACATACTGCTTCGGGTGAGACCTCAGTCCACGCTATGTGGACTGTTGCTGAAAGCACCAGTAGTACAGGGATTTGTTTGGCTAATTAACTCCGAACCTGGGTTAGGCCCCAACAAGCCAACAAATGGTTCTGTTGCTAAGACCAAGATCTGCATAGAGATGTCTGATGTCGTATCACTGGAATATGACAAAGAAAGGAATTGAAGATTGGTTGGATAGAAAGATTCACGAGTTCGTGACGCAGGAAAACAAGAATCTCCGACTATCAAAGGAAGAGTGGTTAGAATGCTACTTATATACAGATGTCTGGGAATTTTTCTTCGCATCTTTCCCTACTGATCTATACGAGTGGATCATGAAGCTAGAAGATAGCCAAGGAAGGTGTAAGCTCAATAGAACTATTGTGTGGAATCTAGAATTGGTGTGCAGATTGGAAGCATCGGAGGATAAGATCATGCGTGATGTTGATCACTGGCTTAATTGAATCATAGGAGGATTCATCATCGAGTTCACAGTAGATACTTCAGTTAGCTATAGCGAGGCAGAACGATGCTTCGTCAAAGGGCCGCAAGGTAAGTACGTTAAATCCTTGAACACTTGGATTAAAATGCTACTATGTGAAAAATGGGTTATGTGAATAAATTGATGTTTGGGGATACGTAAAGTGGGAGAATATATAGAAATGAAGGTAGTACAAAACTAGAAACTAGCCCCTTGATTTAAACTCCACGAGGGGGAGAACAAGAGTTTGCGAATGTCTCACCAAGAAGTGTAGAAATTCTCACTGTAGATCACCTGATAATGCAATATACCAAAGAAAAATACTTGATCTACGTCTATAAAAAAACTTGTGGAAGCTTAATCGATTTTGAGCAAGATCAAATAGAACACATATAACAGATGAATTAGAAACAATCACACATGAACACAAAAGAATACTCTGGGGAAAGCCTCAACTAAAAACCCCGCTATCTGTATTATCATACAAGTGGAAATATCTCAAGATTACACAAATATTTACCTCACAAGCTATCCATCTCTCAGTACAATCCCTCACTGCTGCTCATAGACATAATAGACAACACATTTTCCTTCCTTCAGTCCTCCAACCCTCCTATTTCCTTGCACAATTTCTCTTGGGTACTCTGGATTCCACTTGTGTGAATTCCCTCTCACACACAACAATGTCTTCAGACTAAATTGTGCAATCCTCAAGGAATGAATTCCTTCTTCATGCAAGAGATATCCTCATGGGAATATTCCTGCAACTAATAGTACATTGTCCCTTACTTTCATCTCAACTGGGTCTCTGACTGGACTGACATGCATGAGTTATTTATGAGAGAATATTTAGTTATCTGAAGTACACTAGTTACATGCATGCATGCATTAACTAACTAAACTAACTGTTGGAACTAATCTAACTGGACTTAACTCAGTTAACTGAGCTAACTAATTACAACTCAAAGTACAACTCATCCTGATATCCTTAATTAAGGGATAAATTCCTCAATCAAAGGGATAACTGTTGCATGTCTTCACATAGACTTCATGTTTGGTTTTCTCCAACTAATTAACTCAAGATGAATTAATTAATTATTTTTCAAACAACTACTAAGATCAAATTCGAATTTTAATTCTCAATTTTAGTTCAAGGAATAACTAAAATTGGAATGTATCCTGAAATGCTATTTATAGAAATGCTATTTTTATCATTTCTATTTTATCATTCCTTGTTGGTATTTCCAACACTGGTACCTGAAATTCTATTTATAGCATTTCTATTTTTATGATTTCTTGTTGCTATTTTCAACACTCCCTCTCAACAAGAAAGGAATTCAACTCGAACCCAATCCTGAACCTTCGGAATGTTCTGCATGCAATAGTTCTCCCTAGTGTTGTTGCTCTAGCAACTCTAGAAACAAAAAAAATATCCAACTTGAATCAGAATGATGCCTCTATGATGAAAGTATTTGACTGTTATTGCCTCTGTCAATTGAAAAACTCTGCACCTTTTTGCTCTTCAGTATCTAACTGCTCTAGCTTCTATCACTTTGATCTTTGACTGAATCAATCACACTGATTCCTCCAGCTACATCCGTGATGCCGCTGGTCCTATCTACCAGCACTGCATCCGCACTGCACCTCCTCTCATCTTGTTGCATTGTGCTTCCCACTACTACACTGCAGCTCAATTACTGAGAAGTAAGTAACTGATCTCCCAACTGACCTCCCTATTGGGATAGAAACATCCTCTGATGATTAAGCTTCCTATGTCACTCCATCCGCATCTGTCTATACCCACCTAGCCAGTCCTGCTACTCCTCGTTAGGGCTCTCGTAGCAAGGTCTAATCAAAGTGGCTGGGTACCTCAAGGATCCTACCCCTATTTCATCCTTCTTGGGACTATCACTCCACATTTCCCCACCTCCCACCTGGAGGTATGGATGCATGTGATCCCTTTGCCCACTTGGCTCAAAAGTTCCCCCTACTGGAGGTCTCTACATGAGTGGATGCCTCCACTCGGTCTCCTCTCAGTTTCATCGGGTGTGACTGCTCAAAAACCTCCTGAAGCTGCTTCACCAATTGTGGCTCCTCCACAATTGTCTGAGACTTCTTTTGGAACTGCATGTTGAGAGGTAATGTACTCTCCATCTCAACCACCAAGTCTCCAATATTTGCCTTGCTCTTTAAGGCTTTTCATGCATCTTGAACCTCAAGAGCATATAGGTTCTTGACTTGTGAACCAATATGCTTCACCTGTCTCATGGTGATGTGTCTAAGGAAAACCTTTCCCTTACTGAATACTACATCAAATCCTTTGTCCTCCAGCATCATGATCAATACCAAGTTCTTCTTCAGTCCTGACACATACTTTATATCTGTCAAGGTAATGCGAGCTCCATGCTCCCTCTGAAAAAAAACTGTGCCCACACCTGAAAAACTATACTTTTCATCATTACCCATCGCTATGAGTATCTTGACATATTTCTCCTCCAAGGTACTGAATAGACTCTTATCACTGGTCATGTGGAATGAGGCTCCACTATCAAGAAACCAACCAAAACCCATCATTGATGAAACCATGCATGAGATGAGGGTAAAATCTAATTTGAATTGAGAGGCCAATGCCTTACCTTTAGATCCTTCCTTGGGTCCATTCTTTGATTTCTTTAATGGACAATTAGTTGCATAATGGCCCACCTCATGGCAATTAAAGCATCACACTTTAGATTTGTCAATCTTCTTCTTTCCATGAGAAGAACTCAATTTGGGATAAGAATCCTTCTCCTTCCCTTTCTTTTCCTTACTCGCTAAGGTGCAATTTTCTTCATCCTCCTTGGATGAAGAACCATCTCTGGTGCTTCTCCTGATCTCCTCCCGCATTAGATCTCATCACAATTGTTCCCAATCTAGCAGTTTCTCTCCATTCACTGAGTCTTGGTAGTTATGCCAGCTCTTAGGAAGACCGAGGAGAGCAAGACTCACCATGTCATCATCGGCTGTCGTGATTCCTACACTTCCAAAATCATCCCTATAGGTGGTGAGCTTGCTTAGATATGTAGAGATTGTGTCACTCTTTTCACACTTAATTTTCCAAAGCTTGTCTTTTAGTGCCAGCTTCCTCCGATTGTTGTTGTTCTGATATAGATCCTTCAATGTTTTCCACATTGAAAACGGTGTCTCCTTCCCATGGAGACTTGAGACAATTTGGTCTCGAACTCCCTCCAGAAGAATCCTCCTCTCTCTAGCCACACATTTCTTCCATTTCGCCAATTCTTGGGCATTAGCAGCTGCTGGCTTGGGGACTTCTTGATCAATGAAGTCCTTTAAACCATTGTCCTCTACTACCTCTTCCATGCGATCCTTCCAGGCTATATAATTTGAGCTACCATCGAGGGCATACTTGAGTCTCAAACCATTAATGCCATTGGTGAAATTTGAGATGTGATAAGAATTCGATTTCTATAATCAAGAACTTCAAACTTCGAACTTCTCCCTTCTTTGTATACTGTTCTCTACTTTGATCAACTTCAATCCAATACCATGTAGAAATTCTCACTGTAGATCACCTAATAATGCAATATACTAAAGCAAAATACTTGATCTACTTCTACAAACAAACTTGCTAAAGCTTAATCGATTTTGAGCAAGATCAAATAGAACACATATAACAGATGAAGAAGAAACAATCACACACAAACACAGAAGAATACTCTGGGCAAAGATTCAGCTAAAAACCCTACTATTTGTATTATCATACAAGTGGAAATATCTCAAGATTACACAAAGCTTTAGCTCACAAGCTATCTAGCTCTCAGTATAATCCCTCACTATTGCTCATAGACATAATAGGCAACACATATGCCTTTCTTCAGTCCTCCAAGCCTCCTATTTCCTTGCGCAATTTCTCTTGGGTCCTCTAGTTGCCACCTGTGTGAATTCCCTCTCACACACAACACTATCCTCAGACTAAACTGTGCAATCCTCAAGCAATGAATTCCTTCTGCATGTAAGAGATATCCTCATGGGAATAATACTGATAGTACGTTGTCCCTTCCTCCGATCCTAACTAGGTCTCTGACTGAACTGACATGCATGAGTTATTTATGAGAGAATATTAAGTTATCTGAAGTACACTAGTTACATGCATGCATGCATTAACTAATTGAACTCACAATCAGTTCCACAAACTATTGGAATTAATCTAACTAGACTTAACTCAATTAAATAAGCTAACTAATTCCACTCAAAGTAAAACTCATCCTGATCTCCTTAATTAAGGGATAACTTCCTCAATCAAAGGGATAATTGTTGCATGTCTTCACATAGACTTCATGTTTGATTTTCTCCAACTAATTAACTCAAGATGAATTAATTAATTATTTTTCAAACAACTGCCAAGATCAAATTCGAATTTTAATTCTCAATTTTAGTTCAGGAACTAACTAAAATTGGAATGCATCCCAAGATGTTATTTATAGGAATGTTATTTTTAGCATTTCTATTTTATCATTCCTTGTTGCTATTTCCAACACTAGTACCTGAAATGCTATTTATAGAATTTCTATTTTTAGCATTTCTTGTTGTTATTTTGAACAAGAAGTGCGATCAATTTGATAAGGCAGAGAATTCCGTGCATACCACCCCCACCCGCACCACTACCAGTTTGATCGTCTTCACCCCCATCTTCGCCACCACAGCAAATCAATATGGCAAGCATGATAAAGTTTCTAGTGTTCAAAGGAGTAGGGAATGAAGATTCGAACCAGTTTTGGTTCGTAATAAAATATGTATGGGAAGCACAAGGAGTCACAGATGAAAATATAAAGAAGGAAACGATGGTCAACACTATACAGGATCATGTGCTGACCTGGTACATTAAGCATTCCAATGACAATTCAAATGCGAGGATCGTAGATATTCAAACTGTGCTAAACAAAGAATTTAGCAGGCCAAATTTAGAGGCATAGTCGATCATTTGTTTCATGGAAATCACAATGCTACCAGGCGAGACCCCTTGGGAGTTGGATCAGATACTGAAGTGCACAATTCGTGAAGCTAACATGACATTGACAGATGGAAAACACCGCAAATGGTTTGTAGCGTCGTTAATACTACATCTAAGGAACGCGTTGTCACAACAGAGGCTAACAAGTTAGGCCAAGGCCTTGGAGGTCAAAATGAGATTGCACGAGACCCCAAATCCAGATCCTCACCTACGAGTTTAGCAGATTCACGCGCAGTTGAAAAACTTGTGCCTTGAGATGTAGAGTTTGAAACAAGACAGGACAACTCGCCTAGAAGTGCGTGATAAGGTATGGTGTGTAAAGTGCAAGAGCCAGGTACATGACAAGGACCATTTCCCGGTGTTCACGAATTACCTCGTGGGAGGAGGGCCAGTACCATTGAGACCAGAGGCACAATTAGGATTGAGTATGGCACCTGCATTATCGTGCGCGATTTGCTAGATAGGAGGAAAGCATGCTACAGACAACTGCAACTTACTACAAAAGTACACACAGAATTCACAACAGTTGTTATGCAATTTTTGTAAATCAGTAGGCCATGATAAGTGCACCTGTAGAAGTTATGAGCTGATGATGGATCAGACTCCTAGCTACAGAGTTCAGGCTGAAATGTGACCCCTTGACTAGAATGCAGGGATGGCGCGAACCAGATTTTAGGGGGCGGATGAGGCAGAGATGGAGGAGGACCAGGAAGAGGTTGCGGACAACTGATATGTTACAATTGTAGAGGGCTAGGACATTATGCCGGAAATTGTAGGAATCCAATGCGACCATCATGCTTGTATTGTACATTATTTGATCATGAGATGGAGGATTGTCCCACACCGATAGCGAGGTTACGCGATAACGGAGCACTCCAACCTCTCCTGACTCAAAACCTATAAATGATGAGGTCTCAGCCACACGGGGAAGACCTTGATGTGAATATTGTTCTCTGAAGTGGAATTATGATAGGGGATGACAGAGGCAAGCAGCCTGAAGAAAGTACTTGGGTTTGCAAGGCTCCAATGAAGGAACCAAAGTTTTATTTGGAGCGCGTTAAGGAAACCTTCATGGAATCCAAGAAGAGCTTTGTTGATGCCTCCACTTCAGGAAAGAAAGATAGACCAGATTTGGAAATGGACCTATCGATGGTCACCACTTTCCTATAAACATGCATGAAGTTTCTGCGTGACAGCAAGGCTGTAAAGGGGCTATAGGAACTCATAAATAGATTCACTGGGACCACGCCAGGAGAACCACATGTGGTTTGGAAGCTCGGAAAGCACACGATGCAAACGGGAAGGGAGATGAGATTGACCACCTAGATTGGAGAATATGAGATGGACCAAGTGATTCTAGATCTAGGATCGGACGCGAACGTCCTGCCAAAGCAAACATGGGAGCACATGGGAAGGCCTACGCTAAATGGTCTCCTATCCAACTACGAAAGGTGAACCAACAAAAGATCCTACTTATGGGGAGATTGCAGGGAATCACAATAGATGTCGAAGGAGCAAGTGAGCTAGCAGATTTGGAAGTGATAGAGATTTTTGGTGACAAAAATCCCTACCCCGTGCTATTAGGAATAGATTGGGCCACTGACATGAATGGGGTGATAAATCTAAAGAAGCACAAGATGATTTTTGAGAAAAGGTCTATGTGCGTTGTTGTACCTTTGGACCCTGCAGAAGGATCGCACTACACAGAGCCAGTGCGCGACTACAACAACAACCTACAAGATAATCGCGCAAGAGAAATATTGGGTGAATCTGACCGCAAATGGACAAATCTCATGGGACCGCAAAAGCTCCTGCAAATTGGATTCAGATGAGGAAATAGAACGATGGAAAAACTAGTTACATGAGGTAACCACACTAAACTATAACATGATGATGAGATCGCTACACTGCATATTCACAGAGGTGAGGGATCTGCCTACGTATCATGGGTTAAGTGAGGTGGATGACTTCCTAAGAAGATTTGAAACATAAGTGCTAGAACAACAACATTTCGAAGCTTTGAAATGGGTACTGCGTGCTACACCCGCAAAGTGGTGGGGTACACACAAAAGAAGCTTTGAGGACTGGCACGAATGCAGGAGGATGATGTGCATGTAGTTTGGGAGGCCTCAGATGTGATTAATAGACAAGATTGCCGGATGAAATAGTCTGTGCGCCCAACTGTCTAGATGGATACAAGCATATGGTACAAAACCTGCGCAAATGAACATAGTCTTCACGTTAGGCGACACAGTCAGTAAGCATATATGGGTGATGTAGTGGCACAAATGACCCCTCTAGCTAGGACCATGCAGTATGGAAAGACCAAGTGCGCAAAAGTTTATCCACCCAAAAACCTTTAACAAAGTGTGAGAAGCATTGAACAAGCTCCACAATGCGAATCAGACTGACTGGGACCTATGCGTACTAGTGGTTTAATGGGCTTATAGGACCATGTGCAAGAACTTGATGGTGCAGGCATCTTTGAGGTTGTAGTATGAAGCAAACATTGTAATCCCTATAGAGCATGAAATGTCGAGTTTGCGCATGGCAACACCAGTAGATACGGCAGTTCATGGAACCTTGCAAGAAGAAATCCAACAGGGAAACTTTAGGCTCCAAGAACTTGGGAAAGAAAGGGTGTGATTAAGAGCGAAAAGAGCTCTGGTAGAAGTGGAAGTCAAGAAGTTGGAGGACAAGATAAAGGAAGATTTTCTCGATAAGAAAACCAGGGTGATAAAACAGGGTGCACATGATCATGATGACAAGTTTGACGACTATCGTTGTGAATTGATTAGTCTGATGCCTTGGCTTGGACTGCACATCACTAAGTGAATCAACCAGGATGGCGTGCTTCAGATGATAAAGTGCATGATGCCACTAGTAACAATAAAAGGTGGGTATTTTCCAGGAAAGCTGATGGATAACCAGATGAAACCCTATATGGATGGCATGGCCACCTAAATAGCTGTGGAAATTATAGTCTTAGCACTACTGGTAGTTGCAAGGAGGAGAGAGACTATAAAATACTCTACCTGGGAGCTGCACACAGAAGCAAAGAGTCACAAGGTCCGTGACCACGCAAGGGCGGCTGCACTGCTGCGCAGGTTATCTAGAAAGTGACTGTTGGAGTCACTATTGACGATGTGATGCTCGACTTGAGATCAAATGCAGCGAGCGACAGGCATTTAAGATGCGATTTATGGGAAATATTTGGGAAAATATGCCACCAAGGGATAATTAATGAGCCAGATTTGGGGGGAACAGTCAAATTAAAATTCAAAAGGCGCTATAAATTACAAGGGGCTGGCCAGTGAACAACACTTGGTCATTTGTTAATTGACCAGTTGTATACCCCGTATAGCCTGAGCAAAGCCCTGTTTGACCTGTGCAGAACTTCAATTAAGCCCCTGGGTACGCGAGTGATAGATTTCTAGTGAGACATGATGGCAGCATCTAAGGAAGTTATGGAAATTATAGAGATGATTGTCGAAGAGGCCGCGCAGGACCTAATTATGGGGGATGCCCCTAAAGGCATCGGGATTGTGGTAGAAATCATTAAATCACTGTGCATGCCAAGATCAAAGAAATACAAAAAGACGATGGTTCCCATACGTGTGTCCCCGTGAAACTCGCTACGCACTAGGCTGATGATGGAGGAGAAGGGGAAAGTCGTTAATGTTGTAGCATTTTTTGATTTTGATTACATAGAATATTTCAAAAAAATTTAAGTTAGGATATGGACATAGAATAGTGAATAAACTGTTAGTTTAAAAAATATTTTTGACGATGATGTCCATATCAAAGAAAATGTTTTGGTAGCTGCTCTGAAAAATAAAGGCAAAAAGAAAACGTTAGGTAGAAAGAAAACAAATAAACTCTGAAAGTAAGCAAGTCTAAATGCCACTACTTTTTTTTTGCAAAATAATAGTTGTCTGCATCTTGTTTTAAATGCCACAACCTATGAAAGTCAAACTATTTAATCTTGGCTGCTTCAAGCTTTAAATTTAATGTTCTAGATAGAGAATAAAGATCTGTGCAAACTGTTTAATCTTGGCAGACCAGTAGTTAGGTAGAGAATAATAAGGTGCTCATCAGTTTAATCTGAGCCCTTGGAAGTTATAAGGGCAGATTTAGATAGCTTATTTTTGTTAAATAAGAAGAAAGGATAAGGGTTTTCTAGCTTAAATGCACCCATTAAATGAAGAAAAAATTATAGGATAAGCAAAGGGTAAGTAGAGAAAGGTTGCAGAAGTTTAATGGTTGATTGGACAAAATGTACATTTATCATGTTTCTATGCTCATGAGGTAGTTACACAAAGTAAATGAAGGACTACAAGTCAATTTATTAACCTTCCTCATCCTCCTCCATTCATATATTTGCTAACTTCCCCTTCATATATTCATTATCATTCATTCCATAAGAAACCCTTTTCCTACGGTAAAAACCCTTTTTACCTAGGAAAAGTAAAACATCATGAAAAATCCCTTCTTACCATATAATTCTGCTTTCCACATAAATTTTTCCCTTCTGCCCATATTTTCATATTAACACTAACCTTATAGTAATAAATCCCTTAAAATTTCCTTTTCCCATATACAATATACCTCCTTATTAAAATATCCCGAAAACCCTTTAGTTTTGATAGAAACTATGCATTATATAAAATATCTCATCCCAAATCAGTGGGACCACAGGCCTTTTAAAACAATGCATATACCATAGTTTTATTATAAAAATATGTAATAAACATATCGCAACGCATATAATTGCAGGCCCCTAAAACATGATATACATTAGTTTTGAAATAAAACTATGTAATGTTTGAAAAATCACATCGACGAGTAGCACAAGTCCCTGCTCAAGCTTAACCCTCCGCCTATTGCAATCCCCGACTCCGATGTCTGATCATGACGAGACCCGAACTCGAAACAATATATATATATATATATATATATATATATATATATCCCACATCCCATTCGCCTCATATTGCAGCTCCCCACCTAAAGCAATACACCTCTGCTGTTTGCGATCGCCGATATGCGATAAGGGGCTCGGACCCGACCCAATATATAATACAGTTCAATGTTATGTCGCGTTCAGCTCCTATCGTGGTCCTTTGTAATGGGACCCCCACCCGCCAACTCCGATTGCGATAAGAATTATTCGCCCAGACCCGATGTCATTTTCCGCCAGTGTCAATATAATTTAAAATTTGCCATATATGATTTTGCAATGATTTTCTGTGTTAAATCGATTTTCGATTGAAACGCAGAAATGACTCGAAAACTTCATTTTTACTACTAATCTCAATTTAAACCCAGATTAAGCCATTCCTGCCTTGATTAATCCTCCGTACTATTTCTGCCACTATTCATTTTTTGCCCGATGGTTAAAAAGCAAGATTGTTTCTCCTTTTAATGCATTTTAAGCACCATTTGCTCTATTTGCCTGTTTTAACATAGTTCAGCCCCAATAATTCCTCTGTGGCCATTAAAGATATCATTTTCACCTCCGATATGCCTCGAACTCCTTTTGATAGCCTATCAAGCTCAGCTGAGCCATTGAAGACCCTCTGCCACTTGATTTTTCTTAATAACTTCTAGATTTTGTAGGTAAGAAGACTATTGTTCTAGGTTTTTAAACAAAAATCCTATGTGACAGTTTGGAGACCAAATGAAGCAATTTACTGTGAAAAACACAGTAAAAACCTTAATGCATAGTAAGGGTTAAAGGAGCGCAATAAAGGTTATTTAACAGGGTGAATGATATATACAGAGTTTAAATGTATCAGATATAAGGTTAACTGAAGGAATGAGCCAGCGTGAAGGACATAAACAGTCAATCAGCTTAAAGGGGGAAAATATCATACAAAAGCCAACACAACCTGAATCAAGGGGACAACTAGAAGCAATTCAGTAGCTGCCCCTATCTTCTTGCCATGAAGATCTTCTCCATTCCTAGAATAAATCTTAAACAGTTTTAGGATATTTGTAAATTTTATTATTGTATAAATAACTCTCTTTTTGAGATGTTATGGGTTTGGAGTTGAAGATTCATAGTTCATTGCTTGTAAAGTCTTAACTGTTAATCCTACTTTGAACCTGGAAGCCACCTTTGATGGAAGATTTTGTAGACTCTTGCTGTACTAAATCTTTCTGGAACCTTAATACAAAGCAAAGGATTTTAAATATGGTCTTGCACAGTTTGTGTTATCCCGTAAGTTTTTCCAGTTTTCAATCATTGTGGTATTTCTTCATATGCTCATGACTTGCAGAGATATCTAGGTAGGAACAATTAGAGTTTCGATTGATTCCTATAAGCTCCTAAGGTGATCATCTTTTAAGAGATTGGATTAATGCAACTGTTTGTGTAGCTAATCCCCTCTAATTAATAAATCATTAGCATCTTGTGTAAGCATTGAGTATACTGCCTTGAACCTCTGGAACGTAGCTTAGGAGGTTTTCCAACTTGTGATTGTTCTGTTTTACAGTTTGGAAACTGTGACAATCGTATTTTTTGTTGTCTTCTACTCACCACTATTTTGATCTATATCACTGTGTAATGCTTTATAGCAGCCCCTTGCTGAAGTATTAATATACCCAAAAGTATTTATTACTTCAATTCTGCATCTATCTTCATTCATTTGTCTACTATAAATTTAAACCTAAAACCACCCAAAACAATTATTTTAGATGCTCTGGAATTGGTAGCCTGACCAACTACTATCTCAGAGGTATAACATTAGATTGGCGCCATTGCCGGGGATTCGAATTTCATTTAAGTTTCCCTTGGGACAAGAATATTCATTCATTATTTTCCTTTAAAGGTGATTAAAGGATTTAGAAGGTTAAAATCGTTCACCTTGGTGGCTCCACACTACCAAGCTGGCACCTTATAAACATACTAGATCTCGTTCAAAAGCTAACATAGTTAAACCTCTATCAGATCCTGAAAGGCTTTTAAGAAAAGCCAGACCTAAAAGGGGACACCACCGATCATCTTCTTCTTCCTCTTCAGTCCTACAATCTAAAGAAGTAGAGTCATTCAACCCCTATAGTAATATCCCATCTGATCCTGATTACTCCCATTTATCACCTATGGTTGCTGAACTTATAAATAAAGGAATAAATTTCAAGTCAACATACCTTATTCATTCATTAGAATCTCATCCAAGACCCACACTACCACCAGGATCACCTATCGCTGAATCTGATTTGGGTGTTAATCTACCTAAATATAAACCCACAAATTTCATATCTCCTACTGTCTATCCATTTCATTCCATTTTTAATCAACCTGAAGCTTCTTCTTCTGAACAACCTGAAGAGACCTTTTTTGTGTATACCAATCCTCTTTTTGAATAAAAATAAGGTATTCCTTTTCAGGTCCCAAAGTTAGTTCTTAAGACTCCTTTGAAGTCTTTTAGGAGATCTCCTCCTGCTTCACCTCCAACTAGTTCACCAACCCCTAAATCATCATCTTCTTCCTCTATTTCTTCTTCATCCTCTACATCCACACAAACACCTCATACCCCACCCACACAACCTCATACACCTGAAGCACCTCATATACCTCAATCACCTCATACGCCACCTACTGTCATGGCTTTCCGACCAATTGTACAGGCTAGATGTGCTGCCTTAGTCTTACCTAATAACCTTGATGCATTCCTAGCTGGTTATTTAAAATACTTCCCCAAATACAATGGAGAAACTGGTCCCTCAGGTGAAGACCATCTTCAAGCTTTCCTTGACTTTGCAGACAACATGAACATAGAAGTAGAAAATGTTTATATGAGATTGTTTGTATAATCATTAAAGGGAAATGTGAGGATTTGGTTTAGACAGTTACAAGTAGGATCCATTAGAAACTGGGAAGAGCTTACTACCATATTCAAAAACTAGCGGGGTGTTAAAGAGGATCCTCTTTATTTCCTCACAGAATTTGAAGATCTTAAAAGGAACTTCAGTGAACTAGTTGCAGATTTTATCAAAAGATTTAACAAACTCTATCACAAAATGCTTGCTGATTATAAGCCCCCTATAGGAGCAGTTACGTCTAGGTTTTCTAAAGCTTTCGATGATGACTTTGTTGTTATGCTACGAGAAAGAAATTCAAGAACTATTGAAGATATGCAAACAAACACTATAGAAGTAGAAGCAAATAATGCAGCCTCAACTTCTTTAAAACTTAAGGAAGAAAAGGCCCAAAGAAAACTTAAAACTGCTCAAGAACCCTCTAGTTCCTCAAAGACTAAGTCAGAAGACTCAAAAATAGATGAAATAACATCTCTTCTTAGAAACCTATTGAATAGGATTCGAAAGATTGAGACCCAACCTAGGACCATACCACAAACAGTTGCTAGACCTCAAAACCAAAATCAAGGTCAGTATAAGAGAAACCAACCGCTAAAAACTCTTCAGAGACCTACCAATGATCAATAGGTTCCTACTCCTTTATTGATATATGACCAACAACTTGATGATAATACTATGACAATCACTGAAGATAGTAATAGTATTGATTCTTCTTCTTCCATTCAAACAACCATCATTCCTCTCTCACAACAAAATCAAGTTCAAGAGGATCAGGAAGCTGCACAAGTATCTAAATATCACGCTTATTCTAAATTTTTAATTGTAGAATTAAATAAAAGGTATGATCTCAGGCCTAGGCCTAGTCCTGGGAGACCTCCAAAGGAAAATCTAGTGATTGAACCACGTACCAAAACTGTTGAAGCTCAAAAAAATCTTATTTAGCCCTTAGATCAGTCAATTGATACTTCCCAAGCTGGTAAAAACATTTTGAATGCATTTAATGTTGAAAAATAATTAGAGAGGGCTAAGATCCCAATTCCATTATCAAAACTTTCTAAAAACCCTGGTTACAAAAGCCAAGTCACTAAATGGATTCAAAACACCTCAGTTGATGTTGAAGGTGATGTTATAAGCCTGCAAGATGAAAAACGAACAGTAGTTTTTGGCCCTAGTTCAGACATGATAGATGAGATAGTGCCTCCCTTCTATGTAACTCTTAAAACAAATGACTCCATGTTATACAATTGTATGCTTGATTCAGGAGCATCACACAACCTTATGCCAAAATCGATTATGGACCTTTTGAAATTAGATATCACTAAATCCTACCATGACTTGTATACCTTTGATTCTAAAAGGGTGCCCTGTTTAGGATTGATCAAGGATTTAGTGGTTACCCTTGCCCAAATCCTAGTTAAAAGTGTAGTGCTTAACATTGTTGCTACAAATATCCGTCCCAAGTTTGGAATGCTCCTTTCTAGGTTGTGTTGTGCCAAACTAGGGGGAACTCTACAGATGGACATGTCATATTATGCTACTATTCATGTTTATGGAGGACAACAATTGAGATTATAGAGAGAGGTAATATTTGCACATACTATTTGTAAAACTGACCAACCAAGGAACCATCCAATATATGCAATAGATCAAGACTTTGGTTGCTTTCAGCTCACTTCAAGCCAACACAAAACTCAAGTCAAAATTGAAGAGGTAGTTGAAAGTTCAAAACCAAACCAAACTGATACTTGGAAATTGTTCTTTGATGGCTCTTGCATGAAAGATGGGGCAGGAGCTGGTGTAGTTTTAATTTCCCCTGAAAAAGAAAATATAACACAATCATGTAAATTATATCTCAAAGTCACTAATAATGTAGCTGAATACGAAGCTTTCCTTTTAGGATTGAATTTAGCCAAAAGCTTAAAAGTACAAAACTTGAGTGTTTTTACTGATTTTGAGCTTATTGTTAAACAAGTAAAGAATTTTTGCGAGACTAAGCACCCAAGACTTAGGTCCTATCGTAACGAAATATGGGATACAATTGAAAACCTTTTCGATGCCTTTAATTTGACTCACATTCCCAGAGATCAGAATGTTCACGCAAATACCTTAGCTGTCTTTGCCAGTGCTTTTAAAATCCCTGATCATACTGATGTACTCTATCAAATTCAAGTCAAATACAGGCCTTCTGTCCCTGATAACCTCAAACATTGGCAAATATTTGAACACAATGAAGAATTGAAAATGTTTCTCCAAGTAATAGATGATTTTTCATTTCTGCAAATTGATGATGAAAGAACTGAAAACACAGAAGGGAATGAAACTTTATATTTTAAAGCCCAGATTGCCAATCATGACATTATCCAACTATCTAATAATTTTATTCCAAAAGGACTTAGTCCTTTAGAAAAATTATTTGATCAAAATGATGTTTTCCAAAACCCGCTGTCTATTTCTTCAGAACATGACATTGAAGAGATTAATGTTGGAACCGTTGAAGATATTAAAAACTTCAAACTGTGTGCATCTCTAGACCAAGAAATCAAAATCAGTATTTTAAGTTGCTGCAAAATTATAAAGATGTTTTTGCCTAGACTTACTCTGATTTAAAAACCTATGACACATCTTTAATATAGCACAAGATTCCTCTGACTCTAGAAGCAAAATGATATCAGCAGAAGCTTAGAAGGATAAATCTAGCTCTTCTACCAACTGTAGAAAGAAAAATTAAGGTAATGTTAGATGTGCAAATCATCCTCCCTCTTAGATATTCTAATTGAGTTGAAAATCTAGTTCCTGTATAAAGAAAAATGGATAAATAAGACTCTGCATGGATTTTAGAAATCTAAAATAAGGCATCATTAAAACATAATTATCCTTTGCCCAAAATGGATTAGCTATTGCAAATGGTTTCAGGATCACAAAGACTCTCTATACTTGATGGTTTTTCATGCTATATTCAGGTAAATGTTGATACAACGGACAGAGAGAAGAAAACCTTTACAACACCATGGGGTACATTCATGTACACAAGGATGCCATTTGGCTTAACAAATGTTGGAGCAACATTTCAGAGAGCAATGGACATCGCTTTCTTGGGTTAGGTAAATAAATTTGTGGTTATTTATCTTGATGACAGAACTGTTTTTTCTAAATCTGATCAGAAACATTTAAAGCACTTGATGAAGGTTTTTGACAGGTGTAGAAAATTTGGAATATCACTGAACCCAAAGAAGTCCTTGCTTGCTATCAAAGAAGGAAAAATTTTGGGCCACATAATTTCAAAGGAGGGTGTAGTAATTGATCCCAAATGAGTATCTTCCATAGAATCATTGACCTTGCCTAGAAACAGAAAGGATATTCAAGCTTTTCTGGGAAAGATAAATTTTCTAAGGAGATTCATTCCCAATTATGTAGAGATAGTCAAGGATATAACAAACATGATCCGAAAGGATTGTGAAGTCAAATGGATTCCCTCTTCTAGGCATGAATTTGAACAAATAAAAAGAGCCATATTTGAAGCTCCCACATTAGCCAACCCCGGTTATACCAAGCCATTTAGTATTTTCTCTTTTGCCTCTGAAACAACCCTTGCTGCTATTTTATTACAGAAAAACAAATATTCCCATGACCAACCCATAGCCTTTTTCAACAAGGTTATGAGAGATGCTAAGCTAAAGTATGACATCATCGAGAAGCAAGCCTATGCCCTTATTCAAGCTTTGAAATCATTCAGAATGTATGTCTTACACTCACCTATTATTGCTTGTGTCCCAAATAGTGCTGTCAAACTTGTCTTAACTCAGCCAGACACCAATGGGAAAAGAGGTAGATGGATCACTCAAATTCTGTAATTTGATCTAACTATCAAGACTACCAAGCTAGTAAAAGGTCAAGGATTAGCTAAGCTTCTAACTGAATCCAACTGAAAATTACTTGGAATCAATCTTGTTTTAGAAATACAAGGGAATAATGCACAAGAACCTTTCTTTCAGTCTCAAGGGAAGAATACACAAGAACCTTATGTCCTTGCAAAAGGGGAGAATCCACAAGAACCTACCCTTCATCCTACAAGGGAGAATACACAAAAGCCTCCACCTTCAGAGAAAATTAGTCTAATACACATTAATGAAAACTACATGCTATCAAACTGGTATCAAGATATTGTTAATTTCTTGATCAATTTTTAGTGTCCAGCATCATTCTCCAAAACCCATTGTAAAAATCTCAAGTTGAAATCAGCCAAGTACTGCATTATTAATGCAAATTTATACTGGAAATATCCACTTAACATTTTGTTATTATGTTTAACAAAATCTGAAACTGAAGGAATCATTGATCAGTTTCATACAGGATTTTGTGGGGGACACTATGCTTGGAGAGCTACAACATACAAGATTCTGAGGGGAGGATTTTATTGGCCCTCATTGTTTTTACAAGTAGGAGCAAAGGTAAGAGGATGTGTTCCTTGCCAAATGTTTGTTGGAAAATAGAAATTAGCAGCTCTTCCACTTGTTCCATCACTAGTTTCAGCTCCTTTTTCTCAATGGGGATTAGATTTTATGGGAGAGATTCACCCCACTTCAAGTAATCAACATAGATGGATCCTCACTACAACAGATTACTTTACTAAATGGGTGGAAGCAATTCCAATTAGAAATGCTACTGATGCAGTAGTAATTAAGTTTATTGAGGAGAACATCTTATCTAGATTTGGTTGCCCAACTCAAATTGTAACTGATAATGCAACATCTTTTTCTATTGTTAAAATGATTGAATTTTTCCAGAAATATCAGATTTTGCTACATCATTCAACTCCATATTACCCTCAGGGTAATGGTCTTGCAAAATCATCAAACAAGAGTTTGGTAAAGGTAATAAAAAAGGCACTAGTTGATCATTAAAAGAGCTAGGATTCACATTTGATTTATACAATATGGGCAAACAGAATAACTCCAAAGAGATCAACTGGCAAATCTCCACTAGTCTATGGTAAAGATGCAATTTTCCCTACAAATTTGGCTTTCCCTGTTTTACAATTTCTGCAGGATACAATAGATGAACCTGATGATTTTCTAGAAGAATAAATTAGATCGTTGGCTTAATGAAGATAGAGATGAAGTTCAATACAAATTGTAGAAATATGAAAATAAGATGAAGGTCTTGTTTGATAGAAGAGCCAGAGAAAGGGACTTTAAGGAAGGTGATTTAGTTCTAATATGGGATGCCAGGAGAGAAGAGAAAGGAAAGCATGGCAAATTCAACAATCAATGGTTTGGACGTTTAGCAATTGCTGAAGTAAAGGGTAACAACACTTTTGTGCTGCAAAATCTTGAGGGGCAATATTCCACTTATCCTGTAAATGGAAGGTTTCTCAAACATTATATTCAGTACTAAGAAGGTGAAATAGTTTTCATTGTACATAACTCTGGTTTTCTTTTCCTTTCCAAGATGTTAGTGCGATATTTTTTACAGCAAGGACTCCATAGCCTTAGGAGAAGGCACATGGATCTGCAGGTTCTCTGCATTCTATAGGAGAAAGCAGTCCCTAGATGGAGCCAATGTTGTAGCATTTTTTTGTTTTGATTAGATAGAATATTTCAAAAAATGTTAAGTTAGGATATGGACATACAATAGTGAATAAAATGTTAGTTTAAAAAATATTTTTGATGATGATGTCCATATCAAAGAAAATGTTAGGGTAGTTGCTTTAAAAAATAAAGGTAAAATGAAAATGTTAGGTAGAAAGAAAACAAATAAACTCTGAAAGTGAGCAAGTCTAAATGCCACAACATTTTTTCTGCAGAATAATAGCTATGTGCAGCTTGTTTTAAATGCCACAACCAATTACAGGCAAACTATTTAATATTGACTACTTCATGCTTTAAATTTAATGTTCTAGATAGAGAATAAAGATCTGTCCAAACTGTTTAATCTTGGCAGATCAATAGTTAGGTAGAGAATAATAAGGTGCTCATCAGTTTAATCTGAGCCCTTGGAAGTTATAAGGGTAGATTTAGATAGTTTATTTTTGTTAAATAAGAAGAAAGGATAAGGGTTTGCTAGCTTAAATGCACCCATTAAATGAAGAAAAAATGATAGGATAAGCAAAGGGTAAGTAGAGAAAGGTTGCAGAAGTTTAATGGTTGATTGGACAAAATTTACATTTATCATGTTTCTATGCTCATGAGGCAGTTACACAAAGTAAATGAAGGACTACAAGTCAATTTATTAACCTTCCTCATCCTCATTCATTCATATATCTGCTAACTTCCCCTTCATATATTCATTATCATTCATTCCATAAGAACCCCTTTTCCTATGGTAAAAACCCTGTTTACCTAGGAAAAGTAAAACATCATGAAAAATCCCTTCTTACCATATAATTCCCCTTTTCATATAAAATTTTCCCTTCTGCTCATATTTCATATTAACACTAACTTTATAGCAATAAATCCCTTAAAATTTCATTTTCCCATATATAATATAGCTCCTTATTAAAATATCCTGAAAACCCTTTAGGTTCGATGGAAACTATGCATTATATAAAATATCGCATCGCAAATCGGTGAGACCGCAGGCCTTTTAAAACAATGCATATACCATAGTTTTATTATAAAATAAAACTATGTAATAACATATCGCATCGCATATAACCATGGGCCTTTAAAACATGATATGCATTAGTTTTGAAATAAAACTATGTATTATTTGAAAAATCACATCGGCGGATAGCACAAGTCCCCGCTCAAGCTTAACCCTCCGCCTATTGCAATCCCCGACTCCGATCTCCGATCACAATGAGAACCAGACCTGAAACAATATATATATATATATATATATATATATATATATATATATATATATATATATATATATATATATATATAATCCCACATCGCATCTACTTCATATCGCAGCTCCCCACCTAAAGCAATACACCTCCATTGTTTGTGATCATCGATATGCGATAAGGGGCCCGAACCTGACCCAATATATAATATAGTTCAATGTTATGTCATGTCCAACCCTTATCACAGTCCTTTGTAATGGGCCTCCCACCTGCCAACTTCGATTGCGATAAGCGATATTCACTCGGACCCAATGTCATTTTCTGTTAGTGTCAATATAATTTCAAATCCGCCATATATGATTTTGAAATGATTTTCTGTGTTAAATCGATTTTCAATTTAAACGCAGAAATGACTCGAAAACTTCATTTTTACTGCTAATCTTAGTTTAAAACCAGATTAAGCCATTCCTGCCTTGATTAATCCTCCGTACTATTTCCGCCACTGTTCATTTTTCGCCCGATGGTTAAAAAGCAAGATTTTTTATCCTTTTAATGCATTTTAAGCACCATTTGCTCTGTTTGCCTATTTTAACACAGTGCAGCCCCAATAATTCCTCTGTGACCATTAAATCTATCATTTTCACCTCCGATACGCCCCAAACTCCTTCTGATAGCCTATCAAGCTCAGCTGAGCCATTGAAGACCCTCTGCCACTTGATTTTTCTTAATAATTTCTGGATTTTGTAGGTAATAAGACTGCTATTCTAGGTTTTTAAGCGAAAATCCTGTGTGACAGTTTGGAGACCAAATGAAGTGATTTACTGTGAAAAACACAATAAAAACCTGAATGCATAGTAAGGGTTAAAGGAGTGTAGTAAATGTTATTCAACAGGGTGAATGATATATACAGAGTTTAAACATATCAGATAAAAGGTTAATTGAAAGAATCAACCAACGTGAAGGACATAAACAGTCAATCATCTTAAAGGGGGAAAATATCATACAAAAGCCAGCACAGCCTGAATAAAGGGAACAACAAGAAGGAGTTCAATAGCTGCCCCTATCTTCTTACTTTGAAGATCTTCTCCATTCCTAGAATAAATCTTAAACAGTTTTAGGATATTTGTAAATTTTATTATTGTATAAATAACTCTCTTTTTGAGATGTTATGGGTTTGGAGTTGAAGATTCATAGTTCATTGCTTGTAAACTCTTAAATGTTAATGCTACTTTGAACCTCGAAGCCACCTTTGAAGGAAGCTTTTGCAAACTGTTGATGTAATAAATCTTTCTGGAACCTTAGTACAAAGCAAAGGATTTTGAATATGGTCTTGCACAGTTTGTGTTATCCTGTAAGTTTTTCCAATTTTCAATAATTGTGTTATTTCTTCATATGCTTATGACTTGCAAAGATATCTAGGTAGGAACAATTACAGTTTCAATTGATTCCTATAAGCTCCTGAAGTGATAATCTTTTAAGAGATTGGATTAATGCAAGTATTTGTATAGCTAATCCCCTCTAGTCAATAAATCATCAGCATCTTGTGTAAGCATTGAGTATACTACCTTGAACCTCTGGAACGTAGTTTAGGAGGTTTTCCAACTTGTGATTGTTCTGTTTTACAGTCTGGAAACTATCATAATCATATTTTTTGTTGTCTTCTACTCACCACTATTTTGATCTATATCACTATGTAATGATTTATAGTAGCCCATTACTGAAGTATTAATATACCCCAAAGGATTTATTACTTCAATATTGCATCTGTCTTCATTCATTGGCCTTCCATAAATTTAAACCGAAAACCCCCCCAAAAAATTATTTTAGATGCTCTGGCATTGGTAGCCTGACCAATTACTATCTGAGAGGTACAGCAGCTAACATAGAAACTGACGAGGAGGAGGAAGACCTGGAGGACCTTATCATCGAAGAAGATGAGGACAAAGGCATAGAGGAGGAAACTGAGCCTATGCACCCTCCAACAAAGCTTCCCACCTATATCTCGCATGGAAGGGCAAGGCTAAAGTGCCCAAAGATCTTGACGAGAGCAAGAGCTCTCTCCAGACCCCACTCCTCCTAGACAACATCATTTTTGAGGGCACGCACTTGGGATGGGTGCCTAGCATAAAATTTTAAGATTGGCACCTCATTGACAACGAGAAGTTCCCTCACCTATAGATCGTGCAACTCATGAAGCCTAAGCAGAAGACCGCAGTGGGGGTTACCGAATTAGAGCCAAAAAAGTGGTTGCGTGGAGTGGAAAACACAGGGCTACTTAACCTACTATGGGTGTTGCATTTCCACCGCACCTCAATAAAAACTTTCGTCATCAGGCAGCTACTTTGCCTGGTGCATGGTGGGTGTTTGTGGATGGAGGAGCCCATCCCCATCACGGACCACTTGACTCACCACATTACCCAGATTCCATGTAAAGGATAGGACCCCGCAGCTATTTTGGAGGGGAAAAGCAGTGAATTGGCCATTGCGGAGGCCATGAAGAAGAAGTATAAACTGAAAAATAAGAAGAGGGGTTACGCCATATCCAACATTAACGACAAAGCAGTAAGAGTGGTGACCCAAATATTGGAAAGTAAGGTTATGTGCAAGTGTCGTGCAAATGAGGTACTCGCGCCAGTGGTAGCACTTACTGAGCAAAAAGCCGAGGGGGTCCAGTTTAACTAGTCCAAGTTCCTCTTCAAGGAATTCTTGGAGAATTGCCGCAGGGCTCAGGAATAAGGAAACACATTCCACTATGTGTGGTTTCTGCTATCTATAGTGCTCATGGTAGGGGAATTTCCGGAGGACAGTCAATTTTCCACAATTGACAGGGATCTGTCGGAGGTCGCGAAGTATGCTTCGCTCTGGGCCACAAAGGATGCAAACCGTATCCGCGACAGTAAGATATTCTGGTTGTTCATGGAGATGAACCTCAGAATGGGGATCAAGTGCAAGCTGTGGTTATCACCCACTGTCTACAATAGCCTGCAAAGTTTTGAAGAGTTTAAAGCGGATGTCCACAACATATACATCAGAGTGTGCAAGGACCTTGCCAGGGAATGGAGAGAACTACCCTTTGTAGCCACGGACGATGTAATCTTTGACGTACTAGAGACACGGCCGTCGAAGTGGCATGCTCTAGACATCACAGTAATGGAGAAGTTTGTGGTGTAGAGGAAGAAAGAGGAGGCCAAACAGTGCTTGGCACAGTTGGTAGAGAAGAGAAGGAAGGAGGCAGCGGCAGTAGAAGTGTAGGAGGCGTGGGACACTGCACAGACAATAGCTAAACAGGAAAAGGATGCAACAACTGCAACAATGCAGGACGCAGCCATGAAGGCATGTGAGGGCCAAAAGTCACCTTCGCATGGGCAGGAAGAAGAGAAAGAGGAGGGAGGCGCGGACCCAAAAACCACGTCAACATAGCTGAAGCACCAACATCTGACTAAGCGGACGGGGCTGCAAAAGAGGGTCAAGGCATCAAAGTTTCCTATTGACCTGATCACCCTAATCAAGGGTGATATGTACGACATCGACGAGACAGTGCGTGATGTCACCTACGAGGTCCTCTAGAATTTTATGCAGGAGAACCAGATTGTGTTGGGGGCCATTAGAGCGCAGCTGCAGGAGTTGCAGTTGTGCACTCCTGAGGCTGGTACCCTTTTGACCAGCATTGTAGTAGGGACAACTGGAGAGGAGAAGATGCTACATGCTCGAGTGACAAATACCATAGTGCTGGCGGAAGAGGCACTGGTGACAACAAATGAGGTCAACAGAACTACGATTAACACACTAAAGGGTATCGTAATCAAAATGGTTGCACTCCCGCGGGAGACATTATACGTTCTGGAGGATTGGATTACTGCAGAATTATGGGCTAGGGAGAGTCGTGCACTACAAGTACCAAGCGACCAGAAGATCAAGATGGAATAGTTGAGCTTGCAGCATGACGAAGTGGTGTTGCCGAATCGATAGCTAGTACAGGTACTGGACGAAGCTTGTTAAAGCATCCTGAGCTGGCCATCCAAGCAGACACACTAGTAGAGGTGCGCATCGACAAGTTAGCAGCAGGGGAGCACAAGGCATGGGAGGAAATGACAAAGGTTGAGCTAGAGCTGAACCTTCAAATCGCAGAGTTATGGTTGAAGGCGCAACCATCCAACCCTCCGGAAGTAAGAGAACATCGCGCCAATGCTATTACAGCAAGACTGGATGAGATCGATAGTACAGTAAGGGACTACACTAGAATGTTGGAGGAGTCATTTGAGGTCCTCACGAATCGGTAGGAGGACCCCAACATTCAGCGCTTAGAGATGGAGGTGCGTGAACTCCAACAGTAGTGTTGGGCATGGAATCCTCCCCACGAAACGTTTTGGGGTTCAAAGCCCAAGTTTTGAGTTGATCTTGTTGTAAAGCTCCACAAATTGTGGGCGTGGGGGGCGAAAGTATAATAGAGTCATAGGGTTGTCCACCCTAGTTTCGTAATGTAATGTCGGCTAGATAGACATACCCATGGTCCATGGACCATGGGATTGTATAAACAGAGTGAGGCTCTAAGTGTAGAAAGGAAATAGATAATAGGGGAGAAGAATGAAAAGTCTGTGGGTCGTAGAGTAGGAGAAGGCTCTACAGCTGAGTGCACAAAGGCCTAGTAGAGTCTGCAGCTAAGTGCGCGGACCCTTGCAGCTGAGTCTGTAGGGTGGATTCGAGTCTGTAATCAAAGAGGAGATTAATAAATAGAGGTTTTGTTGTCAATTCTATGTATATGTTCCGAGTTATTATATGTTTGATATCATTTTCAAATATATTGTTTCTTTAGTGCACGCACTTGCATGAATGGTGAATCTTGTTAAGTATAACTGAAAATGTACAAATAAGCTAAGTTAATCAACTAATATTAGATTACTAGTAAGGACTTGGGTAATAACATTGTTCGACCCCCAAGTAGGGCTGTGAAAAGGTATCATCTCAGGCTACGAGGAACAGGTAAGTGCGCATAGCAATGTCCACACATGATCAAACTGCGGACCACTTGACACCATCAGACATCTCCAGGGTGTGGAAACCTGGTTCTAGCACCCTCCCCTACTACTTCGGGTGAGACCTCAGTCTATGCTCCACAGACTGTTACTAAAAGCACCAATAGTACCAGGATTTGTTTGGCTACATCACCTCTGAACCAGGGTCAGGCATCAACAAGCCAACAAATGGTTTTGTTGTCGGGACCAGGATCTGCATGAGGGATTTTTGATGTCGTGTCATTGGAATCTGACAAGGAAAGAAATTGAAGGGTGGTTGGACAGAAAAATTCACGATTTTGTGGTGCATGAAAATAGGAATATGCGAGTATCAAAGGAACAGTGGTTAGAGCACTACTTATATATGGAAATCCATGAAACTTTTTTTGCATCCTTCCCCTTTGAGTTGTATGAGTGGGTCGCAAAGCTAGCAGATAGTCAGGGAAGGTGTAGGCTCAACAAACCAATTGTGTGGACTCCAGAATTGGTCTGCAGACTAGAAGCATCGGAAGATAAGATCACACATGCTATGGACCAATGGCTCGATCGAATTATAGGGTGGTCTATCACCAAATTCGTGGTAGACACGACAATCAACTACAACAAGGTAGAATGACACTTCCTCAAAGGACCGCGAGGTAAGTACATTAAATCTTTGAACACTGGGATTAAAATGATATTGTGTGAAAAGCAGGTTATGCGAATAAATTGATGTTTTGGGCTAGGCGGAGTGGGAAGATCTATAGAAATGAAGGTAGCGCAAAGATACAAAATAGCCCCTTGATTTTGCCTTGGTGAGAAAGCGAGGAAGAGCTCACGAAAGTTTCACCAAGAAGTGTGACCAGTCTGATAAGGCAACGAATTCTGCACATACCAACTCCACCTACACCACCACTAGTCTCACCACCTTCACCCCCCTCTCTACCCACACCACCTCCGCCACCACTATAGTTCAATATGGCGAGCACAATAAAATTTCCAGTGTTTAAAGGAGTAGGGAACGAAGATCTGAACCAATTCTGGTTCGTAGTAAAAGAGGTATGGGAAGCACAAGGAGTCATGGATGATAATATAAAGAAGGAAACAATAGTAAGAGCATTGCAGGATCGCACACTGACATGGTACATTAAACATTCTAATGACCTTCCAAATGCAGGGATCACAGGTATCTAGGTTACGGTAAACAGGGAATTTAGTAGGCCAAAATCAGAGACACAAGCGATTATCGAGTTTAAGGAAATCACTATGCTTCTAGGTGAGATCCCCTGGGAGCTGGATCAGAGACTAAAGAGTATGATTCATGAAGCCAACATGACCTTGACACGTGAACAACACCACACATGGTTTGTGGAATCACTAACGCTGCATCTAAGGACCGCATTGTCGCAACAGAAGTTATCCACCCAGGCCGAAGCTTTGGAGATTGCAATGAGACTGCATAAGACCTCGATACAAGATCCTAGCCTGGGAGTTCAACAAATCCACGCGCAACTGAAAAATTTGTGCCTGGAAATGCAGAGTTTGAAACAAGACAGGACAACTCGCCCAGAGGCATGCGAGGAGGTATGGTGCATAAAGTGCAAAGGACAAGGAAATGACAAGGACCATTGTCTAGTCTTCATGAACTACTTGGTGGGAGGAGGGCTGATGCCATTAAGACCATAATCACAAAGACTGAGCATAATGCCTGCATTATGGTGCAAGATTTATTAGATAGGAGGAAAACATACTATGGATAGTTGTAACCTATTACAGAAGTATATGGAGACATCCCACCAGTTGTTCTGTAATTTCTACAGACCAGTAGGCCATGAAAAATGCACCTGTAGAAGTTACGAACTGATGATGGATCAAACTCCTGCCTACAGAGTTCAGACCAAAACATGATCCCTCAATCAAAATGCAAGAATGACATGCACTGGATTCCAGGGGCGCGGATGAGGTCGAGGTGGAATGGGACCAAGAAGGGGTCGTGGATAGCTAATTTGTTACAATTGCGAAGGGCCAAGGAATTATGCCTATGATTGCACAAATCCAATGAGTGAATCATGTTTATATTGTACCCAGTTTGATCATGAGATGGAGGACTACCCTACATTGATAGCAAGGTTGCACGATAAAGGAACACTCCAGCTTGCCCCGACTCAAAACCTACAGATGATGAGGTTTGAGCCATGCGAAGAGGACCCGAACGTAAACATCGTGCTCCAAAGTGGTATCACAATAGGATAGGACAAGGGAAATCAACCTGAAGAAAGTGCATGGGTTCGCAAGGTTTCCACAAAGTAACTTGAATTTGATTTGGAGCACTCGAAGGAGACGTTCATGGAAGATAAAAAGAGCTTCACTGAGGCCTCCACTTTAGGTAGTAAGGATCAACTAGAATCGGAGATGGATCCTTCAATGTTCACTACCTTTCTGGAGACATGCATGAAGCTGCTGCACCATATCAAAGTAGTGAAAGGATTGAGAGAGCTCATCACTAGGTGTGCTGGGTCAGGGGAACTGTGCGTGGTCCAGAAGCTCGGAAAGCACACATCGCGAATAGGAAGGGAAATGAATTGACTATGAAAATCGAGGAGTATGAAAAGGATGAAGTAATTATGGATCTAGGATCAGACGTGAATGTATTGCCAAAGTAGACATGGGAGTAATTGGGCAGGTCCGTGTTGTAGTGGTCCCCTATTCAATTGTGAATGGCGAATGAATAGAATATCCTACCGATGGGAAGATTGCAAGGAGTAACGGTGGATATTGAAGGTGCGAGCGCACTTGCAGATTTCGAAGTGATAGAGATTGTCGATGATAGCAATCCCTATCCCGTGCTACTGGGAATAGATTGGGCCACTGACATGAACAGAGTGATAAATCTAAAGAAGCGCAAAATTATTTCTGAGAAAAAGTCACTGCGCGTAGTGGTGCCCTTAGACCCTGTGGAAGGATCATGCTACACGGAGCTAGTGTGCGATGATGATCTAGACTATATCTGCAAGATAACCACCCAGGAATAGGATTGTGTGAATCCAACTGCGGATGGTAGGATTTCATGGGAGCGCAAAAGCTCCTGCACATCGGATTCGGATGAGGAAATAGAACAATGGTAGAACCGGTTACATGAGGTAACCATGCTCAATTGCAACATGATGGTAAGATCACTACACTGCATGACAACAGGGGTAAGGGATCTGCCTATGTATGACGGGCTCATAGCGATGGATGAATTCCTGAACAAATTTAAAAGAGAGGTGCCAGAACAGCAGCACTTTGACACTCTCAAATGGGCATTGTGCGCTACACTCGTAAGGTGTTGGGGTATGCATTAGACAAGCTTTGAGACCTGACACAAATGCATAATAGTGATGCTTATACGGTTTGGAAAGCCTCAGTTGTGGATGGAAGCCGGGTATGATGGACGAAACAACCTGCACACCCACCTCTCCATATGGGTACAGTTGTATGGTACACATCTTGCATGAACGCACACCATCCTCGTGATAGAAAATAGGAACAACAAGTCGGAGTGGGCACGACGAAGGCACAAACGATGAAGTATGGTACGACCAAGCACACTGAAGATTATACGTAGGGAAGCCTTTGACAAGGTGTGAGAAGTACTGAACACGTTCCACCATGTGAGACACACTGACTAGGACCTGCGTGTACCAACAGTCCTATGGGCTTATAGGACCATGTGCAAAACCTTGACTGCGTAAGGACTTCTGAAGCTGAAGTATGAAGCAAGGGTTGTGATCTATACGGAGCAAGCAAAGCCTAGTCTGTGCATAGCAACACCCGTAGATACGAAGGTTTGCGAAGCTCAGAACGAAGGAATCACAGAACCGTGAGAAACAGAACACATAAACGTCGAGAAAGAAATCTGACAGGGAAACCGTAGCCTTCGTAAACTTGAAAAAGACCGAGTGTAGCTAAGGGAGAGAAGCGCTTTGATGAATGTGGAGGTCAAGAAGCGGGAAGACAAAATAAAGGAAACATTTCTCGTCGAAAAGCCAAGGATGGTAAAGCAAGGTGAATACGATCATATTGACAAGTTGAAGGACTATCGTCGTGAATTGGTTAGTCTACTGCCTTGGCTTGGACTGCATATTTCCAAACGAAGTGACCAGGGTAGTATATGAAAGTAGTAAAGTGCATGATGTCGATCACAAATATGGAAGGTGAGGATTCTCCATGAACCATGGTCGAGGACTGGATGGAGCCCCACACAGGTGGTGTGACCACCTAACTAGCCATAGGAAGAATAGTCTTAGTGCTCTGGGCAGTTGAAAAGAAGTGCGTGACTATAAACTATTCTACCTGGAAGTTGCACGATATGGGAGATGTGCATAGAAGCATAATGTCACAAGGTTCGCGACCATGCATGGAGGGCTACGCTACCACGCGAGTTGGCTTGGAAGTGACCATTGAGGTCACTATTCACGATGGGATGTGTGATTTTAGGCAAAATGGAGTGGGTGATAGACATTTAAGATGTGATTTATGGGCAAGATTTGGGAAAATCTGCCACCAAAAAAGCATTAATGGCCCAAAATTGGGGGGAGCAGTAGAATTTGAATTCAAAAGGCACTATAAAACACAAAGGGCTAGCTAGTGAGCAACACTTGGTCATTTGAGAGTTGAGCATTTGAGTAGAGGACTAAGCATTGAGAGCTAAGTGGTAAGTGAGCCCCTAAGTTCGCAAGTGACAAAATACAACCTAGATACAATGACAGCCACTAAAGACAGTTTGGGAATCGAAGAGGTAACTACAAGCGAGGCCGCACATACCCCAATGGTGGAGGACATCCCAGAAGGTGCCAAGAAAGATCCCAAAATCACCGCGAACACTGAGGTCCAAGAAAGATAAACAAGTAATGGGTCCCATATGCGTGTCCCTGAGGAACCTGCTATGCAGTAAGTTATCAATCGCTGAAAAGGGGAAAGCTGTCACAATCGACACATATGAGGAGGAAGAAGATTTGTAGGCTCTTATCATCACAGTCGAAGAAGAAGAAGACATGGAGGAAGACATTCAATCGATATGCTTTGTGACAAAACTGCTTGCATATGTCCCTCCGCAGAAAGGGAAAACCATAGTGTCGAAGGACCTTTACGAAACCAAGAGTTCACTCTAGACCCCACTCCTCCCAGATGGCATAATGTTTTAGAACCCGCACCTGGACTGCATACCGACCATGAAGTTCAAAGACTGGGACCTCACTGATGGTGAGAAATTCCCTCATCTGGAGACCGTGAATCTCATGAAGCAAAATAGTGTGGGGGTGGTGACAATGTTAGAGCTACAAAAGTGGTTGCATGGAGTGGAAAAGGTTGGGCTACTAAACTTCTTATGGGTGTCGCATTTCCACCGTGTGGCCGTAACCATTTTCTTCATTAGGCAACTGCTTTTCCTGGTGCATGAAGGGTACCTATGGCTAGAGGAGCCTATCCCCATTATAGTAGACCTAATCCACCACATCTCTTAGCTCCCCTACAAAGGAAAGGACCTCGCAACCATATCAGAAGGGAAAGGTAGTGATTTGGCCCTCACGGAGGCCATGAAGACAAAATACAAGCTAGAGAAGAAGAAGAGGGGATACACTATCTCCACTATCAAGGACAAAGTGGTATGCGTAGCTACCCAGATCCTTGCTGGAAAGTCATGTGAAAGTGTCGCGTAGATGAGGTACCTGCACTAGTGATCGCACTGGCCGAGGAGTGCGTAGAAGGAGTCCAGTTTAACTGGATTGAATTCCTGTACATAGAATTCTTGGAGAACTGTCGCGAAGCCTGGGAGTAGGGTAAAACCTTCCACTATACACAGTTGTTGTTATCCATCATGCTCGTAGCGAGGGAACTACCAGAAGACAGTCAATTCCCCCCAATTGATAGAGATTTACCAGAGGTTGCGAAGTACACTTCGCTCTGGGCCACGAAGGATGCAAAAAGAATATGTGACACCAAAATATTCTAGGTGCTCAAGGAGGCGAGCATCCAAATGTGGATCAATTGGAGGCCACACCTATCACCTATGGTGTACAATAGTCTGAACAATTTTGCAGAGTTTAAAGTCGACAGGAATAATGTCTACATCAGGGTGCGCAAGTATACAACGAAGCAATGGACAGAGCTCTCATTTATAGCCACCAACAATGCTATCTTCAGTGTCTTGGAGACATGGTCTCTGGAATGGCGCTCTCGAGATCTAGCAGAACTGGAAAATGTGGCAGCACAGAAGAAAAAGGATGATACCAAGTTCCGCGTCACCCAATTGGCTGAAAAGAGGTAGCAGGAAGTAGCATCAGCTAAGGAAAAGGTAGTGCGGGAAGCGATGGAAGCGGAAACAGTAGCATAGGTGGCAAAGGCAGGAACCGTGAAGGTGAGTGAGGGCAAGCAATGTCCTCACAAGGGCAGGAGGCCGAGGAGACAGAAATAGCAAAAGGGGGCGCAGACTTAGGGACCACGTCCACACAGTTAAGCGGCCACACATTGAAAAATGAGCAAGACCAAGGAAGAAGGTCAAGGCCTCGAAGTTGGCCATTGACCCAATCACCTTAACTGAAGGTGATCTCCATGACATTAGTGAGATGGTCCGTGATGTCACAAGTGAAGCACTTCAGGATTTTATGCAGGAACACCAGACTGTGTTGGGGGCCCTCAGGGCATAGCTCCAAGAGTTACAGATGCGGACCCCTTAGGTGAGCACCCTTTCTACCTGGTGAGCTCCAGTATTGCAGCAATGATGATGCAACTACTAGGACTCCCTACTTTACTTTTATCAACCTGGTAGTTCGTAACAAATTTGGAAGCGACGGTGCTATATGCACAAGTACTAGCTTTTACTGTAGGTTGTCACTTGATCAGCTGGCACAATTTCGCTAGGAGCTTAAGCCAACTTCTTTGAGTTCTTAGAAGAAGCTTTTAACTATGATGGATAAAGGCTAACTCAAAAAAGGCTTTTCTACTTACAGAAAGAAGATGAAAGCTGAAAGGAAACGCAAACCTTAACAAACCCTAGTTTTACAGACTAACCCTACTTGTGCAAAAAAAGAGATGTACAACTACTAAAATTGATGTCATGGACTATTGTAGAGGTAAAATACATGCGTTTAAGCTAATTCTGAAAGGAAATATGGAAAAATCATCTTTTTGTATTTTTTAGCAATTTTATGCAAAAATTATTATGGATCTGTTTTAACTATTTTTGACTGTGCAGAGGTTTATTGGTGAAACAAAATGGATTGGGTGATTGTAGGGGGTTAGGAAGGTATGGAGAGGACCTAAGGGGTCCCTAGAACCCTTATGGAGACTTCCACTATGCTCAGATCTCGAAAAACTGCTCGCGTTATCTTCTACAGGAGGATGCAGGGGATCTATAGGAAATTCTACACGAACAGGCCGAAAGTGATTTTTTTGAAGATGGATGGAGGAAAAATGGTGGGAAGTGGGAATGAAGGATGGATAAGGTTTTTAAGAGGTGTGGGACCTGGTAAATGAAGCGAAGGAGTGATGAAGATGGTTGGATTTGTTCAAGGATGTAGAAAGGAATGTTGCACAAAAATATAGAAATTAGGGTTAGTTGGGAAAATGTGGTGAATGAAGGGAAGAAATCTTGAGTGAGGGGTTGGAACAAGTTGCATGATGGAGGAAGGATAGGTAGGGATGTATTACAGGTGTTCTGCACATTACTTTCTGAAAATTGATCCAAACAAAGACAAAAAAACATAGATCTATCTACGTTGACCTAATCTACTCTTAAAAACCAGAAATATGATGAACAACAGTGTATAAGTAGAAAATTATGCAAGAGAGCTATGGAAACTAAGAAAGAATAGATCCGAACATGAAGACACAACTGATATCAACTTTTCCAATTCAAAATCTAACACTAGCAATTGCATTAGAAGGAAAAAAAAGTGTTTTTGTGGCAGCCCGTGTACCTTGGTCTCAATTCATGATCCTAAGGAGGGAGAACTGAGATTAAGGACTACTTGGTAGCCCTTTTGTGGATCTTTTCTATTGCCAAATTGTCAAACCAACCTGAAGCATGAACAACTATCTAAATCATCAAAAGTAATCTAAGTAATGAAGCAAGATTCTACCCTAAATAACAGAAATTATTCTAGGAATGCAAGAAAAACACATTAAATTACACAAAGGAGGTACTGGTACTTGGGTTGGCCCCAACCCCAAGAGCTGCAGGATCCTAGAAAGATTGGAGCTGGTGCAAAGCAAGATTCATCTTCATTGATCAAAAAATAATAGTTACATCCCACAAACTGTCTACAAGAAGAAGCTTGAAAATGTGTTGATACATAGCTACACTAAAGTGTGAAAATGGACTACAAAATGACTAAAATCTAACTAAAATCTGACGAAAAAAACTGAGGCCCTAAGCCTTCTTATTTATACAAATGGGGACCTCCAACAGTCCTCCTAAAATCAAGGAACTCGGCTTCCTCGAACTAAAGATAACAGCAGTCCTACTTGACTTGCTTAGCTGCCCTTTGGCTTTGTGCTTCGAGTTTTTGATTGAGAATTCGAGGTAAGGGCTCATAAATGAAGGGGACACCTTCCTACAAATCCTCTTCCTTGTTCTTCCATGATTTTGGATGCCAAGTGCTCATTAAACCTTTGATTTTGTCTCAAAATTGACCAAAACTCTGCATAAAACACACATTAGACTTTTTGGCATAATGACTAACCCAATTCACTCTATTAGCATAAATATAATAAAAAACATGCAATAAAATAATGAGAATGGTGGATTAAGTCGAATTAGGAGGCTAAATGAGCCCATATAATTACCCATTTCTGGGGCTCATCACTACCCACCTCGCAGCAAGATCCTCAGTAGAAGAGAAGATGCTACGCATACTGATGGAAAACATGATAGTTTTACCAGAAGGGGCCCTAGTCACAACAAATGTGACTGATAGGTTTTTGATTAACATGTTGAAAGGCCTTGGCCTTAATTTGGTTGCCCTTCCACGAGAGACACTATATTAGTTACAGGATGGGATAACCGTTACAGGGTGGGATAACAATAGAGCTATGGGCCAGGGAGAGTCTTGGAATCCAAGTTCTTAGCGAACAAAAGATCAAAATGGAATAGATTAGTCTGCAGTGCAATGAATTGGCATCGCAGAACCAATATTTGGCGCAGGTGGTAGATGACGCCTATCGATGCATATCAGAGCTGGCCATCCCAGTAGATCTACCAGTAGAGGTGTGGATCCATAGATTGGCAACTGGAGTCCGCAAGGCCATGGAAGAAACAACAAAGGTTCAGTTGGAGCTGAATCTTCAGATCACCAAGCTGCAGTTGAAGGCACAACCTTCCACTCCCATGGAATTCATAGAACAACACATTAGCACCATCGTAGCAGGGATGGAAGCAATTGGCTGTGCAGTGCGACACTATACCGACATGTTGGAACATGCACTTGAGGTCCTTACGACTTTGCAGGAGGACCCAAACATCTAGCGCCTGGAGATAGAGGTGCGAGAACTCCAGTAGCAATACAATAGTATCAGAGGAATTGCGTAGACAGTCGTCCTCACTTAGTGGCTTATGAGGATGCAGCAAGATAAGGCACTAAAGGTGCAGGTGGATGTTGTGCGACACAAGGAGGCAGTACTCAAAGTGTGCGTTCAGCCATGGATTGACGAGGCCTTCACAACCACTACACATATCGAAGGAAAGCTCATACACATATAGGAGATGGATGCGTAGATGCATGGAAGCACGCTAGACACAAAAGTCTCAAAGGAACAGATGCAACAGGTTTAGCAAGCAGCAACTCAGTGCACTTCGGATATCCGTACCATTCGAGAACAGTTGGAGGGAATCAATGCCAAGATCGCCGCACCGATGGAGTGACTCGAGGGTGAGTCACGATGTTTGTGTTAGGGTCCTGTTGGACATGTAATCCACCCCACAACATGTTTTGGGGCTCAAAGCACAAGTTTTGAGTTGATCTTGTTGTAAAGCTCCACGAATTGCAGGGCATAGGGCGCAAGAGTATAATAGACTCATAGGGTTGTCCGCCCTAGTTTTTTAATGTAATGTTGATTAGATAGACCTACCCATGGTCCACAGACCATGGGATTGTATAAATAGAGTGAGGCTCTAAGTGTAGAAAGGAGATAAATAATAGAGGAGAAGAATGAAAAGTCTAAGTGATTGAGTCATAGTGCGAAGTGTGTCTTTGGGTCATAGAGTAGGAGAAGGCTCTGTAGCTGAGTGTGTAGAGGCCTAGTAGAGTCCACAGCCGAGTGCGCGGACCCTGCAGTTGAGGGCATAGGATGGAGTCGAATCTATAAGTGGAGAAGAGATTAATAGAGAGAGGTTTTGTTGCCAATTCTGTGTATCTGTTCCGAGTTATTATATGTTTGATATCATTTGCAAATATATTGTTTCTTTACTGCGCGCACTTGCATGAATGGTGAATCTTGTTAAGTATAACCGAAAACCTACAAATAAGCTAAGTTAATCAACTAATATTGGATTACTAGTAAGGACTTGGGTATTAAAATTGTTTGGCCCCTGAGTAGGGCTACATGAAAGTAACATCTCAGGCCGTGAGGAATTGTAGGTGCGCATAGCGACGTCTATGCAGGGTTGAACCATGGACCACTTGAAACCATCAAACATCTCCAGGGTGCGGAAACTTGGTTATAGCACCCTCCCCTACTACTTCAGGTGAGACCTCAGTCCACACTCTGCAGACTGTTGCCAAAAGGGCTAGTAGTATTGGGATTTGTTTGGCTAAATCACCTCTGAACTTGGGTCAAGCCCCAACAAGCCAACAAGCAGTATGACAGCATCAAAGGAAATACACAGACGGTGGCCCTCACTCAAAGGCTCACATAGATGCAACAAAGCAAAGTTATGAAAGAACAGGTGGACACGACATGACACAAAGAAGTAGTCCTGAAGGCATGCATTCAGGCTTGGATCGATGAGGTCATCACCATCACATCAACAATTAAAGGCAAGCTGGCACAAATGTAGGGGACATGGGAACAGGTCCAGGGAAGCAGTTCTGACATAGTGTTCTCATAACAACGCGTATAGGAGATCTAGCAGGCAGCTTCTCAGTGCGCTGCTGGCGTTGCAGTGGTTCGATTAGAGTTGGAGGGACTCCGAGCGAAGATCTTCGCGCTAACAAACTAACTTGAGGGCAAGTCACAATGTCTGTTTTGGGTGCTTGTTGGGCATGGAATCCCCCAAGGCATGTTTTGGGGCTTAAAGCCCAAGTTTGGTCCAAGTCCTTTGTAAAAGCTCCATGAATTGTGGGCATGGAGTGTGAAGTCATAATAGAGTCACAGGGTTGTCCGCCCTCGTTTTTGTAATGTAATGTTGGCTTGATAGACCTACCCATGGTCCGCAGACCATGGGATTGTATAAATAGAGTGAGGCTCTAAATGTAGGATAGAGCATAACTAAGAATAGAAGCATGAGGAATCTATGAGATTGATTTGAAGTGTAAAGTGTGTCGTTGGGTCGTAGAGTAGGAGAAGGCTCTCCAGCTGTGTGTGCAGAGGCCTTGTAGTCCACAACTGAGTGTGCAGACCCCTGCAGCTGAGTGCGTAGGGAAGGTTGAGTCTGTAACCATTGGAAGAATTAATAAAGAGAAGTTTACTTATTTCTGTGTATCTTTTCTTGTTTAATGCATTATTGAGTATAGATTTCAAGTGTACTTTTTATTTGCTGCGCGAAATTATATGAGTGTGCTGTATAATTAAATATAACACAAGGCTTCTATTTACATGAAGATAACTAACTGGTGAAGGAAGATAGGTAAGATCTCAGGTGTGACTTAGGGCAATAGCGGAGAGTGCTACTTTAGCAGTACGGAAGCCCCACAACCCCTCGTTAGGGCTACACAAAGGCAAGTATATTAGAGTGCGAATGCTGGGGAAGTGCGCAAAACAACCTTCACGTGAGGATGAGCAGTTGGACCAAATCAAACTCTCGGACATCTCAAGGGTGCGTAAACCTGGTTCCAACACCCCCCCATACTACTTCGGGTGAGACCTCATTCCGTGCTTCGTGGACTGTTGCCGAAAGGGCCAGTAGTACAAGGATTTGTTTGGCTAATTAACTCTGAACCTGGGTCACACCCCAACAAGCCAACATGTAGTGTAATGTTTAGAAGAAACAAAGGGTCTTAATGAGCATGTACACCATGAATTAATTAAGCAAGAATGAAAATAACATGCAATGATATTCCCATCAAAACAGAGCTTTATGCAAATAATTTTTCCTATAAACCTTAAGGAAAACCACTAAATAATTGATGAATGGAAAGAGAAGATGAATATATTTCATATAAAACTATAAAAGAGAAAAAACAAATCACAAACTTAGTGCACATGAATTCCTAAATAATAGTTGCAAACTGTATCCTTTGATTTCCAGAAAATGTCGAAGTACAAGCTACAATAGTTCTCCCCTCTGATGTCCACCCTATTCTATGACTGAGAAAATGATACATATAAGCCAAAATAACATCTCCCTACTCTCAGGGGTCAAATCCATGAGTCTAGGAACTTCTACATGAGGTTTTCCAACCAAACCCTAAAGACTAGGGAGGTTAAAACAACTCCTCCAATTAACTTTGACTCCAACCACACTCATAAATGAGGCTAAATTGACATAAAAATAGCTTTAAAAAGACCAATTACTCACTATTACATCATATTTACATTAGGATTAATAAACTACACCATATAAATGTGAATCCAACTGACCAAACTAGAGAAAGATTTCCACAGGCAAAAACGCAGCAAATTTATGAGAAAAAGCAGTGAAACTGGAGAAAACACAACTAATTTGGAAAAAAGTAGTTTTTGAAGGCCTTCCCGAAGTCCAAATTCTGATCGTGATGGCTCTTTGTAAAGATGAGGATCTCTGCTACAAGATGGACTCTTCCGGAGCTGAAAACGCAACTTCTAGCCCCTCAAAATTTCATTCTCCCACAAGTACTCAGGAAAACGTAGCGTGGTCTTCAGCAGAGTGGTAGAAAGGTGGTTTTTGGACTTTTTCACCTATCAAATATTGCTAAAAGTATGTTACCCTTAGGTCAAAAATGATGTATGAACCATGCCAAATCCAAATATGTAAGAAAAAATGAATTGGATCTCTCCAACAAAATCACAGCATGGAGCACGCTACGTTTTTGTCTCCATGATTGTGTTAAAATATGCAATAATTCTCAAAAAACCAAAATTCCTCCAAGACTCTTCAAAATTGGTTTGTGAGGTCCTCATGTTCTATGCTATTCTATGACGGTGGAATCAAAAAGAAAATCCAACTTTACCTACCCTTTTTTCTTGACCAGGGTTTCATTGAGTTTCTCCTTTAACTACTTGACCTTAACCCTAACAACCTAATTCCTTGTGTAATAATGCATGGTAATGTGTCTCTATAGCTTGTTGTCTCTGTTATCCATCTTGATAAGCTTCTCCAAATGAAAATTCACCTTGACAAGTGAACGTTCACTATCGTCATTGATTTCTACTATAGTTAGGCCAACTGAAGTCATCTGCTCCTTTTATCGTTGAAGTGCTCTTTTGAGGCCTTTGGTCCTTGGCCTTTTCCTCGTTACCTGTTCCTGGTGTTCCCCTAAATCCAATGAATCTATCACTTCCTTTCCTTTTATATCCTCTTTGCCAATATAAACTTCATGCTTTTCCAAAAGATGTTGCTTTACCTTCAACTGCTGATTCTCCAGCTCTAGGAATGAAATCATGATGTATTCCTTTGAAAAATGGTCCTTGGTCATTTGTTAGGCCCCTATACTACTAGTGTAACCCCTTATTGTTAGTAGTACAACCCCCTTATTTATTGATGTACCCATGTAGTGCCCATATTGTTACTCTTGTGCCCCATAGAAGCCCACTATTGTTATTATTGTGCCCTTACATTATTATTGTTATGTCAGCTCTGATTATGTTATGCCCCCTTAGACTCCTATATATAGAAAGGAGGTATTTTCATTTGTATAATCCAAGAATTGTTCATTTATGTAATGTAAAGGAGGTCTCCCCCTCGAAGAGGCTGAATTCTAAGGCTTTGATCTATCTTTTCTATCTTTTCTTGAGCTGGTTTCATAACATTTGGTATCAGAGCTTTGGATTCTAGGGTTTCGCTGCTCCAAACAGGTCATTGTGGAATTTTTGCTATAACGTTTTTTCTGTGACGTTTCAGAAGTCGTAAAAAAAACCCATTTGAGAAGAAATTTCGCTGAACCTTGCGTCCGAATTTCACAGATTTTCGCGCGATATTTGCGGAGATATGATCTGAGGAAGTTGGTCTTTTTGCAGACTCCTGAATTACATTCAAAACAGGTGACCTGGGTAAAATCGTCATAACTTTCTCTCCGAGCATCAGATTGAAATTTCGTAAGAAGGTATAGAAAGAGGACAGACTTTAGTTTCTTGTGTATCTCTTTTAGAACCAAAGGTCAAACAATTGACACGTGGAACTTCATACAAGTTCGCTCTTCTGTAAAGGTCTATAATCAAGTCATCTTGGGAGATTGTGCATAACTCTTTCTTGGAGAATCCAATTTGGATCAGACTAGTGGCATTGGAAAGAGGACACAGAGGGCTACTACAGGTAGCAATATCGGAACTTAAATATTTGAAATTATAGAGTTACAGTCATTTCAAGATTGAGGTCCTAAAATCAAGAAAAAACAAGATGAGGAAGTTTGATGGCAAGGATTCGATAAATTGGATACTTCAGATGGAGCAATATTTTGATCTACATGGTGTACCACTATTACAAAAGGTATGTATTGCATCTTCATATTTAGAACCGGATCAATTTTTATGGTATAAAGGGCTTTGTTCTCGTAAACAACATGTTACGTGGTCAATTCTCACGGAGGAAATGATAGCACATTATGAGGATACAAAGAGCAACACCTTCTTTAGAGCAACACCACAGCAATTGGAAAGAGTAAAAGGGCTTTTTGACATATTGGAAAGTAAAATTATGGCAACAAGGAAGTCTACCCCTCACCACTACAAAGATGGAAATGTTGTTTCTCCTAGCCTTCCACAACCTACAAGGGTTACACCACAACAATTGGAAGAAAAAAGAGAGAAAGGGCTTTGTTACAATTGTGATAGCAAATGCACTAAAGGTCATAAGTGTGCCGAGAAGAAATTATTTTACATAGAGTATGAAGAGGAGGAAGAAAAGGACCAAGAAACATCAAAAGAAGAGGATATATGCCAGGACTCAACCCCAGAGAAAGAAGAAAAGAATCAGACCATATCTTGTAAACTATTAGCAAGAATGGCCACTCCTCAAACTCTCAAGATAGAAGGACATATGAAGAAGAAAAGGGTGAAAGAAGTGAAAGATCACGTCAAGAAAGAAGAAATGAATCCAACCATATCTTGTAATTCATTGGTCGGAATTACCACTCCTCAAACTATCAAGCTTGAAGGACATATCAAGAAGAAAAAGGTTCAAGCAGTGAAAGATCACATCGAGCATCAACAACAAGTTCTCCAACTTTTAAAGGATAACGCCACTTTGGTGCAAAATCAAATGAAACAACAGGAAATGTTGGCAATACTACATGCACTTAACAAATGGTGACCTTACCGAATGGGAAGACTCTTCAAAGATGAGGATGTGGAAGCATTGTTTTGTGCTATTTCTATTATCCAACTAAATTGGATAAGCGAAGAAAGGGGTGAATGGAAGAAGGAAAAAGAAGTATGGTCACTTATTCAAAAGCTGCAAAAGATTCCAATGCAAACAATATTGCCAGAATTTGAAGAGGAAGGAAAAATCATATTAGAACCTGGAGTAGTCACAGAAACAAGAACCCAACAGCTACGAAATCGATCAATTTCAAAGTATCTCATCAAGTGGAAGAACTTAGCTGCTGAAGATTCCACATGGGAGGACAAGAATTTTATACGGAAGCATTAAGAAATACTCAAGCGTTGAGTACAACACTTTTTGAAGGAGAGGGGCATGTTAGGCCCCTATACTACTAGTGTAACCCCTTATTGTTAGTAGTACAACCCCCTTATTTATTGATGTACCCATGTAGTGCCCATATTTTTACTCTTGTGCCCCATAGAAGCCCACTATTGTTATTATTGTGCCCTTACAATATTATTGTTATGTCGGCTCTGATTATGTTATGCCCCCTTAGACTCCTATATATAGAAAGGAGGTATTTTCATTTGTATCATCCAAGAATTGTTCATTTATGTAATGTAAAGGAGGTTGCCCCCTCGAAGAGGCTGAATTCTAAGGCATTGATCTATCTTTTCTATCTTTTCTTGAGCTGGTTTCATAACATCATTTCTATCTCAACATATTTCTCCATTATGACCTATTCAATTGTCTTATGCTCCTCATTAGCCTTCAAATCAAACATGTCAGTGTCAAGATGAAATGTTTCCTCATGCTATGATTGTGATCCCTACTTTGCTGATGTTGTTGATGTAAGCTTGGCCCCTTCCACAAGATGCTGAGTAAACACAAGACTTATTCCTTTCTGATATTTTTGAGTCACTTCAAGCCTAGGTATCCTCTCAACTGCAATTTTTCTAGATAAGCTACCTTTCACATGCTTAGGTGGTGTTGATGATGTACTAGGGCTTGTAGATTGACTAGTAGAAAACAATAGAACATCTGACTGAATGAAAAGTTTCCCAACTGATATTCTTTTGAGTTAGCTGATGCAATACAATAACCTTGATGAGGGCATGGTGGAAAAGTCTCTTTTCATGGTAAGTTTTTCTATGCTGCACCTTTTCTTACATCTTAGCAAGAATTTTGTAGAGGTAGTAGGCTAGGTTTAGTGGCTCTACCCCTGTGAAATGCATGAGAAATCTGACATGGTATTTGTACAATCTTGAGAATCTTCCTTCACATGTAAAGTATCTCATTATAACCTTCATCAATGGATAAAATTTGTCAAGGATTTGTGCAAAAGGAAAAACCTTCTTAATAGTATGTTTGTGGTGGCCTTTGATGAAAGGTTGATAGTTTTGTAGGTTTTGTTAGTGTCAGTATCTTCATCCCTCCATTGGTGATCAAAATTCTCTTTCTAGATGCATTTTAGATGTCTCATCCGATTAGCTGCATTCCATTAGGATCATGGATCATCTGATGGTAGTGGCTCTTTATCAAATTTCCCTTATGGTCTTTACTTGCTGGTCTATTTTCACAAATTCAGGTCATTTACAGTCATCTTTTGTCTTTACATTTGCAAAAGCCATTTTTAGGGTTTTGGGTCTCATTAGGTCTAGGGTTTGTCATCATAGTCTTATAAAAGCTCAATAATGGTAAACAGGCACATGGGGAGGTCTAATAAGGTCTCAGCATCAAAAATTTCAATAATGACATGCTTAGTAATTGATTTTTCCTCAAAACCCTGTTTTGAACAAAAACAAAGTTTTATGTTCTTTATATAAAAATTTCAAGTAATTTTAATTTTCCTATATGTGATAAGTTTGGAAATGCAGCCCTGGGTCACCTTGCCAAACTCCTGCACTCCAGCTCCTGCAAAAGAGACAAGAAAATCAAAGCATTAGTCCATCAAATGTCAAAAAGAGAGCCAAACTGCAAAACAGAGTTTTAAAGAACAAAGTGAGAAAGCAAACTTTAGAAAGTGGGTTTTCTAAATGAAAAAATTAAAGTCAAAAGGTATATAAAGTGTTTCTTGTGTTAAAGACTTCATTTTTGCTCAAAGAGAGATAGAACAAGTGAAAATCATGTTTTTGAGGCGAAAAGGGGGAAATCGCAGCAAAACTTAGAAGTCTCCCTAGGTGCGGTGCACTTGGGTATTGGCACGATGCACCTGCTCGGCGCAGCACACTGAGCACAGAAAATACAAAGGAACTTTAACTGGCGTGGTGCACCTGGGTGTTGGCGCGGCACACCAGTCTGCCAAGCTCCAAAATGATCTTGTCGAGCTCCAAAATCTTGCAAATGTCATTCCTCAACTAAGTAAAACCTCCCATTTTTCCATTGCAAGAGATTTAGTCCTACTTCATGGTGTTTTAATAGGTGAAAAATCAAACCCTAATTTTCTGCACAGTTGCATTACAAAAACTGTCTAGGGTTTTGTAATTTGTCATTCTTGTTGTTTTACTCCCCTGCATCATTTTCACATTCCTTTCCACTGAAATTTCACTCATTTCAATTCCCTTTCCCTCTCCCATTCACACTCATCCTGCCCCCTATCCCCAAAACCCTAAAACCCTAACTCCTAATTCACACTATTCCCCAAACCCTAATCTGCATTCCCACACCCCATCACTCCCTAATAACCCTACAACCAACATCAAAATCCTCCATTCATCAGTCCCACTCATCAGTCCCATTCATCAAACAACAATCACCTATTCTTGAAATAAAACCTCTTCATACTCATCATTTTACACCATACAATGGAAAATATTGAAATAGATTTAGCTTATGAAAGGGATGAGGAAACTGTGAGTGATTCCTCCCAAGAGATTCATGCACCAAGAAAACCACATAAGGGAGGAAAACACATCCGGGAGGAGCCCACTACACTCATAGAGCTATTGGCTTGTCCTCTTGCAATAACATGTTTCAAACATCAGTCTTGCTACCAGTTTTGTGAGATGGTGGAAAGGGTGAAATACCACCATGAGCTTGTTAGAGTATTCGTTCTTCATCTTCACAATGCTCAGGTCAATTTAGCAAGTGTTACCTTCACTTTGTCACCTGAAACTATAGCTAAAGCAACATGTATTCTGAATGTGGGTGAACAGTGGAACAAAGGAAAACTTGTGGACAAAGAGCATTATGAGCCTTATATCAAGGCTAGTTATCAAAAGAAAATTAGTAGGGTCTTTCCTTTCAGATACCTATAGGAAACTTATGCTCCACTCATGAAACTCATTATCAAATACTTCAGTTGTGAAGGGAGATTTTCTCGATTGTACACTTATCATGTTAGATTATTGATGCATTCACTAGAGTGAGGATGATGAACCTCCCCTATTTCATATGTAGAAATATTGAGAAAATGACCACATTGGTGCAAAGAAAACCTCCTCATCAATAGTACAACATCATTTATCACTTTGCATTGATTAATATTGTTGTTTTGCATCAGCCGAGCTTGTTGAATGTTTCATGGGATGCTTTCATTTCACATGAGGTTTTCAAAAGCCCTCAAGTGACCCCATCAGTATTTCAAGAGGCAGGAGGACCTTCAAATCAGAAAGAGGTTCATGAGATTCAAACTACAGGTGTGCCAATATTTATCGCTTATGAAAAGGGCACAAGGAGATTATTTGTAGCTATTAAACGAGTATTACCTCCACCTAGGATGGAAGGGGTCTTGTTTCCTTCATTAGACCATAGGTAGATGCTATCTTCACCCGGGGTGAAAGGGGATTTGCCTTCTTCTTTAGAAAAGCAAGTATAGGATAAAGGGAAACAACCATTGCATGATGAAGGGCCTTATGAAGGTCAAGAGAGAGATTTCATTTTGATTCGGGATGAGGATACTGATTTGGGCTCCCAAAGCTCAAAACTCAAGGAGATCATCAAAGAACAAGAAGCTCACATTCATGACTTATCTCTTAACCTTGAAAGAGTTAAGTGGATCATAAATTACCTTGAGCAACATAACGAGCAGTTGGAGCATAAGCAAACAATCATGGAGTTGCAAAACATAAGGGAAAACAGTCAAGTAGCAAAGATGAGGAAAGTCAAATTGACACCACTTGAGCAAGAGATTGATGTTGACTGGGACGCTTAGTTAGAGAGGGAAAATATGCACTTGGAGAAGCTTCTTAAGAAATCCAACAAGGATAAAAATATGTTGCGGCATATGGCTTATCACTATTTGGCACGAAACAATCTTTTCAAAGTAAGGATAAGGAGCCTAAAAGCCAAGTTGAGGAAAACTTTGAGGAGCAAGAAAGAGCAAGATAAGCTCAAGATTTTGGCTGAAGATTCATTGGCCCAACATAGTACCTAATGCAAATCACTCATTCCAAATTTCAAAAAATTTGGCAAACGTTTTGGCAATTTTGATTTTTTCATGGAAAAAACAGGTTTTTCCAGCTGGGGCATAGCGCCACACGGTGCTCACTTTTGATAGGGACCTCCTTTGGAGGAGAAATTTACATTTTTGGATTCCTCATTAAAAATTATGCATATCCAGAAATTAATAGGAAGTTTTGACAAGTGTTGGGCCTCCAAAAGGGTCAAAAACACCTCAAAAATGCCCTCTTTGCCACTTTTTGGCCACACAGGAAGTAGTGTTGGGAGAACTGATTTTTGCAGCGGCAAATGGACACCAAATTCAAATATTCCACTTGTCCTAGAAAGTAGGTAGACAAGCCTTTCCAACAAGTCCACCTAGAACAATTTTGGTGAAGGGGAAGGCCTCCACAATCAGCTAGGAAAAAGCACTATGCACAAAGAAAGTGGCGCTATGCACAGGATGAAAAAGTGCCAATTTTGCTCAAAAACTCTTTTTTTCGCCTAGTTTTCTTCTAGTTTGACTTTTTATCTCTCATGGTCAAACTAATGATGTTGTACTTTGATGTAAAAATGATTAAAATTGACTCAAGGAGGTAGATACATCATGTATAGGTGGTTTTGAACTGAATGAATCAGTTTCCTTGGTTTTAGAGGCAAGCTATTCCACTGCTTATTTTTCAGTTCTTAGTTTAGACCTTGTTGAAACAGCTCCTAAACTCATGAATTCAATCCATAAAGGCTATCATGATTGGTTTGTTGCCTATTTCTAGTACTTTTTCAGTCATTTGTAAAGGTTTGACTCTTGTGAATTCTTTGAGCATTATTGTACATTCATCTCTGCAGTTTAGCAAGGAAATAAACCATGGTTTGTAGCATTTTGTGGGATTCTTGTCGTAAGGTGATTTAGTATTGTTTTTCCTTCTGTGATTCAAGTTTACATGTGTTTATGTGTGCCATCATATCTCTCTTTTCATCTTAACTAAATGAATCAAGGAGAAAGGTAGAAATCATTGATGTTGCAGTGCTCTACATAGGTTTTGTTTAGCTATACATGTTTTCAACTGTTTGAAGAGGATTCCTAATACTTTCATGCCCTCTCCAACTCCTCACCAGTATTAAGACTTTCCATTTCAATTAATTCAAAGTACTAACGCATTTTCCTACCTAGCCCCACGAAAACCTCTGCAAGACTGAGTCCATTCCCCGGACCCAAAACTGCCTTTCACTTTTGATCCAAGAAACCAATATAAAACTCAATCAAACTCCTTTGAGCATATACATAGCCTAAAATTAGTCTTTATATCAGTGATCTCAAGCTTTACTTGCTATATTTTCCTGAGATTGACAAGGAGAGAGCCCTCTCCCAACCTGGTAGGGCTAGCTAACAAGTTAAGTGTGGTTTGATGTTACCCTAGACCTGCCTTTCTCAACCTAAGGTAAATTTATGCACTAACATATTGGAAACCATATTGGGGAAGAAAAGTTTGTTATCATTGTTTGCTTTGTAGACTACAGACGGAGCCTGAAGTTAGCTAGGTAGCCTTCGAACTACTCTTGCTTTGCAAGTGCATAAGTAGATGAATGCTACTTCAGTCAATCTCCTATTTAGTTTATAAATTGAAAATCTGAACTAAAACTATTACCCCAGTATCTTAAATCAATTATAAAATTTGGATGATGAGTTTAGAATTTGATAGGCTAAACAAATTGATAATCTCCATTTGATTTTGGGAATAATTCAACACACTGGCTTCCAGACGATACACCAGGGCCAATACTGATCCTAATCCTCCCCCTATGTATGAAAACCCAAATCTCATCCCAAGAATTCTCTGACAAGAAATTTATGTGATTCTCGTGTCTAGATTTCATTCATGTCTAGTTGGTTTGGAATACCTTGAAGATCTTGAGTTTGATGAACATTTTGATCTATCATTGTTTGAAACTAAATCTGAAAGTGTTGTTGGTTCTACTGTCCTAAATCCAGAGTTTGTTAAAGATATTGAAACTGAAAAGGCTAATAGATCAATTGATGATTATATCTTGAATCTTCAAACTTCCATTGTGGCTACAAACATTCCTGAGTTCTTAGAATCTGCATCCGAAACTCTTGGTTCATCTGTTGTTGTATCTGGTTCAGAAATTCCTACTGAAACTCCTTTCATTCCCACCATTCATGTGCAACCCACTATATCTGATCAGATACCCCCTATCTCTTCTCCCCCATCAACCCCTTCAACACCTCAAACATCTCATATTTCCTCCCCTCCTTCTACACCTCATACACCAATTACATCATCTACTATTGTTGTTCCAACTCCTCCTATATCCCCAAGGCCAGTTTCAAATCCACCTAGAGCAATGGCTGCCCAATATGCACCTCTCGTTTTTCCACAAAACTTGGATCCCATGCTTGCTGACTACCAAAGAAAAATTCCATTGTTTGATGGTACCCACGGTATCACAGTGCAACAGCATGTGGATAAGATGACCAATTTCTTTGACCTTCATGAGATAGATGAAGAAAATGTGACCATGAGATTATTTGTGCAAACTTTTGGAGGCGAAGTGCGGAAATGGTTCAGAGCATTGCCAGCTGAGACTATCAATACATTGGTAGTTCTTCAAAGACAATTCTTGGATCGTTTGGAGGTAGAGAAAAATCCTCTTCAAATTCTTCTGAATATGAAAATGTAAAGAGGAATGTTGGTGAAAGTGTCCAGGATTATTGTTTTAGATTCAATATTGTTTATAATGCAATTCCCGCTGATATAAACCACCAATGGGGTTGGCTTTGATTAAATTTCCTGATGGATTTGATCTTGACATGGCATATCAATTGGGAGAAAGAGATCCGGCCACATTGGAGGATATGCAAAAAATTGCAGTGAGCATAGAGGCAAATCTGCTAGCTAAGAGAGCTAGAACAAAGACTGAGAAGAAGGTGACCATAAAGGAGGAAGCTTCTTCCTCAGATCATTTGCTTCTCAAGATCGAGAATATGTTTGATAGACTCACAATTGTAGATAATCCTGAGACACAGATTAGAAATCCAAACTTCCGTGGTTAGCAGCAACCACAGTTCAGAATCAAATAACGGGAAAAAAGAGCACAAGACCAAGAAACACATCAGCAAGTTAAAACACCCTTACAGTAGGATTTTGTACATGGTCTTGAATTAGATGATGACGAGAATATAATAGGAGAGGAGAATCATTTCTTTACACCTGATGGTTTTCCAATTTATATCACGGAAGATGAGGAGTATTCAGAAAGCCCAACTGTACAAAAGGATGAAGATTTTATCTTAGAAAATGAAACAGTCCTAGAAGAAGAATCTGATGAATATCAGAGGGGATACATGAATGCCTTGATAGCCCAGCAACGACAATATTCACTCAAGAGTAGAGAGGTACCCATTAATCCAATTCAAAAGAGAAAGGAAGTGACAACACTAAAGAATGATTTTCCAAATGTGCAGAAAAAATGGAAAGGAGGCAGCAGATCCTACCACCAGCAAAACACAATCAGTAACTGAAAAGTTAAATCAACCAAATGTATCAAAGGAGAAGACTGAAAAGAAAGATGCTCCAGTCAAAGAGGTAGAAAATACTACAGCCTTTAGCTTAGAGAATGAGATTTCTAAGTTAAAAGTATCAATACTTTTGACTGAATTAATGAATAATAACAGCTATAAAGGTCATGTGTCAAAGATTTTGAATTTAGATCCATTATCTGATATGGTTAATGTGGAAGATGACCAGCCTAAGCTTATCTTTGGTCTGGCATTAGAAGGTCAATCTGAGGATAGTGATGTAGCTCATTTTTACATCAGCCTTAGAATGCATGATTATGTATTGCACAATGCCATGTTTGATTCGGGAGCATCTCATAATCTGGTGCCAAAGGAAATTATGGAAAAATTGGGTTTAGATATCACTCGCAAGTATCATGATCTTTATTACTTCGATTCTGGTAGGGTCAGATGTATTGGTCTCATTAGAAATTTGGTTGTCACTTTAGATCAGATTCCAGTGAAGAGTTTTCTTATGGATGTGGTTGTTGCCGATATTCCCCCTAGATTTGGCATGCTTCCATCTAGATCATGGGGTGCAAAACTCAAAGGGACATTGTAGCTAGATTTCTCCTATGCCACTATTCCCATGTTTGGTAAGTTGAGGAAATTATATTGGGAGAGAAAGATGAAGTACATGATCACAAGCAAGGAGAAACCTTTAAATCATCCAATCAATTATGTACATACTAATTTAGAATCTTTTGTTTTCTATTCTAATAGTTTTAATGATGTAAATAGTCAATTAGTTGAAGTAGAAGATATTCCATAGATCACTGAAAATTTTAGAGTTGCACTTGATCAAGAAAGAAAAAGGCTTGATAGTATTGTTGAACAATCAACCTTCCGCCAGTAGCAAAAATTTGATGGACAGCAAGCAAAGGAAGAAGAGAAGGCAGAATTTCAGCACTTGGAGGACGAAGTCAGTTTGTGGAGTATGGATTTTGATGGAGCAGTAGGTAACGATGGTGCTGGAATTGGTATTTTGATACGCAGCCTTGCATTCCTACCAAACAAAGTCTCGAGTAATGTAAGAGTTTGTTTGTATAAATTGGATTTTGATTGTTCCAATCATGAAGCTGGATATGAGGCTTTAATTGCTAGTTTGAAAATCCTCTAGAAGTTAAATGCAAAAAGAATTTCAGTTTATGGCGACTCTGAATTAGTAATTAAGAAAGTCAAGGGTGAATACCAAGCCAAACACCCTTGAATGCAGGCTTACTATAATGCGGTATTAGATATTTTGAGGTTGTTTCCAGATTATACTTTGACATGCGTCCCTCGTGTACAAAATGTTATTGCATATTCCCTTCCAACAGCTGCTAGCAATTTGAAAATCTTGATGAATTCAAATAATAAGTTTGAAATTCATGTGAAACATCACCCAGATGTCCCTGATAATCAAAGATATTGGCAGGTGTTTCAAGATGACAAAGAGATTGAAGAATTTATGCAAAATGAAGGTAAGTACAAAGACACTTCTATTGATGGAGAGCAAGATGATGGTGAAACAAACATAGAGGTAAATCAGATGGAAGTTTTGTAGCTGAAGAACAATGCCATTCCTAAAGGTCTAATACCTCTAGAGGAGTTATTTGATCAAGATTATGTAGCCCGGAAACCGAGCTTGGTGCCGACTGAGAAGGGATTTGAGGATGTGAATATTGGAACAATAGAAAATCCAAAGATGGTGAAGTTGTTAAAGGCATTGCCTCCTCAGGTAAAGGAAAAATACATTAGTTTATTGTCTTTATTTACTAATGTATTTGCATGGGACTATTTAGATTTGAAGGCGTATGATAAGAGTATAATTCAGCACATCATTCCAATCAAGCCAAACCAGAAGCCATTTCATCAAAAGTTAAGAAGGATAAATGTAAAGTTGCTGCCATCAACAGAAAAAGAGGTGAATAGATTGTACAAGGTTGGTATAATCATTCTAATTAGATTTTCGGATTGGATTTCCAATTTGGTGCCTGTGTGGAAGAAAACATGTGAACTTAGATTATGTATTGATTTCAGAAATCTGAATAAGTTGTCTTTGAAAGATGACTATCCATTGCCAAAAATGGAGCACATACTTCAAAGAGTAGTTGGAGCATCTCATATGTTGCTACTCGATGGTTATTCTGGCTATAATCAAATTTTGGTCCATGAGGATGACAGGGAGAAAACAACATTCACCACTCCATGGGGGACTTTCCATTATGCCAAGATGCCATTCGGATTAAAGAATGTTGGTGCAACTTTTTAGCGAGCTATGAATATCACCTTTGCGAATGAGAAAGATGTATTTTTAGTAGTTTATCTTGATGATTTGACAGTATTTTCCAATTTAGATGAAGAGCATCTTTATTGTTTGAAAATTGTTTTGCAATGGTGCAGAAAGTATGGCATATCTCTTAATCCAAAAAAGAGCTTATTTTCCATGCATGAAGGGAAGTTTCTTGGTCACATCATATCCAAGGAGGGCATCCGCATTGATCCTGCTTGAGTGGAAGTAATTCGGAAGATATATTTTCCACGAAGTAAAAAGGAGATCCAAGCATTCAACGATAAGATGAACTTCTTACGTTGTTTGTGCCAAATCTAGCTGAACATTTAAGGGAAATCACAAACATGTTAAAGAAAGATAGTGTAGTAAAGTGGACCGAGGAAGCAATCAAATCTTTCAATTTGGTAAAGTTGGTTCTTTCTTCAGCTCTAATCTTAATCAGCCCAGATTATTCCCAAGATTTCATTTTGTTTTCATTTTGCTTCGGATCATACTATGGCAGCGGTCTTAATGCAGAAAATAAACCAGCTTGAGAAGCCAGTTGCCTTTTTCAGCAGGACAATAAGAGATGTAGCCTTAAAGTATAGCATTATTGAAAAGCAAGTTGTTGCCTTGGTAAAAGCTTTGAAATATTCTCGGGTATATATTTCGCATTCTCATATTCTTGCTTATGTCCCTAACATAGCCGTTAAAGATGTCTTACTACAAACAGATCCGCAAGGGAGACGAGGTAAATGGATCACAGCTTTGTTAGAATATGATGTGGAGATAAAGCCAAAAAAGCTCACCAAGGGCCATGGGCTAGCAAAAATGATCGTAGAGTCTAATTTGCATGCCTTGGACATAAATCTGATTGTTACTATGTCCGAAGAAGATGAAGAAAGTTCGCTTGTTTAGGTATCTGGAATTTTTCTACTTTCTCCTTGGTATTCAGATATTGTATATGTTCTCTAGCATCTTTCACTGCCACCGGGGATGGCTAGAAATAAAAGTAGGACTCTGAAATTAAAGGCTACCAAATTTTGTATTATGAATAATGCACTCTATTGGAAAGATCCTGACGGTGTCTTGCTGAATTGTTTGGTTGAGGAGGAAGCAAAACATTCATGGATGATTTTCACAAGGGAGATTGTGGAGGTCACCTACATTGGAAGATAACAACCAATAAGATATTGAGAGCAGGATATTTTTGGCCTACCCTCTTTGTTGATGTGTATAAAACTGTTACAAGCTGTCACGAATGCCAGATTTTTCAAGGAAGGAGAAAGTTGCAACCTTTACCTCTCAAGCCGGTTGAAGTAAGTGCTCTGTTTTAGCAATGGGGTTTAGATTTCAATGGTGAGATTCATCCTAGATCTTCAGCCCAGCACAAGTGCATCCTCACAACGACAGATTATTTCACAAAATGGATTGAGGCGATTCCCACTCGGCCGGCCACTGATTTGGTAATAATTCAGTTTCTTGAAAATAATATTTTGTCACGTTTTAGCTGTCCTAACAAGTTTATTACAGACAATGCAACAACTTTCAAATCTAAAATGATGTTTGATTTTTGTAACAAATATAAAATTACCTTGGGGCACTCTACAGCATACTATCCACAAGGTAACAGATTGGCAGAATCTTCAAACAAATCATTGGTTCACATCATCAAAAAGCTGCTGGAAACAAACAAAAGAGTTGGCATAAGAAATTGGTTAATGCACTATTGGCGGATAGAGTAAGTTAGAAGAAATCAATAGGCATGTCTCCTTTCAAGATTATATATGGTGTTGACATGGTGTTCTCAACATCTCTCGCAGTCCCAATTGTTAAACTTCTAAAGGAAGCTGGGAGCGAGGAAGATCATTTATAGTGAAGAATAAACCAATGATCCATTTACAGTAGATGAGAGAGGAAGTTTTTCAGAATACCTTCAAGCTGCAAGAGAGAATCAAGAAAATCTATGATCAGAAGGCAAAGGCAGACACGTTTCAGATTGAAGACATAGTGTTGAAATGGGATGCTAGAAACGAAGACAAAGGCAAGCATGGCAAGTTCGAGAATCTGTGGAAGGGACCATTTAGAATTTCTGCATATCAAGGTCAAAATGCTTTTCTACAAAACGAAATGAATGGAGAATATTGTCCAGGTGGGCCAGTCAATAGTCGACTGCTGAAACAGTATTCTCTTTGAGATATTTTCTGTTGTCACATATATCACTGTACATACCATTTTATTTCCTTCATTGCAAAGTGTGAACTGTCATCATTCATTCAGTTTGGGGCCCGAAGTGAAGGCTATAAAACTGAAGGTCTGATTTCAGTTTTTGATTATTTAGTGTGGATTATTTGAGTAAGTTTTGAGCCAGTTTCCAATTTTGTAATTGAGTTAGTTTTGAGTCAAGATATTGGTTTTGGTTTTCTGAAGTTATTAACTCCATTTAGCCCAATGGAAGAGGCACTATCTGCTTTCCAGAGATCTGTAGTTCTTGGCACCTCCAAGGAGCTACCATCGCCATTGGAGCCAATGTTAGTGTCGGTATCTTCATCCCTCCATCAGTGATCAACATTCTCTTTCTGCATGCATTTTAGGTGTCTCATCCGATCATCTACATTCCATTAGGATCATGGATCATCTTATGGTAGTGGCTCTTTATCAATTTTCCCTCATGGTCTTTACCTGCTGACCTATTTTCATAAATTTAGGTCATTTATAGTCATCTTTTGTCTTTACATTTGCAAAAGCCATTTTTAGGGTTTCATGTCTCATTAGGTCTAGGGTTTGTCATCATAGTCATGTAAAAGCTCAATAATGGTCAACAGGTACATGAGGCGGTATAATAAGGTCTCAACATCAAAAATTTCAACAATGACATGCTCAGTAGTTGATTTTTCCTCAAAACCCTATTTTGAGGAAAAACTGAGTTTTATGTTCTATGTATAAAAATTTCATGTAATTTTAATTTTTCTATATGTAATAACTTCGGAAATGTAGCTCTGGGCCACCTTGCCAAAGTCCTGCACTCCAGCTCCTGCAAAAGAGACAAGAAAATCAAAGCATTAGTCCATCAAATGTCAAAAAGATAGCCAAACTGCAAAACAAAGTTTTAAAGAACAAAGTGAAAAGAGAACTTTAGAAAGTGGGTTTTCTAAATGAAAAAATTAAAGTCAAAAGGTATATAAAGTGTTTCTTGTGTTAAAGACTTCATTTTTGCTTAAAGAGAGAGAGAACAAGTGAAAATCATGTTTTTGAGGCGAAAAAGGGGAAATCGCAGCAAAACTTAGAAGTTTCCCTAGGCGCGGTGCACCTGGGTATTGGTGCGGCGCACCGAGCACAAAAAATACAAAGGAACTTGAACTGGCGCAGTGCACTTATTAGATGCGACGCACCTGGGTGTTGGCGTGATGCACCAGTCTGCCAAGCCCAAATTTCACTCGAACGATCTTGCCAAGCTCCAAAATCTTGCAAATGTCATTCCTCAAGTAAGTAAAACCTCCCATTTTTCCATTGCAAGAGATTTAGTCCTCCTTCATGGTGTTTTAATAGGTGAAAAATAAAACTTTGTTGCACAGTTGCATTACAAAAATTGTCTAGGGTTTTGTAATTTGTCATTCTTGTTGTTTTACTCCACTGCATCATTTTCACATTCCTCTACACTGAAATTTCACTCATTTCATTTCCCTTTCTCTCTCTCATTCACATTCATCCTACCCCCCTATCCCCAAAACCCTAAAACCCTAACTCCTAATTTCCACTATTCCCAAAACCCTAATCTACATTCCCAAACCCTATCACTCCCTAATAACCCTACAGCCAGCATCAAAATCCTCCACTCATCAATCCCATTCATCAAACAACAGTCACCTATTCTTGAAATAAAATCTCTTCATACTCATCATTTTACAGCATACAGTGGCAAATATGGAAACAAATTTAGCTTATTAAAGGGATGAGGAAACTGTGAGTGATTCCTCCCAAGAGATTCACGAACCAAGAAAACCACATAAGGGAGGAAAACACATCTGGGAGGAGCCCACTACAATCACAAAGCTATTGGCTTGTCCTCTTGCAGTAACAAGTTTCAAACATCAGTCTTGCTACCAGTTTTGTGAGATGGTGGAAAGGGTGAAATACCACCATGAGCTTGCTAGACTATTTGTTCTTCATCTTCATAATGGTCAGGTCAATTTAGCAGGTTTTACCTTCACTTTGACACCTGAAACTGTAGCTGAACCAACAGGTATTGTGAATGTGGGTGAACAGTGGAACAAAGGACACCTTGTGGACAAAGAGCATTATGAGCCTTATATCAAGGCTAGTTATCAAAAGCAAATCAGTAGGGTCTTTCCTTTCAGATACCTACAGGACACTTATGCTCCACTCATGAAACTCATTATCAAATACTTTAGCTTTGAAGGTAGATTTTCTCAGTTGTACACTTATCATTGTTAGGATATTCTGACACATAGGAAATAGTTAAGTACAACTTGGTCTAGAATAGAGTTAGGTATAGAATTAGGTAAAGTGTGTTTCTTTACTATGTATATTTTGTAACTTACAATCCGACGGTCATGATATGTAGTTATCCGATGGTTCATTCTCTCCTCAGTATTACCGACACTTGATCCATGGCTTAACACCCGATTGGTCCATGATCTCTATTTAAAGAGCATGAAGGGTCATTTGTAGGGTAATCCGTCTGTGAGAGAAGCTTATGTAAATTTTCATTCTTTTATTAATAAATTGCCTGAAGTGGCCACGTTGGCTCAAGCCATGGACTGTTTCCCTCTTTGAGGGTTTTAACCATGTCAAAGGTACTGGTGTATTGATCTACGATCTGTTTGTGAGCGGTGTCCTTTGGTGTTCTGTCTGAGGAACTTACCCTCTAAATTCCTACATGGTATCAGAGCTATTTGAGGGCTGCGTTCGTTGGTGATCCAAATTTGAAGCCAGTAGAACTGCATCCGACTACCGTTTCCTAGATCTACTGTTTCTGACTGCTTTCGGGCCGAGAGGACTACTCTGTTGTGTTGGGAGCATCTGTTCTAGTGAGGAACCCCTTTCGTTTCACGCGAAAAGGTTTCCAGTAGCCCTAGCTGCATCATTTTTAAGATCTGGAGGTATACAGTGTTTATTTGCAGTTTACAGTTATTTTCTCTCTGTTTATTTCGGTTTTCAGTTTATTTAGCTTTTTTTATTACCAGATCTATACCTTTCATTTTTGTGTATGCTCTTTGCCCTGTCTCTATGCGATCTGGGCAAATCAGAAACAGAAAGGAAGGATTTTTCTCATGCGTATGCTCTTTTCTGCTACGCCTTAGTGTGATCTCGGAAAATCAGAAACATTGAGGAAAATATTTAGTTTCCGGCTAAAGCTAACTTCGAGCCGCAAGGTTCATTTTTGAAAATATTTAGTTTCCGGCTACAGCTAACTTCGAGCCGCAAGGTTCATTTTTTTTGTATGTCCGTGTTGGGTTTTGTGTTTTTTGTTTTGTAGGGAAAAAGAGCTTTCTCAAAGCAAGCACGCAACCCAAAGCATCAACCCCCCCCTCTCTCTCTCTCTCAAAATTTTTGTATAGCTCACTTGGTGCAAAGCTAATTTATGAGAGCAGAGGTCTTGGGTTCAAGTCTCCATTTTGTGGGGGTGGATTTTTCATTTCCGCACATTCGCGCACTTCGTCGGCGACTTCATCAAATTTTCTTCAAAAAGCCATAACTTCTTCATCCATAATCTGTTTTCAGAACCTTTTTTTTTTTAAACAGCCTAATTTTTCGAGGTCTTTCCATTAAAACACTTAGCTTTAGCATCTATAGCTTAATTTTTTAAAAAAATGGAAAATCCATGCCAAGTTATTCTTGACAGCACCAACTACTTCCAATGGTGGTCCTACATTGTGGATTACTTAGAAGTAAAGGTCTTTATAGAATAGCCACAGGCCAAGAGACCAAACTGAAAGATTAAGAAAAGGCAGCTAAATGGGAAAATAGGCAAGACCAATCACGTGGGTTGATAGGGATGTTTATTTCTCCAGATCTTAGATTCCATATTGCAGAACTTGATACTCTCGATGAAGCAATGAAACAGATTACTAAAGTCTTTGGAATTAAAAATGAACTTAAATCCCATCAACTTGAAAATGAATTGCTTACATTGGACCCCAATAATTTTTTTTGCATTGAAGATCTTTTTTCCAAGTTCAAGACCCTTAGACTTCTCTTGGAAGGTGTTAAGGTTAAGAAAGAAGATAGTAGCCTTATCTACTCCATTCTTACTAAGTTGGGACCAGCCTATTCTGTGTTTGTTTCCACCTTCCATTCTACAAGAGAAGCCTTCATTTCTCAAGGACAAACCTACAAGTCCCCTTCCTTTGATTCCTTTTGTGATTCTTTAATAAGAGAACAAGAAAAACTCTTACACCTTGGTCTTCTTCATCTTGGAAACTCTTCTAAGAAAGCGTTAGCTGCCCAGCAGCAACCAAATCCAAAGAATCCTAAGAAGTTGTATCCTAAAAAGAATGGTCCTGAACCAAACAAGGTTCCTAAGCAATTTCAGCCTCAAAATGAAAAATCATTTCAACAAAATGATAAGACAAATAAAAACAAAGGGAAGAATACTGATAAACATTGAAACTTTTGTAATCGAGATGGCCACTTAGAATCCAAACGCTTTAAAAAGATGGAAGCCTTGGAAGCAGCAATGAAGAAGCATAACATCCATTTGGAGCACTCTTCAACTTCAACTTCATCTTCAGGAATGGCACTTTCTGCATGTGGTTGTCAAGCATCTCAGTCTGGCTATGCACTAAATGTATCTTCTTCTTCTCATTCTCATGAGTGGCTCATTGATTCTGGAGCTTCTTATCACATTGCCAAAAACAAAGCCATGTTTTCTTCTCTAAATGATTGTAACACCAAAAATATATATGTTGGTGATGATATATCTCTTAGTGTTGTAGGGACTGGACCTGTTCATCTAGACAATGGTCAGTTTAATGATGTATTATGTGTTCCAACCTTATCTTGCAACCTTCTATCTGTATATTAGATAACCCGTTCAGGTGAAGGTAAAATCGTTGAATTTTCACCTCACGATGTTGTAATTAAGGACCTAAGAGATCCTAGACAGATTTTAGCTACTGGCATTGCTGATGATTCTACAAGGTTGTATAAGTTTCACAACTTTGGGTCATCAAATCTTCCCTCAATATTTGTTGCTCATAATGATGAAGTGAGAAAACTTTGGCATGAGCGATTTGGTCACTTAAACTATTGCTCTCTTCAGAATTTATGTAAAGAAAATATGGTGACAGGTCTTCCAATGGTATCTTGCAGAGATGGTGTTTGTTTCAGATGTGTACTCGAAAAACATCATCGGGACAGTTTTGAAAAACGTGCCTCTTGGCACGCCTAAACCCCTTTACAGCTCGTGCATAGTGATTTATGTGGTCCACTTCCAGTTGCTTCATTCTCTGGCTACAAGTATTTCTTAACTTTCACTGATTATTTCTCTAGACGCACTTGGGTATACTTCTTAAAACTCAAGAGTGAAGTATTTAACATGTTCTTGGCCTTTAAGGCCTTTGTTGAAAAACAATCTGGACATCAAATTGTTAAGCTAAGATCTAATAATGGTGGAGAATATGTTAAAAACACATTCATCAACTTTTGCACTAAGAATGGAATTCAAATGCAACATACTGTTCCATATACTCCACAACAAAATGGTGTAGCTGAAAGGAAGAATCGCACCTTAAAGGAAATGGCTAATTGTATGCTTCAATCTAAAGGACTTAGTCTTAATTATTGGGAAGAAGCAATTAACTGTGAAAATTACATAATAAATCACAAGTTCCTACTAAGGTTTTAAAGAATATCACTCCAGAAGAAGCATGGAGCTCAATCAACCAGATGTAAGTCACTTTCGTGTTTTTGGAAGTGAAGCATGGGCCCATATTCTAGATGAGAAACATAAAGCTTTAGAACCTAAGAGTGAAAAATGTATTTTTGTTGGATATTCTAAAGATGTCAAAGGATATAGACTTATTCCACTTAAGTCCAAAAATGTTATCATTAGAAGAGATGTAAAGTTTGCTGAAAATATATCGGCCTGCGAGCCTAGTTCGGCGGATGTGCCACCTCTCCCTATCTCTTCTACTTTTGAAAATATTTCTTCTTTAGATGATGAAAGTGAGGATGAAAATCCTCCCCCACCTTCTCAGGATCCTCCTTCAGCTCCTCAACTTCCAAAATGGGTCCGTGCTACTCGAGATGCAGTATGTGATCTTGCCGGTGATCCTACAGATCAGCGATGGGATGCAGTATGTGATCTTGCCGGTGATCCTACAGATCAGCGACGTACACGTTCTTAGTTCGAGAGAGCCTCTTCTTTACTGGCTCAAGCTTTAGTGGATTATGATCTTGACACCTTTGCAGAAGCTTCAGGCCATCCAGATTAGGAAGCAGTTATGAATGAAAAATATCATTCATTATTGGAAAATGATACATGGGATCTTGTTCCTCTACCAAAGGGACGAAAACTTGTTAGATGCAAATAGGTTTACAGAACCAAGTATGGACCAGATGGGAAAGTTGATAAACATAAAGCTCGTCTTGTTGCTAAAGGTTTTTCACAAGTTGAAGTCATTGACTACACTGAAACCTTCTCCCCTGTTGCCAAAATGAACTCTGTCCGTCTTGTTCTTTCCCTTGCTGCTTCTTTCAAATGGTAAGTCCATCAGATGGATGTTAAATCTGCCTTCTTGCATGGGGACTTGCATGAAGAAATCTATATGGAACAACTTATTGGCTATATACAAACAGACTCTAGCCTTGTATGTCGGCTTAAGAAATCCCTTTATGGTCTCAAGCAAGCTCCTCGAGCTTGGTATGCCAAAATGGATAACTTTCTTTTAGAATCTGGCTTCTCTAGGTGTCATTCTGACAATACTCTCTACACCAAGAAAGTGGAAAAGTCTCTTATCATTCTTGTTCTTTATGTTGATGATCTTATCCTAACTGGTAGTGATCCCAACCTTATAAACCATGTGAAGTCTAGCCTTAAAAGTAAGTTTGAAATGACAGACTTAGGACACTTACATTATTTTCTTGGTCTTCAAGTCTTGCAATCCAAGGAAGGTATTTCCCTTTCTCAGTCCAAGTATGCCTGTGATATTCTACGCCATTTTCACATGGAAGACTGTAAGCCAGCCCCTTCTCCCTTTCATTCTGGAGTCAAACTTTCAGTCACTTGTACTTCTCTTGAAGTTGATGCTACCTTATACGTCAACTTGTAGGAAAACTTTTGTATCTAACCCATACTCGTCCTGACCTTTCCTATGCTACTGGCCTTGTTGCTCGGTTTATGCAAAACCCATGTGAAAGTCATTGGAAAGCAGCTAAAAGAATACTTCGTTATGTTCGAGGTACAGTTTAGTTTGGGATTCATTACAGTGCTGAAGCAACTCCTCTATTGGTTGGTTTCATTGATTCTGATTGGGCTGGTGACCCTGATGATCAGAAGTCTACTGCAGGTTATGTGTTCACTCTTGGTTCAGGATCTATTACATGGGCTTGCAAGAAACAAGGTTCCATTTCTCTTTCTTCAGCAGAAGCAGAGTATCATGGTGCCGTAGAAGCTAGTAAGGAAGCCTTGTGGCTTCATCAGATCCTTTTAGATTTTGGCTTTCAGCAGCAGCATCTAACTACACTTTGGTGTGATAATCAAAGTGCCATTTAGCTATGCAAAGATCCAGTCCAACATCAGCGTAGCAAACACATTGAACTGCACATGCACTTCATCAGAAAGCTCATTCACGACCATGTTCTTGAAGTGCAATATTGTTCAACAGATGATCAAGTTGCAGACATCTTTACAAAGGCTCTCATAGAGGCGAAGTTCACTAAACTTCGATTTATGGTTGGAGTTCGGGAAGTTGTCACTAAGGGGGGATAGGCTCTAGTGCCTCCTTCCTTCTCCTATTGTGTCATATTTGTAAATCCTTCAATCCTATCCCAAGTTGTTCTTAAGGGGGGATGTTAGGATATTCCGACAGATAGGAAATAGTTAAGTACAACATGGTCTAGAATAGAGTTAGGTATAGAATTAGGTAAAGTGTGTTTCTTTACTATGTACATTTTGTAACTTACAATCCGACGGTCACGATATGTAGTGATCCGACGGTTCATTCTCTCCTAAGTATTACCGACACTTGATCCATGGCTTAACACCCGATTGGTCCATGATCTCTATTTAAAGAGCATGGAGGGTCATTTTTAGGGTAATCCGTCTATGAGAGAAGCTTATGTAAATTTTCATTCTTTTATTAATAAATTGCCTGAAGTGGCCGCGCTGGCTCAGGTCGTGGACTGTTTCCCTCTTTGAGGGTTTTAACCATGTCAAAAGTATTGGTGTATTGATCTGCGATCTGTTTGTGAGCGGTGTCCTTTGGTGTTCTGTCTGAGGAACTTACCCTGTAAATTCCTACAATCATGTTAGATTATTAATGCATTTCACTAGAGTGAGGATGATGAACCTACTCTATTTCATATGCAGAAATATTGAGAAAATGACCACACTGGTGCAAAGAAAACCTCCTCATGAATAGTACAACAACATTTATCACTTTGCATTGATCAAGATTGTTGTTTTGCATGAGCTAAGCTTCTTGAATGTTTCATGGGATGCTTTCATTTCACATGAGGTTTTCAAAAGCCCTCAAGTGACCCCATCAGTATTTCAAGAGACAGTAGGACCTTCAAATTAGCAATAGGTTCATGAGACTCAAACTACAAGTGCGTCAGTATTTATCACTTATGAAAAGGGCATAAGGAGATTATTTACAGCTACCAAATGAGTACGATCTCCAATTGGGGTGGAAGGGGTCTCATTCCCCTCATCAGACCATAGGAAAATGCTATCTTCACCCGGGGTGAAAGGGGCTTTGCCTTCTTCTTCAGCAGAGTAGGTATAGGATAAATGGAAACAATCATTGCATTATGAAGGGCCTTTTGAAGGTCAAGAGAGAGATTTCATTTTGATTCAGGATGATGATACTGATTTGGGCTCCCAAAGCTCAAAACTTAAGGAGATCATCAAAGAACAAGAAGCTGACATTCATGACTTATCTCTTAACCTTGAAAGAGCTAAGTGGATCATAAATTTTCTTGAGCAACAGAACAAGAAGTTGGAGGATAAGCAAACAATCATGGAGCTGCAAAACATAAGGGAAAACAAGCAAGCAGCAAAGAGGTGGAAAGTTAAATTGACACCGCTTGGGCAAGAGATTGATGCTAACCGGGAATCTTGGTTAGAGAGGGAAAATATGCACTTGTAGAAGCTATTTAAGAAATCCAACAAGGAGAAAAAGATGTTTCGGCATATGGATTATCACTATTTGGTGCGAAACAAGATTTGCAAAGGAAGGATAAGAAGCCTAAAAGCCAAGTTGAGGAAAAATTTGAGGAGAAAGAAAGAGTAAGATAAGTTCAAGATATTGGCTAAAGCTTCATTGGACCAACATAGTACTTGATGCAGATTAGTCATGCCAAATTTCAAGAAATTTGGCAAAGTTTTTGGCAATTTTGAATTTTTCATGGAAAAAACATGTTTTTCCGGTTGGTGCGTAGCGCCACTCGGCGATCGCTCTTGATAGCGACCTTCTTTGGAGAAAAAATTTACATTTTTGGATTCCTCGTGAAAAGTTATGCATACACAGAAGTTACTAGGTAGTTTTGACAAGTTTTGGGCCTCCAAAAGGGTCAAAAACACCTCAAAAATGCCCTCTCTGCCACTTTTTGGCCACACAGGAAGTAGGGTTGGGAGAACTAATTTTTGGAGGGGTTAATGGACACCAAATCCAAAAATTCTAGTTGTCCTAGAAAGTAGATAGATATACCTTTCCAAAAAGCCCACTGGGAGAAAATTTGGTGAAGGGAAAGGCATCCAAAATCAGCTGGGAAAAAGCGCTATGAACAAAAAAAGTGGGGCTATGCACAGGATGAAAAAGTGCCAATTTTGCTCAAAAACTCTGTTTTTCGCCTATTTTTCTTCTAGTTTGACTTTTTCTATCTCATGGTCAAACTCATGATGTAAATTGATGTACTTTGATGTAAAAATAATGAAAATTGACACAAGGAGGTAGATACATCATGTATAGGTGGTTTTGAACTGAATGAATTAGTTTCCTAGGTTTCAAAGGCAAGCTATTCCACTGCCTATTTTTCAGTTCTTAGTTTAGATCTTGTTGAAACAACTCCTAAACTCATGAATTCAACCCCTAAAGGCTAGAATGGGTGGTTTTTTGCCTATATCTAGTACTTTTTCAGTCATTTGTAAAGGTTGGACTCTTTTGAATGCTTTGAGAATTATTGTACATTCATCTTTGTAGTTTGGCAATGAAATAGACCGTGGTTTGCAGCATTTTGTGGGATTCTTGTGCCAAGGTGATTTAGTATTGTTTTTCCTTCTGTGATTCAATTTTACATGTTTTTATGTGTGCCATCATCTCTCTCTTTTCAGCTTAACTAAATGAATCAAAGATAAAGCTAGAAATCATTGATGTTGCAGTGCTCTAACTAGGTTTTGTTTAGCTATACATGTTTTCAACTGTTTGAAGAGGATTCCTGATACTTTCATGCCCTCTCCAACTCCTCACTAGTCTTAAGACTCTCCATTTCACTTAATTCAAAGTACTAAATCATTTTCCTACCTCACCCCACAAAACCCTCTGCAAGACTGAGTCCATTCCATGGATCCAAAATTGCCTTTCACTTTTGATCCAACAAACCAATATAAAACTCAATCAAACTCCTCTAAGCATATACCTAGCCTAAAATTGGTCTTTATATTAGTGATATCAAGCTTTACTTATTATATTTTCTTGATATTGACAAGGAGAGAGCCCTCTACCAACCTGGTAGGGCTAGCTACCAGGTTAAGCGTGGTTTGATGTTACCCTAGACCTACCTTTCTCAGCCTGAGGTAGATTTAGGCGTCAGGCCCCTTCCACAAGATGTTGAGTAAACACAAGACTTATTCCTTTCTGATATTTCTGAGTTACTTCAAGCCTAGGTATCCTCTCAACTGCAATTTTTCTAGATAAGCTACCTTTCACATGCTTAGGTGGTGCTGATGATGTACTAGTGCTTCCAGATTGACTAGCAGAAAACAATAAAACATCTGACTGAATGAAAAGTTTCCCAACTGATATTCTTTTGAGTCAGCTAATGCAATACAATAACCTCGATGAGGGCATGGTGGAAGAGGCTCTTTTCGTGGTCACTCTTTCTATGCTGCACCTTTTCTTACATCTTAGCCAAAATTTTGTAGAGGTACTAGGCTAGGTTTAGTGGCTTTACCCCTGTGAAATGCATGAGAAATATGACATGGTATTTGTACAATCTTGAGAATCTTCCTTCACATGTAAATTATCTCATTATAACCTTCATCAATGGAGAAAATTTGTCAAGGATTTGTGCAAAAGGAAAAACCTTCTTAATAGTATGTTTGTAGAGGCCTTTGATGATAGGTTGATAGTTTTGCAGGTCTAAGCCCTGATTCTTACACTATTTTTCTCCATTTTTGGGTATCCCTATGGCTACCGCTATGATCTCAATTGAAATAGTGAAAGTAACATCTACAATAATAACCTTATCCATCCTCAAATGAGTGGCAAACAAATTGGTCAATTTTGCATGGTATTTGACCCTTTGAACTAGCTCACAAAACCCTAAACACTCTGCATTTTCAAAACACTACTTGGACAATTGGGAGGACATCAGATCCTTAGTGTTTAATGTTTCATATCTCAAGATTTGGCCTCCTTTGTTACAAGATTTCTTCTCCTCCTCCATATTTACTATGAGCAAGTGGAACCTTAACTAGGAAAACAGGGGATTAGAATGAGGGGATAAGATGGAGGGTGAAAAAGGGTAGGAAAATTTATGGAGATGAGCACGGGTGTAAGGAACCTTTGGGAAGTGTAATGGGGTAAAATGAGTAGAATTTCTCCTTTGGAGAATTAAATTAGTGTAAAACAAGGGAAATGGAGAAAAACGCAGCAAAGGGAGTAATATAGGTTTGGCAACTTGAAAACAAAGGAAACAAGCTTATGGCGAGGTGTAGAGTGTTCAACTTACCTGGAAAATACTGCTGGAGAATTGAACTGCTATAAAAAATCTTTCATAATAGGTGATAGGCCAAAACAAATAAAACATAGCGAACACTTAAGAAAATGCAACGAAATTTGGAAAACATAGTGAATTCTGAGAAAGCGCAGCGAAATACTGATAAAATGCAACAAAATAGTTCAGATGGCCCTTGGGAGTGTTTTTGACTTAAAAAATTCTTAGGAAATTTAATTTTGTGAATGATAGGTCTTTAGAAATGAATATAAGAGAGAGAGATGGAATGAAATGATCTTTATATCTTGTTAAAATCAATTTCATAATGGTAGGGTGGCCCACCATACATTTTCATTTCGTTTTAGAATAAACTATGTAACCTTGGAACTTTCATATGTAGCTTTAGAACATAAACTTATTACATCACTTTGAAATGAATTACACTTGAGAATAGAACCTTCTGAACAAAACCTTATCACTACTCCTTCATTTCTCGGTTTTATGAATGACATGATAGTTTTGATCACTCGAACCCTAATGAACTAATGGTGACACTAAGATGAATGAAGACCATGATGACATGAATTAGAAGATGATGATGACTTCTTAGTGATGTCACATCCAACTGACCGATGGCAGTTACCGGATCATGAAAACTTTGAAGGAGCAGTAATAGACCTAGACACACTAGCCGGTGACTAAATTTTATGTTGAAAACCTACTAAATGATAAAATTTAACTTTGAGACCCCTAACAAAAGCTTGTAAGGGCATATTTGATCACTGGTGACAGGAAGAATTGACTGATAATAACAAGATTATGGCAGGGTTATGGGGAATTATTTGTGTCTGAAGGAAAGTATGACACTAAGATACTCAGGAGGTTCTGCATGAAGAGAGTCAAACCCTTTGAGACTTCTCTAGTAGGTAACTCGAGGAAGGAGAACTTTATTTTGGGGGAAGTAATGGAAGCTACTATTAACAAGTAGATTTTGGGTTCACTCATTTATTTGGTGAACACATGACCGACTATGTGCTATGTAGTTAAACAACTTAGCCAAGCAATGGTTAGGCCTACCAAGTTGTATTGGAAAGCGGAAAAGCATGTGTTGAGATACCTCAGGGGCACTACTAATTATGGGTTGTGGTACAAACAGACAAAGCGAGTGAAGCTTCAAGGCTTCACCAATGTAGATTGGGAAGGGAGTCCATCTGATAGGAAGAGCACATTAGGAGGGATATTTAGTATTGGGTCAACAACAGTTTCTTGGTACAACAAAAAACTGATATCGGTTGCACTTAGTTTGAAAGAGGCAGTGTACATGGTTGCAAGTTAGGAAGCATGTGAGGCCATATGGATGAGGAAGATTTTGGTTGGTTTGTTTGGTCATCAAATGGATCGAACCATGATTTATTGCGATAATCAAAGTTGTATCAAACTCTCTGAAAATCCATTTTTTCATGATTGGTCCAAGAATATTGATATCCAATATCATCATCTTCAAGATTTTATATTGAGGCAGATTATGTTGTTGGAGTATGTTCCCATGGAGGAGAAAGATGTTGACATTTTGAGAAAGGAATTTTCAAGATGTAAACTAGAGTTTCATAGAGACAGGATAGGGGTAGCGGATAATCCCTTCCTTGTTGAGAGGGAGGGAGTGTTGAGAAATGGCAACAAGAAATTCCACTTTAATTTGTCCTTGAATTAAACTAAGAATTAAAATCGAATTATATTATCATAGTAGCTTGTAAATAGTTAATTAACTTTAATTGACTTAATTAGCCTAGGAATTTCAAGTTGGAAGTATTTATGTAGTCATTTATATGTTCTCCCTAAATTTTTGGAGTCCAGGATGAGTTTATTTGAGTTGTAATTAGATAACGCAGTTTGACTAAGTTATGGTCACTTAAACTAGTTCTAACTGTTTGTGGAACTAATAGAGGATTAGTAGTGAGTTGGTGCATTAGTGCATCCACAAGTGCTACTCTAGCTAATTGAATATTCCCTCATGATAAACTCACACATGTCAGTTCAGAGAAAGACCCAGTTGAGACTAGAGTGCAGGGAAAGTGTACTATCAGTTGTATGACTTTCCGAGTTGTACAGATCATGCATGACATCTGGTATGGACCTAAGTTTGGATTGTGCAGTTTTGGAAGCATGGTTTCCAAATTAAATATGGGTTGATCCTCTTGGGAATTGCATAAGGAAATACGGGCTCAACGGACAACATAAACTGGCTAAGTGTTGGTCAATGCGAGCTTATGAATCAGAGAGATGATCATACTCGTGTGGAATTTTTCTTCTGAGAACAAACTTTGTATTATCACTCAGATTTTTGATTAATGCAATACATAGTTGGGGTTTTGAGCAGTGGCTTTCTCAAGAGAAACAACTGTGTTATGTGTCATTGATGTTCTTCCTCTTGCTGATTATTGTTTTCATCGATCATTGGTTTCTGCTATTTGAGAGTAGAGTAGATTGTTGTCTTATGTTTTAGAAAATTATATGAGATATGAATCTATAGGAAAATCTACATGGTATCAGAGCATGATTTGTAGAAAAATCTACAATCAAAATTTAAAATTGTTAATCAGCACACAACACAAAATAGTCACTACTTACACTTGGGAGATTATTAATCCATCATCGCATTCCACATATAGTGAAAAATAATATATGTGTAGCTTCAACTGAAAGATGGTGATTATTTGAAATAATCATATTCAATCATGGCTAACATGTCTTCTTGATCTTCAGCTACACCATGATAATAACAATATAAACCCAAAAAAAAAACATTCACAACCAAAAAAGCCTCAAAACACAAGATTACAAGATAGAATATCAACCCCAGCAACCATACATACAAAAACGAGTCAGTTGTAGATTTAGACAAGAGAATAAGAAATGTGAGTAGTTAAATAGTAAAAGCAGAAGCAAAAGTCTAATATGTTTCGTAAGACCTGCTAATCTTTCAATGTTGGCCTCGCCTATATGATGCATTATCATTGCTTTCACATGGACATCTGATACCAAAGGATACCGACATAATGCAACTTTCAAATTTCATATTACATGTTTTCCATCAACCAAGAGTGTTTATGCCCTTTCGATGTCCTCTTCCACCCCATTACCGATGGTGAGAGGGATCGACCCTACTAAAACTCAATTACAAAAATAAGATGTAACATTTTATACCATCTCCTCATTCTCCGGATGCAGTAGAGACAAGGGCATGCCTCTCAGACAAAATATATTTGGGGCATATTCGCCTGAGATTTAATATCACTCATCCAATTTTTTTTTATATAAAAAAAAGTCAACAAACCTCCTTCCACCTTGAAATAGGAAGCGTTTGGCTAATAATAATATATTTCTTTATTTATTTTATCAGATTGTTGTAAACAATGTCAATGGATAGAAAAATGTGCCACCTTGTTACTTCCCATCACATTTAGGAGAGAAATGGGATGGCTATCTCACACCATGCACTCAAACATGTAAATCATCTTCACATCTCTTTGCATTAAGATGACATCTCTCATTTAGATTGTGAGCTCTTAACCCTTTTGTGATGGCCCCATGTTTTTCTACAAGTTTAGTGGTGTTTACCAACCATGGGTGGGATATTTCCACCACGTCGCTAGCATTGTGGACATTCTAGTACATGGAGGTAATATTCCTCCAGAGGTTGGCCTTTATGGTACACTCTATGACAACAATTCTAGCTTGGAGTTGGGAGGTAATTGTAGTCGTAGTGAGCTCTTGGATTTTGGAAGTGGTCATAGCGGGGGTCTAATCGAGAATGGGAGGTATCTGGAGAAGAAGCATGTCTTTCCTACAGTAGCTCAATGCCTGGCGGGCTGACATTTATGCAATAAATCTTTGTATTTCCAATCTTTGAAGCATTTTTAGCCTGTTTATATTTGCATGGTGGAATTTGGTTTTCAGTTTGTAAAGCATCTCGATGGTGAGGAAACTAATTGGCATGCCCACGGTTTTATGGCTGATTGACTTTTATTAGAGCGATCCTTTGTAAGCCCCTCCTTTTCCATTGTTAGATAATACCATACGTAGGCTAGCCTTGAAGCAAACCATGAAGTTTCTTATGACTTTGTCTTGGTTTCTTTCCATTTTCCTCAATGGTCTTCCCCTTTACAAGGGGTTTCTTTCCTTGGGTTTACCTTTCCTTTTAGTGTTACGCCCCATCAACGTATGCACCCTCGCCAATGGTTTGGAGGTCGAGACCCTGAAGGAAGATCTTGGAATAAAAAAAAAGTTCAAATAGCTATGGTTATCTTCCATTCCTCCACTCTGCCTAAAATCTAAGAGGAACTTGACAAGTTAGAAGATTTAACCACTAATTATTACCAAGCCAACTCCAACTCTGAAATCTAAATTGAATTATTTAGTCGTGTCTAACCCTAGCCATACCAGGGTAACACTGAGTTAATTCCTTAATTCCATCAACTTAAATTGGAAAATGAAGAAGCTCCTGGATAGGGTACCTAAAGAAAAGTGAGAGGAAGAAAATGAAATCATAGCATGCCTTAATGAAATGTGACGAGTCTAATGCCACCACTATTGTTTCTTAGCCAACTTGATTTCTCACATGGCACACATAGAAGGTCATCTACAATGTGACCTCAAGCCTCCAGCTCCAACACGCATAACCATTTAGCTTATGTTTTTTACATTTAGTAAGTTAGTTTCTTCTAGAAGATGTTTAGCCAACTATAATTGGAAATTGTTATTTTGTATTTCTGTCCTAGTGTATGTCAATAAATTAGATGAAGGCTAGTAAAAATTTTGGATGGTTTTGGATGATAAACTATAGATCTCATTATTTGTAAGTCTAGTTTCCCTTGTGGCAAACCACAACTGTGTTCTTATCTGACAATGAAGTCTCGTTTTGTATGGAAGTTATTTTGAGACAATAGAAAATCTAGCATATATATATATATAATTGAACTTTATAATTATAGGAGAAATATTGGCTTAGACATATTAAATAATATATTTTATTTAAATTTTCCATATACTTTCATTTTCATCTTCACTTAATAGGTTAAACATATTATGATATATGTTTTATCCTAGGAGTATTAGGTGATACTGTGGATTTCTTTTCCCCTGAAGAAACTGCATTTATTATTTTTCCAGGGCTTGGGGCATGCTTCCAACAACATAAAGATTAATTTTACACTCTCTTGCAAGGATTGAAATTGAGTTCCTTATTAAATCCTTTCTCATGGATTGTCTTGAGTGGGCCATTGTTAATAATCAATTACATTTGCTCAAGACTCTTTCCCTAAGAAACCAGCTTGGCTTCAATTTCCAAAAAAATCATTGTGGAGCTTGCATAACTTTCCATAGTTATGTTTTACCTTGTACCCAAAGCCCTAAACTTGAGAGATGATGAATTGAAAATTAGGCAGTGTTGCGTTTAAGTCAAATCAAGAAATCTCACAACAAGAGATGCCATGAGGTCATTATGGTCAACACTTGTCATGCATGGATGACAACATAATGCTACATGATGTAATCTTGGTACAATAATGTTTAGACTCTCAAATGGTAGCTTCCACATCATAGATTCTATCATGTGTTTTCTGCATCATAAGTTACATATGTGTGAAATCTCACAGCAAGAGATGCCATCAGCTCATTAAGGTCAACACTTTTCATGCATGGATGGCAATATAATGCTACATGATGTAATCTTGGTACAATAATGTTTAGACTCTCAAATGGTAGCTTCCGCATCATAGGTTATATCATGTGTTTTCCACATCATAAGTTATAGATGACCTTCTATGTAGTAGGGAATGAAGTAGACAATATAGAAACAATCACTCCAAACTTGTAATGATTACTTCATTTATGGATAAGTGGATGGTGCCCCTCTCAAACTTGATAGTATGAATTTTTGTGGTGCATTTCAATATCACCTTCCTAACTAGTTTTGTTGGTCAATATTTCATTTTCTTGACAACATTATTCTCAGAGATCCCTCTCATATGCTAATTGGAGCTAGATGATTTGAGGATGCATTGCACTATCTATGATTATGAACATGAATGCCTTTTCGATCTTTTACTGAAAGGCACTTCACTTCCATTTAATTTTCCAAGTGTAAAAGATTCCAAAACGAAAATTAAAAATGGAAATTAAATGGAAATTAAATACACTATGTATCTATTCACTGCATTATCGTTTTATGAGGAGGAACATTCCAATATAAAAGACTTGGTTTTTTACCGCCTTATCATTTTATGAGGAGGAACATTCCAATATGTAAAACTGTTAATACACAATCTCTCAATTCATTACTTTTTATTATTTTTTCTGAACTTTAAAAATTAAGCAAAAAGTTTATTATATCTTTGTGAAATTTCAAATAAAAAATACAAATCTTTTTAATATTATATATAAATAAATAAAGCTTAATTTTTTTTTAATGATTTTAGTATTTTGAGGGCAATATTTGAAATATTCTTAAATTTTATATTGATAACTATTATTTTTTCCAATAGAAACCATCTCTAATTTAGAAATCCCACTCTAAATAATAACATTAAAAAGGTAATATAAATTCAATTAAAAAATTATATTATTTTTATATTTAATTTAATATCTAATAAATAAAATTATAATTTTTTAAAAGAAGTTAGAAAAACACATTCAAATTATCATTAAAACAATGTTAAATAATTCAAAATTTGTTATCATATTCATTGTAAATCTTTCAAAACTTGATATTTTATTCATTGTAAATTAGTTTATGTGACTTAGTTTATGTGATATTTTATTCATTGGAAATTAGTTTATGTGACTTAGTTTAGTGATTTTGAAACAATTAAATAAGTTTGAGCAATAGTATTACGTATTGTCAGGAATCTTGTCCAAAATCTTTTACTGACGTGTTTTGTCTTCAAAATCTGGCCTCGCTTTCAACAAAATTCTCTAACTATTTTAAACTAATCTATCCATCTCCACTCAAAAAGCCTATAAAACTACTTTCCGGAAACATATAAAACACATCGAAACCCAACTTGACAGTGATTAATATAAAGGTATTTACGCGATGCTACTTAGCATTTTAGTCGCACACAAGCAAGTGATTATGTCACGTAAAGTGCGAGACATCTCCCTTTCACGTTCCAAGTGGCACATTAACTAAAATAAAGTAAAACTACGTTTTTTTTAATATGTGATAAAAGTAAAAACATATCACATAAAGGTAGATTCGTGAAATTTATTAAAAAGCTTTATATTTTTTCATTTTCAAAGAATATGTGTGAACTATAATAATTACGCCGTAAGGCGTTCCCTCTGAGATGAACTTTCCTGTGGTCTTTGTTGTCATCATTATCGTTCGTCTGATTTGATGTTAGACGATTCGAATAATGGCTACCGTTGGATCAAACTACCCAGCGCTTGCCATACTCAAGGAACCATTGTTTCTCTCTCATCTTCGGCAACTGCAGAAACATGTCAGAGATCGAGGTGGCGCTTGCCATACTCAAGGAACCATTGTTTCTCTCTCATCTTCGGCAACTGCAGAAACATGTCAGAGATCGAGGTGAAGGTGGAGCGTTATGGCCGTTGAATTTCGAATTAAGATAAGAGATCGGTTTCTCTGAAGAATGACTATACATTTTGATGAAAGACGAAGAGGAAAAGCTCATCTGGAATGCTTTGGATCCGTTATCAGGTAAATGGCACAGCTTGCCACCTATGCCGGCTTTTATATATGAGGAGGAATTCAATCAAGCTACGGGATGGAGTTTATGGAATGCAATGGGAACATTGGGTTACAGGCTAACAGGTTTTGTGAGGGGCTGGTTTGGACGGAAAGATTCTCTAGATAGAACAACTTTTTGTGGTTGTGCCGTAGGGGCCATTAATGGATGCCTCTATGTTCTGGGAGGGTTTGCTAAAGCATCTGCTCTCAAATCTGTTTGGCGTTATGATCCTCGAAAAAATGCATGGACAGAAGTCGCACCTATGACCACTGCAAGGGCTTATTGTAAAACAGCTTTCCTGAACAACAAGCTTTATGTGGTGGGTGGATTGAATAGGGGCAGAGGTGGATTGACTCCACTTCAGTAGGCAGAGGTTTATGATCCTGTTACAAATACCTGGACCCAAATTCCAAACATGCCATTTGCACGAGCTCAAGTTCTGCCCACAACTTTTTTGGCAGATATGTTAAAACCAATTGCTACTAGAATGAAAGCATTTAGAGGAAAACTATGTGTACCACAGAGCTTATATTTGTGGCCTTTCTTTGTAGATGTTGGTGGTGAAGCCTATGATCCTGCTACTGATTCTTGGCTGGAGATGCCAAACGGTATGGGAGATGGTTGGCCTGCAAGGCAGGCAGGGACAAAATTAAGCGTTGTGGTGGATGGTAACTTGTATGCGTTGGATCCTTCTAGTTCATTATACAGCGGTAAGATTAAAATGTATGATCCCCAGGAAGATACATGGAAAGTCATTTTGAGGAAAGTACCTGTCGTAGATTACACAGATTCAGAGTCACCTTACCTACTAGCTGGATTCTTGGGAAAGCTTCATGTTATTACAAAAGACATTAGCGACAATGTCGCTGTTTTGCAGGCTGACACAAGCGAAGGTGCAGTTACATCATCTTCATCGTCATCGACCTCCGATCCTTCTACTAGTATTTCTGATTCTGAGGTTGATAGGAAGAGCATTGCTAGTCGACATTTTGGCTTTATTGAGCTAGTTAGCTGTCAGGTCCTTCAGATCTAAGACCAAGGTTAACATTTATTTTTCTTCCATGTTGTGGTTACTTTGTAAATATCATGAAAGGAGACCTGCTCAGGGTAGCATGATTCACTATATGGGGCTATTTTTAACTCAAAACCCCGTTTTTCACAACCACTCATTGCTTTGTCTCTCTAAGAGTTTACATCTCTTACTGAAACAATTGATTAATATTGTACAACTCTTCTGCCAACACCTTATATGGATATCTTAATATATTATTTTCAGAGATGATGGTCAACGATAGTTTTTGCTGGCAATAATGTTATGCATAATATGAAAATTCTATTGTACAACTCTTCTGCCAACACCTTATATGGATATCTTAATATATTATTTTCAGAGATGATGGTCAACAATAGTTTTTGCTGGCAATAATTTTATGCATAATATGAAAATTCTATGCAGCCATAGCACCTAAGCATGGGTAAGGGCTGGAAGGGAAGTTTCCTTGTGCCATAAATAACAACAGAATGTATATATAACACATTTTCCATTTCGATCTGGTAGTTGATGCTGGAATTTGATGGGACCAATAAAAATGTTCCTTATAACAGTTCTATTGACATTGTGAATCAACGATCTTTGTATTACATGCTCTGTAGATATGTCTTATCTATTTGATAGTAAAGTAATCATGCGGTACTACATTGTATTTGTTTTACCTTTTCTTTGGCTAGTTTTGTATGGTTTGTTTATAAGAATAAATTTATTTTAGCTCAAAATACCAACTTTCACCGCATAAAACGTCCATAGTAAAAGTAAGTTTTATGCATAAAAGGTTATGTGTTTGGTTTTCCTGCTTTCAACGTTAAATGTTGGACCTTGCTTGTCTTTATGAAATGAAAAGGGTAAAGAAAAGGGACTTCATATATGGTTTTAGGAGTGGTGTTGTTGTTATACACTAAGTAATAGTGTATATAAATGTTATCAACTCCATGTTGAGCACCAAAGGAATTAACAGCCCCCTCATTGCATTCACTGTGTTAAGTTCCTTTCACTAAAGAATCCCTTTCAAACCCACCAAGTCTAAAGAATGCACTTGTTTCAAGTAACCATACATTCATCAAATTGTTCATTATGCAAATGGATCAATGTACTTTTTGAAAGGCATAATTTCATACTAATTTGTTGTGTAAGGTGTTTTCCAAATTCATTCTCAAGGGTATCATATGTAAAGATGCAATTGTTTATCATTTGTAAAGGAAAACAAATATTATATATTTCAAAAGAAGAATTACAATTTTAATGACCCATCCAAGCTCTCAAAGCTTCATTGCTTCGTGACAATTGTACCTTAAATATTATGTCAGGACAGATGTAAATCATAAGATTCAAGGTTTAGCACCCAATACTTCACTTTGGCATTTAAACAAGTGATGAACTATATAATTGTAATGAAGTGATGGGTGATAATATGATAGGTCCGTGGAAGAAACAAGCTACTAGAAGGTTACAAACAAGGGGAAAGAGAAACAAATTTAGAACAACAACTTTACAGGGTCGACACTAGGTTACTCTTGTTGACATAAGGTGGGAAAAAGGGCTATAACAAGCTTAATAAGAGGTTTTATGCTTAGCATGTGGATTTGCCTTACAACTCAACATGTCACTCCCATCAAACAATCAACACATGAATAACTTTTGTTTTTTATGCATGAATAATTGATTTTCCCATATCACATCTTCTATTGGTAGGTTCTTCCATTTGATGAGGTACTCAATAATTGCTTAATTTTATAACTACTTAATCCTTCTTTCAAGGATATTTTTTGGTTCAAGTATGATCTTTTTCCTTCTTCATCTCTGCTAAAATAGTTGGGATTGTGATCTTGTTACCAATTACCCTTGTTAAGCAAGAAGTTGTTAGATTATGGTAGCAATGGACATGTGTTCTAGTCTCTATGATGTCTAAGAGGCTAAGGAACACAAGATCTCCAAAACCCAGAAAAGGCTAAGGAACATAAGATCTCCAAAACCCATAAAAAGTTTCATGAGAAAAGACTTGGAGACGTCTCAATTAAATTAATTAGCCATAATTGGGGAAGTTCAATTTTTCGATGAATTCAAATTGATTTTAGCATTAATTGAGATGTAATCATGGTAGTTGAGACTCCAACAAGAGATTATGAGAGTGGGTCTAGGGGATTGGGGAGTGCATAGAGTATTTGGTGAGTAGTTTGGCTACCCAATTGCAGTTATTCACCAAGGGCACAATTGAAGCTAGGGAAGCATCAGAGACAGAGGGATAAACAAAGATTTGAGAGCAAGAGTTTGGAGGAATTTTCCTCAGTGTTTTCTAGTGTCTGGGAGACAGGAAGAGGAGGCCAAATTCATCTATAAAGGAGGCCGCTACAACTAGTGCGAGTAGCCAAATTTCCCAATGCGAGTTGCTTGAGAATCAATGTTTCAGTTGCTAGTTTCCATATCAGTATCCCATAGGCAAAGCGAATGGGTTTTAGAAGAAGAAGGAGGCAAAAAAACTTGCTGGAAGGTGATTATGGGGTTGTACGAATTTTCCTCAGCCAGATCTGTGCATTCCAGGAGGAAGTGTGAGTTCCAAAAAGGGAGTGTGAGTGGCTAGTAGGAGGGTAAGTTGATTGCAGAGGGAGACAATTTATCTCCAGTTTATTTTTCCAGTATTAAATGGATCTTTGTTAGTGAGAGTTAAGCATATCATTGTACTCTTGAATTGTTGAAGAATTTATAATAATATAACCATCATCTACTGCACTAGTTTTCCCTTCACAGTTTTTCCAGGGACATTTGTCCCAAAACAACGATGTCAATTTTTATTGTGTGTGTGCATATTTCTAAGTTCCAATTTTTATATTTAGCAACATTTTTGCTTTGGAGATTGCAATCAGTGAATTTATAGTTATTTTCCATTAATAATTAACAAAAGACAAATAAACTACAATTTGTTAGGAGATAAATATCCAGTAATTGCAATTGTGGAAACATAGAAACATGGAAGATAATATATACATGTGAATATGGAGTAAACTCCAATCTGTAAGCCATACTTCTCATCCTCTGCAACACCTTATAGGGGACATGACACCTAAATGTTAATTTATTGTCCTTCTTTTGTTGCTTGAGGGACATTTGTTTATATGGTTGTAGCATCAAAAATACCCAATCCCCTACTTCAAATTCTCTTTCATTGCAATATTGATATATTTGTTGTTTCATCCTATTTTGTGCTATAACTAAGTTGTCCTTCAATATTTTGAGAACCTCTTGTTGGTGCCCTATTTGGTCATGCACTTATAGAACCTTTAGAGTCCCTTTCTAGGGTGATGTGATGGATGAAGGATGATATCCATAAAGTGACATAAATGAAGACATTTTTATGAAGTTTGTAAGGATGTGTTGTACCACCATTCTACTAAAGGAAACCACTTGACCCATTGTGTTTATTTATCAGATGCAAAGAAATGAAGATAACATTCTAAACATTTATTCACAACCTTAGTTTTCCCATTGGATTAAGGATGATATGATGAGTTGAGCCAATTGAACACCCAAACAAGAAAATATTTTGGACCAAAATTTTTCAATGAAAATGAATCCCCATCACTTACAATATAGTCTCAAGGATTCCATGTAGTTTTTGAACTATTTTCATTAATCCTACAGGTATTTGCTTTAAAAAGATGTGAAAGATAGTAGAAATAGGAATACTTTGTTAGTTCTTCCACTACTACCATGATAACATTATTTCCTTCAAATTTGGTAAACATGAAATAAAATCCATTGAAACTTCTTCCTAGAAATTTAGTGTGGATAATGGTTTTAAGAGACTTGGTGACTTGATTGCATCTCTCTTATTATGTTGTAAAACCAAAGAATTAAGCACAAACTTTTGAACATCATTTTTAAAACCTTCCCAGAAAATCCTTCTTGATCTTGTAGTAAGTTTTTAAGAAGCTTGAATCTCCTATATGAAAAGTGTACCTTTGTTTGAGTTGGAAACTCTTACATAAATATATGTGATCTTGATACTACAATAGATAATTTTTCCACACAAATTTATCTACTGCACTTGGGTCCTCTTGTATTTTTTGATTGGTCTTGTATACTTTTTTTAATCTTTCTTCCATTGTACTCTTTCATTTTCCACTCAAGCAGATTGTTTAATGGAAATAACACATATTAAACCATATATAAAAATATATAAGCCCCGTTTAGGAATGTTGTTTTACAATAAGCCCTTGTAGTGGTCATAGGTGCGACTTTTGTCCATGCATTTATTCGACGATCATAATGCCAGACAGATTTGAGAGCAGATGCTTTAGCAAGCCCTCACAAAACATAGAGGCATCCATTAATGGCCCCTACGGCACAACCACAAAATGTTGTTCTATCTAGAGAATCTTTTCGTCCAAACGAGCCCCTCACAAAACCTTTTAGCCTGTAACCCGATGCTCCCATTGCATTCCATAAACTCCATCCCGTAGCTTGATTGAATTCCTCCTCATATGTAAAAGCCGGCATAGGTGGCAAGCTATGCCATACCTGATAACGGATCCAAAGCATTCCAGATGAGCTTTTCCTCTTCGTCTTTCATCAAAATGTATAGCCATTCTTCAGAGAAACTGATCTCTTTTCTTAATTCAAATATCTCTGAATCCCTTAATACGTGATTCCACGTTTTACAGACCAACTTCAAGTTGGAATATCATCCACAAGGTACCCTGGCAAGAATCCTAATGGAGAGCTCATCAGTAAGAGTAGAAATTATCCTAGGTCTTTCATTCCCATCGACAACTACTAGTCTCTTCCTTTTACTACACTCGACTTGGGTTCTTGTCGACTTGGGTTCTTGTTTGCTCATCTGAACCCTCTTTCCTGGAGTGGCTCCAAAAGTTCCCCATAAAAGCTTGCAAGTCAAGGACCTTTGACGCTTTGAATCATATAAGGTCTCAACCAATGATTTAAAATTTGTGCTGGTTCCGTTACACTGCCCACTCAATCCGCTTGTTGAAATTCAATATTTATTTCCTTCAAGCAGGCCAGAACCACTGCATTTTCAATGATGGATTGTGAGATGGTAAATTGAAAATCAAAAAAAATTCTGCAACCTTTTAGCAAATTCATTCGACTATAGAATAATCTGCCTTAGTGCTAGTTCAACATTACATCTGTCCTTGAAGATTTTATCACATTTAGATAATTTTGATATTCGAGATCAATTAAATGCTTGCTACAATAAAGTACATTGAAACACTTCTTTAACGGCCAACAATATCATCATTTTATGAGATTAATTTGATAGTCCATCCAAAATTCAAGAGCTAGGGCATTTCAAATCCAAAGCGAAGGCTCCATCAAATGAATTTGAAAACCACCCTGTCTAACACAAATGATCCACCAAATGTAATTGGGAACAACACTATATAGAAGGTTGTCAGGGAAAATCTTTGTCATCATCAGCTGAATAAGTAGGTAACAGATTTTAGCCACAAGGAGCTTTACCAAAAAGAAATTAATTATAAGGATAAACTGTACTTGATGGTTTGAAATATTGACAAAGAATTTCAATGCGATGATACCAGAAAATAAAGCTCAACTCAATTCAAATCACAAAAGCCTCAATCCTGAAAAAAATTAATCCATTAAATTGAAAGATACAAATCTAACACAAGAAAGCCAAAAACCAAAAATATCAGAAACTATATGGTTTAAGATAACCGGGAAAAATGAAAGCAATTTTAAGCAAAGTTCACAAATACAAACAGTCAATTGGGTTACTATGATAAACCAAATTTTCATTATATTGGCTTTGGTTGTATTCACCCGAAGAACATTGTGCAGGTAAATTGTACTCTGTTGTGACATTTCATTGTTAACTGTGTCTAGACGGTTTATCATAGGTACGAGGCAAACGAGGCCAAGTTGCTGTCCCATAAGGTTCTTGCACAAAAGGGAATTTAACCAAACAGACAAACAAAAGACGTCGCAAATGGAAGACTATAACATGAAATAGAAATTCAAGCGAATCTTACCATCACAAAAATCAACAGATCCTTAGGGCTTCAGCTCAAAATCCTCAAAATCATAATTTCCACTACGGAGCCTTCAACAATTTTAAAGAATTTTCAACCATAAACCTGCATAAATCAAGATGGCAGCATTCAGAAGCGAACAGACTTGCAACTAATTTACCCATAGAAATACTGAAAAAATAAAACCCTTCAATTCCACAACCCTAAGTCACAGTTTAACGGAAGGTAACGAATCCCTAAGCCTTAAGCCAAAACATATCGGAGACGTAATTCAACCGTAAATGAAGCACACCCAAAAAACGTAATCTTTTAAAGCTAGCGAGAAACTTGAAATTTCAATTGCTTATTAAGTAGGCAATTTCTCCCCTACCCATACCTCCAGAATTCTTCAATTTCAGCTCGAATTTTCCCAAAAACAACAGAAACCCCAACGCTTAAACAAGAAACCAGTCCAAAACACAATTCCAGCAGCGGAAATTTAAAGCCCCCATTAATTTTAGCGGTTGATCTTTAAATTTTGAAGGTAAACTCACAAAAATTCAACTCACCTAATGGAATTTGGGTCTGAAACTATTGAAATTCAATGGCCATAACGCTCCACCTTCACCTCGATCTCTGACATGTTTCCCTGGATCAAACCCTCTCTGAAGTTAATGTTTTCTTATTATGTATGGGACAGATCCTCCCCATTTTGTTGAAACAATGAAAGCATAGATTTTAGATTGTGTTTCCAGCAAACAACTTCAATCAAAATTCCTACAGGTGAGGTGCGTCGAGTCGAGGAGGAACGTGAGTGAGTTGCAGGGGCCGCCTCGAGTTGGTTGGGGGGCAACCCGCGGTTTCCAAATTCGAATTGGAAATTGCATTAACTCTGCGCGGCGGCGATTCTGTCAGGAAATTAATGCGGAGCAGTGGATGGAGGGTGGCAGAGCTAGGGGAGCGTGGCGGAGGGATTGCCGACGGCCGGAGCCGGACGTTTTTCTGGGCGGCGATGGAAACCTGGCAATTCCTCCGCCTAGGTAGACTACTCCGTTGGTAATTATATGACACTTTTTTTGCAGGTGAGAAAACGTGTAAAGGTTTCTATTTGTATGATGATAGACGAAAGGCCCCTCCAGACCCTGAAATCAAGAAATATATCGAGTCGAGGAGCATGGATGGTTTGATTGTTGATGGCAAAGTAATTTTTACTTCTGTTGCAGTACATTATTATTTGGAAATATTTTCTTCATTTCTGTTTTATTTCATACCAATTTTTTAGGACTGAACTAATTGTTATAGTATTTTTTCTCACTTTTGGCAGCCAATTTCTTTGATGGATAAGGATATATTTGAGATGGTATTCTTTCCAAATTTGAATGAAGCTTGTCGAGTTTTAGGTGAGGAAATCATGGTTCAAGATTCAGACCTTGATATTTTCATTGTAATCGTCATACCTTACAGGTAAGTTGAAAAGTTCATTTTTCCCATATCTGTTGCATCCTATATCCTATATAATAGTTCTTTCTTTCTCAAGCAAATGTGTTTCTCATTCTTGAATTAAAGTCAAATATATATTGTCGCTGCTAGCTTCATTATGTGATTTTTGTTGTGCGCAATACTCTGTTTTATTCTTTAGTTGGTAATTATATGGCACTTTTTCCGCAGGTGATAAAACGTGTAAAGGTTTCTATTTGTATGATGATAGACGGAATGCCCTCCAGACCCTGAAATCAAGAAATATATTGAGAGGTCGAGGAGCATGGCTGGTTTGATTGTCAATAGCAAAGTATTTTTTACTTTTGTTGCAGTATTATTTGGAAATATTTTCTTCATTTCTATTTTATTTCATACCACTTTTTTAGGACCGAACTAATTGTTATAGTATGTTTTCTCATTCAGACCTTGATATTTCCTCTGTAATGGGCATGGGATTCCCACCCTACAGGTAAGTTGAAAAGTTCATTGTTTCCCCATATCTGTTGCATCCTATATCCTATATTATAGTTCTTTAGGTTTTGAGTTAGAATTAAAAGCCAGAAATATTGTTAAATTTACCATATATCAATAATAATAATATTGAAGATTTACTTTTGAAACTGAGTTTATTCTCAAAATAGAGAAATGATTATGTTTTATTAGTTGATAATGAACAAATGATATTAAACTCTATTCATAATTAATTGCATCGCCAAGTATTTTATAGGTCATTAGGAGAATATGTCACATAACATTAAGTAATAACAAAAAAATATATAAATGCATATGCATATAACTATATGACAAAAAAAAGTAAAAAATTAAAGTAAAAAATAAATGTTGTTATAATTTTATTTTCCACACTATATCACACCGTATATTAACCTTCTCCTCTTTCTCTATGTTAAGTGAATATCTATTAGCTTATAGCTCCCAAAAAGAAGACATATTATATACCTTGAAGAGATGTTGTATACCACATTACAATATTATGGGTTGCTCATTGAGCGAGACAAGTAGGAGGACATGTTGTATACCTTGAAAACATGTTGTATGCTACATTACAATATGATGGCCGACTAATTGAACACATTGTATACCTTGAAGACATGTTGTATGCCACATTACAATATGATGGACTACTAATGTCCTGTGTAGAATTCGCTACGATGTGGAAGACGAGACTTGACTATATTCGCCACAATTTCTTTCGAGAAATTTTCTTGTAGATCTCTAAAGATGGATCCTAAAATGTTTCATATGAAAATTCTTTCACTATTTGCATTGCCTTATTTTGAATATTTCATATGAAAATGCTTTCACGGTTTGCCTTCCCCGTTTTGAAACAGATCTGGTTCTTTCAACCTTCCAATCTAGTCCAACTTGTTCTCTCCGTATCAAATTCAAAAGAACATATATGCCTCTCTTTTTTTAATTGAAAAAAACATTTAATATAGAGGGATGTGCAAAATAATAAGTTTAAATGGATAAATAATAATTTTTAGGTTTCTTTTATATATTAAACATAACCCACGATTATACCAAGAATATAAAGAAATAGTTCGCAAGGTGGCTTTCATTCATGAGAAAGGAAACTTCTATGAATTCATTCACTTAGCCTTCCTGCATTGACAACGCACGATACATATCAGATCCAGCTATCCAAACAAATCATTTCAGCATGGGATAAGTTGCTTCTAAATGCAGGTTTTTTACCTGCAAACTGCCCTTTTCACCTCCATTTCAGTTGTTTATTTCTTTAATGGAAATGAAAGGAATTTTTTGGGCATTTGACACTAAAACACTTCCACCTTTATGTGAAGGTCAAAGAGCAAATTTCTTTCGCATACCGTCAAGTTCAACCAAACACGCAAACAAAATTTCCTTCCCTTTACTTTCAGAACTTACATCGATGGTAGGATTAAGCAATAAAAGAGATAATTGACTTGAACTTTGTTCTTACTTTGTCCCATGGTTGGAATTTGACGGGTAGATTGTGCGTCGTGCGACAATTTAGCCGTCAAATACGACTGACACTCTAGCCTACCCCTCATCAAACAACTTTGAAAGATGTAAAACGTTTAACTGTCCTTCGGTCAACCATGCCTATGATAATTATGGACCCCGTATAGCACAAATAATTTCCAAGGGGTGGACATGGACCTTTAACACACTCGAAACAAATGTTGCAAATGACTTATTGACTTAAGCAAGCCCCCAAATAACAAGGGTTCTATTGGAACTTGAAAGAGCATCTTCGAACATTAAGAGGCAACCTATTTTGGAAAGGTTATAAAATTTGTCAATTTCATATAATGTAAGTGATTTGTATTTATCTTCTAGCTTGAATGACAATTTGTTTACTAATTTCTATCTTCAATGATTTTTTTTATATATTATGATTTTTCTCAAATTTATGCCTTACAGCGTTTCCTTTGCAACATTTGGTGCAATTGCTAGTTTTAGGCTTATTTTAATTTATATATGAAATAGTTTTTTTAACGGAGCATTCATTAAACAATTTAAATTCTATATTTTAAAAATTTATATCAGATTTTGATTAAAATTAATCAGAAAAATAGTCTTCAAAAAAGTCATTTCTTCTATAAAGTAAACTACACCATAATTTTATACGGGTATATTTCTTTCACCGAAAATTATGCGGTCACACACATGCCCATACACCAACTTACTCCTCTTCACACATGTTCTTCATTTCAAGTTCCTCACGTATAAAGCACTTAATACTACCGACAAACAATTATGCTTTGGAAATGTCTTGGTGTATGAAGAGACATAATGTTTACAACAACATTTAGTATTTAGGACAAGACCATGGTGAAGATGAAGATGTTATGGGCAAAATATTTTTTCATGTTTTTTAGAAAGATATAAACTAAACATATTATTAGCACAACCACATTAAAAATATTAATGTGGTTGATATAGTTGAAAGTTTCACTTTCATTTGTATCTATCATTAATAAATATATAATAATAGAAATAATAAAATAAAAAACTATTATAATAAAAGCTATTATTATTATTATTATCATAATAATAATAATGATAATTATAATAAACTATTGTAATAATGTTTTTTAATTTATATTAATTATTATTTAATATTAAATGTTATTTATTATTATTTAAAATCAAGGGAATAATATTATTATTTAACATTATTCTTATTAATTAATATTATCAATAAATATTTTTATTAAATAATTAAATAATAATAATAAATAATTAAATAATTATTAAATATTTAATAAATAATTCAAGTAACTATTAATAACAATTAATGAATAATAATTGATTTATATTAAAGGATGAACATAATAAAAATTATAACTAATCATGGTCAACCATGGTTGATTTTCATTTTGAGACAATATTTGTCATAATGTGACGTTTGACAATGGTTGACCATCATTGATAATTGTTGATGATGGTTAACGATGTTTGACGATGGTTTATTTTCATATTGAGACAACCTTTTTCAGATGGAACATTCGACTATAGTTGACCATGATTATTAACCGAAGAGAATTATGTTAAACACTAGGATTAATATTGTAAACCCTATGAATAATATTATAGTCTAAGAATATGAACCCTTAGATTAATAAACCCAAAAATATTGATATTATAAACCCAAGGGAATAGTATTAGACCCAAGGGATTAATATTATAAAGCCAAGATATATAAACTCTAGTATAAATATTATAAGCCCTAAAATAAACATGGTTGACCATCCATGGCCGATATTGTAAACCCTATAAACCCTAATATTAATATATTAGATACTAATTTTGTAAAGTCACAATGTGATGTAACATAAATTGCATTGCATTGTAACATTGTGATAATTATTGCCAAATTGATTGTCACATTGCTACAATGTTGACCATCGTTGCCTTTCATGTTGAGGAAATCTCATGATAAACCCTATGATCAATATTATAAACCAAGGTATCTGAATACTAAAATACCTAAGGAGTTATAAGCCCAAGGAAATAATATTCAACAAAATGGATTAATATTATAAACCCAATCTATATAAACCATAGAATAAATATTGTAAGCCCTAAGATAAACATGGTTGACCATCCATTGTTGATATTGTAAATCCTATAAACCTTAGATTGATATTATAAACCCTAAGATTAATATATCAAATACTAATTTTGTAATGCCAGAATGTGGCATAGCATAAATTGCATTGTAATGTAACATTGTGATAATATTGTCAAATTGATTGTCACATTGGTACAATGTTGACCATGCTTAACCATTATTGATTTTCATATTGAGAAAATCCCATGATAAACCCTAAGATAAATATTATAGACGAAGGTATATAAAAACTATGATAAATATCATAAATTTCTAAATAAATTTGGTTGACCATGGTTGATTTTCATATTGAGACAATATTTGTCACAATGCGACATTTGATCATGCTTGATCATAACTAATTTTCATATTGACACAATCTTCATCACAATGTGACGTTGGACCATGGTTGACCATCCTCAACCATGTTTGATTTTCATATTAAGACAATATTTGTCACAATGTGACATTGGACCATGGTTGATTTTCATATTGAGAAAATATTTGTCACAATTTCATGTTGGACCATGTTTGACCACGATTTCAAACCTAAGGGATTTATATTAAATGCTACGACTAATATTATAAACCCTATTAATAATATTTAACCTAAGAATATCAACCCTTAGATTAATTAACCCAAACGATTTCTATCATAAGCCCAAGGGAATAATAAACCCAAGAGATTAATACTAAAATCCCAAGGGATTATAAACCCAAGGGAATAATATTAAACCCAAGATATTAATATTTTAAATCCAATGTATATAAACCTTATCATAAATATTATAAACCATAAAATAAGCATGGTTGACCATGGTTGATTTTCATATTGCGACAATCCTTATCATAATGCGACACTAGACCATGGTTGATAACGATTGATTTTCATATCGAGACAATCTTTGTCACAATGCGACATTGGACCATGCTTAACCATGGTTGACAATGACTAACAATGATTGACCATAGTTGATTTTCATATTGAGGTAATCTTTCTCAAAATGTGATGTTGGACCATAATTGACAAGGATTGACCATGAGTGATGATGCTTAATGATGATTGACCATGATTGCTTTTCACTTTGAGACAATCTTTGTCACAATGTGACGTTGGACTATGGTTGATCATGATTAACCATGGTTGGCCATGATTGTCCATCATCAATGATGGGTAATTATGGTCGACCATGATTGATTTTCATATTGAGACAATCTTTCTCACAATGTGACGTTGGACCATGGTTGAAAATGGTTGACCATGATTGTTAACCCAAGAGATTTATATTAAACCCAAGGATTATTATTATAAATTCTATTAATAATTTTATACCCTACAAATATGAACCCTTAGATTAATAAACCAAAAGGATTTATAATATAAACCCTAGGGATTATAAATCAAAAGGAAATATATTAAACCCAAGGGATCAATATTACAAGTTCAAGCTATATAAACCCGAAGATAAATAATATAAAACCTAAAATAAACATGGTTGACCATCCAAAAATTATAAACCCTATGATAAATAAAATCCTAATTATGTTATGTCACAATGTGACATAACATGAATTGCATCGTGATGTAACATTGCGAAAACTATTGTCAAATTTATAATCACATTGCTACAATGTTGACCATGGTTGATTTTCATATTCATAAAATCCCATGATAAACCCTAACAGCAATATTATAATCCAAGATATATAAACCCTATGATAAATATTATAGAAAGTAAAATAAACATGGTTGACCATGGTTGATTTTTATATTGACACAATCTTTGTCACAATGTGATGTTGGACCATGCGTCACCATGCGTAACCATAATTGATTTTCATATTGAGACAATATTTGTCATAATGTGATGTTGGACCATGCTTTACCATGGTTGATTTTGATATTGAGACAATATTTGTCATAATGTGACATTGGACCATGGTTAATTGTGATTGACTATGCTTGATAATGATTGAAATGGTTGATATTCATATTGAGATAATATTTTTCACAATGTGATGTTGGACCATAGTTGATCATGGTTGACCATGATTTTAAACTGAAGGAATTTATATTGAACCTTAGGATTAATATTATAAACCCTATGAATAATATTTACCTTAAGAGTATGAACCCTTAGATTAATAAAGTCAAGGGATTGATATTATAAACCCAAGGGAATAATAAACATAAGAGATTAATACTAAAACCCCAAGGATTATAAACCCAAGGGAATAATATTAAACCAAGGAATCAATATTGTAAATCCAAGGTATATAAACCATAAGATAAATATTATAAACCCTAAAGTAAACATGGTTGACCATGGTTATTTTTCATATTGAGATAATACTTGTCACAATGCAAACTTGGGCTATGGTTGACCATGGCTGACCATGATTGGTTTTCATATCGAGACAACGTTAAACTGATATTATAATGACCATGTTTAGCCATGTTTTACCATGGTTGATTTTCATATTGAGACAATATTTTTCGCAATGTGATATTGTACCATGATTGACTATGGTTGATGATGGTTGAAAATGATTGACCATGGTTAATTTTCATATTGAAACAATCTTTGCCACAATGTGACGTTGGACCATGGTTGACCATGATTATAAACCCAAGGGATTTATATTAAATACAAGGGATTAATATTATAAACCATATGAATAATATTTACCCTAACAATATGAACCCTTAACTTAATAAGCCGAAGGGATTGATATTATAAGCCCAAAGAAATAATAAAACCAAGGGATTAATAATAAAACCCAAAAGGATTATAAACCCAGGGGAATAATATTAAACCCACATGATAAATATTATAAACTCAAGTTATACAAACCCCAAGATAAATACTATATATTAGGAATCGCGATTGATGTTAGACAAAAACCCGCAGGTGTTACTCAACAATCACATCACCAAGGATAAGGATCCACGAGAGGTGGTTAGTCCATGTCGCGAAATACATAGGGAGCATTGGTTTGTCCAATGTCCAACAATCTTCACCCCAATGCGAGCTAGGTGTGTATCGAACTCATGACCTACGCTCTGATAGCACTTGTTGGGAATCATGATTCCCGTTAGACCAAAACCCACAAGTGTTAGTCAATTATCGCCTCGCCGGAGATAAGGATCGATGAGAGGCGGTTAGTCCATGTTGTGAAATACACAGGGAGCATTGGTTTATCCAATGTCCAACACTATAAACCCTAAAATAAACATGGTTGACCATGGTTGATTTTTATATTGAGACAATCCTTGTCACAATGCAACGTCAAATCATGGTTGACCGTGGCTGACCATGATTGGTTTTCATATCAAGACAATATTAAACTAATATTATGATGGTTACATAATACTTCATAACACCACAATCACCAATTAAACTGTCTCATAACTAAACTATAAAAAATACTCTATATATATTTATTATTTTCTTACATATAAACAATGATTTACAAACATTTACTATTTAATCAATTTCTATTTCTTTCTTATCTTTCTATTATAATGTATTACAATAAAATAATTAAAATTTATTATATCAATATATATATATTATTTTCTTACATATAAATGTCAATTTACAAGTATTTACTATTTAATCAATTTCTATTTTTTATTTTTTTCCTTATCTTTCTATTATAATGTATTACAACAAAATAATAAAAATTTATTAAATCATTACTACTTTAAAAATGTATTTTTAATTCCCTAATAATATTATTACTTTTATAATTTATTATATAAATAAATTATCAATACTTTACAATATGTTTCCACCATTTCACTTATTTCCTTACCCTTCTTAATTCTTAGTGTTGATGTTGTTTTTTACCTGTGTTATTTCTGATAAGAATAAAAGTAAACACAAAAAATAGTTGTTGTTATTCTAAAATTACATCATTTTAAAATAATCATGGTTATAGAGATTCTTTTAATTAGATATTTATGAATTAAAAAAAATTATTAATTATTTATAAATTATTATTATTATTTTAAATAATGTAAACATCCTTATACCATTCAATTCAATGTTTTCTTTCTTCCTTTCTAAAAACACATCCATAAACCTTATTCAAAAATATCATTTGTTAACTATGATCCAATGAAAAAAAATCCATTTTTACATAATTAATTTAACTCATTTCCAATATAGAATTATTTTTTAAATCTTTAAAAACTCATTTAAATAGCACAATAATAGTTTCAAGTAACTTATTCAAAATTATATACAATCCACCTTTTTGAAGTAATATGACCAACTTGATTCTCTTGGTAACCACCTTGATTCACCTCAGAAAAATATTAAGGATTATGGTGTAGCATGTTCCGGTGGCAATAGTTATTATTTCGAAACATATGCAATGCATCATAGAAATGATGAGCGAATGACTCTTTGTCGTAGAAGTCTATGGTATCATCGACATTTTTCTAATGCTCATAGACTTTCTATGATCAAACCACCATGCCCATGAGATTAACAACACTCTTCATCAGATCCGGGGGACAAAATATTTTTGTTTGTAGTCGAAGGAGAAATAAACCTACTTATCTCTAATTATAAATTATCCCCGTAAAAGAAAATTATTATGGTGTAGCAATAGTAAAAGAAAATTATTATGAAATTTTTCAATTTGCAGCGTATTACGATTATACTGGTGGGTTGTAATGACGGATTTCGATTTTAGTGTGGGTTATAATGACAGATTTCGATTTACAAATGGATTAAGAGATTACAGTTTATAATCTTTGAGTTTTGGGGAAATAGAGAAGGAATGCTAGATACCTATAGTAGAAATACACAACAATATACAATAGAATTGCAGTTATCTCAATTAAATTCCCTATATTCTTTTAGAATAGAAAAACAAATAGATTCAAAAATTCACTGAGAATTTTCTTGTAAAATCGTTATGTTATTTTTTTTTACAGCCGTGTATAACCAAATTTACTGTTTTGAAATATACTCATAAAATGCAAACTACGAACTAATTAAAGTAGAGAAAGAATATTGAATCTGCAAATGAAATTTGAATATCTAATATTGAATTATAATATGTATTGCAACAGGAGCTTTGAATCCACGTAAGTATTTTGACGATTTTGTATTTACCAAATGTCAAAATCTCACAATGGAAAAAGTGGGGTCAAAATAGTGGGATTTTCAATGGCCATCATTGAAAATAAAACTTGGCATACTCGAAAATGGACATTATTAAAAATATAACTCGACATTCTCATCATGGCCATCATGCACGTCCATGAAACATTAATTTGCCAGGTATTTATGGGCATATTGCAGACAACAGTTTAATCCAAAAGTTCTCTAAACCGAAGAAAACCAGCGGGATTGAAATAATGAGGAATAAGGTTTGAAATAATGAGGAATAATGAAATACAACGCAATTTCAAAAAAAAAATTATATTCTCAATCCCGATAAACAGATGAAATTCAACTAATAGGATTAATAGGATTGAATAGGGTTCGAACTAAAATTAGGAATAATTTAACAAGGCCCCAATGGACAAGTAAACTCAAGCTGTCGAAATAGAAAATAAGAAAATAAATAAGATTTTGACAACTTGAAAATAACAGGGACAAAATCTATTGGAAAATCCAAGGAGTGGGCAGTTAAATGATTTCCTTTATTAATGACATTATTTTATGATGTTTTCATTATTATTATTAGTTTTTTCAATTTGTCATTTATTATCATCAAGACTAATATCAAGCAACAAATAAAAGAGTGCACAAGGTGTAGGCATGCTGCTAGGGCAAAACCCCACTCTTTGAGGAAAAAAGCGGTCAAAATTCTTGCTTCAAAAGATTCAAGATGAGACAGCCAATACCCTTACAATCTAGACCCAAGACATCCTCCATCATATCATCCTTGTAACTGTGAGAGCACCGAGAGTCTTTATCAGTATGATAGCAAAAAAATCATCTCATTGGACCTTGTCACTTTGGCAATTATGAAACCTTGTTTACTGCATCTATACGTTGTCATTTTAGCAACACCGAAACCATCTAGTAATAGCACCAAACTGTGGTTACTGAGATCATCCCTCTGCCTAATTTGAGCTCTATTGTGACATTGAAACATCCTCTCGGTAATCTGAACTACTCATTATGACGCCACTCAAACTATCAAAAGAAAAAGCCTTCTCAATGTTGTCACATCAAATCCTTCTCATTGTATTTGCACCGAAATCCACACTACCATACTGTGATATCTGAACTACAATTTCAGAGATAATCCGAACCTTTTTTTGAGATATATGCGAGCTTCTTTTCTAGATTGTGGAGTGAGGTATAGGCTAGTATATATAGTAGTTTTTCCATAATGAAAGAGCTGACATTACTTCATGAACTTTGGTGTCGACATTTATGATGAGGCTGCCCTGAGTTCAGTTATATGTAACCGACTTGATGATGATCTTATTGAAGGCAATAGAAGGAGACTTTATGAATGCGTTTTTTACCAATAAACAAATTGATTTTGACCCATATAAATAATCCTAAAGCCTACAATGGAGGCTTGACCTATAACAATTAACCCAAGCATGAAACCCATGCTTTAATAAGTCAATTGAATCAATAATAATTTTTTTTCTTTCTTTTAAAAAGTACCTTACAATATGACTTAAATACAATTAATGGAGATTGAACCTAGTTACATTTTCCAACACTCCCTCTTAACTAGGGAGGTATTCATATTTACATATAATCGAAGAGGTAGATGGAAGATCTCAAAACAAATCATCTACGAAGAAGTTTAAGCATCACAATGCCATGGTCTATATTCCCGACCATGGAAATCCATCCATTGGTCTCTCAACAATTTAGGCACCACAATGCCACAGACAAGATTCTTGACCAAGGCAATCTATCCGGGTGGGACTAATATGGACTCAAGCTTTTAGCCTCTCTAGTTACCATCATGCTTACCTGCTAACCAACCCAAAGATCTTGGTGCGTGTTAGAACTCAATGACCAGCGCCACCTTTCCAACTTTGGAACTTAGACATCAACACAAAGTGTTGATGAGATGTCCTCCCAAGAAATGCTTCACTCACAAAGCCTCATCACCCGTTGACCCGACAGATCAAGAACAACAAATATCTCCCGATCAAACTAATCTGTAACTAGCATGCTAACAAAACCTTCGAGATATTTACCTGTACAAGCACAACCCCAATTAGTAATGTACTTTCACATGTACATAATCAAATACAAACATCTGGGGTCTTCCAAACAAATTGATATTTCTTCTCAACTTTTCATAGTAGGACTATCAACCGAACCTTTGATAGAAGATTCCTCAATCACACACTTTTACTTTCCTACTTCATATGTAGCAACATTTTCTTCAATCAGATATTGCTTTCCTTCTTTCAGCAACACCCCAAAATGCATTCTCCAATTTCCATCTCTCACTCAAGGCCTTTACTAGAAATTACAATTATTAGTCCTCGTCTAGTGCATGACACATGAAGTAAAAAATCACATCTTTCACTCCCTCTTAAACAGATAATATCTAATTATTCTTGTACAAGGAATATTCTCAACCATCCTATTATCCTAGGGAGTTTCCTTTCATTCAAATTCCCACTTAACCTAGGGAGATTTCATCTAGACTCGCTGTTAATTTAGGAAGTTCTACGACATCAGAGAATCTTTCATTGCTTCTATCCTTCTTATCAGATTCATTCATATATCATGATTATCACATTAATTTTACTTACAATCATCTTCACCAACTTGAAGGTGATGTGCCTACAAAAATTATATAGCAAGTACAACCAAAATTATAGAAGCATGAAGTTAGCCATATCAAAAATTTATAACAACGGAAGCATTTAGACTTTACAAACATAATCAACAAGAGACTATACTTCAATAATTCAATTACTTTACGAGGTTTAGTTACAAATCATACATTAATATATCAAACTCATTATATCTAGGGTTTGAATATCCTTTCAACAATAAGTTCCTTCATATAGAAAACCCTAGAAACAAATCAAATCAATGAATCTAACAATTCTCAGAATTTCTATGTTAGACTTTCTACTAGGATTTCATGTAAACCCTTGATTTTATACATGATTTTCAATAATAAAAAACCAATCATACTTAATCAACATCATGACTAACATCTACTAGGCTTTGATGTAAACCCTATATTTCCATTTACAAATTCTCAACAATCACTATATAAATCCATAGATTCCAGATTTTCATATCACAAATACTAGAGAATATAACTACGACTAGGGTTTAGGTACCAAACCCTAGATTTATCAAACATCATCATCCTAAAACATCAAACCTTGACTAGGGCTTGTTTCCAAACCCTAGGACTCATGACCATCAATAATTAGGTCAACACAATATCTAGGAATTCATTATCAATAATAAGAATAACACATGTTGGGCAATATCAACATATTAGACATATAATTACCTAGGCCAAGCTAGGGTTTCCACCAAATGAACACGTACGTAGGGGTTAATTCCTAGGATTTTAAATACATAACAAGGGTTTTTCTTATAAACCCAACCAAACCCTAAGGATCTAGGGTTTCAATTCATAATATATCAAACCCTACTTTACGAGAACTTCATAGGTTCAAGATTTCAAAAACCATCATTTCAACCCTAACAAGTTAGGGTTTCTTATGATCACACCAAAACCCTAAACATGAAATCATCAATAAACATAATATAAATTTACAATTCCATCAATAACCCTAAGTAGATTAGAGTTTCATTCATTTTCCACATACCCTTAGGTTAGGGTTTTCCAGAGAACTAGTCTAGGGTTATATAATAACAATCAAGGATGTAGGGAGGGTAGATTTATCAAAAAATGAATTACCCCGAACAAGAACCTTTATGATTCAAGATATATATACATAATGATGTTAGTAATGTAATGAAAACTTAGAAAATAGGATGATCATACCTTTAACATAGTCTTGTAAGGAGTATAGTTTGAGACATACCTAGAGATATTCCTTTGCAAACTTTATAATGATTTCTTGAAGTGTTCTCTTTGTATTAAGCCATCATCTTTTATACCTGTAGTACATGCTTACAAGAGCATCATGTGATACCAAGGACATGATTTAATTTCTTAAGTTAGATCTTTTACATAATCATGGAGGATGCAATTTTATGATAAGTTGTTCATTCTTTCAATCAAGAGTGGGACCTTTCATTTGACATCCTAGATTATTTGTAAACTCTAGAAAAAGAGTATTAAGGTTGTAATCTAGGGAGTATTAAGTTATTCAGGATACATGATTACTCAGAGAACATGGAAGCTAGAATATCTACATTTAGTCTTAAAGGTAAAGCGGTTATCTAGTGGGAATATGTAGAGAATGTAAGAGATATTTATGGGTAGGGGTTGACTTGGAGTAAACTCGAGAGACTATTGAAGAATAAATATCAATCCAAGAGGTACTATGATGACAAAGAAAAATAGTTTTATGAGCTAAAGATGGGATCTATGACTGATGAGGAGTACACTAGCAAATTTCTAGAGTTGCTGAGTTATGTGCCTTACCGCATGGAGGAGAAGGCCAAGATTCAAAGATTCATCAGTGGGTTGGCGATATAATTTAAGAATAAGATTAAGTTTGATGAGCCTAAATCATTGGAGAAGGCCATCCAAAAGCTAAATCATTTTTACGAGCAATCAAAGCACATATCTGAGACTAAACCATATTAGAAAGGTAATAATAAGAATAAAAGGAAATGGGTAAAGAAATGGGCAAGGCCTTAGGGAACAAATAACAAAGAGAATGAAATGCCACAGAAGAATTTCAATGCATCTGATAGAGGACAAGAATTTCGGTTTGAGCAGAACAAGGGTGATGATAGGAAGCCCATATGGTGTTGGAGTTGTGTTAAAGATGATCGTTAGAGAGATTGTCCACACCACCAGGGTGGCAAACCACATATTTATAGTGTCCAAGAGGTGCAAACAATTGGGATCATGGATAGAGTGTTCCTAGGATATATGCAGTGTTGGATAATAGGAAGGCATATCACCAAGCGTTTATTATCAAGATGGATAGTGAGATTTGTGATAGATTTGTTTCTATTTTGATTAACCCTATATCTAATTATAGTTATGTTAATCCTGACCTAGTGGATAAGTGTGGTTTGAATAAATAAGTTCATGTAGAGTCTTGGTTAGTGCAGTTAGCTATAGGTACAAAGAAGCGAGTTCATCATTGGGTAAGAGCTTGTGCATTTGAGTTGAATGGTAAGCCTACATCAACACATTTGAATGTATTTCCATTGGGACCATATAATATGTTGTTGGAGATGGACTGGTTGTATCTTCATAGGACCAAGGTGGATTGTTATGACAAACCTATTAAGTGTTTGGATGATAATGGGGAACAAAGAATATTATAGATTAAGAAGAAATAAACATTAGTTATAATGGCGACATCTATGGATGTGTTGTAGAGGTTATAACCACCCTCCAAAATTTTTCCTTAGCTTCGTTTTGGAGCTTCCCTACCAACCATCCTCAGCAACATGTCTTGCACTATCAAGTACATGAGCTTCAATGTTGTTCTAGCAGCTTGTTAGCCTGTGCATGATAGCTTGATTCACTCCCCTCACAGGTTGCTACTTTGGACTTGGTCTAGCTACTCGTTGAGCAACTCCCTCAAGAAATTGTGCAATTCTAGAGGGGAACCAACCTTCCCTCCAAAAATTGCGCAAATCTAACTGGCAGCCTACTAGGCTCATAAACTATGCAATCCTGTTAGAGGGCCTTCCCAGTGAAACTTCGCAATCTGGCCTAGCAGTGATGTTCAACCCATAAATTGTGCAATTTTGGGCAGCAATCAACTACTCCTCCAAGAAATTGCGCAATCCCTTTGGACAGCCAGCCCAACTTCCTCCCAGAAACTGCACAAAATTTCCCCTCAATCAAGCAGGTTGTTACATGTGCCCTCAGGTTGACTGGTTCCACCCAGGACCATGAAAAATTGACCTGCATGAATGGGCTACTTTTTCCTAAAATAGAAAAAAGAAACATGAAAAAGCATCACTATATTTTAGGGAGATTTTCTTAGCATCTCGAGGTTACATGCAAGGATCATTTTAGAAACTTTCCTCCAAGTGTTGATTTTTCCTTTGGCATGCACGTCATCAGCCTCAAACTTATTTATTCGATGCTTTAGATCTCATTCTTTACATCGATCTTGGAGCTCTGACATCCCATGACACATCCATCTCAGCTATTTTCAAGTAAGTCCACGTAACTTTCCTTTTGCAACATTTATATCGCTTTTTGTGTTTTGGCTTGTGTGAGTGCTCTTTGCTTGATTTATATGAACGCTTGCTATCATTTTCATGCATATTATCTTGTACAAGTACAATTTTAGTTTTCGTTAGCATCTCACTGTTCTCAAATGCATGACATTGTTTTGCACCAATGGTTGTTGATTCGATGACTCGTTTCACAAGCATGCATGTTGTTCCATTTTCTAAATCTTGAATTCACTGTTTTCATGCATGATCATTCATCTCTTCTTACACTCAGTAGAGCCATGCATTCACATCTTCATTTTCTTTCAGTTTTCCATCGGCGAGTCTGGGTAGCCTTGGCATGGACTCTACCTCACCAAGCCAACATTGTGCAATTCTGAGAGGGAAGGCTCTGCCTTCCTCCTAGAAATTGCGCAATTCTGGCTAGTGACTACCCTCCAGTATTTCCTTGAACAATTATGAGAGGTAGTGACTGCTGGCACAAAAAATTACGCAATGCAGTCCCTAGGCCTGCAACATTTACCAACTAAAATTGCGTATTCTCCAATTCCACCACCCAGTAGGCCAGTTTGGATTGCACATTGTGCATTTCCAGTAGCCAACCAGCCTCCCGATAGTCTTGACTGCCTTTTGCGCAGTTATGGTAGTCAGTCCAACCTCCTAATGAAAATTGTGCAATCCTTACAAGTCAATCCCCATGTATGTAGCATGTCATCCCTCAAGTTTTCTTTGGTTTAACTAACAGATTTCTTGCCATGCATGTAACTCTGTCTCTAGATATAACAGTTGTTCATCTGTCTCTTAGTAGTTCAGGATCAATGGCCTCCAAGGGAGAAGGTTCAAAGGACACCGACGGAAGTGCAACTGGAGCAACAGTCAAGCGAATGTCTACGACTTTTCCGATCTATGAAGACACCAAGCTAATTGTAGACAAATATATTAAGGTGAAATGGCAAGAGGTTGATGGTGCATTATTGAGCACATTTGGGGAAGTATCGAAGGTCACAAAGTCTATGTGAACATTCACAAGTCCAGCTTGTACAGGATTGCATGCAGGTATCTTGCATTCCCATGCACAGATATGATACATTGGATTGTCTCATACACTGATCCCGAGACGATAACATTGAGCAATGTCAACTGGATGAAGATTGCTACCTTCAGGGCACAACGCTATTAGCATATGTATCATTTTTTGAAGCCAATGATCACCACGCAGACACCCTTCAGCATACCTAGCAACAATGCCAATTCCAGGGATATCTTGAAGAACTGGGTAAAGGAGTCAGCCAAATTCATGATGACACCCAACCAGATTTACAAGACAAAGATACAATCGAAGGCACATCAATACTTGGTCATCTTTGCATGTCACTTATATGGCCAAGAGAGCACAGAGACCTTCCCGCAGAGTTGGGTGATCCCATTGGACCAACTAGAAAATTAAGGCAAAGCATGCAAGTGGTCTGACATGTTGGCTTACAAGCAACAAAGCCACCCAAAGGTCAGCAAGCAGAAATATACATGCCCACCTACATCTTGGATGCAATCTGTTCCCGTTAGGAGTTTCCGGGCATGAAATGGGCATGGACATCGTGGAAACCTCTCTCAATACTTATTGTAAACTGTTTTCTGAATGCCGCTTCAGAGGAGTTATACATAGCTGTCAGATCATTTTTTCACCCCATGTACAAGATAATATTGAGCGAGATCCACCTTGCATGTCGAAGGAAGCAACAGAGGCATTGAATGATATAGCATATTGGTAGGCCTCACCATTGGACACCTGAATACAGATGTACAATGCAGAGAAGCCTCCGCATTTTTTTCCAAAGTTTTCCATGGACAAGCTCATCATGCAAGAAGCATCATACCACATCGAGGTAGGATTGTCATCTAGGCTGCACCAGAAGAAGAAGGCACCTTGGCCCACTCTTCTGTTGTTGATTCGGTTATAGGAGATAAAAAACCTTGAGCATGCGGATGTCAAAATAGAGGAGATCAATAAATATCCTTTTGACGTCCAAAGCTTCAATCTGTATGACCCGCAATGTATTATGAAAGATTACTACGCAAAAGTATAGTTTCAGTGGATCCACAAGGCATGTCATTGGGTAGAGGAAGACCCATGGAGATATTGTTACAACTTCTCTAGGCCCATTGAACCATTTGGCATTGCTGTGGAATGGTTAGTGAAGTAGCGTAAAGCAACATCCAAGAGAGCACTAGCAGGAACATAGGTAAACATGCCAGCGCACGACAAAGGCAAGAGGAGGATTGTCGACAGCGCGAAGGTAGAACAAATCTGTAAGTTCAGAGGAGACCCACTTGTACAGAAAGAAGCTTTGGAAATAGAGGCAAAGACGCAACAACACGATAGGAGGATCGCACAAAGGTAGAGAGAAAAATAGAGGATGGAGGAGACAGTGAAGGAGTTACATGAGTTGAAGGAGAAACTCCAGAAGGAAGAGGAGTTGCAGAGACAAGAGAAGGAAGCCCAGCAAAAATAGGTACAATAGGGGGTACAACATGTACAGATAGATGAAACTGTGGCCATATAGGTAGTATACCTATTCGGACAGCTGGCACCAAGTAGATAGGGTGAGCAGTCGCAAGATCAGGACTTTGCTCAAGAGATTGAACAAGCACTTGAGTAGACGAATACATATATGGAGAAACAAGAGTTAGAGAAAGACATCAACCTCATGCCTTACCACCAAGAGGTCGACCTACCAACTTCACTGGATCCAGAAGCAGAGCAAGTCCCAAGCAACCAAGGAGACACTCAGATCCTTAGAGACAATTTAGAAGAAGAGATGCACAACATACCATTCGATGAGTCGTAGCATAGAGTTGTGCAAGCATGTAGAGTGTCTACTCCGGATGATCACACATCTCCTACACAGTTTGAGGAATGAGTGGTCGTGTCTAACATATGCACGCATCCAGCAACATTGACCAATGCTACTAGAGCATATGCCAAAACCACTAGCTTGAGTGCTCGCTTTTTGATAGCTGAGAATGAGTGAATGGCTAAGGAGTTATAGACAACCAAGCAAGGAGGAGAATTGGTTACAACATCCGCCCAAGAATAGTTGAAGAAGGTGATACTAGATGAAGTATTATCCCTTGAGACAGTCATTCAAGCATTGTATTCCAAGTTTGGTACTGTGCATAAGGCACTTGTCCATCTCAACGGTTGGTAGCAACGATGTGCTAGGAGAGCACATATATTGTCAAATATGTATACCGTTGTTGATTACATGAAAACATGGAAAATCAGATACAAGGGAGCCCTGCTACACTTTCTCAAGATGATGAAGCCTAGAGCGGTCGAGATGAATGCATGCATTTGGAGTCAGATCTGGAACTATGAAGATCTCCCTCATCTCATCACTAGCTTGTAGGCTTCCCATGCACAGGTATTCAGGAGTATGATGTTGTTGTACACACACATGCGATCCCATCTATTGGGACACTCACCAAGGAAAATACAAAGGCATAAGTCTAACTGGAGCTTGACTCATACCTTGACGAGTTGATGCACATAGCCACTAGTGCAGACTTGGTGATCAGTGCAGACACCATGCATCAGTATGTCACTGGTCTAGCTGCACTCAAGACAATGATGTGCATGTTATTAGATGAGTTGGAAAGAGGACCCAGTTTTGTTTCTAGAAAGATGTCACCACAGAGTACACTGACACCATCATAGACTACCGAGCTTGGCATCAGTTCGATACTATGAACCACCATGAGGATGTCAAAGAGTTGGTCTTCCCATAGCTGTTCAAGTCATAGTGATTTCTTGCATGGCTTGCTCAAGCATATTTTGTCTCACATGGGTACATGTGGATATTATATGTAACGTCTTGTCAAGTGGAAGCTCAACTATTGATAGTTGGATGTAACAGTCATAGAGTAGATGAAGAGTCATGAGGGTAGGTGAAAAGTCACAAAGGGGAATGTAAAGGGCCACCCCACCCTTTTCTATATATAGTCCCTCATAACTCATTGTAAAGGTTTTTGGTCGACCAAGCTTCCGATAGGAGTATCTTAGAGAAAGATTTGAGAGTATTGTAATGAGCCTTGGCTTCTCCACTGTGTAGAGCTAGTATATCTCTTTGGAGGAGTAGGCAACTTTGACTGTAATGTTCTACTTTCGGAACTAGTGGCTGGTCATGGTTGTATTATATGACTGGAACTTTCACTTCTTAATATAACAGATCCAACACGTTTCATGCATGTGTCATATTTTATTTCAGCTATCTTGTTTACTCTAAATGATATATGTATCTGTTTGGATTGCTAGCTTACTTTCCTTCTACTTTGTGATGCATCTTTGCTCGTGTGTTCCCTTCTTAACTCTGTGCTTTCACAGGTTTCCAAGGGGCGCACTCACCTCACCCTCCATGTGTTAGAACCGCTCATGCACCTTGATTGACTTGCTGCATATGTCACACCCTTGCTACCAATAGGGACATCTTACTTGCCTCTGTCTCAATTGTGGTCAATGCGATACTATACGACCCACTGTTGGGACTCCTAGACCAAATAGTCTGAGGTCTAGTTGAGACTTCTTACCAGGAAGATTCCCTAACATGTTGACGGGTCCAGCACCGTCAACAAGAGGAGAAGCACAGTTGCGGGAAAGGGTGTGTGTTATTTGCAGTGCATATTTCTAGTGACAAAGGTAAGGGAGTTGAGGATGCGGATGTCTTTAGAAGGTACTCGGTTTTACAATAGTTTTATTATTTGTTTCCAACAGATATTTTAGAAATATTGCCTCACAGGGAAGTATAATTTTCTATTGAATTGGTACCAGGGGCAGCACTAACACCAAACGAACCTTACAGGATGAGCACTCTAGAATTGGTAGAGCTAAAGTTGTAGTTGAAGGAAATGCTTGACAAGGGATACATTAGGCCAAGTGTATCACCATGGGGCGCACCGATATTGTTTATGAAGAATAAGGATGCTACTCTTAGGTTGTGCATTGAATACATGCAGTTGAACAAGGTGACCATCAAGAATAGGTATCCATTGTCGAGGATTAATGATATATTATATCAGTTGAAAGAAGCAGCAGTGTTCTCGAATATTTATTTGAGATTGAATATCATCATGTATGCATCAAGGAAGATGAAATTAAAGAGACAAATTTCCAAACTAGGTACATACATTATGAGTTTATTATAGTTCATTTCGGTCTTACTAATGCTCCAACTACATTTATGTGCTTGATGAATAGTGTGTTGTGTCCTTATTTGGACAATTTCATTATTGTGTTCATTGATGACATATTGATATATTGTAAGAATGAGGAAGAACATGCCAAACATTTAGCAACAACGTTGACTTTTCTAAGAGAGCATGAGTTGTATGGTAAGCTTAGAAATGTAGTTTCTTTAATATAAAGGTACATTACTTGTGTCATGTGGTTTCTAAGGAAGGAATAGCAGTAGATCCAAAGAAGATAAGGGCTATCATAGAGTGGGAAACTCCTAGGAATTTGGATGGGGTAAGATCATTTATGGGGTTAGCAGGTTATTATAGGAGGTTCATCAGGAACTTCTCAAAAATTGCATATCCAATCACATCATTGAAAAGGTAAGGTAAAAAGTTTGAATGGACAGAGGAATGTGCAACACGTTTTGAGCAATTCAAAAAATCGTTAACACATGTTCCACTACTAAAGATTGCAGATCTAGACAGAGAATTTGTGGTGTGAAAATATTCTTGAAAAAGAGGACTTGGTGGAGTTTTTATGTAGGAGGGACAAGCAATATGCTACAAGTCATGGAAAATGAATGAGCACTAGAAGAATTATCTGACACATGATCTTGAGTTGTCAACAATTATCCATGAATTGAAGATGTGGAGGCACTATCTTCTTGGCAGGAGGTTTGTACTGATGAGTGATCACAGTTGATTGAGGTACCTATTTCACCAACCAAACTTGAATCCTAGGCAAGCTTGATGGTTGGCCATGATCAGTGAGTTCGACTTTGATATCAAGTACATTAAAGGTGAAGAGAACAAGGTTTTAGATGCTATTAGTAGGCAGATACAAGTGAACCACATAGAAACTATGAGTTCTTATCAGACATATTTTCAGGCTTGGATCTTATAGGGAGGTCAACAGGATAAAAATTACAAGGAGCTCAGGCACTGGTTACAACAAGGTACATGTAGAGGCACAAGTATAGGTACAGGTGCAGGTACAAGTGCACAGGATGTGGACTATCATCTCACAGCATATGACTTGATCTGATGATATGTGTGCCATATGAAAATGAGCTCAAGAAGCTTATCATGAGAGAGTTTCATGTGAAAGCATATTCAGGTCACCTGAGACACTAGAAGATATTAACAACGGTGAATAATTTCTACTATTAGCCAAATTTGAAGAAAGAAGTGGCAGAGTTTGTGGGGAGATGCTTGGATTTTCAACGAGTAAAGGTAGAGTGTAAGCATCCAGGTGGGTTACTATAGCCAATCTCGATTCCAGAATGGAAATGCGAGGTCATATCCATGGAATTCATCACATATTTTCATAGAACTTCTAGACAACATGATTCCATCATGGTTCCGGTGGATAGGTCGACTAAGGTAGAAAAATTCATTTTAGTGAAATTATAACAGCCTTGGTGAAAATTTCATGTAATAAAAGTTAATAAACGAAAAATAAGGCCACAGTTAAGGGAAACTTATTCAAAGTTGAATGTTGGGAAAATATCTATTAGTGGGCATCACTAGATGTGTGTTTTGGGTAAGGAAAATTGGCAAAGGCTAAGGCAAAGGCATTTTTTGCACATTTATTTATGAAAATAAAGGAAATTGTGAGAAAAGTAAGGTGAAAGGTCACAAGTTGCACATGAGGATGAAATTGAAGGAAAATAATGGAAAATTAGGAAATTAGAAGCCTCATTAATAAAAAGGCTTATGAGGATTAGTTGGTAACATTTTGTTAGTTCAATTTTGGAGCTCTCTCATTATTCTCTCTCTCTCTCCTACTCTTAGTCACATACAGTTTTCTAGGAGTAATCTAGATTTAGACCAAGGAAGAAAAAGAAAGCAAAGTGAAAGGAAGAAAAGCAAGGATCAAGGAAGAAGAGCAGGATCAAGCAACTTGAACAAGAATACTTGTAGGTAACCTTTTACATGTGTGATTTCCTAGTTGGTTTGGACATGCATGGCTTTTCATGTTGGTGTATGGTTCTCTTGTTTTTGGTGGCATGGTTTTGTCAGGTTACGATAGTGGTCTTCAGCCTAGCCTTGCATTTTTCCAGATGCCATGGTGTTGGGATGTTTATTTTAGTTTTGAGCTTTAGTTTGTCAGACGGATTTCTGAATTTGGGACAGATGTGGTCTCGAGGACCATTCCCAAAGGCCTAGGAATCCATTGACTGGTTTTGGCGAGATACACAATAAAACTTGAGGGAGAAGTCTCGACTTAGGTTCTATCAATCTAAGTTTGAATTGCGGTAAAGCTTGAGAGACTGGTCTTGGTTTAGGGACTAGTGATCCAGAATTGGTTTGTGGTAAATCCTAAGTGACAAGGAGACGGAAAGTTCCTCAATGATAGTGATGGATTACGGATGGCATTCCAAGTTCGATTCGGTTTGATCAGAGCACTGGTTTTGGTGTGGTCATGGTTTGGTGAGGGTGGAGGTGGTTTAACCTCTGGATTCCCTTAGTTTTTCTATGAGATCCCACATTCATGCTTGATATATGGAATGGGGATGACTGGCTGAAAGAGATTTTGTTTCATCCATTTCTATGGTTGGGTGGTATCGGGAAGTCCCGAACCTAGTCGGATTTGCCTATGATTAATAAAAGCTAAGTTATCTTCATTTTTTACTTGTTTATATGTGGATTTAATGGCTATCATATATATGATATTTACATGGTTTAATGTTGTTTATAAGCATGGTTATGTCACTGGATCATGTCATGGTTATTTAACTTATTTACTTGTCATTGTTAAATGGATGGATGTAAGACCTAATTGATGATATAATAGTCCAATGGAGAAGGAGGTTACTATTCTAGTTATGTTTCATAAGTTCTTTCAGTCATTTATGATATATCTTGTATCCTAGACCTATAGGTTGCATTGATGCCAAGTATTTGACAGAATGTCAGTCTCGGTTGGTGATGCTCAGTCCTAGTCCTGAGGTTGACTTTTGATTTATCAGCATTGTTGCCATGTGTTTGATGGATTCTAAAGGTTGTAGCAATTTTTGGGCAGTGGCCAGGATTCTTGGCTAGAAAATGGCTCAAATCTAGGGGTCATTCGCACACATCTACTAAAAAAAAGTCCACAGTCGCTGGCACAGAGGCCTATGGGAGAGAATTTTAGGTTGTTGGTCACTCCCTTGCCCATAACATGAGAGAGACTATGGCCTCAAAGATCCAGAACAACAATGTGACCCAGGGATAAGTTGTCTGAGTGGGTAACTTGTCTCCTGAGGGTTCTGTTGATGATGTTGGATGACAGTGTGTGATGTTTTTTCGATTCCATTTCCTTAAGGTTACCAAGGAGATTGGATAATTTATAGTAACCTCTCTCATCACATGTTTGCCCCACTGGTTGGCTGCTTGCGTGGACCTGGGAGGAGGGGGGTGTTACAGATTAGTATTAGAGCATAATTGATCTCTCCTTGGTGAAGGTGCTTATTCATGCATGCATATCAGTTTCTTGTGTGTCTCTTACACTTGAATTCCATGTGATTGTTACAATGCATCATGTTGATCATGATTGTAATAAGGTTGTCATGAGGAGCTTGATGTGATTTTGTAAGATGCACCATCATATGTTTACGGTTGGTTGCATATATTTATATTTCTCTTACATGTTGATTACATGTCACTTGACTACATCCTTGTATGTCAGATGCATTCTTGAATGCTTTGATTACATGTATCAATCTTGTAGGTTGATTACAAGAATTGATCACTTATGCTCGACTACATGCATTCATACGTATGTGTAGTGGATTAGGAATTGCTTATGCATGTTGATAGTTGTATGTGGCTATGTGTACAATGGAGTAATGGTTTTTTTCATGCATGAGGTCACATCATGCATTGTTGATATGGACTTTCATTGATGACTGGACCCTAGCTAGAATGGTGTTTATGCATTGACACACTTATTTGATATATGTCTATATTCTATTATGATTATGTTATACATGTATCATGTTGATTTGATGATCTTGCAGATAAGGTTTCCTTCCTAAATTATGCTAAGGTACATACGTTTATTGTGATTTGGTTTAGTTGACATAGTATTCCTTGTAGGAAAGAGATCAGATGGATAACAAGGTGGTAGACTACATAGAATCACCATATGCATCAGATGGGCAGCGTGGTTTGGGGCACTCTTTTGACTTGGCAGACACATTGAGAAGCCTGAAGGAAGAAAAAGGGAGTTGTAAAAAAGACAATGAAAAAATCAGGTAGGCACAAGACAAAAAAATATAGGTGAATGCGATACTACTTCAAGTTTGTCAGATTTGCAATGATAGGGACCACTTCGGATCAACCATGGACATGAGGACATAAATAATGGGGCATATGGAAGTAGAAATCCTTGTAGACACATGTTAGATATATCTGACATGATCAGAGATGGTAGCTTGTTGGACAATCCAGATAGGAGAGGTGATCTGTTGGGTTGTGTTATATTCTTTACACGTAGTTAATAGGGGGTTTGAAGGGCACCTGTAACCCCACTTTATGGGGTCTGGGGAGATCTACAAGATCGATTCTAGTGGTGAAAGAAGATGGCGAGTGGTGGAAAGATAGAGATCGAGAAATTTAATGGTCAGAGTTTTGAGTTGTGGAAACTCAAGATGGAGGATCTGTTGGTGGATAAAGATTAGTGGATCGCTGTACATCTGGGTACTAAACCAACGAGAGTGACCGATGAAGAATGGAAGAAGTTGGATCAGAAGGCAAAGAGCATAATACGATTGTGTGTCTCAGATTCAGTATTGCTAAATGTATTAGGGGAAGCTATGATGAAAGATTTGTGGGACAAGTTAGGGACTTTGTCCCAATCTAAGTCTTTGGTGAATAAATTGTTCCTGCGGAAAAAGCTGTATAACTCGAGGATGAAAGATGGAGACTTGGTGACAGAGAATTTGAATGCATTTAATACTGTGGTAAGTCAATTAACATCTATTGATATTCAAATTTCAAATGAAGATAAGTGCATTACTTTGTTGTGTTCTCTACTAGATTCGTGGGATAGTCTGGTTATTGCAATAGGTAGCAATGCAACTGCCTTGCATTTTGATGAAATAGTCTCATCCTTGCTAACGGAGGAGATGAGATGGAAAGATATGGAGAGCGAAAATGGAGATGCCTTATCTGTACAAGGGCGGACCCAGAATAGAAACAAAAATAAGTCATCGAGTGGGAGATCTAAATCTAAAGGGAGATCTAAATCTCCAAGAAAACCTGTAAAGGTGGTGTGCTGGAAATGTGGAAAGGGAAGGCACTACAAAAGGGACTGTAAATATAAATCTCCTGAAAAAGGAAAGGGATTTTATGAGGCTTCTTCTCAAGAGGCGAAAACCACCTCAGATGAAGGTGGGGATGTGTACTTGGCTTCTTCAAGTAAACATGTAGATCATGAGGCATGGTTGATTGACTCAGGTGCATCATTTCACTTCACTCTGCATAGAGAGTGGTTCTTGGAGTATGAGAAATATGATGGTGGTGATGTCTTCTTGGGGGATGACAGGAAGGATAGAATCGTTGGTCGCAGAAAAGTAAAGTTGAAGTTGCAAGGTGGAAGGATTAGAACGCTTCCAAGTGTTCTACATATTCATGTGTTAGCTAGAAATTTGATTTCTGTTAGCAAACTGGATGATGCAGGTGTAAAAACAGTGTTTGAGAAGGATATCTGCAAGATGGTTTGGGGAGCACTGGTATTGATGTGGGGAGTTTGGATTGGAACTCTATACAAGCTGCAAGGTAGCACTATTATTAATGGGTGCAATAGTTATGTGGTTCTTGAAAGTGGAGCAGAAAATCTAGTAGTATCTAGAGAGAAGACCATGCTGTGGCATCAAAGGCTTGGACATATTGGAGAAAAGGGCCTTCATATACTTCATGGTAAAGGTATGGTAGAAGGTATGAGTAATAGCTCTCTGGATTTTGATTTATGTGAAAATTGTGTATATGGGAAGCAGAATAGGGTGAGTTTCCCCTCTGGTAGTAAGAGGGCGAAACAAATATTAGAACTTGTGCACAGTGATGTGTTTGGACTTGTGAAGGTTCCATCACTGGGTAAGTCTGTGTACTATGTATAATTTATAGATGACTTCTCAAGGAATACATGGATATATTTCCTTAAGAAGAAATTTGAAGTCTTTGACAGGTTTAAAGAATTTAAGGCTCTGGTGGAAAACCAGACAGAGAAGAAGATAAAGGTGCTGAGGACAGATAATGGTGGAGAGTTTTGCAGTAAGGAATTTGAATAATTTTGTAAGAAATGTGGTATAGCATGACAGAAGACTACTCCATATACACCTCACAAAATGGAGTTGCAGAAAGAATGAATAAGACGTTGCTTGAAAGGGAAAGAAGCATGCTCAGTGGTTCCAGGTTAGGACAGGAATTCTGGGAAGAGGTGGTGGATACTGCATGTTACCTGGTCAACAGGTCACTTTCATCAGCATTGGAGGATAAGACTCCACAAGAGGTATGGACTGGTAAGAAACCATCTCTTTCACATCTGAGGGTATTTGGATGTGATGCATATGTACATGTTCCAAAGGAGAAATGAACCAAGTTGGATAGTAAATCTGAAAAGTGCATCTTTATTGGGTATAAGGATGGTTTAAAGGGTTATAAGCTTTGGAACCCAGTCACACGAAAGGTTGTGTACAGCTGATAGGTGGTGTTTAGAGAGTTGAAAGATGTTATTAAACATGAAATCCAACCAAAGGAACCCAAGAAGATAGAGTTTGAGCTAAAGGAGGAAGAATCAGACTCTACAACATAGGTGGAATCAGAAGATGAAGAGCCACAAACTCCAGCTTTGAGAAGATCAGTTCGAGAAAGAAGGTAGCTTGAAAGGTATAGTCCATCTGCTTTCTGTTCAAATTTTTCTTTGTCTATTATTGACGATGATCCCAGAACTATGAAGGAAGCAGTAGATTCAGAGGATGGAAAACTCTGGAAAGAGGCCATAGTTGATGAAATGGCATCTTTGCACAAAAATGAGGCTTGGGATCTAGTGGAGTTGCCAGTTGGAAGGAAACCCATTGGCAGCGAATGGGTGCTCAAAAAGGAAAACAAATGCAGAAGCAAAAGTGGAGAAATAAAAAGCTCGGTTGGTAGCAAAAGGTTATTCCCAGGTGTCGGGAATTAATTTTGGTGATATTTTTTCTCATGTTGCCAAGGTAACTTCTATTAGATTACTTTTATCTGTTTCTGCTACTTTTGATTTTGAGGTAGAACATATGGATGTGAAGACAACATTTCTTCACGGGGATTTGGAAGAGGAAATCTACATGAAGTAACCTGAAGGCTTTGCAATGAAGGGTAAGAAAGAACTGGTATGCAAGTTAAAGAAGTCTCTGTATGGGTTAAAACAATCAAGGAGAATGTGGTATCAGAAATTTGATACATTCATACAGGGACTTGGCTTCACTAGAAGCAAAGCAGATCATTGTGTGTATTTTAAATTAATTGGTGACCATGTTATTTATCTGGTCTTGTATGTGGATGATATGTTGCTGGTTGGAAATGACAAAGAAATTATCCAAGATTTGAAGACCCAATTGTCCTCCAACTTTGACATGAAAGATCTTGGTGTTGCAAACTATATTTTGGGCATGGAAATTAAAAGAGATTGGGTAAAGAGAAAGCTCTGGTTAAACTAGCGGAGGTATGTCGAGACAATACTACAGAGGTTTAATATGCAGGATAGTAAACCGATGAAGGTTCCTATTCCTGTAAGTGTGAGGTTATCTGTTGAACAGTGTCCCAAGACACAAGAAGAGGAAGAGGACATGTCCCGTGTTCCATATGCAAGTGCAGTTGGTAGCCTGATGTATGCAATGGTATGTACTAGACCAGACATTGCACATGAAGTGGGAGTATTGAGTAGGTTTATGTCAAAACCAGGAAAGGAGCATTGGACAACATTGAAGCGGGTTTTTAGGTATTTGCATGGCACTAGTGATTATGGTTTTTGCTACCAAGGAATACCAGGATTGGATAGAGTGTTGGATATTCGTGGCTTTGTTGATGCAGATTGGGCTGGAGATCTGGATCAGAGAAGATCTATAAGTGGGTATGTGTTCAACCTATTTGGAGGTGTAGTCAGTTGGATGAGTAAGAAAGAATCTGTAGTGGCACTATCAACTACAGAGCCAGAATACATGGCATCCACTCATGCAAGCAAGGAAGAAGTTTGGTTGCAGAGATTGTGTTTATGTATGGGGTTAGTACAGGAATCTATAAGGATAGACTGTCACAGCCAAAGCACAATTTTCTTGGCAAAGAACCCTGCATATCATTCAAAGACAAAGCACATTGATGTTCAGTATCACTTTGTGAGGGATATGATAGAGGACAAAAAGGTGTTGCTTGTAAAGGTGGACACTTTGAAGAATACTGCAGATGCATTGACAAATCTGTGAGCTCTGAGAAGTTCTCTTGGTGTAGAGAGACAATGGGCATTTCAGGGTTGGGAAAATGACTAAGCTCTCTTGTGGCCCTCTATGGAAAGAAAACAACAAGTGGGAGAATGTTTGGTTGTGTTATATTCTTTTCACGTAGTTAACAAGGGGTTTGAAGGGCACCCGTAACCCCACTTTATGGGGTCCGGGGCAGCGCCCCAGAAAATTTTGGTTTTGGACCCTATGTTAGGCTCGGCGGACCCACCTATGGTTTTGTGCATGATTTTCGCACATGTTTTTTGGATGCGATGGTTTTCGGTCCATGGTATTGGACGCGATGGTTTTTGGTCCATGGTATTGGATGCTTCGGCATGTATAAATATGTATTGTAACATTGTAAGGAACATAATGAAAAATCAAGCTGGTAGTCCTGGTTTTGGGATCCAGTGGGAAAATTTCTGTGTATATGTGTTTTATGTGTTATGCTCTCGCATTGTTTATTTTTCTGTGTTTTAGAATTCGTATGCAGGTAATAAATTTCTATATAGGGTTAAAACCTACATGATCGACACATGTACTATTCCAGTTATGGTTCTAATAGACATCATGATCATTGTTGTCATCATCCTTATAGGAGGAGTGATAGGGAATACTTGTTGGATGAGTTTAAGAAGTAAAGTCCACCTACCTTTGATGGATATGAAGAAATCATAGGATGCAGAATTATGATTTCTTGGTATGAAGAAATTATTGTGATTTAATGATTATTCAAAAAACATGAAAGCAAAGATAGCCACTTTCAGTCTCAAAGGTAAAGTGGACATTTGGTGGGATGATGTGAAGAATATCAAAGGTATACACGAGGAGGATTTGACTTAGCATGCATTTGAAAGGCTCTTCAAAAAGATGTACTGGTCAGAGAGGTACTATGATGATAGAGCTAAGGATTTTATTAGTTGAGGATGGGTTCTATGAAACATGATGAGTCTACTAGCAGATTTTTGGAGTTGTTGAGATATGTGCCTTACCTCAAGGAGGAGAAGGCCAAGGTTCAGAGATTCATCAGTGGATTTCTAGTTGCATACGGAGAATGAATTGAGTTCGATGAGACTAGATCGTTGGAGGAGTCCATACGAAAGTTGGAGCTTTGTTATGAGAAGTCAAAGTGTAAATTTGAGCCCAAGCACGACTTGAAAAGAAATGAGAAAGCTAAGGGAATATGGCCATGAAAGAGAGGAAGAGCTCAAGATGCAAGTGAGAAAGAAAATGCAGTTCCTTACAAGAGATTCAATACAATTCAGAAAGGATGCGAAGAGCAGCAAGATATGCAGTGTTGGATATGTGGTAAGGATCATCGTAAGAGGGGTTTTTTTATAGTATCGTAGTGGTGGTAGACACCAGATCTACAGTGATGAGGAGGCGCATACAGTTGGCAATGTTGATCATAGCATTCCTTGAATCTATGTAGCTATGTACAACATGTAGGTGGATCATCAGGCATCGATCATTGATATGGATGGTAAGCTTTGTGATCAATTTATTTCTATTTTGATTTATCCTGGATCTAACTATATTTATATTAATCCTGACCTGGTGGATAAGTGTGGTTTGAGAAAATAATTGCATGAAAAATCTTGGTTGGTAGAGTTGGCTACAGGTACAAAGAAGCGAGTTCACCATTGGGTAAGATCTCGTGCATTTGAGTTAAATTGTATTCCTACAACAATAAATTTGAATGTATTTCCATTGGCTTCATATAATATGCTTTTGGTTATGGAGTGGCTATACATTCACAAATCCAAAGTAGATTGCTTCGACAAGGCCATTGCGTGTGTGGATGATAATGGGGAAAAGAGGACTTTGCAAGGGAAGAAAAAGCCTACATCAGTGAGGATGGGTACTGCTATGTAGGCTAAGTGTAGTCGTAGAAAAGGTTTTGTGATGTTTGTAGTACACATTCTAGTGACAAGGGTAAGGAGGTTTAGGATGAAAATTTGTTAAGAAGATACCCAATTTTGTAGCAATTTTAGGATGTATTTCCTGAGGACATTACAGAGTTTCCACCTCATAGGGAGGTATAATTTTCTATTGAGTTGGTGCCAGGGGCAACCCCACATCAAAATCACCTTACAGGATGAGCACACATGAGTTGCTTGAGTTAAAGTTGCAACAGAATGAAATGTTGGACAAGAGGTACATTAGGCTGAGTGTATTGCCTTGGGGTGCACCAGTGTTGTTCATGAAGAAGAAAGATGGTACTCTTAGATTGTGCATTGACTACAAGAAGCTAAACAAGGTAACTATCAGGAACAGGTACCCTTTGCCTAGTATTGATGACTTTTTTGATCATTTGAAGGGAGCAACAATGTTTTCTAAGATTGACTTGAGATTGTGATACCATCAGGTATGCATAAAGGAAGAGGATATCTTCAAGACTACGTTTAGGACCAAGTATGGGCATTATGAGTTTATTGTTGTTCCATTCGGTTTGACTAAGGCTCAAACTATAGTTATGTGTTTGATGGATAGTGTGGTGTGTCCTTATCTGGACAAGTTTGTTTTTGTATTCATTGATGACATATTGGTATATTCTAAGAATGATGAAGAACATGCAGAGCATTTAGAAACAATGTTGAGGTTGCTAAGAGAGCATCAGTTGTATGATAAACTTAGAATTTGCAGATTCTTTCATATGGACGTACATTATTTCGAGCATGTTGTCTCCAAGTTTGGCATAGCAGTGGATCTAGAAAAGATAAGGGCTATTATGGAGTGGGAAGCTCCTAAGAATCTGGATGAGGTGAGATCATTTATGGGATTGGTAGGCTACTACAGGAGGTTAATTAGGAACTTCTCATGCATTTCATATCATATCACATCATTTCATCAGAAAGTTAAGAAGTTCGAATGGACAGAAGAACATGAGGCTCGTTTGAGCAAATTAAGCAGTTATTGACACATGCACCAGTGATAAAGATTGTGTATCTGGAAAAGGAGTTTGTAGTGAGTATATATGCTTGCAAGAGAGGACTTGGTGGATTTATCATTGAAGAAGGGAAGGTAGTGTGTTATGAGTCACAGAAATTGAATGAGCATGAGCATAACTATCCAATGCATGATCTTGATCTACAAACGATTATACATACATTGAAGATGTGGATGCACTATCTTCCTGGTAGGAGGTTTACATTGATGATCGATCACAGTGGGTTGAGATATTTGTTGATCAACCGAATCTGAACACCAGGCAATCTAGATGGTTAGCTGCCCTTAGTGAGTTCAACTTTGATATCAAATACATCAAAAGGAAGGAGAAACGGGTTACAGATGCTCTTTGTAGGAAGGTACAAGTAAATCATATAGCATCTATGAGATCTTATGGGACAAGGTTATAGGATAGGACCTTGCAGGCAAGACAACAGGATGAAAAATACATGGAGATTATGCACAAGTTACAGTAAATAACATGTACAGGTACAGGTGATCGGGATGCAGACTATCATCTCACGGACAACAGTTTGGTGAGATTTAGAGACAAGATCTATGTGTTGAAGTGTAGTGAGATCAAGAAGGTTATCTTGAACTAATTTCATGCCATCCATCCTTGGGTCATATAGGATATCAAAATACATTGACAACGGTAAAGAAATCCTACTATTGGTTGAATTTGAAGTGGAAAGTGGCAAAGTTTGTGGCTAGATGTTTGTATTGTCAGTAGGTCAACGTGGAATGTAAGCATCCAAGTGGTTTACTACAACCTATAGCAATTCCAGAATGGAAATGGGAGGTCATCTCTATGGATTTCATCACAGGTCTTCTGAGGACACTAAAGCAGCATGAATCTATTATGCTCATGGTTGACACATTGAATAAGGAAGCTCATTTCATTCTAGTAAAATATAAATATTCAACCAATTAGGTAGCATAGATGTCCATCAGAGAGATAGTGAGACTACATGGTGTTCCAGAGAATATTGTGTCAGAAAAGGATGCAAATTTCACTTCCAAGTTTTGGAAGGAGCTATTTGCACGTGTGGGAACAGAGTCAACCTTCATCATAGCTTATCATCCACAGACTGATAGACATACAAAGAGTTTCAACAGGATCTTGGAGGATACGTTCAGGGTGTACGTGATGCACCATCAGAGGAAATGGGAGGACTATCTTCCATTGGTTGAGTTTTCATACAACAATAGGTATCAAGAATCATTGAAGACACGTCCTTTTAAGGAATTGTATGGAAGGATTTGTAACATTCCCATCAACTGGAGTGATCTAGTGAACAGGGTACTTATTGGACTAGACATGTTCGTAGACATGGAGTAGGAAATGCAGGTTATAAAGAAAAATCTAAAGGAAACATAGGATAGAAAGAAGAGCTATGTGGATCAACACAGGATATTCAAGGAGTTTTAGGTTGGGGAGCATGTGTATTTGCTCATCAAACCCAAGAAAATATCTCTGAGGATTGGTTCATGTGCCAAGTTGGCACCATGGTATTGCAGGCCTTTCGATATCCTTAAGAGGATTGGACCAGTGACATATCAACTTTCACTGCCTCCAACAGTGAAAGTAAATGATGTTTTCCATATTTTATTGCTTAAGAAGTAAATAGAGGATGTTTATCATGTTATTGATTGGTCTATATTGTAGGTGGAGCAAGAAGGAGAGTTCGAACAAGAGCCTCAGTGCATATTGCAGCGGAAACATCTCATGCTCAGGAACAAAGCCATAGAGAAAGTTAAAGTGCAATGGAAGCACTTTGGGCTTGAAGAAGCTACATGGGAGATGAAGGATTAGATGTGGGCCTTGTATCCTTCATTTTTTTCCGGTTGAGGCAAAGAAGTTTTGGTTTGATGTTGGTATATGTTTGGCATATGTTTTGTGGATATTTTCGTATATATATATATATATATATATATATATGGATGTAAATACTGCCATGAGCTAAGTTATAAATCTCCAATAAGAGGTATGGATGTCGTATTATTATGGTTTTTATATTGTCATGTTGTCATGATGTTTTGCTTCTAAGCAGGCCTTTCATTATAAATACTGCAATGAGATAAGTTATAAAGCTCCATGGGCAGTATGTTTTTTTTTCAGTGGTTTTGCTGAGGTCATGGTGTGGTTTAACAATGAGGATGGTTTTCCATAAGGGGGAGGGTTTTGTAACAACCTTGGTGAAAATTTCATGTAATAAAAGTCAATAAAGGAAAAATAAGATCATCAATAAGGGACACTTATTCCAAGTTGAATGTTATGCAAACATGTCCTAGTGGGCATCACTAGATGTGTGTTTCGGCTAAGGAAAATTGGCAAAGGCTAAGAAAGAGGCATTAAAAGGAAAAAAATACATTTTTGGCACATTATTCATGAAAATAAAGGAAATTAGGAGAAAAGTAAGGTGAAAGGTCACAAGTTGCATGTGAGGAGGAAATTGAAGTAAAATAATTGAAAATGAAGAAGTTAGAGGCCTCATTAATAAAAAGGCTTCTGAGGATCAGTTGGTAACATTTTGCTAGTTCAAGTTTGGAGCTCTCTCATTATTCTCTCTCTCTCTCTCTCTCTCTCTCTCTCTCTCACTCTTGGTCACATAGAGTTTTCGTGGAGCACTCTAGCTTTGGATCAAGGAAGGAAAATCAAGAAAAGGGAAAGGAAGGAAGGCAAGGATCAAGGAGGAAGAGAAGGATCAAGCAGCTTCAGCAGGAATACTTGCAGGTAACCTTTTACATGTCTGATTTACTAGCTGGTTTGGCCATGCATGGCTTTTCATGGTTGTGTATGGGTCACTTTCTTTCGGTGGCATGGTTTTGTTGGGTTATGATATGGGTTTTCAACATAGCCTTGCCTTTTTCTGGATGCCATGGTGTTGGGATGTTTATTTTGGTTTTTAGCTTTGGTTTTCCAGAGGGATTTCATAATCCAAGGTGGAGGTAGTATCAAGGTTCATTCCCAAAGGACTAGGAATCCCTTGAACAGTTTTGGCGGGATACACAGTAAAGCTTGAGTGAGAATTCTCAGTTTAGTGCCTCGTGATCCGAGTTTGGATTGCAGTAAAGCCTAAGAGATTGATCTCAGTTTAGGGCCTAGTGATCTGGTATTGAATTGTGATAAAGCATGAGAGACAAGGGGATGGAAATTTCCTCAAGGATAATGATGGATTCTGGATGGCATTCCAAGTTCGGTTTGGTTGTGATCAGAGAACTGATTTTTCTATGATCATGGTTTGGTGAGGGTGGAGGTGGTTTAACCTCTAGATTCCCTTGGTTTTTCTTGGATTGGTTGTTCTATGAGATTCCATATTCATGCTTGGAATATGGCATGGGAGTGACTAGATGAAAGAGAGATTTGGTTCATCCATGTCTATGGTCAGGTGGTACATGGAAGTGTCGAACGTAGTCAAATTTTCCTATGATTAATAAAAGCTAAGTTATCTTACTTTTGTACTTGTTTATATGTGGATTTAATGGTTGTCATATCTCTTATACTTGCATGGTTTAATGCTAGTTATAAGCATGTTTATGTGACTAGTTCATGTCATGGTTATTTCATGTATTTACCTGTAATTATTAAATGGATGGATGCAAGACCTAATTGATGATATAATATTCCAATGGAGAAGGAGGTGATATTTTTGGTTATGTTTCATAATTTCTTTCAGTCATTTATGCTTTGTCTAGTATCCTAGACATGTAGTTTGAATTGATGCCAAGTGTTTGACAGAATGTCAATCCAAGTTGGGGATGCTAAGGCCTAGTCTTGAGGTTGATTTTTGATTTATCAACATTATTATCATTCCTTTAATGGATTTTGAAGGTTGTAGTAAGTTTTGGGTAGAGGTCAGGATTCTGGGCTAGAAAACTAGGTCAAATCTCAAGGTCATTGGCAAAGGTATACTGAGGAAAGTCCACAGTTGCTTGCATAGATGCCTCTTAGAGAAAATTTTATGTCGTTGGTCACTGCCTTGCCCATAGCATGAGATCAAATATGGCCTAAGAGATCCAGAAGAGCATTGGGTTGTCTGAGTGCTTGACTTATCTCCTGATGGTTTTGTTGATGATGTTGGATGACTTTGTGTGATGTTTTGTCAATTCCATTTCCTTAAGGTCACCAAGGAGATTGAATCCCTTATAGTAACCTCTCTCATCACATGTTTTCCCAATTGGTTTTATGCTTGGGTGGACTTGGGAGGAGGGGGTGTTATAGAAATATTCATATTTAGCTAGTGATGTGGCTCAGGTGTTCATCAAAGATGTGGTCAAATTGCATGGTGCCGAAGAAGATTTTTCCACGCAGGGATGCAAGGTTCACATCCAAGTTTTGGAAGGAGTTGTTTTCACGTTTAGGTACAAAGTTGACAAACAAATGGACAAACATAGTAGGTCAACAAGATAATGGACGACATGTTGAGGATGTATGTGATGCATCAACAAAGGAGATGGGAGGAGTACCCTCTATTGGTTGAGTTTTCTTACAATAATGGTTACCAGGAATAACTAAAGATGAGTCTATTTGTGGAATTGTATGAGTGAAGTTGTATTACTCCTATTAGTTGGAATGATCTAGTTAGCAAGGTATTGATAGGACTGAGTATTTTGCCAGACATGGGATAAGAAATGCTAGTAATATCGAATAATCTAAAGTCAGTACAAGACATGATAAAATATATGTAGATGAGAACAAGTTGTATAAGGAGTTTTAGGTTTGGAAATAGGTGTACTGGTGCATCAAGCCAAAAGGCTCTCCTTGTAGATTAGATCATGTGCCAAGATGACACCTTGGTTTTGTGGACCTTTTAATATTCTTGAAAGGATTGGACCAATAGCCTAATGACTTGCACTACCTTCATAATGGAAGTCCATGATGTTTTTCATGTATCATTGCTTAAAAATTATGTTAAATATGTTGATCATGTGATTTACTAGTATGTATTGTAGGTGGAGCCAGAGGAAGAATTTCTGCTACAGCCTTAGTGTATATTATAAAGAAAGATGCTTATGCTTTGGAACTCAGTAATCAAGTAGGTTAAAGTGTAGTGGAAGTATTTTGGGCCTGATGAAACTACATGGGAGATGGAAGATCAGATGCACACTATGTATCCTTCTCTATTCGTTGGTTGTGCAGATGTTTTGGTATATGTGTCGGTGTGATGTTTTGGTTTCTGTACATATCGATGTAAACACTGCCATAAGATGTGTTACAAAGCTCCAATAAGAAGTATAGGTGTCATGTCATTATGGTTGTCATTTTGTTATGTTTTCATGTTGGTTTAATTCTCGGCGGGTTGATTATTGTAAATACTGCAACAAGCTAAGTTATAAAGCTCCATGGGAAGTATGTTTTGCTTTCAGTACTATTGTTGGTACTAATTTTCATTGAACACCTAGAAAGGTGTTCCCCCAAGGGTGAGAGTTCTATAACAACCATAGTAAAAAAAATCCATGTAATAAAAGTTAAGAAAGGAAAATAATAACCATGATGATGGGACACATATTCCAAGATGAATGTTGCGCAAAACATCCTAGTGTGGGTGTTCATTTGGTTTATTATGACTATGAAGTTTGGCAAAGGCAATGGCTAAGGATTTGGGAAGGCAAAGTAACATTTATTGGCATTTATTTATGAAAATAATGGAAAATAGGAGAAAAGGAAGGTGAAAGGTCACATGTTGCATGTGAGGAAGAAAATGAAGGAAAATAATGGAAAAGTGAATAAAATAGAGACATCATTAATAAAATTTCTTCAAAGGACTAGTTCATGGATTTTTGTCAGTTTAGACTTTTGTTAATTCAATCTTAGAGCTCACTTTCTATTCTGTCTCTCTCTCATTCTCTTGGATACATAGAGTTTTCATGGAGCACTCTTTGAGGTGTGTGGCATACATGGGATTTTGAGCAAGAAGGAAAAGGAATATCAAAAAAGCATAGGAGGACATCAAGATCATTAGCTGCAATAGGTTTTGCTTGCAAGTACTGAGTTTCATGTATGATTTTTCCTTACTAGTTTTGGCATGCATGGCATATGCATGTGGTTTCTTAGTCATGATATGTCATTGGCATGGAGGATTGCCTAGATTGACAGTTGTTATTCCTATCCCTTCCATTTGATGTATAGTCATAGTGTTGTGGGAGTCTTTCCCTTTTGTTTTTTGGTTGGTTCTCACATTCCTTTTGCTATGGGTTGAGTTATTAGTTATTGGATCCTTGGTTGGGAAAACAGTCTAGAGCCCTGTAACAACTTGGGTTGAAGTATTAGTCCTCGAGCCTTGGTTGGGCAAACACTCTAGAGCCCTTGGTAGTTTGAGTTACTAGTATTGGAACCTTGGTTGGATGAATGCTCTGGATCCCAACAACAGTTGTGAGTTGAGTTACTAGTCCTGGAACCTTGGTTGGAACAAGCGCTCTAGAGCCCTAGACAACTTGGGTATAGACGAATCTGGTGATGGATAGTGATGTATGACCGTGAATTGGAATCACTGGTTGAGGGTTGATGCAGGTTGTCCTATGGAAGCCTCAATTTGATTTTGATGGATTTTTTCTATGATACCACAAATTCATGCTTAGAATATGGCACGGGGGTGATTGGATGAAGAGCTATTTGGTTCAGCCAATCTATGGTCGGGTGGAATGTGGAAGTCTACAACTTGGTTTACATTTGCATTCATCAATAAGAGCTCTCTTTCTCCCTAGTATTTTATGGGTAGATATACTTGTCTATATAAAGGGGGTCTGATACATCAATTTGGTGTCTGGTTTCACTGTGACCTTAAAATTGGATAATAATAATAATATAAAATGGTTCTTATCTCCTTGATATTTCTTTTGATTATATGTTGGTTATGAGTGATTTTATGACATTGATAATGTATGGCTCTCTTCATGTTTTGGTTAATATCTGAATGTACAATCAATATATAGCTTAATAGATAGTAATGTAGTTATTGTGATGAGGCATCAATGCTTCTTGGTGATTCTTAGATAAGTATGAGATTCCTATTCTCAAACATGTTGTTTAAACCTATATAATGCATAGTTGTGACATGTTTGATGAAATGCGTGTCATGGCTAGTAGGGATATAGTCAAGTCCTTGTTCAAGTATTTGAATTTATATCATTGTTTCAATGTTACTTTTCATTTTTGGAAGTTTCATGGAGTTCTAGGAAGTGGCTTGAGACCTAGATTAACAACCGTATAATTAAAAGTGGTTGATATGCATCATTGGCTGTAAAGGGTGGTTATCTAGTGATGGGAACTATAAGAGTGCAATAACTACAAAGGTAGTCTATTTTAAAAAATCACAATATGATGCTAAATATATAATATAACATAATTAATAATGTGAATAATAATAAATAGAAGTATGGATATAAATAAGACTTTGTTAAACAATATGTCAAATCAACTTACGGTATGTTGGATTACAATATGGAGTTCATAGTCTCTCGCTAATTTAGGGTATTCAAAGCATTATAATCAAAATGGAAAACAATATTAGCAAAAGTTTATATTGGCTCTTTTCTTTATTGCAAATGTGAAGATAAGATTTCTCGTTTTTATGTTGTGAACTACTACATTACGATACAAAACAAATAATGGGTTCTTCCACATATTTATGCAAACTACATTTGTCTTCTCCTTGTTGAATTAATTGTCGCACTCACATAAATGGGAATCGATCATGTTAATTAATGGTCATTTTGGGATCCACCAAAGGAACATGGGATTAATTTCCTATTCATGATAATGGTATGTGGGTTTTGGTGTAACTGAAAACCTCAACATGACATCAAAGTCTTGACCCATAATATTTGTAATTCCTCACCTCATCCTAAGTTATTTTTAAAAATTCCCTTAATAAGTTATGATTAGCACAAGAACATTTATCAATTACATTAATACTTATGATGTATAGTAGAGATTGAATGTTAATATAGATTTTAGTCTTGAAAGATTTTCGAATGCATTATAGATTTTCGTCTAGAAAGATTTTCATATGCATTCAAAGTGAAATGAAAGCTCACAAGAGTGCCCAATAGATTATATTAATAATAATATTATTATTATTATTGTTATGGTTTTTAATGTTAATTCCATTACTTATATATTATTAATATTATTAAAATTAGTAATAATGTGCTAATTTAATCAATATTTATCAATAACTGTTTTTATTAAAATTAATACCAATATTATATTTTAAATAATATTACTGATAATATAATTTTATATTAATTTTTTTTTATTAAAATTAGATAAGAACTTATAATTAATGTTTGAGCCATTAAATTTACAATATAATTGATGTTTGAACCATTAAATTTGTAATATACAACAACGAGATTATAGATGTTTGAAACCTTAAGATGGTGAAATAATCTAACTAAAATACTAATTATGAAAAAAATGTTTGAAAATTTCAAATAGTAAAATAATCTGTCTAAAACCCTAATTATAGACCATTTGAAAACAAATGAGAAATGCTACAAACATGGGAAGATATTATCTAAAACCCTAATTATGGAAAATTTACAAACAAATAACAAATACTACAACCATAAGAGATCTCTTCGTGATCTGCAATTTTCTTATAGCTCTCAAGATCCTCCAATGTTGAACTTAGTAAAACCCTTTCCACTTCCGGAAGCAATACTCAAATGTTGAAACCCTAAATTGAACATAAACAAGTCATCTCCATAATGAAAGAAAAACATTTTACTCTTATGGAACCCTCTGTGTAACGCCCTGCGGTCATGCGGCCAGGCACGCGCGCTCCTCGCTCCGAAAAATTGACTAAGGCAAAAATACGAGTGACCAAAGACGAAATACGCAAGTATAGACGGGTTGGCACTCACATGTTTATAGGGCGAGTCAAGGAGCACTCATCCATAAACCGACCAAGGCGTGATGGCGAACGTTGGGTGAATCGGTGGGGCGGTCCTGCGCCATGGGCGGGCCGACCACACGAAGGCATCGCAAACATGTATGAAGGTGCGTCGGTTGGGCGCTTTGGTGAGTCGGCCGAGTAGGAGGTTGCCACAAGGTTGAAGCGTATAAACACATGGAGAGAACGCTCATTTGGCGCATCGAACTTCGCTGGCTTCCATTGCATACAAGGAAGTGTGCATAAGGTGTAAAGCCGCAGAAAAGGCGCATAGGTGATGTGCCTGCCTGCCGGGCAAAGGCACAAGTTGCACGCGATCATGTAGGCAGTCGAAGGTGCGGGTGGACGGCGTAGTGAGGCACCCGCCCGTCGGGTGAAGGTGTGAGTTCGGTGGTGAACACGAGTTGGTTGTGGGTCGTGCGGGCATGCACGGGCGCGCCTGCCCGTTCGGGAAAACACTTGTATTGTTGTGTATTGTATTGTTAGGTGAGTTGTGGTGTGACCGCTGTGCGCTCTTGCACGGGCGGGCACCCAACTTTGGTTATGAACGCTGGTTGAGCCCAAGCTCCCAGGCATTGTACTATCTCTCACACATATAATAAAAGACATTCTCTTGCATATTGCTTGTGGTCTTATTGCCGTTCTATGTTGTTATTAATGGATTCCGCACATTAATAATATAATTCATGTTTATAATGAATGTTGAAGGCGTAGTTCATAAAGTTAACTAACAATGGAGAAAGTTGGTTACTTAGGCGGTGCCACACCCGTCCAATTTAAGGAAAAAAGAATTGGGGGTGTGACAGTTGGTATCAGAGCAGGGTTGCTCATGACAGGTGAAGCTGATTCAGGGTTGAAGAAGCTAGATGAACGTAGAGAACAGCCATGTATGTAGGGAAAAGTTATGGAGAAATCGTGGATGAACAGTCTGGGTTTCATGGACTTGATGGTTCATGGCAAGACCATTCAAGCTCTGGTGGACACGGGGGCCACTCATAACTTCAGGACGACACGGTTGGCAAAAGAGGTTGGACTGATGATATTCCTATCAAATATGGAAGTCAAGGCAGTGAACTCTAGAGCTAAAGTGGCGGGTTTGGTACACGAAGTACCAGTGCAGATAAAAGACTGGAAGGGTCAGTTGGACTTCACAGTGATGGAGATGAACGACTTTAATATGATACTCGGACAAGATTTCTTGAAGGGCAACAAGACTATTGTTGTCCCTTTCTGTGATGAGGTGGTGCTGGTTGGATAGACACAAACTTGGACTTTGCCCACTCATAGGCAAAGGGGGGAAGTCAAGGTGCAACATGTTTTGACACTGAGTTTGGAGAAAGCTATGAAGGAATCAGATATGGAGACATATGCGGTGATGTTCAAGGATGTCGAAGGTGATGGAGTGGGGACCCTGTTCCAGCCGAGATTTTCGAGGTGCTGACCAAATATGCAAATTTGATGCCTGATGAGCTACCGAAGAAACTTCCACCAAGGCGTGCAGTGGACCATAGCATTGAGCTTGAGCTAGGAAAGCAACCCCCGGCTAAAGCACCTTATCGATTGTCAGGACCTGAGTTGGAGGAATTGAAATGACAGCTAAAGGAGTTAGCTGATGCAGGTTTAATCAGACCTTCAAGGTCCCCTTATGGAGCTCCGGTATTGTTCCAGCGGAAGAATGATTCGAATGAGCTACGAATGTGCTATGATTACTGTGCATTGAACAAGCAGACGGTAAGGAACAAGTATCCTTTGCCATTGGCTGCTGATTGCTTTGATAAGCTTGCGAAAGCCCGAGTGTTTTCCAAGTTGGACTTGAGGCATGGGTATTATCAGGTGCGGATAGCTGAAGGATACGAGAAGAAGACTGCGATAGTAACAAGGTATGGTAGCTTTGAGTTCCTTGTTATGCCATTCGGGTTGTGTAATGCTCTTGCTATGTTTTTCACTTTGATGAATGATGTCCTACGACCATACTTGGATTCGTTCCTAGTAGTGTACTTGGACGATATAGTGGTGTTCAGTGATAAGAAGCAATTGGCAATGGTGTTCGAGGCACTGAGGGCAAATCAATTGTTCTTGAAGAAGTCTAAGTGTGTGTTCGCTCAGACCGAGATTCCGTTCCTTGGGCATATTGTTGGTCAAGGGTACATACAAATGGAGCTGAGCAGGGTGAAGGCGATTGAGGATTGGGTTGAACCGAAGAATTTCCATGAGATGAGGGTGTTCTTGGGCATGACCAACTACCAACGGAAGTTTGTAGAGGGGTACTCCAAGGTGACATCGGCACTGACAGATCTATTGAGGAAAGACAAGAGGTGGAGTTGGACGAGAAAATGTCAAGAGGCATTTGATGACTTGAAGAAGAGGATGGTTACAACACTGATACTGAAGTTGCCGGACTTCGAGAGACCATTTGAGGTACACACTTATGCTTCGGATTTTTCCATAGGAGGGGTTCTTATGCAGGATGGGCATCCGGTGGCATATGAGAGTCAGAAGTTGCAAGATAGAGAACATAGGTATTTGGTTCATGAGAAGAAGATGACTGCGATCATTCAATGTCTTCATGTGTGGAGGCATTACCTGATTAGGAAGCCATTTTTTGTCAAGATGGACAATGTTGCAGCAAGTTATTTTGCATCACAACGGAAGCTTTCTGCGAAGCAAGCTCGTTGGCAAGACTTCTTGGCAGAATTCGACATGAATATCGAGTATAGACTGGGAAGACACAATGCGGTGGCAAATGCCCTTAGCAAGAAGGGACAACTTGCGGCATTGGAAGGAGAAGACCGGGCAGCTAGGAGTAGGAGTCGAGTTCAGATGTCAGAAGAGATGCAAAATAAGATCAAGGAAAGTCTTGAAACTGATACTTTGGCACAGAATATAGTGAAGTAGATAAAGGAGGGGAAGACACAAAGGTTATTTCTACGAGACGGGTTCTTGTTCTTTGGAATTCGACTCTATGTTCCAAAGTCATCTGGACTCAGGACGCACCTTTTGAAGGAGTGCCACGACTTGCCATGGGCTAGCCACCCAGGGATGCGTCGTTCTTTGGCATTTTTGGAGAGAGGATTCTTTTGGGAGAAGATGCGAGAGGATGTAGAGGAGTATGTATATACGTGCATCATTTGTCAGCAGGACAAATCGGATACTCAGAGGCAAGGAGGACTGTTGCAGCCTTTACCAATTCCAGAGAGGCCATGGATGAGTGTCTTGATGGACTTCATCACTCAGTTGCCGCAGGTTCAGGGGTATAGTGGGATTATGGTCGTGGTTGATCGTTTTTCCAAGTATGTTGTCTTTGTTCCTACAAAGATGCCTTGTGGAGCCGAGCGGACTGCGGAGTTGTCCTTTAAGGACATAGTGAAGTATTAGGGGATGCCATTGAGCATTGTGTTGGCTAGAGATCCACGTTTTACAGGCAGATTTTGGACCACATTGTTCAAGTTAGTTAGGACAGAGTTGTTGATGAGTTCGAGTTACCATCCGCAGACAGATGGGCAGACCGAGAGGATCAACGCATTGCTGGAGGACTACTTGAGACATTATGTGACGGCTGATCAGAAGAATTGGCCTAAACTCTTGGATATTGCTCAGTTTAGCTACAATATTCAAAAGAGTTCTGCGACGAGGTATAGTCCACTTGAGTTGGTGAATCGATAGATGTCGGTTGCACCACATATAGTGATAGGAGGTTTTTTTAGGAGTCCTCATGCGAAGAAGTTCATGAAGGCTTGGGATGAGACCTTGGAGTTAACACGATTGCGCTTGCACGAAGCTGCAAGGAGAATGAAGAAATATGTTGATCGAGGAAAATGGGATGCACACTTCAGTGTGGGAGATATGGTGTTTCTCAGGATTACCAGGGAGCAGTTTCAGCCAGCCAAGGGGACTGTGAGTAAACTGATACTGAAGTATGAGGGACCATTCCAAGTAAAGAAGGGAGTGGGGGAAGTTGCTTATGAGCTGGAGCTTCTGCACCATATGCACATGAAGCATCCAGTTTTTCACATGAGTCAGTTGAAGAGATGCAGACTTGATTCAGACCATCCAGAGAGAGCTGAACCACCGAGAGGACCAGCCGGGATTATGGACAAGCCGGGATTGGAGTTGGAGAAGATTTTGAGCTTCAGAACTACAGGGATTGGTTGCCACATGAAGTGGGAATTTCTTGTCAGATGGAAGAATGCACCAGAGGAAGAAAGCTGGGAATCAGAGGACTCACTTTGGAGATGGAAGGAAAAGATTGCGAAGTATGACAGGAAACTTCTGAGGCAGTCGAGATTGTCGAGGACAACAATGATTTCCATTGGGGGAGGATGTAACGCCATGCGGTCATGCGGCCGGGCGTGTGTGCTCCTCTCTCTGAAAAATTGACTAAGGAAAAAATGTGAGTGACCAAAGACGAAATATGCAAGTATAGATAGGTTAGCGCTCACATGTTTATAGGGTGAGTCAAGGAGCGCTCGTCCACAAACCGACCAAGGCATGTTGGCAAACGTTGGGTGAATTGATGGGGCGGTCCCGCGCCATGGGCGGGCCGACCACACGAAGGCATCACAAACATGTTTGAAGGTGCGTCGGTTGGGTGCTTTGGTGAGTCGGCCAGGTAGGAGGTCGCCACACGGTTGAATCGTATAAACACATGGAGAGAACGCTCATTTGGCGCATCGAACTTCGCAGGCTTCCATCACATACAAGGAAGTGCGCATAAGGTGTAAAGACGCAGCAAAGGCGCATAGGTGATGCGCCCGCGTGCCGGGCAAAGGCACGAGCTGCACGCGGTTGTGTAGGCGGTCGAAGGTGCGGGTGGAGGGTGTAGTGAGGCGCTCGCCCGCCGGGTGAAGGTGTGAGTTCGGTGGTGAACACGAGTTGGTTGTGGGTCGTGCGGGTGTGCACGGGCGCGCCCGCCCGTTCGATCAAACACTTGTATTGTTGTATATTGTATTGTTGGGTGAGTTGTGGTGTTACTGCCGTGCGCTCTTGCACGGGTGGGCGCCCAACTTCGGTTATGAACGCCGGTTGAGCCCAAGCTCCTGGTCATTGTACTATCTCTCACACATATAATAAAAGACATTCTCTTGCATATTGCTTGTGTTCTTATTGTTGTTCTATGTTGTTATTAATGGATTCCGCACATTAATAATATAATTCATGTTTATAATGAATGTTGAAGGCGTAGTTAGTAAAGTAAACTTACAATGGAGAAAGTTGGTTACTTAGGCGGTGCCGCACCCGGCCAATTTAAGGAAAAAAGAATTGGGAGCATGACACTCTGCATGTTATAAAAAAAATTTAATGATAGCATGCATCTATATAGTATTTTTAGTTATGATTAATTTTATTACAACAATAAACCAAACAATGAAATAGTGGGGGGTTATATTTGTTTTTTATATAAATACAAATGTTATTTATATTAAAAGACCCTAAACTGAACTCAAGCTGGCTCCATAGGTGAGAGAAAACATGTTTTACTCCAAAGCTTCAACAACTCACAGAACTCTCTACATGCTATAAAAGGAATTTAATGGTCGCATGTAACTATCCACTGCATTGAGTTATCATTAATTTTATTACAGCACCACAGGGAACAAATCCAACCATGAGAGAGTTGGTGGTTATATTTATTTTTGATATGTTAAATAAAAATGTTAGTTATTTGTATTTGATAAGTTTTTTTTGAGTGGTCAATATTGAATAAATCAATGAGATCAGTTGAAAGAACCGCAGCCGCATGCATGTTGGCGTTCTGGATCACAATTTGAATGTTGGTCATGGTAGGAAGAAGATATGGTGTACTCAAAATCTTCTTGCCCATTGCAATATATTTCATATTGGTGGCTGGATAAAAAGCGACAATGCTATCATTAAACCAAGCGTCTGCCAAGTCCTAGTTAGAGGATATGGTCTGCAATTAGCCATTACCCACACCCGCTACTACATCGATTTCTGAATTTTCCAAAGCTTTCAATGCGTCCGTATTTGCTTGGAAAATCCAGCTCAGAGTAGAAACTCATTTATACATGGAAAAGAGTTGTTGGAGTCAGTCGTCATTAATCCATAGAGAAGAATTAGGAAAACCTAAACGTCGCAATTTTGTTACCACTAATAACATCAATGGACTGGGTGAACCATAAGGCTTCGGCAAATGTTGGGCAAAGTGTACCGTGAAAAAAAATAAAAAAAATTATGTTTCGAAGGCGTTCAAGCCAAGCCCGGTAAACAAAAATAAATGATTTATATTGCCAAGGTATTCAAGCCAAGGCAATGGTCTTTGACTCCAATGTTGATAGCCGTGAATTTAGAGATGTGTTGTGTAGGTTTGATGGTCGGCCAGTCAATTTAGATAACCAGCCAGTCAAACCCCTTTGGAGGAGTAATGGATTCAAGGAAGCAAGTGCTGCAGAATATAAATATACTTGGCAGGGTCGCCAATACTGAACTTTGGGGATGAAATCAGTCAATTTATGAAGGCAAGTATTGGCTAAAAAGGCGATAGAGATTTAGGCATGGGATTCAACATCCATAACAGTACATTAAAGAACGATTGTGGTATAAATTTACAAAAAATTTGGTTATTTTTTAGACTAGGGCACGCATCAAAACCTAATCTCCCACTAGAAAACCGCCATTAGGCTTATAGGTTTTCACAGACCATAATGGTATGATTCAACTTGAAAAATGAATAGTTGCTTATTGTTCTGGGAAATATTTTTAGTGGCATGAGAGAGAAGATATATGTTGTAGAATTGAGGCTTTTGTGATCCATAACAATTATAAGAAGAGTTTCCGTGTAAATCACATGGAGAAAACCTTTGTCGACGCGTTTCGAACCAACTAGTGTGGTTCATCGTCAGGACAAGTTGAGGAGTCAAATCATGGCCTCACATTAAATAGGGGAGTAGATCTGACTCCTCAACTTGTAGATCTGACTCCTCAACTTTTATGAATCACACTAGTTGGTTCGAAACGCGTCGACAAAAAATTTCTACATATGATTTACACCGAAACTCTTATAAAAATATATGCACCAAAACTCTTCTTATAAAGATATATGTTGTTGATGGCATACCTACTTCTTTGACAATGCCACGAATGTTATAGCCACGTTTCACGAGTAATTCAACGAGCCATGATGCTATCAAGGGTAGATTTCCTGTGTTTCATAAGGCTTAACAAATCTGCATAAATGAACCTACCACTCCAAATCATAAATTGGTCTTAAATAAAATATATAAAATCTAAAACCAAACTAACCTGCATAAATGAACCTACCACTGCAAATCATAAACTGGTCTTAAATAAAATGTATAAAATCTAAAACCAAAGTAACTTGCATAAATGAACCTACCACTGCAAATCATAAATTGGTCTTAAAGAAAATGTATAAAATCTAAAACCAATACCCTGCACATAATGTCAAACTTTCATTTCAAAATCCTACTCGTGTTTCCAGACACCATGCAATAAAAAGTTAATATATATATTATCTGACATCATCCGACTACGAAAGTATTTACATCGGGGGAACCACAGAGAGAACACGGGAATAGGGAGATTGTGAAAAAACATTCAGAGAAAATGGCAAAGCCCGACCATGCTCTAGAGCCATGGCCTAACATAATTCCAAAACTTATTTTAGATCTTAAAAGTTGTAAGCATGCAAAATCATCGCCCAAAGTTATCGGTTGCTAGGAACAAGCTATTGAAATGAAATGACTTAATGGCTTTGGCGAAATAAACTATATTTAAATTTAATATGCTATTTTGGTTTTTAGGTTTTTTGGTTCAAATGATTTTTTTGCTTAGGTATTAGATTAAGAATATTCTCACCCAATCAAATCTCACCATTTTATTTATTAAAATAAAAAATTATTCAACCCATTTCCAAAGTTGAAATAAACACAACATAATTAATATGTTATCCTCTATTTTAATTTAGCTTAAGTTTTCCTTAAAAAAAAAATTAAAAAAAAATTCTTCCAACCCATTTCCATAGTTGAAATTAAGACAACATAATTAATATGTTATCCTGTATTTTAATTTAAGTTATAGATATTTATTTTTTTGTTTTCCTGACATAAATCAATTCTATAATAATTATTATCTAATGAAACAATACAATGATAATGATCTAGTCAAATAATATGAAACGCTTATGAGAAATATATATTTCATACCATTTTCTTTTCAGATTAAAAGTAAATACTTATACCTATTACCCAAAGTATGATGTGATTTTGTAGATCATATTGTTTGACTGGTTTCTTAGGTTGGAGATGCTCATTGTCCATTGTGTTGTGATTGTAGTTTAGTCCATTGGATTGTGTTGTGATAGTGGGTTTATTATGTTTGAAAAATGTTTATTGTCTTTTTAATTGGATGAAACAATACAACAATAATGATTTAATTAAATAATATTAAAAATATATATCTTATATATTGCTTTTTCATATTAAAAATAAATACTTATATTTATTATGTAAAGTATGATGTGATTTTAGTGATCATATTGTTGATTGTTTTGTTAGGTTGGAGATTTCTCATAGTCTATTATGTTGTGATTGTTGGTTTACTATGCTGAAAAATATTCAATGCATTTTATAATGGTGCTAGATGTTGTTAATTTTTGTAATTATTAAATATGTATATTATAAAAATAAGTATTATTAGTACAACATTATTAGTAAATATAGGTGTGTGTAAATCACACTAATACTTATTAAATATATAGTGACCATTTTATATTAATATTAACATTACTAATAATTATTATAATTATAATAATTATATAAGTAACCATAAATTAAGTATTCAATTTGGTGAATAACTTTCAATTAGTGTTGAAACCCTAGAATGCATATTAATATTAATATCATTAATACTATCATTATTATTGTTAAAATGCCATAGGTGCTCAACTATATATTATAAATACTATATATTAAAAACCCTAATATTATGAACATAATATTAAACCTAAAATTATAAACCCTAATATAGTGTAATATTATAAATCCTAATGTTGTAAAATCTATATATGATAAAATCTAATTTTAAACGCTAATATTATGAACCTTATATATTAAATATCCTATTATTTTAAACCCAATACTAAAAACCCCAACATTAAACCCAATATTATAAAACCTAGAAATAACCACCAATATTATAAACCTTAGTATTAAACTCTTATATTATAAACCCTAATGTTAAATTCAATATTATACAATCAAATATTAAAAACCTGATATATTATAAACCATAATATATTAAACCCTATATATTATAAACCCAAACATTAAAAACGAAATGTTATAAATCTCAATGTTATAAACCCTAGCACAACCACAATAGTAAATGTGGTTGATATACATCAATCGATTTATACAATCACATGCATAACAACACTAGAAAATGTAGTTGAATAATTTTGTAATGTCACATTGTGACATTGGAGAAATTCTAATGTAATGTAACATTGCCACAATGTTTGCCACTTTCAAGCATTGGATAGATTTATGTACCATTCCGACATCAAAACATGTTTTATTATTAACATTGATCAATAATATTCAAACATGGTTAGCTATTTAAACATGGACTATAAAAGTTAACTTTGTTTGATTGATGTGTGTGACTACATTTGGAAATTAATATTAATCAATAATATTAATAGTTGATTATGTTCGAACGAAGTTAAAGAATGTTGAGTATCAAACATAGTCAAACATTGTTGAACATTGTCAACCACATTAGTAAATATGGTTAACTGATTTTGTAATGTCACATTGTGGCGTTGGATAAATTGCAATATAATGTAACATCACGACAATGTTGTAACATTGTGATATTTGTCGCTTATGACATTTATCACATGGCTTCACCAAGTTCACCATAGGTGAACATCAATTTACTAAGTTGACCATGGTTGACTATAGTTTTCTATGATAGATTATGGTTGTCTATACTAATAATGGAAGGCTACGGTTGTTCATGTGTTACCATGGTGTTATAGGTTGATCATATTCGGCCATATTAATCATGATTGACCATGTTAAGCATGGGTTGACTATGGTGTTTAAAGGTTGATTCTGACACTATGATTGACCAATTATGACCATGATTGACCATGGTGCACCTAAGTTCCTCCTGTTATAAAACAGTCACCCCTCTTCACACACGTTCTTCATTTCAAGTTCCTTCCGTACAAAACAGTTAAATGGTCGTACAAACAATTATGCTTTGCAAATGTATTAGGAGGGGGAGGGGGCGTGGAGGAGCGAGAGATCTTCATTTCAAGTTCCTTGCATATAAAATAGTTAAATTGTCAACAGACAATTATGTTTTGGAAATGTTTTATGGATAGAGACAATGTTTAGACAATTACGCTGAGGAGGAGGAGGAGGAGGAGGAGGAGAAGGAGGAACCGCAACTTACCCCTCTTCACACATGTTCTTCATTTCAAGTTCCTCATGTATAAAAAAATTAAATGGCGTACATAGAATTATGCTTTCGAAATATCTTAGGAGGGGGAGGGGGAGGGGAGGAGCGGGAGATCTTCGTTTCAAGTTCCTCGTGTATAAAATGGTTAAATTGTCAACAGACAATTATGTTTTGGAACTTTTTTATGGATATATGAAAATTTTAGACAACTACACACAGGAGGAGGAGGAGGAGGAGGAGACTTATTATTTTCCATGGAATTTAAGAGAGAAATTGCATGGCTATCTCACCTCATGCACTAGCACATGGAAACCGTCTTCACATCCCTTTACATTAAGATGGAATCTCTCGTTCCTGTCTGAGATCTTTACCCTCTTGTCATGGCTTTATGTTCTTTTGCAACTTCAATTTAGAAACTATGCATGCCATATTTCCACCACGACACTAGATTTTGTGGACATTCCAGTGCATTGAGGTACTTTTCTTGCAAAGGTTAGCCTTCATGGTACACCCTATGAAAACAATTCCATCTTGGAGTTGGGAGGTATTTGTAGTCATAGCGATCCATTGGACTTTGGAAGTGGTCACAACGGGGGTCTGATTGAGAATGGGTGATGTCTCAAGAAGAAGAATGTCTTCCCTATGGTAGCTCAATGCTTTATGGGATGAAATTCATGCAATAAATATTTGTATGTCCCATAGTTGAAGAATTTTTAGCCTGCTTCTATTTCCATGGTGGAATTTGGTTTTTGGTCCGTAAAGCAAATTGGTGGTGTGGGAACTAATTGGCGTGCCCAAGGTTTTATGGTTGATTGACCCTTGCCATAGCTATCCTTTGTACGCCCCTCCTTTACCATTATTAGCTAATACCATCATTAGGGCATCTTTGAAGCAAACCATGAAGTTTCTTCTGACTGTGTCCTTGCTTCTTTCCATTTTCCTCAATGGTCTTCCCCTCTATAAGGGGTTTCCTTCACTGTGCTTATCTATCCTTGGAGTGTTATGCCCCATTAGTGCATGCCCCCTTGAAAATGGCTTGGAGTTCAAGGCCCTCAAGGAAGACCTTGGGCTCAAACATAAGCTTAAATAGCTACGGCTATTTTGCATTACTGCACTCTGCTTGAAATCCCAGAAGAAATTCACAAGTTAGAAACATTAACCGCTACTGATCAACAAGCCCATTCTAACTCTGAAATCCAAATTGAATTAGCTAGATGGTTCCTCAACACAGGCCATACCAAGGAAAGGTAGAGTTAGTATCTCAATTCCATCATCTTCCATTGGACAATGAAGAAGCTCTTGGATATGGTAGTCAAAGAAAAGTATGAGGAAGAAAATGAAATCATAGAATGCCTTAATGAAATGTGATGAGTCCAATGCCATCACTACTCTTACTTAGCCAGCTTCACTGCTGACATGGCCTACATAGAAGGTCATCTACAATGCAGCCTCAGCCCACCATATCCAATAGGCACAACCACATAGGATTCAGCCCAAGTAACACCCTATGATAATTGATGTTTGCTTGAATGTTACAAATCCATTTGGGCACATCAACCTCAACTTACAGATCAGTAATATTAGGGCCCATCAAACCCTAATTCAGTTGTTACATGCCCTAAATGAAGTCAACCATCAGAATGCCTCCTTCCCAAGACATTCCATGACTAAAATCATCCAAAAAATTGCATCTAAGAGGATCATCGTAGGCAGGCCTTTATTAGGGTGCACTGCAGTGCAGCCCAGTACATTGCCAAGGTGCATTTCAGTGCACTTGAGCCGTCTTTGGCCTGTGGTGGGTGAATTTGAGTGAAATCTACATTGGGGTTTGGAATATTCTTATCCATAGGATGCCTCTAGAAGTTTCCTAAAGCTATCCACTCCTTTGGGCTCAAAATTGGATGAGGGAGGGAGTTAAGGAACATCAATCCCTTTATCCCTTCCTCCATGGAGCTAAATCCTAAGTTTGGGAGGGAATTAATTATCACCATTCATGGCATAACTTCCTTCATTCACCTATAAAAAGACCACTCATGTAAGTGATCAGGGGCTAGAAATCATTGAATTATAGGAAGACACTGTTAGTATGAGACTTGAGTTGGTTTTAAGTATTGTAATGATGTCAAAATGTCTTGCTTTTTGTGAGGAGAGGATGGGATTGAACTGGAGCAGTGGCATTGAATCAAGCAAATTGGGTTGTAACTCTTCCTTTTACTAATAAAGTGTTCAAAGCTTTTTCCATATGTTTTTATTGTTCATTGATGCTTTCATATGTGTATTATGCACTTGATTCCATTTTATGTTTAATCAATAGATCATTATCATATGCTTTGATTGATTTTTATCTTCTGCCTATGTGCAGGTACTTTTTAAGTGGATTAAGTATGGAAAGGAGTGACAGAATTGGTCAAGGGAGACAAGGAGTAAGCAAAGGCTTCAGGCAGACTTCTTTACTGTCTTATTTAATCTATTGGTTATAGAAAAAGTAGAGAATGCTTTGCTCTGTTGTTCTAGACTTAGCTACTAGTCTAGGGGTTTAAGCGTGCATTCGTAGACACTAAAACTTCCCAAAACAAATTGGTGACTCCATATTAGTAGCTTATCAGCCTCTTAAGACATTTCTAGATACTATAATTGTGGTCGTTGATTGAATTTCAATCTTATTTCATTGAAAATTGAGTCAAAACTATGTCAAATTGCCTTCAGAAATGGCTTACTGTCACTAGCACAACCCAATGAAGGACACAGTGCACTGCAGTGCACTTCCCACATAGAGCCAGTGCACTGAATTGCACTGTCTCTCACTGTATCCTGCGCTGATCCCTTGAGGGTCAGTTTCCCATCTAGGAACTGAAGTTTTTTTCCAATTTTCTCTTGTTTGAATGAGTTGTTGAATGTCAATGATGTCATGTCTCTGAAAATAGTTTTTCATCTCCTTAGCTGGCCCTACTTAGACTAGGATTGGTAAATGTTTCTTGTGTATTTACTTTGTCATTTTCACTCTATAGTTGAAAGTTAGTTTTCGGTTGATTGATCTTTGTCGAAAGAAAGTGTTGTAAAATTGTCTTTTTCTTCGAAAGTTGAATTGTCATAAAGTCCTCATTCATGAAAGATCGATTGATTGATGTGTTCATATGATAAGTATTTTCATTGAAAGTGTCGTAATTCCTCATTTCTTTGAAAATGAAAGTGTCATAAAGTCTTCCTTTCCTTGAAAAGAAATTGTCGCAAAACCATCATTTTTATGAAAAGAGTCTATTAATCGATTGTGCATTAGCTTTCCTTTTTGTTCATTCACATTAAGGGAAATCAAAAAGAAATACATGCATGTTGCATTGAAAAATTTTGTGTGTTGAGAGGAATAGGGTAGGGAATTTGCATTTAGATTGTGCTCTTTTCTCTTTGATCAAAAGAAATCTGATTGCTCTATCCCTAAGTAGCTAGGATTTTCATCGTTAAATTGAATGGAAAAAATCCTTATCACGATAGTTGCATTCCTAGGAATTTCAGAATACATCACGTGGTGAACTTGAAAGGAAAATTCCTAAGCAATAGCAACTTAAAATAAACATCAATTTACCTAATGGAGCATTTTCATTAACAAGAACATTTAGTGTTTCTAGGCTAGAGATATGCTCCAACCTCGTAAAACCAGGCAATTGTTGCTAACTTGTCTGCAATACATCCCGAGTGTGATACCCCATTCCATGTACGTGAGTATATTGTAGCTCGTCCATGTACCTTTAGGTATATAGGCCAGTGTTACAGTACGTAAAGTATATGGGAATGCTCTCACTGTGTGGTTTTGCATTAGACAACACTTATACGGACTGGGCCTTCATGTACCTTCAGGTATATATGGGAAGACAACTCTAGGTTGTATCCATCCTTAAGTAACTGAGTTGACTGCCTTGTAAATTGTGATACACCAAACACAGCATTCAGGGAGATTGCCTACCCGTACTTCTTGGTTCTCCAGGAGGTAGTTTGTAGTTCATAGTTGCTTGGTAAAACTTTTGCCTAGTATAACCCTTTTTGTTGATTTCTTTCTTGATAATTAAATTAATTAGAAATCGTGGAGGAACATCAACCCATACCCCACTATTCACGGAGAACAGCGAGAAAACTTCCTTTGCCTCCCGAAGCAACACCAAGTCGGGCAAAGCAGTCTCACTTAACTGAGTCTAGTACATCAAGAACTCCTAGCTCTTCATTTGAGTTACCTGAATCATCTATTTTGGTAAGTGTGGAGACTCCAATTACTCCAACTATTTATGGTACATCTATTGCTGAAGAATAAGTTTCACAATTACCTGAGGACATTAGCACTAATCCTAGTGAAACAGTAACCGAAGTTGTTCAACAACAAGTTGATCGTCAACTTGAAATTTCTCAGCAAGAAAGTACTTATGAACTTGAATCAATTCAACCAGAAGTTAATCTAGAATCTATCCCAGTTCAAACAAAAGTTACATCTGAACCTGAAGTTGTTTAGGAACCTCTTTCTGAAACTGTTGTTCATTTACCCAAACATCTGGACTTTAAATTTGAACATTCAGAAGTTGTTACTTTACCGGAAGATGATCAACCAGTTATCCCTTAGACATCAGTAACTATTGAAACTTCAACTTCATCAACACCAGAAATCTTTTATGGACCTGACGATGAAGTTCTTCCACCTCGCTTAATTGCTATAGAGGAGGCATTGGAAGAAGATTCCAAACCTAGAACCCCATTTCATTTTGGAACTGGGCTTTATCTTTACCCTAATACTCTTGATTGTTTTGCTTCATTTGATCCTGATCCTTTTCAAGTACCTGTCGATTCTTTAGGACAACTTTTGCGACAGTTAACTTTGGCTGAACAACCTTCAACATCTTAGACTGTATCATCTGATGTAGCTACAATAGAATATTCTTCTGTAACCTCTCTGATATTTTCTACCACACCTGAGTCGCACCTGTATGGTGAATCGTCCGTCCCGGTTGGTTACCAATCATTGTCTGGAACCCACTCATGGGTTGCTTCTACACCATGGTCATCATGTATGTCCTCAACCAGAATTTGACCTGGTTCTTCTCTAATGGGAACTCAACAGTTTGATCCTGCATATCAGTATCAAGCTGGGCAATCTGGTCAAGAAAGACCTATGTATCAATTAAATACTGGATTGCCATGATATGGAGAGCAATATTCTTATTCATTGTATCCTCCTTATTCCGGGGGACTACCATATGGTAATATCCCATAGTATTCTGGTCAATCCGGAATTAGATTTTGTCAATGGCAACCAACAATGCCATTTCAACCAAGGCTTGTATATCCAAAACAACTAATGCAAATTGTGTCAGCTATTCCCACTACACCTGTTCTTACTATTGTACCACAGTCACAAATTCAAATTGTTGTATCTCAACTGGTACAAAATGATCCTCCTACCTTGCAATCACAAGTTTCAAGTCAAGAAGCTCAAGCTCCACAAGTTGTTGTACAATAACCTCTTGTTTCTGGAGTTTAGCAACAACCTCAGGTTAGTATACCCTTATCTGCACTGACCCAGGCTTACACTGGTATAGTTTATTCACAACTGATCCAACCTTTCATTGTTGGACAACAAAAACCATTAAATCAACAATAGTTGTACCAACAACAACAACAGTTGATTTGACAACCATGGCAGCCTCAATTTCAACAACCCTAATTCTAGCAATTCCAACCCCAGTTTGAACTTGTTCCATAGGCTCAACCTGATTTTGGTCAATCTCAAGCTTACCAAGGTCCTGGTCAACAAGGCTTTGCAGGTTATGGACAACCACACATTCAACCTGGTTATCAACAACCACCTTATACTAGTTTTGTTCAACAACCATACCAAGGTTACCAAATGCAGATGCCCTATGTTAGTATCCAAAGACCTATTGCTCAGGAAATTCCATCATATCCCGAGTATGCTCAACCCGACTTGAATCGATAGTTTTCGTTTGTATCAACTTTAGAATTACCAAATTTAAATCAGCTCACTAATGATCCAATCTTATATGCACCTTGGTGGTCGGTAATTCCGTATAAGTTACCATCTGACATTCCAAAATTTAACAAAAATCCTGGAGAAGACCCATCAAATCATGTTATGACCTTTCATTTTTGCTATTCATCAAACTCCTTAAATTACGATTCGGTCAGAATTCGTCTTTTCCAAATAACATTTACTGGTCTAGTTGCTAAATGGTACATTGAACTACGTAGAGCTTCTTTTGATAATTTCACCACTTTAGCCACTACTTTTTTGACCCACTTCTAGTTACCTATTAGATACGAGACTGGAACAGAACTCCTAACCCACTTTAAACAGACTACTGCTACCCATATATCATATCATATTCATGAGTAGCAGTGTCGTCGTCGAATGGTTAAGACATATGTTTCTGATCAGCTTTTAGCTGAGTGGTTCATAAAATCCTTGTTGCCATCAATCACCAAGGATGTGGAAAAAGGTGGAGTTGTCACAGAAGAGCAAGTTATTTCTCATGCCAAATATTTGGATTTGATTTACGCACAATCTGGCACACTTTATGATAAAATTCCCAATGCACCTCGACTAGCTTTCACTGTTCCTCCTCCTCCACAATCCAGTAAGGACTCTCATGCCGGCGAGGGTGTGACCGGTTCTGCAAGCACACAAACATCAGGAAGACCATATGGTCAAACTCTTGTTGTTTCCAATCAAACTACCAATGCAACAGAAAATACTCTTACCTCCGAGATTAGTGTCGTGTCATCTAACGAAGGCAAAAATCCAAAGAAACCAGGAAGCAAGAAAAAGGGGAAAAAAGAAACAAAAAAATTCCCCTCCAGAGAAATCATATGATTCCTCTACTTTGGCAAGGAAACCTCGTTATCCATGTCTGATATGTAATGAAGAGCATTTTACAAGAGATTGTCGACATCGCTCTGAGGTCTCTAAACTTCTGAAGACTTCAAACGCATTGGCAGTGTTGACTGATCTGTTTCCAACCCCGGAGACACATTTGGTTGCAACAAACCATGCTTCCACATCCCAATTACTCATGTTATCCATCACAAAGCCACCAAACGAAGTTTTGGTGTCAACAAGAAAAAAAGATTATGGAAATTTGTCGTCGTCGAATAATCAGGCCATTGATCAACCTAATCCTTCAACTTCGACTTCATCTGACGTTGTTCCACCCATTGTACTTGAATTAATAATAAAACCACCAAAGGGAGTTGTGCGAAAATCGACATTTAACCCTCAGGCTCGAACAACTCAAAATTATAACATAGTGGAAGATCTTGCTCAATCGCCTTCTACTATGTCGACACTTGAGGTGTTGCAAAACTATCCCTTCCAAAAGAAGGCTTTACTGTCAGCAATAGGTGCAATAGATCCTACGGATTCAAATCTTGTGGTTTTTAACCATGCGGGATATTCACCACAGTTACTGGTGCAATTAACTTTCCTAATCCAAGTAAATGCTCTCAATAAGAATGTTCATCGAACTATTATTGATGAGGGGCATCTAATTGCATTATGTCCATGAGCTGCTGGAAAACACTTGGTTCATCATCATTGTCACAATCACCAACCACATTGAAATCTTTTGATGGAAGAACATATACTCCATATGGGATTTTGAGTAACCTGCAAATCGAACTTGGGGGAAAAATGGTTACTATTAAAGTTGAGGTAGTTGACGGACCCCTCGATTACAACATTTTACTGGGAAGGCCATGGGTATATGTTATGGTTGCTGTAGTTTCCACGTACTTTCGTACTATTGCATTCCCTTTTAAGGGTGGAATCATAATCATTGATCTAGCCTTCTTTGCCAATAGTTCACAGGTTACGGGAAGCATTTCGTTCATACACAGACCCCTGCTGTCACTTCGAAGTGTTGGAGTAGGTCTCTTTAAGGATCCTTCCCTAATGGATACTTTTACCCTCTCGTCACCATCTAATTTGGCAGAAGTTGGCAAGAGTAGAGACTTGCAACATGATTTCCTCCACCTCATCTGATTTAAGGAGGAATACCAACCAAGTTGAAGTTGATAGTAATTTTGAGGTGATGCCATTAAGCCCCATTGAATCATCATAGCAATCAATCTTTTGGGCTTGTGCAGCAAACCCAAATCCGCACTCAACATTTGTATGGGTAGATAGGTCATTAGAATATGGTACCTCTTCGGATCCTTTTTCACGTATACATTCTACGGATGAAGGAATCATCCAATCAATGATGATAGGAGAGGAACCGTGGGAAGATTATCATCATTGTTCCCATCCTCCAGATGAGATCAAAGATTATTCAAATGAGCTAAACACCCATCAATCATTGATTTCTTGTCGAATTTTGTTAGAGCAGATACTGTAGATTTTGAGCGTAATTTTCAAACGTAGAAGAAACGATTTCTAAAAACATTTCGACCAAGCCTAACATTGTAGAAAACACTCATGTCGGCAAATCTTGTTCTACATTGGAACTTTATAATTACCAAGCTCTCTTTCGTGAATTTAACGATATTTTTGCATGGTCTTATGAGGAGATGCTAGGAATTGACTCAAGCATTCTTGAACATGAGATCAAAATGTACCCTGATGTCAAACCAGTATGACAGCGGCTTCGACTTGTTCATCCAAAGAAATTTTTTCCATTAAAGCAAAGGTTGAAAAAATTTTGTGTGTTGGCTTATTTTCCTTGTACCTCTTACCGATTAGGCATCTAACATTGTTCTAGTTATGGAAAAACAAGGGATAATTCGAGTGTGTGTCGATTATAGAGATGTAAATCAAGCATGTCCAAAAGACAATTATCCTACACCGTTTATCGACCAGATTATGGACGAATGTTCCGGATGTGAAATCTTCTAATTTATAGATGGATTTTTTGGTTACATCAAATCAATATCCACCCACAGGACCAATCTAAAACAACTTTCATTTGTCTATGGGGCACATTTCCTATCAAAAGTTACCTTTTGGTTTGAAGAATGCAGGGGCTACATTGATCTAGATGGATGTTGGTGGCCACCCACCTATCCCATTTGGACCCCCACAACTGTCTCTTTCAGCTTTTTCAGTTTCCTAAAATGTAGCACAATTTACTATTTTTAGTAGTTTTTCGGGTCCTGAACTTCCAGAGCCGTTTTGAGGCCCTAAACGACGTTTTTTTGGGAATCTGGGGCAACATGGGTCCATGGACCGATGTTGCCTCCCAAAGTGGTAGTACTCGGATAGATCTTTCTAACGAGCTATCGTACGCGTCAAACGGAGATCATATGCCAAAGCTACGACCCCGGGAAGTTGATGTACCAATTTACCCAAACGGGGCCCACAATTTGGCGTTTCATCTTCTAGGGGTTAGGTTTCGGGATGTGAAGGGTTTTCCATTGTTTCTCAACAATAAATAGGCCTTTGAGCCTCATTGTAACACAGTTCGGAACAGTTCAGAGGCATGTAGCCGCACATCTCTTCTCAGAGATAAGCTACCATCACCCTAGCTGGTTTATTTCCATTTCTGGTTGTAAGCATATTTCAGTATTTTCCATTAATGAAATGAAGTATTATTTCCGCTGCATCTCTGTATTTATGGTTATCGCATCTCTGTATTTATGGTTATCGCATCTCTGTATTTATGGTTATCTCTGTAATCTATTGCGTTCCTGTTTAAATCTAGATCAGTGGGATCAGAGCGGTCTGCTTTTTCTCTGTTTTCTTTGCATGTCCCCAACGAGGTCGGGATATAAGGAGTTAGGGCTTGAACTGGTCGAACCTTTGCAAGACCAACCTCGCAAATCCCGACGGCCTCCCATGGCGGATGAGAAGAAAGACGAGGGGGCAGGAGATCCTATCCAAATCTTGCTCGAAGAAGCGCTCGAGCGGCAAAGGAACGCGATGATGGATAGCTTTGCGCAGATCCTTCAGCGGCTACCCAGAGGCGACGCATCGGCTTCCAACAGCGACTCTGGAAATGCCACACCCTTCAAGGTACAAGTTAATTTTGAAATCCCCATCTTCGAGGGTAAAATAGACGCAGATGCCGTAGATAAATGGTTAAATCTGCTAGATGGGTATTTTTTTGTTCATGAATTTTCAAGTCGGGAAAAGATTGTTTTTGCTCTTCTCAAAGCAGCCCCCCACGTCAAGGACTGGTGGGAAACCTACTGCGAGCAGAAGAATGAAAGTACAGGCTCACTATTCTCAGCCGCACCCACTTGGAATGACTTCCGGGATGCCATCAAGGAGCAGTACTACCCTGTCGGAAGCTATGAGGACAAATACATCAAATGGACCACACTGTGGCAGGGACGAGACCAAGATGTGCCGAAGTTCACAAACATTTTTCATACCCTTCGCACACAGTTGGGTATCAAAGATTCTGAGCTGCATCTGGTACTCAAATACCGTGGCTGCCTGCACAAATACATCCAGGAAGAGATGGTGTTCTTGAACATCCCCTCACTCGGCACAGCATACCGATACACTGTCAAAATCGAGCAAAAGTTCAAACAGAAGAAGCGAGACTTTGGATCTGCAAATCCAAAGCCTAAAGGACAAAGCCAAGGCAGGGTGACCCAAGACAACCCATCGAAGCCGCAAGAAAAAAACAACACCATGAAGCCGAAGAAGGACACAGGGAAGTGGTGTGAGTTCCACAAGAGTCCCACTCATAATACAAGTGAGTGTTGGACCAAGCAGTCACTGGTGGCTGAGTTGAAGGCTTCCGAATCAGATGCATGTTCCGATCCTGAGCCAGAACCCGACAAGGGGAATGGCAAAGGGAAGCAGATCATTGATGCGGATCCCAGCGCCACTGTTGCCACCGCCAAGATCCAGAAAGATGAGCCCGAAAATCCAGAGGAAGGGGAGCGTCTTTTCCACTCACAGATGTGGGTGAAGGGTTCGCCGCTACAATTCATTGTCGACAGTGGCAGCCAAAAGAACCTCATTTCAGCAGAGGTCGTGAAGCGGTTGGGCCTACCGACGACACCACACCCCCAGCCATACAGTATCGGGTGGCTTCATGAAGGACGAGATCTAAAAGTTCGCCAGCAGTTCCGCCTTCCCTACAGCATCAAACCCTTCACAGACGAGGTATTGTGTGATGTTACACCTCTGGATGTTTGTGATGTATTATTAGGCCAGCCATACTTGTGGAAGCGACATGCTGTGTATGAGTCCAGGCCTCGTGCTGTCATTATTTCTTTGAATAATTCATTATACAGGATACCGGAGGTAGCCCCACCTACTGCCACATCTTTGATCACTACCAAGAAAGGAAGCAAGCTCATATCACAGACCAGGAAATTCATTTGTCTGGTTCACTCCCAAAGTAAGGGGAAGATCGTCGCTACATCCATGACCCCTGCAAAGGGTTCCTCCATGCAGCAGCAGCAGCAAAGGGATACGGTCATGACAAAACACAGGAACAACTTCTCCTCACCCACATGGGTACCACACAAGTTTCAGGTGGGCAACAAAGTCTGGTTGCATCGACAGAAAGAACACCGTATCAGAACCCATCAGAAGCTCAAACCACTCCGACATGGTCCTTACAGCAGTACCAAGGCTATGGGGAACAATGCTTTGGAGCACATAATTCCTCCATTCCTTCGCCTGCACCAAATGTTCAATGTGGACCATCGTCGACCATGCTTCCCACCATCACTGGACACATCAAAGATTGCAGGACAAGTTCAGCAGATGGAGGAACTCAACGCAATGGGGACCATTGCTTCCTAAGGGGGGAGGAATGATCCAGGTGGATGTTGGTGGCCACCCACCTATCCCATTTGGACCCCCACAACTGTCTCTTTCAGCTTTTTCAGTTTCCTAAAATGTAGCACAGTTTACTATTTTTAGTAGTTTTTCGGGTCCTGAACTTCCGGAGCCGTTTTGAGGCCCTAAACGACGTTTTTTTGGGAATCTGGGGCAACATGGGTCCATGGACCGATGTTGCCTCCCAAAGTGGTAGTGCTCGGATAGATCTTTCTAACGAGCTATCGTACGCGTCAAACGGAGATCATATGCCAAAGCTACGACCCCGGGAAGTTGATGTACCAATTTACCCAAACGGGGCCCACAATTTGGCGTTTCATCTTCTAGGGGTTAGGTTTCGGGATGTGAAGGGTTTTCCATTGTTTCTCAACAATAAATAGGCCTTCGAGCCTCATTGTAACACAGTTCGGAACAGTTCAGAGGCATGTAGCCGCACATCTCTTCTCAGAGATAAGCTACCATCACCCTAGCTGGTTTATTTCCATTTCTGGTTGTAAGCATATTTCAGTATTTTCCATTAATGAAATGAACTATTATTTCCGCTGCATCTCTGTATTTATGGTTATCGCATCTCTGTATTTATGGTTATCTCTGTAATCTATTGCGTTCCTGTTTAAATCCGGATCATACATTTCAGAGGGCAATGAATTATGCCTTCCATGACATCAAGCACATTATTGAACCTTATCTTGATGATTTGCCTGCTCATTCACGAAAGCGGACTAATCACCCGCAACATTTGAGAGCAATATTTTTATGGTGTCAACACTACAAGATACGACTCAATCCGCACAAGTGTGTTTTGTGTCAGCTCTGGTCGATTTCTTGGATTTGTGGTCTCAAAAGATGGAATTCGACTCGATCCAATTAAGGTTCAGGCAATCCTTGACTTGCCTCCACCTTTAAACTTGTTACAGTTACAGAGACTTCAAGGGAAGGAAAACTTTTTGAGGAGGTTCATTCCAAACTATGTTGAATTTGCTAAAGGTTTTACTCGTCTATTGAAGAAACGGGTACCCTTCCATTGGGATCAGGTTGCGCAAGCTTCCTTTGATGCTCTTAAAGATTCCCTGATTAGAGCATCATTAATGTATGCCCCAAACTATCAAAAAGACTATTACTTGTATCTCGTCGTTGTAGATACAACCATTGGCATGGTTTTAGTCCAAGAAGAAAGTGGAATTCAACATCCTATTTATTACTTGAGTCATAATATCAATGATACAAAAAGTAAGTATTCCTATGTCAAAAAGTTAGCTTCAGCAGTCATTCAAGCTGTGCAGATATTTCATCATTACATCCTCCTCCGTAAAACTACTATTGTTTCAGATTGCAACAATATGACGTAAATTTGTCACATTAATTGCTGGGGGGCAAATATTCAAAATGGATAGTTATTTTGCAGGAGTTTGATTTGGAATTCATCAAATCTAAATGAAAGAAATCTCTTGTTTTCACCAAGTTAGTTTATGACCTTCCCTCATCCTCTAATGATTCAACATCAGAAGCATCAATCTTGGGTGAGTCTCTATTTCTTATCTCATCAAGTGATTCATGGTATGGAGATATACTAGTCTATCTCTGGACCCAAGCTTTCCAGCATACTACCTCTCGCTCTGACGACGTACCTGATACCAAGCCAAATATTATCTGATCATTGGTGGTACACTTCATTATCATGTTGTTGATACAATTTTACATAGGTTCCTCACTCATGAGGAAGTTGAGAAAGCTTTGAATGAATGTCATTCAGGTGCTTGTGGTGGACACATATCTGGGTATGCTACTATGCAAAGAATTCTCCATGTTGGTTACTTCTGGCCAAACATTTTCAAATATTGCATTATTACTATCAGAAGTTGTCATGCATGCCAAATATATGATCAAAAAACCAGATTACCACCTGCACCTTTGCATCCAGTCGTTGTTGTTGGCCCATTCGCCAAATGGGGCATTGATTTTATGACATGTAACCCCACCTCGGCTAGGGGGCATGGGTATATTATAGTCGTCGTTGACTATTTTACCAAATGGGCCGAGACGATGCCAACATTGAACAACAGTGGCGAAATGGCTACTTTATTTTTCTTCAACCATGTGGTTGCTAGGTTTGGTGTACCACAAGCCATCATTATAGACATGGATCGCATTTTTGCAATCACATGATGGTTGAGTTGACCACCAAGTTAGGACTGTCACATGATAGTTCTACTCCATACTACCTGCAAGCTAATGGACAAGTTGAGGCCATCAACAAAGTCCTTAAGCGCATGTTGCAAAGAATGATCAGAGTTCATAAAATAAATTGGAATTTAATCTTGTACTCAGCTCCATGGGCATATTGAACCTCGATGAGAAATGTGACCAGATTCACACCCTTTCAGTTGGTGTATGGTTTGGAAGCAGTCTTACCAATTCAATGTGAAATCTCGTCTCTCAAACTCGTGATTGACCTACTACTCGACACTTCTGAAGAAGAAGCACGTTTCTTGGAGTTAATCCATCTGGATGAACCCATTGTGATGTTGCACTGGCTAACAAAGCGCATAAGAAACGTATTAAGGTGCAATATGATAAAAATGTCAAGCCTCGTGTCTTCTCAGAAGGTGACCTGGTCTTGCTTTACGACCAGGAGTCTGATAAACTTGGAGCAGGAAAATTTGAACCGTTATGGATGGGCCCTTATATTGTTAAGCGTGTTTTGACGAAAGGTCCCTACGAGTTATTAGACTATGATGGGATTCCATTGTCACAGCCTCGAAATGGGCTGTATCTTAAATGTTACTATGCTTATTTAAGTATAGTAAAACTCACTGCATATATGTTGTCATTGCATGTGTTTGTGTGTTTCTTTTAGAGTTCTTATTTGGTTAAGTAATCCACTTTGCATTTGTTGCAGATGTCAGACATTTAGGAACCATTTGTTGGTTACGCCGATGGGGCTAGTCGTAGTACACAGAACTTATCCTTTGCAACATGGGCCATTTTTGCTCCAAGCGGCGAGTTAGTGAGTTTTAGAGGGATTTGTATTGGTCGATTGACGAACAATATTGTTGAGTATAGCACATTGATTGAACTTCCCTCTGATGCCATTTCACTTGGCATACGCCAAATCATCATTAGTTTGGACTCAAAACTCATTGCACTACAACTTATTGACATTTATACCATCTGAAACCCAGCAATTCATCGCATGTTCCATAGAGTTCGTATTTTGGAAAGGTATTTTGAGTTTATTCAATATCAGCATATTTCCAAAAATCTAAACACATTGACTGATTCTCTAGCGAATTATGTGTTAAATAGACATTTGCGACATATGTAAAGTAAATATTTTCAATTCACATCATCAGTTGAATAGGATTGCATCAGATAACCATAATAAAGCTCTGGCAGTAAAATAGATAGTTGTTTTAAAGTTTTTACAAATAATTTGTGTCCAAGACAAAAATTGGTCATCTAACCCAAAAACTCAAAATGTATGCAGAAACCATCTAAGTAGACTAGTGGTGCTCATGATAACAGGTCACAGCCTGTGCTATCATGCGTAAAGGTCTCATCCAACAACTCGGAACACCAATGGTGTGGCGTTGCAGTCGCATAGGCAACTCCTCAATCTGGACATCCGGAATGCCTAGGGTCAAACCCTTTATGCGAACCTATAGTTTAGTTAGTGTCTCAACTAAATCTAAGTCTCGAAGAACTGCTCTCCCAACAAGTCTCTATGTTGGCCCACTTTCCACTCGTTGGTGCCCCATAGTTCGAACAGGTCCAATGTATGCATACATAAAAAATGATTTTTTTTTAGTCTTGGAAATAATAAAAAAACATAAAAAAATGTAGAAACTTTAAAATTAAAAAACACTTTGGTCAAACAATTTACCTATAGCACCCCATTGTGCTCCAACTGGTAACATCAAGTCTAGATGTCTACGGAAATCCATCCCTGAATATGGATACTCTACGATGGACATATCCTGTCGATCAAGCCACTCAAAGAATGTACGGGTAAATGTAATCAATGACTGACTAATGTGCGTAGCCATAAGAGCTACCCATCTCTGCATCCATGGATCCCTAGGTCTAGATACACCTAGTGAAACAAGTTGTGGCTACATAAGTGGAATTCTCTCCAAGGAGAAAGAAATCAGGATCGACCCATATCCAAAGTTCTTTGTCTTTCCGCTTTTCACCTTGCTCAGTTGTTCTTTCAAGGATGAAAGTGTTGCCTCACACCAGCTGAACACTTTTGGCTCTAAACGCTCTAATGCATACTAAATGTATGATATATTTGCCAAATGTAGTGTCGCGCTACTAGCCAATTTGGCAATGGTAAAGAGGATTGTCCTCAATGGTAAATCACTAACATCTCTGATGTTAATCTTTCCGTCCCTACTAGGATATGCACCTGGATGATAGAATTGTTGTATGTAATCTCTCACTGATTCACCCCCTTTGGCAAATCCAGAAAGTGAGATGGGGGCACCCCACCTCAACAATTCGGTAATAAAGTATATGTCATTGATGGTAATTGAGACCACTTTGTCTCTAATGTGAATGTCCTGATCAGTAGGATCCCATGAGCGAATAAGGAACTGCAAAATCTCAATTTGATGCCTCATACCATATAATCAGAAATATTTGAGTAACCCGCAATTCCATAGGGCCTCAAATGTGCCCTGGTTATTTAGGGTAATCATATCATGTTCTTTGTGCTCTCGTTTTCTTCATATAATCGTCATTTTGATCCAATGAATAAATACAACCATAAGGCAAATTAGGATCCATTTCTTGCAAAAAACAAAAGAATCTTTGGGTGAAAATAGCTTAATGAAATTGGGTTTTGCACTCACCACAACCTAGCCTTAGGGACAATGTGCTACAATAGAGGTAGCCTTTTAGGTAAGTGCACTGTAGCTCACCTTTCGATGATGAAAGAGTGCGCTGATCCCATGTTTGAAAATTGAAACCCCAGGGGCTCCAAAAACTCAAAAATTTTACCTAAAATTGAAAATGAATTATATGAAATGAAAGAGAACAGAGATAGCTCCTACCTGGTCTAGACGGCACGAGGAATGGTCCACTAAATCTTCCGCAATAAGATGGTGAACTTCGAGGTAAAAGCTACTACAAAGAAACAAAATCAAGAGGTAAATGTGAAATGGTAAAAATGAATGGTAAAACTTGTTTTTATGTTTATTTCTTGCATATTAATCGATTAAACATTAGTTTTCATTAATTTATCGATGAAATAGGTATTTTTAATCTATTTTTGATGGTGTTTTGAGCAGTATTGACAATTGACATGCAAAATTTGACGTGCTCAAATGTAAATTGAACATCTTTGACCACAAAGCAAACTTTTATCTCTTTTTTTGAGCTTTGTTAAAAACGAAAAAGGAACCCCCTTGGAGTCCTCTTTAAACTCTTTTCAGACTCTCTAAACATGAAAAGATTTCCAAGCTCTTGTCATTTCTAGCTTGTCAACGGATTGGAATTGATATCTACTCAGTATAAGTTTAACCCTTTTTTGGGCTAAGATAGATTAACTATGAAAAAAGAATATGTTGATTGAACATGATCAATAGGTTCTCTCGCTTATTGTTTTATGCATTTTCGGAATTGAGAAACAAATTTACGAAAAAGAACTTTTGGATTTTCCTTTTTGTCCCTTTTCAAACTCTCTAAACATGAAAAGGACCGAGTTATATTTGTCATTAAACTCGTTAAAAACATCAAATAGAGACAAACTTGACCATCTAGACAAGACCTAGTTTAACCTTCACTAGACTCGTTAAAGCATCAAATAGGATGGATTTGCTTGAAGGGCTAAATTATACAACAAGCATATGTTATCCTCCTCAAGCTCGATAAAAATAAAGAGGTACTGGTCAACAATGATTGGGGAAATGGGAAAAAGGGGAGAACACTTTATGGTATCAAGTCACCCTTGAACATGACACTTTCACCTCATCACTATGACTATGTGGGTTGGGTCATTTAGCTTGATGGTTATCACATTATTGGTCTATCATACCATCCATTACTTTGTTTAGGGTCAATGCTACCAATTCATTTTAGTGTTGCTGACATGTTCAAGAGAAGTCATTCAGTTAAAATGTCATCCTTTGCAATACCGTAGACATTAATTTTCATGACTGCCATTCCTGAACCTTCTGTCGTCAGTTGATTTTCATCTCCAAAATCATTTACCTTGTTTCAAGTCGTTGATGTGGGATACATCAAGGCCCTCCCTCAATGAGTCGCTTCTTGTCAACATCATCACATTATCCAAGAAGTTCACTTAGAAACACCCCTTCAGTACCTTGAGGTTTGCATACATCAATGGCAGGTTTCTCACTTCCGGTGATAGGTTGACATCACTGGCCTTCAATCGAAATACTTTGTATAGTGTTCGACATCAAATCATTTATTCACACCATCCGAAATGTACTGTAGTACCTTGAGGGTCATTATCATTATCAGCGATTCCTCTCATGTCTGTTAACATCTTACATCATCGACTGGTAATCAGATGATGTCTTCCCATGTTCGACTTCAGATCATCTATTCACATGATTAGACTTGTACTTGAGCGAAAGATTGAACGAGAATGAAGACCCTAAATCTAGTTTCATCCATCTGGGCTACGATATTTTCAGGAGTACTAAATCAAATGTACAATGGCCTTACATTCATGGTCATCCATTCATGGGTCTATATTTGTAGACGACTATATTTGTACATGTAATGAAAGTTTATAAGCTAAGCATGGGTATGCCCTCTCTCAGCAAGTTCATGAGAAAAAATCAAATTATCATGATATATGTATTGTAATTGATGTAGGTCACCTTCTACTTCAAAACCTCCTCTCCACATAGTAAAGCATTTCACTCGACATACATATTTATGACTTGATGCTTTAGGGGGCAACTATTATAGATCCATTTGGGCACATCAACCCCGACTTATAGATCAATACTATTAGGGCCCATCAAAGCCTAATTCAGCTGTTACATGCCCTAAATGAAGTCAACCATCAGAATGCCTCCTTCCCAAGACATTCCATGACTGAAATCATCCAAAAAGTTGCCTCTAAGAGGATTATCACAGGCAGGCCTTTATCACGGTGAATTGTAGTGCGGCCCAGTACACTGCTAGGGTGCATTGCAACACACTTGAGCCCTATTTGGCCTGCGCTGGGTGACTTTGAGTGAAATCTGTATTGGGGTTTTGAATATTCTTATCCATAAGATGCCTCTAGAAGTTTCCTAAGGATATCCACTCCTTTGGGCTTGAAATTGGATGAGGGAGGGAGTTAAGGAAAATCAATCCCTTTATCCATTCGCCCATGGAAGTAAATCCTAAGTTTGGGAGGGCATTCATTATCACCATTTATGGCATAAATCCCCTTATTCACCTATAAAAAGACCACTCATCTAAGTGATCAAGGGCTGGAAATCATTGAATTATAGGGAGATGCCGTTAGTATGAGACTTGAGTTGGTTTTAAATATTGGAATGATGTCAAAATTTCTTGCTTTTTACGAGGAGAGGATGGGATTGAACTAGAGGGGTGGCACTGAATCAAGCAAATCGGGTTGTAAATCTTCCTTTTACTAATAAAGTGTTCAAATCTTTTTCCATTGTATTGTTCATTGATGCTTTCATATGTGTATTATGCACTTGATTCCATTTTATGTTTAATCAATAGATCATTATCATATTCTTTGATCAGTTTTTGTCTTTTGTTCGTGTGCAGGTACTTTTTAAGCGAATTAAGCATAGAAAGGAGTGACATAATTGGTCAAGGGAGATAAGGAGTAAGTGAAGGCTTCAGGTAGGCTTCTTTATTGTCTTATTTAATCTATTGGTTATAGAAAAAGTAGAGAATGCTTTACTTTGTTGTTCTAGACTTAGCTACTAGTCTAGGGGTTTAAGTGTTTATCCGTAGACACTAAAACTTCTCAAAACACTGACCTTTTGGATTATCTTCTTTAATTTTAGAAAATTAGTTTCTTATAGATGATGTTTAACTAGCTATAACTGGAAATTGTCATTTTTTATTTATGTCATAATGTATGCCATAAAATTATATGGAGGCTAATAATATTTTTCGATGGTTCTGGATGATAAACTGTATATCTCACTATCCATAGATCTAATTTCCCTTATTGCAAAACAAAACCATGTCCTTGTTTGAAAATGAAGTCTCATTTTGTATGGAAGTTATTTTAAGACAATAGAAAATTTAGCATATATATATATATATATATATATATATATATATATATATATATATATATATATATATATATCAACTTAATAATTATAGGACAAATATTCGATTAAACATATCAGATAATATATTTTATTCAAATTTTCCATATAGTTTCATTTTCATCTTCACTTAATAGGTTCAACATAATATAACTATATGTTTTATCCTAGGAGTATTATGTGACAATGGAATTGTTTTTTACCCTGTAGGAAATGTGTTTATTCCCTTTCCTGGAGCTTGGGGCATGCTTCCAACAACTAAGATAAATTTTACACTCTCTTCCAAGGAGTCAAGTTGACTTCCTTATTGAATCCTTTCTCATGGATTATCTTGAGTTAGCCATGTTAATAATCAATTACATTCACTCAAGATGAAGAATTGGAAAATTATGCAATGTTCCCTTCAAGTCAAATCAAGAAATATCATAGTTGACAGTGCCATGAGCTCATTATGGTCAAAACTTGTCATGCATGGATGGAAACACAATGATGTAATCTTGGTACAAAAATGTTTATACTCTCAAAAGGTAGTTTCCACATCATAGGTTTTATCATGTGTTCAAGTCATCTGTAGTAGGGAGTGAAGTACACAGTATAGGCACATTCACTCCAAACTTGTGGGGATGACTTCATTTATGGATAAGTAGATGGTGCCCATCTCAAGGTTGATAGTATAAATATTTGTGGTGCATTTCAATATCACCTTCCTAACTGGTTTTGTTGGTCAGTATTTCATTCCCTTGACAACATTGTTCTCAGAGCTCCCTCTCATATTCCAATTTGAGATAGATGATTTGAGGATGCATTGCACTCCCTAGAAGTTAGAAGGAACAATTAACAACACAAGTGGCCTCTTCTCCTCAGATATTAATCCAACATTGACGACAATTCCAATGGTTAGTGGATGAAATAAGAAGAAGAAGAAGAAGAAGATCATCTTCACACATGTTTGTCATTTCATGTTCCTCATGTATAAAACTATTAAACTGTCAATAGACAATTATGCTTTGAAAATGTCTTATGGAGAGACGCAATGTTTACAAAAACATTAAGAAGAAGAAGAAGAAGAAGAAGAAAGAAATATCAATGGATACGAAAGTCTACCACCTTTTTATTTTCAATTGCATTTAAGAGAGAAATGGCATGGCTATCTCGCCTCATGCACTAGCAAAAGTAAATCGTCTTCACATCCCTTTAAATTAAGATAGCATATCTCATTCCCATACGAGATCTTTACCCTTCCATCATGGATTTATGTTTTTTTGCAACTTCAATGGTGTTTAGCCATCGTGAATGGCATATTTCCACCACAACACTAGCCTTTGTGGACATTATGGTGCATGGAGGCACTAGTCCCCCAAAGGTTAGCCTTCATGGTACACCCTATGACAGCAATTTCATCTTCGAGTTGCGAGGTAGTTATAGTCGTGGCAATCCCTTGGATTTTGGAAGTGGTAGCAGTAGGGATCTACTCAAGAATGGGTTGTGTCTTGAGAAGAAGCATGTCTTCCCTATAGTATATCAATGCTCCATGGAATGACATTCATCCAATCAATATTTGTATGCCCAATCTTTGAAGAATTTTTAGCCTATTTATATTTCCATGGTGGAATTTGGTTTTCAGTCTCCAAATCAGCTCGGTGGTGTGGAAACTAATTGTCATACCCAAGTTTTTATGGTTGATTGACCTTTCCCATAGCTATCCTTTGTACACCCCTCCTTTACAATTGTTAGCTAATACCATCCGTAGGTCAACTTTGAACCACGCCATGAAGTTTCTTCTGACTGTGTCCTTGTTTCTATCCATTTTTCTCATTGGTCTTCCCCTCTGCATGGGGTTTCTTTCACTGTTCTTATATATCCTTTAAGTGTTACGCATCATTACTGTATGCACCCTTGAAAATGGCTTGAAGCTCGAAGCCCTCAAGGAAGACCTTGGGTTCAAGCACAAGCTTAAATAGCTATGGATATTTTCCATTCCTCCACTCTGCTTGAAATCCAAGAGGAAATTCACAAGTTAAAAACTTTAACCACTATGATCACCAAGCCCACTCTGACTCTGAACTCCAAATTGAATTAGTTGGTTGGGTCCTCAACACTGGAAATACAAAGGGAAGGCAAATTTAATACCTCAATTACATCAAATTCCATTAGAAAATGAAGAAGCTCCTGGATAGGGTACTCAAAGAAAAGTACGAGGAAGAAAATGAAATCATAGCATGCCTTAATGAAATGCGATGATTCCAATACCACCACTGCTCTTGCTTAGCCAGCTTCATTGCTAGCATGGCACACATAGAAGGTAATCTACAATGCAGCCTCAAGCTGCGAGATCCAGTGGGCATAACCACCTAGGATTCGGCCCAAGTAACCTCTAGGGAAAATATATGTTTTCCTGAACTTTTGGATTATCTTTTTCACTTTTATTAAATTAGTTTCTTCTAGATGATGTTTAAAAAGCTACAACTAAAAATTGTTATTTTATATTTCTGTCCTAGTGTATGTCATAAAATTGGATGGAGGCTAGTAATATTTTTCAATGGTTTTGGATGATAAATTATAGATCTCATAATCCGTAGGTATAGTTTCCCTTATTCCAAAACACAACCATATTCTTGTTTGACAATGAAGTCTGATTTTGTATGCAAGTTATTTTGAGACAATAGAAAATTTAGCATATATATATATATATATATATATATATATATATATATAATGAAATCTGATTTTGTATGCAAGTTATTTTGAGACAATAGAAAATTTAGCATATATATATATATATATATATTTAGTAGTGTGGTAAACTTTCTTACCAACAATGAAGTGATAGATTCTCTCTTTACTTTAATTAAAAATGAAAGTAAAGAAAAAAATTTATAACGTTTTGGATTCATGGTTTATAATGGTTTAAAATAATATAAATTAATTTAAAATTTAAATATGTATTTATTATTATTATTATTTTAATTTCATTATAAAATTGTTAGCAAACTAAAACTATAATTTTATATAACTAAAATTGCAAAATTTGAAATTGATAAAAGACATCCTCGTACTCAAATTTAGAATCTCTACCACTCATAGGTATAAAATAATACTTATTGATTTGAAGAGGCCATTGCCTATGTAAGTTAGATGCCATTTTAAAATGGGGAAGAGGCCATTGCCTATGTAAGTTAGATGCCATTTTAAAATTGGAAGAGGCCTAAATTAGAGAACTCTAAGGCGTTTCACTGAGGCTTCGACCGCTAAATTTGTCGGTGAATCCTTTCTTTTCCTCGAAACAGTAGTAAGTGGTGTATCCATTGTTTGCAATTGTATAATGTGCCTCCTTATCTTATTGACGTCCTCCCAGTGCACAGGTTGTCCATGGTTCCTTCGTCCAAACATCTGCATAAACACTAAAACCATAAATATACGCTTAACAACTCCAATACAATTTATGTAAATAATCAATGTATAAATTAATTTACTAAACCACAAGGCACAATTAGTAAATCATATGCATTTACGCTGGTCTGTATTTTATGAAGCAGTGTCGTAAACATTCTTACCAACAATGAAGTGATAGATTCTCTCTTTATTTTTTTTAAATATGTAAAAGTGTTAATACACAATCTGTCAATTCATTATTTTATTTCGAATTTTGTTTCTCGATTTTATTTCGTTTTTTTTTTTTCCATTATTTTATTTTAATAATTTTTCTGAATTTTAAAGATAATTAAGTATATAATTCATTATATCTTTGCCAAATTTCAAATAAAAAATATAATTTTTATTTTAGTATTATATATAAATTAGTACAATCATATTTAAAATATTAATGGGGTTGATATAACCTAAAGCTTCATGAATATAACAAAAAAAACTATTGCAATATGAAGAATGTCTTACTAATGCACACATTTATCTCAACCATGTATAAAGGTTTTGGGTCAACTTTAACTTGAAAAACAAAAAAGAAATTACACATCTTATTGTAAAATGGACTATTTTGCTACATAAAAATTGCTTATATATTAATTTCCTCATCTAATTAGAATATGAACTTATTAGAATTGGAATAATCTCAAATCCCTTGGAAATTGATGACACTAATCTAATTTAATATGAAAAAAAAAAGAATTACACATCTTACTAAAATAGAAAACTTGCTAAATAAAATTTAGTTATATATTAATTTCTCTATCTAATTATAATGTGAACTTATTAAAATTGGAATAATCTCAAATCATTAAGAATGATTATATATTAATTTCTCCTTCTAATTAGAATATGAACTTATTAGAATTGGAATAATCTCAAATCCCTAAGAATTTTGATGGACAAGGAGTCATGTGACATAAATATAATTTTTTAAATTTATTAATAGTCAATACAACTTAACAAATTCAGTAACACAGTACAACAGTTGAAATAAATTAAAATTTAGATAAAATTTAAATCTTTTGCAGTACAGTGAAATAAATTTCATTTATTTTAACTTAAGTTAAAAACATAATATAATTTGAAATAAATATGCTTGACCATGGTTCATTTTCATATTGAGACAATCTTTGTCACAATGTGGCATTTGACCATGCTTTACCACGACTAATTTTATATTGAGACAATTTTCGTCATAATATGATGTTGGACCATGGTTGACCATGCTCGGCCACAGTTGATTTTCATATTAAGACAATCTTTGTCACAATGTAACATTGGACCATGGTTGACCATAATTGACCATGGTTGACAATGGTTGCAAATAGTTGATCATGGTTTATTTTCATATTCAGATAATATTTGTCACAATGTCACATTAGACCATTCTTGACCATGATTTCGAACTCAAGGGATTTATATTAAACATTACGTCTAATATTATAAACCCTATGAATAATATTTACCCTATGAATATGAACTCTTAGATTAAAACCCAAAGGATTTCTAATATAAGCCCAAGGGAATAATAAACCAAGGGATTAATACTAAAATCCCAATGGATTATAAACCCAAGGGAATAATCTTAAACTCAAGAGATTAATATTATAAACCCAAGGTATATAAACCTTATCATAAATATTATAAACCATAAAATAAGCATGGTTGACCATGGTTGATTTTCAGATTGAGACAATCCTTGTCACAATGCGACATTGGACCATGGTTCACCATGATTGATTTCCATATCGAGACAATCTTTCTCACAATGCGACATTGGACCATTCTTAACCATGGTTGATCATGGTTTCTTATCATATTGAGACAACCTTTGTCACAATGTGATGATGGGCTAAGGTTTACCATAATTGACCACGATTAACAATGGTTAATTATGGTTGATCATGGTTGATTTTCATATTGAGACAAGATTTCTCAAAATGTGATGTTGGACCATAGGTTACAATGATTGACCATGATTGATGATGGTTAATGATCGTTGACCTTGGATGACCATGATTTTTTTTCATTTCGAGACAATCTTTGCCACAATGCGATGTTGGACCATGGTTAACCATGGTCAACCATGGTTGATCATGATTAACCATGCTTGACCATGATTTTCCATGGTTGATGATGGTTAATGATGGTTGACCATGGTTGATTTTGATATTGAGACAATCTTTCTCATAATGTGACGTTGGATCATGGTTGACTATGGTTTACCATGATTGTTAACCTAAGAGATTTATATTGAACCTTAGGATTAATATTATAAACCCTATGAATAATTCTATACCCTATGAATATGAACCCTTATACTAATAAACCAAAGAGATTGATACTATAAACCCCAGGGATTATAAACCGAAAGGAATAATATTAAACCCATGGGATCAATATTATAAGTTGAAGCTATATAAACCCTCACATAAATAATATAAACCCTAAAATAAGCATGGTTGATATTGTAAACCCTATGAACCCTAATATTATAAACCCTAAGATAAATAAAATGCTAATTTTGTTATGTCACAATGTGACATAGCATAATTTGCAGTTTAATGTAACATTGCAGTAACTATTGTCAAATTCATCATCACATTGTGATAATGTTGACCATGATTGATTTTCATTAAATCACATGATAAACCCTAACATCAATATTATAATCCAAGGTATATAAACCCTATGATAAATATTATAAACAGTAAAATAAACATGGTTGATTGTGGTTGATTTTAATATTGAGACAATCTTTGTTACATACTGATGTTGGACCATGGTTCACCATGCTTGACCATAATTGATTTTCGTATTGGGAAAATATTTTTCACAATGCGACATTGGACCATGCTTCACCATGCGTGACCATGGTTGATCTTTATATTGAGACAATCTTTGTAAAATCATTATGTTATTTTTTATACAGGCATGTATAACTAAATTAATTGTTTTGAAATATACTCATATAATGAAAACTACGAACTAACTAAAGTAGTTCAAGAACTTTGAATCTCCACATTAAATTTGAATACTTAATATTGAATTATAACATGGATTGCAATAGGAGATTTGAATTGTCATATGAATTAAGGGATTTTGATGATTTTATGTTTACTAAATGTTAAAATCTCACTTTGGGAAAACTGGGGTCATTTGAGTTTTCAAATACAAAAAAGAAATTGTGGGATTTTCAATGGCTATCATTGAAAAAAACTTGGCATACTAAAAAACATCCATTATTAAAAATATAACTCAACGTTTTCATCATGGCCATGATGCACATTCATGAAACATTAATTTGTGAGGGATTGATGGGTATATTGTAGACAACACTTTAATCCAAAAGTTCTCTTTACCGAAGAAAACCAATAGTGGTAAGAAGGGTTTGAACTAATGAGGAATAATGAAATACAACCCAATTTCAAAACAAAAAATTATATTCTCAATCCTCATAGACAAATGAAATTCAATTAATAGGATTGAATAGGGTTGCAACTAAAATTAGGAATAATTGAACACGACTTTGATGGACAAGTGAACTCAAGCCATCAAAACAAAAAATAAGAAAATAAATAAGATTTTGACAACCTGATAATAACAGGCGCAAAATCTATTGGAAAATCCAAGGTGTTGGCACTTAAATTATTTCCCTTATTAATGACATTATCTTGTGATGTTTTCATTATTATTATTATTAGTTCTTTCCATTTATCAGTTCTTATCATCAAGACTAATTCCAAACAACAAATAAAAGAGCACACAAGATGTAGGCACACTTCCAGGGAAAAACCCCACTCTTTGGGGAAGCTTGGTCAAAATTCTTCGTTCAATAGATTCAAGATGAGAATACCAAGACCCTTACAATATAGACCCAAGATATCCTCCATGAAGTCATCCTTGTAAGTATGTTAGGGTCCCACCCTAACCCCCTTATTTATGTAATGGGATCACGTCATAGTCAAGAGTCAATAAAGCCCATATTAATATTTGTAAGTGGTTGACCTGCAATTAATGACGGGACCACATTTAGTTGCAAATGGGCCGTAGTATTAGATAGGTGGTATTAATAAAACCCATGGCATTGATCCGTGGTATTTCATGTATGAGTCATATATAAAGGATAGAGACTCCCTGTGAGGAGCATCGTGTCTTATTTTTGTAAGCGAGCTCTGCTCTATTGGAGGTTTCCCCCTTGAAGAGGCAAGTGAACATTACTCTCTGAATAATAAAATCATTGTTGTTCTTTGTTCTGGGTATCTTTTCTTCGCATATTCTATATTTGGGTATCATTTTGCAGGTTAAGAGCATAACAAGTGGTATCATATCACTTTCCAGGGCCGATGGGATCTCCATTTCTTAGAAAAAAATTTCTTTGGCTAGAGACGTGTTCCGGCATCTTTAAACCACAGGATCTATCATTGAGTGCATAAACCTGCGGATTTGGGGGGCATGCACGCAGGAAATACAAGAGGTGTTCACATCTGTTGGACTCCCTTGTAACCCTTGTGGGTACCCCTTCGAGTAGTAGCGCATTAGACAGAACCGTGCACAGACTGTCTTCCACATACCCTCTGGGTATATTGGAAGCCCCCTAGGCTCCCTTGAAACCTCGCCATAGATAAAATGTCGGCCGTCTTGCGGCTACAGTACATCGAGAACAACACTCGAAGAGATTACTCGCCCGTACGATAGGGTAGTCGAGTTGTACGGCTAAGGGTACAGTCGATCCTCCTTAGTTAGAGCCCTAAAACATTGGGCCGAGTACTACTGCCAGACCCTTATGTATATTGCGATCTGTAGCACCTGACACTCCTCAAGACCATAGTTCCCTTTTCTGTCGGGGGATCAAGCATCATCTCTTCCAGATCCGCTTGTGCAAAAGGGGTGCAGCAGCAGCAGACATCAGTCCCGCAGTCTCGAGTTCGCAGATCAGTCATTCAGATCTATTAGATCCATCAGAGCCACAGAGCCAACAGATCCGCCATTCAAATCTCTCAGATCCACCAGATCTGAGTAGTGTGTGGGGTTCCTATACCGGGGCATAATTTTCGCAGGACTTTTTGCAGCATTGACATTTTGAAGATTTGGTGACTGCAATATTCATAAGGAAGGAGTAAGTCTGAGATCTCCTGGGGCGCTTATTGGTGATCTAGCCCATCAGAATCAGGACAACGAGCTAAGCAAGGTGGTACCATTCAATTCTTACTGAATTTTTTTTGGGCGGTCCCAAATCTCAAGAACATCTAATTGGTGCATGGTAGAAACTAGAGCTCAAGCTATGGCCAATGAGAGGATGGACAACCTTAAAACAACCTTGCAATCCATCCAAAATCAAATTGAAAGCCTATCGAAACTAATCTTGAAGGGCAAGGAGGATGCCCACGAGGAGGTGTATAATGGCAAGGGACACAGTGAGGGTGAGTCTAGCCACTCTTCTCACGCCTGGGGCACCCACCAACAATCTCGTCAGCGACGTCCCAAGTTGGATATGCATAAATTTGATGGGTCTCAGCCAACAACATGGATAGCACAAATGGAGCAGTATTTCAATGTGAATAACATCTTAAATGATGATACTCAGCTTATGGTGGCGAGCATGTACTTGGACAATGAAAGGTGGCAATGGTGGGAATGGCATCAACGTTGCAGTGGACCTTTTCGGACTTGGACCACCTTCAAAAAAGCTCTTCAAGACCGCTTTGACCAAGAATCTTATTTTTTGGGTCGTCTTACTAAGCTTTGACAAACTGGCACAGTGGACGAATATATTACAACCTTCAAAGCCTTAGCCTTCCGCACCTGGGATCTCTCAAATGCGTTCTACACGGAATGTTTTATCAGCAGTCTTAAAGAAGCCATAAAAGCCCAAGTCCAACTCCACCACCCTCTCACGTGGATAGAGGCTTGCAAGGTAGCTCGTAACGTGGAACGTGCGTTAGCAGCCCAGTACAGTCGCCCAAATTTCCCTGCTAAGGGTCGCTCCCCACAGGCTCACAGCACCACTCAAACACTTAAGGTCCAAAAGGTGTCACCTGTAGAAATGGCCGAAAGAAGAAAGCAAGGATTATGTTACTACTGTGATGAAAAATACTCCCCAGGTCGTAAATGCAAGGAGCCCAAATTTTTTCAAATTGATGCCACTGACTATAGCTCATCGGAGGAAGATCCACCACTGGAGAAACATGAGGAGGTAGAAGAGGACAACCAACAGGACAATGTACCTAATGAACTAGTTATTTCGCTGCATGCTTTGGTAGGATTTCTTCACCTCAAACTCTCAAAATCAGAGGTTTTATTAAACATCGCCCAGTAGTAGTCTTGATTGATAGTTGAAGTACACATAATTTCATCCATCAAAAAGTTACGGAAGCAGTGCATTGTTTTGTACGAGCAGTTTCTAACTTCCAAGTTCAAATCGCAGATGGGGGCACAATGAAATGTAAATGCCGCTGTGAAAATGTCAAACTTCAAATGGGGGATTATCAGTTGAAGACACACATGTTTGCCATACACATGGGAGGATGCGACATTGTCCTCGGCGCTGACTGGCTCCGCACTCTGGGGCCTATCACAATGGATTTCCAGGAGTTATATATGAGTTTTAAGCAGAACAACTCCACACATACCCTCCAGGGACTCCAGGCGGGAGCTCCCTCTATCATCAGCTCGCATAGGATGGAAAATTTGCTAAAAAAGGGCCATCATGGAGTTATAGCTCAATTTAATGCCATCCAGGCAGTCACAACCAAGTCTCTACCAATTCATCCGGAGATGCAACAGATTTTAAATAACCATCGGTCGATCTTTGACAAGCCTCATGAGCTTCCACCCTCGAGAGGGGAACATGATCATAGCATCACCTTGGTTTCAAGGGCCCAACCCCCAAATGTGCGCCCATATAGATATTTGTTCACCCAAAAGAATGAAATAGAAAAAATAATCAAGGAAACTTTTGGAAGCGGGTGTCATTCGTCCCAGCATTAGTCCTTATTCATCACCGGTGGTCATGGTGCTCAAGAAAGATGGGAAGTGGCGGATGTGTCCAAACTTCAGGGCTCTTAATAAGTTGACAGTCAAAGATAAATTTCCCATCCCAGTGGTTGATGATTTGCTGGACAAACTCAATGGGGCTCAATTCTTCACTAAGCTGGATCTGCGCTCAAGCTACCACCAAATTCGCATGAAGGAAGTCGACATTCCAAAGACTGCTTTCCGCACTCATGAAGGTCATTATGAGTTCCTAGTCATGCCATTCAGTCTTTGTAATGCCCCATCTACTTTTCAGAGCCTTATGAACCACCTTCTCAAACCATATCTCCAGAAATTTTTCCTTGTCTTCTTCGATGACATCCTCATCTATAGTTGCACTTGGGCCGCACATCTTCAGCATGTAGATCTACTCCTGCAACTGCTCCGCAAGCATACATTATTTGTTAAAATGTCCAAGTGTGCATTTGGCATGAAAGAAGTTGAGTATTTGGGCCACATTGTGGGGCGTGAAGGTGTCAAAGTGGACCCAAAAAAGATCCAGCAAATGCAGGAGTGGCCTCAACCTCATACCTTGAAAAGCCTGAGAGGATTCTTGGGTCTCACTGGCTATTATCACAGATTTGTCCGCAATTATGGTCGCATAGCAAAGCCCCTCACTCAACTCCTGAAGAAAAATTTATTCTTCTGGAATGAGGAAGCACAACAGGCCTTTACAACTCTCAAAAATGCCATGTGTTCCACTCCAGTCTTAGCACTACCTGATTTCACCAAATCTTTTGTCATTGAATGTGATGCTTCAGGTACGGGTATTGGGGAAGTCTTAATGCAGAAGGACGACCATTGGCCTTCACCATCCAACAACTCAGTGGGAAGAATCTGGGCCAATCTACCTACAAGAAGGAAATGATGGCCATCTGACATGCAGTCGAGACCTGGCGACCTTACTTATTGGGCGACGTTTCCAAATCCACACAGACCATCACAGTCTTAAATATTTTTTGGAGAAACGCCTATCCTCCCCACAACAAAATAAATGGCTAGCCAAAATGCTGGGATATGATTATGAGATCATTTACAAGAAAGGGCAAGACAATAGGGTAGCAGATGCACTGTCTCGCCAATTTGAGGAGGAAAGTACCCTGCTAGCAATTTCCCTTCCCATTCCAGAATGGATTGAAGAAGCTCGTCGGGAATGGTTTTCACATACCAGGCTCTCCCAACTCATTTCTCAATTGTAGACAGATCCAAATTCCAACAAGGGCTACTCGTGGCAGGATGAGATTCTTCGCTATAAGGGCAGAGTCGTCATATCACTAACCTCCACCCTCAAAAGTCACATTTTGGCATAATTGCACTCATCCCCCATTGTAGGACACTCAGGCTTTTAGAAGACATATGCTCGCACCAGAAGATCATTTTTTTGGATAGGTATGAAAAAGGACATCCATACTTTCGTAGCCGAATGCGATGTCTGTCAACGACACAAAGGGGAGACAGTCAATACACCAGGCACATTACAACCGTTGCCCATCCCGGCATCAATATGGACATAGGTTTCTATGGATTTCATTACAGGTCTTCCAAAGTCAGGAAACAAGTCAGTCATCATGGTGGTTGTGGACATACTTTCGAAGTATGCTCATTTTTGCACCCTACCCCACCCGTTTACACCAACTTTGGTCGCTCAATATTTCATGGATCAGATCTTCAAATTGCATGGCATGCCCACTTCTATTGTGTCCGATTGTGACCCAATCTTCACAAGTAATTTTTGGCAGGAACTCTTCAGGCTACAAGGCACTCAACTGAAACTCAGTACTTCCTATCATCCACAAACGGATTGTCAAACTGAAGCCGTCAACAAATGTCTGGAAACCTACCTTAGGTGTTTCACTTCAGAAAGGCAACATCTTTGGGTACAATTGTTACCTCTGGCTGAATGGTGGTATAACACCAACTATCATGCCACCACCAAAATGACTCCCTATGAAGTAGTCTATGGTCAACTCCCTCCTTCCCCTACTTCTTATATTAAGGGATGCTCAAAGGTACAAGCAGTGGATCAACTCCTACAACACCGCACCACCATGCTCGCCCATCTTCGAGAGAATCTTCATCAAGCTCAAAACTGCATGAAGCAACAAGTAGACCAGCATCGCTCAGAGCACCAATTTCAAGAAGGGGATCAGGTCTTTTTATGGCTGCAACCATATAAGAAAACATCACTCAAAGACAAGGGTTGTCAGAAACTATCTCCCAAATTCTACGGACCATATCAAGTACTTCAGCGCATTGGAGAAGTGGCTTACAAGTTGGCGTTGCCGCCTACTGCAAAAATCCATCCAGTTTTCCATGTCTCATGCCTCAAGAAAGTGGTTGGGAACAATTGCAGAATTCAGACCAATCTACCTGAATTGGACGAAGAAGGGTCAATCTGGCTTCAACCCAAACAGGTCCTAGACACACGAGACAAGCACCTGCGCAGCCGCATGATTAAGGAAGTCTTGGTCAAATGGAAAGACACCTCTCTGGAAGATGCAACTTGGGAACCAGCCACTATTCTTCACCAGTTTTCGCAGCTTCAGCCTTGAGGACAAGGCTAGTCTTAAGGGGGAGGGCATGTTAGGGTCCCACCCTAACCCCCTTATTTATGTCATGGGATCATGTCATAGTCAAGAGTTAATAAAGCCCATATTAATATTTGTAAGTGGTTAACTCGCAATTAATGATGGGACCACAGTTAGTTGCAAATGGGCCACAGTATTAGTTAGATGGTATTAATAGAACCCATGGTATTGATCTGTGGTATTGCATGTATGAGTCATATATAAAGGATAGAGACTCCCTGCGAGGAGCATCGTGTCTTATTTTTGTAAGCGAGCTCTACTCTATTGGGGGTTGCCCCTCGAAGAGGCAAGTGAACATTACTCTCTGAATAATAAAATCATTGTTGTTCTATGTTCTGGGTATCTTTTCTTCGCATATTCTGTATTTGGGTATCATTTTGCAGGTTAAGAGCATAACAAAGTATGATAACACTGAATCATTATCACTATGAGAGCATTGAAATCATTTCACTGTGAAACCTTGTCACTTTGGTAACACCAAAACCTTCTTTACTCCATCTAGACCTTGTCATTGTAGCAACACCAAAACTATCTAGTAATAGCACCGAACTGTGTTTAACAAGATCATCCCTGTGCCTAATCCAAGCTCTATTGTGACACTAAAACATCCTCTCTGTAACCTGAGCTGCTCACTATGATGTCCGAGAAACTGTCGAAATAATAAGCCTTCTCATTGTTGTCACATTGAATCCTTATTGTATTTACACTGAAATTTGCACTACCATACTGTGATATGCGAACTGCAATTTCAAAGATAATTCGAACCTTTTTTTGAGATATATGAAGCTTTTTTATGGGCTATGGAGCGAGGTATAGGCTAGTATATAGAGTAGTTTTTCAATAATAAAAGAGCCAACATTACTTCATGCACATCAGTGTCTACATTTATTATGGCCGACTTGAGTTTAGTTAGATGTAGTTGAATTGATGATGATCTTATTGAATTCAATAGAAGGAGACTTTATGGATGTGTCTTTGACCAATAAAAAAATTAACTTTGACCCATATAAATAATCCTAAAGCCTATAATGGAGGGTTGACCTATAAAAATTGACCCAAGCATGAAACCCATGCTTTAATAAGTCAATTGAATCAATAATAAAAATTATTTTTACTTTCTTTTGACAAGTACTTTATAATATGACTCAAACACAATTAAGGACCACTGAACCTAGTTACATTTTCCAACACTCCCTCTTAACTAGGGAGGTATTAATATTTACATATAATCAAAGAGGTACATGGAGGATATAAAAAAAAAAATCACCTATGAAGAATTTTAGGCATCACAATGCCATGGTCTAGATTCCCGACCATGGAAATCCATCCATTGGTCTCTCAACAATTTAGGTGCCGCATTTCCATGGACAAGATTCTTGACCATGATAATCCATCCAGGTGGGACTAAGATGGACTCAAGATTTTAGCCTCTCTAGTTACCATCATGCTTACTTGCTAACCAACCCAGAGATCTAGGTGTGCGTTAGAGCTCAATGACCAATGCCACCTTTCCAACTTCGGGACCTAGACATCAACACAATGTGTCGATGAGATTTCCTCCTAGGAAATGCTTCACTCACAAAGCCCCATCACCCCCTTATCCCGTAGATCAAGAACAACAAATCTCTCTCAATCAAATGGATCGGTAACCAACATGCTAACAAAACCTTCTTGAGATTTACCTGTACAAACACAACCCCAACCAATAATATACTTTCACATGTACATAATCAAATACAAACCTCTGGGGTATTCTAGGCAACTTGATGTTGCTTCTCAACTTTTCATAGTAGGACTATCAACCAATACTTTGACAAAAGATTCCTAAATAATACACTTTTCCTTTCCTACTTCATATGTACCAACATATTCTTCAACATGATCCTACTTTTCTTCTTTCAGTAGCACCCCAAAATTCATTCTCCAATTTCCATCTCTCACTCATGGCCTTTACTAAAACTTACTATTGTTAGTCCTGGCCTAGTGCATGACACATGAAGTAGAGAATCATATATTTCACTCCCTCTTAAGTAGAGAAGATCTAATTATTCCTATACAATGAATATTATCAACCATCCTCTTATCCTTGGGAGATTCTTTTCATTCAAGTTCCAACTTAACCTAGGGAGATTTCATCTAGACTCCCTCTTAACTTAGGAAGGTCTACGACATCGGAGAATATTTCATGCCTTCCATCCTTCTTATCAAAGTAATTCATATATCACGCTTATTTACTTACGATCATCTTCACCAACTTGAAGATGATGTACTTGCAAAAATTAGATAGAAAGTACAACCATAATTATAGAAGAATGAAGTTAGCCATATAAAAATCTTATAACATTGGAAGCATTTAGACTTTACAGATATAATCAACAAGATACTACACTTAAATACTTCAACTACTTGCCCATATTTAGTTACAAACCCTAAATCAAGATATCAAACTCATTATATCTAGGGTTTTAATATTCTTTCAATGACAAGTTCCTTCATGTATAAAACCCTAAAAACAAATCAAATCAATGAATATAACAACTTTCAAAATTCATATATTAGAATTTCTACTAGGATTTAATGTAAACCCTAGATTTTATACATGAGTTTCAACAACCGGAAATCAATCATAGTGTAATCAACATCATTACTAGAATCTACTAGGGTTTGATGTAAACCTTATATTTCCATTTACAAATTCTCACCAATCACTATATAAATCCATAGATTTGAGATTGTCTTATCACACATACTAGAGAATATAACTACTACTAGGGTTTAGTTGCAAAACCCTAGATTTATCAAATATCATCATCCTAGAACATCAAACCTTAACTAGGGCTTGTTTCCAAACCCTAGGAATCATGACCATCAATATTTAGTTCAACACATATATCAAGGAATTCATTATCAATCATATGCATAACACATGTCAGGCAATATCAACATATTAGACATATACCTACCTAGAACAAGCTAGGGTTTTTCATGATCACACCAAAACCCCAAACATGACATCATCAATAAACATAATAGAAATTTATACTTCCATCAATAACCCTAAGTAGATTATGGTTTCATTCATTTTAAACATATCCTTAGGTTAGGGTTTTCGAGAGAACCAGTATGGGTTCTATAATAAAAATCAAGGATGTAGGGAGGGTAGGTTTATCAAAGGATAAATCACCCTGAACTAGAGTCTTTTTTATTCAAGATAGATAGACATAGTAATTTTAGTAATGTAATGCAAACTTAAAAAATAGGATGATCATACCTTTAACATAATCTTGTAAGGAGTATAGTTTGATACATACCCGAAGATGTTCCTTGGCAAACTTTATAAGGATTTCTTGAAGTGTTCTCTTTGTATTAAGCCATCATCTTGTATACATGTAGTACATACTTACAGGCACACCATGTGATACCAAGGACATTATTTAATTTCTTAAGTTAGATCTTTTACATAATCATGGAGGATGGAATCCTATGATAAGTTGTTCATTCTTTCAATCAAGAGTAGGGCCTTTCATTTGATTTCCTAGTTATTTGTAAACTCTAGAAAAAAAGTATTAAGTTTTTAATATAGTGAGTACTACATTTATCCTAGTCTAGTTATAAACAAGGATCTTATTAACCATTAAAGTTAATAGAAATTTAAATTCTTATGAACATACGTACCTTGTGAATTGCATACCTATTGTTACATAGTATTTTGTCACACCTCCTTCTCTTCCCTGTGACATACCTCAAAGTTCCCGAAACATGACCATTATGTAGCGTACTCATTCCTATATGCATCTCAGATTCTTCCTAAGACATTGATTGGAAAATTCCTTGAGCTTTCCCCGAAAGAAATAGCTCTACAACCCTAATTTGAGAATCATCGCGCTTATGAGACTAAAAACAATGATTATCGCCTGTTTCACTGCACTTGACCCATGATGGTTTCACTCTGTTCACTTTTATACCCATGATGATCCCAAAAAGGCAATTTTCCCAAAGAGGATGAGAAGCTTCATGATCTAGAAGCTTCCAGAGCGACAAGTTGAAGGTTGTTCGGCATAGAGGAGGTTAAATTCTCCGAACTTGGCCTCTTGGTCTTATCCCTATGAGATACCTCCTTGAGATAAGGACCTACTCCTATCTTTGGAGAGATCCTAACTCCCTTCCCGAGCCTATATATTCATCCTCTCCCATTCCATCCTTAATGAAATGTGATGATTCCAATACCACCACTACTCTTGCTTAGCCAGCTTCATGGCTAGCATGGCACACATAGAAGGTAATCTACAATGCAGCCTCAAGCCGCGAGATCCAGTGGGCATAACCACCTAGGATTTGGCCCAAGTAACCTCCAGGGATAATATATGTTTTCCTAAACTTTTGGATTATCTTTTTTACTTTTATTAAACTAGTTTCTTCTAGATGATGTTTAACCAACTATAACTAAAAATTGTTATTTTGTATTTCTATCCTAGTGTATGTCATAAAATTGGATGGAGACTAGTAATATTTTTCGATGGTTTTGGATGATAAACTATAGATCTCATAATCCGTAGGTATAGTTTCTCTTATTCCAAAACACAACCATATTCTTCTTTGACAATGAAGTTTGATTTTATATGCAAGTTATTTTGAGAAAATAGAAAATTTAGCATATATATATATATATATATATATATATATATATATATATATATATATATATATAGATATAGATATATATAATTCAACTTGATTATTATAGGACAAATATCTGATTAAACATATCAAATAATATATTTTATTCAAATTTTCCATATATTTCCATTTTCATCTTCACTTAATAGGTTCAACGTATTATAACTATATGTTTTATCTTAGAAGTATTATGTGATAATGGGATTGTTTTTTTATCATGAAATAAATGTGTTTGGTCCTTTTCCTGGAGCTTGGGGCATCCTCCGAACAACTAAGCTAAATTTTACACTATCTTACAAGGAGTCAAGTTGACTTCCTTCTTGAATCCTTTCTCACGGATTATCTTGAGTTACCCATTGTTAAAATCAATTAAATTCACTCAAGATGATGAATTGGAAAATTAGGCAGTGTTCCCTTAACGTCAAATCAAGAAATATCATAGCAGGCAATGCCATGAGCTCATTATGGTCAACACTCGTCACGCATGGATGGTAGTAGAATGATGTAATCTTGGTACAACAATGTTTATACTCTCAAAGGATAGTTTCCACATCATAGGTTTTCTCACGTGTTCAAGTCCTCTGTAGTAGGGAGTGAAGTACACAGTATAGGCACATTTGCTCCAAACTTGTGGGGATGGCTTCATTTATGGATAAATAGATGGTGCCCCTCTCAGGGTTGATAATATGAATTTTTGTGGTGCATTTTAATATCACCTTCCTAACTGGTTTTGTTGGTCAATATTTCATTCCATTTGACAACATTGTTCTCATAACTCCCTTTCATATTCCAATTTCAGCTAGATGATTTGAGGATGCATTGCATTATCTGTGAGTTAGAAGGAATAATTGGCAACACACATGGCCTCTTCTCCTCGCATATTAATCCATCATTGATGACAATTCCAATGGTTAGTGGATGAAATACGAAGAAGAAGAAGATCATCTTCACACATGTTATTCATTTCAAGTTCCTCAACATACAATTATGGATTGGAAATTTCTTATGGAGAGATGCAATGTTTACAACAATATAAAGAAGAAGAAGAATAAGAAGAAAGAAAGAAATATCAATGGATAGGAAAGTCTACCACCTGATTAATTTCCATGGCATTTAAGAGAGAAATGGCATGGCTACCTCAACTCATGCACTAGCACATGTAAACCGTCTTCATATCCCTTTACATTAAGATGGAATATCTCATTCACATCTGAGATCTTTACCCTTTTGTCATGGATTTATGTTTTTTTGCAACTTCAAAGGTGTTTAGCAACCATGGATGGCATATTTCCACCATGACGCTATCTTTTGTGGACATTGTAGTGCATGGAGGTACTAGTCCCCCAAATGTTAGCCTTCATGGTACACCCTATGACAACAATTTTGGCTTGGAGTTGGGAGGTAGTTCTACTCATAGCGATCCCTTGAATTTTGGAAGTGGTCACAGTGGGGGTCTGACTGAGAATGGGCAGTGTCTCGAGAAGAAGAATTTTTTCCCTACAATAGTTGAATTCTTCATGAGATGACATTCATGCAATAAATATTTGAATGTCCAATCTTCGAATAATTTTTAGCCTATTTATACTTCCATGGTGGAATTTGGTTTTCTGTCTCCAAAGTAGCTCAGCGGTGTGGAAACTAATTGGCATGCCCAAGGTTTTATGGTTGATTGACCATCCCCACAACTATCCTTTGTACTCCACTCCTTTACCATTTTTAGATAACACCATCCCTAGGCCATATTTGAAGCAAACCATGAAGTTTCTTCCAACTGTGTCCTGGTTTCTTTCCATTTTCCTCATTGGTACTCCCCTCTATAAGGGGTTTCTTTCATTGTGCATATATATCCTTTGAGTGTTATACCCCATTACCGTATGGACCTTTGAAAATGGCTTGGAGATCGAGGCCCTCAGGGAAGACCTTGGGCTCCAATACAAGCTTAAATAACTATGGCTATTTTCCATTCCCCCACTCTGTTTGAAGTCCAAGAGGAAATTCACAAGTTAGAAACTTTAACCGATAATGATCACCATGCCCACTCTAACTTTGAAATACAAATTGAATTAGCTAGTTGGGTCCTCAACACTAGCCATACCAAGGGAGGGCAGAGTTAAGACCTCAATTCCATCAACTTCCATTGGAAAATGAAGAAGCTCCTTGACATGGTACTCAAAGAAAATTACGAGGAAGAAAATGATATCGTAGCTTGCCTTAATTAAACGCAATGAGTCCAATGCCACCACTACTCTTGCTTATCCAACTTCACTATTGACATGGAGCACATTGAAGGTCATCCACAGTGCGGCCTCAAGCCACAAGATCCAACGGGCTCAACCACCTAGGTTTCGACCTAGGAAACATGATATGCTAATTGATGTTTTCTTGACCTTTTGGTTTATCTGTAAATTAGTTTCTTCTAGATGATGTCTAACTAGCTATAACTGGAAATTGTTATTTTGTATTTCTTCCCTAGTGTATCTCATAAAATTGGATGGAGGCTAGTAATATTTTTCAATGGTTTTGGATGATAAACTATAGATCTCACTATCCGTAGGTCTAGTTTCCCTTATTGCAAAACACAACTGTGTTCTTGTTTGACAATGAAGTCTAATTTTGTATGGAAGTTATTTTGAGACAATAAAAGATTTAGTATATACATACATACATACATACATACATATATATATGCAATTCAACTTAATAATTATAGGATAAATATTGGATTAAACATATCAATAATATCTTTTATTCAAATTTTCCATATATTTCAATTTTCATATTCACAGTTTAATAGATTCAACATATTATAACTATATGTTTTATCCTAGGATTATTATGTAATAATGGGATTTTTTTTACCTTGGAGGAAACATGTTTATTCCTTTTTGTGGAGCTTGGGGCATGCTTCCAACAAGTAATCTAAATTTAACACTCTATTGCAAGGACAAAAGTTGACTTCCTTATTAAATCCTTTCTCACTTATTATCATGAGTTAGCCATTGTTAATAATCAATTACATTCGCTCAAGATGATGAATTGGAAAATTAGGCAGTGTTCGCTTCAAGTCAAATCAAGATCTCACAGCAGGAAATGCCATGAGCTCATTATGGTCAACACTCAACATGCATGGATGGTAGCAAAATGATGTAATATTGGCGGAACAATGTTTAGACTCTCAAATGGTAGTTTCCGCATCATAGGTTTTAACATGTGTTCAAGCTCTTTGTAGTAGGGATTGAAGTCCACAATATAGGCACATTCGCTCCAAACTTGTGGGGATGGCTTCATTTATGGATAATTAGATGGTGCCCCTCATAGGGTTAACAATGTGAATTTTTGTGGCGCATTTCAATATCACGGTCCTAACTCATTTTGTTGGTCAATATTTCATTCCCTTGACAACATTGTTTTCAGAGCTCCGTCTCATATTCCAATTTGAGCTAGATGATTTGAGGATGCATTTCACTATCTACAAGTTAGAAGGAACAATTGACAACATAAGTGGCCTCTTCTCCGCACATATTAATCTAACATTAACGACAATTCGAATGGTTAGTGAATGAAATAAGTTAGACAGAAATTAAGTTAAATGAGCTCTATCTTCCTATCCCTCTCCCTAGTATCACTCTCTTGTTTCCTATGTGTAGTTGACCTCCTACTGATATGTTTTGTGCAAATATGATCTCTAGATTTTAAATGATCAAGCGTAAGGGAATAAAAACCCAACTCACTCCCTATGATATCGATTCAACTTATTAGCAAGGATGTATTTTGTGAATTACAAAAAAAAATTATGTTCATTAGCAAGCGAGTTGTTTTCTATCCATGTTTATTTTGGATCATGTTAGGTTGAATTTGTACTCATGTAGAAAGCTATGAATGCATGTTTTTATGAATAAAATTTCTCCACTTCTCATTGAAAAACTAAATATGTTTTATTCATCCCCGCAGATTTGAATGAGATCATGTCTCTTGTAAATCTGAATATTCGATGGAAATGGAGTGACATAAGATACCTAATTTGAAGTAAAAATAAAAATATGCATATAATTAAAAACTATAATTGTACATGATTTTTTATTTAATTTTTAAATAATATTTAGCTGAAGGCTTCCCCATATTGGCCGTAGGTGGATGTATCGTCGTTGACGTTTTTTTAATGGACAGTCTCACTTTTCTTTTTTATGGACGGTCTCAATTGAGTTTAAAGAGAATATGATTGATCTGAGTTATGGATGGATGGCTGGGCATAATGGGAACTTGAAGAGTTTGATTTTTCTCTGTTGTCTCCTCCTTCTATGTGTTTCCATCTGTCATAAAAGTAGAAGATGGATAATCAATACGCTTTGGATAATCGATACGCAAAAGTGTGGATAATCGATATGCAAAAGTTTCACCACGATATCTTTTGTTCTAATACATGGTACCTGTATGCACTTCATATTGGATGAAATGAGGAAACCATCCCAACAAAACATATGTTCGACCACCAAAGAGTGTTTTAATACATCGTGCCTGTATGCACTTCATATTGGATGAAATGAGGAAACCATCCCAACAAAACAGATGTTCGACCACCAAAGAGGGATTGGATGTGGGATTTTTCTTTGGATTCAGGACAGGTTGGGCCTCACTGTAGAGACAATCATCCTGGAGAGTCATTGAACCACAAAACCATAATCGTCTGAAAAATAAATTGTGTTTCTCTCTTTCTCTACGATCTTCGTCTAATGGAGACAGTGAAAGGTGATTTCTGGAGGATTTCTCCATAACTAACGATGCAATGCCAACGATGTGCGGTTGAAGGGAAAACAATGAATCAGAATGTAGTAAATATGTTGTAGTAAATAGAGATTGGTAATTCTTGAAATCAAAATCCTAAGCCAAATGAAGATGCAATGTGTTGCGTATTTAAGATTTAGAGGAAAACATTTATATGTATGGTCGAAGCACGTATCGATTGTTATTTTTGGAAGAAATGTGAGGCGGGCATTGTGCCAACGATATTTAAAACGTGATTGAAAATGTGAAGGGTTCTAGAAACTTTTCACCTTGTAAACATATTTGAGTGAAAAATAGGTCTATAAATAGCATTTGATAACACTTTATATTAGATAAAATGAAGATGTTTAAGATTATTTTAATTCAATTTTTTTTAGGATGAAATTAATGTATTTATATTATTTAAATTTTTAAAAATTAAAATATTAATATTTTTATATTAAATATAAATATATATTTATTCGAAGTCAACTATAGTCAATCATGGCCAAACATGGTCAAATGTCGCATATTGACAAAGATTGTCTTGATATGAAAATCAATCATGGTAAGCCATGGTCCAATGTCACATTGTGACAAATATTGTCTCGATATGTAAATCTACCATGGTCTCGAATGTTGCATTGTGGAAAAAATTGTCTCCATATGAAAATCATCGACAATCATGGTTAACCATGGTCATCCATGGTTGATTATGGTCAACCATGTTTTATATAATGAAACATGGTCAACCATGGTCAGTCATGGTTAATCATGGTCAATCATAGCTAACTATGGTCAACCATGGTCGAATGTTGCATTGTGACAAAAATTGTCTCCATATGAAAATCATGGAAAATCATGGACAATCATGTTCAACTATGGTCGAACGTCCATTACGACAAAAATTCTCTCGATATGAAAATGAACCATGGTCAACCATGGTATAATGTCGCATTACAAAAAAGATTATATTGATATGAAAATCAACCATGGCCAACCATGGTCTACCGCAGCATTGTGACAAAGATCATCTTGATATGTAAGTCATCGATGGTCAACTGTGGTCTAACATCGCACTGTGATAAGAATTGTCTCAATATGAAAATCAACCATGGTCAAACATGTGTTTATAATATTCATCTTAGGGTTTATATGCCTTAGGTTTATAATATGTGTCCCTTAGGGTTAATATTATCCCCTTGGGTTCATAATCCCTTGGGATTCTAGTATTAATCCCTCGGGTTTATTATCTCTTTAGGTTTACAGTACCAATCATGGTTAATCAAGGTTAATCATAGCCAGTCATGGTCAGCCATGGTCGCATATCGCATTATGACAAAAATTGTCTTCATATGAAAATCATGGGCAATCATGGTCAACCATGGCCATCGATATGGCCAACCATGGTCAATCTTCATAAACCATGGTTGAAGGTCACATTGTGAGAAAATTGTCTCGATATGAAAATAAATCATGGTCAACCATGGTCCAACGTATCACTGTGACAAAGATTGTCTCGATATGTAAATCAACCATGGTCTCGAATGGCACATTGTGAAAAACATTGTCTCCATATGGAAATATACTAGGGTTTCCATCGTCAAACGTCACATTCTAACAAAGATTGTTTCGATATGAAAATCAACCATGCTCAACCATGGTCTAACCTCAGATTATGATAAGAGTTTTCTCAATATGAAAATAAACCATGGTCAACCATGTGTTTATAATATTTATCTTAGGGTTTATATGCCTTCGGTTTTTAATATTTGGCCCTTGGGATTACTATTATTCCCTTTTATTCATAATCCCTCTGGTTTTATTATTCCCTTGGGCTTATAATATCAATCCCTTAGGTTTATAATAGCAATCATCGTAAATCATAGCCAACCATCATCAACCATGGATGAATGCCACATTGTGACAAAAATTGTCTCCATATGAAAATCATGGACAATCATGGTCAACCATGGTCGAACGTCACATTGTGACAAAGATTGTTTCGATATTAAAATCAACTGTGGTCAACCATGGTCCAATATCGCATTGTGAAAAAGATTATCTCCATATGTAAATCAACCATGGTGAACCATGGTAAACCATTTGTCAATGTCGCATTGTCATAAGCCTTATCTTAATATGAAAATCAACCATGTTCAAGCATGTTTGTTTTAGTTTTTATAATATTTATCTTAGTGTTTATATACCTTGGGTTTATAATATTTATCCCTTGGGTTTAATATTATTCCCTTGGGTTCATAATCCCTTCGGCTTTTATTATTAATCCCTTGGGTTTATAATATGAATCCTTTAGGTTTATTATTGCCTTTGGTTTATAATATTAATCATGATCAACCATGGTCAACCATGGTCGAATGCCCCATTGTGACAAAGGTTGTCTCGAAGTGAAAATCAATCATGGTTAACCATGGTCAACGATGGTCAACCATGGTTGACCATGGTCGACCTATGTTTGACCATGGTCAAATGTGACATTATGACAAATATTATCTCAATATGGAAATCAACTATGGTCTAATGTCGCGTTGTGACAAAGATTATCTCGATATGAAAATCAATCATGGTCAATATGGGAATTAACCATGCTCAACCATGTTTATTTTAGTGTTTACAATATTTATCTTAGGTTTTATATACCTTGGATCTATAACTTTTATCCTTCGATTTATAATATCAATCCATAGGGTTTAATTTTATTCCCATAGTTTTATAGTCCTTTGTGTTTTTAGTATTGATCCCTAGGGTTTATTATTCCCTTGGGTTTATAATATCAATCGTGGTCAACTATGGTCAACCATAGTTTACTATGTTTTATAAATTTAATAATGGTCAACCATGGTCCAATGTCACACTGTGACAAATATTGTCTTAATATGGGAATCAGCCATGGTCAACCATGGTCCTTTGTCTCAGTGTGACAAATATTCTCTCTATTTGAAGTCAATCATGGTAAATCATGGTCTAAGGGTTTATAATATTTATATTATAATCCCAACGGATTGATATTATAAACCCAAGGGGTTAACAATAAACGTAAGGGGTTGATAATAAAACCCCGAGGGATTATAAACCCAACGAAATAATATTAACCCAAGGGATAATAAACCCAATGCATTAATACTATTAACCCTAAGGTTTATATTCCTTGAGTTTTTAGTACTGACCCCTTGGGTCTATTATTCCCTTGGGTTTATAATATCAATCCATTGGGTATATTAATCTAAGGGTTCATATTCCTAGGGTATAATATTATTCATAGGCTTATAATATGAATCGCTCAAGTTCAATATATATCATGGTCAACCAAGGGTTTATATACAATGGATTTATAATATTAGCCCCTTCGGTTTAATAATATTAGTCCCTTCAGTTTATAATACCTTAGGGTTTTAGTATTAACCCATTGGGTTTATTATTCTCTTGGGTTTATAATATCAATCCAGTGGGTCTATTGATCTAAGGGTTCATATTCCTACAGTATAATACTAAAACACAAGGGAATAATATTAACTGAAGGGATAGTAAACCCATGGCATTAATACTAAAAACCCAAGGAATTATAAAAACAAGAGAATAATATTAAACCCTAGGGATTAATATTATAAACCCAAGGTATATAAAACCTTAGATAAATATTATAAAACCTAAAATAAACATGGTTGACAATGGCTGAAAAATGGCTGATTTTCAATTTTGAGACAATCGTTTTTATAATGCAACATTGGACCATGGTTTACCATAGCCAACCATCTTTATTCGAGTTTATTTAATATCTTAGGGTTTATATACCTTGGGTTTATAATATTAATTCTGTGGGTTTAATTTTATTCCTTTGGGTTTATAATCCCTTTCACTTAATACTAAAAAACTAATGGTATAATATTCTCAGGTATAATATTATTTATAGGGTTTGTAATTAATACTAATCCCTATTGTTTAATATTATTCCTTATCGTTTGTAATTTCTTGGATTTTTAGAATTAAACCTAAGGGATTATAAACCAAAAGGAATTAATATTATAAACCCAAGGTATATAAACCATAAGATAAATATTATAAACTCTAGGATAAAGATTGTTGACCATGGTCCAACGTGGCATTGGGACAATGATTGTCTCAAAATGAAATCCAACCATTGCTAACCATGTTCAACCATGTTTATTTTATGGCTTCTAATATCTTTCTTAACGTTTATATACATTGTGTTTATAATACTAATCCCAAGAGTTTAATAATATTCCCTTGGGTTAATAATTCCTTGGGTTTTTAGTATTAATCCATAGGTTTTATTATCCATGGGATTAATATTATTACTTTTGGTTCATAATCCCTTGGGGTTTTAGTATTAAACCCTAGGAATATGAACCATTGCATTCGTAAACCGAAGGGATTAATATTATAAACCCAATGGAATAATAAACTCAATGGTTAGTATTAAAACCCCAAGATATTATAAACCCAAGTGACTAATATTATAAATCCAAGGTATATAAACCTTTGGTTGACCATGATTTACATTGAACCTAATGATTAATATTATATTCCTATGAATAGTATCACACCCTAGGAATATGAACACTTAGATTAATATACCCCAGGGACTGATATTATAAATCCAAGGGAATAGGAAACCTGCGAGATTAATAGTAAAAACACTATGGTTTTTAGTAATAATCCTTTTGGTTTACTATCCATTGGGTTATAATTTATTCCTTGGAATTTTAGTATTAACCCCTTGAGTTTGGTATTCTCTTGAGTTTATAATATCAATCCCTGGATTCATATTTATATTATATAATTTCAAATTAAATAATTATTATTTAATTAGATAATAACATTTAATATTAAATAATTATTATTATAAAAAAAATAATAATAATAATTTTATTGGAATAGTAGTTTTTCTATTTAAATACAAATGATACATTTATCAATAATAAATATAAATGAAATTTTTGATTTACATCGGCCACATTAATACTTTTAATACGGTTATACCACTAACTATAATATAAATACAGAGAAACTTATGTAGAAATATACATAATGTAAAATAGAACAAAAACTCTCTTAAAAAAAAGCGTTGGTAATAGGAATTGGTGATAAATACCTTCGCTTGTAAGATGCCAACCATTGGGCAAAATGATATGGTTGTGTGTAAGGAATCGAGTTACGACATGAAAGGGAAAGGATGGTAATGCTGAGATAAGTTAATTCCAGTCACAGAAAAGTAAGAATATTCCTGATTATGAACACTTTTCAATCCTTTACTAAAAGGCACTCCACTTCACTTCCGTTTAATTTTCCAAACTTATAAGATTCCAAAACAAAAATTAAACACGATATTAACGATCTTTCTGTTCAACGCCTTATCGTTTTATGAGGAGGAAATTTACAATATAAAAGACCTATATGTTTAATCCTTAAATTTTTTTGAGTACGATGATTGAACAAGAAAACTTGAGTTGAGATATCATTTGTTATTAAGGTTTTTTCCTCCCTTCAAGTATTATTATTTTAAATAAAATAAAATAAATAATAATTGAATAATAAAATCAAGATGTTTTAAAGGTTAAATTATATCGATGGCTGGAACATAATCTAATTAAGAAGAATAATAAAATAAATAACTTACATATCATACAAAACAGACCTAAAATTAATAATGCTCAATTTCTGACGTGAATATAACGAATAATTACAATGTTTTTTCTGAGAAGGTATCTCCAAATATAATAAGCACACAGCTCTCATCAATGGCATGCTCTCATCGGTCGATCAGCTCCCATCAAACAAATCAGACATCATAATCCCACACGCACAAAACAATTCGGACATCAACTATATAAAAAAAAACCATCGAGCCATAGTGACCACCTTTACTCAATAACGCACAAGTTTCGATTAATAATGAGCCGATGGAAATCACCACTCCAGTCTGCAACAATCCTTCCATAGTGATTAATCTCTCAAATCTCACTTTAGACAGCGCTTCTAAATCTCTTCTCCAAAAAGGCTTAAATTTTGCCATAACACCAAACAGAATACCGGTTAAAGAAATAATAAGCAACGTTGAAGTAGCCATCAAAGACATCGACTCTTTCAAAGCTGAATAAATAAGACAAGATGTAGCCAAAATTCTCATAATAACCAGACGTCCTGCAAGCAATATATCCAAGGAAGAAATAATTGCGCTAAAATACATCCAAGGAAGAAATAAAAATTCTCATAATAACCAGACGTGCTGCAAGCAATATATCCAAGGAAGAAATAATTGCGCTAAAATACATCCAAGGAAGAAATAATTGCGCTAAAATACCTGAAGTGTAACATGATTATGATGAAAATATGTATGATGAATAAATAAGACAAGATGTAGCCAAAATTCTCATAATCACCAGACGTGCTGCACGCAATATATCCAAGGAAGAAATAATTGCGCTAAAATACCTGAAGTGTAACATGATTATGATGAAAATACGTATGATCATTTAAACTAAAGTGGATGCTACAGAATTATGGACAAATACCCCCAACAAGAAAATCATAGTAGAAGTCACCACCAAAATGAAAGAATCATTTTTGGACGCTGTAACAAAAAGGAGAATCACACCATCTGGCTCAATTATACCTAGAATATATGTAGCTCTTAAGATACATAAAATTGGTATCCCCTAGGGCACATAGAAAATACCTTAGGGCCACCCACAGTACCTTGCCAAAAAACAGCACCTTTTATTTGGCAACTCCTCCTCTTTATTAAAGACTCTGCATACACTCTTCATCCTTTGTCAAAGGGGTCAAAAATTTAAAGGTAAATGATGGGATCTCCTTGTTACTTTTGACATAGTATCATTCTACACAATGATCCCCATATATGCACTGATCTATGTTATGAGTACCATTATTGATCATGAAACTGTGGAATAATTAAAAAATTGTCTTAAATAATCATACTTCACTTTCAAAGGAAGAATACATGAGCAAACACATGGCATAGCCATGGGACATGGGATCACCATTATCTCTGATAGTAACCAATATTTACATGGAACATTCTGAACAAAGAGCGCTTATATCATTTCCTTACACCTCAGGAGAATGGAAATATTTGTGGATGACATATTTGCAAAATAGAGCCATGGAAGAGAAACACTTGATAGATCACATCAAAATCACTTTAGAGATTGAAAAAGATAACTAATTACCCTTCCTTGGCATCCTTCTCATCAAGAAAAATGATAAAATAGTGTACTAGGTGTTAGCCTCCTGTTGCAACAGGTGTTCATATTTCATGATTGGCAGTTTTACATGCCAAATATGTCATACTTTGCATGCTGCAATGTTCCATATTTCCTAAGGAAGCCAAAGAAGAGGCCATGAGAGTGTGCCAGTTCAAATGCCACTGTTGTATTCCAATTTTGATGACTTAACCATTTTTGAAGAATGTTCTGTAAAAGGGAAGGCCAAACAGCTTAATCTTGGCTTCCCTAGGTTTCAATTTCTTGCTTTAGAAATAGTGAATGAATATCTGTCCAAACAGCGTAATCTTAGCAGATTTATAGATAGGTAGAGAATCAAAGGAGCCCAACTGCTTAATCTAGGCCCTTGGCAGAAATAAGTGTAGATTTAGATAGGAGGGCAGTTGAAAGAAAAATTGTAAATCAGGGTCTGCAAGTCTAAGTGCACCCAAGCAGAAAAAATGCTAGGTAAGTAGGCTGGGTAGGTAGTTTTTTAGGTTCTAGAATGTTGATATGTGATCAATTTTGTGTTTCAAAGTGATATTTTACTTCAGATCACAATGTAAGGCAGTTTTCATTTGGAGCAGGTCAAGCGAGGCATGTCTAACTCCCCCTTCTTCTAATTCCCTAAATCACTCACTAATTTCCCTAAAGAGGTCAAGATCTGCTTGGTTCCTCTTAATTTCATTATTTTCCATATCATTTGCCTGGTGAAGATCTGCTTCACTCAAGGATTTCCATTCTTCGCCTATGAGTCACTTTTCCCCCCTTTGATAGCCTAAGATTCACATACTTAGCACTTTGTTTACACTTTCATATTAACTACTGACTCTGTTATGTAAATCCCTATCTGTGTTCCCCTTCCCCTACTAAAATTATGTTAATAACTCCCCTATATACTTATCCCCTCCCCCTAATTGAAACATAACCATAGGTTCATTGGGAATTGCTAAGTTTATCTAAAACTCAGCAAGAGCCCTCATCTACACCCTCAAACTATCTCTTCATGCATTTTACTCCATCACACAGCATAAAATTCCTTTCATGTGTATAAAAACGATTGTATTTGACTTATTTTCACCCTCCCAAGGCATAAACCCCTTGTTTTGCCTTAAAAACCCTTCTCAAACCACATAAATCCATCTTTTTAGGCTTTCGGACCCCTTCCGATGCCTTTAAAAATCTGTTATAACCCATAAACCCACATTTCTAATGTTTAAAACCCCCCTCCATTTAATAAATCATTGAAATCGCGCCGCGGGCCCCGTCCCTAATCCTCCGCCGCCTCATCTTTGTCGCCAACCGTTCGATCTGGCGCACCGCAGATCAATGGTGGGCAGGTCTTTTCCCCAGCGAAGCCTCTGAGGGTTAACGCCCGAGAGATCGGCGGTTTTCCCGCCGTATTCCCGCCACGCGTCACCCTCTCGACTGTGGCGGAGCCCCCTCCTCTGAAACCACCTGTGGGGAAAGGCGGTGCCCTTGAAACCGTAAACCACCTTTCCCCCCTCCTGCGTCAGCACCACGTCACCGCTGACGTCACCATCCCGCGTCGGCCCCCTGCCACCGTGTCCTTGCCACATAACTCCCACCGTACTGCCACGTCACCTCCTCCGCCGTACCGCCACGTCACCTAGCCGTACTGCTGACGTCACCTTGCCATGTCACCACCATACTGGGACCCGCCTGCTGACGTCACCGTCAAAAAGTGCGAAAGGCGCAAATCGCAGCCTAGGAAGCCCGGAATCAGAATCTGAGGAAGTTTTTCATGCGTGATTATGGGAAATAGGCCAGAATGGAAAGCCCCTTCGTGACTCGGCCTCCAGCATGCCCGAAAGGCGCAAAATGACCATATTTTCTTCGCGAAGCGTTCAAAAAGTGGCGAACACGGTTTTTAAGGCAACAGAGGGCCAAACGGCTGCCATAAAGGTTGATGGGACAGTCTAAAGCACTTAGAAGACATTAAAGAGGCCAGGTTCAGCGCCAAAGAGTATCAGGAAGCGGCAAAGAGTATCAGTTCAGCAACATCAAAGCAGGTGAAAATTAAAAACCTTCATCGAAGTCAGCAAAGCAATTAAGGCCATTTAAAAACTTATCTGGTCGGGATTAGTGCACATTAATGCCACCAAACAGCAGCAGAACCAAGTTAGAGGTAGAGGTAAAAGACAAATCACAGTTATTACAGAAAGACTGCACCAAGCCACCCAGGACAGACATTAACTCAGTTTGATACAGCTGCCCTCAGCACAGCTCAAAGATATTTTCATGCATTTATTTCTGGATAAGATTAGGTTAAAGTAATCATTTTCTTTTGGACCTGTTTAGGTCGGCTGTAATAGATTAATTCTGGATAATTTTCCCTATTTATACGACCCTCTGCATTGTTAAGGGGGTTGGTTGGTTGATAATCTTCATTAGAGACTCGCACTGTATCTGAGATGTTTTACTTAATCAAAGATTGTTGAAAAGCTTTGGAGGACAGACTGTCTGCTCTGTGTCTAATGGTTTGAAGAAGTGAATGTGGAATTCTTGTGCTGCAGTATGAATCAATAAGTGTTCCTTACCTCTGTTATTTCAATTTCACATATGCTCAAGTCACTGAACAAAGGATTGGTTTAGAATTTGCTTAGCTACACTCTATGCTCATTTTCTGTGGCTTCTTAATATTTTCCTCCTGATTTAGGCATAAATATGAATTCTGTTAAGGCTCATGTTTGATCTATTTCACATATAAATGACTGTTATCTAGGAATTCTTAACTGCTCCTAGATAGGGCTCATTTATCCTCTTTCTGCTAACCTGAATGAGAGATTCTTAATTGCCCCTCATTCCTTAGCCTTTAATCCATTTCTTTTACCTTGAATGATTGTTTCATGTGCAGCTGTCTTGCTCCATAATTCCCTCTTGTGACCAAGAAAATGCACCAGCAGTCCTACTCCTTGACTCCACGTCCAATGGTTCTAAACCTTTCATGCTATCCCTGCTTCTTTACTTGAAAGCATCATCCTTCCCACCAAAATCAAAACAAAACCCCCTGAGTTCAATAACTAGCCTAAAACCATATCAACAAAGCTAAATCAGAAAGAGAGAGCCCTCTCTGATTGCAGCTGGGCTAGAACCTGCAGTCCAAAGATTGGTCTGTGGTTACCTCGGCCGTATCCTTTTGAGCTGACGAGAGGGACAACCTGAGTGATAACACCAGGTCATGAAAAAACTCACACAGACAGAATCTGCCCGTTGCCTTGCATGGCCATGCGAAACAAAAAATCGGTGTCGTCAAAAGAATCTTTTATCATTAACTTTTAAACCATGAACTTGACCACCTTTTAAAAGTAATGAAAACATCATTAAAAAAACCATCCATCAAACCCTAAATAAAAAGCATTCAAAAACTTTTTTAGATCTCCCTAGAATCACCCTTCCCTTCATAAACGAATCTACAGATAAAATTGCAATTTTTTTTAAAAAGCATAGCCTCATCATTGATTTTACCACACCAAACACCATTAGAAAATTAATTGACTCTGTAAAACACTAGTTGTGCCCTAACCAACATAAAGGCATATACACCATTCATTGTTTGTTTGGAAAAAAATACATGAGAGAATTAAGAAGATTTGTTAGCATTAGACTCAAAGAGCATGCAGTAGTAATATTAAGGAATAGAACATCAAAATTTGCCTTGGCAAAAAATGCATGTTCCTCATTTCATTACATCTGCATGGAAAACGCTAAACTCATCCAAAAAGAAGAACATTATTTAAAAAGAAACACTAAAGAAACTATAAAGATTGAAAAAAGAACAAACACTATAAATAAAGATAGAAGTCTTAAACTAAGAAATACTTGCATTGCTACTCCTCATTGTAAATTGAAATCCCATAAAAATGGACTCACATCGAAATCTAAAAAATTAAGTTTTTTTGAAAAAAACTATTCAAAAGTTTTCAACATTAAAAAAAAAAATTGTTTATAAAATAACAAACGTGAACTATACCCTTAAAATAATTTTTTTCCTAAAATAAAAATTATTTAATTAAAAATAATTAGTTTATATTCGATAAATAGCTATTATTAAATTTATTTTTATTATTATATTATTAACTATGAATATCATTTTTAGTAAATAACCTAAAATGTTATAATTAAAAATTAAAGTAAAGAGAATGTTTTATGACGTTTTGGATTCATGGTTTATAATGGTTTAAAATATCATAAATTAATTTAATTAATTTAAATATATGTATTTTTTATTATTATTAATTTGATTTGATTATAAAATTGTTAGTAAACTAGAACTATAATTTTTTATAACTAAAATTGCAAAATTTGAAATCGATAAAAGAAATCCTTATACTCAAATTTAGAATCTCTACCACTCATATGTATAAAATAATACTTATTGATTTGAAGAGGCCATTGCCTATGTAAGTTAGATGCCATTTTAAAATGGGAAGAGGCCTAAATTAGAGAACTCTAAGGTGTTTCCCTGAGGCTTCGAACGCTAAATTTGTCTGTGAATCCTTTCTTTTCCTGGAAACAGTAGTGATTGGTGTATGCATTGTTTGCAATTGTATAATGTGCCTCCTTATCTTATTAACGTCCTCCCAGCGCACAGGTTGTCCATGGCTCCTTCGTCCAAACATCTGCATAAACACTAAAACCATAAATATACGCTTAACAACTCCAATACAATTTATGTAAATAATCAATGTATAAATTAATTTACTAAACCACGAGGCACAATTAATAAATCATATGCATTTATGCTGGTCTGTATTTTTATTAGGCTAGCATGAAGCAGTGTGGTAAACTTTCTTACCAACAATGAAGTGATAGATTCTCTCTTTATTTTTTTTTAAATATGTAAAAGTGTTAATACACAATCTGTCAATTCATTATTTTATTTTGAATTTTGTTTCTCGATTATTTTATTTTGAATAATTTTTCTGAATTTTAAAGATGATTAAGTATATGATTCATTATATTTTTGCGAAATTTCAAATAAAAAATACAAATTTTTTTTTTAGTATTATATATAAATTAGTACAATCATATTCAAAATATTAATGTGGTTGATATAACCTAAAGCTTCATAAATATAACAAAAAAAACTATTGCAATATGAAGAATGACTTACTAATGCACACATTTATCTCATTAATCATGTATAAAGGGTTTGGGTCAACTTTAACTTGAAAAACAAAAAAGAAATTACACATCTTATTGTAAAATGGACTATTTTGCTACATAAAATTTGCTTATATATTAATTTCCACATCTAATTAGAATATGAACTTATTAGAATTGGAATAATCTCAAATCCCTCGGAAATTGATGACACTAATCTAATTTAATATGAAAAAAATAAGAATTACACATCTTATTAAAATAGAAAATTTGCTAAATAAAATTTAGTTATATATTAATTTCTCTATCTAATTATAATATGAACTTATTAAAATTGGAATAATCTCAAATCATTAAGAATGATTATATATTAATTTCTCCTTCTAATTAGAATATGAACTTATTAGAATTGGAATAATCTCAAATCCCTAAGAATATAATGGACAAGGAGTCATGTGACATAAATATAAATTTTTAAATTCATTAAAAGTCAATGCAACTTAACAAATTCAGTAACATGGTACAATAGTTGAAATAAATAAAAATTTAGATAACATTTAAATCTTTTGTTGTACAGTGAAATAAATTTAATTTATTTTGACTTAAGTTAAAAACATAATATAATTTGAAATAAATATGCTTGACCATGGTTCATTTTCATATTAAGACAATCTTTGTCATAATGTGGCATTTGACCACGCTTTACCATGACTAATTTTTATATTGAGACAATGTTCGTCATAATATGACGTTGGACCATAGTTGACCATGCTCGGCCATGGTTGATTTTCATATTAAGAAAATCTTTGTCACAATGTAACATTGGACCATGGTTGACCATAATTGACCATGGTTGACAATGGTTGTGAATAGTTGATCATGGTTGATTTTCATATTCAAATAATATTTGTCACAATGTCACATTAGACCACTCTTGACCATGATTTCGAACTCAAGGGATTTATATTAAACATTACGTCTAATATTATAAACCCTATGAATAATATTTAACCTAAGAATATGAACTCTTAGATTAAAACCCAAAGGATTTCTAATATAAGCCCAAGGGAATAATAAACCAAGGGATTAATACTAAAATCCCAAAGGATTATAAACCCAAGGAAATAATCTTAAACTCAAGAGATTAATATTATAAACCCAAGGTATATAAAACATATCATAAATATTATAAACCATAAAATAAGCATGGTTGACCATGGTTGATTTTCATATTGAGACAATCCTTGTCACAATGCGACGTTGGACCATGGTTGACCATGATTGATTTCCATATCGAGACAATCTTTCTCACAATGCGACATTGGACCATGCTTAACCATGGTTGATCATGGTTTCTTTTCATATTGAGACAATCTTTGTCACAATGTGATGATGGGCTAAGGTTGACCATAATTGACCATGAATAACAATCGTTAATTATGTTTGATCATGGTTGATTTTCATATTGAGACAAGATTTCTCAAAATGTGATATTGGACCATAGGTTACAATGATTGACCATGATTGATGATGGTTAATGATCGTTGACCTTGGATGACCATGACTTTTTTTCATTTCGAGACAATCTTTGCCACAATGCGACGTTGGACCATGGTTAACCATGGTTAACCATGGTCAACCATGGTTGATCATGACTAACCATGCTTGACCATGATTTTCCATGGTTGATGATCGTTAATGATGGTTGACCATGGCTGATTTTGATATTGAGACAATCTTTCTCACAATGTGACGTTGATCATGGTTGACCATGGTTTACCATGATTGTTAACCCAAGAGATTTATATTGAACCTTAGGATTAATATTATAAAGCCTATGAATAATGTTATACCCTATGAATATGAACCCTTATACTAATAAACCAAAGAGTTTGCTACTATAAACCCTATGGATTATAAACCGAAAGGAATAATATTAAACCCAAGGGATCAATATTATAAGTTCAAGCTAAATAAACCCTCACATAAATAATATAAACCCTAAAATAAAAATGGTTGATACTGTAAACCCTATGAACCCTAATATTATAAAACCTAAGATAAATAAAATGCTAATTATGTTATGTCACAATATGACATAGCATAAATTGCATTTTAATGTAACATTGCAGTAACTATTGTCAAATTGATCATCACATTGCTATAATGTTGACCATGATTGATTTTCATTAAATCCCATGATAAACCCTAACATCAATATTATAATCCAAGGTATATAAACCCTATGATAAATATTATAAACAGTGAAATAAACATGGTTGACTGTGGTTGATTTTCACATTGAGACAATCTTTGTCACATTCTGATGTTGGACCATGCTTCACCATGCTTGACCATAATTTATTTTCGTATAGGGAAAATATTTTTCACAATGCGACGTTGGACCATGCTTCACCATGTGTGACCATGGTTGATTTTTATATTGAGACAATCTTTGTAAAATCGTTATGTTATTTTCTATACAGGCATGTATAACTAAATTAACTATTTTGAAATATACTCATATAATGCGAACTACGAACTAACTAAAGTAATTCAAGAAATTTGAATCTCCACATTAAATTTGAATACTTAATATTGAATTATAACATGGATTACAATAGGAGATTTGAATCGCCATATGAATTAAGGGATTTAGATGATTTTATGTTTACTAAATGTTAAAATCTCACTTTGGGAAAACTAGGGTCATTTGAGTTTTCAAATACTAAAAAGAAATTGTGGGATTTTCAATGGCTGTCATTGAAAAAAAACTTGGCATACTCAAAAACAGCCATTATTAAAAATATAACTCGATGTTTTCATCATGTCCATCATGCACATTCATGAAACATTAATTTGTGAGGGATTGATGGGTATATTGTAGACAACACTTTAATCCAAAAGTTCTCTTTACCGAAGAAAACTAGTAGTGGTAAGAAGGGTTTGAACTAATGAGGAATAATGAAATACAACCCAATTTCAAAACAAAAAATTATATTCTCAATCCTCATAGACAGATGAAATTCAATTAATAGGATTGAATAGGGTTTCAACTAAAATTAGGAATAATTGAAAACGACTTCAATGGACAAGTGAACTCAAGCCATCAAAACAGAAAATAAGAAAATAAATAAGATTTTGACAACCTAATAATAACAGGCGCAGAATCTATTGGAAAATCCAAGGAGTTGGCACTTAAATTATTTCCCTTATTAATGACATTATCTTGTGATGTTTTCATTATTATTATTAGTTCTTTCCATTTATTGTTTCTTATCATCAAGACTAATTACAAACAACAAACAAAAGAGTACACAACATGTAGGCATGCTTCCAAGGCAAAACCCCACTCCTTGGGGAAACTTGGTCAAAATTCTTCGTTCAATAGGTTCAAGATGAGAATACCAAGACCCTTACAATTTAGACCCAAGACATCCTCCATGAAGTCATCCTTGTAACTATGATAACACTGAATCCTTATCACTATGAGAGCAATGAAATCATCTCACTGTGAAACCTTGTCACTTTGGCAACAATAAAACCTTCTTTACTGCATCTAGACCTTGTCATTGTAGAAACGCCAAAACTATCTAGTAATAGCACCGAACTGTGGTTACCAAGATCATCCCTGTGCCTAATCAAAGCTCTATTGTGACACTAAAACATCCTCTCTGTAATCTGAGCTGCTCACTATGATGTCAGAGAAACTGTCAAAATAATAAGCCTTCTCACTATTGTCACATCGAATCCTTATTGTATTTGCACCGAAATCCACACTACCATACTACGATATGCGAACTGCAATTTCAGAGATAATTCGAACCTTTTTTTGAGATATATGAAGCTTCTTTTCTGGGCTATGGAGCGAGGTATAGGCTAGTATATAGAGTAGTTTTTCAACAATAAAAGAGCCAACATTACTTCATGCACATCAGTTTCTACATTTATTATGAGGCTGACTTGAGTTTAGTTAGATGTAGTTGAATTGATGATGATCTTATTGAATTCAATAGAAGGAGACTTTATGGATGTGTCTTTGACCAATAAGCAAATTGAATTTGACCCATATAAATAATCATAAAGCCTATAATGGAGGCTTGACCTATAACAATTGACCCAAGCATGAAACCCATGCTTTAATAAGTCAATTGAATCAATAATAAAAATTATTTTTACTTTCTTTTGACAAGTACCTTACAATATGACTCAAACACAATTAAGGAACACTGAACCTAGTTACATTTTCCAACACTCCCTCTTAACTAGGGAGGTATTAATATTTACATATAATCAAAGAGGTACATGGAGGATATAAAAAAAAAAAAAAATCATCTATGAAGAATTTTAGGCATCACAATGCCATGGACTAGATTCCCGACCATGGAAATCCATCCATTGGTCTCTCAACAATTTAGGTGCCGCATTTCCATGGACAAGATCCTTGATCATGATAATCCATCCGAGTGGGACTAAGATGGACTCAAGATTTTAGCCTCTCTAGTTACCATCATGCTTACTTGCTAACCAACCCAGAGATCTAGGTGTGTGTTAGAGCTCAATGACCAACACCACCTTTCCAACTTCGGGACCTAGACATCAACACAATGTGCCGATGAGATGTCCTCCTAGGAAATGCTTCACTCACAAAGCCTCATCACCCCTTTATCCCACAAATCAAGAACAACAAATCTCTCCCAATCAAATGGATCGGTAACCAACATGTTAACAATACCTTCTTGATATTTACCTGTAAAAACACAACCCCAACCAATAATATACTTTCACATGTACATAATCAAATACAAACCTCTGGGGTCTTCCAGACAACTTGATGTTGCTTCTCAACTTTTCATAGTAGGACTATCAACCAATACTTTGACAAAAGATTCCTAAATAATACACTTTTCCTTTCCTACTTCATATGTACCAACATATTCTTCAAGATGATCCTACTTTTCTTCTTTCAGCAACACCCCAAAATTCATTCTCCAATTTCCATCTCTCACTCAAGGCCTTTACTAAAACTTACCACTGTTAGTCCTAGCCTAGTGCATGACACATGAAGTAGAGAATCATATATTTCACTCCCTCGTAAGTAGAGAGGATCTAATTATTCATATACAATGAATATTATCAACCATCCTCTTATCCTTGGGAGATTCTTTTCATTCAAGTTCCAACTTAACCTAGGGAGATTTCATCTAGACTCCCTCTTAACTTAGGAAGTTCTATGTCATCATAGAATATTCCATGCCTTCCATCCTTCTTATCAGAGTCATTCATATATCACGCTTATTTACTTACAATCATCTTCACCAACTTGAAGATGATGTACCTGCAAAAATTAGATAGCAAGTACAACCATAATTATAGAAGAATGAATTTAGTCATATCAAAATATTATAACAATGGAAGCATTTAGACTTTACAGATATAATCAACAAGATACTACACTTCAATACTTCAACTACTTGCCAATATTTAGTTACAAACCCTAAATCAAGATATCAAACTCATTATATCTAGGGTTTTAATATTCTTTCAATGACAATTTCCTTCATGTATAAAACCCTAAAAACAAATCAAATCAATGAATCTAACAACTTTCAGAATTCATATGTTAGAATTTCTACTAGGATTTAATGTAAACCCTAGATTTTATAAATGAGTTTCAACAACCGGAAATCAATCATAGTGTAATCAACATCATTACTAGAATCTACTAGGGTTTGATTTAAACCTTATATTTCCATTTACAAATTCTCACCAATCACTATATAAATCCATAGATTTGAGATTGTCATATCACACATACTAGAGAATATAAATACTACTAGGGTTTAGTTGAAAAACCCTAGATTTATCAAACATCATCATCCTAGAACATCAAACCTTAACTAGGGCTTGTTTCCAAACCCTAGGAATCATGACCATCAATAATTAGTTCAACACATATATCTAGGAATTCATTATCAATCATATGCATAACACATGTTGGGCAATATCAACATATTAGACATATACCTACCTAGAACAAGCTAGGGTTTTAACCAAATAAACACACACCCGGGGTTTGATTCCTAGGATTTTAAATACATAATAATGGTTTTTATTCTAGATACAACCAAACCGTAAGGATCTAGGGTTTCAATTCATAATATATCAAACCCTACTTTACCAGAACTGGTGCAAGATTTTGGACACCATCATTTCAACCCTAACAAGTTAGGGTTTTTCATGATCACACCAAAACCCCAAACATGACATCATCAATAAACATAATAGAAATTTAGACTTCCATAAATAACCCTAAGTAGATTATGGTTTCATTCATTTTCAACATATCCTTAGGTTAGGGTTTTTGAGAGAACCAGTATGGGTTCTATAATAAAAATCAAGGATGTAGGGAGGGTAGGTTTATCAAAGGATGAATCACCCTGAACTAGAGTCTTTTTTATTCAAGATAGATAGACATAATAATTTTAGTAATGTAATGCAAACTTAAAAAATAGGATGATCATACCTTTAACATAATCTTGTAAGGAGTATAGTTTGATACATACCCGGAGATGTTCCTTGGAAAACTTTATAAGGATTTCTTGAAGTGTTCTCTTTGTATTAAGCCATCATCTTGTATACATGTGGTACATACTTATAGGCACACCATGTGATACCAAGGACATGATTTAATTTCTTAAGTTAGATCTTTTACATAATCATGGAGGATGGAATCCTAGCATAAGTTGTTCATTCTTTCAATCAAGAGTAGGGCCTTTCATTTGATTTCCTAGTTATTTGTAAACTCTAGAAAAAAAGTATTAAGTTTTTAATATCGTGAGTACTATACTTATCCTAGTCTAGTTATAAACAAGGATCTTATTAACCATTAAAGTTAATAGAAATTTAAATTCTTATGAACATACGTACCTTGTGAATTGCATACCTATTGTTACATAGTATTTTGTCACACCTCCTTCACTTCCCTGTGACATACCTCGAAGTTCTCAAAACATGACCATTATGTAGTGTACTCATTCCTATACGCATCTCAGATTCTTCCTAAGACATTGATTGGAAAATGCCTTGAGCTTTCCCCGAAAGAAATAGCTCTAAAACCCTAATTTGAGAATCATCGTGCTTATGAGACTAAAGCAACAATTATCGCCTATTGCACTGCACTTGACCCATGATGGTATTGCTCTGTTCATTTATATACCCATGATGATCCCAAAAAGGCAATTTTCCCAAAGAGGATGAGAAGCTTCATGATCTAGAAGCTTCCAGAACGACGAGCTAAAGGTTGTTCGGCATACATGAGGTTAAATTCTCCCAACTTGGCCTCTTGGTCTTATCCCTATGAGATACCTCCTTGAGATAAGGGCCTACTCCTATCTTTGGACAGATCCTAACTCCCTTCTCGAGCCTATATATTCATCCTCTCCCATTCCCAGATGGTTGGTCTATTCCTATTTACACCCTTATGCTAAGATTGTGCCTATATGCTACTCATTTGGCTTGGAGAATGAGTGTTGGGGGATCTTAGCTTAGACTTGGATATTCATTCAGGGAGAGCCTATCAACTTTAAGGCTTGGTTGTATGCTTCCCCTTATTTTCTATTAATATACAACGGCTGGTTCATTTTCCATAAATGTCTATGCTCATGTATGATTCAACTTAACAGTCCTTGATCAGTTAAGTAGGTTTATTTTGAATATGCTATTTGTATTTGCAGGCCTTGCTGTGTCCTGGTCTCTTGTGCATGTGTATAAACACTGAGAGTAGCAGGAACGAGTCTGTGACATAAGTGATTCAAGTTCTTCAACAAAGAATATCGAAATAACATTAGAATGAGGTAGGCCATCTTCTTCGTTTTTCTTTTCAATTGTAACTTCAGAAAGCATCTGGTAGATTGTCACTTTGGTTGTTAGACCCACTCATTGGGCTACAGGGATCATCTCTGTATGAAGAGAGGATTTTCTTAGACAAAAAAATGGCGACTCCACTGGGGAGCCTATGATCCTTTCCATTAAATCCTTCACCTTGATTTTGTGATGAGTTTGACCAACCGTCCATTCCCAGACTTGTTTGCTTGTCTGTAACTATTTTCACTTTTTGGTAATTGCTTGAAGGTTCCTAATTTGTGTTGCTCTTGATGATATTTTATTTTTTTATATTTTTTGGTCCACTCCATATTGAGCGTCCTAAAAATGAGTTTGTAATCTGACCACCTCCCAAGGGTGTACTTTAGAATTCATCTTATAATCTGAATGCTAGAGTTGCACAACATTATAATAGCACCTTCAGTGATGTCTGCTTTGGAAGGTCTCCAAACATGTCCAATGTAGCGGAAATCATTATTGTCTACTACAGGCACCATTGATCCGGTTGATTCAGGTTTAACTACCTTTGATCTTGAAAACCATGTTCCTCGCCTTCGTCATTAGATTGCTTTTATGATTCAGGTTCTCATTAAAGGAAAGATGATCCATCAGATGGTTATTGATGAAGGTGCTTGCACTTGCATCAAGTCTATTTCGTGTTGGAAGGCCATTGGCTCTCCTGCCCTCAATCAGTCCCCGAACACTTTGGAGGCCTTTAATGGTAGAGTTTCCCGTCCATATGGTATTCTCACAAAATTTCTGATCACTTTGGAAGGAAATACCATTGAGCTAGAAGTGGAAGTTGTAGATGTGAATCTTAGTTACAACCTTCTTCGGGCGAAGTTGGACCCACACTATGTTTTATGTGGTTTCTTCTTTGTTCCTGGTGCTTCGTTTTCCTCACAAAGGAAAAATTTTCACCGTCGACCAACTATCTTTCTTCTCTTCCGGTACATCAAACGACAATGTCCCATATGTGGGAAATACCGAGATTCCTTAAGAGAGTGTGGGGTAAGGTATTTTCAAATACTCTTCTTTAATGGGTAATTTTACTCTCCCACCTCCCCATGTCACTTCAATCAATACGATCTCGGTTTATATGGATCCTTGGATTATTCCTACTCCATATCAAATTGATTCATTTGGCGATTCTATGCCATTAAGTCCATTAGAGCAAGATTATCAAGAAATTTTCTTAGCTTCAATGGTCGCTTCAGAAAGTCATGTTGTTTTCAATATGAATCTGGATACTTATGTGCCATCTCCTTGGCTTGGTTCTTGTGATTCTCCAGATCCTTTGAAGGAGACATTCCCCATTGACGTGAGTATTGTTGAGGTTATTTCTTTGGACGAAACTCCTTGGAACGGTCTCCATCATCATTCTTCATTTCTTCCCAGCCTCGGTGAGATGCATTCATATCTTGAAGCATTTGTTTCTCATTTCCCAACACATCCACTTCAAACACTTGTTTTGGTGCACGAAGTCTCGTCTGAAGGTAACATGGGAAACATTACTGCAACCATGCCTCTTGACATTTCTATTAAACCTGGAATTGTCAAGAACATTCATATTGGAGTTTCCTGTTCTCCTGATGAGATCAAGGTTTACACTCAACTTTTCAAATAATTTTGAGATGTCTTCACGTGGGCATACGAGGAAATGCCTAGTATTAATCTAGAAATAGTGGTGCATGAAATACCTACCTATCCTAGTCTGAAACCTATTCACCAATGGCTTCACCACATGTATCATTGAAAGGTTGTTGCTATTAAGGAAAAAGTGGAAAATCTTTTAAAATATGGTTTTATCTATCCCATCCCATTAATAGATTGGGTGTTTAAAATTGTCCCTGTTGCAAAAAATTAGGGTACAATCCGCATCTGTGTTGATTACCATGACATTGATCGCACTTGTCCAAAAGGCAATTATCCCACTTGTTTTATCAATTAGATCATTGACAAGTGTGTTGGGAGTGAGATTCTATAGTTTATGGATGGTTTTTATGGCTACAACCAGATCAACATTTCACCTATTGATCAACATAAGATGACCTTTATCTATCCATGGGGCACTTTTTCCTATAAGCAGCTTCCTTTTTTGGTTTAAAAAATGTTGGCCCTACCTTTCAGAGAGTAATATAGCATGCACTTCATGATATTCAACATGTTGTTTAGCCTTACCTTGACGACTTACCAGCCCATTCTGCTAAGCATCATTACCATCCATACCACTTAGGATCCATCTTTCTGCGATGTCGACATTATAAAATCCGTCTCAAGCCGTACAAGTGCATTTTTTACGTTGCATATGGTCGACTCTTGGGTTTTTTGGTGTCTTGCGAAGGTATTTGAATCGATCCTTTAAAATTTGAGGCTATTTTAAGCTTACCCCCACCTCATTACTACAATTGCAAAGCCTACAAGGAAAGGCTAACTTTATTCATCGATTCATTCCTAACTATGCTGAACTCGCCAAGGGTTTTACTCACTTGCTTAAGAAGGGGATCCCTTTCATTTTGGATGAACTTTCCCAGAATTCCTTGGATGCTTTGAAAGACATTCTTATCAGTGCTCCTTTATTTCACCCCCTAATTATTAACGCGATTATTTCCTATACTTGGTTGCAACTGATACTACCATTTCTATGGTGTTAGTTCAGGATGACGATGATGGCAACAGACATGTGGTTTATTATTTAAGTTGAAATCATCTTGACACTGAATCTCGATATGCCCATGTTGAGAAACTTGCCTTGGCAGAAATCCATGATGTCCAAGTATTTCTTCATTATATCATTTTATGGAAAACCATGGTGATTTCCGATTTCAATCACATGGCCTATGTACTGACTCATAAATTACTAGGGGGAAAATAATCCAAGTGGATTGCTATCCTGTAGGAGTTTGATTTGGACTTTATTTCCGCCAAATCAAAGAAATCACTTTTATTTGTTGAGTTGTTATGTTCCCTTGCATCTACAAGCACTTCCACTAATTTTACTAATTAGATTCCGGATGAAACTTTGTTTCTCATCAGCACTCTTGACCCATGGTATGGAGATATTATTGTTTATCTACAACCCAAACCTTCTGACCTGAGTTGTCTCGATCCGATCGACGTCGCATTCGGCATCAGTCCCAACCCTATCGAATTCTTGGTGATACATTTTACCGAGTCGGTGTGGACTCTGTTTGTCGCATATGTCTAACACTTGAACGGGTTGAACGGGTCTTGAATGAATGCGACTCTGGTGCCTGTGGTGGTCATATGTGAGGCTATGCCACTACTCAAAAAATCCTTCGCACAGGTTATTTATAGCCTTCTATCTTTAAAGATTATATTATCGTTGTTCAAAAATGCCATGAACGTCAGATTTTTAACCACAAGTAGCTCACCCTGCCAGCACTCTTACACCCAATAATTACCATTGGCCCATTCGCTAAATGGGGCATAGACTTCATGAAATGTAAACCTCACTCGACTGAGGGGAATGGTTATATTATCATCGTCATCGCTTACTTTACTAAATGGGTCGAGGCAATGCCCACATACAATTATGATGGTATTACTGATTCTTAGTTCCTCTTCAACCATGTCATAAAGCATTTTGGTGTTCCTCAATCCATTTTCACTAACCATGGATCACATTTTCGTTAGTCAGTACATGATGACAGAGCTCACTGCTCAATTGGGCCTTCGTCATGATATCTCATCGTCTTACTATCAATAGGCCAATGGCCAAGTCAAAGCAACTAATAAAGTTTTGATTATAATGCTTCAATGAGCCATTGGGAAGCACAAAAGGACTAGCATCTGATGCTATTCTCAACTCTCTTTTCTTGCAGGACTTCTACTAAGACGACCACTGGATTTACTCTATTTTAGTTGTTGTATGGTTTAGAGGCAACTCTCCCAATTGAGTGCAAAATCCCTTTGCTAAAATTAGTTGTTGAACTTCTTCATAATACCTTGCCTAAAGAGGAGGGATTACTCTACCTTGAGAGGATTAACGAGACTCGTCACATTACCGCGATGGTAATCGAAGCACAAAAGAAACATGTCAAAGCTCATTTTAATCAAACCGTTTCACCTTGCACTTTTTTTGAAGGAAACCTGGTCCTCCTTTATGATCAAAAGTTCAAAGCTATGTGGCATGGGCCATATATTGTCAAACATGTTTTGTAGGAATGAACCTATGAGATAGTTGATTACAAAAGAAATGCATTTTCACAGCCCCGAAATGGGTTGTATTTGAAAAAGTATTATGCGTGACATTTTTGTAATGAATTTTGTACATTAGTGTGCGCATTTTGATTTTTGGTGTGTTTTTTTACTTGGAAAACATGTGTTTTTCTTCTTACCTTGTGTTCCACTCAGTTTGCAGATGGCATCAAGTCATTATGTCAGTTTTGATGATGGTGCTTGTCATAGCACATGAAACTTGTCTTCCGTAGCATGGATACTCGATGCCCCTGATGGCGAGTTCATTTGTTTACAAGCTATTTGCCTCGGATGGACAACTAAAAATATTTTTGAATACAATGCAGTCATTGAACTATTGTCAGAAGTAGCTTCTCTTGGAATTAGGGATTTAGTTGTTAGGCTACATTTGCAACTCATTGTGATACATTTAAACAATCATTATTCAGTGAGAAATCCACAAATATTGTGTATGTATATATGTGTTTGATTAATGGAAAGAAATTTTGATTTTGTCAGATATCAATGTATTCTGTGCAATTTGAATACACTAACAAATGCACTAGCAAACTATGTTCTTGATAGACATTTTCCTAACCTATAAAACCAATCACATCATCATGATTCATGGACACATAAGTTGAAAAAAAAAATGTATATGTATAAATATATATTGTGTCTGTCCCAGTGTTTACGTCAAAATCTCAAAAAATAAAGTGTTCTAGCACACTTGGCTTTCAAAACCTACAAAATGTGTAGAATATATAAAAAGGCTATCAACTTCTTTGATCACTCAACCTAACAACCAATGCAGTCTTGCGGATACTCCTAGTTTTTGTCTCTTTCAACGCAGTGACACCTCGTCTATAGTAGCATACTCTAGAACTCCCCAAGTAATCACATCTAGGTTGCGCTCCATCTCGGTTAAGGGGTTCACCCCTTCGTCATAGTCAGTGCCCACTATCTGATATTGGTGACATGCCAGGAAGTATTTCTAGTCCCACATCTACACATTTATCATAAGTCGAGTCTCATCTTACACTTTTACAAAAAAATCATAAGACTTGAAAAAATCCAAAAACAAGTATTTACCTACATGAGTCCATTGTTCTCCTAGTACCAGAGGTAGATCTGGATCCCATCTGAAATACGTGCCATCATATGCATAATTTTCCACCATGAGTAATTGGCGTTGAAGCCAAGTAATAAACTGTGGAGGGTAGTGCATCTACTGACCCATCCCTTCTCATGGCATGAGTTGACTCTACCTCACTAGCCTCGAGTCTTGGGGGGAAAGATCTAGTACCTCTGCCCACTGATACTAGAATGAGGACACCCACTGCAGGAAGAAAGTCACCAGTATTGAGAGGAACCCAAATTGTCTCAGATTTTTTCGCTTCCCTTTGGTCAACTTTCTTCTCATATTCGCCAGAAGGCCTCCACACTAGTTGAATATGATGGGGGTCAAACACTCAACTGCATACTCGAATTGGGATTTTGAACTCTCATGTAGGGATTGTATCCCAGATACGCAAGTTGCAGTGTACAGGATGATTCATAAAGGACAGTTGTTGTGACCGTGGCAATCTTCACCTTCCCACCCCTTGTCATCTCCACACCTGGGAAATGCCTCCTAATCAGAGCAATAGTTCTCTCACCACTTGGGTGAGATCCGAAGAGTTGGATTCTCCTTCCTCTTCAGAAAAATCCTGTGATGAAATAGATGTCCGATTCTTCTATCTCGAGTTTCGATTCTTCTATTTCCAGTTACTGGCCTTTGATTATGAAGATCTCTCGATCCACATCCCAAAGACTAATCAAATAGGGAAACAATTCCATATAAGCCCTCAGTCCTGTGGTCCTAAAGAACTTCAGCAACCCACAATGTCTCAAGGCATTGATGCATTATGGATTCTAGGCCTCTTGATGGTCTTCTGCCTCATGGATTCTTTCTTTCCATTCTAGAACCATGATCTCCTGTAAAACATCATTAAACATAAATTAGATACTTTTTCATGGATCAAAATCAAGAATTTTTTCTTTAAAAAGGGTTTTTCCTTAAAAAAAATATGCCTCGATGCCATCACACCTATTTTTATTAATAGAGTGATGTCATCATGAAGGCATTTAGGCTTGAGAGTGATGATTGTGTGTTGAATGACCAAATCCGCGATGATCGCCAACAATTTAATATTTAAAAATCCTCTATTTTAGCACATAAAATTACATTAAAAATGCAATAAAATGTGACGAAATGCAAGAGCATGAAAATACCTCTTACCTATTACAGACGGTTCATGAAATGGCACCCTGAATCTCTCACAATGGTCATTTGAAAATCAAGCAAATTAGGTCACAAATTCACTTTCAGAACTTACTATGGTGAAATGGTAAAATTTGTTTTTACTTTTGGTTATTTATAAGTTTTGAAGTAATTTTTTGTCAATATTTTAATAATATATTATTATTATTTCTCGATATCAGTGATGGGTGCATTTATTTGTGTAGTTACAGGTGCTTTTGGTGGACAATGATTATTTTTTACTGATTTTCACGAGTTTTTGTTTTATCTCCTTTTCAGACTCGTTAAAAATAAACGAGAAAAGAACTCCCATAGAGTCATATTTAAGCCCTTTTCTGACTCTCAAAAACTAAAAAGATCATTGAGTACTTGTCATCTCAAACTCGTTAAATTAAATGAGTTGACGTTGTCTCAGTATACGTTTACCCCTTTTTCAGGCTGAGATTGAATATTTACGAAAAAGGTACACCTTGATCGACATGGTTAAGAGGTTATCTCAAATATTGTCTTCTACTTTTTAGGGTTCAAGGGACAAATTACGAAAAAGGACATGATGGAGTTTTCTTTTTCATCTCTTTCTCAAAATCTCTAGATATAAAAAGGTACTGAGTTATTCTTACATTAGACTCATTAAAATTTACGACAAAAAACTCGTCACCATGATGAGATCAAGTTTCTCCTTCCTAGGACTCATAAAACTTACTAGGATGGATTCATTCAAAGAATGAAATTACATGACAAGTGTTATCACTTAGAACTCAAAATCTGATGTATATAAGTTTCTATCCTAGCCCGATGACAAAGGTCCTTGTTAGTTTAATTTCATTTTAATTTTCTTCCCCTAGGATTTTTAGTTTTAAAGAGTTTCTTAACTCAAGTCATTCTCAACTCCCATTGGTTCTCCTCCACCCATCAGTGTTCTATAGCCATATCTTGTCTTATCCGAGTCACCATGTCTTTTAGTAATTTCCCAGCATAATTCCCATTTGGCAGTTTCGCAGCGCAATCATGATTAAGCAGTTTCGCAGCGCATCATGATTAAGCAGTTTCGCAACGCATCATTAAAATTTAAAACTAACAGCGCTGCGAAATCATGTATTTGTACTTCCGCAGCGTATCTTTCCCGAAATATCAAGTCCGTTAGGTGAGTCAGCAGCCATGTCTTCTCATGTCAGTTCAAATATCTCTCCTATCACGTTTTAACGCTCATTGCCACCATCACCACCACTAGACCTGTTGATACGCATGTATTATCATTCCCAAGAAACTGCACCATGCATAAGCCTTAATGATGGCCGTAAGTCTTGCATGAATGACAAATCTGCAAGATTATGTCTTGAAAGGTTTTAAGCGGAAAGATTCAAAATTCAAGCGAGGCTGATAATCAAGCGAGGCTGATAATCAAGCGAGGCTGAATTCAAAAAGAAGCTAAATCACAATTCCAACCGGAGCTGATAGTCTTTGTGTGCGAAGATTCGGAAGAACCCATGGAGAAAAAAGAGCACAGATCCGGTAAACCTCTAAGGACTGAAACCGAGGGCCTGGATATAATGCTGAGAGATGAAGGGGTGAAGAAAGCGTTTAAAAATGCCGGGTGCTGGAACTTTTGCAAAAAGTTACAAGGAGGGCATGCGCAGGTAACTAAAGAATTTGCACTAAACTTCACTGGTTTAAATTCAAAGGTAGCCATGCTAGAAGTGCAGGTTTCTCCAGAAGCAATATCTGTTGTGACAGAGATCCCAAGAGGACAAGAGGAGTGGTTTAAAAATTTCAAGTTTGACATGAATCCTTGTAAGGAGTTTTTAAAGGATGCATATGTAAATGAAGATTTGAGTAGGGGAGTGCCCAGGAATCATGTCAAGGAACATTATGCTCTCTTACTCACCTGCATACAGAAATATTTGACTTGTGAAGGAAGGTATAATAAGGTTTATTCTTACCATTTCAAGTTGCTTTTGCATTTCACTGGGAAAATCTCCATAGACCTACCTTTTTATTTGTTCCGTAGCTTGAGCAAGATGTGTGATAAGGTACAGCTGAGAAAAGAGGATTCTGAAACCTCTTTGTTTCATCATGGTTTGATCAAGCTGCTGGTTTTAGATAGCCTCCAAAAGATAGGCAGAGACTGGAATTCTTTTATTTTTATGGCTGGATTCCAAAGCAAGACTGGCCTCACTCCACAACCGGCCAAAGATTTCACAATAGCTGAGCTCCAAAAAGAGGCAAGAGCCAAAAGGGTTCCAAAGTCACAGCTAAGAAAACCAGTGAAGCCTCTCATCATACAAGATCAACCTCAGCAAATAACCAAGGAAAGGGCTCAGGGTAAAAAGAATGTACCCGAAACAAGCACATCTGAAGTAGTCTCAAGGGTAAGAACAAGAAGTCAAATAAATAAGGAAAAAGGTAAAGCTGTAGCAGTTGAAGAGAGCCCAGTGTCCAAGGCAAATCTGAATGATTTATTACAGGCCATTGAATTCGAACAGTCTCTACTAGTCCAAATTGAATTGATGCAGTCAGAGCAAGAAGGTACCAAGAAATCCAAGGCTTCAAAAAGGTTGAAATTTGATAAGCCAGCTGAAGAATTCATTTTTAAACCTAGAAGACCTATGACAAGGAGGTTCCAACAAGTACAGGAAGCACTGCCGAGAACAGAGGAAACAGGGGAAGGAACACAAAAAGACATGGGCAAAACAGTTATTGCATCTCAAGAAGATAATATAGCAGCCATACAGAGACAATTAGAGTCAGCCAAGTATGAGATTGCTAAATTGAAGAAGGCCGCTAGAAAGCATGCAGCCATACATGCAAAATATTATAAAACCTTATGGGAAGGAAATGAAGCTGTAAAAGCTGAGTTGAATTCAGTGGTTGATGGCCATGCACAATTTCACACTTGGACAGTACCAGCAATCAAGGAAGCTAAGTATATCAGAAGGATTAATATGCAACTGAGAGCTGGGAATAGAGCTATGAGGAAACAAATTGAAGATTTGAAGGCACAGCTGAACCGGCTGCCTGCTAAATGAGTTTTTCACTTCAAGTAAGGTTTTGTTTCAAATTTTTGACAAATTTGCTTAATCTTATTTCTCTGAGGAAATATAAATCCCTGTTCAACATGTGGAAAGTTGAAGGGAGTTTTTTGGCAATCAAATACTCAGTTGATAAAGATCTCGGGTCAAAGGCAAACTGTTTCAAAAAATTCAGCAGTTTCGTAGCGCGCTACGAAACTGCTGAAGATGTTATTTTTAACGCAAATCAAGTATTTTGAATTAGAAGCGGGAATTTTGAAAGGGAAACGGCTAAAGGGTGTACAAGACATCAGCTGGAGCAAACAACAGCCAATCAGGTCAAGACAGATGGATGTTTAAAAGGATTGAATATTCAAATCCAATTTTGAATTTTTGTCATAAAGCCCCTTTATCACAGTTCAAAATATATCAAACGATTTGCCTGCAAGGAATTTTTTCCTGTACACATGTTCATGAAAAGAGCTTACAACGCATCAAGGATGTGGCAGTCTTCCACATCTTGGGTAATTAAAAGCTAAAGAACATGCTTCTGTGCATTCGAAGATTTTGGAAAAAACTGAAGCCGAGAAGCAAGGGTAACCTCCAAATATCTCTGAGTAGTTAAAAAGTTTCAACATTCCAGGTCAACATGGGGCATTAAATACCCATCTCAGCCATTTCAGCCAAACTGAAAAAGGACCAGGTGTCAAAGAACGAGGAGAAGCCATCATGCATACAATATGGAGTTAGAGTCATAGTAGATTTAGAACTCTAAAAAAGCTCCAGTCAGCACTTTATTGTATTTATTAGTTAATTAAATAGTTGATAGGTGTCATTAGAGGTAGTTATCGAATTCCCCTCATGCTGGAGGAGGAATCTCGATTAGTTAGAATAAGAATTCTATATATAGTTGAAACATCAATGTAATGAGGGTTGGAAAACTTTATGACAGAGCATTGTATTTGGCTTATGTAAAGACAGAATTTCAGTAATATAATTTGGCTTTACTTCTCAGGATTCATGAAGGATTTCTATGTTCAGAATGTGTGATCTTGTCCTTTCCTAAGTTTTTTTACAGTTTTATAAATGTATAATCACTCAGAATTCACTGATTGTGCTCTGATTTCCTGTATGCATTTATAAACTGTGGTTTCATATGAGTTATGTTCAGGATTTTCAAATGCTGAATGCCCTGACTTCTATGTAAAGTCAAGATCCTTGTTTATTGAGGTGTTTTTGACTCCATAGGCCCAATGGAAACTTGTTTAATGTTTTTCCAGCAGCTATATTAGTCACAGTTATTTCACAAAGAGTTAGCCATCTTATCTTAATCCAAATCATTAACCCATCTAGAGAGAGCCCTCTCAGGTTGAGGAGGCTAAGCCTCAGCCTAAAGTAGGTTTGAAACAGTTACTTGAAGTCTTCCTGGTCTGTAGCCTTCCAGGGCTTGATTTTGAGATAACATTTTGGTGTGTCTGCCGGGAGTCTAAAGATTACTCATTCCCGAAATTATGAAGCTGAACTTCTGAAGGTAGCAGGAGCCCAGAGGGTTTTCGAGGCTGCATTCTACCTTGGTGACTCCATACAATCTTAAAGTTAAAAAGGTGGCTTCGAGAGGAATATATACAAGGAGTAATCCTGACCCAAATCCACCTACTCCTGTGGATAATCCGAACACCATCTCAAGGAGCAGGCAAAGATTTCCTGATATACCAGGTACTTCATCTGTATCAAAATCTCTGTTCCCTGAATTTTCTAGAAGTCCTGAAGATAAAATTGTTGATGATAAAATTCATGAGGTATTGTTGAGGTCTGAAAACGAAGAAGAACTTATTGGAATTATTTTAGATTTACAAAAAAGAGGCATTGATACTTCATCTTTAGTGTCACAAAAGGATAAGGAAGAGTTTTGGGAGGTTGTTACTTCAGAATTATTATTAGAGGAAGAAGACTTGAATCAACTCAAAGAACTTGATCCTTTTGAGGTTTTGCTCAAGTCCAAAACTGGTTTACCTCTCCCAAATTGGAGTTCTTTTGTCAGTGGTTTGCAAAGTCCCAATAGTCCTTTTCGGACCAATACTTTATCTTCTGCCTCTGCTAGTCCTAATAGTCCTCAGACACTATCTCATACTAGTTCTGGTTCCACTGGTCATACAATACCTGTTGTTACTGCTCCTCCATTCATTATGGCTATACCTGCTAGGTATGCTCCTCTAGCTCTCCCTGCTGTTTTACATGATCTTCCTAGTAAATATGCTGCCAGAATTCCAACATGGGGAGGAGATGAAGATATTACAGCAGAGGAACACGTGGATAGGTTCAATGATTTTGTTGACAGGGAAGAAGTGGATGATGAAGATGTAAAACTAAGATTGTTTGCTCAAACTTTCATTGGGGAAGTCAGAAAATGGTTTAAAGCCCTTAGAGCCGGAAGCATTCATAGTTGGGCTGAATTTGAAGACAGCTTTCTAAGGAAATGGGGAAACAGAACCAACCCTGTCCAAGCCCTTACTGAATACAACAATCTTAGGAGAGCTCCAGAGGAAACTGTCCAAAACTTCTCTAAGAGGTTTAATAAAATATATAATTCTATTCCAGCTCATTTGAAACCTCCTGGAGCTTTGGCACAGTTGAGATATGCTGAATCATTTGATTCAGATTTCTCTCTTTTACTCAGAGAAAGAGAGTCTGCCACTCTTGCTGACATGCAAAATGATGCAATTAAGGTAGAGGTGAATATGCTTGCTGCTAAGAAATCAAAGATGGCAAAGACTAAGCTGAAGGAAGAAGAGAAGCCTTCTACTTCTGCTCAAGAAGACAAGTTTGAAACAATGATGAAAACCATGGAGAAATTGATGGACCGACTAGCTCTTGGGAATGCTTCTGCTCCTCCAGCACAGCAAGGACCTCAATTCAGGAACCCTCAGTTTAGAAGACCTCAGAATCAGCAAAGGCCAAGAGACAACAGAAATCAGCAGGCAGATCCTCCAGTGAGACCTCCCTTCCAACAAAATTTGGTAGATGAAGAGGAAGAAGATGAACCTGAAGTCCCTGAGGAATCAATTCATTGTTTTGATGAAGAAGTGTCAGGGATTTTCTTGACCAAGGAGGAACATGATGAGTCCAGCATGATAAAATCGGGAGAAGAGCCTTCAGATTTTTTAAAGGGCTATCAGCATGCTATCTTTGAGATGCAAAAGCAGTACAATCTTAGGAACAGAGATGTTCCTATTACAGCAAATAAAGCACAGCTCAAGAAGAATATCTCAAAGACAGCTGATGATAAAAAGGAAAAATCAAAGGTAGTTGAAGGTAAAGATGATTCTCCTCTTGATAAAAAGGATATTCAAATTTCTTCTCCTCCCAAAGAAATTGACAAGACTACTTCTGTTTTTAATATTGAGAATGAGATTGCAAAAATTAAAATATCAGTCCCTTTTAATGAAATTCTCAAGGTAGACAAATACAGAAGCAAAATTGTTGAAATGCTTAATTCACAACCAGGGGTGGCTGATATCCTAAATGTACAAGAAGATAATCCTATTATCTGTTTGGGTCCAAGACTTGAGGATGAACAAAATGAAGAGTTTCCCCCTTTCTACATAAGCATTACCATTCATGATATGACTCTACATAATGCTATGTTAGATTCGGGGGCATCACATAATCTCATGCCTAAGGTAATCATGGAAAGACTGGGGTTAGAGGTAACTAGGCCATATAAGGATTTATTTTCCTTTGATTCAAAAAGAGTCCATTGCATTGGTTTGATAAAGGATGTTGTTGTGGGGCTCACCCAAATTCCAGCAAAAACAACTGTTATGGACATTGTTGTTGCAGACATTCCACCAAAGTTTGGGATGCTTCTTTCAAGGTCATGGGCAGCAAAAATCAAGGGCACAATGCAGATGGATCTTACATATGCTACCATCCCAGTGTTTGGTGAACAAAGGAGGTTGTATCGTGAAACGAGGATGGCCTACATGGTAAGCAGCAAAGAAAAGCCTCAGAATTTTCCTATTTACTCATGTGATACTGGTCTTGGATCAGCTATCCTTTTCAATGAAGCAGTTGGAAGAGAATCACAAGATAAACCTGCAGAAAATCATTGTCAAGAAAGGCAAGAAGGAGATGAAAGAGACAGCATGGGCTGCTGGTCATTATACTTTGATGGATCAGCAGGAAAAGAAGGGGCAGGAGCTGGGATTTGGATCACTAGTCCAACTGAAGAAAGTAAGTTTCTCTCATACAAATTAAACTTTGATTGTACCAACAATATGGCTGAGTACGAATATCTGGTTTTAGGTTTGGAAACCTTGATAAAGTTGAAATCTAAAAACATTATTGTTTGTGGAGATTCTGAACTGGTAATTAAACAAGTAGAATGTACATATCAAACTAAGGATGCAAGGATGAGAGTGTACATAAATTTAGTGTTGGAGATGTTGGAAAAATTTCAATCCTATTCCTTCAGCATCAAAACCAGAGATCAAAACTCTATTGCAGATTCTCTTGTTGTTTCAGCCAGTCTTTTTATTATTCCTAATCATTCTTCTAAAAGTTATGAAGTGGAGGTTCGCCATAGACCAGTCATACCGGATAATATCACAAATTGGCAAGTTTTTGAAGATGATCAGCAGGTAAGGAACTTCATTGAATTAAAAGAAGAGTTTGAGCACAATCAGATAGATCAGTAGAATATGTTAATAGAGTCAAAGGAAAGTTCTGAAGTCTTACAGTTACAAAACAACTTAATCCCTAAAGGCCTCATTCCCCTTGAAAAATTATTTGATCAAAATGATGTGTTCAAAGCACCAAGACTACAAGCTAATGAAGAGGAAGTGGAAAACTGTAATTTAGGTGACTCGGTTGTACCTAAAATAGTCAATATTTCCAAGTTCCTTTCAGCTGATATGAAGACTAAATATGTTGAGATGATGAAAAGATTCATTGATGTTTTTGCATGGAGCTATGCTGACTTGAAACAATATGATTCTTCAATCATACAACATACCATTCCTATTAAGCAGAATGAAAAGCCTTTTAAGCAGAAGCTAAGAAGAATTAATCCTCTTCTAATGCCACTGATTGAAAAAGAAGTGAAAAAGATTTTTGATGCTAAAATTATTGTCCCAATCAGATTCTCAAATTGGCTTGCTAACTTGGTACCAGTCAGGAAAAAGAATGGAGAGATCAGAATTTGTATAGACTTCAGGAACTTAAACAAAGCTTCATTGAAAGATAATTACCCCCTCCCCAAAATGGATTTCATTCTGCAAAACATTGTTGGTTCACAAAGGATGTCTATGCTTGATGGTTTCTCAGGGTATAATCAGATTCTTGTTCACCCAGATGATCAGGAGAAAACAACTTTCACTACGCCATGGGGAACATTCATGTATGCAAAAATGCCCTTTGGCCTCATGAATGCAGGAGCAACTTTCCAGAGAGCAATGGATATTGCTTTTGCTGAAGAAAAGGACAAATCAGTGGTGGTTTATCTTGATGATATCACAGTTTTTTCAAAAAAGGAAGAAGACCACTTAAAGCACCTTGAAAGGGTCCTACTGAAATGTAGGAGATTTGGTATTTCTCTAAACCCAACCAAAAGTATTTTTTCTCTAACTTCTGGCAAACTGCTAGGTCATATTATCTCTGAAGAAGGAATTAGGATTGATCCTAATAGAGTTAGTGCAATTCAAAAGTTAGATCTACCAAGGAGTAAGAAGGAGATTCAATCCTTTCTTGGGAAAGTGAACTTTGTTAGAAGATTCATTCCTAATTTTGCTGAAGTTGTCAAGAACATAACAAAAATGTTAAAGAAAGGAGCAGATTTTAAATGGACAGCTGAAGCAAAGAAATCATTTGAAGAGATCAAGAAGGCACTTACTCAAGCACTAGTACTCATCAGCCCAGATTTTACAAAGGAGTTCCTTATCTTCACATTCGCTTCTGAAGACACAATTGCTGGAGTTTTATTGCAAAAAGGAAGTCAAGGTACTGAACAACCCATTTCTTTCTTTAGCAAGACATTGGCCAATGCTGAATTGAAATATAATATCTTAGAGAAGCAAGCCTATGCATTGGTGAAAGCAATTAAAGATTTCAGAATTTATGTTTTGCACTCTCACATTGTTGCATACGTGCCAAATGCTGTTATAAAAGATATTCTCACACAAGCTGATCCAGATGGAAAAAGGGGAAAGTGGATAGCAAAACTATTGGAGTATGACATTGAGATCAAACCCACCAAGTTGGTAAAGGGTCAAGGCCTAGCCAAATTGTTGACTCAGTCAAATTTGGACTGTATTGATATTAATTTAAGCACAGAAATCTTAGAAATTTCTGAAAATGAAGAGGAATTGGTCCAGATAAATGAAAAATTCTTGATCTCAGAATGGTACAAGGATATAGCATTTGTTTTGCAGCATAATAGAGCTCCTGATAATCTTTCAAAATCCAAAGCTCGGTTTACCAAATTGAAATCTCTCAGATATTTTGTGTATGACCAAAATTTGTTTTGGAAGGATGCAGGAGGAATATTGTTAAATTGCCTCATTGAAGAAGAAGCTGATAAGGTAATTGATGAGTTTCATAAAGGGGATTGTGGAGGACATCACTATTGGAAAGCCACTGCAAACAAGATCTTGAGAGCTGGCTATTTTTGGCCAACTATGTTTAGAGATATCTATAAAAAGATAGCCACATGCCATGAATGTCAAGTGTTTGAAGGAAAGAGAAAGCTTATGCCAATGCCCTTGGTTCCTATTTATGTTGAAGCACCTTTCCAGCAGTGGGGATTAGACTTTATAGGGGAAATACATCCTCCTTCATCAGGACAGCATCGCTGGATTCTCACAGCCACCGATTACTTTACAAAATGGATAGAGGCAATACCCACAAGGCAAGCAAATGATTCAGTGATTATTTCTTTCTTAGAAAACAATATATTATCAAGATTTGGTTGCCCAATCAAGATCATTACAGACAATGCTCAAGCTTTCAAGTCCAAAAGAATGATTAATTTTTGTCATCAGTATCACATTTCCCTTGGACATTCCACTACCTATTATCCACAGGGAAATGGTTTGGCTGAGTCATCAAACAAGAGCCTTGTGAGAAACATTAAGAAGCTGCTGTAAGAAAATAAAAAAGCTTGGCATTTGAAACTGAAATATGCTTTGTGGGCTGATCGGATTTGCACAAAGAGGCCCATTGGAACATCACCATATGAGCTAGTATATGGGGCAGAGGCTATATTTCCCACATCCCTCGGGGTACCAGTAATGAAGCTGATTCAAGGATTAGAAGAAGAACCAAATGCTATACAACGAAGGATCAATCAGCTAATAGCTTTGCAGGAGAAAAGAAATGAGGTGTTTGACAATCATCAACAAAACCAGAACAGGATCAAGAGAGCATTCGACAAAAAGATCAAAGAAGTTACATTTCAGATTCATGATAAAGTCTTGAAATGGGAAGCTAGAATTGAAGAGAAAGGTAAACATGGTAAATTCGAAAATTTGTGGAAAGGGCCATATCAAATTTCTGCTTTCCATGGGAATAACACCTACATTCTACAAGAGATTGATGGAACACCATATGCTGGAGGACCTGTTAATGGCAGGTTCCTAAAGCATTACAATTGATTGAATTTCTGCCAAGTATCTCACAAACATTGTATATAACCGTTTTATTAGTCTTTCTTTGTTGCAAATAAATGACAAGCTGAACAGGAAGCTCAAGCCCGAGGTGAAGGCTCACAAAGCTAGAAAGGGATGCTTGTCAATTCTGTTTACGTTTTCATAAATTGGACAAAGCACTGGACCTGCGAGTTCTTAGTGTACTACAGGAGCACACTATCCCAAGTGGAGCCACTGTTATCACTTAGAACTCAAAATCTGATGTATATAAGTTTCTATCTTAGCCCGATGACAAAGATCCTTGTTAGTTTAATTTCATTTTAATTTTATTCCCCTAGGATTTTGAGTTTTAAAGAGTTTCTTAACTCAAGTCATTCTCAACTCCCATTGGTTCTCCTCCACCCATCAGTGTTCTATAGCCATATCTTGTCTTATCCGAGTCACCATGTCTTTTAGTAATTTCCCAGCATAATTCCCATTCGGCAGTTTCGCAGCGCAATCATGATTAAGCAGTTTTGCAGCGCATCATGATTAAGCAGTTTCGCAGCGCATCATTAAAATTTAAAACTAACAGCGCTGCGAAATCATGTATTCGTACTTCCGCAGCGAATCTTTCCCGAAATATCAAGTCCGTTAGGTGAGTCAGCAGCCATGTCTTCTCATGTCAGTTCAAATATCTCTCCTATCACGTTTTAACGCTCATTGCCACCATCACCACCACTAGACCTGTTGATACGCATGTATTATCATTCCCAAGAAACTGCACCGTGCATAAGCCTTAATGATGGCCGTAAGTCTTGCATGAATGAAAAATCTACAAGATTATGTCTTGAAAGGTTTTAAGTGGAAAGATTCAAAATTCAAGCGAGGCTGATAATCAAGCGAGGCTGAATTCAAAAAGAAGCTGAATCACAATTCCAACTGGAGCTGATAGTCTTTGTGTGCGAAGATTCGGAAGAACCCATGGAGAAAAAAGAGCACAGATCCGGTAAACCTCTAAGGACTGAACCCGAGGGCCTGGATATAACGCTGAGAGATGAAGGGGTGAAGAAAGCGTTTAAAAATGCCGGGTGCTGGAACGTTTGCAAAAAGTTACAAGGAGGGCATGCGCAGGTAACTAAAGAATTTGCACTAAACTTCACTGGTTTAAATTCAAAGGTAGCCATGCTAGAAATGCAGGTTTCTCCAGAAGCAATATCTGTTGTGACAGAGATCCCAAGAGGACAAGAGGAGTGGTTTAAAAATTTCAAGTTTGACATGAATCCTTGTAAGGAGTTTTTAAAGGATGCATATGTAAATGAAGATTTGAGTAGGGGAGTGCCCACATACATAAATATTTGACTTGTGAAGGAAGGTATAATAAGGTTTATTCTTACCATTTCAAGCTGCTTTTGCATTTCACTGGGAAAATCTCCATAGACCTACCTTTTTATTTGTTCCGTAGCTTGAGCAAGATGTGTGATAAGGTACAGCTGAGAAAAGAGGATTCTGAAACCTCTTTGTTTCATCATGGTTTGATCAAGCTGCTGGTTTTAGATAGCCTCCAAAAGATAGGCAGAGACTAGAATTCTTTTATTTTTATGGCTGGATTCCAAAGCAAGACTGGCCTCACTCCATAACCGGCCAGAGATTTCACAATAGCTGAGCTCCAAAAAGAGGCAAGAGCCAAAAGGGTTCCAAAGTCACAGCTAAGAAAACCAGTGAAGCCTCTCATCATACAAGATCAACCTCAGCAAATAACTAAGGAAAGGGCTCAGGGTAAAAAGATTGTACCCGAAACAAGCACATCTGAAGCAGTTTCAAGGGTAAGAACAAGAAGTCAAATAAATAAGGAAAAAGGTAAAGTTGTAGCAGTTGAAGAGAGCCCAGTGTCCAAGGCAAATCTGAATGATTTATTACAGGCCATTGAATTCGAGCAGTCTCTACCAGTCCAAATTGAATTGATGCAGTCAGAGCAAGAAGGTACCAAGAAATCCAAGGCTTCAAAAAGGTTGAAATTTGATAAGCCAGCTGAAGAATTCATTTTTAAACCTAGAAGACCTATGACAAGGAGGTTCCAACAAGTACAGGAAGCACTGCCGAGAACAGAGGAAACAGGGGAAGGAACACAAAAAGACATGGGCAAAACAGTCATTGCATCTCAAGAAGATAATATAGCAGCCATACAGAGACAATTAGAGTCAGCCAAGTATGAGATTGCTAAATTGAAGAAGGCCGCTAGAAAGCATGCAACTATACATGCAAAATATTATAAAACCTTATGGGAAGGAAATGAAGCTGTAAAAGCTCAGTTGAATTCAGTGGTTGATGGCCATGCACAATTTCACACCTGGACAGTACCAGCAATCAAGGAAGCTAAGTATATCAGAAGGATTAATATGCAACTGAGAGCTGGGAATAGAGCTATGAGGAAACAAATTGAAGATTTGAAGACACAGCTGAACCGGCTGCCTGCTAAATGAGTTTTTCACTTCAAGTAAGGTTTTGTTTCAAATTTTTGACAAATTTGCTTAATCTTATTTCTCTGAGGAAATATAAATCCCTGTTCAACATGTGGAAAGTCGAAGGGAGTTTTTTGGCAATCAAATACTCAGTTGATAAAGATCTCGAGTCAAAGGCAAACTGTTTCAAAAAATTCAGCAGTTTCGTAGCGCGCTACGAAACTGCTGAAGATGTTGTTTTTAACGCAAATCAAGTATTTTGAATTAGAAGCGGGAATTTTGAAAGGGAAACGGCTAAAGGGTGTACAGGACATCAGCTGGAGCAAACAACAGCCAATCAGGTCAAGACAGATGGATGTTTAAAAGGATTGAATATTCAAATCCAATTTTGAATTTTTGTCACAAAGCTCCTTTATCACTGTTCAAAATATATCAAACGATTTGCCTGCAAGGAATTTTTGCCTGTACACATGTTCATGAAAAGAGCTTACAACGCATCAAGGACGTGGCAGTCTTCCACATCTTGGGTAATTAAAAGCTAAAGAACATGCTTATGTGCATTCGAAGATTTTGGAAAAAACTGAAGCCGAGAAGCAAGGGTAACCTCCAAATATCTCTGAGCAGTTAAAAAGTTTCAACATTCCAGGTCAACATGGGGCATTAAATACCCATCTCAGCCATTTCAGCCAAACTGAAAAAGGACCAGGTGTCAAAGAATGAGGAGAAGCCATCATGCATACAATATGGAGTTAGAGTCATAGTAGATTTAGAACTCTAAAAAAGCTCCAGTCAGCGCTTTATTGTATTTATTAGTTAATTAAATAGTTGATAGGTGTCATTAGAGGTAGTTATCGAATTCCCCTCATGCTGGAGGAGGAATCTCGATTAGTTAGAATAAGAATTCTATATATAGCTGAAACAGCAATGTAATGAGGGTTGGAAAACTTTATAACAGAGCATTGTATTTGGCTTATGTAAAGACAGAATTTCAGTAATATAATTTGGCTTTACTTCTCAGGATTCATGAAGGATTTCTATGTTCAGAATGTGTGATCTTGTCCTTTCCTAAGTTTTTTTACAGTTTTATAAATGTATAATCACTCAGAATTCACTGATTGTGCTCTGATTTCCTGTATGCATTTATAAACTGTGCTTTCATATGAGTTATGTTCTGGATTTTCAAATGCTGAATGCCCTGACTTCTATGTAAAGTCAAGATCCTTGTTTATTGAGGTGTTGTTGACTCCATAGGCCCAATGGAAACTTGTTTAATGTTTTTCCAGTAGCTATATTAGTCACAGTTATTTCACAAAGAGTTAGCCATCTTATCTTAATCCAAATCATTAACCCATCTAGAGAGAGCCCTCTCAGGTTGAGGAGGCTAAGCCTCAACCTAAAGTAGGTTTGAAACAGTTACTTGAAGTCTTCCTGGTCTGTAGCCTTCCAGGGCTTGATTTTGAGATAACAACAAGCATATGCTATCTCCTTCAAGCTTGTGATAAAAATAATTGGGGTACTCACTAGAAATAGTGGGGAAAAAATAAAAATGAAACATCCTTTGTATAGGAAGCATGTTTCTCTTGAACATGACACTCTTTTGCTTTCATGTTGGGTTTTGGATATCCTCACTCAGTCACTTGTCCTCCTAGGTTTGGGTGATCCATTTTTTCCTCTCATTTGACTATTCAATTTTGTCATCATGACCTTTAGTCCTATGTTTGAGTCAAATGCTACCACACTCTAGAGTCGTGTCACCAATGTTTAAGAGAAGTCATATATATGGTTATTTACCTATAAATTGTTTAACCCATTGTTACAGTCTTGGATCTTATTCATTTCATTCCACTTTATTCCTTGTTTTGTGTCAATGATAGGGGACTCATCATTTCCCTCCTTCGATGGGTCGCTTCCTGTCAAATTTAGCTCATTATCTAGGAAGATGACTTAGAAACTCCCTTTCAATACCTTAGAGCTTACATGCCTTAATGACAAGTTCTTCACATTCAATGACAGGTCTTCATCATTGGACTTCGATTAGATGATTCCAGGATTGTTCAACTTCAACTTCATTATCACATTCACATATTGTACTGTCGTACCTTGATAACCATTGTCATTATTGGTGGTTTATCTCATACCTGTTAATGATCAACATCATTGGCCAGTAATCAGGTAGTTTTCTAGCATGTCTGACTTCAACACATTTATTCGCATGTTAGAATTCATACATTGATCAGGTCGAGATGGAGCACAAGATCTTGAGTCTTGTATGATGACTCAAGTTGCATGGAGCTATATATTATTCATGATTACACACATGTTTCCGCTATATAGATGGTTGTGACCATACCGTTGGACTTTACATTTATGATGATCCTTTTATATCGGATGACTGTGTCCATACCTTGGATATTATATTCTCATATGATCCTTCTCATTTAGATGGTTGTGCCCATACCATGGATCTTTTCATATAGTCCTTATCATCCGGATGGTTGCATTCATACCATGGATTCATGATATAAAATATGCATATGTATATGCATCCTTGATTTGCAAGTCTCTTGAAAGTGTTTTTCCTCGTCCTTGCAAAATCTCATAAAGCATCTCAACCATCCCTCCTTGTTCTACCTTCATGGTTTAGGGGTCATTTGTTACATAATATTTTTTCAAACCTCCTGCACTTCCCTATGACATACCTCGAAGTGCCCAAAACATGACCATTATGCAGTGTACTCATTCATATATGCAACTTAGATCCTTCCTAAGACATTGATTGGAAAATTCCTTGAGCTTTCCCTGAAAGAAATAAGTCTAAAACCCTAATTTGAGAATCGTCATGCTTATGAGACTAAAAACAACGATGATCGTCTATTACACTCCACTTGACCCATGATGGCATCACTCTGTTCACTTGTATACCTACGATGATCCCAAAAAGGAAACTTTCCTAAAGAGGATGAGAAGCTTCGTGATCTAGAAGATTCTAGAGCAGCGAGCCGGAGGTTGTTAGGCATAGATGAGGTCAAATTCTCCCAACTTGGCCTCTTTGTATTATCCCTATGAGCTACCTCCTTGAGATAAGGGCTTGCTCCTATCTTTGGATAGATCCTAACTCCCTTTATGAGTATATATTCATCCTCTCCCATTCCCAAATGGTTGGTCTATGTCTATTTGCACCCTTATGCTAAGATTGTGCCTATATGGTACTCATTTGGCTTGGAGAAGGAGTGCTTGGAGAGCTTAGATTGGACTTGGATATTCATTCAAGGAGAGCCTATCAACATCAATGCTTGGTTGTATGATTCCCCTTATTTTCTATTAATATACAACTGTTGTTTCATTTTCCCTAAATGTCTATCCTCATGTATCATTCAGCTTAACATTCCTTGATTGGTTAAGTAGGTTGCTTTGGAATATGCTATTTGTATTTTCATGCCTGGTTGTGTCTTGATCTCTTATGCAGATGCATAAACATTGAGACTAGTAGGAACGAGCCCATGATGCAAGTGATTCAAGGTCTTCAACAAAGGAGATCGAAATAGTATCAGAATGAGGTAGGCCATCTTCCTCATTTCTCTTTTCAATTGTAACTCAGGAAAGTGTCTGGTAGATTATCACTTCGGTTGCTAGACCCACTCATTGGGCTACAGGGATCATCTCTGTCTATAGAGAGCATTTATCTAGACAACACCTATGATTTCATTAGACTTGTTGCAAGTGTATTTTGTTGAGTAAGGAGCACTTACTTGATTTCCTTAAGTTGGTTCCTTGTCTCGTTCATCGTGGCATCCTTACTCATGTCAGACTTTAATCAAAACTTGCCTTTTATTACATTTATGTAGTGGTTTCATTTAGTCCTATGATGGAATCATAGTTGTGTCTTGGTTATGAAGGTATTAGACCAAGGTTTTAGTTCTGTGGATGCATCCCTAAAACATTTCATCTTCGACTAATTATATTACACTAAAACTTCACTGAAATGAATATAGTATTGCATCAAATTGAGGTCACTTAATTCCACTGAAATTCATCTCTGAAATATATAGCAAATTTATATCTTTGTTTGAGCTTTACCTAAATTTCCATACTATTCCATCACCGAAAATGCTACTAACCCATTCTAGAAAATATATGAACTTGCTAAATCAGCAACGTTCTATTCCTTAGATCACCAAAATCTTCTCTCGGTGGTGGTATTGAAACAATGGTTGCACCTTAATAAGAATTTACCAAAATGATTCTAGATTTAATGTGGAGTGAGGTGTACCCTCCTTCTAAACTTGGCTTGAGATTCAATACAAAACCTTCCTCAAATATTGTATAAGTGGTCTTCAAAATTCCTTTGACTTTGACCATGGCTCAGATACCATGTTGGAAAATTGAAGTAGTTGGTAGTTAAATGATTTCCCTTATTAATGACATTATCTTGTGAAGTTTTCATTATTATGATTAGTTCTTTCAATTTATCGTTTCTTATCATAAATACTAATGCCAAGAAAAGAATAAAAGAGTACACAAGATGTAGGCACGCTACCAGGGAAAACGCCCACTCTTTTGGGAAAACCTAGTCAAATTTCTTCCTTCAGTAGATTCAAGATGAGACAACCAAAACCATTACAATCTAGACCCAAGACATCCTCCATCAAGTCATCCTTGTAACTGTGAGAGAACCAATTCCTTATCACTATGATAGCAACGAAATCATCTCATTGTGAGACCCTATCACTTTGGCGGCACCAAAACCTTCTTTGCGACATCTAAACCTTATCATTGTAGTAACACCAAAAACATATAGTAATAGCATCGAATTGTGGTTACCGAGATCATCCCTGTGCCTAATCTGTGCTCTATTATGACACTGAAACATCCTCCTCATAATTTGAAGTGCTCACTATGATGTCACTGAAACTGTCAAAAGAACAAGCTTTCTCACTATGCTCACATCAAATTCTTCTCATTGTATTTGCACCAAAATCTACACTACCATATTGTGATATCCGAACTACAATTTCAGAGATAATCCAAACCTTTTTTTGAGATATATATGATCTTATTTTCTTCTTTGTGGATTGAGGTATATGCTAGTATATATAGTAGTTTTTCCATAATAAAAGTGCCGACATTACTTCATGAACATATGTGTCTACATTTATGATGAGGTCGACTTGAGTTCAGTTAGATGTAGCTGACTTGATGATGATCTTATTGAAGTTAATAGAAGGAGACTTGATGGAGGAGTCTTTGAACAATAAACAAATTGAATTTGACCCATATAAATAATCCTAAATCCTATAATGGAGGATTGACCTATAACAATTGACCCAAGCATGAAACACACGCTTTAATAAGTCAACTAAATCAATAATAAAATTATTTTTTCTTTATTTTGACAAGTACATTACAAGATGACTCAAATAAAATTAATGAAGACTGAACCTAGTTACATTTTCCAATAGAATATACTCCTCCAAAAACGCTTATTAATGCAAAAATAATATGAAGAAACAAGTGAAAACCATTCCCTCTTTATAAGTGAAATGACCTAGAATCAATGCACGATTAGTCACTAAAATCTTCTTTCTGAAAATGTTTGAGATGTAACAATTCACATCTCAACTGGAAGGATCAATTTTGCAACAGAAGGGTAGAGGTAGTGAGTTGTGACAAAACCTAAAATAGATATTTGTGGTGGATATTTTCAGCCTAAAACCTTCAGATTGGTGCATGACATTGTTATCATCACTTGCCTAAAAAACATAAGCATGTAATCAGATAAAGGATCACCAAAACTAACATAAATTCAAAATTCTCTAAGATAGTTGATATATACAAGGGATCAATGTTGACAAATGGAAACAAGAAATTCCAATTTAATTTGTCCTTGAATTAAAATGAGATTTAAAATCGAATTATATTCTCATAGCAATTTGTAAATAGTTAATTAAGTTTAATTGACTTAATTAGCTTAGGAATTTTGAGTTGGAAGTCTTTCTGTAGTCACGTATACATTCTCCTTAAATTTTAGCTATACATTCTCCTTAAATTTTAGCGGTCCAAGATGAGTTTATTTGAGTTGTAATTAGATAACTCAGTTTCACTGAGTTATAGTCAGATAAACTAGTTCTAACTGTTTGTGGAACTAGTAGAGGATTAGTAGTGAGTTGGTACACTGGTGCGTCCTCAGGTGCTACTCCAGTAAACTAAAGATTCCCTAATGAGAAACTCATGGATTTCAATTCAGAGAAAGACCCAGTTGAGACTAGAGTGGAGGGACAGTGTACTATCAGTTGTATGAGTTTTCGAGTTGGATAGATCATGCATGCAATCAGTTATGGACCTAAGTTTGGATTTCACAGCTTTGGAAGCGTGATTTCCCAATTAATATGGGTTTATCCTCTCGGGAATTGCACAAGGAAATAGGGGCTTAACTAACAGTAGAAATTGGATAACTGTTGTTCAATGCAGGCTTGTGAGGCAGAGAGTTGATCATACTTGTGAGGAATTGTTCTTATGAGAGCAAGATTTGTATTATCACTCAAATTTAATATTAATGCAATAGATAGTCATGGTTTTGAGCAGTGGCTTTCCCCAGAGAAATAATTATGTTATGTGTCATTGATGTTCTTCCTCTTGTTGCTTATTGTTTTCATCAATCATTGGTTTTCGTTGTTTGAGAGTAGAGTAGATTCTTGCCTTGTGTTTTAGTAAATTACATGAGCTGTGAATCTACAGGAAAATATACATGGTATTAGAGCATGATTTGTCTAGAAATATACATGGTATCGGAGCTGAATACAATATACTAGAGGATATTTCTAAGTTTTGAGTTTTGGGTTACAGGTGAAATTCGAATTTGCAATATATACTTGAAGATTGACAGATGGCGTTCTATGTTTTGTGTCTCGAGTATGCCTTGGAAGGAAGCTCGGATTATGTAGACTAGAAGGACGAAATGGAGGTTGTGCTAGAGGATCATGGCTTTAAGGAATTCATTGATCAAGGTATTCCTAAGACAACAACATTGGATGCATAGAATCTGGTTGAATAGAAGAAGTGTGTTGCGAAGGTGCGACAAATAATCCTTGAGGGAGTTTGATACCACAATGTCTCAAGTCTCCATGGGAAGGAAACTCCATATCGTATGTGGAAAGCATTGAAAAACCTATTCTAGAACATAAACGACGATAGGAAGTTGGCACTGAAAGACAAACTTTGAAAAATAAAGATGGAGAAAGGCAAGGCCATTCCAAAATACTTAAACAAGTTCACTCACTGTCATGATGAGCTTGGAACTATTGGAATAACCATTTCTGAGGATGATATGGTGAGCTTAGATCTCCTAGGTCTTCCCAAGAACTGGAATAGCTATAATGACTCTTTCAATGGGAGGGAGAAGCTGCGATATTGGGAATGACTAGGGTCAGATTTGAGGTAGGAGGAGATCAGAAGGAACACTAGAGATGGTTCCTCCTAAAACACTCATGATGAGGAAAATTGTTCCTTCACGAGTAAGGTAAGGAAAGGGAAAGGTAAGGCATCCCATTCCAAATCGAATTCTTGCCATGGAGGTAAGAAGAAATACTTGATGAAATTTAAGTGATTTAATTGCCATGATCTGGGCCATTTTGCTACAAAATATCCACTCAATAAGTCCAAGAAGAAGTCCTAAGGAGGAGTGGAGCATGAGGCTTTTGCCTCTCAATTCGAATTGGACTTTACTCTCATTGCATGGATGGCGTCATCAATGATGGGTAGTGTATGGTATCTTGACAGTGGAGCTTCGTTCCACATGAATGGTGACAAGGAATTGTTCAGTGACCTGGAGGAGAAATATCTCTAGATGCATATCAAGATGGGTGAAGATGGGAGTTATAGTTCTACTAGATTTGGCACAGCTACTTTTCACAGGGAAGAGGGAACTCCTCTCACCTTGAGGGAGTTTATGTATGTCCTCGGGTTGAAGAAGAACTTAGTATCAGTCGCCATGCTTGAGGATAGAGGCTGTGATGTGATTTTCGCGAAAGGAAAGAAGTTCCTTTGACACATAGTTGGGTCAAGTAAAGAAGATAGGGATCTGAGTTAATAATCTCTATAAGATGGAGGTAGAGGATTTTTCTTCTTTGAGAATAAAAGCAAAGAAGGTGTAGAGTTGAGACGTTGGCAAGTTGTGGCATAGGATATTCGGTCACTTGCATCATGGGGCTTTGAAATCATGTAACAGATCTCTACTAGCCTTCCCCAAGGTATGCTAGAGAATGTTGATACATGCAAGGGGTGTACTTTGGGAAAATACACCAAGGCTTCCTTTCATGACATAGACAGTTGAGTAGAGGCGATTTTAGAGTGAGCTCATTCAGATGTGTGTGGACCATTCTCGATAGCATCCATGGATAAACACAGGTATTATGTTATATTTGTTAACGAATTTTCTCGTAAATGATGGATATTTTTCATGCAGAAGAAGGATCAAACTTTCACAAAGTTTTATGAATTGAAAGCATTGGCTGAGAAAGAGTCTGGCAAGAAGGTTAAATCTTTTAGGAGTGATAATGGTGGTGAGTATGTCTCAAATGAGTTTAAGAAATTCTATGCAATAGAAGAGATTAAATGGGAGTTGACGGCACCCCATAACCCACAACAAAATGGGGTGACCAAGAAGAAGAACATAAGCATTGTAGGGGTAGCACGGGCAATGTTGCATGATCAGGGCATACCATTACACTTGTGGGTTTAGGCATGCAACACAATGGTTTATTTGCAGAACCATAGTTCGCATCGGATACTTGGTACAAAGACACGATAGGAGGCTTATTATGGTAAGAGGCCAGATGTTGGTCACTTCAGGATTTTTGGGTCATAAATGTATTTCCATGTGACCAAAGATGCATGGAAGAAGCTTGAGATGACAGCAGAGTTGGGGATATTGGTGGGGTACACTGATACACCTCACAACTATCATGTGTACTTGTCAACCAACAGGATGACAGTGGTTTGCAGGGATGTCAGATTTGATGAGGAGAAGGACATGCGAGTTTCCCTTGAGAGGTAGCTTGAGCTACATGCGTTTGAGGAGATCTTATCATCTAAGGTTGATGAGAGTCAGATCAATGTGGAAAAACCACATGTAGAGGAACTAGGAGTGGAGGAAACCACTAAGGCAGAGTCTTCCATAGATGGGAGAAAGCACACCATAGAGGCTGACAGGTTATTGCATGATGCACGGGAGAATGTGGGAGCACCCACATCTCAGCACAGCAAAGGAGGTCACCAGATAGGTTCATTGGATACATGGCTCTAATGAGTGGATGTTTTGAGACAGAGTCATCTTCCTTTGAGGAGGTAGTGTAGTAACTGGTTTGGTTTGATGCCATGGTGGAGGAGTATGACTCCATAGTTTGTAAAAGTGTTTGGGATGTGGTCTCGCAACTAGAGGACAAGTCAGTGGTATGCTCCTGATGGCTTTACAAGGTAAAGCAAGGTACATATGGTAGTGTTGAGAAGCATAAGGTGAGGTTTGTGGCCCATGGATTTTCATAGGTAGATGGGATAGACTATGATGAGTTATTTACTCCTGTTGCAAGGTACTTATCGATCTGATCTATATTGGCACTATCAGTGTAGATGGGTTGGAAGATACATCAAATGGATGTAAAGACAATCTACCCTAATGGCATGATTGGGAAGAGGTGTACATAGAGCAGCTTGAAGGTTTTGAGACCTTCGACCGTGAGTCGCATGTGTGCCGACTCAAGAGGGAATTGTATGGGCTGAAGCAAGAACCCCATTCTTTGTGCAATAGGATCGATATCTACTTCATCGAGTTGGGATTCACCAAGGGTGAAGCAGATGTGAACCTGTACCACATAGTGGTGGAAGGTAAATTGTTGATCATTGTGTTATATGCCGACAATTTGATTTTGACAATTGATGATCAGTTCATCAAGTCTTGCAAGGAGGACCTTGTAAGAGAGTTTGAGATGAAGGAAATGGGGCTCATGCATTACTTTTTTGGGCATGGAAGTATGGCAGGGTGATGGGGAACTATTTGTGTCTCAAGGAAAGTATGCCAACGAGATATTTAGGAGGTTCTGCATGGAGAGAAGAAAACCCATGGAGACTTCTCTAGTATTTAACTCGAGGAAGGCGGATGCTACTTCAGGGGAAGTAATGGAAGTTATTGTTTATAGGCAGCTTGTGGTTCACTCATGTATTTTGTGAACACACAATTGGATATGTGATATGCAGTTAACCAACATAGTCAAGTGATGGTTAGGCCTACCAAGTTGTATTGGAAGGCGGAAAATCATGTGTTGAGATACCTCAGGGGCACTACTCATTATGGATTGTGGTATAGATAGATAGACGGAGTGAAGCTTCAAGGCATCGTCGATGCAGATTTGACGGGGAATCCATCCAACAAGAAGAGCACATTAGGAGGGATATTGAGTATTGGGTCAATGGTAGTTTCTTGGTACATCAGAAAATAGAGATTGGCTGCACTTAGGTTGGTAGAGGTAGAGTACATGGATGCAAGTCAGGCAGCATGTGAGGCCATCTGGATGAGGAAGATTTTGGTTGGCATTTTTGGTCAGCAAAAGGATCCAACTGTGGTTTAATGCAATAATAAAAGTTGTATCAAACTCTCTAAAATCCATTTTTTCATGATCGGTCCAAGCATATTGATATCCGATATCATCATCTTTGAAATTGTGCATATTTGTGGATTATGTTGTTGGAGTATGTTCCCATGGGGGAACAAGATGCTGACATTTTGACAAAGGCATTATTAAGATGTAAATTTGAGTTTCACAGAGACATGATCAGGGTAGTTGATAATCCCTTTATTGTTCATAGGGAGTGCTGAGAAATGGCAACAAGAAATTTCAGTTTAATTTATCCTTGAATTAAATAGAGAATTAAAATCGAATTCTATTCTCATAGAAACTTGTAAATAGTTAATTAAGTTTAATTAACATAACTAGATTAGGAATTTCAAGTTGGAAGTCTTTATGTAGTCATGTATATGTTATCCCTAAATTTTAGGGGTCCAAGATGAGTTTATTTGGGTTGTAATTAGATAACTCAGTTTGATTGAGTTATGGTTAGTTAAACTAGTTCTAACTGTATGTGGAAGTAGTAGAGGATTATTAGTGAGTTGTTGCATTGGTGCATCCTCAGGTGCTACTCCAACTAACTGAAGATTCCCTCATGAGAAACTCATGCATGTCAATTTAGAGAAAGACCCAGTTGAGACTAGAGTGCAGGGACATTGTACTATTAGTTGTATGATTTTCCAATTTGTATAGATCATCCATGCAATCAGTTATAGACCTAACTTTGGATTGCACAATTTTGGAAGCACGATTTCCCAATTAAATATGGGTTATTCCTCTTGGGAATTGCACAGGTAAATAGGGCTCAACAGCCAGAATAAATTGGCTAAGTGTTGTTCAGTGCGTGCTTGTGAGGCAGAGAGTTGATCATACTTGTGCGGAATTGTTCTTGTGAGAACAAGCTCTGTATTATCACTCAGATTTATGATTAATGCAATAGATAGTCGGGGTTTTGAGCACTAGTTTTCCCCATAGAAACAATTGTGTTATGTGGCATTGATGTTTTTCATCTTGCTAATTATTATTTTCATCGATCATTGATTTCTGCAATTTGAGAGTAGAGTAGATTCTAGTCTTGTGTTTTAGGAAATAACATGAGCTGTGAATCTACATGAAAATATACATGGTATCAAACATGATTTGTAGAAAAATTTACAATCAAAATGTAAAATTGTTAATCATCATGCACCACAAAATAAGAGTTACTTATATTTGGGCGACTATTAATCCATCATCACATTCCAGATACAGTACAAAAGAATATCCATGCAGCGTCAGTTGAAAGATGGTGATTAATTGAAATAATAGTATTCAGTGATGGACTAACATGTTTTCTTCATCTTTAGCTGCACCACGATAATAGAAATATAAATCCGAACAAAAACATTCACAACCAAAAATGCCTCAAAACACAAAATTACAAGATAGAATATCAATCCCAACAATCATACATACATAAGCGAGTCAATTGCAGGCTTAAACAATAGACCAATAAATGTGAGCAGTTAAATAGTAACAGTAGAAGCCCAAAGCCAATCTGTGTGGCAAGACCTCTAAGCTTTCAATGTTGGCCTTGTTTATGAGATGCCTTATCATTGCTTTCGCTCCGACATCAGATACCAAAGGAGACCTACATAATGTAGCTTTGGCATTTTAGATTACATTTCTGCCATCAACCAAGAGTGTTTATTTGCTTTCAATTTCCTCTTCTGCCACATTACCGATGATGAGAGGGATCAAACCTATTAAAATTGAATTAAGAAAATAATATGTAACATTTTCTAACATCTCCTCATGCTACAGATGCAGTAGAGATGTAGATATGCTTCTCAGAAGAAATATATTTGGGGCATATTCACCCCAAATTTAATCTCGCTCATCCAATTTTTTCTATAAAAAAAGGTCAACGAACCTCCTTCCACCTTGAAATAGGAATCCTTTGGCTAATAATAATATATTTCTTTTATTTCTTTTAATTTGGTTGTTATAAACAATGTCAATGGATAGAAAAGTCCACCACCTTGTTACTTCCTGTCACATTTAGGAAATAAATGGCATGGCTATCTCACCCCCTGCACTCACACATGTAAATCATCTTTAAATCCCTTTGAATTAAGATGACATCTCTCATTCATATTGTGATATCTTGACCCTTTTGTCATGGCTCCATGTTTTTCTGCAACTTCAGTGGCGTTTACGAACGATGGGTGGGATATTTCCACTGCGTCGCTAGCTTTGTGGACATTCTAGTGCATGGAGGTACTAGTCCCCCAGAGGTTGGCCTTCATGGTACACTCTATGACAACAAATCCATCTTGTTGTTGGGAGTTAATTGTAGTCATAGTGAGCCCTTGGATTTTGGAAGTGAATGAAGCTGGGGTCTAATCAAGAATGGGCAGTATCTTGAGAAGAAGCATGTCTTTCCTACAGTAGCTCAATCCCTAGTGGGAAGACATTTATGCAATAAATCTTTGTATTTCCAATCTTTGAAGAAATTTTCGCCTGTTTATATTTGCATGGTGGAATTTGGTTTTCAGTTTGCAAATCATCTCGGTGGTGAGGAAACTAATTGGCATGCCCAAGGTTTTATGGTTGATTGACCCTTCTTAGAGCTATCCTTTGTAAGCCCCCCCTTTTCCATTGTTATCTAATAGCATCCCTAGGCTAGCCTTGAAGCAAACAATGAACTTTCTTATGACTTTGTCCTAGTTTCTTTCCATTTTCCTCACTAGTCTTCCCCTCTACAAGGGGTTTCTTTCGCTAGGCTTACCTTTCCTTTGAGTTTTATGCCCCTTCAGCATATGCACCCTCGCCAATGGTTTTGTGATAGAGGCCCTTAGGGAAGACCTTGGGCGCAAACACGAGTTTAAATATCTATGGCTATCTTCCATTCCTTCACTATGCTTGAAATCTAAGAGGAAATTCACAAGTTAGAAGCCTTAACCACTAATGGTTACCAAGCCCACTCCGACTTTGAAATCCAAATTGAATTAGCTAGTTGTTTCCTTAACCCTGGCCATACCAGGGTAAGGCAAAGTTAATACATCAATTCCATCAAATTCTATTGGCAAATGAAGAAGCTCCTGGATAGGATACTTAAAGAAAAGTGTGAGGAAGAAAATGAAATCATAGCATGCCTTAACGAAATGTGACGAGTCTAATGGCACCTCTACTCTTGCTCAGCCAACTTCACTACTCACATGGCGAACATAGAAGGTCATCTACAATGCGACCTCAAGACTCCATCTCCAACAGGCACAACCACCTAGGATTCAACCCAAGTAACATACTATGATGATTGATATTTTTCCTGACATTTTGGCTTATGTTTTTTACTTTTAGTAAATTAGTTTCTTCTAGAAGATGTTTAGCTAGCTATAACTGGAAATTGTTATTTTGTATTTCTGTCCTAGTGTATGTCAGAAAATTAGATGGAAGCTAGTAATATTTCTGGATGGTTTTGGATGATAAACTATAGATTTCATTATCTGTAGATCTACTTTCCCTTGTGGCAAATCACAACCATGTTCTTGCCTGACAATGAAGCTTGATTTTGTATGGGAGTTGTTTTGAGACAATAGAAAATTTAGCGAACATATATATAATTGAACTTGATAATTATATGATAAATATTGGATTAGACATATGAAATAGTGTATTTTATTCAAATTTTCCATATACTTTCATTTTCATCTTCACTTAGTAGGTTAAACGTATTATAATAATATGTTTTATCCTAGGAGTATTAGGTGATAATGGGATTTTTTCCCCTCAAGAAATTGTGTTTATTCTTTTTCCTTGGGGCTTGGGGCATGCTTCCAACAACTAAGCTTAGTTTTACACTCTCTTGCAAGGAGCAAAATTGAGTTCCTTATTGAATCCTTTCTCACATATTATCTTGAGTGAGCCATTGTTAATAATGAATTACATTTCCCTAGGTAACCAACTTGGCTTCAATTTCCCAAAAAATCATTGTGGAGCTTGCATAGTTTTCCATAGTTATGTTTTACCATGTACGCAAAGCCCTAAACTTGAGAGATGATGAATTGTAATATTAGGAAATTTTTCATTTAAGTCAAATTAGGAAATCTCACATAGGTAATGCCATGAGCTCATTATGGTCAACACTTGTCATGCATGGGTTGCAACATATTGCTACATGATGTAATCCGGTACAATAATGTTTAGACTCTCAAAGGGTAGCTTCCACATCATAGGTTCTATCATGTGTTTTCCACATCATCGGTTCTATATGTGTTCTTGTGTAGTAGGGAATGAAGTACACAGTATAAGCACATTCACTCCAAATTTGTCAGGATGACTTCATTTATGGATAAGTAGATGGTGCCCCTCTCAAGGTTGATAGTATGAATTTTTGTGGTGCATTTCAATATCACCTTCTTAACTGCTTTTGTTGTTCAATATTTTATTTTCTTGACAACATTATTCTCAGAAATCCCTCTCATATGCCAATTTGAGCTAAATGATTTGAGGATGCATTGCACTATCTACAAGTTAGAAAAGACAATTGACAACACAAGTGGCCTCTTTTGTTCACATATTAATCCAACATTAGTGAATGAAATAAGCTAGATACATAGATAAACTCTATCTTCCTATCCCTCCCTAGTGTCACTGTCTTGTTTCCTATGTGTATTCGACCTCCTACTGATATGTTTCTTGGCGCTATCCTCTCTAGAATTTGAATGATGAAGCATAAGAGGAAAGGGATAGGCATGTAACTCAACTCACTCTCTATGATATTGATTCCACTTATTAGCAAGCATGTATGTATTTTATGATACACACAATTTTGGAGGTTCATTTCGGAATCTATAATTATCATCGCTAAATCAGACGAGAGAATTGCATTTTCTTATTTTTGTTTCATTAAGCGAGCTCTTCTTGATCCACGTTGATTTTGGATCATGTTATGTTCAATATACGTTCATGTAGCAAGCTCCGGATGCATGTTTTTATGAATAAAATTTGTCCACTTCCGATTGAAAAACTAAATAGCTTTTATTCATGCGCACAGATTTGAATGAGATCACGATCTCTCGTAAATCCGAATATTCAATGGAAATGGAGCGACATTAGATACGTGAATTGCAATAAAAGTAGAAATACGCATATAATTAAAAACTATAACTGTACACGATTCTTTAGTGTAATTTTTAAATAATATCAACTATAAATATAGATGCCGATCGAGCAACTTGTCTACTTTTGAAGAAATATAGGCGGTGTAAAATAGAAAGTGCGCGGAAACTGTGTTGGTAATAGGAATTGTTGATGTATACCTTCTGTTGTTGTTGTTGTAAGATGCCAACCAGTGGGCAAGGAATCGAGTTACGGCATGAAAGGGAAAGGATTTTGATAGGTTGATTCCAGTCACATAAAAGTAAAAGCGTTCCCGATTATGAACTCTTTTCAATCTTTTACTGAAAGGCACTCCACTTCAGAAGATTCCAAAACAAAAATTCAAATTGAAATTAAATACACATAATGATGATATTAACTATGTATATGTTCACCGCCTTATCGTTTTATGAGGAGGAAGATTCCAATATAAAAGACCTATTTGTTTAAGCCTTCAAATTTTTCCTAGGAGTACGATGATTGAACAGAAAAGTTTGAGTTGAGATACTATTTGTTATTAAGTGTTTTTCCTAAAAGAACTGATATAATAGCCTTCAATGGGAAAAAACTAAATGATAAATAATTTTAGCAATAATTTATTTACATCTTTCGCTTAGTAATACATATTAAATTATTAATAATATATGAAGTAATACATATTAAATTATTATAAAATTAATTTATAAGGGAAAAATGTTTTATAAGGTTTTGGATTCATAGTTTATAATGATTTAAAATATTATTAATTAATTTAATTAATCAATATAGTTTAGTATTTAATTAATTTATATATATGTATTCCTTATTATTATTAATCTAATTTAATTATAAAATTGTTGGTAAAACTGGAACTATAATTTTACACAACTAAAATTGCAATTTTGTATATAAATATATTAATATTTTAAATAGATTAAAAAAATCCTTAACCTGAAATTTACAATTTCAACCACTCATATGTATAAAATAATACTTCTTGTTTTGTTTTGAACCGGCCATTGCCCATGAGTCGGATGCCATTTTAAAGTGGGGAAGAGGCCCGAACTCTAACCCTTTTGATACGAGGTCGTCTCTCTGAGGCTTCTCCTGCTAAATTTGTAGGTAAAGCCTTTCTTTTCCTGGAAACAGTAGTAAGTGGTGCATGCATTGATTGCAATTGTATAATGTGCCTCCTTATCTTATTAACGTCCTCCAACTGCACAGGTTTGATGATGAAGTCCATGGCTCCTTCGTCCAAACATCTGCATAAACGCTAAAACCATGAATATACGCTTAACAACTACAATACACAGGTTATATAAATAATCAAGGTATAAATTAATTTGTCAAACCACAATGCACAATTAATAAATCAGATGCATTTATGCTGATCTATATATTTATTCGGCTAGCGTGAAGCAGGGTCGCAAACTTTGTTACCAACAATGAAGTGATAGATTCTCTCTTTAATTTTTTAAATCTCTAAAAGTGTTAATACACAATCTGCCAATTCATTGTTTTATTTAGATCAACTTTTCTGAACTTTAAAGATTAGGCAACAGATTCATTATATCTTTGTGAAATTTCAAAATAAAAAAAAATAAAAAAAAAAAAATCTATCATTTTGGTATTTCAAACCCAATATGTAAAATATTAAAATTAGTAACTATTAATTTTTTTCCATAGAAGCTATCCCTGACTTTAAAATGTCATATTAAATAAAAAGTGTTTTTATTTGTTTTTTAATAATATTAAAATGCTAAAGTGAATAAGAATTTATTAAAAAATTATACTATTTTTATATTTAATTTAATATGTAGTAAAGAAATAAAAAGAAGAGAAGAATTTGTTTTCTTAAAATGTAACATAATAATCCAAACCCAAGAAAGAAGAAAAATATATGAACAAATGATTTCACCTATCTTATATCCCTTTTCCTCATAGATAACAAGGCATTTAGCTTAGTTGGCCACTTATAATACACTGATGTTGTGCCAAAATTCTTATTTGAGAGAGGGAATCTATATCGATAACAATCCTTCTGACATGAAGCTATATTTACAACATTGCTATGGCTGGGCTGATCATTGTCATCTACATAGAAGTGTATAATGCATTGAGTTAATTTATGTAGATTTTGGTATTTAAAAGTAAAGTTAATAATTTTAGGTCTTTGTTAATTTAAATCATGGATTTAGATGAGGTGATCAATATCATTTAGGCTAGAAATGTATAATACATTGGGTTATTTTATGTATATTTTCGATTTTGGTATTTAAAAGTAAAATTATAGCTTTATGTTTTTGCTAATCAATTAGATTCCAAATAAAAATAAAAAAAATATAGATTTTAATTTTACTCTATATTTTTATAAATGCACTGAATCTACAACTAATATAAAAATGTCCCACATTATAAAACTTTAATATCTTAGTCAAAATTTAAGATTTCAAAGCTGGATTTCACTATGTAGATATGAACCTGAAGTGTATGCATTGAATGTACAGTACTTGACATAAAAATGCCCAGCATTATAAAACTTTAAGATGTATGGCTCAAGATTTACGATGTCAAAAGATGGATATTACTGTGTGGAACCACACAGGACGCGAAGGCTTCTATGCACGAGTGTAGTCTTTATATGCCAGAAAGTGCAGAATGGGTATAATTTTTACGAGGCTCTAAGGTTAAATTAACCACTCTCTAAGGCGATTATTCCATGAGTTATTATTTTTGAGTTATTTCTCTGTATCAGAAATCTATACCTTTGAATGATCTGTGGTACATTTTCAGACGATATTATCACCACCGGTATTTCCTTCAACCCCTTCGTTTCCTGCCAAAAGTTGACACCAGAGCTAAGTTATTGCATAAACATTAGCGAGAACATTGTTATGGGTCGTGAAAGATTTTACCGATGCCATATTATTTTTAAACCTATTTTGAGCATTCAAATGTGGAAGTATTTCACGCCATACCTTGAGTTTCTTAAGAAGATCGTAGCCTGTCATTTCGGGCATACAGTAATCGGTGATGATCATGCTGAACTTGAACGCCTGGATGATGGATGATGAAGAAGATATTTCTATGTCAGAGTTATGTCGTTCATTCTGCACCATAGCCATATTATGCAGAGAAATGCATTTTATAAGTGTGATGTATGCAGAGAAATGCATTTTATAAGTCCGATGTGTATATAGATTGATGAAGGTAAAAAAAAAAAATTTAAATATCTTAAAATAGTATTTTAAATTTATTTTGATCTTGAAAATCATTCAGTTTTGGATGTGCCAACTATAAAAGATGGTTGAATTTTTTTTTGTAATTACGAGATTTAGAAATGAAAAACTTCACACAACGAAACTATAAATAGATTTAGAATAGAAAAACTTCACAATAGTTGTTTTAGATTAAAAATGATTTCAAATAAGTTCAAAATTTACAAAAATATCTTCCTTAATCTTTATAAATTAAGGTAACTCATTATGTTTTCTAAAAAAAAATATAGTCGGTGATTAATAAGTTCATCTACGTGGTTGAAATTGATTTTAAACCAATTAAATTTCGTTTTCACATTATACATGAATAAAGCTCTCCCACATTAAACATCAATATGTAAATCTCTGCCACCTGCTTTCTCTGGTTCCGGTCATTTCTAGTGCCTGCTTTTTCTTCTGTAACGTTTCTATAAATACTGCCATAGTTAAGGCTTACATTTTTGCAAGATGATGTCATCGTCGGCTCTTGGCTTAATCCCAGCATCTCTAGCGCTCTCGTGGGGCTGTCTACCGTAGTAACTGTGACATTCAATATGCAGTAAACAGAATATAAGAATAATAGTAATCAGTGTACGGTAGAGAAAGATAAGTAGGGTTTAATACCGATACTAATCACAGTAGCATTATCCACTCACTGGTTTTAACTTTTAACAGACATGCATGTAAATAACAAGAAAATAGGGTTGAAACCTTTCACAGTATCTGTCTCCAGCAGCCGCTCGATTATCTTCCTGTCGATAACACAATCATCAACGGCCAACACGTGAGTTTCGAAACCAGCGAACGCCCCTGCTTCCTCAAACACACCTTCACAAGCATTGCCTCCCATTCTCGCCACACCAGACGAAACTGATATCACCGCGTCGACTGGTCAAACGTAAAAATCCCCTCCACACCGTTTTGCTCACAGGACTTTTTCCTTTCTGCTGCTACTTCCATGTCAATCCAGCTACAATTTATATAGCACAGGATCTGTTATCTGCCTGCCCTTTAGGAAGAAATTAAGCCGCTTTACCAGAAAGCACAATATCTTGGGCCTACGGACTGTAATCGAACAGTCGACCTACCAATGGCAATGTTGAACCGTACGAAGATGACATAGACTGCTCTTAGCGCAAAGCTCGGCAATCTATTGGAGTTCGGAAAGCTAAAATCTGTGCAAGATACCATCATATAAAGCGCAAGGGCAAGGGGAAGGGGAAGGGCAGGATTCTTTTCTGAAAGGCCAAAAGAACCCAATCCACCACAATAGTGACCAAACATATCCGCAAGAGGCCACTCCATTCAAGATATCACTGGCTCATCATTACAGAAATTCTCTTTTCCCCCGAAACTACAAAACTAAAAGATTTCCCACAGATATTTTCAGCAAAGAAGGCCCGGTCCCAAAGGAATCATACCAAATATTTCCAAGATCTCTGTGAGGTCGCTATCGGAGCCTCGCACGAAAGGGAAATCTAGTCATAGGTTATTCTTAAATTAGCAGCAAATCTGCGAAGTCAAAAAGTATTGATACTACTAGGAATATGATGTTTCGAAGCGGTACTAAGCAACAGTAAGGGGAGACCAGTGGATTCATAAAACCACTTCAAGTTTACATATCTGTTGAGAACTTGGAAAAAAATAGGGGCAAAAAATAGGGGATATAATAGATCATTCAGAACACCTCATTAACCATATATATTTTTGGTGAAACAAAGTCAACGTTGATATCATCTCATTCCCATTCCCATTAAATAATTGGTGAAACAAGCCACCGTACACAGAGTTGGGATATTCTCATTTGATCTGGTGAAACATGGGTCAGCTCACGCAAGAGTATCTATATATATATTTATTGAAAGTGTTTTAATGTGCATTCATAAACCATTAATCTCGCCAACTTATATGAGTATATAATCGTATTTTTTAATTGAAATTATAAAATTATGGAGTAAATCATTATGCGCCACAAAACTAATGAAAAAGAAAACTTTTGTCCAAAAGCATGGAAATTGGAAAAAAATGCTTTTTTTCTTGGGTAGGGGAGAGGTTGTGAGGAGATGGGGTGGTGTTCTTGAATACCTACATACGGAGCTTCTTCCGCCTTGCGAACACCCAAACAAAGGGGATTCGTATCCCTGTGAGTTACGCTTATGCAACCTATAATGCATGGACACATTTGTGCAAAGATTATAACAGGTAAATAACATTTTCTCACTTGATGTTTTCTTTGCACACATCGAGTTACAAAAATACACTATCCATGATTCACAATTAAAGACAATAATTTCCATTTTTCTCTATGCCAAGAGAATTTCTAAGAGTTCATATATTTTGTAAATAAATATGCAACATTATTCGAATTATCTACTTTCACCAGTGGATAGTTCTTTTCTTCAATCATGTAACAACCTAGGGTTGATTTTCCATGTAAATAAATTAAACCAAGGTCATGGAACATGTATTCCAATTTAAATGGTGGGTAAACAGTATATTGGGAATCACTTTGGTTTATTAATGATTATGGAAATTGGAAAAGACATTGGCAAAGGCAAAGAGATAATAAATGGCATTGAATTAAGGAAATAAAGGAAAATGGGGGAAAAGGAAGGTAAAGGGACACAAATATGCATGCAAGGGAAAATGGAGAGAAAATGAAAGAAAAACGGAAAGGGGAGGAAGAGACATGGGACATCAATGAAAAAAGGCATGAGAGAAATAGTTGACAACTTTTGATCATTTCAAGAAACAGGGCTCTAAGGAAAGGGAGAGGAGCACTTACACAAAGAGGGAAGAGCACTTAGACAAAAGCAAGAAAGCAAACCAAATACAAGCAGAGGAAAGCAAGGGAGTATCGGGAAAATTTGGAACAGTAGATACAGTAGAAATCCATTGTAGGTAACAGGTTGCACATGCGATTTCATTGCTAAAATTTGAATGCATGTTACATGCATGTGGTTGTTTGCTTATTTTTTTTGTCATTGGTATGGGATTTGCTTGGATCGGCAGTGATTTCATCCTTGCCTTGCCATTTCATGGATAATTATGATGCAGTGGTTTCTCTATTTTGATTAAGCTTTGAATGGTTGGTAGACTTGGATCCTGGTTGAGGTGGTCTCGAGAAAATTCCCAAGGGTCGAAGGTGGAGATGGGATTTTTGTTTGAACTCTTGATGGATGGGTGGAGATAGGAAAATTCCTCTAGAGTTGGTGAAGGAAGTCATAGGAATCCGAGCTTGTTTGATATTAGTGATTTTTGGATAGGTTTAGGTGAAATCACCATGGTTGAGGGTTGAGGTGCTTTGGCCTCTGGAAGCCCTGGTTGGTTTTATTTTTGTTTAACCAATATGATCCCACATTCATGCTTGGAATATGGCATGGGTGTAATTGGCTAAAACAAGGAATTGGTTCAATGAAATCTATGGTTGAATAGTACATAGAAGTCCCTAAATTGGTTGCACTTTCATATGTTAATATGAACTATTTTCTTATTATGATCTATGAGCATATGTACTAGTTATTGTGTTGATCTTATGGCAAACTATTATGGATTCTATTCTGGTTATATGTTGGTTACATGCATGATTGAATGATGTGTTCTTGCTATGAATCTTGTTCATGAATTGATGAATTATTGAATGGTTAATATATGCATGGGATAACAACTGTTGTTGTAGCTAGATTAAGAGGGCATTGAATCTTCTTGATGATTCTTTGATGAACTTACGAAGATCATGATCATATATGAATTCATAACTTGTAACTACTATGTTTGACAAAATTTCTATTATGTGATTGGCATGTTTTTGGAAATATCTAGCATTAGTAGTATTTTTATAAACTCATTATCATCTTTGACAAAATTATAGGAAGTTATGGGTTGTTCTGGGAAAAGGACTATAGGCTAGCCCTAAAAGACAAGCATCGATTTCATAACTGCACCCTCTCAACTCACGAACTCCAGTTGTAACTACATGGAGGGATGCTCATGCATGCAGTTGGAGCCTTCCAACCACATGAAAAGTCTGTCATTCCTACAGTTGGGGTGTAAATCCTGATAAAAGGAAGTTCCAACTCAGGTATTGATCATTAGGGATGGTTGTCAGACACTTGGGCAATCTAGGGTCCCTAAGGGATGACAATATGTTCTTAGTTAGTATGCCCCACTTCCATAATTGAAACTTGGAGGTTGGGTCATATCATAGTAAATATCAAATCATGTTTACCTTGGAGAGATTGTAAAACTAAGTAAATTTGGGATCACTAACGAGGGTGATCTATTTACCATGTAAAATGCAATATCCAATACCTCTACTTATAATGTTTATCCTAACATATCACCACTGAGCATGCTCCTTAATTTCTCCATCAACATCATGTTCATCCTTTCTGAACTCCATTTGAATTCATTACTGCAAAAGTCTTCACCATTATTTTTCCTCAACAACTTAATTTTCTTCTCTTTCTAATTTTCCATAAGAGCCTTAAACTCTTGGAATTTTTCAAATACTTTAAATTTCTTCCGAGGAAATAAATCTGTGTATTCTTCAAGAACTCATCTACAAATGAGAAATAGTACATATATTTATCCAATTATGTAGCTGACATAGGTCCAAACACAACACTATGCACTAACTCTAATATTTCCTTTGACCCTGTAGATGTGGATGATAATCTTACCCAATTTTTCTTCCCATTTACACAATGTTCACAAAAATCAAAATATAGAGAGAAATTAGACATACTTTCTATCATACCATTACGATGTAGTACTCAAAGGTTCTTCTCTTTGAGATGTACAAGTATTTGATGCCACAAGTTAGTCTTTTCTCTAGAGGTTGTAGGAGTTATTCCTTATTTTTCTCTACTATTAGAAACAATAGAAAAATGGCACCCATAACTAACAATGATTCCCAACATATTATATAGATTTCCAATCTGAAATATAATTAGCACTACTTTTTTTCATGAACCTTCTGTTGGGCAATGGAATTATTACCTTTTTGTACTCATTTTCCTATTCCCTTTTCTCCCTTTTTTACCAATGGTACCACAATTTCTTACTATAACAAAAATTATTCATCTAAGTGTCACTACAACAAAACAGGCAATTTGCGCCAGATTTAGCACCAGATTCTAGTGCATTTTTTTCTCAATTGGGATGAGCAACCTGGCGCTAAATCTGGCTCTATTGTACAATTTTTAAAGCGTCCTTTTTTGCACCAAATTTTGCATCTTTTTTACGCCAAATTTTCCATCATATTTTGCACCAAGATTTTCATTTGGTTTTACAACAGGTTTTGCTTCTAGTTTTGTGCCTTTTTTTGCATCTATTTTTGCATCATTTTTTGCTTCCTCTTTTGTGCAATTCTTTGCTTCTATTTTTGTGTCATAATTTGCATCGATTTTTACACCATCTTTGACATCTTATTTAGCGCATTTTTTTACATCCAATTTGTGCCAATTTTTGCATCTGGTCTTATGCCATCTTTTGCTTCTAATTTTGTACTTATTTTTACATCTATTTTTGTGCCAATTTTTCTGCCTTTTTTTACACCATCTTTTCCATCCAATTTTGCACCATATGTTGAATCTGATTTAGTGCCAAATTTCGCATGCATTTTTGCACCATTTTTTGCATCCACTTTTGCATTTTATTTATCTCCCTTTTTTGCATCCTATTTTGCACCATATTTTGCATTTAATTTTGCATCATTTGTTGCATCCAATTTAGCATCATTTTTAACACCATTTCTTGCATCCAATTTTTCATCCTTTTGAGCATCTAAATTTGCATCCTATGTTGAACCATATATTGCATCCACCTTTGCATCCCATTTTGTGTCTATTGTTACGTTCACTTTTGAGCCATTTTTTCGTCTACTTTTGCATTTGTTTTTGCACCAAGTTTTGAATGATTTGTTGCATCATTTTACATCCAATGTTGCATCTCAATTTGCATCCAAAATTGAGCCATTTTTATGCCCATTTTTGCACCATTTTTTCTTCTTTTGTGTCCAATTTTGCACCATTTTTTATGTCCAAATTTGCATCCTTTTTGGTATCTAGTTTTTCATCCTTTTTGGCTTTCAAATTTGCATCCTTTTTTCTGCCACATTTTGTGTCCACATTTGCATCTTATTTTGCACCTAGATTTTAGTTGGAATTTTCATCTAGTTATGCATCATCTTTGACATCCTTGGTTTCACCATTTTTTAGTCCCATTTTGCATCTTGTTTTGTGTCTTTTCTTACATCCTTTTTGCATCCTAATTTTACACCATTCTTTGCATCCTCATTTTGGTGTCCATTTTTGCATCCTTGTTTGCACCCAATTCGGTATCCTTTCATATGCCCTATTTTGTTACCTTCTTTGTGTCTAGTGTTGTACCCTTTTTTAATTTTACTTTAAAAACCTTTTTGTGTCATTGTTTGCATATTGTTTTGATGGCTAGTTTAACATCCAATTCTACTCCCAATTTTTCATCCATGGTTAAATCCACTTTTGGCTTCTTGTTTAGAGTTTTACTTTTATTTCCATTTATGACCACCTCTATGGGTTCATTTTACTAAGTTCATTTACATAGTGAAATATATTAAATTTTCTAAATATCATTTTGCTATAGGATTTAATGCATGGTTAGATGAAAACAAAACCCTCTCAGTTTATCTCAGAAACCTAGGACAAACCAATTAAGAGAAAGGTTGTTCTAAGGCTTAGGATTCTTAGTAGATCAAGATGTAGAGTATAGATTAAGAAAAAGAGAATGAATTCTTGTGAATCCTCGCATGCAGGTCTTCTTGGAGTTTTTCGTATAGCCAAGAAGCACTCCTAGCTAGCTCCAAAGCTTGGTCCTACACATAAGAGAGAGAATAGAGCAACCTTCACAACATAATATCTTAAAAATCAAAACTATAAAAAACATATAAATATTATTGAATAAATAAATATAAACCAAAAACCCATGCATACATTAGTTAAATAGAAGAAGTAAAGAATGAATAGAAACATATGGAAGGAAGAACAACTGATCTATATGAATAAAGGAGTTGGAGGAAAGTTACAACAATCAGATATAGTTGCAACATCACCTCCCCCAACTCATAGCTCCAAAACTCTCCCTCTCAAGACAGATCTCAAGAGCGTGACAATACAAAATTCCCATCATTTTTTCAATGGCCAAGCCTCTAATATATAGGAAAGTGGAGGCTATGAAGATTTCCAAAATTCCTCATTAGTTCAATTTGGGAAAAATCTTTTGGGTGAATAATGTTTCCTCATATAAAAAAGGAATTTTCCACTTTTTAGATGCTTTTGTGTTGGCATTATGATGCATGTGTTGTACTTGATGGCAACCCTCTCATAGAAGAATATCTCACTTATGTATAACTGGGTGAATCTTCAGAAGAGATATCAGATGTGACTGATGGAGGACAACTCAAAGGAATCAGATGATGAATCTTCAGAAGAGATATCAGATGTGACTGATGACAGCTCAAAGGAATCAGATGATGAATCTTCAGAAGAGATATCAGATGTGACTGATGGAGGACAGCTCAAAGGAATCAGATGATAGTTCTAAGTGTGACAAGTTAGCTTTGCCATCAAGTCCAAAGGGGGAGATTGTTGGCATTATGAGATAAGTGTTGTCCTTGATGGCAAACCTCACTGATGACAAATCATAGTACAGAAGGTCAGCAGCAAGGAATTGATGATCAGACTATAAGAAGAAGAGAAAGTTCATACACGCAGGTTCGTTAAGCCCAAGTCGTGTGTACACGCTGGTTGGCTTCAGCAAAAGCGCGTGTATGTGGAAAACTCATTTTGGTCCATGGCGGTTAGTCCTTGGAAGTTGTGCCTATGGTTTTGGACCTTGGTGTCTCGACGGACGTGTTGATCCCTAGTTTTAAAGTTGATGGTATTGGATTTCTATGGTTGTGGCCCTTGGTATTGAACAAGGCCTAAGGCTATATAAGGAGAAGGAAATCATTAGGCAAAGTGCATCTGAAATGTCTTGAATATCTGATGAAGCATTAGATCCAGTATCCAGGGTTACGGGTTGATGATGCATTGCTTGATCTGAGCTAAGGAGAGATCTCACCGGTTGATGGAGAACTAGATCTAAGGAGAGATCGGGATCAAATGGTTTGAAATGAACTATCTTTATGATGCTTATTCTAGATCTACATACTGACGCATGTATAGTTCTATAAGTGTTATGAGTATGACTGATGTCTGGTACAGCTGCAAGTTATGAGAAATTATTTTTAGATCTGTACGCGGGTTGTCTTTGGTAAAAGCGCGTATACACGCGGGTTTGATTCATCGAAGTAGCGTATACATTGTAAAGCTTGATATTTGAAGTTGCAGATGGATCTGATGGTTATTACAGAGTTCTGTGTCTGCTCTGTGTTCTGGTGACTGTTGTTAACAGGGTTTCAGTGATTCAGAGTTTGATGATTGTTTTGAGCTTCAATAATAGTTATGGGTCCAGTATGAAAATTGGATGAAAAGTGGCCTTTCAAATTATGTGTTGTGCTTCAGTGTATCCAGTCTGAAAATTGATGAAACGTGGTACCTGGAGGTGAGAAGATTGTAGGCAAGCACCTACGTACTAGTATCTAAGCTAGTACAAAAGCTAAAGGAGATCTTTGGAGCATTGTAGCAGGTAGCAGCCTGCGTACTAGTAAATGGATCGGCTAGTACAAGAGCAAAGGGGGTTGTAGCTCCCGTACTGGTATAAGACTGCACCAGTACAAATATTGTAAAAGGATTTTCTTATTAAGAAGAAGATTGAGATGACTTGCAGCAGGTGGTTTTCACCCACATTGGGTTTCCACCTTATATCTTTGTGTTCATGTGTGTGGCTCTTGTGTGATGTTCTGTTCTGTTATTCTGCACCTGTTTACTGTTAATATGCTTAATAATGATCTGATGCATTTACTGAAGATTAAGCTAACTGAATTATAAGATCTCTGGATATACGCGAGTTTCATTAGACACAGTAGCGTGTACACGCGGGTTCACTTAATTGAAGTAGCGTATATGTTTCTGAGTATGAAATTGAAAAGTTTGATTGATCTGATAATACTGATTCACCCCCCCCTCTCAGTATTATTTCCAACATTTTGTGCATAGGAAAAAGCTTCCCCATGCTTTATGGCTCTTTCCCACTTTTGTATGCTTTTATTTTTTAGGAAAAAGCTAAAGATGAGGATAAAGAGATTACATTCCACCATATGTTTCCGAAAGTGACCAAGAATGTCAAATTCAAATTCTAGTTTGCTTATGTTTTAGTTTTTTTTTAAATATATATTTAGTTTTAGTATTTTTTTTTTTTCTAGAAAAATATATTTAGTTTTTGGTATATTTTTCTATAAGAAAAATTATATTTTGTTTTTATAAAAATGGATTTTAAACATGCCATTCATGCTAAATTTGTGATTTTATGATAGGAGTTTAAATTGTATATAGTAAAGTAACTTAATGTCATGTGTCGTGTTGCTGAGATGGGTGTTATACATCTCTTTCTTGCTAAGTTATAGAATGTGCTTGGGTTTTCTTAATGCAATAAAACTAATTATGTTCTTCATGATATCTTGAAATGTTCATCTTGAACTAGGCTAATAAAACAATAAAGTTAAAATAGGTTTTCCTTTGTCCTTTATAGATCTTTGTCCCCATTAATCTTGGTCTTAATAGATTAATTGTCTTGTGGTGGCCTTGAGTGGTCACTTCCATTAGTTGCATGCTTTGTAGTTTTCAGTTAGTGACATTTTTTAGGCTTGATAATATGTTATTTAATTTATCAAAATGTGTTATTGTCCATATTATTGTTAAATATTAATATTAAATATGCTGATTTTTAAGCATGTTTTAGCAAAACTTTCCCAAAATGTTTATAGATTGTATTTTATAATGCAATTATTCTTTGCTTGATGAAATTGTTTTGGATATTTTTTTTAATGATTCATTGATTGATGAAATTGTTATGGATATTTTTTTTAGTATATTAAATTGTATGTGATAAAGTCAAAAATCACCTCTTTTTTAGATTTTCATTGATCAATTTCCCTTAAGGCCATCAAGTTCACCATTTGGTCCCAGGTTAAGGAAATATAGGAGTCATGAAGTGGAATTGTCCAAGCACTTAAATCTTGAAACATGTTTCTTTTTAGTCACTTTATACTTTCTTTCTATGTAAATTTTTGATGAAAATAGTCTTGGAACATGAGGGGCGTCAATAGTAAGTGAAAACAAACTCCTAAAAGAAAAATGGTATGCAAAGCACCCATAAATAATGTTGATATAAGAAGCAAAAATATTAAGTGAGGTTCAACCTCATATAATTAGAAAATGGGGGAGGAATTTCCAAGTAGTAGTGATTGATGCTTAGAGATACTTGGGTGGAATGGTTATTATTTGAAATGATTAAGACATCAAGGTTACCAATATGTTTACCTCTTTTCGTATTATGACAATACAATTTTAGTTAATTGACATTGAGGACTACTACCATGTATCCAATGTCTATGACTCCAATATCGCAAATGGAAAACCTCTATTTCTCAATTCTATTTCTAGCACAAGTAATTTATACTCCCCATCTCCATGGATTGTTGGGAGTGACTTCAATATTATAAGTGTCTCGAGGAAAAGAAAGAATGAATTGAAATGTTTAACAAGATATTTTGTAAGCCATACCATTAAAGCCACAAAGTAGTCTCCATTAAAGTTGTCAAGAAATGAGTCTCCAACCCACACATGTGGATCGATGAGATGTAATACATGTGTGTGTGGTTACGAACTCAATACACCTCTATAATAACTCCACAAACTTATGTATTTCACTCTGTCACATAAATTAACAGTAGTGTGACATAAGTAAACCAAGAGTAGACATGAAGGCCTTAGGAAACAAACATTCCTTAGATCCTCAATTAGGTGCTTAAATGATGAAGTGAAAATGCAAGGAGAAAAGAAGAATTCATGATTTAACCATCACATACATGTGATCAAGTGTGACTAGGAGTGTATATATTCATATATTTTCCAAAGAGGGAGTGAATACATGAGTTACCATTTATTGGCCCTTATTTTTCTTTCTTTTTCATTTTCTTATATATAGGACTTAGGGAATAAGGTTTTCATAAGTTTGGCACAACTCATAGATATAAGATTTACATGAATTTTCACTTCAACCTTAGAGTTTAGACTTAGATAAATCAATATAATGTATGTTTAATGATTTTGGCTTTCACTTTTTTATTGTATTCCATCACAAATACAAAAGGGGAAATATTTTGCCACAAATCTATGAATTCTTAATCATAAAGTCGTCATGTGATGAAAACAAATTAATGATGCTATTCTCTACGAAAATGATAGGTATTCTTGAGAAAATCTTATGCTTGTGGATGTTTCCTCCCTGGTTGAGAGGGAGTGAGGGTAGACACCATGTTATCCATGTGTCATGTACTATGGCTAGGATTAACAATCGTAAGCCTAGTAAAGGCACTAGTAGGGATAATGGTGGATTGGATAAACATCTGGGACCAATATTCTTTGAGAATTTGGACATTGATTAGGACTAATCGCCATAAGTCAAGTACATTAATCCAAGATAAGAATAGTCATGAGGATTGACATTTTCTGGTGTCAAATATTATGATAGTGGATTAGGAAATGATCATGTGAGGACATACCTGGTAAACATCTTGGTGGGGTAAGTGCCTTGAAAGGCAGTGGTGTCCAAATTTATGCCTCCCAACATTGTGCTCTGATCTAATGGAGAGATAAACTTGTTAGTCAAGGCCTTACTATTTTGAAAGTTTTGGCTATGATGATGTAAATCATCATTGATGCTTATCAATCTAGATCCCTTCTTATATGAATATTTCAACTTGAGAGTAATTTTTTGTCTCATTATGAGTACCTCACTAGTTTAGAGAGAGGGTCATCATCTTCATTATTTCCATCATCACCACCATCAATGTGATCATTATTGTCATCATTTCATTATCATTATAATCACCATTCATGTCTTCTTCATGATCATCATCATCATCATGATTTTGTATATTGTCGTCAATTGTTCATAATTATAGGTATCATAAGAAATATCACCAAACTTAGGGCACCTGATATATGAAAGAAAAATAACCACTTTATTTTTTAGAAATGATTGATGATCATCAACATCACTACCATTATCATCGTCATTATAATTGTCATCATCCCCATCATCAAAACTAATATAAGTTTTATCATAATTTTTGTCATCTTCATCATGAACATCATAATCATCATTCATGCCATTATTGTTCTTGATTATGACCAAGATGAGAATAATGATAATGATGATCAGATGATGATGACTTGGAAGATGACGCCAAAGATAATTATTATGATTTTTACCATGATAACATTTAAAAATTGGGAGGAATGGCCAAGGTCATTAGCATCATCATCATTGTCATTGTAACTCCCATCGTCTTTATCATCATTGTCATTATCATAACAATCGCAATTCATGTCATCGTCATCATCTTCATTATCATCATCATTATAATTATTGACATTGTCATCAGTTGTTCATAATTTTCAATGTCATAAGAAATATAATCAATGCAAAAGATATGATGTGTGTTGGAAAATGGATGCAAAAGTAAACAAAAATATGGGGGTAAAAATAGACGTAAATTTGGATGAAGAGTGGACACAACATAAGTAGATGCAGAACAAGACAGAAAAATTGAACAAAAGTGGATGAAAAAGTAGATGCAATAGTTCATACAAACTTGAACACAAAATAGGACTCAAACATGGATTAAAAAGTGGAAGAAAACATGGGCACAATAGTAGGCATAAAACTTAGCATGAATTGTGGTGAAACAAATGTGGATACTCCAATGAATGTAAAAAAAAAGGGACACAAACTTGAATGCAAAAAGGAGGAAAACTTGGATGAAAAAGGGATGTAAACATGGGCCAAACATGGGTGCAATAGTGAACACAAAATTAGTTGCAAAACTAGACAAATCAAAAGTGGATGTAAACGTAAATTTGAAATGGGATGCAAAAAACATAAACAATATTTGATGCAAACTTGGACACAAAAGAGGATGCAATAGTGGAAGAAAATGTGGGTTGCAATGATAGGCATAAGATATGGCACAAATAATAGCACAAAAAAGGTGGATGTAATAATAGACACAAAAAAATATGCAAACTTAGATGCAAGACAAGATGCTATAAGGGATGTAAAAGTGGATGCAAACACGGGTGCAACATGAGAAACAAAATTGGATGCAAAATATGGATGAAATGGAAGTACATGCAAAAGAAGATACAAAATGAGATGCAAAACCCAACACAAAAGTGGATGCAAAAATAGATGAAATATTTTATGCAAAAGAGGATGTGAAGATGGATGCAAAATTGGAAGCAAACGTGGGTACAACAGTATGTGCAAAACATGGAACAAATTTTGTCACAACAAAAGTAGATGTAATGATAGATGCAAAAAAAGAAGCAAATGAAGATGAAAAATAGGATGCAAAAAGGGATGTAAAAGTGGGTGTAAACATGGGTGCAACAATGGATGTAAAATAGCTTTTGCAACTTATTTGAAAGAGCAATTTTGTCCCAACAATTAGACTTGTAGCATAAAGAACATGGTTAATACATATGATTCGACCAAAAAGTAGTTACTACCAAAATTCAACCAAAAAAAATATTACTGCATAAAAATAGAATTAAAAACAAAAAAAATAAAAACAAAAATTTCCCAAATTAAAAATAAATAAATGATAAACTTTTTTTTACCAAAATTTAGTGATTTTTTTAGTGCTAATACTAACATCACCATTACAACAAGATATTTTTTTAGTGCTAATACTGCCATTACAACAAGATATAAGAGGGATATAATGCAAAAAGTTTAATAATAATATGTATGTAGAAGATGGTCTTCAGACTGGTGAATTCATGATAATCAATGGGACTACAGTCAAAATAATTGGATGTTATTTACTTTTTTACATAGATTGTCAAAATAATTGCATAAATCGATTTTTTTTAACCAAAATTTAACAAAAACTTTGCTAGTGCTAACATTAGAACCACCATTACAACAAGATATCTTTCTAGTGTTGACAACACCATTATAGTAAGATACCTCAAGAGAGACAGAAAATTTAAAAAGTATGATAGTAATATGTATCCAGAAGATGGTAGTGAAACTAGTAATTGTTCATTCTCATTATCATAATCATTGTCATCATCATCACCATCATCCTTGTCATCGTTATTGCCATCATTACATTATCATCATAATCACCATTCATGCCATCATCACCAACTCCATCATCATCATCATTATGGACATTGTTTGCAATTGTTTATAATTATAGACGTTGTAAGAAATATCATCAACCCAAAAAATGTGATCAGTGCTAGAAAAGGGTTGTTTAGGACACATTGATATACGTAAGAGAAATAACAACTCTATTTTTGAGAGATGATCGATGATCATCATCATCACCACCACTATCATCGTCATTGTCATTTTTATCATCCCCATCATCATCATTAATGTAATTTCTATCAACATTGTTGTAATCATCATCATCATTCATGCCATTATTGTTTTTGATGATGACCTAGATGAAAATGATGATGATGACACCAAAGATAATGCTTATGATTAAGACAATGACAACATCTAAAATTGGGAAGATTCGCCAAGGTCATTAGCATCGTCATCATCATAATCATTGCCATCATCATCATTAATGTCATTGTAACCACTATCGTCTTTATCATCATAATCACAATTCATGTCATCGCCATCATCTTCATTTTCATCATTGTCAATATTATTGAAATTGTCATCAATTGTTCATAATTGTCAATGCCATAAGGAATATCATCAATGCAGAAAATATGATGAGTGTTAGAAAAGGGATGCAAAAGCGAACATAGAAATGGGGGCAACAATAGAAGTAAAATTGGATGAAAAGTGGATACAACATAAGTAGATGCACAACAACATGAAAAACCTAACACAAAAGTGGATGCAAAAGTAGATGCAGTTGTCAATGCAAACTTGGATGCAAACATGAAGGCAAAAGTGGAAGCAAACATGGGTCCAATGGTAGGTGTAAAACTTGGCACAAACTGTGGTGAAACAAATGTGGATGCAACAACGGACACAAAAGTAGATGCAAAAATGGATGAAACAAAAGTGGATACAATAGGGGATGCAAAAACATACACAATATCTGATGCAAACTTGAACACAAAAGAGGATGCAAATGTGGATGCAAATGTGGAAGCAAATGTGGTTGCAATGGTAGGCGCAAGATATGGTGCAACAAAAGTGGATGTAACAATAGACAAAAAATATGCAAAATAAGATGCAAAAATGGATGTAAAAGTGGAAGCAAACATTGATGCAACAGGCAAAACAAAATTGGATGAAAAAAATGGATACAATGGAAGTAGATACAAAACGAGATGCAAAACCCAATGCATAAACCTGACACAAAAGTGGATGCAAAAATAGATGCAATATTTGATGCAAAAGAGGATGTGAACATGGATGCAAAATTAGAAGCAAACGTGGATACAATAGTGAGTGCAAAACATGGTGCAAATTATGGCATAACAAAAGTGGATGTAATGATAGATGAAAAAAAAGAATCAAAGTATGATGCAAATGAAGATGTAAAAAGGGATGCAAAAAGTGAAATTTAAAATGGGTGCAACAGTGGATGCAAAATTGTATGCAAAAGTGGATGCAATAGAAGTCGATGCAAAAGTAGATGCAAAACGAGACACAAAACCCGATGCAAATCCTGGTCCAAAATTGGATACAAAAAGGGATGCAAAAATAGATGTAGTAGTTGATGAAAACCTAGATGCAAATGAGGATGCAAACGTGGATGCAAAATTATAATCAAAAGTGGGTGCAAAAGGAGGTGCCAAACTAGGCGCCAATTGTGGCACAAAAATATTAGATGCAATAGTGGGTACAATAATAGATGCAAAAGAGGATGTAAATATGGATGCCAAACAAGATGGAAAAGTGGATTCAACAAAAGTAGATGCAAAATTATATGCAAAACTAGACACAAAACTCGATGTAAAACTTGGCGCAAAAGTGATGCACAAATGGATGAAAAAATGGATGCAAAAAATGATTTAAAAAAAGATGCAAAAAAGGATGCAAAAGTCGATGCAAAAGTTGATGCAAGTGTAGGTGCAAAAAGTGGATGCAAATGAGGATGCAAAAGTATGTCAAACAAAAATAGATGCCAAAATTGATGCAAAACCTGGAACAAAACCTGGTGCAAAGGATGACACAAAACTTGGCATAAAATTTGGTGCAAAACGTGGTGCAAAACCTATCGCAATACCTGGTGCTAAACTTGGTGTAAGATTTGGTGCAAAACTTGATGCAATTTTTGTGTCAAGTTTTGCACCATATTTGATAAATGGATGCAAATAGCACCAAAAATGGGCTCTAGATGCAAAAAAAGAAGTAAAAAGGGACGCTAATCGCTGGTTTTGTTGTAGTGTGTGTACTTTTCTATATATCCCTTTCTTAGTCTAATTCTGCTTATGATTTGGAATAAGAACTACTATCCTAAGTGATTTTTATTATAAAACTGACATATGGCCTTTTTCAAGTTTAAGTGGTATGTTGATGTTGTTGTTATAGGATTTCACTTGCAGTTTCCTTTATCAATTTGGACAAAGGCTTCGAGAAGTGTTTTTGATACATGAACAGTTTGCTTTGGGCATGTTGTTCGTCTGTAATTTTTCATATGGACTGAATCTAGGAGTGCATCAAGTCAAAGTCAACTCAACCAGCAAGAGATATTCATGGAGTATAGAACTTGAGTAGTTGATATTTTATACAAAGATCATTTTAATTAAAGTTGTTACAACTTTACCCTTACCATAGAAATTGTTATGAATTACCAACATGCATTCTTATTTTAAGATCACATTAAAGTTGAAAGTTTCTCATGATGATCTTCTATTTGTATTTGAAAACTATAAATAAGAGAGTTCTCTACCTGTTGGGGCAGTGAGGGGAATTACATAGATAAGATTGGGAAAATCATCAAGCTCTATAATCCTGATATCTTATTAATTCAAATCTCAATATTGTGGAATTATATATTTCTAATGAGTAGTATGTGTGTTATTTAGTGCACTAACTCCTGCTTAGGAGGAAGGGTCCTCCTTTTTAGCATCGATAACTAGTTAAGTAGAATATAGTAACTATTTTAACTATTCTCGATTATGTGGCTGATGTTACTATCTGTTATGCAACCAACTCACAAAATAGAAGAAAATATAGATCAACGACTTCAAAATAAGCCTCTTTGAGGGGGAAACCTCCTTTACATTACACAAATGAACAATTATTGGATGATTCAAATGACAAAACCTCCTTTCTATATATAGGATTCTAAGGGGTCATAATATAATCAGAGCCGGCATAACAATAATAATGTAAGGGCACAAAAATAACAATAGTGGGCTTCTATGGGGCACAATAATAATAATATGGGGACAACAGGGGCACAAAAATAACAATAAGTGGATACACTTAGGACAATAGTAATGGGAGAATCACTAGTATTATAGGGACTTAACATGCCCCTCTCCTTCAAAAAAGAATTTTCCTTAACGCTTCAGTAGTTCTAGATGCTTCTGTATAAAATTCTCATCCTCGCATGTGGAATATTCAGTGGGTAAGCTCTTCCACTTGATGAGATACTCTAAAATTTATCAATTTCGTAGTTGTTGAGTTCTTATTTTTGTGACTGCTTCAGGTTCTAATATTATTTTTCCTTCCTTTTCAAGTTCTGGAAATATTGTTTGAACTGGGAGCTTGTCACCTATAACCTTCTTTAAGCATGAAACATGGAAAACTGGGCGCACTCAAGAAGATGTAGGAAGCTGCAATTTGTATGCCATACTACCAATCTTTTGCAACACCTTGTACATACCATAATACTTTGGTGATAATTTATTATCCTTCTTAGCTTGCTCAAGGGACATTTGTTTGTATGGTTGTAGTCATAGCAATACCCAGTCACCTACATCAAAACTTATTTTGCTATGATGTTGATCTGCCTATTGTTTCATTATATTTTGTGCCAAAGTGAGGTTATCCTTTAAGAGTTGGAGAATCTGTTGTTGATGCTCGATGTGATATCCCATTACTTGAACCTTAGAATTTTCTCTTAAAGGTGTCATGATGGACGATGGATGATATCCATAAAGTGCCATAAATGGGGTCATTTTTACTGCAGTATGGAAGGAAGTGTTATACCACCATTCAGCCAGAGGAAACCAGTTGACCCATTGTGTTTTTTATCAGATACAAAGAAACGAATATTTCCTTCCAAAAATTTGTTTACTATCTCAGTTTTCCCATCAAATTGAGGACGATAAGGTTCACTATGAGCTAACTAAGTACCTTGACAAGAAAATAATTCAGCCAAAAATTTCAAGTGAAAATGAGAACACTGTCACTTACAATAATCTTTGGGTTTCCACGTAGCTTTTGAATTGTTTCCATAAATGCAATAGAAACTGTATTGGCTTTAAATGGATGAGATAATGCACAAAAGTGTGCATACCTGGAAATTCTACCACCATGATGACACTCTTTCCTTCAAACTTGGGTAAAATTGTGATAAAATTCATTGAAACCTCCTCCATATGTTGACTTGGAATGGATAAAGGTTGTAACCGACCCGAGGTCTTGATTTTCTCAACTTTATTTTGTTGGAAAACCAAACATTCCTCCACAAACTTTTGAATATCAGATTTAGGGACAAGTTTTTAAAAATCTCGAGTGCCCTCCTAAGGGAGAGGTGTGCAATTTCAAAAGAAACTTTTGTTTGAGTTGGGAATTCTTACAGAGGTATAAGAGATATTTGTACCATAACAAATCATTTTTCTAGCTAAATGTATAAGATGTACTAGGATCTTGCTGCAACTTTTGAATGAGTGCCCACACTTATTTTTCATTCTTCCATTCATCCCTTGCTTCGTTTATCCAATCTGGTTGGATGATATAAATGGCACAAAGAAATGGTTTCACATCCTCATCCCTTCTTGGGAGTGCATCTGCAACAAAATTTTTCTTCTGTTTTTTGTAGATAATTTCAAAGTCCCAACCCAACATCTTTGTGACCCATTTTTGCTGCTCTTCTAAATACAATCTTTGTTCTAAAACGTATTTAAGACTCTCATGATATGTTTTTACCTTAAGTGTCTTACCATTAGGTTAGGTCACCATTTCTTAAGTGCATGTAGTATTGCCAACATTTCATTATCGTAAATTGCTTTGTGTAAATACATTCATTTGATTGGACGAATTTCAAAAGAAATGGGTCTTCTTTCTTGCATTAAAACAATGCTAATTCCATTTCCCGAGGCATCATATTCCACAATAAAGATTTTTGTGAAGTCTATCGTAGCTAAGATCGGTGCTTGGCACATTGCCTCTTTAATATGTTCAAATGGTTTTGTTGCTTTTGGAGTCCAAGAAAATGCATCTTTCTTCATTAATGTTGTTAGAGGTGCTGTTATTTTTCCATAATTCTGACTAAAACTTGCGATAATAACCTGTCAACCCAAGAAATCCTCACAGATTCTTTATAGATGTGGGGATTTTCCATTCCTTAATGGATTTAATTTTTCTAGGGCCTACCTTAAGAACTTCATGAGATAGAATATGGCCTAGATATTCCACCTCTTGTACTCCAAAGAAACATTTGGAGGTTTTTGCTAATAATTATTTCTCCTCCAATCGTTTCAGCACCCTGTCAAAATCTTGAACATGATCCTTCCAAGACTTCCTGTACATTAGTATATCATCAAAAAATACTAACACAAATTTTCTAAGGAAGGGTTTGGAATGGAGTTCATCAAACCTTGAAATGTAGAAGGTGCATTGGTAAGGCCAAAAGGCATGACCAAAATTTCATAATGACCCTCATGAGTTCTAAATGTTGTTTTCAGAATTCCTTCAGTATTCATTCTGATTTGATGATATCCTGAATGAAGATCCAACTTGGTGAAGTAAATTGCTCCATGTAATTCATCAAATAATTCATCAACAATGGGAATGGGAAATTTATCCTTAATAGTGAGCTTGTTGATCTCCCTATAATTTAGATGGATGTGCTATGATCCATCTTTCTTGTCTACCAATACTACTGGAGCAGAAAAATAACTTTGACTAGGTTGAATTGTACCAACCTCTAGCATTTCTGCAACCATACGTTCAATTTCACCCTTTTGGGCATAGGGATATCTATAAGATCCGATGTTTTAAAGAATAGTTCCTGGAATCAAATGAATAACATGATCATGATCAAAAATAGGTGGGAGGCCTTTCGGTGTCTCAGACACCTTGGATGATTGTCCAATACTTTTTGGGGATATGGAGAAATAGATGATTTTAATGAGGGAACCTCTAGTGAACATAATTGTGCAATTACGCATCTTTGTTCTTTCTTTAGAAGCTTTTTCATGATGATAGAGATGATTATATTTCCCAGTTTCCTTGTGAAATCCATTAATTTAATTTCCTTTCCTTCCCAAAGTGATTTCAAGAAAAGTTCTTGAAAATTAAAAGCTGGCGTACTCAAAGATTATAGCCATTAGACTCCTAGTACAACATCATCACCACCCATTAGAATAGAAAGTATTGGACTATTCAATGCATATTCTCCCATGAATAACTTTATATTATGGATCTTTCCAAAGCAATTTATGGTTCCCCCATTTGCAACCATCACTTGAAACTTTGGTACTGTATATGTGAAGCAATTCAATTCCTTGGCTATCTTACAATGAATAAAATTATGGGTACTACCAGAATCAATCAACATTATTACATTTTTCTTCTTGATATGTCCTTTTATCTTGAGAGTTTGAAGAGTGGTAATTCCTACCAATGCATTACAAGATATGGAAAAATTCAATTCTTATTTCTCTAGATTTGATTCCTGATGTATATCCTCTTATTTTGATGTTTCTTGTTCCTTTTCTTACCCCTCTTCACAATCTGTGTAAAATAATTTCCTCTCAGCAAACTTATGACCTTTAGTGTATTTTCTATCACAACTATAAAAAAGCCATTTTTCTCTTTTTTATTCAAATTGTTGTGGTGTCAACCTTGTATGTTGTGGAAGTCTAGGTGAAACAACACTTCTATCTTTATAGCTGTGATTGGTAGGCCTCCTTGTTTCCATAATTTTTCTTCTAATTTTTCTTGCCAACCTAAATACCTTCTCCAATGAATCGAGTTCCCAAAGATGAACCTCATGTTGGATGTTATCCTTTAAAGTCGCTATGAAAAAATCAATCCTCTGCTTCTCTGCAATATCATTTACCCTTATATTCAATTTTTGGAAGTCCTCAATGTGCTCCACCATTGAAATATTTTGTTTGAAATTTATTAGTTGGCTGAAGAAGGTTTTTCTCTTTGTATCCTCATAATGTGTTATCATTTCCTCTATAAAAATTGACCAAGTGACAATTTGTTTATGAGAGCAAAGCCATCAATACCATACAAACTGATTGGGTTCCAAATATAAAGTTTCAATGTGTACATTTTGTGTGCTTTGCACATTATGGAGATTGAAATATTGTTCCATTTGTAATATCCATGTTACGATATATTTTCCATCAAACTTCCTCATATCGATCTTTGGAACATGGAAGGTCTTCGTTCCAACATTAGAGTCTATGAAATCATGATTAACATTTATTTTTCTCTCATCATGTGTTTCCTCTACTATCTTTTCACCATTAGGAAGTCTTTCTTGTAGCAACTTTGTCAAACCTTCATTCAAGCATTCCATGTATTTCTTCAAATATTCAATGTTGTCGTTCTTCAAATCATGATTAACATTTCTTTTGTTTTCATCATGAGTTTCCTCTACTATCATTTCTCCATTAGGAAGCCTTTGTTGTAGAAACTTTATAAAACCTTCCTTCTAATCTTTCATGTCTTTCTTCAAATATTCAATGTTTTCTTTCATACCATTGATGTCATTATCTCAACCATCCATCTTAGCTTCTGTTACTTTTTGTGAGAGCGAAATTTGTTGCACTTGGTCTAGTAATTTGTATATATCATGTTGCATTTATTCCTCTTCTTCATATGTCATAGTAGATCTTTCGGGTTTCTTACTAGCTGTTGCCATTTTCTCTCTTCAGGGAATCAACTAATGATAATTTTCTCCACTATGCCCTTTTAATCACTTCAAACTAATCTTTCAAACAAAACTTTTGCAAATTTTTAAAAAGTCTACACACAATTTTTCACTTCGTATGAGCTCAATATTGAATCTATTGTATCTATGTAAATTAGGATTTCCAAGGTCAAAAGGTTTGTCCAATGGTAGCCCTCTGAGTCCTCTTTCCAATGCCACAAGTCTGATCAAGATTGGATTTTCCGAGAAAGAGCTATGCCACATCCCCCACAATGACCTGATTGTAGATTGGTTCAATAGAGAAAACTTGTACGAAGTGCCACATGTCAATGTTTCGACCTTAGGCCCCAAAAATGATATCCAAAAAGCTACAATTCGACCTCTTTTTGTAACCTTTTACAAAATTTGAATCTAATGCTCAAAGAGAAAGTTATGACGAGTTTCCCAAGGCCACCTATTTGAGATGGAATTTAGAATCCTGGAAGAACCCTAACTTCCTTGGTTCATATCTCCGAAAATGTATCGCAAAATGGTTTGAGATTCTACCACAATGTTCAACATGATTTCATCTCAAATGAGTTTTTTAGCTTCTGAAGCTTTGTAGAAAAATAGTTATAGCGATAATGTAGGTTTTAACCCTGTACAAAAATTAACGACATACAAATTCTAAAAACAAAAAATAAACAATAGAGAGAGAATAAAACATAAAAAAAAATATGGAGATTTTCCCCTGGATCCCAAAATCCGAACTACCAGCTTGATTTTTCATTATGTTCCTTTCAATGCTACAATACATATATATACATGCTGAAGCATCCAATACCATGGAACAAAAAATATCGCACCCAAAACCATGTGCTAAAACCATAGGTAGGTTCGCCTCACCTAATATAGGGTCCCAAAAAAGTTTCCTCGAGGCGCTGCCCTGGACCTCATAGACGGGGACTACCCGCCCCCCTCAAACCCCCTGGATAGCTTGGGTGGGGTTGTCGGCCCCCCTCTGACCCCACCCGCTACGCAATCGGCTCAACAAAGGGGGGGGGGGGATCTGCCCCCCTCTAACCCCCGGTTAACTAGGGGAGCTAGTCATGGAAAGAATATAACACAACCCAACATTCTCACACTTGTTGTTTTATTTGCACAAGGGACCACAAGAGAGCTTAGTCATTTATCCAACCCTGCAATGCCCATTGTTTCTCTGAACCAAGAGAACTTCTCAGAGCTCACATATTTTGTCAATGCATCTGTAGTATTCTTCAAAGTGTCCATCTCTACTAGCAACACCATTTTGTCTTCTATCATATCCCTCACAAAGTGATACTGAACATCAATGTGCTTTGTGTTTGAATGGTAAGCAGGGTTCTTTGCAAAGAAAGTTGCACTTTGGCTATCACAATCTATCCTTATAGCTCCCTGTACTAACCCCATACTTGAACACAATCTCTGTAACCAAACTGTTTCCTTGCTTGCATGAGTGGCCGCCATGTATTCTGCCTCTATAGTTGATAGTGCCACTATAGATCATTTCTTACTCATCCATCTGACTGCTCCTCCAAATAGGTTAAACACATACCCACTTGTAGATCTTCTCTGATCCAGATCACTTGCCCAATCCTCATCAACAAAGCCACAAATATCCGAAACTTTGTCCAATCACGGGCTTCCTTGGTAGCACAAACCATAATCACTAGTGCCATGCAAATACCTAAAAACTCACTTCACTATTGTCTAATCCTCCTCCCTTGGTTTTGACATAAAGCTGCTTAATACTCCCACTGCACATGCAATGTCTGGTCTAGTACAAACCATCGCATACATCAAGCTACCGACTGCACTTACTGTTGGAAATAATACTGAGAGGGGGGGGTGAATCAGTATTATCAGATCAATCAAACTTTTTCAATGCTCAGAAACATATACGCTACTTCAGTTAAGTGAACCAGCATGTACACGCTACTGTGACTAAATAAAACAGCGTATAAGAAGAAAACTCATAATTTAGTCAGCTTATTCTTCAGTTAAGTGCATCAGGACATTATTCACCACATTAACAGTAAACAGGTGTAGTATAACAGAACAGATCAAAAGTCACACACATGAACACCAAGATATAAGGTGGAAACCCATTGTGGGTGAAAACCACCTGCTGCAAGTTGTCTCTATCTTTCTTTAATATGAAACTTCAGTTTACAATCTTTTGTATTGGTGCAGCCTTATACCAGTACGCAGGCTACAACCTGCAGAAGGCTACAACCTTCTCTCGTTCTCCAAACTTCCTTGGAAGGGAGCTCCAACCCCCCTTTGCTCTTGTACTAGCTAAGATACTAGTACGTAGGTGCTGACCTACAATCTTCTTTCTTTCAGGTACCACCTTTCATACATTTTCAGACTGGATATTCCTGAAGCACAACATTATAATCTGTAGACCCCAATTCATTCAACTTCTACAACAGATCATTGAAGCATAAAACAACCAATACTAGTATTATCAAACTTTGAATCACTGAACCCTGTCAATCACCAGATACCAGAACACAGAGCAGTCTACAGAACTCTGCAGTAATAGTCAGATCTAACTGCAAACCCAAAAATCAAGCTTTAAGAGATATACGCTACTTTAATGAGCTAAACCCGCGTATACACGCGCTTTTACCTAATCCAACCTGCGTACAGATCTAAAAATAAATTCTCTCAACTTGCAGCTGTACCAGACATCAGTTAGACCCAGAACATAATATTGCGACAGTATGCAGATCTAGAAATACGCATAATCAACCATATCATAATAGTGCATTTCAAACCATTAGATCCCGATTTATCCTTAGATCTAGTCTTCCATCAACCGATGTGATTTCTCCTTAGCTCATATCAAGCAACCCAGACCCTGCATATCAGATCTCTTTCTCTTTTAGATATTCAAGCCTTGTCGAAAGATGATTTTGCCTAATGATCTTCTTCTCCTTATATAGCCTTAGGCCTTGCTCAATACCAAGAGCCAAAACCATAGTAACACAATACCATCAACTTCAAAACTAGGGATCGACACGCCCGTCGAGACACAATGGTCCGAAACCATAGGCACAACTTCCAAGGACTAACCGCCATGGACCAAAGGTACTTTTCCACATACACGCGCTTTTGCTGAAGCCAACTGGCGTGTACACGCGACTTGGGCTTAACGAACCTGCGTATATGAACTTCCTTGGCATGCTGTACTAAGATCTGTCTTCTGATTAAGTTGCCATCACCTGTACCAACCTCTGAGCACCTGTACCAACCTCTGAGTGAGTTGCCATCAAGGACAACACTTGAATCATAATGCCAACAATCTCCCCCTTTGGACTTGATGGCAACCACCACACCAAGTCACTCTCCCCCTTTGACATCAAGGGCAAAGGGCTGTGCTCCCCCTGAGGACATGCTGATACCTCTGCTTGGCTGTGCTGACTCATGCTCCCCCTGACAGTAGGCAGATCTGCAAAAGATGTTCTTCAACAAGAACCAAGACTTATACACCATAAGGGACCTTCCTATCACCAAAAGACTCAATACATACATCCATACTCCCTACCAAGAGGGGACATATCAGAAACAACCAATTATATTACAACATTCATCCCAGGCATAGTGGGGAAACCAACATAGGCCGTTACATGACCTTGACACCATAAAAGAGATATCACAAGAGAGATACATGACATAGAGACAACAGATCTAGACCAAGACTTATGAAAGTCACCAGCAGCATATGATAAACATCTTTTTAGATCAGCAACCAGGATTTCTTTCTGAGCTCCTTTTCCTGAAATCAACAACCAAAACATCTGAATGCCAACAATGCTTTATGAGACTTTTAAGCTGCTCCCCCTGAACCTGTGCCTGAAGAATTCTGACATACCCATTGCTGTTCAGAACTCCAGAGATTGCCCTTGCTGTTCAGAACTTCATATACGCGATTTCTCCTGCATGAAACAGCGTATGGACGCGGATATAATCTCTGCAACAAGCGTACACCATACACGCGACTTTCCCAGCATAAATCCGCGTGTATACGCGTATATACATTTCGTAACTTGCGTATACCAACTTTTCTGTAGAACAGACAAGCTTCAACAGCAGGATGAAGCATCAACTACTCCCAGCTTTTGTCTGAGATATTCAAAAGTTTCCCTGGGCAGTGGTTTTGTGAGAATATCAGCAACTTGTTCCTTAGAAGGAACATACTCCAACTTGACCTTCTGCTCAAGCACTTGTTCCCGAAGAAAATGGTACTTGATTGGTATGTGCTTGGTCTTTGAGTGCATGACTGGATTCTTTGAAATGCTGACTACACTTGTATTATCACATAAGATAGAGACAGGTGGAGTGCAAGTGATTTGAAAGTCCTGCAAGGTCTGCATCATCCAAAGAAGTTGTGTGCAACAAGATGCTGCAGCCACATATTCTGCTTCAGCTGTAGATAAGGCAATCGAACTCTGTTTCTTGCTGAACCAAGATACTAATCTGGAACCCATGAAGAAAGCACCACCACTTGTGCTTTTCCGATCATCCACACTTCCAGCCCAATCTGCATCTGTGTAAGCATGAAGAGTGAGATCTGTATTTCTAGGATACCATAAGCCATAGTTTTGGGTCCCTTGAAGATATTTGAAGATTCTTTTGACTGCCTGAAGATGAGTTTCCTTTGGGTTGGCTTGAAATCTTCCAACCATTCCTACTGCATGTGTAATATCTGGTCGAGTACCTGTCAAATAAAGCAAACTCCCAATCATGGATCTATAAGTGGGTTGGTGAACTGCTGCTGATTCATCATTTGCACTGAGGCTGCATCCTGTAACCATGGGTGTACATACTGGCTTTGACTCTTCCATGCCATACTTCTTCAAGATCTGCTTGAGGTATTTGGTTTGAGACAAGAAGATACCTCCTTCATTTTGTTGGATTTGCAATCCAAGAAAATATGTCAATTCTCCAAGAAGTGACATTTCGAATTCTTTCTGCATAACCGAGGCAAAGTTTTGACTCATAGTCTCTTCATTGCTGCCAAAAATAATATCATCTACATAAACAACAAGAATTAGCAATTTGTTATTTTCAACTTTTATATAGAGATTGCTATCTGCTGATCCTTTTGAAAAGCCTTGTTGGTGAAGATATTTGTCCAACCGATAGTACCAAGCCCTTGGAGCTTGTTTGAGTCCATAGAGTGCCTTTTTCAATCTGCATACAAGGTTTGGATCATTCCCAAGAATGAAACCATCTGGCTGCTCAATATATACTTCTTCTTCTAAGTCTCCATTCAGGAAGGCTGATTTCACGTCCATTTGAAATACCTTGAAGTTTTGAAAGCTTGAGAGAGCAAGGAACATTCGGATGGCCTCAAGTCTTGCCACAGGAGCAAAGGTCTCTTCAAAATCTATTCCTTCTTGCTATGCATACCCTTTACAAACAAGTCTGGCCTTGTTTCTAATTACTTCTCCATTTTCATTTAATTTATTCTTGAAGACCCATTTTGTTCCTATTACATTCTTATCTTTTGGTCTAGGAACTAATTCCCAAGTGTTGTTCTTTTCGATTTGCTCAAGTTCTTCATCCATTGCTTTGACCCAACATTCATCTTTGCATGCCTCTTTCACATTTTGTGGTTCAATGGAGGAGAGTAATGCCAAGTAGCTTGAAGCTTCTGCAAGTGTCCTTCTTGTTTGTACTCCTGCTTCTTTCTGCCCCACAATCTGAGTTTCTGGATGATTCTTTTGAACATATCTGGATGGAGTCTTCTCTTCTATTCTTGTCTGCTCCTCTGGTTCTTCTTGAGATTCTTCTTCTTCTTGAGGTTCTTCTTCTTCATCATTTCGCCTTTGAGAGTAACCTTCATCTTCTTCAATGTCTTCATGATGAACTTGCCTAGGAATATATCCCTTCTCATCAACCACTATATCAATACTGTCAACAATTCTGCCAAGTCTTTTATTGTAGCACTTGTATGCTTTGCTATGTGGAGAATAACCAAGAAGAATGCCCTCATCTGCTCTTGGTTCAAGTTTGCCAAGTTGCTCATCAGTATTCTTAATATAACATTTGCTCCCAAAGATTTTGAAGTGCTTCACGGAAGGAGTTTTACCACTCCAAAGCTCATGAGGTGTTTGAGTGCTGTTTACTCGGACATTTGTTTTGTTAAGAATAATAACAGCAGCATGTGCAGCTTCACCCCAGAAGGTTGCAGGAGTACCTGATTCATCGAGCATAGCACGAGCCATTTGTTGGATAGTTCTGTTCATTCTTTCCACAACCCCATTTTGCTGAGGAGTTCTAGCTGTAGAGAATTCTCTTCTTATCCCATGTTCATCGCAGAAATCGAAAAATTCATTTGATGTGAACTCCCCACCTCTGTCAGATCTGAGGCACTTAATTTTGTGTCCTGATTCATTTTCAACCAATGCTTTGAAGGATTTGAATTTTTCGAATGCTTCATCTTTGTGCTTCATAAGCCCTAACCAAACAAACCTTGAGAAATCATCAATGAATAATATCAGATATTCTTCTCCTCGAGGTGTCCTTTTCCTAAACGGACCACATACATCTGCATGGACTAGCTCAAGAGGCAAGCTAGCTGATCCTTCCTTCTCTGGAAAGTTAGTTCTGGTTTGCTTTCCAAACTGACAAGATTTGCATATGGTGTTGTCTGGAATTTTGATATCTGGAAGATCGCGAACTGCCTGATATTTGCATGCTTTCCTTATTTGTGAGAAGCTTAGATGTCCCAACCTTCGATGCCATAACCAGTGCTCTTCATCCTTGCTAAGATAGCATTGTTGTTGTCCTTCTTCAAATATGTACAGATTATTTGGAGTTCTTTTGCCTTTGAGAACTGTTTTACCTGTATCAAGATCACGAACAAGACATCCATTCGATCTGAAAATAACCTCGGTTTTTTTATCACACATCTGGCTGACACTTAGTAGATTATGCTTCAATCCATCAACATACAAAACATTTCCAGCCTTGACCTTTTCTTTCAAAGGAGCAATACCTTTTCCTTTTATAGTTGCAGGAGTATCATTTCCAAAAGAAATTTTCTTTCCCTTTTCTAAGGTAGAATAAGATTCAAGTTTTTCTTTATCACCTGTCATATGTTTCGAACATCCACTGTCAATGTACCATAGATTTTCCTGTCCTTCTGCATAAAATGCTATCCCACATCTTTCTGTTTGAGGTTCCTTTATTCTCCATGTTTTGGTGCTTGTGGCTTGTTCCTTTTTCTCCTGAAACCTGCTCCTGCATTCAGAGTCTTCATGACCAAAATTATTGCAAATAGAACATTCAACTTCATTTTCAAGAACCGAAAAGTTGTTATAGGTCCTTTTTGTAATCCCTGTCATACTTCTTTGTTTTTGAGCTTCCCTAGTCATGATTGTTTTATATGCAACACATTGAGCTGCTTTGTGACCAAAGTTATGGCAAGAAAAGCATTGTCCATTGAAGAAGCTTCTGCGGTTATTGAATCTACCAGCCAACTGATTGTAATTTCTATTTTCATCTATTCTTGAGCCAAACTGAGAAGATTTTACCTGTGGTTGGTTGTAGCTTTTGTTCACCCTTAAGAAGGATTGTCCCTGATAGTTTTTGTTTGTAATTCGTCCCTGCTTTACCTGATTATCTTCATTGTTCTTCTGCTCATTTCTTCTTGCTGCATCAAGATAACTTTTTGAGGTGGATGCTTGAGAGGTTTCTCCATTATAGCCCAAACCTGTCTTGTTTAGAGGAGACCGCTGCACATTGATAATCTCATCCAAAGTTTCAGATCCTTTAACAAACTTAAGATTAATAGCTTTTGTTTTCTCAATTTCTTTTCTGAGACCAACAATTTCACCTTCTAGTTTTTCAAGATGTTTTTCCTTTTCATCAATTTGAAATTGCAAAGTATCAATGATCACATTCTTTTCTTCTATGCATCTCTTGAGTCTAGTAATTTCATTATAGAGATTATCCACATCTACAGCATCCTCATAATCATCATCTTCAAATGCCATTAACAGCTTATATTTATTACCTTGTTCATCTTCATCACTGTTTGATAAGCCATCACTATCTTCATGGGTGTAGTAGCTTTTCTTATTTGCACTTTGTTTCTTGTTCCATCTAGCAGGTTCTTTTCCTTTATCCTTATAAGGACATTTTGCAGCATAATGACCTACTCTTCCACAAGCAAAGCATTTGAAAGGTAGCTTACCTCTGAACCTTCCAGAACCCCTTTGAAGATTTCTAACAAAATTTGATTCTTCTTCCTCTTCTTCTGGAACATGGCTTGCTTCATAGTAATCTTCTTTTCCTGATGCCTTAAAAGCATCTTCCCTTCTGTCTGATGGACCTCCCTTTCTCATTTCATAAGCAATTAGAATTCCATGTAGCTGAGACATAGTGAGAACACGGAGATTTTCTTTTTCTTCTATTGCAGATACTTTAGATTCAAACTTGGGGGATAATGATCTTAGAATCTTTTGAACTACTATAGTCTCTTTTATTTCTTCACCCAAATTTTTCATACAATTAACAATCTCATCTACCCGAAGAAAATAATTAGCCACACTTTCATCATTATACATCTTGAGAGTCTCATATTGAATCCTGAGAGTTTGAAGTTTAGCTTGTTTTACCTGTTCATCTCCTTCATAGCTAGTGACCATTTTGTCCCATATCTCTTTTGCTGATTTGAAGTGCATGACCTTCATGAATTCTGTTTGGGATATACTTCCTAATAGAGTACTGACTGCTTTTGCATTTGTTTCATACTGCTTTTTCTCAGCTGGATCTGTAGGAGTAGCTGAAGGAAAAGCATAGCCTTTTTCTACAATGTTCCAAACTTCTGTACCAAGAGATTGAAGATATGTAGTAACTCTTACCTTCCAATAATTGAAATTTGTCCCATCAAAAATCGGTGGCCTGATTGATGCTTCTTTCTCGTAGTTGCTCATGATGAATGATCTACCTTCAAGCGATCAAGCTTCTCTGAAGGACCTGCTCTGATGCCAATTGTTGGAAATAATACTGAGAGGGGGGGGTGAATCAGTATTATCAGATCAATCAAACTTTTTCAATGCTCAGAAACATATACGCTACTTCAGTTAAGTGAACCAGCGTGTACACGCTACTGTGACTAAATAAAACAGCGTATAAGAAGAAAACTCATAATTTAGTCAGCTTATTCTTCAGTTAAGTGCATCAGGACATTATTCACCACATTAACAGTAAACAGGTGCAGTATAACAGAACAGATCAAAAGTCACACACATGAACACCAAGATATAAGGTGGAAACCCAATGTGGGTGAAAACCACCTGCTGCAAGTTGTCTCTATCTTTCTTTAATATGAAACTTCAGTTTACAATCTTTTGTACTGGTGCAGCCTTATACCAGTACGCAGGCTACAACCTGCAGAAGGCTACAACCTTCTCTCGTTCTCCAAACTTCCTTGGAAGGGAGCTCCAACCCCCTTTGCTCTTGTACTAGCTAAGATACTAGTACGTAGGTGCTGACCTACAATCTTCTTTCTTTCAGGTACCACCTTTCATACATTTTCAGACTGGATATTCCTGAAGCACAACATTATAATCTGTAGACCCCAATTCATTCAACTTCTACAACAGATCATTGAAGCATAAAACAACCAATACTAGTATTATCAAACTTTGAATCACTGAACCCTGTCAATCACCAGATACCAGAACACAGAGTAGTCTACAGAACTCTGTAGTAATAGTCAGATCCAACTGCAAACCCAAAAATCAAGCTTTAAGAGATATACGCAACTTCAATGAGCTAAACCCGCGTATACACGCGCTTTTACCTAATCCAACCTGCGTACAGATCTAAAAATAAATTCTCTCAACTTGCAGCTGTACCAGACATCAGTTAGACCCAGAACATAATATTGCGACAGTATGCAGATCTAGAAATACGCATAATCAACCATATCATAATAGTGCATTTCAAACCATTAGATCCCGATTTATCCTTAGATCTAGTCTTCCATCAACCGATGTGATTTCTCCTTAGCTCATATCAAGCAACCCAGACCCTGCATATCAGATCTCTTTCTCTTTTAGATATTCAAGCCTTGTCGAAAGATGATTTTTCCTAATGATCTTCTTCTCCTTATATAGCCTTAGGCCTTGCTCAATACCAAGAGCCAAAACCATAGTAACACAATACCATCAACTTCAAAACTAGGGATCGACACGCCCGTCGAGACACAATGGTCCGAAACCATAGGCACAACTTCCAAGGACTAACCGCCATGGACCAAAGGTACTTTTCCACATACACACGCTTTTGCTGAAGCCAACTGGCGTGTACACGCGACTTGGGCTTAACGAACCTGCGTATATGAACTTCCTTGGCATGCTGTACTAAGATCTGTCTTCTGATTAAGTTGCCATCACCTGTACCAACCTCTGAGCACCTGTACCAACCTCTGAGTGAGTTGCCATCAAGGACAACACTTGAATCATAATGCCAACAATCTCCCCCTTTGGACTTGATGGCAACCACCACACCAAGTCACTCTCCCCCTTTGACATCAAGGGCAAAGGGCTGTGCTCCCCCTGAGGACATGCTGATACCTCTGCTTGGCTGTGCTGACTCATGCTCCCCCTGACAGTAGGCAGATCTGCAAAAGATGTTCTTCAACAAGAACCAAGACTTATACACCATAAGGGACCTTCCTATCACCAAAAGACTCAATACATACATCCATACTCCCTACCAAGAGGGGACATATCAGAAACAACCAATTATATTACAACATTCATCCCAGGCATAGTGGGGAAACCAACATAGGCCGTTACATGACCTTGACACCATAAAAGAGATATCACAAGAGAGATACATGACATAGAGACAACAGATCTAGACCAAGACTTATGAAAGTCACCAGCAGCATATGATAAACATCTTTTTAGATCAGCAACCAGGATTTCTTTATGAGCTCCTTTTCCTGAAATCAACAACCAAAACATCTGAATGCCAACAATGCTTTATGAGACTTTTAAGCTGCTCCCCCTGAACCTGTGCCTGAAGAATTCTGACATACCCATTGCTGTTCAGAACTCCAGAGATTGCCCTTGTTGTTCAGAACTTCATATACGCGATTTCTCCTGCATGAAACAGCGTATGGACGCGGATATAATCTCTGCAACAAGCGTACACCATACACGCGACTTTCCCAGCATAAATCCGCGTGTATACGCGTATATACATTTCGTAACTTGCGTATACCAACTTTTCTGTAGAACAGACAAGCTTCAACAGCAGGATGAAGCATCAACTACTCCCAGCTTTTGTCTGAGATATTCAAAAGTTTCCCTGGGCAGTGGTTTTGTGAGAATATCAGCAACTTGTTCCTTAGAAGGAACATACTCCAACTTGACCTTCTGCTCAAGCACTTGTTCCCGAAGAAAATGGTACTTGATTGGTATGTGCTTGGTCTTTGAGTGCATGACTGGATTCTTTGAAATGCTGATTGCACTTGTATTATCACATAAGATAGAGACAGGTGGAGTGCAAGTGATTTGAAAGTCCTGCAAGGTCTGCATCATCCAAAGAAGTTGTGTGCAACAAGATGCTGCAGCCACATATTCTGCTTCAGCTGTAGATAAGGCAATCGAACTCTGTTTCTTGCTGAACCAAGATACTAATCTGGAACCCATGAAGAAAGCACCACCACTTGTGCTTTTCCGATCATCCACACTTCCAGCCCAATCTGCATCTGTGTAAGCATGAAGAGTGAGATCTGTATTTCTAGGATACCATAAGCCATAGTTTTGGGTCCCTTGAAGATATTTGAAGATTCTTTTGACTGCCTGAAGATGAGTTTCCTTTGGGTTGGCTTGAAATCTTCCAACCATTCCTACTGCATGTGTAATATCTGGTCGAGTACCTGTCAAATAAAGCAAACTCCCAATCATGGATCTATAAGTGGGTTGGTGAACTGCTGCTGATTCATCATTTGCACTGAGGCTACATCCTGTAACCATGGGTGTACATACTGGCTTTGACTCTTCCATGCCATACTTCTTCAAGATCTGCTTGAGGTATTTGGTTTGAGACAAGAAGATACCTCCTTCATTTTGTTGGATTTGCAATCCAAGAAAATATGTCAATTCTCCAAGAAGTGACATTTCGAATTCTTTCTGCATAACCGAGGCAAAGTTTTGACTCATAGTCTCTTCATTGCTGCCAAAAATAATATCATCTACATAAACAACAAGAATTAGCAATTTGTTATTTTCAACTTTTATATAGAGATTGCTATCTGCTGATCCTTTTGAAAAGCCTTGTTGGTGAAGATATTTGTCCAACCGATAGTACCAAGCCCTTGGAGCTTGTTTGAGTCCATAGAGTGCCTTTTTCAATCTGCATACAAGGTTTGGATCATTCCCAAGAATGAAACCATCTGGCTGCTCAATATATACTTCTTCTTCTAAGTCTCCATTCAAGAAGGCTGATTTCACGTCCATTTGAAATACCTTGAAGTTTTGAAAGCTTGAGAGAGCAAGGAACATTCGGATGGCCTCAAGTCTTGCCACAGGAGCAAAGGTCTCTTCAAAATCTATTCCTTCTTGCTGTGCATACCCTTTACAAACAAGTCTGGCCTTGTTTCTAATTACTTCTCCATTTTCATTTAATTTATTCTTGAAGACCCATTTTGTTCCTATTACATTCTTATCTTTTGGTCTAGGAACTAATTCCCAAGTGTTGTTCTTTTCGATTTGCTCAAGTTCTTCATCCATTGCTTTGACCCAACATTCATCTTTGCATGCCTCTTTCACATTTTGTGGTTCAGTGGAGGAGAGTAATGCCAAGTAGCTTGAAGCTTCTGCAAGTGTCCTTCTTGTTTGTACTCCTGCTTCTTTCTGCCCCACAATCTGAGTTTCTGGATGATTCTTTTGAACATATCTGGATGGAGTCTTCTCTTCTATTCTTGTCTGCTCCTCTGGTTCTTCTTGAGATTCTTCTTCTTCTTGAGGTTCTTCTTCTTCATCATTTCGCCTTTGAGAGTAACCTTCATCTTCTTCAATGTCTTCATGATGAACTTGCCTAGGAATATATCCCTTCTCATCAACCACTATATCAATACTGTCAACAATTCTGCCAAGTCTTTTATTGTAGCACTTGTATGCTTTGCTATGTGGAGAATAACCAAGAAGAATGCCCTCATCTGCTCTTGGTTCAAGTTTGCCAAGTTGCTCATCAGTATTCTTAATATAACATTTGCTCCCAAAGATTTTGAAGTGCTTCACGGAAGGAGTTTTACCACTCCAAAGCTCATGAGGTGTTTGAGTGCTGTTTACTCGGACATTTGTTTTGTTAAGAATAATAACAGCAGCATGTGCAGCTTCACCCCAGAAGGTTGCAGGAGTACCTGATTCATCGAGCATAGCACGAGCCATTTGTTGGATAGTTCTGTTCATTCTTTCCACAACCCCATTTTGCTGAGGAGTTCTAGCTGTAGAGAATTCTCTTCTTATCCCATGTTCATCGCAGAAATCGAAAAATTCATTTGATGTGAACTCCCCACCTCTGTCAGATCTGAGGCACTTAATTTTGTGTCCTGATTCATTTTCAACCAATGCTTTGAAGGATTTGAATTTTTCGAATGCTTCATCTTTGTGCTTCATAAGCCCTAACCAAACAAACCTTGAGAAATCATCAATGAATAATATCAGATATTCTTCTCCTCGAGGTGTCCTTTTCCTAAACGGACCACATACATCTGCATGGACTAGCTCAAGAGGCAAGCTAGCTGATCCTTCCTTCTCTGGAAAGTTAGTTCTGGTTTGCTTTCCAAACTGACAAGATTTGCATATGGTGTTGTCTGGAATTTTGATATCTGGAAGATCGCGAACTGCCTGATATTTGCATGCTTTCCTTATTTGTGAGAAGCTTAGATGTCCCAACCTTCGATGCCATAACCAGTGCTCTTCATCCTTGCTAAGATAGCATTGTTGTTGTCCTTCTTCAAATATGTACAGATTATTTGGAGTTCTTTTGCCTTTGAGAACTGTTTTACCTGTATCAAGATCACGAACAAGACATCCATTCGATCTGAAAATAACCTCGGTTTTTTTATCACACATCTGGCTGACACTTAGTAGATTATGCTTCAATCCATCAACATACAAAACATTTCCAGCCTTGACCTTTTCTTTCAAAGGAGCAATACCTTTTCCTTTTATAGTTGCAGGAGTATCATTTCCAAAAGAAATTTTCTTTCCCTTTTCTAAGGTAGAATAAGATTCAAGTTTTTCTTTATCACCTGTCATATGTTTCGAACATCCACTGTCAATGTACCATAGATTTTCCTGTCCTTCTGCATAAAATGCTATCCCACATCTTTCTGTTTGAGGTTCCTTTATTCTCCATGTTTTGGTGCTTGTGGCTTGTTCCTTTTTCTCCTGAAACCTGCTCCTGCATTCAGAGTCTTCATGACCAAAATTATTGCAAATAGAACATTCAACTTCATTTTCAAGAATCGAAAAGTTGTTATAGGTCCTTTTTGTAATCCCTGTCATACTTCTTTGTTTTTGAGCTTCCCTAGTCATGATTGTTTTATATGCAACACATTGAGCTGCTTTGTGACCAAAGTTATGGCAAGAAAAGCATTGTCCATTGAAGAAGCTTCTGCGGTTATTGAATCTACCAGCCAACTGATTGTAATTTCTATTTTCATCTATTCTTGAGCCAAACTGAGAAGATTTTACCTGTGGTTGGTTGTAGCTTTTGTTCACCCTTAAGAAGGATTGTCCCTGATAGTTTCTGTTTGTAATTCGTCCCTGCTTTACCTGATTATCTTCATTGTTCTTCTGCTCATTTCTTCTTGCTGCATCAAGATAAATTTTTGAGGTGGATGCTTGAGAGGTTTCTCCATTATAGCCCAAACCTGTCTTGTTTAGAGGAGACCGCTGCACATTGATAATCTCATCCAAAGTTTCAGATCCTTTAACAAACTTAAGATTAATAGCTTTTGTTTTCTCAATTTCTTTTCTGAGACCAACAATTTCACCTTCTAGTTTTTCAAGATGTTTTTCCTTTTCATCAATTTGAAATTGCAAAGTATCAATGATCACATTCTTTTCTTCTATGCATCTCTTGAGTCTAGTAATTTCATTATAGAGATTATCCACATCTACAGCATCCTCATAATCATCATCTTCAAATGCCATTAACAGCTTATATTTATTACCTTGTTCATCTTCATCACTGTTTGATAAGCCATCACTATCTTCATGGGTGTAGTAGCTTTTCTTATTTGCACTTTGTTTCTTGTTCCATCTAGCAGGTTCTTTTCCTTTATCCTTATAAGGACATTTTGCAGCATAATGACCTACTCTTCCACAAGCAAAGCATTTGAAAGGTAGCTTACCTCTGAACCTTCCAGAACCCCTTTGAAGATTTCTGACAAAATTTGATTCTTCTTCCTCTTCTTCTGGAACATGGCTTGCTTCATAGTAATCTTCTTTTCCTGATGCCTTAAAAGCATCTTCCCTTCTGTCTGATGGACCTCCCTTTCTCATTTCATAAGCAGTTAGAATTCCATGTAGCTGAGACATAGTGAGAACACGGAGATTTTCTTTTTCTTCTATTGCAGATACTTTAGATTCAAACTTGGGGGATAATGATCTTAGAATCTTTTGAACTACTATAGTCTCTTTTATTTCTTCACCCAAATTTTTCATACAATTAACAATCTCATCTACCCGAAGAAAATAATTAGCCACACTTTCATCATTATACATCTTGAGAGTCTCATATTGAATCCTGAGAGTTTGAAGTTTAGCTTGTTTTACCTGTTCATCTCCTTCATAGCTAGTGACCATTTTGTCCCATATCTCTTTTGCTGATTTGAAGTGCATGACCTTCATGAATTCTGTTTGGGATATACTTCCTAATAGAGTACTGACTGCTTTTGCATTTGTTTCATACTGCTTTTTCTCAGCTGGATCTGTAGGAGTAGCTGAAGGAAAAGCATAGCCTGTTTCTACAATGTTCCAAACTTCTGTACCAAGAGATTGAAGATATGCAGTAACTCTTACCTTCCAATAATTGAAATTTGTCCCATCAAAAATCGGTGGCCTGATTGATGCTTCTTTCTCGTAGTTGCTCATGATGAATGATCTACCTTCAAGCGATCAAGCTTCTCTGAAGGACCTGCTCTGATGCCAATTGTTGGAAATAATACTGAGAGGGGGGGGTGAATCAGTATTATCAGATCAATCAAACTTTTTCAATGCTCAGAAACATATACGCTACTTCAGTTAAGTGAACCAGCGTGTACACGCTACTGTGACTAAATAAAACAGCGTATAAGAAGAAAACTCATAATTTAGTCAGCTTATTCTTCAGTTAAGTGCATCAGGACATTATTCACCACATTAACAGTAAACAGGTGCAGTATAACAGAACAGATCAAAAGTCACACACATGAACACCAAGATATAAGGTGGAAACCCAATGTGGGTGAAAACCACCTGCTGCAAGTTGTCTCTATCTTTCTTTAATATGAAACTTCAGTTTACAATCTTTTGTACTGGTGCAGCCTTATACCAGTACGCAGGCTACAACCTGCAGAAGGCTACAACCTTCTCTCATTCTCCAAACTTCCTTGGAAGGGAGCTCCAACCCCCCTTTGCTCTTGTACTAGCTAAGATACTAGTACGTAGGTGCTGACCTACAATCTTCTTTCTTTCAGGTACCACCTTTCATACATTTTTAGACTGGATATTCCTGAAGCACAACATTATAATCTGTAGACCCCAATTCATTCAACTTCTACAACAGATCATTGAATCATAAAACAACCAATACTAGTATTATCAAACTTTGAATCACTGAACCCTGTCAATCACCAGATACCAGAACACAGAGCAGTCTACAGAACTCTGCAGTAATAGTCAGATCCAACTGCAAACCCAAAAATCAAGCTTTAAGAGATATACGCTACTTCAATGAGCTAAACCCGCGTATACACGCGCTTTTACCTAATCCAACCTGCGTACAGATCTAAAAATAAATTCTCTCAACTTGCAGCTGTACCAGACATCAGTTATACCCAGAACATAATATTGCGACAGTATGCAGATCTAGAAATACGCATAATCAACCATATCATAATAGTGCATTTCAAACCATTAGATCCCGATTTATCCTTAGATCTAGTCTTCCATCAACCGATGTGATTTCTCCTTAGCTCATATCAAGCAACCCAGACCCTGCATATCAGATCTCTTTCTCTTTTAGATATTCAAGCCTTGTCGAAAGATGATTTTGCCTAATGATCTTCTTCTCCTTATATAGCCTTAGGCCTTGCTCAATACCAAGAGCCAAAACCATAGTAACACAATACCATCAACTTCAAAACTAGGGATCGACACGCCCGTCGAGACACAATGGTCCGAAACCATAGGCACAACTTCCAAGGACTAACCGCCATGGACCAAAGGTACTTTTCCACATACACGCGCTTTTGCTGAAGCCAACTGGCGTGTACACGCGACTTGGGCTTAACGAACCTGCGTATATGAACTTCCTTGGCATGTTGTACTAAGATCTGTCTTCTGATTAAGTTGCCATCACCTGTACCAACCTCTGAGCACCTGTACCAACCTCTGAGTGAGTTGCCATCAAGGACAACACTTGAATCATAATGCCAACACTTACATATGCAAAATAGGACATGTCCTCTTCCTCTTCTTGTGTCTTGGGACACTGTTCAATAGATAGATTTACACCTACAGGAATAGGAACCTTCACCGGTTTACTATCTTGAATATTAAACCTCTGCAGTATTGTCTCAAAATACTTCCTCTGATTTAACTAGAGCTTCCTCTTTTCCCGATCTCTTTTAATTTCCATGCCCAAAATATAGTTTGCAGCACCAAGATCTTTCATGTCGAATTTGGAGGGCAATTGGGTCATCAAATCCTGGATAATTTCGTTGTCATTTCCAACCAGAAACATATCATCCACATATAAGACCATATAAATAACAAGGTTACCAATTAATTTAAAATACACATAGTGATTTGCTTTGCTTCTGGTGAAGCCAAGTCCTTGTATAAATGTATCAAATTTTTGATACCACATAATTGGTGATTGTTTTAACCCATACAGAGACTTTTTTAACTTGCATACTAGTTATTTCTTAACCTTCACCACAAAGCCTCCAGGTTGCTTCATGTAGATCCCCTCTTCTAGATCCCGTCTTCACATCCATCTGCTCTACCTCAAAGTCAAAAGAAGAAACAAAAGATAAAAGTATTCTAATAGAAGCTACATTGGCAACAGGAGAACAAATATCACCAAAATCAATTCCTGGCACCTGGGAATAACCTTTTGCTACCAACCGAGATTTATATTTCTCCACCTTTCCTTCTGCATTTGTCTTCTTCTTGAACACCCATTTGTTGCCAATGGGTTTCCTTGCTGCTAGCAACTCCACCAGGTCCCATGCCTCATTTTTGTGCAAAGATTCCATTTCATCAACCATAGACTCTTTCTAGAGTTTCCCATCCCTTGAATCTACTGCTTCCTTCATAGTTCTGGGATAATCATCAGTAATAGATAAAGCAAAATTTGAACAAAAAGTAGATGGAACATATATTTTTGGCTACCTTCTTTCTTGAAGTGATCTTCTCACACCTAGAGTTTGAGGCTCTTCATCTTCTGATTCCTCTTCTGATGTAGAGTCCGATTCTTCCTCCTTTAGCTCAAACTCTATATTCTTAGGTTCCTTTGGTTGGACTTCATGTTTAATAACATATTTAACCTCTCTAAACACCACATCTTCGTTGTATGCAACCTTCCTTCTTTCTGGGTTCCAAAGCTTATAACCCTTTAAACCATCTTTATACCCAATAAAGATGCACTTTTCAGATTTACTATCCAACTTTTTTCTTTTCTCCTTTGGAACATGTACATATGGATCACATCTAAATACCCTTAGATGTGAAAGAGAGGGTTTCTTACCAGTCCATACCTCTTGTGGAGTCTTATCCTCCAATGTCGATGAAGGTGACCTGTTGACCAGGTAACATGCAGTATCCACCGCCTTTGTCCAGAATTCCTGTCCTAACTAGACACCACTGAGCATGCTTCTTGCCCTTTCTATCAATGTCTTGTTCATTCTTTTTGAAACTCCATTTTTCTCAGGTGTATAAAGAGTAGTTTTCTGCCTTTCTATACCACACTTCTTACAGAATTCTTCAAATTCCTTACTGCAAAACTCTCCACCATTATCTATCCTCAACACCTTTATCTTCTTCTTTATCTAGTTTTCCACCAAAGCCTTAAATTATTTAAACCTATCAAAGGCTTCAAATTTCTTCTTGAAGAAGTATATCCAGGTATTCATTTATAAGTAATCTATAAATGATACATAGTACATAGACTTACCCAGTGATGGAACTTTCACATGTCTAAACACGTCATTGTGCACAAGCTCTAATATCTGGTTCGCCCTCTTACCACCAGAGGGGAAGCTCACCTGATTCTGCGTCCCATATACACAATTTTCACAGAAATAAAAATCCAGAGAGCTATTATTCATACCTTCTACCATACCTTTACCATGAAGTATTGAAAGGCCCTTCTCTCTAATATGTCCAAGCCTTTGATGCCATAGCATGGTCTTTTCTATAGAGACCACTAGATTTTATGCTCCACTTTCAGGAACCATAGAATTGTTGCACCCATTAACAACAGTTCTACCTTGTAGCTTGTACAGAGTTCTAATCAGAACTCCTTGCATCAATACTAGTGCTCCTCGAACCATCTTGCAGGTATCTTTCTCAAACATTGTTTTTACACCTGCATCATCTAGCTTGCTTACAGAAATCAAATTTCTGGCTAATGCGGGAATATGCAAAACACCCGGAAGTTTTCTAACCCTTCCACCTTGCAACTTCAACTTGACTTTTCTGCAACCAACGATTCTAGCTTTCTTGTCATCCCCCAAGAAGAGATCACGACCATCATATTTCTCATACTCATAGAACCACTCTCTATGGGGAGTGAAGTGAAAGGATGCACCCGATTTAATCAACCATGCCTCATGATCTACATGTGTACTTGAATAAGCCATGTACAAATCTCCACCTTCATTTGAGGTGGTTTTCACCTCTACAGAAGGAGCATCATCAAATCCCTTTCCTTTGTCAGGAGCTTTAGATTTACAATCCCTTTTGTAGTTCCCTTCCTTTCCGCATTTTCAGCACACCACCTTTACAGGTTTTCCTGGAGATTTAGATCTCCCTCTAGATTTAGATCTCCCACTCGATGACTTATTTTTGCTTCTGTTCTAGGACTGTCCTCGTATACACAAGTCAACACCATTCTGGCTCTCCATATCTTTCCATCTCATCTCCTCCATCAGCAAGGATGAGACTGTTTCATCAAACTGCATGGCAATTGCATTTCTACCTATTGCAATAACCATACTATACCACAAATATGGTAGAGAACACAAAAAACTAATGCACTTATCTTCATCTGAAATTTTAATAACAACAAATAATAACTAACTTACCATAGTATTAAACGCAATCAGATGCTCTGCCACCGAGTCTCCATCTTTCATCCTCAGGTTATACAGATTTTTCCATAGGAACAATTTATTCACCAAAGACTTAGATTGGTACAAAGTCCCTAACTTGTCCCACAAAGCCTTCGACATAGCTTCCCCTGATACATTTAGCAATAAGAAATCTGAGACACACAATCATATTGTGCTCTTTTCCTTCTGATCCAACTTATTCCATTCTTCATCAGACACTCCCATTGGTTTAGTATCTAGATCTACTATGATCCACTGATCTTTGTCTACTAACAAATCCTCCATCTTGAGTTTCCACAACTCAAAACTCTGACCATTAAATTTCTTGATCTCTATCTTTCGATTGCTTGTCATCTTCTTTCACCACCAAAATCGATCCCACAGATCTCCCACTAAAGAGGGTCTACCATAGGCCGAAGTGAAACCCCTCAGCAATAAAGGTGTCCCCTTGAAGCCAAAACAACTCTGATACCAAATGTAGGTTTTAACCCCACATAGAAAGTAACTGCATACAAATTCTAAATGCAGAAAATAAACAATAGCGAGAGAACAACACATAAAACAAATATACAGAGATTTTCCCTTGGATCCCAAAATCAGGACTACCAGCTTGATTTTCCATTATGTTCCTTTCAATGTTACAATACATATATATACATGCCAAAGCATCCAATACCATGGACCGAAAACCATCGCGCCCAAAACCATGTGCTAAAACCATGCAAAAAACCATAGGTAGGTTCGCCCCACCTAATATAGGGTCCCAAAAAAATTTCCCCGGGGTGTTACCGTAGACCCCATAGAAGGGGGCTACCGCTCCCCTCAAAACCCCTAGACAGGGGGGGTGCCACCCCCCCCCTTTCATAATCGATGCAATGAAGGGGGCTCTAACCCCCCTCTAACCCTCCGGTTAACTAGGGGAGCTAATCGTGGAAAGAATATAACACAACCCAATAGAAAATACCACAATGACCTGTTTGAAGCAGCGAAACCCTAGAATCCAAAGCTCTTATACCAAATGTTATGCAACCAACTCACAAAATAGAACAACAGATAGATCAACGACTAAAAAATAAGCCTCTTTGAGGGGGAAACCTTCTTTACATTACAAAAATGAACAATTCTTGGATGATTCAAATGACAAAACATCATTTCTATATTTAGGAGTCTAAGGGGTCACAATATAATTAGAACCAACATAACAATAATAATTAATGTAAGGGAAAAACAATAACAATAGTGGGCTTCTATGGGGCATAATAATAACAATATGGAGACAACAAGGGCACCACAATAATAATAAGGGGTTACAATGACAATAATAATGGGGGAATCACTGGTATTATAGGGACCTAAGACTATCAATTTTAAGAGTTATTGACTATAGAGATAGTTTAAATGGTGTGAAAGCATAGTCTTAGACTAGTCCCTCTTGTTAGTGTAGCAGTGAGTTCTTTAGTTCTCTTTTACAACTTGAATTGCACTTTCTTTAAATGTGTGTGTTGAGAATTGATTAAATGATCAAGAGGTTTGGATGTTTCTTATGCATGGGAATGGTTGTGTAACAAAGTGGTTTATTATGTGATTGTATAAGGTCAATTTACTAAGTAAATTAATACATGTGTTTTACTTGTCAATTCAAGTTTATAGACTTGGAAGCATGTCCAAAATATATGGATTTTAGGTGAAATCAAATTAGAAAGGAAAGACTATAAATTTAAAGGAAGTGCATATTACAAATATAATCTAAGTTTTAAAAGACTAATAATTTTCTTGTTCAAGATGTAGCAAGCAAGAGATGGGGCTCCTAACTTAGGAGATCCTCGTTGTCCTTCCTCACAGTACTGTCCCCAAGAAGAGAAACTAAAGATCGGTGGTTTATAATGTTAGATAGCAAGAGAAGAGGCTCCTAAATTACGAGATCCTAGTTTTCCTTCCTCACAGATCTACTCCAACAGCATTACCATTGCATCAAATAAAATTGAAATTCAATAAATAATACAAGAAAAGAAAAAAGAATGATTTTAGCTATTCTTCATAGCTTGTTAGAAAGAGAATTTAACTTTAATTCTTGTTTTTCCTTTCATATGTAAATTTGAATTTAAACTATCATGATCCCAAAATCACACAAGAAACATCACACATCTAAATAATTGAAGAATAAATTTGAAACAAGAAATACTAAAATTAAAATTATACTAATGTAATCAAAGTGTACTTAGCTTGGTATAGGGGTCCTCTAACCTTGCCTTGTACACCTAAGGAACTATTATCTACAACTAACTTATGAAAATATCCACAGCATGAACAAAAACTTAGAACAATGGAAATTATTCTTCAAATTATCAAAAGGTCTCCAATAGTGTGAATACAAATTACATACATGAATGGTTCATAAACTCATTTTAAATAGTAAAATTATCAAAAAAATTAGCTACAATAGATCTAACAGTCTTTATATATCCTAAACCATCCATCCAGGTCAAACTCATTAAGTTTGGTTCACAAAATTAGGCAAAATCCCCCAAAAAAAACTATTCTGCCCCTTTTTAATAGGGATTTCTGAATGACAGGTCAAGTTTGACTAGTGTTAACTGAGCCTATGTTTTCTCAGTTTGAATGAACCAATAAGTGTTCATCCATCTGTGATTCCCAATCTTTCTAAATATGCACTCAGCTCTCGCCCATGTGTCCTGCACATATGACTTTAACGGAGCTATTATAGGAATTTTTAGTGCAGTTCAAATTTACTCTTAAAACCCAATTTTTACAAAAATATCTAAAAGTTGAAAAACTTAATTTACTTACTTGAATATGAAAAATAAGAGTGAAATGATGCATGTTTAAGTGAAATATGATGGAATATGGTCGTAAATGGACGAGTTTAGGATAGGAGAAAATGACCAAAATTGAAGGCCAACATCTCCCCCTTTTTGATACTCAAGCATGCCCTCATGCTTGCTTCCTCTGTTTGGACCTTCTGAGTGATGTTACCCCTATTGTATCTAAACCTGTAGCCTATTCCTATACAGCTCAAAGAAAAATATCAATTCCATCATGTTCCTTTGCTTTATGGATGGCAGCTTTTACTTTTCGTGTTTCATACTTATATTGCCATAACTTCTTCTCTTTTAGCCATCTATATGCTTGTTTAGAAATGAGCATGTTCTCTGTTTCAAGATTTTTGATTTGATTGTTCAATTTCTTGTTTTCTTGGACTATGCTGTTGTTGTTTCCTTGTACATTTTGTTCTCTCTCTTCAAGTGTATTTCCATGATTTTACTGTCCTCTAGCTCATTAGTCAACTATGCTATTTTCATCAAATATTAATCAGCGTGCAATTATCTGGATTCTTCCCTTGTCTCTTTAACATATGAATGAGATGAGTTAGCTCCAACCCAAGAATCCTCAAAATAAGAGACTTTTTCTATGGGCTCTTCCCAAGCTTCCTCCTCCAATCTTTGTATGATCTCATCAATTTGTTTGGATGTTTGTGGAGGTTTGGTTTCAACAATCTTAATTTCTGGGTCTTTCCCTTGGTTGTTTCACTCTTCTTGTGACTTTCCTCTTGATCTCCTAGGAATGGAAAAAAGTGATTTTCCATTCTCTATCATAACACCATCCTGGTTCTTTTTCAATCTTTTCCTTGGATATAAAGGAGAATTCATGATACTTTTGTGACACATAATTGTTCAAGCCTTTCCTCATTCCCTATTAATTGGTCTTCAAAGTGAGTTTTGGCCAAAAACTCATTCCAAGGTATCCCTTTGTTTCTTGCTTCATACTCAACAAGGATCTTAATCAACCCACAATGATATACTTTAGCCTCTTTAGCTTCATTTTTGTTTTTAACAATTTCTATCATTTTAGTCAATCTCTTTGAAAAGAAGTAAGGAATATTGATTTTACAGTCTCCTTTGATATGTGGAAGCAATTTTATATGGTAAAGGTAGATTATACTGTGCCTATTGTCATAAGTAAAATATTTTTGGATGATCACAATTAATTTTTACCAAGGCTCTCTGAACCAATCCCTTAAAATTCCTTTTGTTCTATCAAAGGTCCCCTTCCTTTGTTTTTCTAGGAAAAATGTCCATCCTTTCTCCTTAAAATGTAAACCTTTATCATATTCTTCTCCTATTAGAGGAAGTTATAATGCTTGAGATATGAAAGTTGGATTCACTGGTATAGGAAGTTCACCCACTTTAGTTTGACCATTTTTAAAATTTTATATGAATTGTTGTGTAATTCTATCATTGTGGCCATTAAACTTCTTAAGTAACTCTAGTAGTCCTGCTTGAATCAATTTTTCCACTGCTTCCTTTCTCCAATTTTCTACTTTCAATTCTTTGGCTTCCTTCTTTTTTTCATTTTCACATGCTCTATATGCCAATTTATATAACCTTTCCTAGTAAATAATCTCATTATGAAGATAATAAACAAAAAGTGTTTTTTATATTCATGCAATAAAAATCTTGGTAAATGCACTTACCAGATCTCCTTAGCTTCTGAAAACAAATGAGGTTACTTCCTTTTCTTATAAATTTTCAAATTTCTTTTGCTGCTATTGCAATAGTATCAACACAAGGTTCTATTTTTATAAATCTAATTGAAGAAAGATTCTGGCTATGTAAAACAACCCAAAGAAAAACCTCGAATGTAAGAAAACCTCTCATTGTTTTTTCAAATCATATTTCCACATAAAAATTTATGGAAAAGCCTCCTCTATTTTATAAACTGTGTACTGAGTTTTTGAAATAACATTCACTATGCAAAGTTTTTGACAAAAAATTGCATGAGGAAATCATGGTTTTGATACCTGAACTGCAAGAAGAGTTTGTAGAAAAACTTGTAGAAACCTCTTGTTAATGATTTTTCTTCCCTATGTAAACATATAGTTTCAATTAAACTCATTTCTAATATCTCGAGAAATCGTGGATTCTACAGGTGGCAGAGGATTTTGAAGATGACAAATCATTAAAAATTTGGAACTGAAGTCACATTTTTCTCCCATTGTGACACATCTTAAACAAATCGGGAGTTCAACTCTTTCAAAATCATTCTAGTTGTTTAAGGATTCTTTTCCGCTTACCTTATCACTGAGTTACTACATTTATTGAGGATTTATCTATGTATTTTGTGGATTTTGTTAGAGCTTGGCATAGAGGAAATCCCAATTGCTTTCTCCTTCATCAAACAACCAAGTTCCTTTAAATTCTCTACGCAGAATAGGGTTTTTCTTTCCTTATTTCTCCACACTTCTCAGGGTTTTCTTCTCCTTATTTCACCACACTACTCTTCAATTTTTCACACTACTCTTTCACACAGTCTCTCCATGGCACGAGGTTTACTCTCTATGCATTTACCTTTACTCTCTGCATTTTTTTGGTTAGAGCTTCACTTTTTGGTCAAGTAAGAGTGGAACCTTTTATTAATTGTAAAAGTGTAATACATATGATACACATCTTTCCCTATGCAAAGACAAGCCCATTGTTCGTTTACCATCACAAGACAAGCCCGTTGCTAGTTTACCATTAACAGGGTTTACAAAACCCAATATCGAACAATATATCATGAGGTTACAATATTTCATGGGGTTACATCGATTCTACAGCACAAGACTAAGGAACAAGTTCCTTCCTATTCACTAGTTTCTCATACAAATTTCGAAGACCGACGAACTTAAAAAAATATCAAAATCACGTCAATCAATCTTCTCCGGACCGCTCCCCAAGCCCAAACTTGAACATGCAAACCCCACCATCGAAACTAACTTCCCATTCGACGGTCCACAAATCCTACGATCAAAAGAGCTGCACGGAGAATCGGCACCGTCGATCAAATTCTATTTAATCCAACGGTCCAACATGATTTCGGTCTGAATGTTAGCATGATGAATAAAAAAATCCAAACCTGAAATGGATTAGAGCTCCTCAACCTATAGGATTTCGAGTCTGTCCAAGTGGTTAAAGTTTGATCTCTTTCCAGCCCGAAATCCGTTGGATGACTGAGGCCAAAAGAACCTGCACACTGCAACCATTCAACCAACGAATAGGTTGAGCAACATTTTCCTCCTGCAGTTCTCCTGAGCACCATCAATCCATCCTATTGATCCACTGTTCCCAATCATTCCAGATCATTTCCTTTGTTCCTAGTCCTCCCATGTTTACACTGAGATCCGTTATTAATTTTGAAACCCTCCTAAAGTAGCTCATCCAGAACAACCACACCTCTGTTCCACCATGCACTATATAATTGCTTCACTCCTTCGATCTTCTTCTCCTTGAGTTTTACTGATTGGGAGGGACTGCTGCCCAAGGCCCTCCTCTCTTATCGCCTTTTGCTAGTCTTCCTCCTTCCCTTTTCTAAAGGTCTAGAAGTATTCCATATCTTTGGCAGTCTGATATAGACAATCATCACACAGTTTGCCTTGGGGTGTCAGCTCCCAAATGTGTCAAGTACCACTTCCCTTACTAATCACTCTTTCATTCACCAAAGGATCAGCTAGCATATTTTCCTTTCTTTCCACATGGACAAAGTTGACGGTTCTTAAGGTTTTCAGGTGGGTATGAATCAGGTGAAAGACCTGCGATAACCTCCAATGCTTTGACACTTTTTCTGGTGTCGTTCCATTGCACATTTTCTTGGCTGCTTTGATAATTAATTCTGAATCCGCTTCAATGATGACATTGTGTGATTTTAAATTCACCAGGGTTTCCAAAAATTTCTCTAAGGCCATGAGTTCTGCCATGTTATTAGAGGCTTTCCCTAAGTGACTATGAAAGATCTCCTTTATGTGTCCCTGCTTATCTCTTGTAACACCCCCAAAACCAACTAACCCTGGGTTGCCCTTGGACGCTCTGTCTATATTGACTTTTAAGAAGCCATGTTGAGAAGGCTTCCAAATATCCATACTTGCATTTGTTTGGCTCACACCCTTGTTTATGCCCTATGGGACTATTGACTGGAGACCCAACTACATTAGAATACAAGCTTCCTAGGGTAGAGGAGGATTCTCTGGATGTTTCCACAACAATCCTCTGACTGTTTCTTTGAGTTATCGTAGCATTTGTGCAATTATGTGCTGGGGCGGGTTTGTCTTGCTTTTGAAAATCCGTCCATTGCATTCCTTCCAAACATCCCAGACGATAAAGCCTGGAATCAGAGTCCAAGCTTTACTAATGATTTCATTGCTTGAGAAGCTTTTCCTCTAATTCTTTAAAGTGTTGGTGATGTTGAGTCTGTCCCAATCTGTATGCCTAAAGACTGAAGCCACCCAATGCCACATGGTGGAGGTGAAAGGGCAGAGGTTGAGCAGGTGATCCATCGTATCCTCTTATGAGCCACATAGAGGGCATTTGGATGGGCTGATGAAACCCCTTTTCAGTAGATTCTCCCAAGTTAGAATTTTCTTTTGTTGAACAAGCCAAATGAACAAATTTATTTTCATCCAGTGAGGGTTCTGCCAATGGTTCTTCCATACTTGATCAAGAATTTGGTCGTTAAACCCTATGACTATTCTTTTAGCTTCTTTGAGATTAAAGTTTCCTTCAGTGTTCCTTCCCCATCTTAGTTGGTTAGACAAGGAGGACACCAAAATCTTCCTTTGCTCCAAATCCTGAGCAAGAGAATCTTCCTGGGCCTTCAAAGGGCTATCTTCACTTTAGCCTAAATCCTTCCAAATTCTACATTTACCCTTGTTTCTTACCTGATCTCAGAAGTCACTTACCATAAGTAAACCTTTTTTGTCAGTATCATTTTTAAGAGCGGCTAATTTGTCCTTAAATAAATTAGGTTCTTGTTGCCAGTTATCCTCGCAAAATCGTGCTAGGTTCCCAACTCAGATCTCCCAAAAACTATGCTATTGGACATTCCCTCTATTCTCCTAAGCAAGATTCCAAATCTGGGAGCCCTTAATGCACCCTGACATTCGGATGTGGTCCCTATCCTGCCAATTTTTTGTATATTTTTGTTTCCAGAGCTTGGTCCAAGGGGTTTCCAATTCCTTGAGCCACCTCCACCAAAGTTTAGCTCCCGAAACTCTGCTGAGGTTTTCAAGGTCATGAAGCCGGAGACTACCATGTGACTTTGGTTGGGCAGATCTTGTCCCAAGCTACTAAAGCCCATTTCTTTTTCTCTTCTCCTTTGCCCCATAAAAATCCCTTTGAATGCTCCTAATATGTTGCATAACTCCTTTAGGGGCCGGAAGAGCTCAGAACATGAAAAAGGGAATAGCCTACAAGACAGCTTGTGTGAGCATAAGGCGTCCCGCCAAATTTAAAGTCTTGCATGTATATTTCTAATCTTGTCCTTAAGCTTATTCATTATTGGTTCCGACACTCCCTTACTTAGAGGTTTGTCTGTAAGAGGCATTCCCAGGTACTTGGAAGGTAACTATTCCCTTTGAAACCCAAGAATTCTGGTGATGTTCCTCTAAATAGAAATGTCAGTGTTAAAGAAGAAAACTTTTGAGTTTTTGAGGCTTACCTCTGTGCCAGCCGCCATAGAAAAGTCATTTAAGATTTGTTTGATCACTCTGGCTTCTCTGACTATGGGTATACCCTGCAGCATTGTGTCATCCACAAATTGTTGGTGAGTATTTGCCACTCCATCCAGGGTAAGTTTGAGACCTTGGATTCTTCCTTCAGTATTTGTTGTTTTGATCGCTTTGCCTAGCCCTTCCATCATAAGAACAAAGAGGAAGGGAAAGAGAGGATCCCCTTGTCTGAGACCTCTTGAGGGCATGAAGGTTCTTGAAGGAGCGTCATTAAGCAAGATGGAAAAACTGGCTATGGATATTAGTGCCATAACCCATCTTATCAAGTTGTGGCCGAAGCCATAAGCTCTTAGTACTACCTTTATATAAGACCAACTTAGATTATCGTAAGCTTTCGCTAGGTCCAAATGAATGATAATACCAGCTTGTTTATTGCTTTTGAGAGAGTGTACCACCTCGTGAGCTTGGATGATGTTATTGAGAAATTTTCTTCCCTCCACATAGCTAGTTTGCTCCTATGAGACGAGAGCTGGAAGAAGGGGCTTGAGTCTATTGGTGATAACTTTGGAAGTAATTTTGTACACCACATTACATAAAGATATGGGTCTGAAACCATCTGGAGTCACGTATTTTTCATGTTTTGGGATTAAAGTTGTGAAGGACGCATTGAGAGCCTTCAGAACCGATTTGGATCTTCTTGAGTCTTCCATCACCTCAAGGATATCATGTTTGACTGCTCTCTAGTAGGCTTTGAAGACGTCCACATTGAAACCATCCAGGCCTAGAGCTTTTCCATTTTGCATTTCATTAATCACATCACTGACCTCCTTTTCTGACACTAGCATGTTAAGATTATGGTTGTCTTCTCTGATGACCAGCTGAGGGATGTAATTTGTGAAATTACCAATGAACCTAGATCTATCGACCAATGGCTCCTCTGCTAAGTTGAGGAAGTGTTGAACAAGGACAAATTCCATTTCTTTGTGAAAGACGAGCTCTATCCCTTGAGAATCCTTGATTTTTGTGATTCTGTTGTGTGCCCTGTGATTTATGGTATATTTGTGAAAGAACTTTGTGTTTCTTTCTCCCTCTCTAATCCACTGCACCCTCGAATTTCTATCTCCTGAAAATCTCCTCTTGCATGCATCTATCTTCCCATTATTTCTGTAGAGAATCAGCTATATTTTTCCACTCCTCAGTGAAACCATCAGTGATGATGATCTGATTGATCTCCTGGAGTTTTTGTTCAGCTTCTTTTTTGGCTTTGAAAATGTTACCAAACTCCTCTTTGTTCCAATCTTTAAGCTTGTATTTGATGTGTTTGAGTTTTTGATGGAGCAATAACATTTTAGTGCCTTGAATGTTAAGATCCTCCCTCCACCATGTGTCAATATTGCTAGTGATTTCAGGGTGAGAGAGCCATGCATTTTCAAACCTAAAAGGTTTATTTCTTGGTGTGGCAATAAAAGTGGCCTCAAGCTGTACAAGCCAATGGTCCGAGCCTCCAAAGGGAAGGATAGAAGATGACACAGTAGGGCTTAATAGAAAGAGGTCCTCTAAGATAGGAAATCTATCCATCTTAGAGGCGACTTGAGAAGCCCCTCCTCTCTTATTTTTCCAGGTAAAGGTTCCATTTAAAGCTTTAGTTTCCACTAACCCCATGTTCATTATGAATTTTTGGAAGGAAATGGAGTCTCTGCCTAGTTGTCTGATACCCCCTTTCTTCTCTGTAAGAGATCTGATCATATTGAAATCTCCTGCAACAATCCAGGGAACATCAAGGTGTCTCGCTCTTAGCTCCTCAAGGGCTGTGAGAAGCTTGAGCTTGTCTTCTTGCTTTTGAGGCCTGTAGACATTTGTGATCATGTAACTCTCCTAATCCCCTAAAGGTTGACACACGAAAGAAAGATAATTCCTGGACGCTTCAGCATAAGTGTCCAAGATTCCAAATTTTTGGGATCCCAGAGCGCCAGAATCCCCCCCACTAAGTCTTTTTCTTTGACCTCTAGATACTCATACTTGATTAACCATTTGTTATGTATTTCTCTGATCTTGTCCATCGAGCATTTTGTTTCCTGAATAAAAACCATGGTTTTTCTTATTTTATTCTACTGCTAAGATTTCTTTGTTTCCTTCTACTTTCTATACCTCTAATGTTCTAGGTTGTAAGCTTCATTAATAAAGATTTGTAAAGGCATAACTAGTGACACCTCTTATCTTACCTAAGTTAATCATGAGAATCCAACATCCGTTCAGTAGCTCATTCTATCTTTTTCTTCCTCTCTTCCTACCCAGGTTCTTGGGAGATTGTATCTACAGGTCCTCCATCATTTTGACCCCATTATGCTCCTAGCTATCATGATTTCTTTTGACTCCAAAGCCCTTTGATTGTGATCTCCAGAGGAAGAGCTACTGAACCCTATCAAAATCCTCTTTTGGCAAGGAATCCACTCCTTTGGTGATACCTTGTTCCAGAAACTTCTCTAGATCTAAATTATCCCTTTCTAGAATCTCCTGCAATTCATGGTCCTCCATTCTAGCCTCACTTGGTGTCATCTCATGGTCCCTACTTATCTCCATACTACTTGGCAGATCCTCCTTTTGTTGGTTGTTCTCTATCATATTTTCCATGTTTGCCTCCCTTTGCTTCTTAGTAGGAGTGATCTTTGATGCCTGGTTTGTTCCTTTGTATCCAGCTTCTTCTCTTGCGATCTTGAAACCATTTTTTCTTGGTTGTCTATCCTCATAAATCTTCTTTTGTTGTCACTTCCCGCCTTTCCCTTTTCCCTCGACCTTGGTGAAACCCTCAGGGATTTTATCTATTGTGATTTTGACATTTCTTTCCATTTTGTTTGTTGGGAAGTCTCTGTATAGATGTCGATTTTCATGGCATTTACGACACAAAAGGTACATGTTCATAGTCCACCGCCTACACCAATTCTTTGTCATACACTTCTAAAATGATCACATCTGGAAGTGCCCTAGATAAGTCCATTTCCACACATATCCGGGTGAAGGAGGTATATTTTACTTTTAGAGTGTCATCTAAGATCTTTATAAAATGCCCCAATTTGTTGCCTATTTTCTTCATTGACTCCGGAAATCAATAATCCAAAGGAAGGGAGTAGATTCTAATCCATACCAATACTGATGTGAATATTTTGCATTCTGGGACAAAGTTCATCATCCATGGTCACATGTAGAGGCCTGCAACAGTGTAGAAATAAGGTCATCCTTCAAACACTCTGTCTTTGTCCTCCAGGCTTGTGAAAACCACCATGAAGAAGCCCTTGGATCCCAGGTGAAGGCTTATTTCCCTCTTGGGTTTCAAGTAGCTCCTTATCCATACATGCAACGCCTTCTTCGTTAGCCATATCCCCATGAATTTTCATATAACTGCATATTCCGTCATGTGATCTTTGTGTGCTTGTAGCGCTGGGTCGCTTAAAATGACCCGAGGGATTACGGTCGATTTGGGTTTGAAAACCCCAGTTGTGCTCATGGAAGCAGTTTTCTGATTGTTGCCCCCTGTCCTCTTCTCTCTACTAGCTTCCTACTGATCCCCTTCCTGTTCATGAGGTCTATGTTTTCCCAGTTTTTCCATGTTAATAACCTCTGTTGCCATATTTATAGGTTTCTTGAAACGATGCATTCCAGCGTCCTTGCTTCTGTCTACCACTATTTGACTATAGGAGGGAGAGACACTCCCCCTACACATCCTGCCATGGTACCCAATGATACAACCTTAACTTCAACCCTAGCTCAGATTGTAGAGCAGCCCCCTGCTAACCAAAAAATGACAGAAAATCTTTGGTTAGAGCTTCATTACGCTGTGGGTGAATGCGTAATATTTCTCTCTATCTTTGAGCTAAGTTTTGGCTATGATGACGAAGGAGAATACGTAGAGTCTTTGTCTCTGTCCCTTTGAAATTTTTTTGATTGTTTCATTGTTTTAGTTGTCTTGTCCATTTTGTATTTGGGTTGCCACTTGTGTCAACGCATCACGATTCATCAGGGTTCATTTACTTATGACCGTTATACCTTTTGTACACCCTTCGACACTTGTTTTATATCACTAAGGTCACATCATAGTTTTCATGTTTAGATTTTTGAATACTCATAACCATTAAGACCCTAGTTTATGATTTCGTATTGTATGCAACCTTAGATTATGATTTCATATTGCATGCAACCTTAGGTCATCATTGTTTGCTTGTCCATCATTCTTATATATATGTTGCATATTCATGTTTTTATCATTGTAACTTTCGTACTTTTTCATCATATACTTATGTATTTGATTTTTAAATGACCATAGTTTTAGATCATTTCAAATGAAATTGTCTTCATATTTCTACAATAATACTAAATTCTTGTTCTTGTTTTATAGATGCATAAACTAGTCCTTCAAGTTTTATAGACAATTTCTCCATGATGCAATAAATTTTTTCACAAGGAGATGTAGCCAACAATATTAGTCATAAATTGAAAATGAAATGATTGAGTAATGAGATGCGAATGCATGGATTGGTGATGAAATGAAATGTGAATGTAGGATTAAGTGATTAAATGAATAAATATGTAGGGTGATATAGGATAATATACAATGTACATGGCTAGAAGTATTGCATATTCAAATTTTAAACTAAGTTATCAATATTTAGAAAAAAATTGAAAATCAAAGGCTTTAATAATGCTTTTAAACTTACAATAATTTTCCTTTTTACTTGATAGCTCCTTGTCAATGCTTTTATTCTGTTGTCAAAACTTGACCTTTTCAAAATGAATTCTTTGTCAATACTAGACTATAAATAGATGCTTGTAATTTCTTCTCAGGTCCCTTCTGTATATGATATTGATCTTATCTGAAAAAGGCCCCTTACTGATAAATGTTGATTTTGTTTAAAACATGTCCTTTTTATAGTGCAACTTATTGATATTAAACCATTGCATGGTTTGTTGATTTATTACGAATATTCCTCATTTCTTATCTTAAGACTTGTCCTCAAGTATTTAAGTTTCTAAAGGATGATCCTGCAAAAATGAAAAACATAAAAGAGAGAATTCATATTGTCTAAACACATTGGTTTTCCGATATGAATTCGAGTTTGTATTGTGCTAGTATCTTGGATTTTCACAACCAAACTCCTTTATTATTTTTTAACTTTTTTATTTTTATTTTTATTCTTCTAGAAATAGGGAAGGAATATTACTATGTTGTTCCAATACTTCCATATTGCCTTCTACTGAGACTTTGTTCAGAAAGTCTTTTGTATTGATAAATTTGTTGTAAACTTTGAGTCTATGACCATTAACTAGAAATGAAATTTTTTCTTCATCGATTGTTTTTGCCTTAACTGCTCCATTGTCAAAGCTTTCTTCTATTTCATATGGCCCAAGATAATGATTAGTGAACTTAGCTTTCAAATGTTCATACTTGGAGTAAAAATGAAGTGCCCAGTCTCCCTCATGAAAATTTTTGTTTTTGATGAATCTGTCATGCCATTTGATTCTCTGTTGTTGTACTTGTGAGGTATGTTCAACTGCCTATTGTCTGATCTCATCTAGTTCATTTAGTTTTGTAAGCCTCTTCTGTTGATATTTTGAGAAATCCAATCCTAATTCTGCTGCAAGTTTGAATGTATGAATTTGAAATTTGATTCGTAATATAACTTCTTTACCATATACGATTTGATATGGACTCAATCTAGTAGTGCTTTTCCTTGTAGTTCTGTATGCCCATAATGCTTCTTTCAATTTGTTCGACCAATATTTTCTGTTCATTTGTACTGTGTTTGTCATGATTTTTTCCAGAAACTTATTAGTAGATTCTACTTGTCCATTTTCTTGTGGATGACATAGAATAGAATTTCTATGCTTGACTTTGTATTTTTCTATAAGATCTCAGACAAGTTTAGAAGTAAACTGTGTTCCCTAATCTGTAACAATCTGGCTTGGAACTACAAATCTTACAAAGATTTCTTCAAAGAGGAAAGAAACCACTATTTCTTTTGTTTCTCTTAACACTGATTTTTCTTCAGCCCATTTTGTAACATAGTCTGTACATACTGAGCTGTACTTCTTTCCATTTGAAGGTGGGTTAATTGGTTCCACAAAGTTTAGAGCCCATTGTTCAAATGGTTCTATAAGTACTTGTGGTTTCAATGAAATCTGATCTGATACTATAGGTCTTCCAGTTGTTTGACAACTATCACATCTTTTTCAATAGGTCTTTGAGTCTTTGAAAATTGCAAGCCAATATTAGTCAAGTTTGAAGACCTTATATGTTGTCTGTTTATCTGCGAAATGGCCACCACATGGTTCATCATGACATGCTTTTATAATATCAAGAATTTCATTTTTTCTCACACATTTTCTTATTAAAAGATCAAGACTAGTATAAAATAGGTCACCATTAACCCAAGTATATCTAGCACTCTGTTCAATTATTTTCATTGTTTGCTTGCTAGTGAAATGGGATGGTAATATTCCAGATGACAAATAATTTTTTATATATGAAAACCATGAGGTTTTAGCTATTACAAAAAATAGATGCACATCAGCAAACTTTTCTGAAACCACGAGGTTTTAGCTGTTACAGAAAATCTGCCACTTGATTATCTTTTCCTAGTTGATCTAGAACAGTGATATTGAATTCTTGCATTAGCAACAACCATCTAGTAATTCTTCCATTAGTTATTGTTTTTTTCATTAGACATTTAATGGTTGAATGATTTGTATGAATAAATACTTGATAGCCTATTATGCAATGCCTAAATTTATTGACTTCATGGACAACAACTAGCATTTCTTTTTCAGTTACTGTGTAGTTTAATTCTGTCAGAGTTAAATTTTTGCTTATGAAATAGATGGCATAGTTAAACTAGTTTCCTTTTTGTCCTAGAGATGCCCCTATAGCTGTGTCTAATGCATCAGTGGATATGTTGAATGGAAATGACCAGTTTGTTCCTTTGAGAATGGGTGCTACAAACAATTTTTCTCTTAGTTTTTCAAATGCATTTTGACAATTTTTAATCCATTGAAACTCAATGTCTTTTACAAGTAATTTGAACAAGGGTAAAGCTATACTATTGAAGTTTTCATTGAATCTTCTGTAGTATTCTGCATATCCCAAGAAATTTCTTACTTCTTTCTGTGTTTTTGGTGGGATTAAGTTTACAATGACTTTTAACTTTGTTGGGTCTACCTTAATTTTAGAAGAAGAAATGTGGTGTCCCAGCACCATCCCTTTTGTTAACATCATAAAAAAAATTTCATTGTTGAGGGATAAGTTTGTCATTATGGATATTTTTATAAAATTTTCAAGATTATTTAAAAAATCATCAAATGTGCTTCCATAAACAGTAAAATCATCCATGTAGACTTCAACACATTCATGTATAAGATCTGCAAAAATAGCTAAGACTTCTCTTTGAAATGTAGTAGGTGCTTCACATAGTCCAAAAGGTAAAACATTATAAGCGTATGTTCCCCATGGAAAACTAAATGTAGTTTTATCCTGATCTTCTAATGCTACCTTGATCTGATTGTATCCACTAAATACATTAAGAAAGGAAAATAACTTTTTCCCTGCTAATTAGTCTAGTACTTAATCAATGAATGGTAGTTGGAAATGATGTTTCAATGTTGCTTTGTTTAGTTCTCTATAGTCTACACATATTCTTCATTTTCCATTTTTCCTTGGTACCAAAAATAGAGGAGAAACCCATTGAATATCAGAGATAGGGTAGATAAATCCTACTTGTAATAGTTTCTACAACTCTTCTTTCACTATATTCCTCACCATTCAATTCATTCTTCTTTGTGGTTGTATTACTGGTTTGATTGTTTCATCTGTGTAAATGTGATGGATACATGTTTTTGGATGGATTCCTTGCATGTATATATAGTCTCAGGAAAAATATTTTGAATATTTCTATAATAATTCAATTACATGTTATTCTTGTGATGATTGTAGATTATTACCAATATTTAAATTCTTTCCAGGATTGATTTCAATGTTTTTTCTTTGATAATTAGTAATTGAGTTCGCAGGAAAAATGCTTTCAAATGAATTTTGTAATGATTAAATAGTACAATTTTCCTGAAAACATTGATTTAGAAGATGATTTGAAGCTTCATATTGTGTCATTCCTAGTTGCTCAAAAATATCAAGTTCTAAGATAAAAATGTCTATTAAATCCTCATTTTCTTCTTCTTCTCTAAATATAAAGGCTTGATTAATACTTAAAACAAGTAGAGTTTCTTCCCATTGATCATCAGGCCATGATAATAAAGAAGGTGATTGATCAGGAGGATAGTGTGTGATATGTTTCATTTCATCTCCATGTACTATGATCATGCTTCCTGATCTGCATCCAATGAAGGCATCTATTGTGGCTAACCATGGTTTGCCAAGAATTAAAGGATGGCATCCTAGATTGTTTTTTGGTTGCAATATTAGAAAGTCTATTGGACATTCCCATGAATCCAAAGAAACAATGATGTCCTCTAGTATTCCTTCCGGTACTACTTTACATCTATCTGCTAGTTCTAACATTGTAGTAGTAGGTCATATATTTGGCAATTTTAAATACTTCATAGTTTATATTGTCATGACATTTATAGAAACTCCTATATCAATTAATGTTTTAGGAACTAAAAAATTATTGATTGAAATGGTAACCATAGGTATTTGTGGATCAATATATTTTTCAGTTGTTGTTTTAGCAGACATGAGACTAGCTAGTTTGCCAATGACTTGGATTGTAGGTGGATCTCTTTTCTTTCTGCCAGTTTTTTTGATACATAATTCCTTTATTGTTTGTATATATTGGAATATCTTTGATAGCTTGCAAAAAGGGAATTTTGACATAAGAATTCTTTAATTCATCTATGATATCAAATTCAGGAAGAGAAATTGAATCTCTCTGATCAACTACCCTTTCTAGGAAATGTGGTGTCTGAGTCATAATAGTTTTGCTTCTCTGAATTTGATTCCTTAGATTATATTTTTCAGATTGTTCTCCTTCTTCAATTTGTTCTTCTATGATTGGTGGAGATTTTTTTTGGAGAAATTTTCTTGACCTCAAGTGAATGTCTTGAATAGGAATAATAGAATATGTAGGAAGTAATGTTGTTTCTTCCACATTATAAGCTGGTATTTCCACTCTGTTACTCAAATTTGCTACAAGCTGAGCTGGTAATTGAGTTGGTCTAGGTGGTGGTTGGTTAGAAGGTAGCTGAAACTACTAAGGTTGAGTTAGTGCAGGCATTGACTGTTGTGTAAATGGATTTGATTGAGGGGATGGTTAGAATTGCTTATATGGGAATGGTTGTGGAGGATATGGCTGTCGGTATGACTGATAAGATTGATATTGTTGAGGGTAAAATTGTTGGGGAGGTTGAGCTCTATAATAATATCCTCACCAACTTTTTGAAGGTTGGTTTTGGTTTTGCTGAGGAGGCCAAACTTGCCATGGAAAAGGCATATTCCATGAATTTTGATACTAAAAATTCGGGGAATTTGTTGAGGAAACTATTGAGATGTACCTGCAAAATGTGGTTGCCAAGCTCTTCTTGGTGCCATATAATAAAATCCTTGATTTTCTTCTAATTGATCCACTTGCAACTCTTTTAATGTTGGACAATCATCTGTAACTTGATTTTCTGTACAATGTCCACAAACATGTATATTATCCAAAGGACATTCTCGTAGAAGATGTTTCTTCCTACACTTAGGACAAAAGATTGGAATTTTTTATTCTTTTTATTGGTGTTTCTTGTTTTCTTTTAATACATCAACTTGTTTGCCTAAGGTTTTCAAAAGATTCATTTTGAAGTTTTCTAACAAACTACCTATTTCTGCTCTTGTTACTCCTATGGTAATTTAGAAGCTCTAGAAGTTATATCTCCTTTTTCTATTTTGGATCTACCTCTAGAGTACTTTTGACATAATTCAATAATTTCATAAAATGGTAAGTATGAAATATCTCCTTTACTCATTACGTTGAGAATATCAAGATATTTGTCTCTTATTCCTTTAAGAAAAAAATTTTCTAATGGTACTAGGATTTAGAGAATGTTGTTTGGATTTTTGCAGGTTGTAAAGAAATCATTCCAAATATTCTTCCAAACTCTCATGTTCTTGTTGAAAGATTCTAAATATATCTTCTTTTGAGTCTCTAGGCCTACAATAGGCTTGATATTTCTTAAGGAAAAATTTAGTCATTTCTTTCCAAGAAGTAATAGAGTGTTCTCATAATCCCATAAACCATTTTAAGGCAGATCCTTTCAGGGTAGTAGGAAAAATATGAACCTTATGTGTATCATTAGTATAACCACAAGTTATACATAAGATATCAAATTCAACCTGAATGAATCCGGATCTTCAAAAGGCATTCCATAGAAATTTAGTAAAACTGAAGGTGGAATATTCTTTGTTTTTACCTCTTCTCCTAGAATTGCTCTAGTATCTACAATTGGAAATCCAGAAGTAGCTTCTTTATCATTTTCTATTTCTACATCTTGTCCTCTCTTATGATCATATTCTCTTTTGAAATTTTCTTCTCTTTTCCTTTTTGTTTCTCTTCTTGCCTCTTCTTCTCTTCTTCTTTTCCATTCTTTTTGTTGTTTTTCATATTGTAACCTTTGTTCTGGAGTGAGGATATTTGATCTTTGCCCTTCTTTTGCCATATTTTTTTCAGCAGTTTCAAATGTTTTAGTAACAACTTGAGATTAAACTTGTTTTATTTGTTCAATGATAGGCTGATCTATTTGTTCAAGAATAGGTTGATTTGTTTTCTTGTCTCTCTTTGTTTTCCTATGTAAGATGTTCTTATATGTTTCTGTATTCTCTTCACTTCGTAAGCTAGTAAAGTTTGTCTTTCAACAAGATTTAACCTTTGTCTTGAACGTTTTTTTCCTCTAACTCTTCCAAAGTTGGTTTTCCAGAAATTGGTGTAGTTCATTCAAATGGGGGTAGTCCTACTTCTACCAGTGGCTTAGTAATGCGAGGGTCTTTTTTTATGTATCTACATTTTTCATCTCTTTGTCTAGGCATAAATGACCATAATGAAGAATCCTATTTACTTTTTATGCTTTTGTTTTGTTTTTTTTTTTATGTTTTTGTTCAAAGCTTCTTGTTTTGATTATCTTTGAATAAGCTTCCTTGGCAATAGTGAAAAAAATGTAAGGTCAATTTACTAAGAAAACTAACACATGTGTTTTACTTGTCAATCCGGGTTTGTAGAGTTGGAAGCATGTCCAAAATATATGGATTTGAGGTGAAATCAAATTAGGAAGGCAAGACTATAATGTTAAAGGAAGTGCATATTACAAAAATAATCTAAGTTTTAAAAGACTAATAAGTTTCTTTTTCAAGATGCAACAAACAAAAAAAGAGGCTCATAAATTAGGAGATCCTGGTTGTCCTTCGTCATAGTATTATCCCCAAGAAGAGAAACTAAAGAGAAGTGGCTTGTAATGTGTAGATAGCAAGAGAAGAGGCTCCTAACTTTGGAGATAATGGTTGTCCTTCCTCACAGATCTACTCCAATATCATTACCATTGCATCAAATAAAACTAAAATCAAGAAATAATACAAGAAATGCAAAAAATGATGATTTTAGCTATGGTTCATAACTTGTTAGAAAGATAATTTAACTAAAATTATTGTTTATCCTATCATATGTAAATTTGATTTTAAACTATCATCATCCCAAAATCATACAAGAAACATCACACATCTAAATAACTAAAGCATAAATTGAAACAAGAAATACTTAAATTAAAATTATACTAGTGTAATCAAAGTGCACTTAGCTTGGTATGGGGGACTGATCAGGTGATCATGTCCTAAGTGGAAAAAATGCTCAAATTTTGAATTATTTAGAATTATTTGAAACTAGAATGACTGGATCGGCCTCATTGATACGATCCTGTAGCTGTGAATGACACTTGAATCCGACACTATATGTGAAATTTATTCAAGTTTGAAGTTTACAATTTCCTTCAAAAATCAGTTTGACCAGGGTTGACTTTTGACTTTGGCAAATATTAAAAAGAATATTCTAGGAATATTCCATGGAATATTCCCTATTGGCCAATCATGTTTCGACACTTAGCACTCTGTGGTTGGATGAGGTTGACTGTGTATAAGGAAGGCCAATCAATAAACGCCACGTGGCCTACCAGGAGGCCGCCATGTGGCCCCTGGTTGGAGAAATGGTGGCATTGTAAAATTTTTATGGGTCGACTAGGGTCGAACCTATGACCTCCGCGGGTGAGCCAGGTGACTTAACCAACTACATTATGCGTTGTTTCTTAACCCATATGGAAAACAGTTTATATTTCAACGGTTATGGTTTTTGGTTTGGGGGTAGACTGCCAGCGGTTACCCGCCAGTGGTCCCACAGCCGGGTGACATGACATTGTTTACACTGTCGTTTCCGCTAACCATCAACACCAACCACCAACCTTAACCACCGGTTCACGTGGTCCCATGCACGGTGACTCCGCTGACAGTTACACTAACTGCAATCGCTAACATTAACCACTGTTGATAGCCCTGGTCACATGCGCCATTACCGCCGACAGTTATGGTCAGCTGGTGATTAGCTTGGCGGAGTTCCCCATTTTAGGCCTTCTTCAAAATTAGCAGGTTTAACTGCAGTTACTCCAAGTTTAGTGGAGTTTTATTAGGCCAACTTGGACAAAACTTCAGTGGGTCATAAATTTCACTAGGGAGAACCTTTTGGAGTGAATTTTTTTTTATTTTGGATACTCTGAGCATTTTGGAGCCAATGGTATAGGTTTCAGAGCCAACAGAGCTCATCTTCATGTACTTTTTCAACAGAGAAGCTTGGAGAGCCTTTAGGGCCTAGGGAGTGTTGAAGCTGTATTGGGCTATAGTTAACCATTGGAGGTGAAACAAAAGCCATTCTTGATTGTTTTCTGTGTTCTGAACTCATTTCCACAGCTTATTTTTCCTGTTTAGGCTTTCTTATCACTTCATAACCAATTTGATCATCTAATAAGAGCAAGGACATGCCCATTGGGGGGCCTTGGACACGGCAGATGTAGCGCAGGAGGGGTGAACTGCCTTATTAGCTGTTGTGTTATATTATGTGATTTTATATTGCTGTTTTTTTCAGATTTGATATGCTAAATAGTAAAATGAAATAACACTTATTCACATATAAGACTCAGAAATTTACCAAAAAAAACTTTGTTTCAATTGAAAGACATGAGTAACTGTTTGCATATATAATTTAATTGAAATGAATACCTTGAACAACAAATACAAGTAGTTTCATTTTCAGATCAATTGGTATCATAGGTCAAGTTTCGAGTATTAGTTTTGTGCAAAGATATTTTTGACTGTTTTGCAAGTTTTAATTCTTACCAGGCTTAAACTTCAAAGAGGGAAAGGACAATTGGTTAGAGCACAAGATAATCCTCAACCAAGGAGTGCCGAGGTGCCATTATCTCCACGTTCTGATTCACCCTCAATAGACTCAGAAGAAGCTTCAATTATGTCTAAAAGGGAAGGAGAAATTCCTGAAGACGTGGATCCAAGAGAAGAAGAATGGGTATTCAGAAAAGCTTTTCTGGACATGACTGAGATGGTAAGAATATTATACCAGGAAAGGAATGATAGGTTGGTTGGAGAAGGGTCTAAACATCAGAAAGAAGGAGAGGGCTCTTCAGGAGGAAAAAAAGGTGATGATAATTCAAAGAAAGGACATGGAGGAAATGGTGATCCACCATCTCCATCGTCATCCTCTTCCTCTACATCGTCATCCTCTACCTCGGTAAATCAAACTCATAAGCTTAAATCTTCTGGAAAAAGTCCAATTTTAAAGCTAGATGTTAAATTTGAATTACTCATGTTTATTAGTGAAGTCAATGTAGAGAAACTTGACAACTGGATAAGACAGTTGGAAGTTTATTTAAGGATGCAGAGCTTACAGGATGACGACACTAAGATTCAATTAGCCTCTTTAAGAATGGATGGAGCAACATTGGTATGGTGGGAAGCCAAGAATAAGGATGAAATTAAGAAACATGGTAAGATTACTTTAACATGGGTTGAATTTATTTCCGCAATTAAGAATAAATTTTATCCTCTTGCACATTTACAAAAGGCTATAATGAACTGGAAAAACTTTAGACAGCTAAAGGGACAAAATGTTCAAGACTACACCCAAGAGTCTAGGAGAAGAGCACTCTTATGAGAGGTAGACTTACAAAGTCAAGACACTTTGTTGAAATATATAGGTGGTTTGCATAGCTACCTTAAACATACTATCCTTATGTTCAATCCTACTAGTCTAGACAAAGTTTGTGTATAAGCTACGCATTTAGAGACTAGAGGGAAAACATTTTTGATGAGGGTAGAAACAAGCCTTTTAAGGGGAAAAACAAAGAGTCTAAAACCTTTAAGGGAAAAGGCAAAAAGAATGCATCTGTAAAAAAGGAGGGTGAGAAAGTGATATGTAAACACTGTTCAAAAGAAGGCCATGAAGAGAAAAATTGTTGGAAAATTTATCCTGAAAAAACAAATCAGTTTAACAAAAACAAAGGAAAGAAGAAAACTACAGCTACTACAGCTACACCTCAAGATTTAGGTGATGATTCAGGGGATGAAACGAAAACTTCAGCCATGGGTTTAAAGAGTATGAAGGGAAAGGAAACTGAAACTAAAGAAGGCACTAGTACTTCAAACCATCATGTACAAGCTCCAAATGAGGAAGAAAGAATTGAATTGTTCCATGTGAGGGTAGTCTCAAAACATACAAAAATTTACACACTGTTTGACAGTGAGTCACAAGAAAATCTCATATCAGAAGACTTGGTTAGACAACTTAAACTTGAGGCCATTCCACATCCAAAGCCTTATCCACTTGGGTGGATATGCAAGGATGCAAACTTACAAGTCTCAAGAAAGTGCATATTGTGCTTTGCAATTACTGCACACTTTATAGACACAGTTGAACTTGATGTAGTACCTCTTGATATATCAAGAATTGTTTTGGGAAGTCCTTACTTATTTGACAGGAAAGAAATCTTCCATCGCCATGAAAATAAATATAGTCTTTTCAAAGATGGCAAGGAGTACATTGTCAGGGCACATCACAAGAAGGCAAATATAGCGATGGTAAATGCGGGATAGGTAAAAGGGCTAGTTAATTCAACAATTTTGTACTACTTATGATCAAGCCTAAGGTTGATGTGAATCATGAGTCATTTGAAAATTGTGATTCCAAGCTTAAATCATATTTATATGATGTAGTTGATGCACATCACGTGATGTTTCAGGAACCAACAGGTTTGCCTCCTAAAAGGGAGATTTATCATGAAATCTGTTTACATCCATATTGTCCTCTTCCTAACATAGGCATGTACCGCATGTCTATCATGGAGAATGCTGAAATAAAGAAGAAAACTAAAGACTTGTTGGACAAAGGTTTCATAAGACCAAGCACTTCGCCATGTGGGTCACCGATAGTGTTGATTCCAAAGAAAGATGGAACTTGGCGCATGTGTGTGGACTTAAGGGCATTGAACAAAATAACAGTAAAGAATCATTACCCACTGCCAAGGATAGATGATTTGTTAGATCAGCTGAAAGATGCTAAATATTTCACTAAGTTAGAATTACGTAGTGGTTGTCATCAAGTTAGAATTGAAGAAAGTGACATTTGGAAGAGATATTTTAAAACCAAACAAGGACTCTTTGAGTGGCTTGTTATGCTGTTTGGTTTATGCAATGCACTTGCAACTTTCTTGCGGGTAATGGATGATGTATTACATCCTTTTCTTGATGATTTCATTATTGTATACTTAGATGACATCTTAATTTTCAGCAAGACTAGAGAAGAGCATGCCATGCATGTTAAGAAATTACTTGATATTTTGAAGAAAAATCAGTTATTTCTTAAAATTTCAAAGTATGGATTTCGAAAGATTTCTTTGGTTTATTGGGGACACATGGTAGGAGGAGGTGCTTTGAGAATTGATCCTTCTAAGGTGGAAGCTATTGTGAACTGGCCTACTCCCAAATCCATTACAGAGGTAAGAATTTTTTTGGGTGAAGCTCAGTATTGGAGGAAGTTTATTTCTAACTTCTTTGCCATAGCAATTCTTATGCATGCAGTGACAAGTGTGAAGCATTATTTCCAATGGCGAGGCAAGTAATAGAAAACTTTCAAGTCTTTGAAATAAAAGATAAGTTTAGCTCTAGTTCTTGCATTACCGGTCTTGAGACGGCTATTCGAGATTCAAACCGATGCTAGTGATTACACCATTGGTGCAGTTCTCTTACAGCATGGTAAGCCTATCGCATTTCATTATGAAACATTTAATGGTGCTGTTGTGAATTATCCTACATATGATAAGGATTTGTATGCGTTGGTACAAAGTGTCAAAAAGTGGAAACACTATTTGAAGCGCAAAGAAACAGTTGTTCATACTAACCATCAACCTTTACAGTACTTGCAGTCGCAAAGTAAATTGTAGCAGTCAGGACATTTTAAATGGATGGGCTTCCTACAACAATTTCACTTGGTAATAATGTACAAGAAAGGTATTTTCAATAAAGCTGTTGATATGCTTTCAAGGCCTATTATAAGTGCTACTAATTTACTTAAGAATGATTCTATTGTACATGAGAGCTACATAGAACAGTATGCATCAGATGTTGATTTTAAGGATGTGTATGCTAATTTGAGTGAAGGGAATCATGTTGAGGAGAATGATTATCATTTGCATAATAATTTTCTATTTCATATGGGAAATTTATGTATACCACAGGGAGAGAGAATAAGTATCATGAGAGAAGCTCATTCTTCTCTTATTGCTGGACATTTTGGGGTAAGCAAAATGGTGGCACATTTACAGAGGTATTGTTATTGGCCTCACATGGTAGATAGTGTTTCACATTTTGATTAGAGGTTGTTCATGATGTGCTACAAGCAAGCCTAGCAATAGGAAGCTTGGATTATATATGCCATTGCTGGTACCTTCTAGACCATGGGAAAGTGTTTCTATGGATTTTGTAGGAGGTCTACCATTATCTAGAAAGCAGCATGATTATGTTTATGTAGTAGTTGATAGATTCAACAAGATGTGTATTGTTATGCCATGTAAGAAAACTATAACTGCTGAACAAACTACTGATTTATATTTTCAACATGTATGGGTTCATTATGGCTTGTCTCCTTCTATTGTTAGTGACAGGGATTCCAGATTTGTTGGGAATTTTTGGTCCAATCTATGGAAGATGATGGACACCAAGTTGACAAAGAGTATTGCTTTCCACCTGCAAAAAGACAGCTAAACAGAGGTAGTGAACAGAACCATTGTACATCTTTGAGAGGTAATTGCAGCAAGCATCCCAATCTTTGGGATGAACACTTGCATTACATTCAAAATTCTTACAACTGGGCCAGGCACTCTTCTACAAATACTTCACCTTTTGAAGCTTATTTCGGGTATCTGCCTAAGTCACCATTGGATTTCATTCTTAAGAAGGATGTTGCCATTGATGGGCATAGTGACATTGAAAAATCTTGCATGTTCATTGAAAGAATTCAGCTCATACATCAGCAAGTTCAAGAACAACTTGAAAAAAGTCAAGGCAAGTATAAGGAGAGACATGATAAACATAGAGTTTATCATAAGTTTCAAGAAGGAGATGAGGTATGGCTACATATTATTAAGGAAAGAATGCATGGAGAAGGTAAAAAGCTAAAGCCTATTCATTATTGTCCATTCAAGATCCTTAAACAAGTTGGAAATAATGCTTTTCAACTAGATTTTCCTTCATATATGCAAATGGATTCCGTTGTGAATGTGGAAAATTTACGTTTGTATGAACCTCCTTTAATTGCTTATCATGAAAGTGACATTCAGTTGCCATCTATAGATGATTTCTCACCATAATTTTTGGATGAGCTAAATGAGGTTGCTATCCTTGATAGAAGGACACACACTTCGAGGAGGGGAAATGTTGATTATGTTCGAGTTGGACTTAAAGGCAGCAAACCAAGTAAGGCAAAGTGAATGGAGGTGGAAAAGGTGAGGGAGTTGTACCCTCACCTTCTTAACATGTAATTGAAGGCTTTTGGGGTCCAAAAGCTTCCAATTTGGGAGGTGTGATCAAGTGATCATGTCCTAAGTAGAAAAAATGCTAAAATTTTGAATTGTTCAGAATTGGTTGAAACTAGAACAACAGGATAGGCCTCGTCGATACGATATTGTAGCCGTGAATGGCACTCAAATCCGACACTACATGTGAAATTTATTCAAGTTTTAAGTTTACAATTTCCTTTAAAAATCAGTTTGACCAGGGTTGACTTTTGACTTTAGCAAATATTAAAAAAGAATGTTCTGGGAATATTCCTTGAAATATTCCCTACTGGCCAATCATGTTTCGACACTTGGCATTTTTTGGTTGGATGAGGTTGATTGTGTATAAGGAAGGCAAATCAATGAACACCATGTGGCCCCTAGTTGGAGAAACGGTGGCATTGTAAAAATTTTATGGGTTGACTAGGGTCGAACCCATGACCTCCCACGGGTGAGCTAGGCGACTTAACCAAATCCACTATGCGTTGTTTCTTAACCCATATGGAAAACAACTTATATTTCAATGGTTATGGTTTTTGATTTGGGGGTAGACTGCCAGCGGTCCCGCAGCTGGGTCACATGACATTGTTTATGCTGCCATTTCTGCTAAGCATTAGCACCAACCGCCAACCTTAACCACCAGTTCACATGGTCCCAGACGCGGTGATTTTGTCGACAGTCACACTAATTGCAACCACCAACATTAACCACCGCCGATAGCCTTGGTCACATGCACCATTACCGCCAACAGTTATGGTCAGTTGGCAGTCAACTTAGCGGAATCTGCCATTTTAGGCACTTTTACCAAAATTAGTCGGGTTGACTGCAGAAACTCCAAGTTTAGTGCAGTTTTATTAGCCCAACTTGGACAAAACTTTAGTAGGTCATAACTTTCACTAGAGAGAACCTTTTGGAGCAAATTTTTTTATTTTATTTTGGATATTCTAAGCATTCCAGAGCTAATGGTATAGGTTTTAGAGCCAACAAAGCTCATCTTCAGGTACTTTTTCAGTAGAGAATCTTGGAGAGCCATTCGGGCCTAGGGAGTGTTGGAGTTGTATTGGGCTATGGTTAACCATTGGAGGTGAAACGAAAGCCATTCTTGACTATTTTTTGTGTTCTAAACTCATTTCCATAGCTTATTTTGCTTGTTTAGGCTCTCTTATCACTATATAACCAGTTTGAGCATCTAATAAGAGCAAGGACATGCCCATATGGGGGCCTTGGACCCAGCAGATGTAGCCAGGAGGGGTGAACTGCCGTATCAGCTACTGTGTTATATTATGTGATTTTATCTTGCTGTGTTTCTCAGATTTGATATGCTAAACAGTAAAATTAAATAACACTCCTTCACACATAAGACATAGAAATTTACCAAAAAACACTTTGTTTCAATTGCAAGACATGAGTAACAGTTTGCACATATAATTTAATGGAAATGAATAACTTGAATAGAAAATACAAGTAGTTTCATTTTCAGATCAAGGACCTCCAACCTTGCCTTGTACACCTAAGGAAATCTCATCTATAGCTAATTTATGAAAATATCCACAGCATGAGCAACAACTTAGAATAGTAGAAAGTATTGTTCAAATTATCAAAAGGCCTCCAATAGTGTCAATACAAATTACATACATGAATGGTTCATAAACTCAGTTTAAATAAGAAAATTATTGACAAACTTAGCTACAATAACTCTAAAAATCCAGGTCAAACTCATTAAGTCTGGTTCACAAAATTAGGCAAAATCCCCAAAAAATAATATTCTGCCCCTTTTTAGTAGGGATTTCTAAATTACAAGTCATGTTTGACCAACGTTGACCGAGGTTATATTTTCTCAGTTTGACCGAACCAATAGGTGTTCATCCATCCATGGTTCCCAAGATTTCCAAATATTTTCCTAGCTCTTGCCTAGGTGTCCTGCACTTATGACTTTAATGAAGTTATTACAAGAATTTTAGTGCAGTCCAAAGTTTACTCTTAAAACCCAATTTTTACAAAAATCTCTAAAAATTGAAAACTTAATTTAGTTACCTGAATATTCAAAATAAGAGTGAAATGAAGCATATGTAAGTGAAATATGATGGAATATGGTGGTAAATGGATGCATTTAGGATAGGTAAAAATGACCAAAATTGAGGGCCAACAGATTGTGTGACTCGTTTTTGGTTGTATTGAAGAGTGTAACAGCTTGAATTTTTGCTGAGTGTGAGTGTACAATGACCTTGGTTTGAGATTAATTTTTCTAGTTATGATTTCCCTTTCATAGAATTTACATGATGACCTTAAATCTAGCCCACTTAGATTGAAAATTGATGTGAGAGTGGACCTGTTGCTCTGATTTAAAGTAACACTTGTTTCACATAACATTTTGGCATCATTGCCAAGAAGGTAAGTTGAGGTGCATATGTGTGATTAGCTTGTAACAACCCTGGTAAAAAATCCATGTAAAAACTAATAAAGGTAAAATAAGACCTTGGTCATGGGACACATAATCCAAGCTAAATGTTGGAACAAGACATAGTGATGGGGATCACTTGTGATCAATTCATGGTTAAGGAAATTAGAAAAGTTAATGGCAAAGGATTTGGAAAGGCATGATGCATTTATTGACATTTTATTTATGAAAATAATGGAAATTAGGTGAAAAGGGATGTGAAAGGTCACATGTTTCATGTGAGGAGGAAAATGAAGTAAAATAATGGAAAATGAAGAAAATAGATGCCTCATTAATACTAAGGCTTATGAGGATCAATTCACATACTTTTGTTAGTTCAGTTATAGAGTTCTCTCTCTCATACTCTTAGACACTCAGAGTTTTCGTGGAGCACTCCCGGAGGAGTGTGGCATACTTGGAGTCTTAGAGCAAGAAGGAAAAGGAGGAGCACAAAAGCATAAGAGGATATTGGGATCAACAACTACAATGAGTTTTTCTTACAGGTATCGAGTTGCATGTATGTTTTCCTCACTAGTTTCGGTATGCATAGCATATGTATGTGGTTTGTTGGTTATGATTTGTCCTTGGCATGGAGGATTTCCTAGATTGACAAGGGCTTTCCCTGGCCTTGCCATTTCCTAGATTGCCATGGTGTTGTGGGTTTTACTTTTTTTTCTAGTTGGTTTTCTTGTGCCTTTGGATGTGGGTTGAGTTAATAGTTCGTGGAAGCCTTGATTGGAAAAACGCTTTGGAATCCCTATAATAGCTTGGGTTGAGTTACTAGTCCTCAAAGCCTTGGTTGGAAAAATGATCTGGAATCCCTTGGTGGGTTGACTTACTTGTCCTTGAAGCCGTGGTTGGAAAAACTCTCTGGAGGCCCAACAATAAATATGAGTTGAGTTACTAGTCCTGGAAGCTCTGGTTGGAACAAATGCTCTAGAGCCCTAGGTATCTTCGGTAGAGACCAATTTGGTGATGGTTAATTATGTCTGACCGTGATGTGGAATCATTGGTTGAGGGTTGATGTGGTTTGGCCTATAGAAGCATTGGATGGTTTTGATTGATTTTTTTTATGAGATCCCACATTCATGTTTGGAATATGGCACAGGGGTGACTGGCTGAAAGAAAGGTTTGGTTCAGGATATTCTATGCTCAGGCAGTTCATGGAAGTCCCATACTTGGTAATCTTATGAAATCATCAATAAAAGCTCCCTTTCTCCTTGGTATTTTACAGGTAAATATACTTGTTTATATTTGGCTTATATGGATGTTGTATCCCTAGTATTTCTGTTGGTTATATGTTGTCTATGAATAATTTTTATGAGAGTGAAAATGTATGGCTCTCATCATGTTTTGGTTAATCACTAAATATACAATGAATATGTGACTTTAATAGATGGTAATGCAGTTATTTTGATGAGGCATCAACGCTTCTTAGTGATTCTCAGATAAGTATGAGACCACTATGCTTAGATCTATTGCTTAAACCTATAGAATGCATATTTGTGATATGTTTGATGAAATTCTCATCATGGCTAGTAGGGGTCCAATCATGTCCTTGTTCAAGTATTTACATTTGTATCATTATTCCATTGTTGTCCTTCATTTCTAGAAGTGTCATGGAGTTCTGGCGAGTGACCTGAGCCTTGGTCCTGAAAAAGTGGAACAAAATTCAGAGTCACGGGAACATAACAACATGTCCAAGTCCCCTTTCATAGGCATACTCATGTTGTGGGAGTGACTGGAGGGTCTCAGTCACATTCATGCCGATGTGATAGGAGTGACTAGGGGATTAATGTAGTAAAAATTTAGTTTGTCTCAAATTCACCTGGAAGGTTTGGATGACTTCTTGAGGTTCTGCAGTAGGTTAGGAAGGTTTGTGTTGTTATTTTCATCGGTTCCACTTCGTTAATTGACACATAGGGAGTTGAATCATATCATAGTAACTATTCATCACATGTTTAGCCCGGTTGGTTGGTTACTTGGGTAGATGTGGGAGGGGGGTGTTACAGAGTGGTATCAGATCATGGTTCCCCCCTCAAACTAGATGGGTGGTGTGTTAGTCATGCATTCGTTTCGGTTTCCTATGTTCCTTATGATTGTGGTCAATGTGCTTGTTGCATATGCATGGTGTTGGTCATGGTTGTAGTGATGTCGCCATGTGAAGGTTGATGGTTTTGTTGTAGGATGTGTCATCATAAGTATATGATTAGTTATGTGTTGTTTATACATGCCAAGTTCTTAGGTGTTGTCAAGTGTACATTGGTATGGATGTTGTTGTCATGCATGAGGTCATGGTATGTGATGGATATGGTCATGCATTGATGACTGGAGTATAGTTAGAATGATGTCTATATGTTGTTATATCTATATCCTATATGTATATCTGTTGTTATGATTATGTTTATACATGTATCATATTAAATCAGTTGATCTTGCAGACCCCGAACTATGCTAAGGTACGTTTTGTTTATGATTTGGTTTAGTTGACATAATATGCCTTGCAGGAAAGAGGTCAATATGGCTAGCAAGATGGTAGACTACAGTTCACAAGATTCTCCTTATGGATCATATGAGCAGTGTGGTGTTGGGAATTATTATGAATTAACAGACACACTGAGAAGCTTGAAGGCAAAAAAAATAAGTTCTAAAGTAGACAATGATAGAATCATGTAGGCCCAATAGAAACAAGCAGAAGTCAATGCGGTAATCCTTCAAAGTTTGTAAGCTTTACAAAGATACTGACCACTTCAGATCAACCATGAACAAGAGGAAATAACTAATGTGGCATATGATAGTAGGTCTCTGGTGGGTAAAGGTCGGATAAAGATGACACGATCAAAGATGGAAGGTTATTCGACATGTCGGATAGGAGATGTGATAGACACAAGTACTATTCTAGGTATGGTTCTGATAGGTATCATGATCATCATCATTGTTGGGTGCAGGAATTGCACTTAAGTAAACTCCTCAACACTTAATTGTCAACTCAGGGGATTCATAAACTTAGAGATGAAGCACAGGCAATGCTAGAGATGGTATGAATTTTTGTGAAAGAAATTCCTACTTTCTTAAAGAAAAGCTTGCAGAATCAAAAGATTAAAAGATAACTGAATCATCAAAGTAATCTAGTGCTTGAATAAGAATGAATGCATTTGAAAAAGAGTCAAAATAAAAAGGAAATCACTCCAACTGATCATTTATAATTACTGAGTACGTGTTATGTTTTTCTTTAGTAGAGGCACTTGGTAGTCTCGCAGAATGGGCCCTTAAACCTACTACTTTAGAGATTTCCTTCTTGCAGTAATCTGTCTTGCACTATCACAGTCTGCTTGCACTAGTGCAGGAACAGAGGTTTATGCAGGAGGTATAAATGGTGTCTTTACCAAATGCCTTTTACTTCATGCAAGGGCTCAAAATTCCAGGGTTCAGAGCACTCAAATCCTATGACAAGAAACTAGTTCTTGCACCTAATCAGAGCTTCCTACACTTAGCTATTAATTCTCAAAATGAGTGCTTAATTATTGCAAGTGCCAAATTAAATTGCACACATAAAAAGTGAATGTTCCTGATCTTAACAGAATGCAATAATGAAGAAACAATCAATATACATTTATCCTATCATAACCATTTAATAAAATAAAAGAATATTGGGGGAAGTAAGCTAAAAATTATTGCTGCAACACACCAACATGCACTGGTGCAGGTTCATTTCTCCTGCTTGGACTAGGTGGGGAAAACCAATCAAACAGAATTGCAGAAAAGGAAATATCACACCAATGTGCATTGGTGCAGGTTCATTTCTCCTGCTTCGACCAGGCAGGGAAAACCAATCAAATGGAATTGCAAGAAAGGAAATATCACACCAACGTGCACTGGTGTAGGTTCATTTCTCCTGCTTGGACCAGGTGAGGAAAACCAATCTGAAATCAAGCGTGGGAAAATAAATTGCAGGAAAAAGGAAAATTATCTACTTCACACAACAGATCTGCTTTCACTTAGACAAGAATGCATGTGCTGGAAATTAAATCACACTTGACAATGTAAACACAAATTACAGGGAAACAAAATGGGGTAAACATGTTGGGTTGGTTGGGCCCTAGCCAACAAGCACGTTTCCTTTTTAAATAAAAATGCTGCTTAGTTACTCAAATTATACTCATTTGTTTAAAGGAACAAATAAGATTTGAAAAGCATGAGGTGGAGATCCTTATTCCTATTAATTCACAAAGGAAAAGTACATCATGAAATACAGAGTCCAGACCAGATTTGGGTGATAATAAAAGGTACAATCTCTCATTTTGAAACGCAGTCATATTACCGCCTCCCCCTATGTGCATAATTGCTCCTCCTTTTATAATATGTTTACATGATAATTAATCGTATCCTTTGTAAACAATCATGGGGATTTCATCCCAACTAATTCTAATTAAATAGAATATTGGTACAATCATTCCCCTATAAACAAAATTAGAGATTTAATACGAATTTTCCAAATCTGGGCGATTTCTAGATTTCTGGAAAAGTTGGTATTTTTAACTAACTGCCTCCAAAGACCTCTTCGTATCTTCTCAACCATTACGAATTTTGGAAAATGGCCCACGCTTATTTCAATTTCTTATAATGGGAAAAAAACCCATGTTTCATAATTTTGACATTCGCAATGATCGGCATGGAAATCAAGGAGTAAATCGACTGTCAAGAAACTGCTGCGAATTCAGGTGGAAGTTGTAAAATTTGAATTAGTGCAGGAATGTGTGGTGCAAGAATCCTACTGGTACTAGTGCAAGAATGTGTGGTGCAGGAACTTCACCTCTAAAAGAATAGGCATATAACCAACTTTGTAAACCCGCAAACACACAAACTATTATTAAATATGCCTTCAATGTTTAAATCTCATTAAAAAATGTAATAACAAATACTTACTTATTATCTCCGATAATGCACAAAACTATCACAATGACTAGTCAAGCTAAACAAAAAGCATGAGTGATTTCAAGTAAAATGTGATATAAAGCTAGGAGAAATAGAATCCCAACATCCCCCCATGCTGACCTTCTTGCATGTCCTCATGCAAGGAAATCAATTGTTGTGTTGTTTCTCCCTTGCAAAAAGCAAGATTAAAAACATTTATGGGCATTTGTAATGATGTTTCCTGCAATTCTATGTGATCACATTTCCTACGCTAGATAAAGCTTGTTTGAAGAATAGAGTGTTTACTAGACTCTTTGATTATTTATACTAATTTAAAGAAAATCTATCACAAGGACTACAATAAGAATACCAAATTGCAAGGATGGTGCACGCTTGCACTCATATGCTTACACCACTTAAATTGTACTACTTTGCTGGCACTTTTTTGCTTGCACTATTGTATATTACAATGTGATTGCACTGGTGCAAGCATAAAATCTGCTTTAAAAAAAAGGGAATTTTGGTAAAATGTGGGCTGGACTTTAACATGACTTCCTCAATCATACGGATGGTTTGCTTATCCATTTCTTTGATGCTTCTAAGCATATCCTTTTGCTCTTTCTCCAGTGGATCCTACAATAAGTTCATGGGGGAACAAAGAAGTGGGAAAAGGGAAAAACTCATAATGGAAAGGAAGTTTGCTACAGGGATTCCAGGAACAGTACCATCAAGAGGGCATAAACAGAAGTGGGATAGGAAAAAATAATTCAAGGGGTAGAGTGGGATTTACGAAATGGATGGGAAGGTAATCATTCTGGGACTGAAGAAGAAAACTGATGGGGAATTACGAAAATGGGATATGAAGAAAGGCAAAAAAAATTCTGGAAGGTTTGCCTGCTAACCACATTATAGTTCTAATGAAAATATCAATTGTAAGAATGCAACAGGATTAGGTACAAAAAGTAGAAATTATAGACAAAAGAGTATGGTACATACCTGTTACCTTGTCCCAAATGAATTCCTTGTTTTGTTTTGCCAAAATTATAATAATGAAAATCAATTTTTTTTGAAAAGGTGCAATCTCAAAATAACTACCACAAGTTCATGAGCCTACTATAGCAATCTTGTACCTAGATTGTGCAGTGCACATTTAGAGGCAACCACCAACAATACACATTGTTGCCAACCAGCATCTTGTGAGTAGTCATCATTGAGTAATTCCACACTCTAAATACCATGAAAGTCAAAATGAGTTATGATACCAATTAAACACTCTAAATTCCATTGTCATCCGGATTCAAAATAGATTTCCTTTTAATATAGAACAAAGAATAAACTTTACTAAGGGTACCACATCCTTAAAGATTCTTGATTGTCCAAAGATATAACTCAAAGCACAATGTTCAAATCGTCTTTAAAACCATTGTCCAAAAAAAAAAGGATAAGTTTAGGGAAAGAGAAAGATAGCCAAGCAAATCATAGTATGCAATTAAATTTAATACCATAGACATAGCCCTGCTGCCCCCAGGTGTCCATAACCTCGGTAGGGGTGTCTTTTTACCCATCAAAATGTTTGTGTCCCACTTACTAGACATGGATTAAGAGTTATCTTATTTTAATTTTAGATGAATGCCACTATTCTGGTTTGGTAACCAACTAATGGTAGTGCCACTCACAAGAAGTAGCATGGATGAACAGGTCGGCTCGTGATGGAACCGCCTGTCTTCCAACTTTTTGGTTGAAAGCCATTACTCTAGCTTGGTCACCAGAAGCAGTAATGTGATGCATGCTAGGTCTCATGATTGTGGTAGATTGGTTCATCACAAGACCTCCTATCCTCCCCTAAATCTTTTGTATACTCTAATTATGGATAACCTAAAAGGTTACTTAATAAGTGGGGAGATAGATCTATTCCTTAAGAGTACAGGATGGCATGAAATGTTTTTAATGACTAATCATTAATGACTAATTCCTCTACCCCAAAGAATTGTTAAAGATATCCCAGATAATGACTAAAAGACTCCTTTAATTAAGAATGCTAGTGTTCTCATGAAAAGCTTATTATGATCTTAACAAGAATGGTCCTCCATGGGGGTTTCCAATAGTACCTTCTAAGGGAAAATGAAATCATATATATTAGATGACAACTTCTTAGAGTGATTAGTCATGGTTACTTTGAAAAAGCATGAGTTATTAGAGTGAATCATACTCAACAAGATGTGTCACAGATGTGTGTGTTAACAACCAATGCGGATCAAAAGTAGTTTTAGTGACTACACGTTAAAAATAAAAAACCCTAATAGAATCTTAACAGCTTTATTCACCTACCCTACTTTACCTAAGAGGTGGAAGAATTCCTTTTATTTATAGGAGTACTTCCAATGAAGCCATGTGCAGATCAGGTGAAAATATATATTCATGCTCAAATTTTTCATACAAACTTGAAAGTGTGCATGAGCATGAAAAAACAACGAATGTAAATGATATGACAACAAGAGTTTTGGAAGAGGATAATGTTGACTTGATTGAGTAGTTGTTTGGAACCAATGTTCAACGTAATCATGGTAGCCTTGGTCCATTTCTTGATTTGGCCCATGTTGCACATCTTCTTCTTCCTTGTCATGTCGATTGTCCTCCTTACGGTGATTAGTCTCTTGATCACATTCTAGATCTATTGATAGACATGTCCAGAACTTTTCGTTCTCAGGTTCTAATGGATATCCTTCATTGATTATAGTGCATGATTCATTTGTCTCCTCAAAAGAGACTTCTAAATCCTCTTGTGATGGTGGAGAAATGGACAAGTCCTTGACTATTTTCACGAAGTTTTATTCCTAAGAGGTAGAGATCAAGATCCCAGCAGCTGCTAGGGATTGAGAGAGAACCTTCATACATTTTATCATCTTTAAGTCTATCTGTTTGATTGATAGTCCCTGTCTTCACACACATATTAGTAACGGGGGTTCTTAAAACACCCCAAAAATGATATAACGTTAAATATTATGATCTGAAGATAATTGATTTTAAAATTTATTGGTTGAAATAAAGTTCACCATACTTGCATAAAAAATACAAAAAGATAAAGATAGACTCACCCCTATTACATCAACAGAAAATTCTTACCAAATCAAATCGCCTCCCCGACAACAGTGCCAAAATGTTGGGTGCAGGAATTGCACTTAAGTAAACTCCTCAACACTTAATTGTAAACCCGGGGCATTCATAAACTTAGAGATAAAGCATAGGCAATGCCAGAGATGGTATGAGTTTTCCTGATAGAAATTCCTACTTTCTTAAAGAAAATCTTGCAGAACCGAAAGAGTAAAAGATAACTAAATCATCAAAGTAATCTAGTGCTGGAACAAGAAAGAATGCATTTGCAAAAGAATCAAAAAAAGAAGGCAGTCACTGCAACTGATCAATTTTTAATTACTGAGTATGTATTATGTTTTTCTTTAGCAGAGACACTTGGCAGTCTCATAGAATGGGCCCTTAAACCTGCTTCTTTAGATATTTCCTTCTTGCACTAATCTGTCCTACACTATAGCAGTCTGCTTGCACTAGTGCAGAAACAAAGGTTTATGCAGAAGGTATAAATGGTATCTTTACCAAAGGCTTTTTACTTAATGAAAGGGCTCGAACTAGTTCTTGAACCTGATCAGAGCTTCCTGCACTTAGCTATTAATTCTTAAAATGAGTGCTTAATTATTGCAAGTGTCAAATTAAATAGCACACATAAAAAGTGAATGTTCCTGATCTTAACAGAATGCAATAATGAAGAAACAATCAATATACATTTATCCTGTCATAAGCATTTAATGAAAGAGAAGAAGATTGCAGGAAGTAAGCTAAAAATTCTTATTACAACACACCAACGTGCACTGGTCCAGGTTCATTTCTCCTGCTTGGACTGGGTAGGGAAAAGTAATCAAATGGAATTGCAAGAAAGGAAATATCACACCAAGGTGCACTGGTGCAGGTTCATTTCTCCTACTTGGACCAGGCGGGGAAAACGAATCTGAGATCAAGTGCAGGAAAAGAAATTGCAGGAAAAGGAAATTTATCTACTTCACACAACGGATCCACTTTCACTCAGATAGGAATGCATTTGCTGGAAATTAAATCACACTTGACAATGTAAACACAAATGATAGGGAAACGAAATGGGGTAAACATGTTGGGTTGGTCAGGCCCTAGCCAACCAACATGTATCCCTTTTAAATAAAAATGTTGCTCAGTAACTCAAATCAGACTCATTTGTTTAAAGGAACAAATAAGATTCAAAAAGCATGAGGTGGAGCTCCTTATTCCTATTAATTCACAAACGAAAAGTACATCATGAAATACAAAGTCTAGCCCAGATTTGGGCGATAAAAAAGGTACAATCTCTCATTTCGAAACACAGTCCTGTTACCGCCTGCCCCCTACGTGCATAATCGCTCCTCCTTTTATAATATGTTTACATGATAATTAGTTGTATCCTTTGTAAAAAATCATGGGGATTTCATCCCAACTAATTCTAATTAAATATAATATCAGTACAACCATTCCCCTATTAGAAAATAGAGATTTAATACAAATTTTCCAAATCTGGGCGTTTTTTAGATTTTTGGAAAAATTGGTATTTTTAACAAACTACCTCCAAAGACCTCTTCGTATATCCTCAACCATTAATCATTTTGGAAAATGACTCGTGAGTTACTCAATTTCCTATATTGGGAAAAAAATCAATGTTTCAGAATTTTGAGATTCGCAACGATCAGCATGGAAATCAAGGAATAAATCAGTTGTTGGGAAACTACTGCGAATTCGTGTGGAAGTTGTAAAATCTGAACTGGTGTAGGAATGTGTGGTGCAGGAATCCTACCGGTACTAGTGCAAGAATGTGTGGTGCAAGAACTTCGCCTCTATCTAAATAGGAATATAGACAACTTTGTAAACGTGCAAACACACAAACTATTATTGTATATGCCTTTAATGTTTAAATCTCATTAAAACAAAGGAATAGCAAATACTTACTTATTATCTTCGAGAATGCCCAAAACTATGACAATGGCTAGTCAAGCTAAACAAAAGCATGAGTTATTTCAAAATAAGGTGATATAAAGAAAGGAAAAACAGAGGCCCAACAATCATTATCATCCTTACAGGAGGAGTGACAAGGGATATTTTGCAGATGAGTTTAAGAAAGAAAATCCACCTAGATTTTATGGAGAGATGAAGAAGTCATATGATGCAAAACCGTTGAGTAGGTTTTTCATATTGCACGATTAATTAGAGAACATGAAGGCCAAAATAGATACATTCAGTTTTAGAGGTAAAACAGATATCTGGTGGGAAGATGTAAAAAATGCCAGAAATATTTATGATGAGGAGTTGACTTGGAGTGATTTCGATAGGCTATACTAGAAGAAGTATCTATTAGAGAGGTACTATGATGACATGGAAAAGGAATTTTATGACTTGAATATGGGATCTATGACCGATGAGGAGTACACTAGTAGATTTTTGGAGTTGTTGAGGTATATGTCTTACCTCAAGGAGGAGAAGGCCAAGATTTAGAGATTCATTAGTGGGTTTCTAATAACATTCAAATATAGGATTGAGTTGATGAGCCTAGATCATTGGAGGAGACCATTCAAAAGCTTAAGAATTATTACGAGTAATCAAAGCATATATCTGAGACTAAACTAGACTGGAAAGGTAATTCAAAGAACAGAGGAAAATGGGACAAGAATCAAGTAAGACCTCAGGGTACAGGTAACAAAGAGAATGCATTGCCATCTATGAAGTTCAATGCATCTAATAGTGGACAAGGACTTCTATCTAAGGAGTAGAATAAGGATGAAGGTTGGAAGCCTTTGTAGTGTTGGACTTATGGAGGAGAGCATCATAGGAGAGATTTTCCATAACATCACGGTGGTAAACCAAAAATATACAATGCTTAGGAGGCACAAATAGTGGTAGATGTTGAAAAAAGTATTTCCAGGATCTATGCATCACTCGATAATAGACAGGAAAATCATCAGGCATCTTTTATCGAGATGGATGGTAAGATTTGTGATCAAGTTGTTTCAATTTTGATTGACCCTAGATATAATTATAGTTATGTTAACCCTAATCTGGTGGATAAGTGCGGTTTGAATAGAGAAGTCCTTGTAGAGTCTTGGCTAGTGCAGTTGGCTACAGGTACAAAGAAGCAAGTTCATCACTAGGTAAGAGTTTGTGAATTTGAGTTGAATGGTATGTCTACATCAACACATTTGAATGCATTTCCATTAGGATCATACACTATGTTGTTGGGTATGTGTTGGTTGTATATTCACAGGACCAAGTTGGATCATTATGACAAGGCTATTGAATGTCGGATGACAACAGGGAACAAAGAGTCTTGCAAGGTAAGAAGAAAGCAACATCACTAAGAATGGTGTTAACCATGTAGGCTAAGCATAGTTGTAGGAAAGGGTGTGTTTTATTTGTAGTATATATTTCTAGTGGCAAAGGTAAGGAAGTTGAGGATCCATATGTTTTTATTAGGTACCTAGTTCTATTGTAGTTTAAAGATGTATTTCCTGTATATATTTCAGAGTTACCACCTCATAGGGAAGTAAACTTCTCTATTGAGTTGGTACCATGGGCATCACCAACATCTAAGGCACTTTACAGGATAAGTACTCCAGAGTTTGTAGAGTTGAAGGAGCTGTTGGACAAGGGATATGTTAGGCAAAGTGTATCACCATGGGGTGAACTAGTACTATTTGTGAAGAAGAAGGATGGTACTCTCAGGTTGTGCACTAATTACAAAGAGTTGAACAAAGTGGCCATTAAGAGCAAGTATTTGTTGTCAAGGATAGATGATTTTTTCAATCAGTTGAATGGAGTAGCAGTGTTCTCGAAGATTGATCTAAGATCAGGATATCATCAAGTACACATTAAAGAAGATGACATTCACAAGACAACTTTCTGGAACCGATACAAACATTATGAGTTTATTATAGTTCCATTTGGTTTCACTTATTCTCCAGCTACTTTTATGTGCTTTCTGAATAGTGTGTTGCATCCTTATCTGGACAAGTTTTTTATTGTGTTCATTGATGATATTTGGTATATTCTAAAAATGAAGAAGGGAATTCCAAAAATTTAGCAACAGTATTGAGATTATTGAGAGAGATTCAGTTCTATGTTGATATTAGCAAGTGTAGTTTCTTTCGGATTGTGGTATATTACTTTGGACATGTGGTTTCCAGGGAAGGCATAGAAGTGGATCCAGAAAAGGGAAGAGTTATCATGGAGTGGGTAGCTCCTAGGAATGTGCATGAGGTAAGGTCGTTCATGGGGTTAGCAAGGTATTACAGGAGGTTCATAAATAACTTCTCATAGATTTCTTATCCTATCATATCATTGCAAAGGAAAGGAAAGAGGTTTGAATGGACAGAGGAATGTGTAGCTAGTTTTGAGTAGATAAAGCATTCGTTGACACATGCTCCAGTGTTAAATATCGCAGATCCAGACAAATATTTTTTGGTATGTACAAATTCTTGCAAGAGGGGGCTTGGTGGATTCCTTATGTAGGAAGGATAGGTAGTGTGCTATAAGTCATGAAAACTAAATGAGCACAAACATAACTATTTGACACATGATCTTGAGTTGGAATCGATCATTCATGCATTGATGATGTGGAGGCACTATCTTCTTGGTAGATGATTTGTATTGATGAGTGATCATAATGGATTGTGATATCTGTTTGATGAACCGAATCTGAATGCTAGGAAAGCTAGATGGTTCTCCATGATCAGTGAGTTCGACTTTGAGATCATGTATATTAAAGGTAAAGAGATAGGTAGCTCTAGGTGAAGCATATATAAACTATGAGCTCCTATGGGACAGATCTACAAGATAGGATCTTGCAAGGAGGTTAGCAAGATGTCAGGTATATGGAGCCTAGGCCATGGTTGCAACAAATTATAGGTACAAGTACAAGTATAGGTATAGGTACATGTGCAGGTACAGGTGCACAGGATGTGGACTACAGGGAAAATTTTAAGAACCACCCTAAATTTATATGTATAATAAATGGGCAAATCGCCATGGTACATAAGAAAAATGGGAGGCAATTTTATCAATAATATAATATGTATATATAATGTTTTTGGCGAATCTCTCACCGGATTATATTATCTTGTAAAGTCATGGCGAATCTGTCACTAAACTATAAAATCTTGTAAAATCTTGGCAAATCTTTCACTGAATAATAAAAATTGAAGTCTTGGTGAATGTTTTGTTAAAGTATGAAACCATATATGATAATAGGAAAAAATATTCATTAAATTGTAATATACTAACATACATGTTTGGAAAAAAGAAACATATTTTTTTCTTTCTACAAACAATGTTGCAAGTTTCAGTGGCCACATTTGTCAAGGTTCTCATTGTACACTCTTTCATATCCTTCTATTAGTTTTGATAATATTCCACAGCAAAGTTCTTGTATGTATTGATCTTGACCACTAGTTCTATCAAGGTAAGAGAGATTAATCTTTTCTCTACCACTTTTTTCAAGCTACCACTTTTGTCAAGCTATCAAATTTCTTTCTTATTCCATAGAGTCCAACTATGAGATAAAAAAAAAAAAAAACATATTTTGTACCACTTTTGTCAAGCTATCAAATTTATTTCTTATTCCATAGAGTCCAACTGCGAGATAAAAAAAAAACAAATTTTTTTTACCCCAACATGCCAACAAGTAGGAAGCCCCAACTATATAATATAAGAAAGTAGTAGGTATCTCAAAGGCCTGAAGGGGATCTGAAGGAAAGAAGTGACCATTTTTAGAAGCCTTCCAATAAATATATTAATATATACATATACATTTATTATTATTTTTATTGGAAATATTCAATTAAATAATAAAATTTAATTATGTCTCTCCCAACTTAAATTTCTTATTAGCATAATTCACTACCTTCATATGTCTTGCACTTTTTAACAACGTTGTAACATGTGGATTAATTTCCTTTTTGGTGCAAAATATCCGCCTTTTAGGAAATTATGGTGCACTGGCCCAACCCCTACACATCATTATGACAAATTAAGAAAAATAGAGAAGATGAAAGGTTGTACAAACCATCATATTTTTCAAGCACTATCCCAACCCCTACAGGTCATTATGACAAATTAAGAATAACAGAGAAAATGAAAGGTTGTACAAACCAGCATATTTTTCAAACAACTAATCCAACATCAGTACCTTAACTTTTTCATGAAGATATCATATTGAGAACGTTTGAAAAATGGTGGGAAATATGGGCACTGACTATCTCTCTTCTATGAGGGTGATGCAAAAAGAGTGATAAGATTTCACTGTTTTGAATTTTCTTTTTGTTAAATCAGAAAAACCAATTTTAATGCAGATATTGGTATTTTTTACTAAATTTTGTGAAGTGACTAAATGTAGCTTTAACCATTCACCTTAAGATGTTTTTTATAATATAATTTCCTAAGTCTATTTGATATCTTCATTATCATAAAAACCAACCTATATCCATCTTAACTCCACTTCTACCACTCTTGGAGGGATGAAATCTATTTATCCCTCTTAGCACTTGGTAGACCCAGAATTAAGATGGATCTAAGCTAATAGAATTTTCCCTTTAAAAAGTCTATGCTCACATGAATATCATGATATTACCATGGGTCAATACCATGGGTCAATACCATGGGTTATCATAAACTTGGAGCTTAAAAACTACTATTAGTAATTTATAAAAATTAATAAAATTAATAATTGATCTTTATTTTATTTTTTTATTTTAACCAAATTAAAATGTTTAAGTGACATTAAATTACAGGATCCATTTTTACCCTTGATCTACCAAGCCCGAGTATCAAATATTTTTTCACTTTATGCTAGTTTGCATATCACGATATTTGATCCCTCCCGGGGCTTAGTATATCGAGAGTAAAGATGGATCTATGCTGGTTTAATTCCCCGTTCCCCGTTACCATGGGTCAATACCATGTGCCATCTCTTTTTTATTAATAATAATATTAGGGTTAATAATGGGTTAATAATGTTTTTTTGCATGGTATTAATAATAATTTGGCCCAAGGTATTTGGCCCATAGGCTTCACCTAAATATGACACAGTTTTTGAGTGTTCTTAAATAGAATGTGACTTCTCGAGTAAACACAAAAAATGTTTTATTTATTTTCCATACCTCTCGTTTATTTATTTTTTTATTAATTTACCATACCTCTTTTATAAATATGGTATTTGGCCGATAGGATTCGCTTAAATAAAACCTCTTTTTTGAACCTTCTTAAATAGAAAGAGGGTTATGGACTAAATATAAAAAGAGGTTTCGCTTATTACCATACCTCTAGTTTATTTATATTTATATTTATTTACCATACCTTTGGAGTAAGTATAGAAAGAGGTTTTATTTATTTACCATACTCCACTTTATTTTTATTTTTATTTATTTACATGTAAATATAAGGTGACTTATTGAGTAAATATAAAAAAAAATTGTTTTCCATTATCCTTTATATGATTATGACTAAACAGATGCAAACTTGGAATATGGCAAGAACATTATTCAATCTTTAAATAAACATGAAAATAAGAGACTTGAATTTTTAAATAAAATAAATTATTATTTTGTGACCATTTGTTCCAAAAAGTAAGATCATTTTCTCGAAATTAACCCCAATACCATGAAATACGGGAAGATGAAAGAAAAAAACATTTTTTGCATTGAATGTGGAGGGTGAAATAACTATCATAAATACCTATTCTTGAAAATTAGGGTGAATGGAAGGTTGTAACTCCTAATTTCAAGGGCTAAATTTAATTGTTTTATTCTCTCCCTTAAAATAAGGTGGGCTAACCTCCATACCAAATTTTTTTATAAAATAAATTTGAGGTGATTTGTAACAATGTACTGTGATACAAAATATTCACCCAATAAAAATATAAAACCCCTTAATTTTTCCCAAGGGTGAAAATTCGCCCCTAAAATTTTCCATGGTCGACTATTGTCTCACCTTAGATGGATTGATTAGGTCAGGATATATTTTCCAGACAACAGTGATATCAAGAAGGCGATCTTGAGGGAGTTTCATGCGAAACCATATTCAGGTCACCCAGGATATCAGAAGACCTTGACAACACTGAAGAAGTTTTACTATTGGTCAAGTTTGAAGAGATACATGGAAGAGTTCGTGGCTAGGTGCTTGGATTGTCAGTAGGTGAAGGTAGAATGTAAGAGAACCCAGGTGGACAACTACAATTGATTCTGATTCCATAGTGGAAATCAAAGGTCATTTCCATGGAATTTATCACAGGTTTTCTAAGGGCATCTAGGCAGCATCATTCCATCATGGTTTTTGTGGATAGGTTGATGAAGGTAGCTCAATTCATTACAGTGAAGTCTACATACTCAACTAATGATGTAGCACAAGTCTTCATCAGAGATGTGGTGAGATTGTATAGTGTTCCATAGAATATTATGTTAGAAAGGGGTGCTAAATTTACTTCTAGGTTTCAGAAAGAGTTATTTGCAAGTTTGGGCACATAGTTGGCCTTCAACATAGCTTATCATCCATGGACATATGGACATATAGAGAGGGTCAACAGGATACTGGAGGATATGTTGATGATGTATGTGATGCATTAGCAATGAAAGTGGGAAGAGTATCTTCCACTAGTAGAGTTTTCTTACAACAATGGGTATTAGGAATCTTTGAGGATGAGTTCATTTGAGGTACTCTATGGGCGAAGTTGTAATAATCCTATTAGTTGGAGTGATCTAGTGAACACGGTATTGATTGGACCGTACATGTTAGTAGAAATGGATCATGAAATGAAGGTAATCAAGAATAATTTGATAGAAAAAAATGATAGGCAGAAGAGCTATGTAGATTGGAATAGGTTGTTTAAGGAGTTTCATGTTGGGAGGTAGGTGCACTTGCACATCAAGCTGAAGAAGAGCTCCTTGTAGATTAGATCATGTGCCAAGATGGAACCTCGATTTTGCGGACCTTTCAGGATTATTAAGAGGATTGGGATATTATCCTAATGACTTGCACTACCTCTGAAAGTGAAATTCCATAATGTTTTCCATGTGTCATTTCTTAAGAAGTATGTTAAATATGTTGATCATGTGATTGGTTGCTTTGTATTGCAGGTGGAATCAGAAGGAGAATTCTAGCTAGAAACTTAGTGCATTTTATAGAGAAATATGCTCATGATTTGGAATTGAGCAATCTATTAGGTTAATGTGTAGAGGAAGCACTTTGGGCCCAATGAAGCTACATGGGAGATGGTAGATTTGATGTGAGCTATGTATCCTTCTCTATTTGTTGGTTGAGCGAATGTTTTGGGTATATGTCTTTGGTATATGTTTCTGTATATTTTTGGTATATGTTTTGGTGTATGTACAAATGTATATGGATGTAAATACGACCATGAGATATGTTATAAAGGTCCAACAAATGGTATGGGTGTCACGTCATTATGGTTATCATGTTGTTATGTTGTCATGTTGGTTTTCTTTTCAACAGGTTAATCATTGTAAATACTACAACAAGCTAAGCTATAAAGCTCCATGGGCAGTATGTTTTGCTTACAGTAGTCTTATGGTTGTAGATGTCATCGAACAATGAGGATGGTGTTCCCCCAATGGGGAGGGTTATGTAAAAAAGCTGGTAAAAAATCCATGTAAAAACTAATAAAGATAAAATAAGACCTTGGTCATGGGACATGTATTCCAAATTGAATTTTGGTTAAAAACATAGTGATGGAGATCACTTGTGATTAATTAATGCCTAAGGAAATTGACAAAGGCAATGGAAAAGGATTTGAAAAGGCATGAAGCATTTATTTGCATTTTATTTATGAAAATAATGGAAATTAGGATAACAGGGAGGTGAAATGTCATAGGTTGCATGTGAGGAGAAAAATGAAGGAGAATAATGGAAATGAAGAAAATAGAGGCCTCATTAATAAAAAGGCTTATGAGGATCAATTCAAAGACTTTTGTTAGTTTAGTTTTGAAGTTCTATCCCTATTCTCTATCTCTTGTACTCTTGGACACTTAAACTCTTGGAGCACTCTTGGAGGAGTGTGGCATACTTGGAGTCTTGGAGAAACAAGGCAAAGAAAGAGAGGTAAATCACAAGAGGGCATCAAGATCAGAAGCTACAAGTAGTTTTTCTTGCAGGTATCGAGTTGCATGTCTATTTTCCTCACATGGAATATACATGTGGTTTCTTGGTTATGATCTATCATTGGCATGGAGGATTGCCTATATTAACATTGGATTTTTCTAGACTATCCATTTCTTGGATAGCCATGGTGTTGTGGGTTTCACTTTTATTTTCTATTTCATTTTCTTGTGCCTTTGGTTATGGGTTGAGTTACTAGTTCCTGGAAACCTTGGTTGGAAAAAATCTTTAGAAGCCTTGTAACAGCTTGGGTTGAGTTACTAGTCTTGGAAGCCTTGGTTGGAAAAATTCTCTAGAAGCCCTTGGTGGGTTGAGTTACTATTCCTGGAAGATTTTGTTGGACAAACACTCCTGAATCCTTGCAACAATTGTGGGTTGAGTTACTAGTCTTACAAGCCCTGTTTGGAACAAACACTTTGGAGTCCTAAACAACTTGGGTTGAGACCAATCTGGTGCTGGTTAGTGAAGTCTGACCACGAGGTGGAATCATTGGTGGAGGATTGAGGTGGTTTGGACAATGGAAGCCTTGTATGGTTTTGATTGATTTGTTTTATGGGATCCAACATTCATGCTTGGAATATGCCACAAGGGTGAGTTGATGAAAGAAAGGTTTGGTTCAGCCTAGTCTATGGTCGAGTGGTTCGTGGAAGTCTTATACCTAGTCAGATTATGAAATCATCAATAAGATATCTCTTTCTCCTTGGTATTTTATGGGTAAATATACTTGTTTATATGTGGCTTATATAGTTGGTATATCCATGATATTTCTATTCGTTATATGTTGTTGATGAATGTGTTTTATGACAGTGAAAATGTATGTCTCTCATCATGTTTTGGTTAATCACTAAATTTAAAATGAATATGTGACTTAATGTATGGTAATGTAGTTATTGTGATGAGTCACCAATGCTCACAAATGTTGTTTAAACCTGTAGAATGCATATTTGTGACATGTTTGAAGAAATTCTTGTCATGGCTAGTAGGGATATAGTCAAGTCCTTGCTCAAGTAATTACATTTTTATCATTATGTCATTATTATCCTTCATTTCTGGAAGTGTCATGGAGTTTTTGGTAGTGACCTAAGACATGGGCCTAAAAAAGTGGCACAAAATTCGGAGTCGTGGGCAGAAAACTGCTTGGGAAAGTCCCTAGTCACAGGCATACCCATGCTATAGGAGAAACTAGAGGGTATGAGTCACATTCATACCCATATCATGGGAGAAACTAGGGGATTAATGCAGTAAAAGGTTAGTTTCTCTCAGGGGCTAATCACCTGGAAGGTTTGGATGGCTTCTAGGGGTTCTGTAATAGGCCAAGAAAGTCTGTGTTGTTTTGTTCCATTGGTTCCACTTCCTTAAATGACACACAGGGAGTTGAATCATATCATAGTAAATATTCATCATGTGATTACCCCAGTTTGCTGATTACTTGGGGAGATGTGGGAGGAGGGTGTTACATAGCTTATTTGCATTCATTGATTTAAAGTGTGATAGATGTGTCCCTAATTTTGAGGCCTCTAGGTGGGAAGATGAAAGGTAAGCACCTGCACATCACTTTGACTTACTGAAGCGATCTTGACATTACTTAGATCATGACACATATGATTGGATTGCATGAGTAGTGAAGAAGAAAAATAAGGCGCCCCCAAGAAAACTAATCATGCAAGTGGAAGAGGACATAGAAGGAAGAAAAAGAATTCAGATTTGGGAAGGAAAACTGATATACAAGAAATTATTTTGAAGGCTAAAGCAGAATCCTCCTTTCGGACAGAGATGATGAAAATGAAAGAACCTATTAAAATTTCCCCACATAAGCTAATATCTCTTGATTCATCAGTACTAAGTATGGAGATAGAGTTTGTGGAATCTTTGGAAACTAGTCCTAGGATCTCTAGTCCTTCTATAATAGCAAAAGGAAAGGATCAAATCCTAAAGGAAGGTTATGGGAATTAGACTTAACTTATCATGGATTGACTCGAGAAGAACTATTGTTTGGTCATAATACTCTTAAGATTGGCATTGTAGTGGAAAAAACTTGTTGATACAGAGAATAACAAAAATTGTTTAGATCATCAGAGCCATCTAAACAACCCAAGAAAATTGAACAACTTGAGCATTGTGAGGAGGTTTCATCACCGAAGGAAGGTTAATATCCTCCATCAGGAAAGCCATCTGTAATAGCTTCTTTGAATTTTCAGCAAAACCCCATGGTAGGAAGTGAGTGAAAGCATTAAGATGAGTTACACATTTAGGCCAAATGTGGCGATGAAATTTCAAGTTTTTCCTCTTTATCGAATTAAATCTCTCGAAATTCATATAAGCACTATGAATTTTGATTCAAAGTAAAATGAAAAATTGTGGATAATTTTGTTGATGTCCTAATGATATTTTTTACAAAAATATTTAGTGTCGTATAATATGTCATTTTTCCATTAAATGAAATGCTTTCCCTTGCAAACTTGCACACATCTTAAGAGGTATATGTATGTTCACATAGCATAACTTAGTCTAAAATGTGTAATTTAACATATATATATATATATATATATATATATATATATATATATATATATATAGATAGATATATATATATATATATATATATATAGATATATATATATATATATATATATATATATATATAGATATATATATATATATATATATATATATATATATATATATATATATATATATATATATATATATATATATATATATATATATATGAGCATGATCAACACGGAGAGAGCTAAGTTTTTCATGTTAAAATTTTATTTTTTGAGGGAAAATATATATTTTTTATTATTTTTGGAAGTTGGCAAAGTAATATTTCAATTGCATTTTGCAAACACATGTTATCACGTAATTTTTTCTCAACTATTTAAATAAATTGAAAAACCAAAACTACCCTTTTGAAGAAGACTCGTAAAAAAAGATAGTGGTATTTTTTTTTTAAATTTCATTGTTTATATTTTACGATATTGATTTTTTATTCAACCTCTTTACAATAGTTCAAAAATATTTTAAGAATTACGTTTAAAAGAAATTTTATGACACATATCACATGAATTTGAAACTATCAAAATCATTTACCATTGGATAGAGGATTCCTTCATGAATCCAACATGATCAAGTTTGCCACCTAAGGACAAATTTATCCCAAAGTTCACTGAGGTACAATATGGAATTGTATAAAATTTTGGACAAGGGATGTTGAAATTGTTGATTTTAGGACTTAGGAGGCTCGATCGGGTGCTTAAAGAGCTTGGTCAACTGCCTAAATTTAAAATTTAAATAGCTCGATCAAGAGTTTTGTAAACCCTTGATTGTGGGTTTCTTTATCCCTCGATTGAGCCATTTACATGGTTAACATGATCTAAAAAAATTGAATAATCTAAAGTTAAAATTTTAACTCATTTTAAAATTCCAATTCTTATAAGAATTTTTATTATAATGTCATGTAAAACCTTATTAAATTTAATATTAATATTAAAAGAATATTAGTTTTATTATTAAATTAAATGATGAAATGATATTAATTTAAAAAAATTAATATTAATATATTTTAAAGTTAATATTAACTTTATCAATTTTTAATTATATAATATTATTAACTTAGAATATAAAAAAAAAAATTATATCATAATATATACTAGCACAACTTTCACATTAATAAATGTGGTTGATATATAGCATAGGCATCAACAAAAGAGTAATTAACAAAAAAAGAGTCATACAAGTTGACTTAATATATATGTTACTAATTTTATTTAACCTGATATTTTTATAAATCTAACATAATAAAATATATAATATTTTAAAAATGTTGATGTAATCCTAACCTAAAGCTACCTTTAAAGAAATAAAACCTAAGTAGTTTTAATTGGAAGACATGAAGCGCTCTATGTATCTTTTATGGAGGTAGCTGGAACATTAATATTTTGGAAAATTTTAGATAATATTTCCATGGAAAATTATCATTTTCCCTCGATTTGAATGTACAACACACATTTGAAATCTTACATTTTAAATATGTATTATATAAAAAGAAATGTTGTACAATATCAAAAAAAAAAATTGTAAGAGAGAGAGATGGGTACACAATCATGGAGAGAGGGAGAGGAGGAGAGAGTCTCCAAGAAAGAGAGGGAGTTTGAGAGATGGAGTTGGAGAAAAATATAGGGAAGGAAGAAGTTCAAGGGATATATAGAGAGAAAGGTGGAGAGGGAGAGAGAGAGAGTGAGTGACAAGGGGGATTGGAGAGAGAGTGCGTATGTTTGGGGGTGAGATAGAAAGACAAATAATGACTATAGATGGATAGAAGGGGGAGAGATAATGGGAGAAGGAGGTAGATAGTCAACATAGTTATATGACGGAGCTCAAGAGAGAGAGTGAGAGAGTGAGCGACATGGGTGAGAGACAAAGGGAGGTGGGAGAGAAAGGAAGAGAGAGAGAGAGAGTACTTGAGAGGGAGGGGGAGAGAGATATGGAGTTGGAGGGGGAGAGGGAGGGAGGTAAGAATAAAGACATAGATAGAGCAAAAGGTGGAGAGAGAGAGGGGGATGGCCAAGGAGATGGAGAGAGAGAGAAGGAGTGACCACGGAGATGGAGAGAGAAGGAGAAAGGAGAGTGGGAGGGAAGAGATATAGAAGGGTATATGTAGGGAGAGAAGGGGAAGAGAGATATGACGGGAGATAGAGAGAGAGAAGGGGAAGAAAGAGAGAGAGGGAGAGGGAGAGGAAGGAAGATATATATATATATAGATATGGAGAAACAATGTGTATATTTGTCAGGTGATATAGAGAGATGGAGAAGGAGAGACAGATGGATATAAAGATATATATCTAAGGGGGAGAGGGGGTAGAAGAGAAATTTCCATAATTTTTAGTTTTTAAAAGTTGAATAAAACTTAAATTTCCATCATAAAGAATTGATTGAAATATTTGGATAACTACTTGTAAATTAGGAAAGTTGATACCATTATATAAAATTATAGAAATGTTTCCATATATTGTTGTTTGACCTTTGTATTAAATTTCAGTATGATTGACTTATATCATGTTATAACTAAGCTCTTTTAGATAATATCAAAATAAATAATTTTGAATAAAACTTATTTCAATCATATTTGTGTTTTGTAATTGAACCTTGAGATAAGAAATTGATTGAAATACTTAAAAAAATTATCCATCCAATGGTATATGGGTGGGTCAGAAACTATATATATATATATATATATATATAAGGAAGACTTTATAAATCGAATACATTATTTTTAAAATTGAACTGTAATAACATACATGTTGATTGCACTAAAAGACACTTTCTACAAGCCAATATGAAGCATGATTGGAATTATTTCTATGTTCAATATTAAATTAGTACATGATATATTTTAGTTCATTTTAAGTATCAAATTGACTTGCATCATAAATTTTAAGATTGTATTTATTTTCTTAGTCTATGAAAGTGGAAATCAAAATTGAACATATATTTTACTAATAAAAGTTATAGTAAATAGAAAAATGATTAAATTAGTGAAATAATTTTAATAGATCCATTTAAACTTCAAAAATTAATGAGAATCCATAAACAATATTAATACAAATTCATAAACTGGAATAGTGAATACATGTATCAATAAACTATCCATATGAAAATATATACAAATTACAAATATCACATGAACATCCATAAACTGAAATAATAAGAATTGATAAACTAAAATAATTTCCATGATTTACATCCATAAACTATCCATGTATTAAAATATACAAAGTTTGTATCATATATGTGAATATTCCCTTTTAAATGAGCCTAAAAATATATAAAATATGACACTCTTAATACCACTAGAATTCCTATGTGAGTTCTGTCATGCAAGGTAAGTGTCCATAAGTTGGTACTGTAATATAACACATTCAAACTCAAACTAATTACATAATTATTTGTAAAAAATAAAAAATATGGAAATAAATTATATTGAACTACACTTTTAATTACGTATATACATGAATCTACTAACCTCAGTTGAGTCCAAATGCAACTTCGATAGGATGGGGGTCTAATCATGAATCTATGTTTGGTGCTTCCTTTCTTGTGGCTTGATGATTGGGGCTTGCATCGATGGACTTGAATCATCTGTACCTATAAACCCAACATCCCACTCACATCTCCATATAATAGTGGCATCACGGACACTCTGCATATGTTCTTGTGGACACAATGGTAAGGACAAGTTATAACTAGTCTACAAATTAATTAGCATATTTGTGTAACTTAAAAAAATAAAATGTTGAAACCTTAGGAATAAATAAGTTTACCTTAACTATTGTTCCATGTGGTTTTACATACTGGATCTCCTCCACATTATTGAACATATAATATGGAGGTGGAGGATGAGGAGCCATAGAAATATGCTTTGGTTAAGGATGCCTTGGATGATCAACTACCCCCTAAGATAACCTTGTAAGCTCATCCTTGTAGATGGGATGTGTCTACATGTTATCATGAACTTATTAATATAAATTATGCAATATAATATGAACTATAAATTTTAATATAAATAATTATGCATAACTTGACAATAAGAGTCAAAGGTTTTGTATATATATGTACTTGGTATGTGTCACGCAGGTCATGCACCCTCCAAGTCTCATGAGTGACATCACGATACATACATGTATGTGTCAAAAGATGATAAATTGGTAAACTCACACGAAATGCATCATCATTAAAGGGAACTAGTGGCTCACAAGGAAATGGTGGTGGTCTCCTAATATCCTCATGTAAATGCAACAAGTGCACTATACAGTCATGTCGCCATGATGTCTGCAATATTCTCACATGACTCATCACCAAGCTGCAACAAAACTCTAGCTCTCCAGGTAATACCAAGCTCCAAGAGGGTAGGGGAAAGAATCTCAAAGGTGGTGGTACATGTTCAGAGTCCCTATGAGAACCCTCGCACTCATAGGTACATCCCATGTTGGTACCATAGAAATGAGATCTGATATCAGCGTAATCCAACCTCACATGTAACATAAAGTCTACATATAAATGCTTAGCAAAATAAATGGCGACCTGGTCATGGTTGGGGAAATTTCCCCAATCTCCAATGAATCTATCATACACGAAAGGGCCACATGAACATTACTAAAATATTTCAGTGGAATCAGACCTTTATGTATAGCAGGAAGATTTAAAGGGATGGCGAACAACTCCCCCTGAACATCAATGTCCTTGGTCTCCTCTTCCACCACTTCCCAAGGATCTAGGCCTCTAACCTCATGACTCCTTACCCTATGTATGAATTGTAATATGTGGATATGTGGGCCCGACCTCAGCTATGTCTCGATCAACCAATCATGCTATCCAACATCAAATACAATGCAATATGAGTGAGTGAATTGGTAGGGATATTTTTTTATCTCTGTTATGGTTCGTGTATGACAAGTCGTAACATCCTCTAATGTGATCTAAGTTGTAGCATCACCCCATTGAGGGATCGATGTTGCACTCTAATCCTCAACTTCGACCCGTTGAGGACTTGTAAATCATAAATATAAATTAACATATATATAATTAACAAACTAGAAGAATAATAACATATACATTAAATTCAAACACATCAGTTGAAGACAATTTAAAAATTAAAGACAATTTCAAGACATAAACACATAAAGTTTAAAGAGGATTTAAAAATGCAAGAGGTGTACCTGAAATGGGTGATAATGTCCAGTGGATGTAGCATGGTCATCAATAAAGAGAGAAACACTGCCTTTGACACTTTGACTAGCGTCAGAGGCAGGCTCTACAATGGGAACATGAACTCTCGATGGGTTGCGTCATCTATCACGAGCCCAACCACATATAGCATAACCTCTCACACTATGATGGCATGAAGTTGGGGCACATATATGTGATGCCTCAACATATTACATATAATACATATAATACATATAAACTAATCCAAGAAAAAAAAATGTTGACGAAAAACCATTTCTAAACTCAAGAAAAATAATCTAGCCTAAAGTCCTAGATTTTAGAGTCCATTTTTTATACATTATCATCCAACGTACATTGAATTCCATATAAACACAAACGAAATAAGTGATCAAATCTACCCTCACCCTTTTTCTCATTTCTAAATAATGCATTTTATTCATAGCCCATAAATATGTAAATATATATGTAAAAAATTGAAATAAACATATTTACAAAACTAATAAAAATCCATGCCAACCAAATACTACAAAAGCCTTTACATTCTTAATGTTTGACTTTGATACATGAAATGTACTAGGTGCAAGCACATGAAGACAATGTTTCTTGTAAAGCACACTACATAATGAAAAAATATGGTTAAAATTAGGAACTTGAGTCTAAATGCGTTTATTTACTAGATCAAATGCACTTTTCATGATGATTTACTGTATCTATTAGTGACACATTGTTGAAACGTAAACTTTAGATATATATATATATATATATATATATATATATAATTTCATGTTATGTTAAATAACAAATTATGTTATCTTAAATAATTATAAAACTATGTTATGTTATGTTTTAAATGTTAAATGATCAATTATGTTACTTGTTAAATAGTTATAGGAAATTTTATATTATGTTATAAACAGTTTATGTAGAACTATAATATATCTAGTTATGTGATATGCTATAATTTTATGATTTAGTTAAATATATATAGTTATATTTAAATAATTATATAGCTACATAGTTATGAAATAGTTATAGTTATGTTACACGCTATGTTATATATGTGTGTGCTATGTTAAATAATTTTATGTTATATAACTTATCTTGTGAACTAAATAGTTACATAACTATGTTATATATATATATATATATATATATATATATATATATATATAAGTTAGTTCTAATTTCATTATGTATATATAGTTATATAGTAATTATGTTATGGTTATGTTGTAGCATGCTATATATATAATTTTATGTTATGTTAAATAGTTGTAAAACTATGTTATGCTATACCTTTTATATATAAAACTATAATATATAGCTATGGGGTGTTATAGTTATATATGTTATATGTAAAATATTATAATTATATATATCTCAAGATATGATGTTATACAGTTTTTAGTTATATGTACAATTAATAAAAATAAATAAAAAATAACATGTTTTTTTAGATTTTTAATTTTAGAGGTTAATATTTTAATTTTAAAACTATATTTATTATTAAAAAGATATTTACAATATAAATTAATTTAAAGTTAAAATAATAAAATAAAGTAAAAATTCTTATTTTATAAATAAAGGTTCACTATGACCAACCATATTCATCGTGTCAATATAAAGCTCCTAATTTACTTATTTAATGGCTATAGTTTCATTGTATTTTGTTTTGCAGTCTTTTGGGACAATATATTTTTTGTCAAATTCGCTAGAAATTTAAAATGAAATTTAAGTAAAAAACATTTTAAAAAATGAAAATTTCTTTCATAAAACTCATAAAGAAAGATTTTAAAACCTAAAGTAATTAGGAAAAAGTGTTTCAATTATCATTCAAAATTAGAATATTCATTTAATACACAAAATATTGCAAATAAGAAACATATTTAAAACCTTAATTATAATTTTTCTTTGTGGTTTCAAAGTGCTTTCTAGCTTGTTTGAAAGGGTATTTTTATGGTTTTCTAGGTTGAATTTTTGGTTTCTAAGTTGTTTTGAAGGGCTTTTTCTATGGTTTTCTTCGTTGGTTTTGTGATTTTCTATGCTTTTTTCAAGGGTTTTTTTGTGCTTTTCGTAGTTTTTGCATGGTTTTTCTTTAATTCATTGGTTTTCATGGTTTTTATACATTGTTTTTTTTTCAATTAATTTGTTACATTTTGTAAAAAAAAAAAAAATAAGAAAGACAAAGGACAGATTACTTACCTTCATTTGAGCCTCTACTATGTTGCCAGGGTGTTTGGTGAGATTGGTTTAAATGCTCCATTTCTTGATCGAGATCTATTAACCTTGGTCAAGATACTCTTAAACTCTAGGTTGATTTCTCATGGTCTATGAAAATGGAATGTGTAGACTGTGGGAGCCGTGTATATATAAAAAAAAATAGGGCTCGATCGAGCCTTAATGCTCGATCAAACCTTAAATCTTGATCGATCTTAAAGCTTGATTGAGCCCTATAGCTCGATTAGGGGTTAGTTTTTAAACCTAAATTGAGCTACCTTTTCAGTGCCAAAGGAGCTCGATCAAGCGCTTAAAAAAGGATCGATCGAACGCTTAAATGTCTCAATTGAGCAATTAATTTTTCCACCCTAACACACCCTCTTTTGCCAAAATGTGTTACCCAAATCCATGAGTTTGATGTCCTTTATATAAGTTATGAATACACCACTGACGAACAAAGTTGAAGTTGTTCCCAACTACATTAAAGGGGAAAACATTGAGATGGTTTATGGGACTCGCTGGTGGGTCTATCAGTATCCAGGATGCAATGAAGAGAGTTCTTCTAGAAAAATAGCAAGATTACTATCATTCTACGGACGCGAAGGATGAGATATTTGGAATTAGTCAGACTCCATATGAAAATTTGGAGGAATATGTTGAACGCCTTTAGTACAATTTGTGAAGTTCTCAACACATCAATTTGGATAAGGGGATAGTCAAGGAAATCTGGATTGATGGAATGAGTGATGAAAACCTTAATATATTGAATACTTTGGGCAAAGGAGATATATCTAAGGATTCATATGATGAAATAGTTCAACTTTTTGAGAGGAGCTCCATAGGATCTACTAGAAATCATACCATGACACATGATGCCTTTGCCAGGTTTTTAATGTTAGAAAATAGTAGAGAAACTCATGTAGAAATTAGGAATCCATTGGAGAAATTCAAAAGTAACATCATGAGTTCAATGTCTTCTTAGCTTGATGTATTACAAGAAAAGAAAAAATAAAGAGGAGTTGACCAATCATTGGCCATTTTCTGCTCTCAGTGTTGAAAGAAGAACCCCTTGAGAGAGTCCCTACATAATAGTTGCACCATATGTAAATGAGATCATTCTACAGAGAAATTCCCTTAATTACCTAGACTCAAGGAAATGGGAAGATGTTGAAGAAACTTACTTCATTGGATCTAAGAAGCCATGGAAATCTAGATCACCACGTATGATACAAGATTCTTTTCCTCCTTTCAATTCTCAATGTAATTGATATAATGTTCAACAACCACCCCAATAGTTTCAATATCCACTAGTTTCATGGAGCCCCCCTAATCCTTCTCTGGTTCAATATCCTATGCTATGATTTGGCCCTAGTGGCTTGTTTCTTCATTGCCCTAACCTTGGCCTGGACCTACGCTCTCATACCGGATGCCTATGTAATTACCAATGCAAGAGTAGTTATAACTACTTTCCAATGTGCCTGTGAGTGCTTTATTATTATGCCCTCAACTTAATACACGACAAAATCCTAACCCTAATAATAAGGCAATATAGTAGCTATAGTCCTCAATTTTTCCTACTTACTACATTTCACTGGTAGAACGTAATTAAATTAAACATTGCTGAAGTAAGAAAGTAACCCCCACTCCTCCCCCGGTTATAATAGAAAAGGTGGAATAAAATTTGTTAAGAGGAGATGTGACTTAAGGTTCTGTGGGAAAGTAATAAGTTGAAACAACAAGTGATACTTTTAGTGTCAAAATAATTGATAAGGCTGCAACAGTTGGTACTACAGTTAGTGGTCCTTGTAACAGCCAATTCCATTGTAAGAAGAAATGTTTCCAAAGTGGTGATACCTGTAACAACTACTAAAAGTGAGACATTTGTATGCCCTCCTTATCCTAAGAAACTTGTTGAAGCTAAAAATGTTCTTCAAGATGAATCTAACTTCCTGAAAAAATTAAAGAATTTGCATGTTCGAATTCCTTTGCTTCAAGAAATTTGGGATGTTCCTAATTATGCTAAAATATTTATGTAAATGTGTGTTAAAAATCTAGGTAGAAAACCTTGAGATACTCCTGCTGTACATTTCATTAGTAAATTATCCGAGTTAATATTAAGAAATGATATGTCTTCTAAATACGAGGACCTAGGGAATCCCACTGTGACTGTTCACATTGGTGGAATAGCTCAATCTAATACTTTGATTGATTTAGAGGGTACCATCAACATAATAACTAAGGAAGTAGTGGAACTACTTGGGATTATCAATTTATGGCCAACTCCTATTGTTTTAGAGTTAGAAGATAGGTCTAAAATATGATCTGAGGGGATATTAAAATATATTAACATATCAGTTGATTATTGGCAGTATCTAGTAGACTTTGTGGTGCTTCAACCAAAAACATGTTTAGGTGGACATTCTTTGATTTTAACAAGACCATGCTTAGCTACTGTTGATTCTTATATAGGATGTAGATCTGGGTGTATGACTATCTCGAATTGACTTACTACTGATAGCCTTGTCCTTTATCCTCCTGCCAAACCAAGCTATGAATTTGAAAACCCTCATCAGAATATCAATGGGAAGAAATTGATGCTCATCCACTACTTACTACAAGTAAATGCTTGTTGCTTATAAATGAAACTGAAGCTGATGTTATCAATAATTTTATTAGTGACCCTTTTGTTGTTACACCTTGTACATGCTAGCTAATTAATATTGAAATAGAAAAATCTGATGAGGAAGAAATTTTTTATGAGAATGCTACACTTGACATACCTACTACCTCTAGTCTTAAAAGTATACTTATAGAAACTAAACCTAGAAAAAACCTTAACATTAATCCTAATTTATCTGTTGAACAATGAGAAAGACTAGTGTTGCTACTTATAGATAATAAGCAATCTTTTGCATGGAATTATAAATACATGAAGGGTATGCATCCTATATTATGTACTCATAATATTTATCTAAAGGAAGGATCTTGTCCTATCAGGAAACCTCAACATAGAATGAATCTGTCTTTAAAAGGAACTTTAAAGGAAGAAATCCAAAAAAAAATGCATGAAAATTTCTTCTATCCTATTTCTAATAGCCAGTGGGTATCTCCACTAGTAATTTTTCCTAATAAAAAAGGGAAGTGGAGAATCTGTGCGGATTCCAGGGAGCTAAATAAGGCCACTTGAAAGGACCATTTTCCATTACCTTTCATTGATCAAGTCCTAGATACGTTGTCAAGCCATAAATTATTTTCTTTCCTAGATGGATTTAGTGGTTATAATAAAATTTAGATTTCCTGTGAAGATCACGATAAAACTACCTTTACTTCCCTCTAGGGTACGTATGCTTATAGGGTCTTAATTTTTGTACTATGCAATGCAATGCAACTACAACCTTTCAATGGGCAGTATTAGGAATTTTTGCTGACATGGTATATGATTGTTTAGAAATTTTTATGGATGATTTTACACCCTATGGGAGAGTATTTGATGAAGCCTTGAATAGCCTTGAAAAAGTTCTCGAGTGTTGCATTCAAACCCAACATTTCATCATCACTAAAAAATGTCATATGATGATTACTGAGGGTATTGTTCTAGGACATTATCTTTCTGCTACAAGTATTCAAGTGGATCTAGCAAAGGTAGAGGTAATTTTCAAAGTTCCTACTCCTAAAACTAAAAAGGAGGTATGTAGCGCTTTTGGGTAGGCAAGTTATTACAAAGGATTTATATAATTTTTTTCTAAGATTGCATTACCATTATTTTCCTTGTTAATAAAAGAAAAGGAGTTTGAAAGCATTGATAAGTGCAACAGTTCTTTTACAGTGTTAAACAAATGTGTAACAACAACTACTTTATTCAGAGGACCAGTTTGGAATTTTTCATTCCATATCTCTATTGATCATTCTAATACAACAATTGGAGTTTTTCCTGGTCAAAAATATCGAAACAAGCCATATTACGTCTACTATATCAACAAGAATTTGACTCGTGCGGACATAAATTATATTGTTACAGAGAAGGAATTTCTTATTGTTATTCATATTATTAATCAGTTTAGGCGTGACTACATCACTAATTATCAAAATTTTGTGCATACAGATCATTTTACTATCACATTTTTAATAAATAAACCTGTTACAAATGCTAGGGTTACTAGGTGGTTGTTGTTACTCCAAGAATTTGACATTAATATTATAGATAAATTTGGGAAAGAAAATGTTGTTGAAAATTTTCTTTCTATGTTAACTCATGTTAGTAATGATCTTCCCATTGAATATTATTTTCCATATGAGTATCTATTTGTAGTATCCACTTATTCACCCTAGTGTGTAGATGTTAATAATTACCTTGTTGTAGGAAAGTTGCCTCACCACCTTTCTCCTAGAGAAAAGAGAAAGATTATACAACAGAGTGCTAAATATTTTTGGGTGGATAGAAACCATTTTCATAGTATTTTTTACCATCATATTAGGATATGTGTGAGGGAGGATGGGATCCATGAAATCCTCAAGGCTTGTCATGATGGACCTTTTGGAGGGTATTTTGTAGATAAGAGGACTAGTCATGAGGTGTTGCAAATGGGCTACTGTTGGCCTACTACATTCCGAGATACAAAGAGGTATGTTCAGGGTTGCGACATCTATCAGAGAATGGGTCAACATACCCAATCATATGAGATGTCATTATAGCCTCAACTGGTGGTGGAACCCTTTGAGAGATGAGCATTAGATGTTGTGGGAGTCCCAGGGTATTTTTTAAAATTTTAATATTTTTCCTATATATAATATTGCAGGCAATTATTATGGTTTGAAAATTGACACATATGGAATGTAGGAAAATATTCAATAAAAAATCATGTAATTTACTATTTAAATTGGTAATTTTTTGGAAAATATCATCCATTTAATCATATACATGTAAAGGATAGGCGAATTTTTAACCCAATTGGGGAAAAAATCATAAAATGTCCAACAAATAGCCCATTTGAAAAATTTTACCCCTAAAATGCTCCCTATGTGGGATTGATTAATCCCCCATATCAGAAAAAGGTTTATATTTTAGTTTTCATAGACTATGTTACCAAATGGGTGGAGACCAGAGCACTTACTAGAGCAACTAACCATGTTGTTTTAAACTTTTTGTTTAAGGAAATTTTTACTCGGTATGGAGCACCGAACAAGTTATTAACAGATGGAGAAGCACAATCTACCTCTCGACTAATATATGATCTTGTTAAGAAATATGGATTTCATCATATGATTACCACAACCTATCATCTTGAGGAAAATGGGTGGGTGGAAAGTAATAATACATTGCTTGGAGATTTTCTTACAAAACCTATGGCAGGACATAGAAAAGATTGGGTAGAGAGATTTCCTGAAGTATTGTGAGCCTATGGGACAACTTGGAGAAATATTATAGGTTTTCCCCTTATGAGCTAGTTTTTTGTTAGAATCCCATATTTCTCATTGAGTGTTAGATTAAAACATTAAGGATTTCTTTGGAAGTGGATTTACATCTGATTATAGCTCAAGAACGTAGGTTAAAACAACTAAATGAGTTGGATCAAAAGTGCTTGGTTTTTGTGCAACGAACAAATATCGTTATGTAGGATCATGCCAAATGGCATGATAAGTTCATTAAGAAGAAATTATTTTGAAATGACAACTAGGCCTTACTCTATGATTCCAGGTTTAAGGATTCTAAGGGAAATCTATGTACTAGATGGTTAGGTCCTCATGAGGTAGAAGCAATCCTTGACAATGGGATTGTAAAATTGACAGCTATTGATAATTCTCAAATATCCTTTATTGTTAATTGACATCGTCTAAGGTTTTAACATAAACAACCTCTAAGGATTCATTTGTGAACATTGTCTCATTTGCAAGTTTAGAACTTGAAGTTGTTGGGGTAAAATAGATTTTGTAACAACATCCTCCAACATCTTCCCAAGTAACTAACAAACAGGGGTAAACATGTGATGATAGGCTACTATGGTTGGATTCAACCTCTTATGTGACCTTAAGGAAGTGGAATTGATGGAAACATCACACATAGTCATCTAAAATCAACTTCAGGACCCACAGAAAACAATTAACCACTTTAGATAGATTTCCCTTGGGTCCTACTAAAGTTTTGACCATATTAGGCCTTAGTTTTTCTCATGTTATAGGCATGATAGCATCCAAAAACCCAAAATCTCTCTCACAGGCTTATGTGCCAGTGTCCAAGGACCCAATTTTCCAGTTCTGTGCCAGCGACCTCAGGATTTAAGCCACGTTTTGAGGCCCAAAGCCCAGGTCACTACCCAGAATGAGTGATAGCTTAAGATTAGAAAAAGAACAAGAAAATAATGATGCCAAAGCAATAAGTTGAACAAGACCTTAACCAGATCCCTTTTGGCCATGACAGGAATTTTGTCAAACATATCATCAACATGTAACCTACATGTGTAAATAATGGAATTAACAGTGGGATCTTGAATACTTGTTTGAGAATCTTTATGAACCATTGTTCCCTCATGTCATTTGTTGCATTATCATCTATTAGGCCATAAATACATTATCCATTCATTTAAAAGTAAAAGCATCCTTCTTGTAATTCAAACTACTCACTGTTATATCATTGAAATTGTAAAAATATAAGCTTTCTCACTATTGTCACATCGAATCCTTCTCATTGTATTTGCACCAAAGTCCACACTGCCATATTGTGATATCCAAACTGCAATTTCAGAGATAATATGAACCTTTTTTTGAGATATATGCAATCTTCTTTTCTGGGCTGTGGAGCGAGGTATATGCTAGTATATATAGTAGTTTTTCCATAATAAAAGATTTGACATTACTTCATGAACATATGTGTTTACATTTATGATGAGGCCGACTTGAGTTCAATTAGATGTAGCCGACTTGGTGATGGTATTAATGAATTCAATAGAAGGAGACTTGATGGAGGAGTCTTTGACCAATAAACAAATTGAATTTGACCCATTTAAATAATCCTAAATCCTACAATGGAGGATTGACCTATAACAATTGACCCAAGCATGAAACCCATGCTTTTATAAGTCAATTAAATCAATAATAAAAATTATTTTTTCTTTCTTTTGACAAGTACATTAAAATATGACTCAAATACAATTAACGAAGAACGAACCTAGTTACATTTTCCAACAAAATATATTCCTGGAAAAATGTAATGCAAAAATAATATGAAGCAACAAGTGAACCCATTCCCTCTTTATAAGTGCAATGACTTAGCATCAACGAACGATTAGTCACTAAAAATCTCTTTCTGAAATTTTTTTATCTATAACAATTCACATCTAAACCAGAAGGATCAATTTCGCAATAGAAGGGTAGAAGTCGTGAGCTATGACACAACCTCAAATAGATATTTCTGGTGGATATTTTTAGCCTAGAAAACCTCATATTGGTGCATGACATTGTTATCATCACCGGCATAAAAAATATAAGCATCTAATCAGATAAAGGATCACCAAAACTAACATAAATTCAAAGTTCTCTAAGACAGTTGATATATACAAAGGATCAATGTTGAGAAATGACAATAAGAAATTCCAGTTTAATTTGTCCTTGAATTAAACTCAGAATTAAAATCGAATTCTATTCTCATAGAAACTTGTAAATAGTTAATTAAGTTTAATTGACTTAATTAGATTAGAAATTTCAAGTTGGAAGTCTTTCTATAGTCATGTATATGTTCTCCCTAAATTTTATGGGTCGAGGATAGTTTATTTCAGTTGTAATTAGATAACTCAGTTTGACTGAGTTATGGTCAATTAAACTAATTCTAATTGTTTGTGGAACTAGTAGAGGATTAGTAGTGAGATGGTGGACTGGTGCATCCTTAGGTGCTACTCCATCTAACTGAAGATTCCCTCATGATAAACTCATGCATGCCAGCTCAGAGAAAGACCTAGTTGAGGCTAGAGTGTAGGAACATTGTACTATGAGTTGTATGATTTTTCGAGTTGTACAAATCATGCATGCAATCAGTTATGGACCTAAGTTCTGATTGCACAATTTTTGAAGCATGATTTCCCAAATAAATATGGGTTGGTCCTCTTGGGAATTGAGCAAGGAAATAGGGGTTCAGTATGCAGTAGCATTGGCTACATGTTCGTAAGTGCGGGCTTGTGAGGCAGAGAGTTGATCATACTTGTGTTGAATTGTTCATGTGAGAAAATGATTTGTATTATCACTCATATTTCTGATTAATGCAATAGATAGTCAGGGTTTTGAGGAGTGGCTTTCCCTAGAGAAACAATTATGTTATGTGTCATTGATGTTCTTATTTTGGCTGATTATTGTCTTCATCGATCATTGGTTTCCACTGTTTGGGAGTATAGTAGATTCTTGTCTTGTGTTTTAGGAAATTACATGAGATGTGAATCTATAAAAAAATATACATTGTATCAGAGCATGGTTTGTATAAAAATATACTTGGTATTGGAGCTGAAGATAGTATACTAGAGGAGACTTCAAAGTTTTTAGTTTTGTGTTACTGGTGAAATTTGATTTGCAATACGTACTTCAGGATTGACAGATGGGATTCTAAGGTTTGCGTCTCGAGTATGCCTTGGAAGGTAGTTCAAATTATAAAGACTGGAAGGAAAAAATGCGGGTTGTGCTGGAGGATAATGGCTTGAAGGAATTAGTTGATAAAGGCATTCCTATGCCAACAACATCAGATGCACAAAATCTGGTTGAATCGAAGAAGTGTGTGGCGAAGGCGAGGCAGATAATCCTTGATGGAGTTCGAGACCACATTGTCTTGAGTCTCCATGGGAAGGAAAATCCATATGCTATGTGGAAAGCATTGAAAGACCTATTCCAGAATAGAAATGACCATAGGAAGTTGGCACTAAAATACAAACTTTGAAAACTCAAGATGGAGAAAGGCGAGACAATTTCAAAATACTTAACGAAGTTCACTCACCATCGTGATGAACTTGGAAGTGTTGGAATAACCGTTTCCAGGCATGAAATGGTGAGCCTAACTCTCTTAGGCCTTCCCAAGAGTTGGAATAGCTATCAGGACTCTTTCAATGTGAGGGACAAGTTGCTAGATTTGGAATGGTTGTGGTCATATTTGAGGCAGGAGGAGATCAGAAGGAACACCAGAGATGGTTCCTCATCAAAGACCGATGATGACGAAAATTGTACCTTTGTGAGTAAGGCAAGGAAAGGGAAATGGAAGGAATCCCATTCTAAATCATATTATTTCCACGGAGGTAAGAAGAAATACATGACAAAAGTTAAGTGATTTCATTGTCATGAGCTGAGCCATTTTGCTACAAATTGTCCACTCAAGAACTACAAGAAGAAGTCTTAGGAGGAGTGGTAGGTGAGGCTTTGGCCTCTCAATTCGAATTAGACTTTACTCTCATTGCATGCATGGTGTCATCAATGATGGGTAGTGTATGGTATCTTGATAGTGGAGCTTCATTCCACATGACTAGTGACAAGGAGCTGTTTAGTGACCTAGAGGAGAAAGATCTCCAGATGCATATCAAGATGGGTGACGATGGGAGGTATAGTTCCACGGGATTGGGTACGATTAAGCATGATGTTCCTCTCACCTTGAGGGATGTTATGTATGTCCCCGAGTTGAAGAATAACTTAGTATTGGTTGCCATGCTTGATGGTAGAGACTATGATGTGATTTTCATGAAAGGAAAGGCATTCCTTCAACACATAGTGGGATCAAGTAAAGAAGATAGAGATTCAATTCAAGAATCTCTATAAGCTGGAGGTAGAGGATTGTGCTACTTTGAGCAAAAAAGCAAAGAAGTTGTAGAGTCGAGACATTGGCAAGTTCTGGCACAGATGATTGGGCCACTTGCATCATGGGGATTTTAGAATCATGCAACAGATCTCTATTGGTCTTCCCAAAGGTACGCTAGAGAAAGTTGATACGTGCAAGGGGTGTGCTTTGGGAAAATACACCAAGGCTTATTTTCATGACAGAGACAGTCGAGTAAAGGTGATTCTAGGGAGAGTCCATTTAGATGTGTGTGGATCATTCTAGATAGCATCAATGACCAAACATAGGTATTATGTTATATTTTTTGATGACTTTTCTCGTAAATGCTCGATATTTTTCATGCTGAAGAAGGATCAAACTTTCACAAAGTTTTGTGAATTTAAAGTATTGGCTGATAAAGAGTTTGGAAAGAATGTTAAAGCTCTGAGTAGTGGTAACAGTGATGATTATGTCTCAAATGAGTTTACAAACTTCTATGCAGTAGAAGGGATTAAACGGGAGTTGACGACACCACATAACCCACAACAAAAAGGGGTGGCTGAGAGGAAGAACATAAGCATGGTAGGGGCAGCATAGGCGATGTTGCATGATCAAGGCCTACCACTACACTTGTGGGCTGAGGCATGAAACACATTGGTTTATTTGTAGAATCGTAGCCCCATTGCATACTTGGTATGAAGACACCAGAGGAGTCTTATTTCAGTAAGAGGCCACATGTTGGTCACTTCAAGATTTTTGGGTGATCGGCATATTTCCATGTGACCAAAGATGCATCAAAGAAGATTGAGCCAAAAAGAGAGTTGGGGATATTAGTGGGGTACACTAATACACCTCACAACTATCGGGTGTACTTGTCGATCAGTAGAATGATAGTGGTTCTCAGGGATGTTAGATTCGATGAGGAGAAGACCATCCAAGTTTCCCTTGAGATGGAACTTGAGCTACATGCAGTTGAGGAGCTCTTATATCCTAAGGTTGAGGAGCTTCAGATTGATGTGGAGGAGACACATTCAGAGGATCCGAAAGTGGAGGAAACCACAAAGGCAGAGTCTTCTAGAGATGGGAGAAAGCACACCAGAGAGGCTGACAGGTTATTGCATGATACACAGGAGAATGTGGGAGCACCCACATCTTAGCATAGGAAGATGAGGCCACTTGAGAGGTACACTAGATACATGGCTCTTATGATCGAATGTGTTGAGACAGAGCCATCTTCATTTGAGGAGGCAACACAACAACTAGTTTGGGTTAATGCCATGGTGGAGGAGTATGCCTCCATAGTTTGTAACAGTGTTTGGGATGTGGTCCCAAAATCGAAAAACAAGTCAGTGGTGAGCTCTCGATGGATTTAAGAGGTAAAGCAAGTTGTAGATGATAGTGTGGAGAAGAACAAGGCCAGGTTTGTGGCCCGTGTCTTTTCATATGTAGAGGGGATTGACTACGATGAGACATTTGCTCTTCTTGTAATGTCCTTATCGATCAAATCTATATTGACACTATCAATGTAGATGGGTTGGAAGATACAACATATGGATGTAAAGATAACCTTCCTTAATGACACAATTGAGGAAGAGGTGTACATAGAGCAGCCTGAAGGTTTTGAGACAATCGACCGTGAGTCACATGTGTCCTGACTCAAGAGGGCGATGTATGGGCTGAAGCACGCACCCCATTCTTGGTACACCAGGATCGGTATCTACTTCACTGAGTTGGGCTTCACCAAGAGTGAAGCATATGTGAACCGATACCACATAGTGGTGGAAGGCAAATTGTTGATCATTGTGTTATATGTCATTGATTTGATTTTCAAAATTGATGATCAACATATCAACTCTTGCAAGGAGGACCTTGCAAGAGATTTTGAGATGAAGGACATGGAGGTCATGCATTAATTTCTTGGCATGGAAGTATGGCAGGGTGATGGGGAATTATTTGTGTCTTAAGGAAAGTATGCCAATGAGACACTCAGGAGGTTCTACTTAGAGAGAAACAAACCCATGGAGACTTCTCTAGCAAGTAATTAGAGGAAGGAGGATGCTACTTCAGGGGAGTAGTGGAAGCTATTGTTTACAGGAAGCTTGTGGGTTCACTGATGTATTTGGTGAACACACAACCGAATATGTGCTATGCAGTTAACCAACTTAGTCAAGCGATTGTTAGGCCTACCAAGTTGTATTGGAAGGCGAAAAAGCACGTGTTGAGATACCACAAGGGCACTAATTAGTATGGATTGTGGTATAGATAGATAGAGGGAGTGAAGCTTCAAGGATTCAACAATGCAGAATGGGCAGGGAGTCCCTCTGACAGCAAGAGAACATCAGGAGGGATATTCAGTATTGGGTTAGCGGCAATTTCTTGGTACAACAAAAAATAGAGATTGGTCACACTTAGTTTGGTGGAGGTAGTACATGGCTACAAGTGAGGCAGTATGTGAGGCCATCTAGATGAGGAAGATTCGAGTTGGTTTTTTTGTTCAGTAGATGGATTCAATTGTGATTTACTGCGATAATGAGAGTTGTATCAAACTCTCTGAAAATCCATTTTTTCGTGATCGATCAAGCATATTGATATCTAATATCATCATATTTGATATTGTTTATTGCTCAGGTGGATTATGTTGTTTGAGTACATTCCCACAGAGGAAAAAGATCCTAAAATTTAGACAAAGGCATTGTTAAGATGTAAATTTGAGTTTCACAAAGATAGGATCAGGGTAGCTGATAATTCCTTTCTTGTTGAGAGAGAGTGTTGAGAAATGGCAAAAATAAATTCTAGTTAAATTTTGCCTTGAATTAAACTATGAGTTAAACTAAGAATTAAAATCAAATTCTATTCTCATATCGACTTGTAAATAGTTAATTAAGTTTAATTGATTTAATTAGCTTAGGAATTTCAAGTTGTAAGTCTTTTGGTAGTCATGGATATGTTCTCCCTAAATTTTAGGGGTCCAGGATGAGTTTATTTGAGTTGTAATTAGATAACTCAGTTTGACTGAGTTATGGTAAGTTAAACTAGTTCTAACAGTTTGTGGAACTAGTAGAGGATTGGTAGTGAGTTGGTGCACTGATGCATCCTCAGGTGCTACTCTAGTTAACTAAATATTCCCTTATGAGAAACGCATGCATGTCAGTTAAGAGAAAGACCCAGTTGAGACTAGAGTGCAGGGATAGTGTACTACAGTTATATGATTTTCTAAGTTGTACAGATCATGAATGCAATTAGTTATGGGCCTAAGTTTAATGTGCAGTTTTGGAAGCATGATTTCCCAATTAAACAAGGGTTGTTTCTCTTGGGAATTGTGCAAGGAAATAGGGTCTCTGCAGGCAGCATAAATTGGCTAAGTGTTGGTAATTGCAGGCTTGTGAGGTAGAGAGTTGATCATACTTGCGTGGAATTGTTCTTGTGAGAACAATCTTTGTATTATCATTTTTTTAATGCAATAGATAATAGGGGTTTTGAGCAGTGGATTTCCCCTGAGAAACAATTGTGTTATGTGCCATTGATGTTCTTCCTCTCGTTGATTATTGTTTTAATTGATCATTGGTTTCTATTGTTTGAGAGTAGAGTAGATTATTTTCTTGTGTTTTATGAAATTACATGAGATATGAATCTACAGGAAAATCTACATTGTATAAGAGCATGATTTGTAGAAAAATCTAGAATCAAAATGTAAAATTGTTAATCACCACACATCACAAAATAAGCGCTACTTATACTTGGGCAACTATTAATCCATCATCACTTTCCACATATAGTACAAATGAATACCTGTGGAGCTTCAGCTGAAAGATGGTGATTAATTGAAATAATCATATTCGATATGGACTAGCATGTTTTCTTCATCTTCAGCTGCACCATGATAATAGAAATATAGACCCGAACAAAAACATTCACAACCAAAAATGCCTCAAAACACAAAATTACAAGATAGAATATACCCCAATAATCATACATACAGAAGCGAGGCAGTTGTAGCTTTAGACAATAGACCAATAATGTGAGTAGTTAAATAGTAACAATAGAAGCACAAAGCTAATTTGTGTCACAAGACATGTTAACCTTTCAATATTGGCCTCATCTATGAGATGCCTTATCATTGCTTTCGCTTAGACATCAGATACCAAAGGAGACCTACAGAATGCAGCTTTGGCATTTCAGATTACATGTCCGCCATCAACCAAGTGTGTTTATGTCCTTTCCATTTCCTCTTCTTCCACGTTAGCGATGGTGAGAGGGATTGACCCTACTAAAATTCAATTAAGAAAATAATATGTAACATTTTCTACCATCTCCTCATGCTTTGGATGCAGTAGAGATGTAAATATGCTTCTCAGATGAAATATATTTGGGGCATATTTGCCCTACATTTAATCTTTCTCATCCAATTTTTTTATAAAAAAATGTCAAAGAACCTCCTTCCACCTTGATATAGGATGCCTTTGACTAAAAATAATATATTTCTTTTATTTCTTTTAATTAGTTTGTTGTAAACAATGTTAATGGATAGAAAACTCCACCTTACTTCCCATCGCATTTAGGAGATAAATGACATGGTTATCTCACCACATGCACTTCCACATGTAAACTATATTCACATCCCTTTGCATTAAGATGACATCTCTCATTCAAATTGTGAGCTCTTGGCCCTTTTTTCATGGCTCCATGTTCTTCTGCAACTTTAGTGGTGTTTACTAACCATGGGTTGGATATTTCCACCACATCGCTAGCTTTGTGGACATTCTAGTGCATGGAGGTACTAGTCCCCCAAAGGATGGCCTTCATGGTACACTTTATGACAACAATTCCAACTTGGAGTTGGGAGGTAATTGTAGTCATAGAGATCGCTTGGATTTTGGAAGTTGTGCAGTGGGGTTCTAATCGAGAATGGGCAGTATGTGGAGAAGAAGCATGTCTTTCCCATAGTAGCTCAATGCCTGGCGGGTAGAATATTATGCAATAAATCTTTGTATTTCCAATGTTTGAATATTTTTTAGCATTTTTTATATTTGCATGGTGGAATTTGGTTTTTGATTTTTTATATTTGCATGTTTGGAATATTTTTGAAGATGCTAACTACTAGGCATCATTTGTTGTTGCAAGATGCTAACCACTGGGCAAAATGATGTGGTTGTGTGCAAGGAATCTAGTTACAGTGTGTAAGGGAAAGGGTTGTAATGTTGAGATATGTCGATTCCAGTCGCAAAATAGTAAACGCGTGTGAAAAAAGAAGAGATGAAGGAATTTGGGCGTGTGAAAAAGAATAAGATGATGGTTTATTATTAGCTTTTTTGGTTATACATTTTTTGTGATTTTCATGGGTATCGTCTGTTCAACGCCTTATCATTTTACTAAGAGGAAGATTCCAATATAAAAGACTTGTTTGTTTAATCCTTCAATTTTCTGAAGAGTACGATGATCGAAGGAAATTTGAAAAATTGAGTTGAGATACCATTTTTATTATGTTTTTTCCTTTAAAAAAGCTGATATATTAGTCTTCGATGAGGAAAAAACTAAAACAATGAATAATTTAATAACCTCAATTTTAATTATTATGTTTAAATATTTTATTAGTATTTATTTTTTAACACCCAATAGTTGATTCAAGCAGTAATTTATTTACAACTTATTTACATCTTTCTTTTGTTTTTCTGAAGGAGACAAACCTTTTATATGATTAAGCCGAAAATAATTTACATATTTTGCAACTATCCACTTCACAAAGTGGACTCAAAACAAGGGTGCTAACTCCCAATGATAAGAACCCCCATCCCAATACAAATAACCGACAAATCCTTTAGGATACCTACCCTAAACATGCTGGCTAATGCCTTAGCCGAGCGATTGCTCGCACCAGCACTCACTCAACCCACCTATTAAATCGTGGCCTTCCAATCCACATCTTAAACCGATGACAAAGATGAAATTTGCATCAAGAAGGCGAGCAGAACTAAACTCCCCTGCCCCACAAAAATATCTTGATCATTGATCCCTACCATAGAATCTGACGGTTGGAATGAAATTGCATAGCTCAACATGCTGATTTTTAGCGTACGATCAGGGCGGTTTTTCATCTGACCCCACTGCCACGTCTTGTTCACTGAATGGGATTGCTATAAAAAAGGAAAAAACTGCTTCCTGCTCATGAGGCTTGTGATCACCCCAAAACCACCCTGGCCAAGGTTTTCTGATTAGAGGCGAAGGATTCATCCTACCTGTTAAATCGTGGCCTTCCATTCCACATCTTAATCCGACAACGGAGATGAAATTCGCACTAAGAATGAGAACCGAACTTAACTCCCTGGCCCCACAAAATTGCACGATCAATCCTGATCGTTGATCCCTACCACAACAACTGACGACCGAAATGAATATCACACAGCTCAACATGCTGATTTTTAGCGTGCGATCAAGGCGGTTTTTCACCCAGCCCCACTTCCATGTGTTGTTCACTGAATGGGATCGCTGTAAGAAAGGGAAAACTACTTCCCGCACATGAGGCTTGCAATCACCCCAAAACCGCTCTAGCCATGGTATTTTGATGAGAGGTGAAGGTTTCAGGTTATCGGGGACACCCTGTGACCTTGTGAGAAGACGCTTTTGCCAGCTTGCTTCAAAACCATAGAAATAGAACTCCTTCTCTGCAACCACTGATGAACTGATTGAGTGTGATGCTCCGAATTGCAAACCGCCGAAGCATATCACTCACTGTAAAACCAATAATATACACTCCTCTGCTCATATCACTTCTAAGTTATCAATGCTTCCCTCCATGGCCCTGCTCCAAAACACTAGCCAATCTTCCTCCGCCTGGTCTTGGCACTTTGCTTTAAGACTGTGCTGAGGTAGCTCTTGCCATTTTCTTGCAAACCTATTTTTTGCGCAGTTCACTCCTTGATTAGCTACAAGATCCGCAAGTTTATTGGATGATCTTCGGACATGTTTAAAAGTTATAGTGCAGAGGCACAGAAGGTGGTTGTGGATCCATTGAAAGATTTGGATCAACCTCCAACTCCTTCAGGCCTTTTTCGGCTCCATACCCCAACTGATTCACTTGACCGAGTTAATGATTAACTCAGAATCTGCTTCAACAATCACATTTTGCCGATTATCCTGAATCAGGAATTCTAAACAATGCTCCATAGCCATAACTTCTGCCATATTATTGGTGGTTCTCCCAAGGTGACCATAGAAAATGAACAAGATATTTCCTCTTTCATCTCTTAATGCTCGGCCATGACCCGCAGGACCCGGGTTGCCCTTTGAGGCACTGTCAATATTGAACTTCAAAAAACCCTTAGGAGGTGCCAAAAATCAAGCTCAGAGTCTCTAATGAGAATCTTCCTTTCCTGATCCTGAGGAATGAGACCCTGTAACCCTAGCTGACAGAGAATCCTCAAATCTGGTTCCGAAGGAGGATTCTTAGGGAGATTTCAGACAATAGACCCTACTGTCTCATGAAGCTGTTTTAAGATTTGATCCAAAAGGTAAAGGGATGGTTTTTTAACATCCTTGAAAATTCTGTTATTCCTTTCTTTCCAAATATTCCATATAATGAAGTCGGGCGTAAGAGCCCAAGCAATGTTGAGGACTTCATTATTCGAAAAATTTCCTCTCCACTTGTTTAGGGTGTTGATGATGTTCCCTTTGTCCCTATCTGACTGTTCGAAAATGGCGGCAAAAGCATCCCACAACCTGGAAGTAAAGGTGCAGTTGTTGAGAAGGTGCTCCATTGTTTCCTCTTGAGCTTCACATAGCTGGCACCTAGAAGGCCCCAAAACACCCCTTTTCTGAATGTTGTCCCAAGTCAAAATCTTCCTATGCTGGACTAGCCACATGAAGAGTTTAATTTTCATCCAGCCTTGATCCCTCCATATTCTTTGCCATGCATTGTACGGTGCCTGGGAGACCAAACCAAGGAGAATGAGTTTATCTTCCTTAAGATTAAAGGTTCCCTCATTATTGTTGCCCCATCTTAGCTGATCATTCCCTTCTGAAACTAAAATTTTCCTTCGATCTAACTCTTGCATTAGCTTTTCAGCTTTAGCTTTTAAGGGGTTGTCATCCTTGAAATCATATTTCCTCAATGTTCTCCATTTTTCTATACTGTTGGTTCGATCCCAGAAATCCTTTACCTTGGTTAAACCTTTAGCATCTGCCTCTACCTTAAGTTCCTTCCATTCTTCTTTTAAAAGTATGGGTTCTTGTTGCCATCTGTCCTCCCAAAATAGAGCTAAGTTTCCCTCTCTAATTTCCCAGAAACCATTACCTTGGACTAGACCTCTATTATCCCAAGTCTTGTTCCAAATGTGTGATCCCTTAATAATTCCATCCATTCGTATATGATCATCACTTTGCCAAGGCTACCAAGGCCCATTTATCAGAGGCCTTGGCAATGTCTAATTGCATGATCATACCAGCCTTTCGATTGCTGGTCAAAGAGTGTACCACGTCAGGTGCTTGAATAATATTATTAAGAATTTCCTTCCTTCCACATACCCAGATTGTTCCATAGAAACCAGGGTAGGAAGGAGAGGTTTGAGTCTATTGACCACCACTTTTGAGATAATCTTGTAAACAACATTACATGAAGCTGTCGGTCTAAACTTGTGAGTAGTGTGGGCTACCTCTTGTTTAGGGATCAGGGCAATGAAGGAAGTGTTCATGGCTTTCAAAATATTTCTATTCATCCTAGAATCTTCTACAACATTTATAATATCTTGTTTTACGATATTCCAGCAAGCCTTGAAGAAATCTACATTGAACCCATATGGGCCGAGTGCTTTACCATTTTGCATTTCTTTAAACACTTCGATTATTGGCTTGTTAAGGTTGAAATTGTCCTCTCTGGACACCAGCCTAGGTATATGTCTTGTGAAGTTTCTGATGGAGTTTTCTCTGTCATAACATGTTTCCTTGGTTGTGCCTCGAAAGTGCTTAACAAGAACTTCTTCTATCTCTGCATGAGAGTTGTGAAGATTACCTCCCTCGTCCTTGATCACTGAAATTCTATTGTGAACTCTGTTAGCCATAGTGGATCTGTGGAAAAATCTAGTGTTTCTTTCTCCTTCTTTGAGCCATTGAACCCTCGATTTTTGCCTCCAAAATATTTCCTCTTGTTTGCATAAATTCTCCCATTCTTGATTACATTTGGTAGCCTGATCATTTCTGGTTTCATCGAAGCCATCTATGATAAGGGCTTGGTTGAGTTCCTGCATTTTACCCTCTACTACTTTTTTAGCTTCAAAAATATTGCCATGTTCATTCTTATTCCAATCCTTGAGCCGGAGCTTGATGTGTTTTAGTCTTTTCTGAAGAAGGAACATTCTAGTGCCCTGAATGTTTAAATATTCTGACCACCATTTGGCAATGTTGCTGGTGAAATCTGGCTGGGAAAGCCATATGTTTTCAAATCGAAAAGGTCTGTTTTGGGGAGTACCAATACGCTGCACCTCCAGATGAACCAGCCAGCGATCTGAGCCTCCAAAGGGTAGAATTCTTGCTGATATTTCCTTGTCATTGAGCATAAGGTCTTCTGATATCATAAATCTTTCTAATTTTGAAGCTACCTGAGACTCTCCTCTTTTATTGTTCCAAGTAAATATGCCATTACTCGTTACAATATCCACTAACTTCATTATATCTATAAAAGTCTAAAACTTCAGAGATTCTTTACTTATAACTTTGGTTCCACCTTTTTTCTTCGAAATTTATTTAATCATGTTGAAATCCCCTCCAATATCCATGGAATGCATGAATTTCTCTCTCTGAGAACCTCCAGAGAATCTAGAAATTTGAGTTTACCTTCCATTCTTTGGGGCCATAAACATTTGTGACCAGGTAGGTTTCTTTATCTCCTACTGGTTGTATGACCACTGATAAATATTCTCTAGATGCCTCAACATCTAAAATGTCTATTTTATTTGGATTCCAAAGGGTGAGTATACCTCCAGCTGTATTCTCTGCTTTGACTTCCAGAAACTCATAACGATTGAGCCATTTACTATGAATCTCTTTTATTTTTTGAATGGACATTTGGTTTCCTGGATGAAGATCACATCCGGAGCTGTTTGTTTCATTCTATTACTAATCAGTCTTTGTTTTCTTTTACTACCTAGACCTCTAATATTTCAAGAAGTAAACTTCATTATTAAATATTGGTAAAGGAGTAGCTAGTTAGGTCTTTCATCTTACCTGAGTCTATCATTTCCTTTCCACATTCCATCAATAGTTCATTCTGCTTTTTCCTGCCTCTTTTCTTTCTTGGGTTTCTGGGTGCTAATCTTGGAGTGGTTTTCATCATTTTTACCCCTTTGCTGCTCTACATTTCCTTGTTTTTTTGCCTCTCCAGTCCTTTATTTTGGGTTTTCTAGATAAATAGTTGTTGGACTCTGCTGAAATCCTCTGGAGGTAAAGAGTCTACCCCTTCCTTGGTTCCTTGAATCAAGAAATCCTCCAGGTCTAGATTCTCTTTTCAAGAATCTCTGGAAGTTCTTGCTCCTTTGTTTCAATCTCACTATGGGTCATCTCATGATCCATTTCTATTTCAGCATCACTCACCATCGTTTCTGCCTGCTGATTTTTATCTAGTGTTTGTTCCCTTTCCTTTTCTTTCCCTTCCTCCATTATACCTTCTCCCTTCGTCTAGTCTGCAGTAGTTATCCCTTCTTCCTCTTCCAGCACTTGGAACCTGTTTTGACTGGTTTGTTACCCTTTAGGTTTTTGTGTCTTTGACCCCCTCTTGCTTCCTTTTCCTCTGTTTGCCACTTTTTGAAAGCTTTCAGAGTCTTTCATTGTGTTAGTTTTACTCTTATTCTCTATTTTAGTGAGAGGGAAATCCCTAAATAGGTGCCCATACTCATGGCATTTGCGACATCTGAATGGAATATGTTCGTAATCCACAGTTTGCACCCATTCTTCATCAAAAACTTCCAAGATAACCTCATCTGGTAGAGCTCCAGAGAGATCCATCTCCACACATATTCTAGAAAAGGAAGTATACTTTCCCCTCCTAGTGGCTTCAGAAGCTTTGACAAAATGTCCTAACTTATTTCCTATGGCCAATAAGGACTCTGTTTGCCAATAATCAAGTGGGAGAGAATAGAGTCTTACCCAAACTGGGACTGAAGTAAAGGTTTCACGTTCTGGTACAAAATTCATGATCCAAGGTCTCATGTAGAGACCTGCTGCCGCATAGAAGTAGGGCCCGCCTTCAAAAACTCTATCCTTATCTTCGATGCTTGCAAATACCACAGTAAAGAAACCCTTTGACCCTAGGTGTAGTTCGATGCTTCCTTTTGGCTTCCAGTGATATTTTATCCACATTTGTAAGGCTTCTTCAGTGGGCTATAAACTCATGAATTTGCAAATGATTGCATAGGTTTGAATAGGTTTGCATGTGGTCCTTATGCACTTGCAGAGCAGGCTCATTTAAAACAACCCTGGGAGTAACAACAACTTTGGGCTTACATGAACCCATGTGTGCTTTGTTCTTTGTTCCCTGTTCCTTGTCTTCTTCCTCATTTTATTTATTATTGTTATTCTCCTTTAACTTCTGTCCAACTTGTTCCTCTTCACTATTCCTATTCCTTCCCTTTGAAGGGCCTCTACCATATGCCATAGGTTTTTTACGCCTGCTGGTCACTACCTATTTGAGGAGGGAGTGGAGCTCCCTCCTTGCGCCCGTCCATGGAGAACCGCCCCTCCAACATCCATGAAACCCTAGAATTTTTTTCCTCCATTGTTCGCCGCCATCCCCAAAAAAATCAAATTCGAAAAAATTGTAGTTTGTCATTTAGCATAAATCAACTTATTTACAACTTTCACTTAGTGAAATAATGATTTATTTATTATATATGATAAAAGCCATTTTAATTCAAATAAAATAAATAAAAATTATTTAAAAACTAAATTGTATAAAAATTATTTAAAAGTTAAATTGTATTTATAATGTTTATTAAAATTTAAATGAAAAGTTTATAAAGTTACATTTATATTAATATTTCAAAAATATTTATATATTTTAAATTTATAAAATAAAATTGAATTATTATAAGGTGAAAAAATAATTTAAAATTTAAAATATCTTCATAATATTTAAAATTTAATTTTTAATTTCATAAAATTTTCAATAAATATTGATAAGATATATTATTAAAACACTTTTTATTATTTTAATTTATATTATTAAAACAATTTCTATTATTAAATCAAAATCACTGAGGAATTTAGAATTAGTTTCACTTGCAAAAATAAAAAACCAAAACTTAATTTTTAAAATAAAAATATTTAATTAAAAATATTTTGTTTATATTTGATAAAATATTTATGTTTATATTTGATAAAATATTTGTTATTAAATTTATTTTTATTATTAATATTATTTAAATGATTATTATTTTGAATAAGTAATTTAAAATGCTATATACAAGAAATTAATGGTAAAGAATACATGAGGATAGATAAGGATGTGTCTTGGTTTAACCATTGGGTAATTAAGGAGGAGATTATTATGGGAAGTAAAGATAGTGTCAAAGATACTATTACCTCCAATTTTAAAGACAAGTTGTGGGAATATAAGGAGCTAGAGTGTAAAAGGAAGCTAAGATACTATATGGAGGTGATCAAATCCACCCTTGATAGCTAAAATTATCTCCATTTAACCAACACTAAGAAAAAATGAACATCCCTAGGATAAGAACTAATTCTCATGAGATTCGAAGTGAAACGTGGTCTACTCCCAAGACTCCCTTGAACAATAGAATCTATCAGATTTGGGATACTAAGAAGGTGGAAGATGAAGATCACTTGCCTTTAGGTTGCCTCACTCTTACTCACATAGGCTCTCAATTCTTTAACATGTGCCACACTTCCAATCTTCTCGACTTATTAAGACAACCGAACTATAGTGATAGCCAATCCAATTATAGTGATCCTGAAACGCTTCTTTCCCTTCTCTTTGATCATAGAAACAGGATTCTGAAAAATCAGACTTAAATTCTTTTTTTTTTTTGAGATAAATTCTTTTCCTTTTCTTGAGATCTTAAAAATCGCATTAGTCTTACATCATGAATAATACAAAAATATGAAGTAATACATATTAGATTATTATAAAATTAATTTATAAAGGAAAAATGTTTTATAAAATTTTGGATTAATGATTTATAATTATGCAAAATATTATAAATTAATTAATTTAATTAATATAATTTAATATTTGATTAATTTAAATATATATATTTTTTATTATCATTAATCTAACTTAATTATAAAATTGTTGGTAAAAGTAGAATTATAATTTTACATAACTAAAATTGCAATTTTAAATATCAATATTTAAACTAGATAAAAATAATTCTTAGCCTGAAATTTACAATCTCAACCACTCATATGTATAAAATAAGACTTCTTGTTTTGAACTGGTCATTGCCCAAGGAATTCGGATGCCATTTTAAAATGGGGAAGAGGTCTAAATTAGAGAACTCTAACCCTTCTCATACGAGGTCGTCTGCCTGAGGCTTCTCCAGCTAAATTTGTAGGTGAAGCCTTTCTTTTACTGGAAACAGTAGTAAGTGGTGCATGCATTGACTGAAATTGTATAATGTGACTCTTTATCTTATTAAGGTCCTCCAGCTGCACAGGCTTCATGATGAAGTCCATGGCTCCTTCGTCCAAACATCTGCATAAACGCTAAACCCATGAATATATGCTTAACAACTCCAAGACAGTTTATATAAATAATCAACGTATAAATTAATATATTAAACCACAAGGCACAATTAATAAATCAAATGCATTTATGCTGGTCTATACTTTTTTATTCGGCTAGCATGAAGCAGCCTCGCAAACTTTGTTACCAACAATAAAGTGATAGATTCTCTCTTTAGTTTTTTAAATCTGTAAAAGTGTTAATACACAATCTATCAATTCATTATTTTATTTCGATTATTTTTCTCCATTAGTTTTTCTGAACTTTAAAGATTAAGTAACAATTTTTCTGAGATTTAAAGATTAAGTAACAGATTCATTATATCTTTGTGAAATTTCAAATAAAAAATACAAAATCTTTTTAGTATTATATATAAATAAAATAAATAAATAAAAAATTATCATTTTAATATTTCCGATAAAATAATATAAGCCATCTCTAACTTAGAAATGTCTCATTAAATAATAACATTATAAAACTAATATTAATATAAATACAGGTGAATGAGAATTTATTAAGAAAATATATTATTTTTATATTTAATTTAATATGTAATAAATAAAATTATAATTTCTTATAAAAAATAAAAATAAAATATAAAACATTCAAATTAATATAAAAAATGTTAAATAATTCAAAATTTGTTATTTTCTTTGTTGTAAATTAATTTATGTGCTTAGTTTCTTTGGAAAAGTGCTTGTTTTTCCTAAATTATAACAAATTAATTAATAAGGCAAACTAAAAAACATATAAAATAAAAAAAAAATTATCTACATATAAACTATCCCCAAATGATTGGACATCTTATATCCCTCTTCCTCCGAGATAACAAGGCATTTGGGCTCTTTGGCTACACTTATGCTGTGCCAAAATTCTTATTTGAGGGAGGGAAGCTATATTGATAACAATGCTTTTGACATACTCTAATGTATGGAGAGAAACTATATTTACAGCATGGCTGTGGATGGGGTGACCTATATCATGATTCATCTACGTGGAAGTGTATAATGTATTGGGTTAATTTATGTTGATTTTAGATTTTGGTATTTGAGAGTAAAGTTAATAGTTTTAGGTTTTTGTTAATTTAAATTATATTTAAAGTATGGGTTTGGATGGGGTGTTAAATATCATTTAAACTAGAAATATATAATGTATAATGTATTGAGTTAATTTAGAAATATATAATGTAGTGTATAATGAATTGAGTTAATTTAGATTTTAGTTTTTAAAAATAAAGTTGGATTTGAAATATAAATAAATATTTTTAGATTTTAATTTTATTCTATACTTTTATAAATGTACTGAATCTACCATTCATATAAAACTATTTCATATTATAAAACTTTAAAATATATTATTCAAAATTTACGATTTCAAAAATGGATATCACTATGTGAAACAAGCACCCAGGCTTCTATGAACCTGAAATGGATGCACTGAATCTACAGTTGATATTAATATGCCCTGCATTATAAAACTTTAAGATATATGGCTCAAAATTTACGATGTCAAAAGATAGATATGACTGTGTAGAACCACACAGGACACGCAGGCTTCTATGCACAAGTGTAGTCTTTATATGCCAGAATGGGTATAAATTTTAGGAGGCGCTAAGGCTAAATTAACTACTCTCTAAGGTGATTATGCCATGAGTTATTATTGTCATAGCGGGGAATATGCCATGAGTTATTATTGCTATAGCGCTTCTGTATCAGAAATGTATACTTCTGAATGATCTGTGGCACATTTTCTGATGACATTATCACCACTGGTATTTCCTTCAAGCCCTTCGTTTCCTGCCCAAAGTTGACAGCAGAGCTAAGTTATAGCGTAAACTTTGGCGAGAACATTGTTATGGGTTGTGGAACATTTTAACGATGCCATATGATTTTTAAACATATTTTTGAACATTCAAATGTGGAAGTATTTAACGCCATACCTTGAGTTTCTTAAGAAGATCGTAGCCTGTCATTTCCGGCATACAATAATCGGTGATGATCATGCTGAACTTGAACGCCTAGATGATGGATGATGAAGAAGATTTTTCTATGTCAGAGTTATGTCTTTCATTCTGCACCATAGGCATATTATGCAGAAAAATGCATTTTATAAGATAAGTGTGATGTGTATATAGATTGGTGAAGGTAAAAAAAAAATCAAATTTAAATATCTTAAAATATTATTCTAAATTTATTTTGATCATGAAAATCATTCAGTTTTGTACATACCAACTATAAAAGATGGTTGATTTTTTTGAACTTTAGGAGATTCAGCAATGAAAAACTTCACACAAAGAAACTATAAATATGGTTTATCTTTTGTACTTACGAGATTTAGAATAGAAAAACTTCAGGCAATGATTTCAAATAAGTTTAAAAATTATTCGAAAATTACAAAAATATTTTAATCTTTATAAACTAGCACAATCACATTTATCAATGTGATTGATAAACGCTTATAAGGGTATATGAAACATATATACAACTACATTTTCCAGTGTGATTGGTATAGGCCTATAGACTTATATCAACCACATTATTTAAGATTATTATTATAACTATGTAAAATAACTATATAGGATTATTAATAACTATATAAATATTAACAAGAAGATTATTTATATATATTACTGTGTAAATATTATATTAATATTATAATAATTATATAAACTCCTAATATATATTAATTAATAATAAGAATAGCTCATAATAATATTAGATTATCATTATATTATTTAAATAATCTAATAATATAAAAATATAGAAAATAATAACAATTATATTAGTATTATAATTAGTAATAATATAATATAATAATATATATTGTTATTATATTAATTATTATAATATAAAATATTATAGTAGGTTAAGTATAATTATTTATATAGGTTGTTAATATTTATATAGTTATTAATATTATAATTTGATTATTAATATTATAATAAATATATATATATATATATATATATTATAATATATATTATATATATTATAATATTATAATAATAATATATAATATATTTATTATTATAATAATAATATAATCAATATTATTATTGAATGTTGCATCGCAATCATCCAAAGGGAGGAATGAACCTTGCCCAAAAGAAAGAGTGATATACGATTTGGTAGCCGAACCCGAAACCTTATCAAATGTAATCCATTACCTTATTGGGTACGTAAGGTAATCAGAGATTGACGCATTCAAGTGGAAGGGGTCTCGCTGAAGGAAGTGCCGATTGCCAATGGCCCGATACTCCAATGGCCGATATGTGATATATTGACACGTCGATAGTGATCAGAGCGATCGTTGATCGAGGATCAGAGGTTCTGGAGGTTAGAGCGGTGTGGAAAAGTAACAAAGCTGCAGACCCGACAATTCATAGATTCAGGTTCATAATATTTAAGATCCGACTTTGTGTTCCAACGGAGTTTTCCTTTGAATTTCCCATATTTCTATGTATTTTCGATATTTTGTTGTCCGGAGGGTTTTTAAAGGAAAACCGAAAGATTAATGCTCTCGATAGTGTAAAAGGCTCCGACAGGGTTATATGGGTGCGTTTGTGAAGTCTGACAGTTAATCGCATATTGGGTGTGGAGGAGGTGTGTATTATTGTGAACCATGGAGGAGCCGATACTCAATTGCGATAAAGGTGGAACCTCGAAAGATGTGCAGAAGCCGTATAAGGAAAAAAGGCATGTTTAGTGGCATTTACTTTGTAAAAGGTTTTATAAGGAAAATAGTGCCGATAGAAGATTTTATGCGATAAATATATATTAACCAAGCCTAAAGAAGGGAAAGGTTATATATATGTGGGTAAAGAGATAATGAGGGTTATGAGAAGGTTTAAAGTCCTGATAGGAGGTTTAAGCGGGGTGATTGAGTTCCAATATAAAGGAACTGATGAATAGGGCTTTAACCATTCATGGTTGAAGATTTGACTCATTAGAGAGTTAAATGCCTTGGAAAAAAAGGTGTCGATGCATTTTACATGCGTATAGTGGATGTAAGTGGGGGTAACCCTACCATCAAAACCCCAAGGGATTATGAACCGAAGAAAATAATGTTAAACCCAAGGGACTAATATTATAAACCCAACATTGGTAAATCGTAGTATAAATATTAGAAAGACAAAAATAAACATGGTTTATTTTCATGGTGAGAGAATCCTTGTCACAATGTCACATTCAACCATGGTTGGCCATGGTTGCCTATGATTGACAATGGTTGACCATGATTAATATTATACACCTAAGTGAATAATAAACCCAAGGCATTGATATTATAAACCCCAAGGAATGATAAAAATAAGGTATTAATACGAAAACCCCAAGGGATTATGAACCAAGGGAATAATATTGAACCCATGGGACTAATATTATAAGCCCAACATTGTTAAACCCAAATATAAACACTACAAACACTAAAATGAACATGGTCTATTTTCATGGTGAGTCAATCTTTGTCAAAATGCAACATTCAACCAAGGGAGTAATATTATAAAACCAACATTGGTAAACCCAAATATAAATACTACAAATACTAAAATAAACATGGTTTATTTTGACGCTGAGACAATTCTTATCACAATGCGACATTCAACCATGGTTGACGATGTTTGGCTATGATTGACAATGGTTTATCATGATTTATATTATCAACCAAAGGGAATAATAAACCCAAGGGATTGATATTATAAACCAAAATTAATAATGAACCCAAGGGATAAATAGTAAAACCCAAGGGATTACAAAGCCAAGGGAATAATATTAAACCCATGGGACTAATATTATAAACTTCACAACGAGTAAAGGCAAATATCAATACTACAAACTCTAATTATAAACCCAAATGAATAATAAACCAAAGGGAGTAATACTAAAACCCAAAGGGAATATGAACCCAAGGGAACAATATTAAGCCCAAGGGACTAATATTATAAACCCATTATTCGTAAACCCAAATATAAATATTACAAACACTAAATTAGACATGTTTTATTTTCATGGTGAGACAATCTTTGTCAAAATGTGACATTCAAGCATGGGACTAATATTATAAACCCAGCATTGGTAAACCCAAATATAAATACTACAAACACTAAAATAAACATGGTTTATTTTAATGGTGAGACAATTCTTGTCACAATGCGACATTCAACCATGATTGACCACGTTTGGCTATGATTGACAATGGTTTACAATGATTGATATTATAAACCAAAGGGAATAATAAACCCAAGGGATTGATATTATAAACCCAAATGAACAACAAACCCAAGTGATTAATACTAAAACCCTAATAAACAATAAACCCAAGGGATTAATACTAAAACCCCAAGGGATTATGAACCCAGTGGAATAATATTAAACCAAAGGGCCTAATACTATAGACCCAACAATCGTAAACCCAAATGTAAATATTACAAAGACCAAAATAAACATGATTTGTTTTCATAGTGAGATAGTATTTGTCAAAATGGGACATTCAACCATGGGACTAATATGGTAAACCCAAATATAAATATTACAAACACTAAAATAAACATGGTTTATTTTCATGGTCGGACAATGTTTGTCAAAATGTGACATTCAACCATGGGACTAATTTTATAAACCCAAATTTGGTAAACCCAAATATAAATACTACAAACATCAAAATAAACATGATTTATTTTGACGGTGAGACGATCCTTGTCAGAATGCGAGAATCAACCATGGTTGACCATGATTGACATTATAAACCTAAGGGAATAATAAACCCAAGGGATTGTTATTATAAACCCAAAGGACTAATAAAACTAAGGGATTAATACTAAAAACCCAAGAGATTATGAACCGAAGGGAATAATATTAAACCCATGGGACTAATATTATAAACCCAATATTGATGAACCCAAATATAAATACTACAAACACTAAAATAAACATGGCTTATTTTGATGGTGAGACAATCCTTGCCACAATGCAACATTCAAACATGGTTGACCATGTTTGGCTATGATTGACAATGGTTGACCATGATTGATATTATAAACGTAAGGGAATGGTAAGCCCAACTTATTTACATTATAAACCCAAATGGATAATAAACCCAAGGGATTAATACTAAAACCCCAAGGGATTATGAACCCAAGGGAATAATATTAAGCCCAAGGAACTAATATTATAAATCCAACATTTGTAAACCCAAATATAAATATTACAAAGACTAAAATAAACATGATTTATTCATGGTGAGACAATCCTTGTGACAATGTGACATTCAACCATGGTTTACCATGATTGATATTATAAACATGAGGTAATAATAAACCCAAGGGATTGATATTATAAACCCAAATGAGTAATAAACCCAAGGGATTAATACTAAAACCCCAAAGGATTATGAACCCAAGGGAATAATATTAAACCCAAGGGACTAATATTATAAACCCAACATTCACAAACCCAAATATAAATATTACAAACACTAAAATAAACATCATTTATTTTTATGGTTAGAAAATCCTTGTGACAACGTGACATTAAAGCATGGTTGACCATGGTTGGCTATGATTGACAATGGTTTACCATGATTGATATTATAAACCTAAGGGAATAATAAACCCAAGGGATTAATATGAGAAACCGAAAGGAATAATAAAATGAAGGGATTAGTACTAAAACCCCAAGGGATTATGAACCCAAGGGGATAATATTAAACCCATGGGACCAATATTATAAACCCAATGTATATAAATCCTAAGACAAATATTATAAACATTGAAATAAACATGATGGACCATCATTGATTTTCATATTGAGACAATCCTTATGACAATTCCATGTTGGACCATGGTCAACATCATAATAAACCATGTTTGACTCAGGAATAATAAACCCAAGTGATTGACATTATAAACCCAAGCGATTGACATTATAAACCCAAGGGATAAAAACTAACACCGCAAGGGATTATGAACCAAAGGTAATACTATTAAACAAAAGGGACTAATAATATAAACCCAAGGGATTGATATAATAAAACCAAAGGAATAATAAACCCAAGGGATTATTATTTATTTTCACGGTGAGATGATCCTTGTCACAATGTGACATTCAAGCATGGTTGGCTATGATTGACAATGGTTTACCATGATCGATATTATAAACCTAAGGGAATAATAAACCCAAGGGATTAATATGAGAAACCCAAACGAATAATAAAATGAATGGATTAATACTAAGACCCCAAGGGATTATGAACCCAAGGGAATAATATTAAATCCAAGAGACTAATATTATAAACATTAAAATAAACATGATCGACCATCATTGATTTACATATTGAGACAATTCCTATCACAATTCCATGTTGGGACATGGTTGACATTATAATAAACCATGTTTGACTCAGGAATAATAAACCCAAGCGATTGATATTATAAACCCAAGGTATTAATACTAAAACCCCAAGGGATTATGAACCTAAGGCAATATTATTAAACAAAAGGGACTAATAATATAAACCCAAGGGAATAATGAACCCAAGGGATTGATATAATAAACCCAAGGGATTAACACTAAAACCTCAAGGGATTATGAACCCAAGGAATTATTAATATTAAAAAGTTGAAGAACGAAGAAAACCAATAATTTGATATTATAAACCATTGGGAATTAATAAACCCAAGGGAAAAATATTAGAAACCAAAGGGATCAAAAATGGCAAGGGATTAATAGGAATTAATTTTTTAAACCGAACGGATTGATCAACCCATGTGACTATGAATATTATAAACCTAATGGATCAATAAACCCTAGGGATTGTTAATATTATGAAAGTAGCACGTCAATAAATTGAATGAATAAACATTGTAAATGTAAGGGATTAATATTAAACCTTAGGACTATTATTTAAACCTTAATATTGGGGATTAATAAAACAAAGGGAATAAATGATAAACCGAAGGAATTATTAATATTACAAACTTAAAGAACAAATAAACCTAATCATTTAATATTATAAACCCAAGGAAATAGTAAACCGAACCTAAGCCCTAAATCCATGGCATCAATATATAAACATAAATAATGCTATAACACAAAAAAAAATAAAAAACATAAATGAAAACCAATATAGGAAGAACATTGCAAACCATAAAGCACTAAAACATGTTAAATCATAACTAAATTAATAATAACACATTTATATCACTACATTATAAACAATAAATAGAATTTAAGCCATAAATACATTGATATCAATACATGAATGTATTAATAGTATAAATCTCAAGAATATTGATATAAACACGTAAAACATGAAATCACAACAATAATATTATAAATATAAACCCTGAAGAAAACCCCAAACCCATAGAGGAAACAATGAAAATAGTGTAAAGTCAAAGTAAAAAAGGGATGAGCGGAGAAGTGAGGTGTTGGCGCATAGTAACTATTGGATCTCAGTGATCAATGGTCTAGATTAAACAACAGAGTAACCTAAAGGAACTATCAGAACCGTCCAATGGAGTAGATCAATGGTCATCACATATGGAAGAGTGTAGGAGTTAACACAGTAAAAAGGCAGGTTTATAACCTCGAGTGGTATTTCAAGCGGCAAAGTAGTGGTAAGCGGTAATGAGAGTTTTGTCTCTGATTCCACAAATCAGAGGACACATAACAGCGGAGGAGTGTGGGGAAACTGCTTTATCAGGCGGTTAACCCCTGAGTGCCTTGCCAACCCAAAATCTATCGTGAACCATTGGATATTTTGGGAGAAGATCAATGACAGAGAAGTAATGCGACATATAAAGGAGTGGACTTGAAGGTATTATATGGTGTAATTAATATGTTTTGAGTTTTGAGGTTAATTGTATATCGGAGGAGATGGGAACCACATGTTAATGTGACCATAGACTATGGCAATTGCGATTACTGATAAAGGCAGAACCTCGAAATTCATCCGATGGAGTAGATCGATGGTCATCGCATATGGAAGAGCGCAGGAGTTAACATAGTAAAAAGGCGGTTTTATAACCTCGAGTGGTATTTTGGGTGGCAAAGTAGTGGTAAGTGGTATCGAGAGTTTTAGCTCCGAGTCCACAAATTGGAGGACACGTAGCAGTGGAGGAGTGTGGAGAAACCGCTTTATCGGGTGATTAACCCCCGTGTGCCTTGTCAACCGAAATATACCATGAACTTTTGGATCTTTCGGGAGAAGATCAATGATAGAGAAGTAATGCAACATACAAAGGAGCGGACCCAATAGTATTATATGGTGTAGTTAATATGTTTTGAGTTCCAAGGTTAATCGCATATCAGAGGAGATGGGAACCACATGTTAATGTGACTGCAGACTATGGCAATTGCAATTAGCGATAAAGGTGGAACCTCGAAATTTTTGTAGAGGCCGTATAAAGCAGAAAGGTATGTTTTGTGGGCATTTCATTTGTAAAATGTTTATAAAGGAAAATAGCGCCGATGGAAGGTTTATGTGTTTAAACATATATAAACAAGGTTTGAAGAAGGAATGGTTATATATATATGTGGTTAAGGAGTAACAAAGGTTTAGAAGGATAAAGAAAGTCTCAATATTAACATATATAAAGGTTAATGAGAGGGTTTTAGTCTGATAGGAAGGATTTAAAAGAAAGGCTTTAATAAAGTCTTATTTGAAGGTTAAGGGGTGATTAAAGTCCTAATAAGTGAATATTGTATGTTGGTTAACCTATGTTAATTAATAGGGCCTTAACCATTAGAGGTTAGAGATTTTGACTCCTTAGAGAGTTAAAATACCTAGGAAAAATGGGCTGATGCATTTCGCATGCATACTGTGGGTGTAAGCGAGGGTAACCTTGCATCACCTTCTGACAATGTGACATTCAACCATGGTTGACCATGATTGATATTATAAACATGAGATAATAATAAACCCAAGGGATTAATACTAAAACCCCAAGGGATTATGAACCCAAGGGACTAATATTATAAACCCAACATTTGTAAACCCAAGTATAAACATCGCAAACACTAAAATAAACATCATTTATTTTCATGATTAGAAAATCCTTGTGACAATGTGACATTCAGGCATGGTTGACCATGGTTGGCTATGATTGACAATGGTTTACCATGATCGATATTATAAACCTAAGGGAATAATAAACCCAAGGGATTAATATGAGAAACCGAAAGGAATAATAAAATGAAAGGATTAGTACTAAAACCCTAAGGGGTGATGAACCCAAGGGAATAATATTAAACCCAAGGGACTAATATTATAAACCCAACGTATATAAAGCCTAAGACAAATATTATAAACATTGAAATAAACATGATGTACCATCATTGATTTTCATGTCGAGACAGTCCTTATCACAATTGCGTATTGGACCATGGTTGACATCATAATAAATTGTGTTTGACTCAGGAATAATAAACCCAAGGGATTATGAACCAAAGGGAATACTATTAAACAAAAGGGACTAAAAATATAGAAACAAGGGAATAAAAAACCCAAGGGATTGATATAATAAACCTAGGGGATTATTATTTATTTTCATGGTGAGACAATCCTTGTCACATTGTGACATTCAAGCATGGTTGGATGATTGACAATGGTTTAACATGATCGATATTATAAACCTAAGGGAATAATAAACCCAAGGGATTAATATGAGAAACCCAAAGGAATAATAAAACGAAGGGATTAATACTAAGACCCCAAGGGATTATTAACCCAAGGGAATAATATTAAATCCAAGGGACTAATATTATAAACCCAACGTATGTAACCCCAAGACAAATATTATAAAAATTAAAATAAACATGATCAACCATCATTGATTTTCATATTGTAAACCTAAGGGAATATATCCTTAACAAAACCAAGTGCACCATTCACTAAGCAAGCTTCAACCCATAAATTACATGCCAACATAGCATGCTGACCACGACACAACAAAACTTCAAGGTCCAATTGATCATCATCAACACCATTGATTTCGGAACGCCTTCAATGCTCAACAACACATCATGTAATTGGAGAATTTAATGATTTTAACATATACCTATTATGGAAGGAGACCAAATTATTTGTCAAAAACATGTGAACTGCTACATTAAATAAATTTCTTTCTCTAGGATGCAACCTCATATCAGCCCGAGACATAAGAAACTGTCAATCTTCAAGAAAAGGTTCTACGTTTCTTATGTTATTGAGGACTCTACAAAAACAAGATTGTTTCTCATTATTCCCTTGTTGGTGAAAGATTGTTTCAAGAGCGACAACAATGTTGAATTTGTTCCACAAGACTTTCCCTGTTGTATTACCTGCATACAAAGGCTTATCTCTGACAAGAGACAGTTGGCCAAGATCACCCACAAGGATGATGGATCTGTCACCAAAAGGACAATTCTTTTTCTCTGGAAATGCTTCTCGTAATCGAGCATCTATTTGCATAAACAACCTTGATCCCAGAAATCTCATTTCATCAATCAATATATATCTAACATGTCACATTTCTTCTTGGAATACTGCAAGTGACTACTCTTGTAGTGGCTGCATATCTTTAATTGGAAATTTTAATACTAAAACCCCAAGGGATTATGAACCAAATGGAATACTATTAAACAAAAGGGACTAATAATATAAACCCAAGGGAATAATAGACCCAAGGGATTGATATAATAAACCCAATGGATTAACACTAAAACCTCAAGGGATTATGAACCCAAGGAATTATTAATATTAAAAAGTTGAAGAATGAAGAAAACCAATAATTTGATATTATAAACTATTGGGAATTAATAAACCCAAGGGAAAAATATTAGAAACCAAAGGGATCAAAAATAGCAAGGGATTAATAGGAATTAATTTTTTAAACCCAACGGATTGATCAACCCACGTGACTATGAATATTGTAAACCTAATGGATCAATAAACCTTAGGGATTCTTAATATTATGAAAGTAGCACATCAATAAATTGAAGGAATAAACATTGTAAATGTAAGGGACTAATATTAAACCTTAGGGCTATTATTTAAACCTTAATATTGGGGATTAATAAAACAAAGGGAATAAATGATAAACCGAAGGAATTATTAATATTACAAACTTAAAGAACAAATAAACCTAATCATTTAATATTATAAACCCAAGGAAATAGTAAACCGAACCTAAGCCCTAAATCCTTGGCATCAATATATAAACATAAATATTGCTATAACACAATAAAATAATAAAAAACATAAACAAAAACAAATATAAGAACCACATTGCAAACCATAAAGAACTAAAACGTGATAAATCATCATTACATTAATAATAACACATTTATATCACTACATTGTAAACAATAAATAGAATTTAAGCCATAAATACATTGATATCAATACATGAATGTATTAATAGTATAAATCTCAAGAATATTGATATAAACACCTAGAACATGAAATCCCAGCAATAATATTATAAATGTAAACAATATTTTCATATATGAAAGACGTGAAAAAAGTGAAGGGATCCACATAAATGACCACAACAATAAAAAATGCAAGATAAAGATATAAAATAGTAACACTCCCATTGGAGCAAAGCAATATAAATGAAAAAAACACATCTAAATTACACACATTGGATTTAAAGAAGAATAGCATAATAGGACATTTTAAGACCAGAGATATACAATTTTGTACATAAAAACAACATTAGTGTTTAAAATAACCAATTTAACGAACATTGCAACCACAGAAAGAATATTGAGTCTTAACATATATTTTTTGTTTTGTTTACATAAAAAAATTACACTACAAAATTGAAGTTCAAAACTATAAAGAAGGTCACAATGTTATTAGTTGTATTTCATAGTGATATGGACTTCAATCGCTCCTCTTCCTTCTTCCTAATTTTAACATATGTGCTATCTTTCATCTTGCCATAGCATTGGAAAGAAAAAGGTGGTGCAATGCATAAACCATCTATTGATTTCACTCTTGATATGGCTGTGAAGGTAAGGCCTTGCTGCTCTTTATTCCTGATATCAACTGACGCTTGCTCTAATGTCAATCCCTGTGACTTGTGGATTGTAAGATCCCATGCCATCTTCAAAGGAATTTTTTTTCGATTTCCTCTTATCACTGGGGTGATAGGGACAATGTTTGGATTACTTGCATCAAATGGAACACCAACATACTTATCAAAAACAAGAGTTGTGAACATTGGAAGTGGAGGTGGATTAGAGGTAAGCGGATAGAATATATCCTTAACAAAACCAAGTGCACCATTCACCAAGCCAGCTTCAACACATAAATTACATGTCAACATAACACGTTGACCACGCCACAACAAAACTTCACGGTCCAATTGATCATCATCAACACCACTGATTTTTGAACGCCTTGAATACTCAGCAACACATCGTGCAGTTGGATAATTTAATGTTTTTAACATATGCCTATTATGCAAGGACACCATATTATTTGTTAGAAACATGTGAATTGCTGCATTAAATAAATCTCTTTCTCTAGGATGCAACCTCATATTAGCCCGAGACATAAGAAACTCTGAATCTTCAAGAACATGTTCTATGTTTCTTATGTTATTGAGGACTCTACGAAAACAAGATTGTTTCTCATTATTCCATTGTTGGTGAAAGATTGTGTCAAGAGTGACAACAATGTTGAATTTGTTCCACAAGACTTTCCCAGATTTATCACCTGCATACAAAGGCTTCTCTTTGACAGGAGGTAGTTGGCCAATGTCACCCATAAGGATGATGGATCTGCCACCAAAAAGACAATTCTTTTTCTCTGGAAATGCTTCTCGTAATCGAGCATCTATTTGCATAAACAACCTTGATCCTAGAAAGCTCATTTCATCAATCAATATATATCTAACATGTCGCATTTCTTCTTGGGATACTGCAAGTGACTGCCCTTGTATTGGCTGCATATCTTTAGTTGGAATTTTTAGAGCTGAGTGTATTGTTTTTGCATGTATATTAAAAGCAACTATTCTTTTTTGGGAAGAAGAAGCAAAGGGATTCTTCCATCACTTGACGAATTATAAAGAGCTTCAAAAATACAATGGATAAGGAAAGACATCCTAGTGCTCGCAGTGCCCTGAATAATCATAAGAAGAGCTTCGCGAATCTCATATTTAGCAAAGTGCCTTAAGACAATTTCAAAAGCAAGTCATTGTTTTTCTGACAAAGAATCTAGAGATGCAAATGTTATGTTTGAAAGGTCAACAATATCGCCCGTTGATTTTGCATTCCTTATAAAATTAATAGCTTCCTCTGCAACATCATCAGAAATAGTTTTACTTTCCCAGTCAAAGGATATATCAAAGTCCCTTCGACCAAGGATGTGAAGATAAGAAACATTCACACCGTTTAGTGGTACCAAGTGAGAGAAAATCTGCCATTCTTGAAAGTTATCTTCAAGATTCATTTCCTGGTTAGAAAAATCACCATCTTCTTCATCTTCAATATTGTCTATAATTGATGGATATCGATCAACATGCCATGCTCGATATCGAAAATTCCTCCAACTTTCAATAATAGTTTTGGCTGAAAGGCCAATTTCTGCAGCAATGTCACGAACTGGCTTGTACAATAGCAATTTTGTCCAGCAAAAGGTTTCAAATTCCTCTGAAGCCTCACCAGGAATAGAATAAAACCATGGCCAAACCCGCACAATAGAATGAACATCTCTAGGCTTCCATGGATCTTGTTTACGCTTGCTATGAAATGTCCAAGATCTTGTTGTTTCTATCAAAGATAGATGTTCAAGGAAAAAAGGTATCTTCTGATAATGTTGATTGAAAGTATTCTTAGATGAAAGTTTCAAGCCATCCTTTGATATTTTCCTAAAAATCTTTCTTATAACATTTAAGGAAACAAATTTCCGACTACAAACAACAAGAGGTAGCTTAAGCAACATATGGCATGTTTCTTGTGCTCCAATGTCACGGTCAACAATCGTTTATGTAAGAAACTTTCTATATGCACATAAAGCATGATCCTCACAATCAATAGAATTCAAAATTCTAGTTAGCATATGATGATATCTTTCAGACCTTTTTTCTACTTTCGATGCATACTTAGCAATGTATTTGAACACAGCATAGTGAGAAAGCATTGGCTAGCAATCAACATTTACATGCCACATTGTTAGAAGGTAAATGTTATGTACATTAAGCCTGTAATCATTTCTTGCTGGCTCATATTTTTTTCTTCCTTGATCATCTATGAACAATCTTGATTCATCACAAATATCCCATGGAGCATTGTACTGACATGTTAGAATAGTGCCCTTTTGCACAAACAAGAATCCACAGTACACTTTGTGTGGCTTTGGACATAGTTTAACAATTCTTTGTAATCATTATGAGGATTAGAAGAGAAAATCTTACTAGTATTCAATAGGCAAGGGTCATCATTGAGGCTTCATGGAACCATTATGTTGCGATGATGTATGTCACACAGATTCCATGTAGTTACATATTTTCTGAAGAATATCTTTGCAAGTTGTACATCAGAACTATTTGACCAATCAAGTATTTCCATGTTAGGAGCACCTTCTAACCATAGGAAACCATGGATATGTGCTGAACCTCTATGTTGCCACTCATATCTGAAATAAATGAAGATATGGTTACTACAAACAATGTAAATAGAATCATAATAAAAGTTGAAAAAGTATAGAAAAAAAATTCAACACAAACCTGTACCAAAAGTCTTTAGCTTTAAGATATTTTTAGATAACTTCCTCTCGAAAAATATGGAATCTGTGGTGCATAAATGTCGCAACAATATGAAGGTATTGGATAAAATTCTCAATTTTCATACGATGCTCATTTGAAGAATGAGAATGTGAATGTATGGGCATGAGGTTATGCAACTCTGGCCACTTTGTGTCAGCTACACTCAAAGTAAAAAATAAAGATGGACATCCTAACTGAGTAATCATGTCCGACAATTCAGATCGACACTTAGTCTGGTATGCCCTTGTACCTCTCAGATAAGAAACAAACTGCATAAGATGCTCATCCAACTTATTATCTGGTAAAATCAAATAGTTGGTGACGCGAGTCCTCAACTGTTATAGGTGAGTTATCATGTAAATGTTTCTTTACAAAAACTGCAGCAGTTTCTTGGCTTCGATGTCGCCTTATCATGTTTAATAGGTAATATAGAAAGCAATAATGGCTTCCAAATCTCTGATCATAGTACCTAAGAAGATCCAACGCATACTCATGAAGTTCAACACTACAAATACGTGGTTGCAACCAATCAACATCACCAGTGGGGAACAGTGTTGGGAATGCATATCTAATAACCCCTCTGTATTATATTCATTCACTGGAGAGGTTCCAATAGTGGGCCAATCCATGTCTTGAACATGTAAAGAATCAACATTATCAAGAAATGCTCTAATTTCTTCCACTTCTCTTTGTTCATTTAGTAGGCAAGTAATAAAGGAAGAAGGATGAGAGGGTAAATGCTCAACATGAAACTCTTCATTATAGTTTCATTGATTTCAAATTCTTCAATATCACAATCAACAAATTTAAGCCTAGAGGAGATATCTGTTGATCTTTCAGGCAGATCATTCATTGAATCATAATCAATTACAACATCTCAATAATATTGATCATGTTGGATTTTGAAAAGCAATGCAGCCATCACTCGAGATCTTTTGACATAACATTCATAATATTAGACTTAGCGCCATGTCTCCTCACGATTAGAAAGTCAATATCTTCAACATGTTGTTGAAGGATTTGTACAATTGTAGAAATATCTTGAGGAAAGCTAATTGTATGACCACTATACTTATATTTCCCACCTTGAGCATGTGTCACTTGCAAAATAGGATTCACACGTGCTATTAGCATTTCTTCAACTTGAGTAAGAACTCTTAAAATATGAGGTTGCTCACTAGGATCCATTTTATTATATCGACAAAAACGATGGGCTCCTCTTTCACTCTTACATCGTCTGCAAACAGGTCCTTCAGAATATCTCACAACAAGGATTCCTGGATATGATTCTTGGCAAATGTGGCACATTTAGACAACTGACAAGTTATCTATCTTTGCTCAGAACCTTTTATGCACTGCAATCATGTTTTCATCAAAATGAATATGATCTCTACTCGCCGAACCATGTTGAAAATCATTTGGATGAGTAAAATCTCTTCTAACATTTACTTCATCTTCAAGAACATGAGATTCCCTTCACAAATTTGAAGCATGTGGAATGGATCTATGAGAATGTCTTTCCAAATTTATGGTGTGCATTTCTCGAACCTAAGAGGATGTAAAGGTCTCTTTGTCATAAAGGACTTTAAAATTTAATTTCCAACTAATTACAAATGAAGAAAATGAAAAAGAATCAAATGCATTCCAAATTTACATTTGTGTCTTCATGTGGATGATACTTATGAGATGGTTGCTCTTGGATTCTAAGAATAGTGGATGGAACATTTTTGGATGTATTTTCTTTGCCCCTATTCAAATGAGTTGTTTCCTATTTCAAAAAAATAAAATACATTATAAAACTAAATGTCCAAAAAAGAAAGATTCAAAAATTTGAAAATAAATCAAATACATTGAGCATCTACATTAATTTTACAATTTGATGTTTTGGATTCCAATTCACCAACCTAATGAGATGAGATCATGGTTTCTCCATGAAATGTTACAAAACTCGATTTCCAGGAAACTGTAAATGAAAAAATGAGAAAGATATAAAATGCACTCAACATTTATATTTGTTTGGCGATGTGGATGAATGTTATGAGATGGTTCCTCTTCACTTCTAACATCAGTAGATGCAACATCTATGAAGTTAATTTGTATGCCTCTATTGGAATGACTTGTGTCCTATTCCAAGAAAATAAAATATGCCATAAAATTCAATGTCTAAGTAATTAGAAATTTAAAAAATGAGATGCTTCATCCTCACTTCTCGGATTAGTAGATGGAACACTTTGGGAGTTAATTTATAGACCTCTATTAAAACAAGTTGTATCCTACCCGAAGAGAATAAAATAAAATAAGTTTAGTAAACAAAACTTTGTAAATATAGGAATGTAGTAGAACAACCACTATTGTAGCGAAAATCAAAATATAATTGTGTTACCTCCATTGTGCCACGCGAAATGCTATTAGGGATGATTGATTCTCTTGGTGGGACCACATTACTTTGAGAAGCGGGATTTGAAGGTATTTTGTTTTGAGCAACTGGATCCAAATTATCAAACAAATGGCCAAGTAAACTATCATCCAAATCATCACACAAAATGTCATCATTACCTCCACCATGGATGTTTTGCAACCTTTGGCCATCAGAACATGCAATTGGACACACGGAAGGGTTAGGGTGGACATTTGCATCCACAATATCGATATGGCATTCTTCCCGATTGCAAGATGTTTCCCCAATGTTATGAACATTTTCAAAAGAGCATTGAACAACAAGATTATGTTGAGGAGGAGCATATCCTGATAATGAACTATCAACAGGAAATGTTCTTTCCATTATATCGTCCATAGTATGATACTTACAAGGAATTATAGAATCATTTTGAAGAGTGGATTCACTTATTTTTCTGTTATATGTAGCTCTCCTATGCTCATTTATGGCATCCTTATTTTGTTGATACCGTAAAAGGTGACTTTCATTAGACCTCTTACGTAATTGTGGTGACAAATTTCTTTTTCTTGTACGCTTGCTTGTGCCTTCAGATGACATGTCTACAATGAATAATAAAATGTTCATTATGGAATCATAAACATGGAACATAAAAAGTGTATATGTTATTTTTTTCCAACCATATAAACTTATCAAAATGTACAAGGCTTTTTATGAATGGCTAAAAAAAAAACAAAAATTTTCAAAATGGAAAAATAAAGAAATGAATTCTTCAAAATGGCTTAAATAAAAAATTGTAAATTTCCATGTATCATATTATAATCAAAATGGAACCCATACTATTGGGACACAACAATCTAGAAATTTGGAACTATATATACTATCAAAATATAAAGACAAAAACCAATACAAATAATATCTATAACATAAACCATAGAAATTATAATTATACAAACAAAGAAAAATGCATAACATCGAGAAACATTTACATGTAAATAAGAAAACTTTAGCGAAAACAATATTAAATATTTTACATCACAAAGATTGATACAGACATAATTTTAAAGTATTACCATAAAGACACATAGTATGTATAGAAGCAAAAAAGGAAATATTTTCCACAACCACAGAGAGTATATAAAATGGAAATATTTATAAGAACTCCTAAGAATACTAATATCCTAAGAATCCATCACCATATCCAATGGTGGAATCTCATCAACAGAATCCATATGGGTAGCAATTGCAAAAACATCTCCATACTCAATCAAATCATTGCAATCCTCCAATGTTGGGTACCAAAACCGAGACATCTTCTCATTAGTTGAATTATCAATATCTATTGGAAAACAGATGTGAGTTACCATGTCATATAATAGGAAAGAAACTTCATTGCAGTTGCACATAAGAACCAGACCATGGACTCTTTAGAACAGAAGATAGCCAGGACATTTGCTATTTATATCTGCAGAAATTTCTTCCAACAACTTCCATCTAAAACCCAATCATCTTCAAAGTAGTCAATTCTTCGTTCAACACATGGTTGACCAAATTGGAAATGATCTAATTCTTCAATTAACCATACAGAAGTGGAGCCATCATTGACAAGGCATATCAACTGATTCATGTATATTGCTAATGACATACATTGTATGTCACTGATTGGAACAAATGAAAAACCCCACTCATTTTTTATTACGTCAAACCAGTAGATTGTATACCCGTACCGGGGATAATCTTCATACTTGTCGAGATACATCCAAAACAATTTACTTTTATAAAACACTACATTCTTAGGGGGTGAAGTGCCACCAAATGGAACATCAACCCTTTGCCATACCCTATGAAGACTACTACAAACATAAAATTCAGACTGCATTCTGTCATAGATATGTTTTAGAACAACCCAGTCATATTTTCAGCTACTTACATTTTCCAATAATGGAAAGAACCCCGAGTCTCCAATTCGTATTGGCCCTATATTTTTAAATGCCTTTCTAAATGGATTCATTACAAAAGAGTTGTGTGTTTGGGAGCATTCTGTTGGTAAGAATAAAACCACCATTGGTCAAACAATACACTCTACTCTGTATCTTGAATCTATGAATCCCAAATGAAATTGATATATGTGGCCATTCTCATTAAATTATTGAGCAGCAAAACAATTGTCTTCACTATTGAGGAAACGAACAAGAAATCCAAATTCATTCATAGAGACATTCTTGCAACGTAAAATGAAACAAGGGTTTTACAAAGCATTCTTCCATTTTTTACAAGTAGTGCCAAACTTTATCAAAACTGATAAAGGGAGCCACAAGAAGACAAGTTCAAGAACTTTGAATGGAAGAGAAGTCCAAATAGCTGGATCCGTGATGAAACAGTGAAATCACCTAACAGTAAAAAGAAAGGCATTTGATATCAACAAAACAATTTAATGTTGAATAAAATTAAAAGTAACATAAATACATAATTTACCATACACAATTTTCCATTTTGTTAAGGACAAGAAATGTTAATGGTTGTGTAAGAGTGAAATTTGAACCAATAAAAAATAGTTGGTGAACAACTTGGTTTTTTTTCTAGATTCAAGATCACATGGCTACCTGTTTTGTATAGTAGTGAATTTATTTTAGTTATATGTTTTAATTATGTATGTAATGTGAGTGACCTAAATAATTTTTTCTTCGAATTTGACAAAAAAATTTGACTCAATCATATTGAATCAAAAAATATCAAATTAAAATTATATTACTAAATTTCGAAAACAACATATTAGTGTATATTAATCATTTCATATCAAGAATTAATCTAAAATCATTTTACTTATTTATTAATAAAACAATAGATTGTTAATATGATAAGATAATCCTTGTAATGGACTGCATTAATATCACAACCTAAGCATTCCAATGGACTACATTAATATCTACATGATTATGATTATGTGGTATATGGAGGTTAAATTAATAAATATTAGGAAATTTAAATAACAAAAAATGTAATATGTTTTATGTTTGTGAGATTTTTCAACATAATTATATATATTTATAACTTTTTTTAATTATTTGAATTTCTTAATATTTATTAAAATACTATTTCTTACTTAATAATGTAATTTTTAACGATACACTAATCATAATAGTTATAATTTAAATGTTCTTAACCATTAAGAAAATGTGTTTTCTAAAACAATTAATTCTATATGTCTCCATTGTTTTAAAAAAATAATGTTATATAACTTGATCTTAATGGGTTGTCTAATAAGTATATGTTAACGAATTTTTGGTTAGAACTAAGTACATTTTACTTGTGATTCCAAACAATCTTTACTCAAATTTACTTATGATTTTTTTTTTAATCAAATTTACTTGTAATTCCAAATAATTTTGGAAAAATTAAAAACAAAAGAAAATTTAAAAACACATGAATTTAAACATGAACTAAGTAAGGTGTTTAAAGTTTCTTTAAAAAAATTGAAAAGATTTGTTTGAGGGATTACGAATCATTATGAATCCAAAATTGAAAAGATTTGTTTCAGTGATTACGAATCATTACGAATCATTACGAATCCAAAAATATCATTATTCTCTTATATAATTATATTATTCTATTTCTCTCAAAAAAAAATGTTTAAACCATTCTCAAAACAATGGTGCCACATAGTTAATTTATAGTGAACTGTTATAGTGAACAATTAATTAGGTTAATTATGAGTAATTTAAATATATTTACAAATAATATAAACTTATTCATAAAGTAATATGAATATAAAGACAATATTAATATGCAAAGAACACTCAAAACAAACTACAAATTACATTTGATAAACCATTTCTACCTAATATTATGCTATTGATTTAAGTAGATCAAGTGCAACTTCCACACACATTTTCTTTTTTAAGATAATCCTTGTAATGGACTACATTAATATCACAACCTAAGCATTCCAATGGACTACATTAATATCTACATGATTATGATTATGTGGTATATGGAAGTTAAGTTAATAAATATTAGGAAATTTAAATAACAAAAAATGTAATATGTTTTATGTTTGTGAGATTTTTCAACATAATTATATATATTTATAACTTTTTTTTAATTATTTGAATTTCTTAATATTTATTAAAATACTATTTCTTACTTAATAATGTAATTTTTAATGATACACTAATCATAATAGTTATAATTTAAATGTTCTTAACCATTAAGAAAATGTGTTTTCTAAAACAATTAATTCTATATGTCTCCATTGTTTTAAAAAAATAATGATATATAACTTGATCTTAATGGGTTGTCTAACAAGTAGATGTTAATGAATTTTTGGTTGAAAATAAGTACATTTTACTTGTGATTCCAAACAATCTTTACTCAAATTTACTTATGATTTTTTTTTTTGAATCAAATTTACTTGTAATTCGAAATAATTTTGGACAAATTAAAAACAATAGAAAATATAAAAACACATGAAGTTGAACATGAATTAAGTAAGGTGTTTAAAGTTTCTTTTAAAAAAGATTGAAAATATTTGTTTCAGGGATTACAAATCATTATGAATCCAAAATTGAAAATATTTGTTTCAGCGATTATGAATCATTATGAATCCAAAAATATCATTATTCTCTTATATAATTATATTATTCTATTTCTTTCAAAAAAAAAAATGTTTAATCCATTCTCAATATATTATAAATCTATATATTATTTCATTTTCATGATTCGTAGTAGAAAAACACAGAATTAATCAAAACCGTGGCCTTTTCTATAAACGTCATTGTTTGTTGCCGATTTAAATCCCAGTCGTTGGATCACAAATATCGTATCGGCAAAGTTTATTTACATTGTTTTGGTCCTGCAAGCGAAAATCCAAGTTACACTAACAATTAGCGCAAACACTTAATGGATCCAAAATCTGGATTTGAAATGTTATTCACGGAACTTTTGTAAATTGTCGGGTCCGTGAACCATAACCTATCACATCACAAGTTTGTTTAAGAGGAAGGCGGACCCCAAGTCTTCATGAGTTGCGATTAGCGACTGCCGACATATCACATTGAAACATTTGGGTGGGGGCGATAAGGCCTTAAGCTGTGGGGAAGCAGTGATTGCCGATAAGCGATCGGCGCGATAAATCACATTGGGACTTTAACAAAGGGAAGCTCTAGATCAAGAACCTTGTGACTTATGACTTGCGATGATGTGATTTAATCTAGACCGTTGGTTCAGTTAGATTGTGATCTCTAGTGAATCGTGGACATTTCTGTTTATAAAGCGCAAATGCATTGTTTTGGCGTTGTTCCAAAGGCATTTTGGTTCTAAAAGCAAAAGGTAGAATTGTGTGAAAAGGGTGAACAGCGTGGTGATTGTTGAGATTTCTTAAGCCATTGTTTCTGCCTGCTTCAATGACATTAATGACAGAGTGAATGGATCAGTAACTGCCTCGTAAATAAATGCCGAGATACACTACAGGTAGACTTATGGTCGACTAAGAAAAATATAATTTTAATTTTATATTTTTGGATTCATTATGATTGAGTCAATTATTTTTTTGTCAAATTCCAACCAGAAATTATTTAGGTCATTCACATTACATACATAATTAAAAAATATAACTAAAATAAATTCACCACTATTACTTTAACCTAAGCCTAAAATATGCACCCATTGGAATTGGGTAACTAAAGTCTTATAATAATTAAATTCTTACAATAATTGACGATTAAAGGTGGGTTTATAACCTTGAGTGGTATTTCGAGCAGAAAAATAGTGGTAAGTGGTATCAAGAGTTTTGGCTTCGATTCCACAAATCGGAGGACACATAGCAACGGAGGAGTGTGGGGAAACCGCTTTATTGGGCGGTTAACCCCCGTGTGTCTTGTCAACCCGAAATCTACCATGAACCGTTGGATCTTCTGGGAGAAGATCAATGGTAGAGAAGTAATAAATTTTGGGAGAGCGTTTAAAAAAGAGACCAAAACCTTCTTTTTTCTACAGGCTAGTCATATCATGGAGAATTTATACACAATCTATTCCCTTCTTTTTTCTACGGGCTAGTCATCTCATTTGAATCAAAGTGGAAAAATATCACAGAAGGAAAATGTGTAGATACCTGTAAGATGAGATGGTGGCTCTTATTGTCTATCCATTATGAATCCTTCAATCATACTTGATTCTCTGCACCTTCTCCATAGCTACTTCATTTCCCAAACTCTCACATTCCTTCTTTCCTTCATGTAATGAAATTTAACATCAGAATTTAGGGAATAATTCAATCAAACACAAACTACACCAAATTATCAGAGACAACCACGAGAGGATGGAAACAATTAAAAACACAATCACTAAGAAAGCATTTCTCCAATGCTGAAACCTGAAAAAATAGTAGGTAGAGAAAAATATCGCGGAACGAAAATGTGTAGATACCTGTAAGATGAGATGGTGGCTCTTATTGTCTATCCATTATGAATCCTTCGATCATACTTGATTCTCTGCACCTTCTCCACAACTACTTCATTTCCCAAACTATTGCATTCCTTCTTTCCTTCATGTAATGAAATTTAACATCAAAAGTTAGGGAATAATTCAATCAAACACCAACTACACCAAATTATCAAAGACAGCCGCGAGAGGATGGAAACAATTAAAAACTCAATCACTAAGAAAGTATTTCTCCAATGCTGAAACCTGAAAAAATAGTAGGTAGAGAAAAGGAAGGCTATGAAAGATTTGTCACCTTTTTTACCAGATAGAAGCCAAGAGAAGCCCTTCAAATCTTCAGAGTAATCCTTCCAACATTCTAGTAATCCTTCAACAATTCCAACAACCCTAAGTGCTAACAAAGAAATGCATGCATCCATGGAGCATTTGATTATAATATATGGAATGGTAATGAATAATAAGTACAAGAAATATTTAATGACAATTGGAAATGCTCAAGATTAAGAGGCGTTGTTATTCTATCGGGCATGGTGTGGGAGAGTTATTTCCATTGCAGATTAATGGAACAATGAGTGGAATGCTGAAATTCATGGACACTTGTTATTTGGAAAAAAACAATTGGAAAATGGTTGAAGACGCATAATTTTAAGAATGTGAATAGACATACGTTTCAGAATCAAGTTCGAATATATGTTTTATAATTTGTTTTAAATATATTTCTCAGAGATGAAAAAGAACTTGGAAATTGGTTTAAGATGCATACGTTTAAGAATGTAAACAGACATATGTTTTAGAATCAATGCCGGTTGGAATATATATTTTATAATTTTTTTAAATACATTTCTCACTAATCAACATACGTGGTTATCAACAAGAGGTATAGTAAATTTTTAATCATTCTTTGTAAAAAAACAATTTAAGTATGCTTTAAACATGTGATTTAGACATGCAAGTAAGTTGGTGGTGTGAATTCTATCCATTGATATAGTGACGACTATGAGAATATACTAGCATCTTTCAATTTAGGCCATCTGATCAAAAAGATTAATTAAGAAAATGATTAAAGTGCCCAACTCCAATAGGAGGGACGCCTATCAATGTAATTAAAACAAGTCATTATGTTTTCTAAAAAGATATAGTTCATGATTAATAAGTTCATCTACATGGTTGACATTGATTCTAAACCAATTAAAATTAATATGATCATGTTCTTTTGTTTTCACATCATACATGAATAAATCTTTCCCACATTAAACATCAATATATCAATCTCTACTACCTGCTATCTCTGGTTCTAGTCATTTCTAGTGACTGCTTTTTCTTCTGTAATGTTTCTATAAATACCGCCATAGTTAAGGCTTACATTTTTGCAAGGTGGTGTCATCATCTGCTCTTGTGGCTTAATCTGAGGATCTCCAGTGCTTTGGTGGGGCTATCTATTGTGGTAACTGTGACATTCAATATGCAGTAAACAAAATATAAGAATAATAGTAATCAACGTACAGTAGAGAAAGATAACTATGGTTTAATACACTTACTATAGCATTATCCACTAACTGGTTTTAAAAGACATGCATGTAAATAACAAGAAAATAGGGTTGAAACCTTTCAAATTATCTGTCTCCAGCAGCCACTCGATTATCTTCCAGTCGATAACACAATCATCGACAACTAAAACGTGAGTTTCGTAACCGACGAGAGCCCTTGCTTCATAGGCTTTACCTCCCATTCTCACCACAGCAAATGAAACTAACATCGCAACATCGACGGGTCAAATGTAGAAATGCCCTCCACACTGGTTTCCTCAAAGGACTTTTTTCTTTCTACTGCTACTTCCATGTCAATCCAGCTACAATTTATAACACTGGATCTATTATCTGCCTGCCCTTCAGCAAGAAAGCCACTTTACCAGAAAGCACAATACCTTGGGCCTACGGACTTGAATCGAATAGTTGACCTACAATTGGCAATGTTGAATGGTATGATGATGACATAGACTGCTCTTAGCGCAATGATAGGCACTCTATTGGAGTTCGCAACACTAAAATCTGTGCAAGATACCATCATATAAAGCACAATGGCAAGGGGAAGGGGAGGATTCTTTTCTGAAAGGCCAAAAGAACCCAATCCACCATAATAGTAACCAAACATATCCATAAGAGGCTAGTCCATTCAAGATTTCACTGGCTCATCATTGCAGAAATTCTCTTTTTCCCCAAAACTACAAAACTAAACAATTTCCCACATATTTTTCCAGCAAAGCACGCCCACCACAAAGGAATCATAGAAAATATTTCCAAGTACTCTGTGAGTTCACCATTAGAGCCTTGCACGAAAGGGAAATCTAGTCATAGGTTATTCTTAAATTAGGATGAAATCTGCGAAGTAAAAAAGTTTTGATACTACTACGAATATGATGTTTTTGACTGGGGCTAAGCCAACAGGCTAGGGGAGACGAGTGGATTCTCATAAAACCACTTCAAGTTTTCTCCTATTGAGAAAAATAACTTGGAAAAAAATAGGGGATATAATAGATAATTTCATTAACATCATATATTTTACCTCATTAACTATATACATATAGAAGTCAACGTTGAGGCCATCTCATTGCCATTCCGAGTATATAATTGGTGAAAAAAGTCAACATATGCAGACTTGGGATAATCTCATTAGCTTTGGTGAAACATGGGCCTGTGCACAAAGACATAGATCAAGAATAGTAACAATTTATGATTTATCTATCCTTTTATAAAAAATTTAAAATTTTAGTATATAAAGATTTAATATTTTATTTTTAATCAAATATATACATATATATTGTAAGTTTAGAAATATGGCATCCATTAACTACTAATTGTTTACCTTATATTATATATTAGAATATATATAAGAATATAATATAATTGATGTTCTTCAATTGAAACTATAAAACTATGGGCTAAACTACTATGTATCACAAAACTAAGGGGTAGGGGTGTCTAGTGTTGGGTCATTCTTGAATCCCCATATAGGAGAGATTCTACCCCTTGCTAACACCACAAACATTGGGGATTTTTTCCCTTATGAATGTTACACCTGATGCAATGTACAATGCATGGACATATCTTTGCAAAGATTATAACATATACGCAACGTTATCCTACTTGATGTTTTCTTTGCACACACCGGGTATGAGAATACATGATCAACAATTCATGACAATAATTCTATTTGTTTATCACGGGATCTTCACTCAATGAACCTCTAGCGTATCACATGCATTTGTGGCATACTAAAAAATACCCTTAATTTCACTACATATTGGAAAATATCTCTAAAAATCACATTATTTAATCCGCTACCAATACGAACCCAATACATCTTCCCAATATGATCAAAAGGATTCTAAATAAGTGGTTCCCCACAAATAGAAATGCGCTAGCTTTGGTGAGGCAGAACTACTCACCTGAAATAAGGAAGGTTAGGAGATCATTGAAAGAAAGGTTATGTGGGTGGACGAACTACTTCATTTCTTTGGCTGCTAAGTGTATAAAAAAGTGTTTCAAATAATTTCTATTTTACTTGAACCCATTCTAAAAGACTTACTTTCACTACATATTGTAGGTATCCACTTTCTCATTAAGTCATACTTTCACTACATATTGTAGGTATCCACTTTCTCATTAACATTTTCTATGCCCCTTTATATTTTTTCATTAACTTTGAGCTCCATTTTTTATACCTGCCAATATAAAAACCATTTACCCCCTATTATATGCTCAATATATGATTTTATTTTTTCCTCAATATATATCCCCCCATATGAATACACATGGTGTGAGATTGTTCCCCTAGTGAAGCCCCCACGTTTTTTCTCCACACCAAGTGAACATTTTTTTTTAACAGAAATGGTTGAGTTTTATTTATAAGGAGAGGTTGGGCATGGAAAATCAACCTTGATTACAATCATTTGAGAGATTCTAGCTTTTATAGTCCTCATATTCTGGCTTTTGTATCAGAGCTTAGCTGTCGCTTTTGATTCTTTTGGTTTGGCTGAGTGTTACTTGAATTTCTCTTGGATTCTGAGTATCCTTTCTTACATTTCTTCTTTCCTTTGGTAATTTGAATATTTCCTACCTTACAATAATTCCCAGATTAATATTAATCCCCAGCCTATACCTGCCCGCCCAATTTAAACTATATTGTTAAATAACCTGGCCCCACCTCCAATAAGCCAGGCTATTCTTCCATTCCCGACCCCACATCAGGGTTAACTTCCCTCCTTGTTAAAGGTGCAATAACCATAGATCTTCTATCGCCCAGATTGGAAACTTATCGCATCCTTCACCGTCCAGATCTTAACTCCTCAGGAGCATGTGATATGGGCGGCTTTGTCCCGCCATGCATCGAGCCCTCAGGTACATCGCGTCGATTCGTGAAAAACTTCCCAGCAACCAAAAGCAGTGCGATGACATCTGCTTACCACTCCCCACGACATTAACTCCCCACCATGATCCTCACTCAATGACCGTTAGATCTTCCCCCACCAAGATCCAATGCTTTTCGCATCCTTTACTGTCCAGCCCTTAACACCTCGGAAGAATGCGATATGCACGGCTTTGTTGAGCCACACATTGAACCCTCAGGTACATCACGTCTGATTAAGAAAAAAACACCCAACAACCATAAGCGATGCGATGAAAACCACAAATCGCTCCCCGCTTCATTAACACCCTACTATGTTCCAAGCACGATAACCATCAGATCTTCGTCTGCCCAGATCCAACGCTTTTTGCGTCCCTCACCATTTGACCCTTACCACCTTTGAAGCACGTGAAAAGGGTAGTTTTTCCCAACCATGCATCAGTCCCTCAAGCACATCGTTTCCAAATGAGGAATACTGCCCAGCCTCCATAAGCAGTGTGATAAGGGCACTTACCATTCCTTGTGTCATAAAACCAACCATTCTCTATTTGACTTCTTCTGTGCCCTGTTTAATCACCATACCTTCGATGGTCCATGTAATAAATCATTTACCTATCTACTCCACTCGGGGATAAACCATCCCTCGATCTGATTACCTACGCCAGAGCCTTGAATTTGCATAATTCTTCTACCCTCAAAGTGGAATTGGACAAAATCATTTGGACTAAGGTCCACTACCTTTTCTAACCTGTCCTTATACCGCTCACCTATTCTATTAAGGAATTGGGTGCATTTCAACTTCTTCTTCATTCTTTTCCAGCATTCCTTGAGCTAGAAGACACCATTTACTAACCATTATGTCAGCTTCCTTGTTAAGAGTTCTCAGGACATGGTAGAATGAGTAGGAAGTGAAATTTTGAGTAACCTTTCTTATTCTTTCAAGGGTCTTGTTTAGAGCAGAGCTATTGAGTTGGTCACCAATATTGAGGACTTTTATCAAGATTTCAGAGTCGCCAAATATTTGAAGATTTGCTACTATGTTCCTCTGAGCCAGCTGACACACTTTGAGCAGTCCAAGAATCTCGGCCCAGTTATTAGTGCTCTGTCCTAAACCCCAACTAAACCTATCCTTTTTGTGCCCATCTATGGAGTAAATTATTCCTCCCACCCCTGATGTCCCTAGGTTTCCTTTGGAGGCTCCATCGAAGAATATCATGACTTTGCCCTAATTTTCCACCACTTTTTAAAGTCCTCCTCAGTATTCCAAACTCGCCACTCTAAATTATGGCTAGGCAAGGAGATGTTATTTTTTATGCTAGCCCATCTTAGGGATTAACCTAGCTACGTGAGTTCTTTAGGTAGTAGCGAGTTTTCATGCTTATAAGGTCTGTTTTCAAAAGTTTCTAGTAGTAGAGCTTTGGCCTTGACTGACACTAAGTTGGTGGATTGAAGTCTGTTGTTAACGATGGCTTCATTCCTAGCCAACCAGATCCCTCAACAGATATATTTTTGGATTGCATTCCAGAGTTTATACCATGTAGATTTGATTTTCAAAGTGTGTGGATAATGTTCTTTCCATGTTGCAAAGAGACTAACAACTGATGTCTTCTAAGGGATTTGGGCGTTGAGCCCCATAATTGCTTGAGACCAAACTTCTTGAGAGAAGGGGCAGTCTATGAATAAGTGTTCGATCGTTTCTAGAACCTTGTAGTAGAGAGGGCATCTGTGGGGTCCAATGATTCCTCTTTTCTCTAAATTATCTCCAGTGAGGGTCCTTTTATGTATGAGAATCTAGCATAAGAAGTTGATTTTTGGCAGTCCAAATGGGTCCCAAACATGTTGCCAAAGTTTTGTAGTGTGGATTTGATAATGTTGTTCTTGTAGAGATACAAACCCCAGCCTTGCTGAGTAAGCTCCTGTCTTCCCCCATTCCCACTTTTCCTCTGACTGGAGATGCATAGGCGCCAAACCATTGAGTTTAGCAAGTAATTGATGGAGTTGAGGGAGCATCTAGTCAGGGGGACGTTGGAGGGCCCAATTACTCCAGTTTCCTACTGTATCCCAAGTGAAAATGTCAGCAATATTATGGATACCTTTTTGAATGATCCAGTTGCATGGGTCTGTAATTTCTAGTGCAATATTTAGGGGTTGGAGGCCCATGATCTTATGAAGAGTCTAATTCTTTTCTCGTTTCTTGGTATTCTGTAGAGTTGTTCTTTGAAAAACTTCCAGCCTTCGCTTCATAACTTCAACAACATGGTTCCTTTCTGGGAGGCTCCTTCTTCCATATTCCTTATTGAGAGTCTATGCAGATATTTTTTAATTAGAACTTGACTAAGAAGATTTTCCAGAGGATCTTGCCTCCCATTGCCAAATTGGCCAACCCAGGGTCTCTTACCTGTAGTCCACCTTCAGATATTTGCCTTTTCACTATGTCCCAGTTTATTATATGAAATTTGTGGTTCCCCTTTCCTCCTTGCCATAGAAAGTTTCGAATCAGCTTTGCTAGCTGTTCGGTGGTCATTTTTGGAGCTAAAAGGAATGTGGCCTGATATATAGGAAGGGATGAGAGAAATGACTTGACCAGAGTGAGCTTCCTTGCTGTGGTGAGCCACTATCCGCCCGAAGAAGTCATTTTATCCTTAATTTTGCCGATAATTTCCATCCAATGAGGGGCCTTGCTGGTACCCAAGGTTAAAGGTAGGCCAAGGTACTTGAATTTTTCCCAGGAGACATAGCTGGTGAAGCCCAATGCTTGGGAAATCCTAAGTATAGTTTGCTGATCTACCGCCTAACCGTACACTACACTTTTCCTCTTGTTGACCATTGCTTTGGAGACTCTAAAGAAGCTTTGGATTACTCCGTTTGAAGGCTCTTGCTATTTTAATGGAGGCTCCCCCCATAAGGATGGAGTCATTGACAGCCAAAACGTGAGTTTCGCAACTGGTGAGCACCCCTGCTTCACAGGCTTTGCCTCCCATTCTCACCACAACAGATGAAACTGACATCGTAGCAGAAATAGGTTAAATGTAGAAATCCCCTCCACACCAGTTTCCTCAAAGGAATTTTTTCTTTCTACTGCTACTTCCATGTCAATCCAGCTACAATTTATAACATTGGATCTGTTTTCTGCCTGCCCTTCAAAAAGAACGTCACTTTACCAGAAAGCACAATATCTTGGGCCTCCGGACTTGAATTGAATAGTTGACTACCTACCCTTCAGTAAGAAAGCCACTTTATCAAAAAGCATAATATCTTGGGCCTACAAACTTGAATTTAAAATTTGACCTACCAATGGCAATGTTGAACGGTACGATGATGACATAGACTGCTCTTAGTGCAAAGCTAGGCACTCTATTGGAGTTTGCCAAGCTAAAATCTATTCAAGATACCATCATATAAAGCGCAATGGCAAGGGGAAGGGGAAGATTCTTTTCTGAAAGGCCAAAAGAACCCAATCCACCACAATAGTGACCAAACATATCAGCAAGACACCACTCCATTCAAGATTTCACTAGCTTATCATTGCAGAAATTCTCTTTTCCCCTGAAACTACAAAACTAAATGATTTTCCACAGATTTTTCTAGCAAAGAACGCCCACCCCAAAGGAATCAGAGCAAATATTTCCAAGTACTCTGTGAGGTTGCCATCAAAGCCTTGCACAAAAGGGAAATCTAGTCATAGGTTATTCTTAAATTCAGAGCAAATCTGCAAAGTAAAAATGCTTTGATACTACTACAAATATGATGTTTCTAAGTGGGCCTAAGCCAATAGGCCAGTGGAGATGAGTGGATTCTCATAAAACCACTTCAAGTTTTCTCCTATTGAGATTAATAAGTTGGAAAAAAAATAGGGGATATAATAGGTAATTTCATTAACATCATATATTTTACCTCATTAACTATATACATATAGAAGCAAAGTCAACGTTGAGACCATCTCATTGCCATTTCAAGTATATAATTGGTGAAACAACTCAACGTAAATAGACTTGGGATAATCTCATTAGATTTGGTGGAACATGGGCCCGCGCATAAAGGCATAGATCAAGAATAGTAACAGATTATGATTTATCTATCCTTTTATAAAAAAATTTAAAATTTTAGCATATAAAGATTTAATATTTTATTTTTAGTCAAATCTATACATATATATTGTGTTATGAAACCAGCTCAAGAAAAGATATGAAAGATAGATCAACGCCTTATAATTCAGCCTCTTCGAGGGGGCAACCTCCTTTACATTACATAAATGAACAATTCTTGGATGATACAAATGAAAAGACCTCCTTTCTATATATAGGAGTCTAAGGGGTCATAACATAATGAGAGCCGACATAACAATAATAATGTAAGGGCACAATAATAACAATAGTGGGCTTCTATGGGGCACAATAGTAACAATATGGGAACTACATGGGTACATCAATATAATAAGTGGGTTGTACTAATAACAATAAGGGGTTACACTAGTAGTATAGGGGCCTAACATGCCCCTCTCCTTCAAAAAGCATTGTCCTCAACGCTTGAGTAGTTCTTGATGCTTCTGTATAAAATTCTTGTCCTCCCATGTGGAATCTTCAGCGGGATTCTTCCACTTGATGAGATACCCTGAAATTGATCGATTTTGTAGCTGTCGGGTTCTTGTTTTTGTGACTGCTCCAGGTCCCAATATGATTTTTCCTTCCTCTTCAACTTCTGGCAATATTGTTTGAATTGGGATCTTTTGCGACTTTTGAATAAGTGGCCATACTTCTTCGTCCTTCTTCCATTCATCCCTTGCTTCGTTTATCCAATCTGGTTGGATAATAGAAATAGCACAAAACAATGCTTCCACATCGTCATCCTTGAAGAGTCTTCCCATTCGGTAAGGTCGCCATTTTTTAAGTGCATGTAGTATTACCAACATTTCCTTCTCATAAATAGCTTGCTTGAGATGTAGTAGTAAAAATACCCAATCACCTACGTCAAAACATTCTTCACTACGATGTTGATCTACTTATTGTTTCGTTTGATTTTGCACCGAAGTGGCGTTATCCTTTAAAAGTTGGAGAACTTGTTGTTGATGCTCGATGTGATCTTTCACTGCTTGAACCTTTTTCTTCTTGATATGTCCTTCTATCTTTAGAGTTTGAGGCGTGGTAATTTCTTCCAATCCTTTACAAGATATGGTCGGATTCATTTCTTGACGCTCGATGTGATCTTTCACTTCTTGAACATTTTTCTTCTTGATATGTCCTTCTATATTGATAGTTTGAGGAGTGGTAATTCCGTCCAGTGAATTACAAGATATGGTTGGATTCATTTCTTCTTTCTTGATATGATCTTTCACTTCTTGCACATTTTTCTTCTTGATATGTCCTTCTATCTTGAGAATTTGAGGAGTGGTCACTCTGGCCAATAGTTTACAAGATATGTTCTGATTCATTTCTTCTTTCTCTATGGTCAGGTCCTGGCATATATCCTCTTCTTTTGATGTTTCTTGATCCTTTTCTTCCTCCTCTTCATACTCTATGTAAAATAATTTCTTCTCAGCACACTTATGACCTTTAGTGCATTTGCTATCACAATTGTAACAAAGCCCTTTTTCTCTTTTTTCTTCCAATTGTTGTGGTGTAACCCTTGTAGGTTGTGGAAGGCTAGGAGAAACAACACATCCATATTTATAGTTGTGAGGGGTAGACTTCCTTGTTTCCATAATTTTACTTTCAAATATGTCACAAAGCCTTTATACTCTTTCCAATTGTTGTGGTGTTGCTCTAAAGAAGGTATTGCTCTTTGTATCCTCATAATGTGCTATCATTTCCTCCGTGAGAATTGACCACGTAACAAGTTGTTTACGAGAACAAAACCCTTTATACCATAAAAATTGATCTGGTTCTAAATAAGAAGATGAAATATATACCTTTTGTAACAGTGGTACACCATGTAGATCAAAATATTGCTCCATCTGAAATATCCAATTTACCATATCCTTGCCATCAAACTTCCTCATCTTGCTTTTTCTTGATTTTAGGACCTCAATCTTGAAACGACTATAACTCTGTACTTTTGGATATTTAAATTCTAAAATTGCTACCTGTAGTATCCCTCTATGTCCTCTTTCCAATGCCACTAGTCTGATCCAAATTGGATTCTCCAAGAGAGAGTTATACACAATCTCCCAAGATGACCTGATTATATACCTTTCCAGAAGAGCGAACTTGTATGAAGTGCCACGTGTAAATTTTTTGACCTTTGGATCTGAAACATGCACACAAGAAACTACATTTCGTTCTCTTTTTGTACCTTCTTACGAAATTTCAATCCGATCCTCAGAGAGAAAGTTATGACGATTTTCCCCAGGTCACTTGTTTTGAATGTAATTCAGGAGTCTGCAAAAAGACCAAATTCCTCAGATCATATCTCTGAAAATGTCACGCGAAAAGATCTGAAATTTGGACCCAAGGTTCAGCGCGATTTCTTCTCAAATGGGTTTTTTTTGTTACTTCCGAAATGTCACAAAAAAAAATTATAGCGAAAATTCCATGATGACCGGTTTGGAGCAGCGAAACCCTAGAATCCAAAGCTCTAATACCAAATGTTATGAAACCAGCTCAAGAAAAGATAGGAAAGATAGATCAACGCCTTAGAATTCAGCCTCTTCGAGGGGGAAACCTCCTTTACATTACATAAATGAACAATTCTTGGATGATACAAATGAAAAGACCTCCTTTCTATATATAGGAGTCTAAGGGCTCATAACATAATGAGAGCCGACATAACAATAATAATGTAAGGGCACAATAATAACAATAGTGGGCTTCTATGGGGCACAATAGTAACAATATGGGCACTACATGGGTACATCAATATAATAAGTGGGTTGTACTAATAACAATAAGGGGTTACACTAGTAGTATAGGGGCCTAACATATTGAAAGTGTAGAAATATGGCATCCATTAACTACTAATTGTTTACCTTATATTATATATTAAAATATATATTAGAATATAATTGTAGTTCTTTAATTGAAACTATAAAATTATGGGCTAAGCTACTATGTATCACAAAACTAAGGGGTAAGGTTTTCTAGTGTTGGTCATTCTTGAATCCCCATATAGTAGAGCTTCTACCCCCTTGCTAACACCACAAACATGGGGGGTTTTTTCCCTTGTGAATGTTACACTTGATGTAATGTACAATGCATGGAGATATCTTTGCAAAGATTATAACATATACGCAATGTTCTCCTACTTGATGTTTTCTTTGCACACACCAGATACAAGAATACATGATCAACAATTCATGACAATAATTCTATTTTTTTCTGATGGGGTCTTCACTCAATGAACCTCTAGCATATCATGTGCATTTGTGGCATACTAAAAAAATACCCTTAATTTCACTACATATTGGAAAATATCTCTAAAAATCACATTATTTAACCCGCTACTAATACAAACCCAGTACATCTTCTCAATATGATCAACAGGCTTCTAAGTAAGTGGTGCCCCACAGACAGTAAGGCACCGACTTTGGTGAGGCGGAACTACTCACCTGACATAAGGAAGGTGAGGAGATCATTGAAAGAAAGGTTCTGTGGGGGGGTGAACTACTTGATTTCTTTGGCTGCTAAGAGTATAAAGTCATTTGTATTTGACTTGAACCCATCCTAAAATACTTACTTTCACTACATATTGTAGGTAGCCACTTTCTCATTAACATTTTTGATGCCCCTTTATATTTTTTCATTAACTTTGAGCTCCATTTTTTATACCTGCCAATAGAAAAACCATTTACTCCCTCTTATTTGCTCAATATATGATTTCATTTTTTCCTCAATATATATCCCCCCATATTAATACACATGGTGTGACATTGTTCCCCTACTGAAGCCCCCACATTTTTTCTCTACACCAAGTGAACTTATCAATACTGACATATTTTGTTAATGAATTTCCAACATTATTTACAATATCCGTCTTCACCAATAGATCCTTCTTTTCTTCAATCATATCTCTCACAAATTCATATTGGACATAAATATGCTTTATCTTAGAATTATATGATATGTTGTTCATTAGAAATATTGCACTTTGATTGTCATGATTTTTCTTATCTCACTATACCAACCCACTATCTGAATGCAATCATTGAAACCATACTTCCTCCTTGCTTAGATGAGTGGTTTCCACATATACAACTTATGTAGTTGAGAGTGCCACTACATATTGTCACTTTCTCATCCAACTCATTGATCTTCCAAGTAAGTTAAACAGACACCCACTTTTAGATCTTCTACGATCTAGATCTCAACCCTAATCTACATCAGTAGAGCCATGTATGTCCAAAACTCTATCCAATGCTAGTCTTCTTTGGTAGCACAATCCGTAAGTAATATTTTCATGCGAATACCAAAAATCCCTAATACAATTTTCTAGTGCTCCTTCCTTGGAATTGGCATATACCTATTCAATCTTGCCACTGCATGTGTAATCTGTACTCTATCCCAAACCATTGCATAAATCAAACTTGCAACCACACCAGCATAGGGAACATGGGACATGTCCTATATTCATCTTCCTATGTCTTGGGACATTGTTATATATATGACTTTACACCTACAAGAATAGGCACATTTATTGATTTACATTCCTTCATATTAAACTTTTGCAAAATTGTCTCAACATATTTTTTCTGAATTAAATATAGTTTCTTGTTTTCCTAATCTCTTTGAATTTCCATGCCCAAATCGAAATTTATAAAACCAATATCATTAATGTAAAATTTAAAGGACAATTGGATTTTCACTTCCTGGATGATTTCCCTACCATTCCAATCCACAACATATCATCCACATACAACAACAATTAAACAACATGGTCTCGAACTAATTTGAAATACACATAGTGATTTGATCTCCTCCTTGTGAATCCATGTCCCAATATACAAGTATCAAAAATTTTATACCACATACTTAATGATTGGTTTAACCCATAAAGGGACATTTTTCATATTACATACTAGATATTTATTTCCTTTAGTAGTAAAATCTTCTGACCACTTCATGCATATTTCTTATTCTAGATCGTCAGGTATGAATATTGTATTCACATCCACATGTTTCACCTCAAAATAAAAAGTAGTAGAAACAAATAAAAGAAATATAATGTAATTCAACTTGGCAAGAGGAGAAAAAAATTATCACTAAATTTGATTCCCTTTATCTATGAATAATATTTTGCTACTAATCGAGCCTTGCATTTCTCCACTCTTCATTCCATGTTCAACTCCTTTTTAAATATTCAATTGTTTCCATTGGGATTTCTTCCAATCGAAAACTATAGTAGATCTCGAGCCTCATTCTTTTTCAAGGATTCAATTTCTCCAAGAATGATCCTTTTCTATTGTTTTCCATACTCAAAATATAATACTTCCCTAATTTCTCTAGGATCATCACTACTAATAAACAATGCAAAAGTTAAATGGAAATCAAGTGTAGTATACCTTTTTGGATTCTTTCATTCCTAAGACAATCTCCTCAATACCAAAGAATGTGGATTTTCTTCTTTCGATTCTTGTTCTTCTATAGAGTTTGGTTCATCATCTTGCAATTCAAGTTCTATATTGTTTGTTTCCTTTTCCTTTTGTAGGACTTCCACTTCGAAGACATCTTTGATTTTTATGAATACCACATCTCTACAATATACAACCTTATTGGATTTAATATTCCAAATCTCATAAGCTTTCATACCATATTTATATTTAATAAAGATACACTTTTAAGATTTCTTATCCAACTTACTGCTATTCTCCTTTAGAATGCATACATAAACATCACAACATAATACTGTAAGAAATTTAAGAGAGGGTTTCTTACCAGTCCATACCTCATGTGGAGTCTTGTCATCCAACATTGACAAGGGTGATCTATTTACCATGTAAGGTTTAATATCCATTGTCTCTACCTAAAATATTTGTCATAACCTATCACCACCTACAATGCTCCTTACTTTCTCCATCAACATCCTATTCATCATTGCTAACTCCATTTTTCAAAGCCGCGCTTGGAATAGTATTCTTCCTTTATATATTGCATTTCTAACATAATTATTTGAAATAATTACTAAAAAAGTATCCACCATTATCTGTCCTCAACATGTTTATTTTCTTTTCTTTTTTATTTTCCATAAGAGCCTTAAACTCATTGAATTTTTCAAAGACTTCATATTTTTTCCTGGGGAAATAAATCTATGTATTCCTAGAGAAGTCATCTATAAATGAGACATAATACATAGATTTATCTAGTGTTGTGACCAACATAGGTCCAAACACATCATTGTGCACTAAATCTTAGAACCAGACGAGAATCTTACCCATTTTTATTTTGCATATAAACAAAGTTCATAGAAATCAAACTATGAAGAGCAATTAGACATAATTTATACCATACTAAATTACTATGTAGTGGTCAATAGTCTTTCTCTTCGAGATGTCCTAGGCTTTGATTCCACAACATAGTGTTTTCTTGAGAGGTTGGAGTTATTCCTTCCTTTTCTCCACTGTTAGGAACAATATAGCAATGCCACCCATCACTAGCAATGCTTCCCAAAATCTTATATAGATTTCCAATCATAAATCTCTGTAACACTACTTTTTCTCCTTGAACCATCTTGTAGCCATCATTTTCAAACATTATTGTACACCGACATCACCATCTTCCTTAAAGAAATCAGATTTGTAGCAAATTTTGGGATGTGCAAGACAATAGGGCATTTTCTAATCCTTCCACCCATGAAATTGAAATTAAAATTTCCTCATCTTATTATTTTATATTTTATGTTATCTCTTAAGAAAATGTCACCACTAGCATATATTTCATACTCTTCCTTTTAGCTTTCAGTTCTTGATGTTCTCCATAAAATTTGTTGTACATTCTCATGGTTCTATACCTGTCCAGTTCCATTACTCGAAGCTATCCCTTGAGGGAATGAAAATCATCTTTCAAATCATTAGTCATCCTACAAACTTCTCTCAATGTTGTGGATCTCCCTTCAAGCAATTAAGCCTTTAAGAAGGACCTGCCTTGATACCAATTGTTGGAAATACTGAGAGGGGGGTTAGTCAATATTTATCTCTTTTTAATTAATTGGTTAATTCAAATTAATCAAAGAATTTAAATCATAAACAAAAACATCAATCATCATCATAAGTACACAAAAGATTGGCTTAATAAAAGCTCAGTTATGTATGATGTACAAACACCAATTTACCAGAGAATTCTTGAATGAAGTACAAGACTACCATGGGCTTTTTATAAATATATGGAAGGAATAAAATACTCCTTAAAGGTTAGGCCCCTATACTAGGAATAATGGCCTAGTTACAATGTGTTAAACTCAAGTCACTCCCACTATTAATTTTGTTGCTCTATTGCTACAACCACTGATTTTTTTGTCGTTTCTTCTGCTATCTACTACTTCATTAAAAAATTTATTGTTGCACCAATTCCACCTCAAATACTGCAACAAATCTAATTCTGTCACCACTATAATATTTGCTCCAACATGCTAATGTCAACAACACTATCACCATTCGTCACTCCTCTTGCTGTTATGATTGATAGGACTACTGGAAATACAACCAAGTTATGTAGATTGTGGTCATGTCATATCATTGTTACTATCAAGGTCAAGGTCACTGCTCCATGCAAGGTTTATATATTTTCTAAAGGCTATTTTTCCATAGAATATTTTCGAAACCCTACTGTCATTCTCATCACTTTATTAATACTACAAATAATATTAATGATTCCCAACACCAAATCTCTTATAGCTACATGATGAGTCCTGTTGCGAAAGACTATACAATGATCCAAGAGTGATATAGAACCTATGAACCTCAAGAGAAAGACTGCAACAAATATGACTTCTTAAACTCTAGTTGTTGCAAGTGAAGTTCCTCTACTGTAACATAGCTCTCTGTTGGATCTCTGTACTGCAATCATTGTCATCATTCCTTGCTTAAATCGCATTTGGTTATAGTAGATTACACTGTCATAGGTCAAATCATTTACTCCATGGTTATGGAATCAGAGGGGATGATATCAAGCGTTGCAACAATATATATCATTAATTCATGTTAGGAAGACCTTGTTGTAATTATACAGACTTCCTCATAATGCCACTGGGGCTATAATTCTCCAGACTTCCTTGACAAACAATACTCCTACAGGAGCTAAGATAATAAATTTATAGGATTAATGTAATTCAAAACTTCATGACCCAAAAAATGAGACACTCCTTTCTTACTAAAATATGTAACCCAAATATCATGTTGCCACTTCAAGGCTTCAAGAATGACTCAGTATTTTTAGGTTTTGCATGCCTTAGAGATATCATGGTATCCATAGGAATAGCTATAGTAACTGTTCATTATTTAATCTCACCAAGATCAATCAAAACTTCAAGATCCAGAAAATGAGACACTCCTTACCCAAATATGTAACCCAAATATCATGTTGCCACTTCAAGGCTTAAATAATGAATCACTATTTTTAGGTTTTGCATGTCATAGAGATATTTGTGTTGTCCATAGGAATATTTTTAGTAAGTGTTCATTATTTGATCTCAGTAAGATCAGTGAAAAGGGATCTTTAGCATAGATCTCAAAGCAGGGTCAAGCTATTTACAAAAGTCTATGGTCTTGTAGGTGGAAGTTTCCTTGTGTTCAAGGCTTGATTTGTTGCATATTGAAGGTTTGAATATAACATAAATTTTCTCCTTTTTCTTCCACAAGGTGACTAATATTGAGGGTTAAAAGTAGTAAGGTTACATGCATCATTGTGGTTTCAAAATTACATGATCATACACCATTTTCATTATTGTGGATTAAACATATTTTCTTATGGTTATGGATTCTTCAAAATTATAGAAACACAATTCTCAGTGAATTTGGATGCTACATCATAAAATTATATATCAATCAAACAAGGGGTATATCCTCAAGCTAGAGAATTTGTCACAAGTGTCAAGCTTAATTTCCAATTCTTTACAGACCCTGAAACGAGTGTAGATATAGCTTCCAAGGTTTTTTGCTTCATAGATCCAAGTTGGCTCATGTTTTCAACCCTCATCGAAGGGACTCAAACCCTAGTCATCTCACTATTTTTACTCTAATTCTGACTCCAAATTTGATCTCTTTTCTCACATTTTACCACAGAACTGTAGGGTGCGAGAAAATAAAATGTGAGTATGTTATAGTAGTATTAGAGATACAAGGTTTGAGCCACTCATAAATGTGAGCTACAAAGATCACAATTGAGTCTCAGAAAATTCGGGTCTTAAAGAGCTTTGATGCCCAACAAAAAACCCTTTAAGAAATAAAAGCCTGAGAATCTTAAGCCAAGGAATTTTCTTTATGTAGAATATATGCTAGAACTTCAGAACTTCTCCAACATCCACCTGCAAAACAAATAATCCTAGCAAAACCCTAGTGGAAGTAAAGTAAATCATAGCCCCAAAATAAAATTCTCAAACTACTTGTAATCGCATTTTCAAACTTTCACAAACAACGAAACCCATTTCTAATATGAACAACAAAAACCCTCATTTCAAAATGACTACACAGAATTTGATTGGCTGTAAATATTTTCTTTGGAGCGTCCTGGACCATCCCCAACATTTGCTTCTCATAAATAGCTTTGTGTAAATACTTTCCTTTTATTGGATGACATTATAAAGTAATGGGTCTTTCTTCTTGCATTAAAACAACACCAATTCCATTTCCTAAGGAATCACATTCCACAATAAAGGTTTTTGTGAAGTCTGGCTTAGCTAAGACCAGTGCTTGGGACATTGCCTTTTTAAGACGTTCAAAGGCTTTTTTTGCTTCTGGTGTCCAAGAAAATGCATCTTTCTTCAGTAATGTTGTTAGAGGTGCTGTTATTCTCCCATAATTCTTAACAAACTTGCAATAATACCCTGTCAACCCAAGAAATCCTTGCACATGCTTTATGGATGTCAGGATTTTCCATTCCTAGGGTCTACCTTAACACCTTCATGAGATACAATATGACCCAAATATTCCACCTCTTCTACTCCAAAGAAACATTTGGAGGCTTTTTCATATAATTATTTCTCCTCCAATAGTTTGAACACTCTATCAACGTGTTGAACATGATCCTTCCAAGACTTGTTGCATATTAGTATATCATCAAAAAATACTAACACAAATTTTCTAAGGAAGGGTTTGAAAATTGAATTCATCAAACCTTGAAATGTAGAAGGTGCATTGGTAAGGCCAAAAGGTATGACCAAAAATTCATAATGACCCTCATGAGTTCTATATGATGTTTTCAGAATGTCTTCAATCTTCATTCTGATTTCATGATATCCTAAACGAAGGTCCAACTTGGTGAAGTAAATTGCTCCATGCAATTCATCCAATAATTCATCAATGACAGGAATGGGAAATTTATCTTTAATAGTGATCTTTTTGAGCTCCCTATAATCCGAACACATGTGTCATGACCATCCTTCTTGTGAACCAATACTACTGGAGCAGAGAAAGAACTTTGACTAGGTTGAATTATAACAGCCTCTAGCATTTCTGCAACCATACATTCAATTTCACTCTTTTGGGCATAGGGATATCTGTAAGGCCTCATGTTTGGAGGAACACTTCCTAGAATCAAATGAATAGCATGATCATGTGCACGAATAGGTGGGAGGCCTTTGGGAGTCTCAAATACCTTGGAACGATTGTCCAAGACTTTTTGGAGATCTGGACAAATAGATGATTTGGATGTCGGAACCTCTAACGAACATAATTGTGAAATTACGCCACGTTTTTCTTTCTTCAAAAGCTTTGTCATGTTGTTAGAGCTGATTATCTTTCCTTGTTTCCTTGCGAAACCCTTTAATTCAACTTCCTTTCCTTCTGAAAAAAAAAATCAAGAAAAGTTCTTTAAAATTAAAAGCTATTGTACCCAAAGATTGTAGCCATTGGACTCCTTGTACAACATCAGCACCACCCATTGGATAGCTTAATATTATGGCACTTTTTAAAGAAATTTATGGTTCTTCTATTTGCAACCATCTCTTGACACTCTGGTGCTAGATATAGGAAGCAATTCAATTCCTTCGCTATCTTATAATGAACAAACTTATGGGTATTTCCTGAGTCAATCAACACTATTACCATTTTCTTCTTGATATGTCTTTTTATCTTGATAGTTTGAGGAGTAGTTATTCTAGCCAATGCATTACTGGATATGGTCAGATTCATTTCTTCTTTCTCTAGGATTTGTTCCTGGTGTGTATCCTCTTCTTTTGATGTTTCTTATTCCTTTTCTTCTTCCTCCTCAAAATCTATGTGAAATAATTTCTTCTCAGCACACATATGACCTTTAGTGTATTTGCTATCGCAACTGTAACAAAGCCCTTTTGCTATTTTTTATTCCAATTGTTTTGGTGTCAACTTTGTAGGTTGTGGAAGGCTAGAGGAAACAACACTTCCATTTTCATAGTTGTGGTTGGTAGGATTCCTTGTTGCCATAATTTTTCTTTGATTTTTTCTTGCCAACCTCAATGCCTTCTCCAATGAATCAGGTTCCCAAAGGAAAACCTCATGTTGTATGTTTTCCTTTAATTTCCATATGAACACATCAATCCTATTCTCCTTTGGAATATCTTCTACCCTTATATTCTTGTTTTGGAAGTCTTAAATGTGCTCCACCATTGAACCTTTTTGTTTGAGATTTATCCATTGGCTAAAAAAAGGTGTTTATTTTTGTATCCTCATAATGTGCTATCATTTCTTCCCTAAAAATTGCCCAAGTGACAGTTTATTTATGAAAGAGAAGCCATCGATGTCATACAAACTAATTGGGTTCGAAATATAAAGTGGCAATGCGCAACTTTTGTGTGTTTTGCACATTATGGAGATCGAAATATTGCTCCATTTGTAGTATCCATGCTACAGGATCCTTCCCATCAAACTTCCTCATATCGATCTTTGGAACATGGTGGGTATTCAATCCAACGTTAGAGTCTAATAAATAATGACTAAAAATTCTTTTGTTCTCATCATGAGTTTCCTCTATTACCTTTCAGCCATTAGGAAGCATTTCTTGTAGCAAATTTGCCAAACCTCCTTTCAAACCTTCCATGTCTTTCTTCAAATATTCAATATGTACTTCTAAACCATCAATATTAGCTTCCACATCATCCATCCTAGCTTCCACGTCATTCATCTTAGCTTCCACATCATTAGTTAAAGCACGCCTTTCTTTAAACCATCTGTCTTAGCTTCTGTTACTTTTTGTGAGTGTTAGCCTCCTGCTGCAGCAGGTTAATCATCTTTCATGATCGACAGTTTTACATGCCAAATATGTCGTGCTATGCATGCTGCAATGCTCCATATTTGCTACAGATGGCCAGATAGTATCCATGAGAGCAGGCTGGTCTAAAGGGCCACTGCTGTGTTCCCATTTTTGATAAAGCAATCCATTTTTTGCTTTGAGGCAGTTTTTCAGTTGGAGGTACTCAGGCTGGAGTTCACTAACATCTCTCTTATTATATAGCTCCCTATTTGTTTTTCCCTTCCCCTATTAAAATCATGTATATAAATCCCCTATGTAAATAGCCCTCCTTGGCATTATAGCCATAATTCTACTAAGTCCGGGAAATCACAGTCCATCTGGGGCTGTCTTTAGCCCATCCGAGTCGTTAAGGAGCTAGTCTGACATCTGGTCAGCTAGTAACCTCTTCCCTAACCCTAAAACCCCCAAAAAAACCACACTCCGCCCCTAACCCAAAGTCCCTGTACATAAACAATAGCCCGTGCCTTTATTTTACCCCGTAAACCCATTTTTCTAAAGCTTATAACCCATCCGCCGCCCACATTAATTTCAGAATATTCCCGCGAATATTCCCGCCCGTTAACACCCTGTCCCGTCGCATTCGCCGCCAGCCGTTTGATCCACAGCCCCACAGATCTACGGCTGGCGGGTATCCTCTCCCCCGACGTGCCCGTCCGTTAACGTCCAGGAGATGGGCGGTATTACCGCCGTACTCCCACCACGTGTCAAGCGTTGGGCTGTGGCAGAGCCCCATCCCCCGAAACCACCATCCCTCATAAGCGGTGCGCCATAATACCACTTACTGCCCTCCCCATGTCACCACTTACATCACCCCCTTGCCCAGTCACATGTCGCGTCACCTGCCTGCGTGGCCTCCTGCCACATCACTGCCACGTGTCCCGCCACCGTACCTGCCACGTCATTGTCCGTACAAGATGATGTCATGCTGACGTCATCCCGCCACGTCGCCCTGCTAACGTCACTCACCGTACAATGCTGACGTCATGCTGACGTCATCAGCCCTTTTTGATGCAGAGGCGCGAAAATCGCACTTCGAAGCCCCGGAATCGAATTCTGAGGCAGTTTTTGATGAGCGATTTGCGCCTAATTTTTTGGGCCAGAATGGAGAATCTTCGAGGAATCTTTAAGGAATATTTGCCCCATGCAGCCCCAGGAAGCCCGAAAAGGCGCAGAAATGATCCGTTTTCTTCACAGAGCATACCAAAATGATCAGAAGACAATTCCAGATGATACGGAGGCCGAACAGCGGCCATTTACTGGTGATTAGACACGCAGCACAGCAGATCAGCAGCCCAGATTTGTCAGAGAGTATCAGTGGAAGAAAGGACGCCAAAAAGAATCAGTCATGATTTTGTAGGGGCTCGAGGCGCCTGAGTATTGATGTAGCCCCCAGAAAATCAAATCGATAAGCATCAGCCCATCCTTGCCTTCAAATCACCATCAAAACATTTAAAGCACCAGGACAGCAAGGAAGCAGAGACCCATACCCATTCATTGCTGAAAGCACTACAGTAAGCCACCGAGGATAGCACCATTCATACAGTTTTGACACATCGGCCCTGAGCACGGCCCGAGACATTCTTTGCATTTATTTTCAGATAGGATTAGGTCAAGTAGTCATTCTTATGACCTAATTAGGTCAAAATGTAATAAAGGAAACTCTGCAGAGAGTTTGCCCTATATATACCACACTCTGTATAGTTTTAAGTGTGGGTTAATTGGTATTTTTCACGAGAGACTCGCTGTGTATACCTGAATCTTTCTGTAATCAAACATTGCTGAAAGCTTGGAGAAGGACTGTCTGTTGTTGATGAATGTGTTGAAAAGTTGGAGATGGAATTCCTGTGCTGCGGCTCGAAGCAATAAGTGCCTCTCATCTATGTTTATGTGTTTGCCATTATCTAAATAGTAGGAAAAAAGAATAGCCTAGAATTAGTTAACTATTCTCTATGCTCAATTCCTGCTATTTCTTGATGTTTTCTTCTGAATGAATTGGTTATGAACATTGAATTTCGTCTGGCTCATGTTTACCCCAGTTCGCCTGTGTTGGCCAATTATCTAGGAATTCTTAACTGCTCCTAGGTAGCGCCTTGTAACCCCCCTTTGCTAATCTGTTGGAGAGATTCTTAACTGCCTCTCTTTCTTTAGCATTCTTGCCATCCTTTAAATCTGAAAGTTGCTTCTGCCTCAGTCACCTTGCTCCATTTTCCCCTCTCTGTTATTAAGGAAAAACAACAGCAGTTCCTCTCCTTGACTCCATGCCCAATGGTTTGAATGTTCAGACTATACTTAGCCTCTTTACCTGAAAGTATCAGTTTTCTCGCCAAAACTCAATCGAACCCCTGCGCATCATATCTAGCCTAAAATCACCCCTTTCAACAAAGCTAAATCATAAAGAGAGAGCCCTCTCTGACTGCAGGCAAGCTAGGGCCTGCAGTCCAAAGTTGGTTTGTGGTTACCTCGGCCGTATCCCTTTGGGAGTCAAAAGGCACAACCTGAGTGATAACAGTGAGAATGAAATTTGTTGCACTTGGTCTCATAATTTTGATATATCATGTTGCATTTCTTCCTCTTCTTCATGAGTCATGCTAGAGCTTTTAGGTTGCTTTCTAGGTGTTTCCATTTTCTTTCTTTGGGGAATCAATTAATGATAATTATGCTTCATGTTTTCCTTTGAATTCCTTCAAACAAATTTTTCAAATCAAACTTATGCAAAATTTTAAAAAGACTACACATATTTTTTGGCTTTGTAGGAGCTTGACATTGAATCTCTTATATCTTTGTAATTTTGGATCTCCAAGATCTAAAATTTTGTCCTATGGTAGCCCTCTATGTCCTCGTTCCAACCCTGCGAGTATGGTCAAGATTGGATTCACCAAGAAAGATTTATTCCAAATCTCCCATGATGGCCTAATTATATACTAGTTCAGTAGAGTGAACTTGTACAAAGTTCCACTTGTCACTGTTTTGACCTTTAGACCTGAAATCGATACAAAAAAAACTACAGACTATCATCTTTCTATACCTATTCTACGAAATTTCAATCTGATGCTCAGAGAGAGAGTTATGACGATTTTCCCCAAGTCACTTGTTTGAGATATAATTCAAGAGCCTTCAAAAACCCTAACTTCCTTGGATCATATCTCTGAAAATATATTGACACAAGATTTGAAATTCATACCAAGGGGTCATCAAGATTTCAAAGCAAACAAATTTTATTTTTAGCTTTTGCATCATCATAGAAAACAAGTTACAGCGAAAATTCCATGATGACCTGTTTGAAGCATCGAAACCCTAGAATCCAAAGCTTTGATACCAATTGTTATGTAACTAGGTTACAAAATAGAAGAAAAGATAGAACAATGACAGCCTCTTCGAGAGGACAACCTCCTTTACATTACGCAAATGAACAATTCTTGGATGATACAATTGACAATACCTCCTTTCTATATATAGGACTATAAGGGGTCACAATATAGTCAAAGCTGACATAACAATAATAATGTAAGGGTACAAAAATAACAATAGTGGGATTCTATGGGGCACAATAATAACAATATGGGGACAAAATTGGAATAACAATAACAATAAGGGGCTATAATGAAAATAATAATAAGGGAATACACTAGTATTATAGGGACCTAACAGACAATAATATTAAACCCTAGGAATATGAACCCTTAGATTAATAAACACAAGGGATTGATATTATAAACTCAAGGGAATAATAAACCCAAGTGATAAAAATTATAAACCCGAGGTATATAAACCCTAAGGTAAATATTATAAAACCTAAAATGAACATGGTTTACCATGATTGATTTCCATATTGGGACAATATTTGTCACAATGCGACATTGGACCAATGTGGAAGAAGGGCAAGTTGTCTCGAGCACCTGAATGTAGATTGTAGAGGATTGGAATGGACGTAGTCTCTATACAATATAGAAGGGTGCTATTACACTTGGCGAAGTACGCACGGCTTCCCAAGAATGCAACGTCATCTCCCACTGCATATTCACCGAGCCGATGCGACACCACCATATGCACTATTGTATTAATCCAAGTGTTATAATTCGAAATCCATGGTGTCATTGACTCTTGAACGTAAATAAGTCATTGGTCAACTACTATAATATTTGGGCCAAACACTTGATATAAATTATAGCTGGTGGATTCCATACAGGTTTGTTTGATATTAATACTAGCATTTAATTATTTGCAATGGATTTGAGGGATATGTCATATGCGAATATTATGCTAGGAGGATTTTAATATTAAGGTTGTTATAGTGGTATCACTATTTATTATTAAGCATATTACAATAGTGGTATTGTTTATTTATTAAGCCTATTACAATCGTTGACCATGCTTGATCATGGTAGAACATGGCTTGTTTTCATATCGAGGCAAGCTTTGTCACAATGCAGCGTTCGATCATGGTGGACCATGTTTGATTTTATAAAACATGGTTGACCATGTTTGACCATGATTGACCATTATTGTCCATGGTTCACCATCAGAACTCCATGGTTGACCATCATAGTTGATCATGATGAGAGAGATTTTAATCAAGGTTGATTATGTTTCATGATATTCAACCATGGTAAATCATGGTTGACCATGGTAGACTTTGGTTGACCAAAACAACATTGACCATGGTTAACCATAATCAAGTATGATTAACCATCGTTGATCATGGTTCATCATAGAGACATTGATTAACCATTATGACCATGGTTGATGATGGTGGAGCATGCTTGACCATGGAAAATCATCATTGAACATGGTTGATCATGGTAAATGATGGTTGACATTAGATAAAATGAAGATGTTTAGGATTATTTTAATTGATTTTTTGTCTTATGATGAAATTAATGTATTTATATTATTTAAATTTTTTAAAATTAAAATATTAATAATTTTATATAAAATATAAATATATATATTTATTAAAAGTCAACCATGGTTGATCTTGGTCAAACATGGCTGAATGTCGCATATTGACAAAGATTGTCTTGATATGAAAATCGATCATGGTCAACCATGGTCCAATGTCGCATTGTGACAAATATTGTCTCGATATGTAAATTTACCATTGTCTCGAATGTCCCATTGTGGCAAAAATTGTCTTCATATGAAAATCATGGACAATCATGGTTAACCATGGTGAGCCAAGGTTGATTATGGTCAACCACGTTTTATAGAATGAAACGTGGTCAACCATGTTTATTTTAGCGTTTACAATATCGGTCCCTTGGGTTTATAATATCAATCATTACTAATCGTGGTCAATCATAGCCAGCTATAGTCAACCATGGTTGACTGTTGCATTGTGACAAAAATTGTCTCCATATGAAAATCATGGACAATCATGGACAACCATGGTTAATCATGGTTGAACGTCACATTATGAAAAATATTCTCTCGATTTGAAAATGAACAATGGTCAACCATGGTCCAAGGTTGCATTGTGACAAAGATTGTCTCGATCTGAAAATCAACCATGGTAAACCATGGTCTAACATTGCATTGTGACAAATATTATATCGATATGAAAAAAAACCATGGTCTAATGTTGTATTGTGGAAAATATTCTCTTGATATGTAAATCATCGATGGTGAACCATGGTCTAATGCCGCACTATGATAAGAATTGTCTCAATATAAAAATCAACCATGGTCAACCATGTGTTTATAATATTTATCTTAGGGTTTATATACCTTGGGTTTATAATATTTGTCCCTTGGGTTAAATATTATCCCCTTGGGTCCATAATCCGTTAGGATTCTAGTATTAATCCCTTGGGTTTATAATATTAATTCCTTGGGTTTATTATTCCTTTAGGTTTATAATATAAAGCATGGTCAAGCAAGGTCAATCACAGCCAGTCATGGTCAACCATGGTCCAAGGTATCATTTGTGACAAATATTGTCTCGACATGTAAATCAACCATGGTATCGAATGGCGCACTGTGAAAAAAACGTCTCCATATGAAGATCTAACAAGGTTTCCATCATCGAATGTCGCATTCTAATAAAGATTGTCTCGATATGAAAATCAACCATGCTCAACCATGGTCTAATGTTGCATTGTGACAAAGATTTTCTCGATATGTAAATCAACCATGGCCAACTATGGTCTAATGTCACATTATGATAAGAATTATCTCAATCTGAAAATCAACCATGCTGAACCATGTGATTATAATATTTCTCTTAGGGTTTATATGCCTTGGGTTTTTAATATTTGTCCCTTGGGTTTCATATTATTCCCTTTGATTCATAATCCCTTTGGGTTTTAGTATTAGGCTCTTGGGTTTATAATATCAATCCCTTGGGTTTATAATAACAATCATGGTTAATCTTGGTCAATCATAGCTAACCATGATCAGCCATAGTCAACGATGGATGAATGTAACATTGTGACATAAATTATCTCCATATGAAAATCATGGATAATCATAGTCAACGATGCTCGAATTCCGCATTGTGACAAATATTGTCTCGATATTAAAATCAACCATGGTCAACCATGGTCCAACATTGCATTGTGACAAAGGTTATCTCGATATGTAAATCAACCATGGTGAATCATGGTCGAATGTTGCATTCTCATAAGTTTTATCTCAATATGAAAATCAACCATATTCAAGCATGCTCGTTTTAGTGTTTATAATATTTATGTTAGGATTTATATACCTTGGGTTTATAATATTTATCCCTTGGGTTTAATATTATTCCCTTGGGTTCATAATCCCTTGTGGTTTTATTATTAATCTCTTCGGTTTATAATATCAATCCCTTTGCTTTATAATATTAATCATGGTCAACCATGGTCGAATACCCCATTATGACAAAGATTGTCTCGATATGAAAATAAATCATGGTCAACCATGGTCGACCATGGTCAAATGTCACATTGTGACAAATATTCTCTCAATATGGAAATCAACCATAGTTAACCATGGTCCAACTTCGTGTTGTGACAAAGATTATCTCGATATGAAAATCAGTCATGGTCAATATGGAAATTAACCATGCTCAACCATGTTTACTTTAGTGTTTATAATATTTATCTTATCGTTTATATACCTTGGGTCTATAATTTTTATCCCTTCGGTTTATATTATCAATCCCTAGGGTTTAATTTTATTCGCTTATGTTATAGTCCTTTGGGTTTTTAGTATTGATCCTAGGGTTTATTATTCCCTTGGGTTTATAATATCAACCATGGTAAACTATGGCCAACCATGGTCAACCATGGTTTGCCATGTTTTGTAAATTTAATCATGGTCTACCATGGTCCAATGTCGCGTTGTGACAAATATTGTCTTAATATGAGAATCAACCATGGTCAACCATGGTCCTTTGTCGCATTATGAAAAATATTCTCTTGATTTGAAATCAATCATGGTCAACCATGGACCAAGGGTTTATAATATTTATATTATAATCCCAATGGATTGATATTATAAACTCAAGGGGTTAAAAATAAACATAAGGGGTTAATAACAAAACCCCAAGGGATTATAAACCCAAGGGAATAATATTAAGCCAAGTGATAATAAAGTCAATGCATTAATACCATTAACCCTAGGGTTTATATTCCTTGAGTTTTTAGTATTGATCACTTGGGTTTATAATATCAATCCCTTAGGTATATTAATCTAAGGGTTCATATTCCTAGGGTATAATACTATTAATAGGCTTATAATTTGAATCCCTCAATATAGATCATGGTTAGCCAAGGGTTTATGCCCATTGGATTTATAATATTAGCCACTTGGGTTTAATAATATTATTTCCTTTGGTTTATAATACCTTGTGTTTTTAGTATTAACCCATTGGGTTTATTATTCTCTTGGGTTTATAATATTAATTATATGTGTTTAATTTTATTCCTTTGGGTTTATAATCCCTCGGTTTAATACTAAAAACTCAAAGGTATAATATTATTTATAGGGTTTGTAATTAATATTAATTCCCAGGGTTTAATATTATTGTCTGTGGTTTATAATTTCTTCGATTTATAGTATTAGACCTAAGGGGTTATAAACCCAAAGGAATTAATATTATAAACCCAAGGTATATAAACCATAAGATAAATATTATAAACCCTATTATAAAGATGGTTGACCATGGTCGACGATAGTCCAACATGGCATTGTGATAAGGATTGTCTCAAAATGAAAATAAACCATTGTTAAACATGGTCAACGATATTTATTTTAGGGTTTATAATATTAATCCCTAGGGTTTAATAATATTCCATTGGGTTTTTAGTATTAATCCATTGGATTTATTATCCCTTGGGTTAATATTATTTCCTTTGGTTCATAAACCCTTGGGGTTTTAATATTAAACCCTAGAAATATGAACCCTTGCTCTAGTAAACCGAAGGGATTGATATCATAAACCTAATGGAATAATAAACCCAATGTTAATATTAAAACCCCAAGATATTATAAACCAAGGGCACTAATATTATTAAACCCAAGGGACTAATATTATAGATCCAAGGTGTATAAACCCTTGGTTGACCATGATTTATATTGAACCTAAGGATTAATATTATAAACCTATGAATAATATCACACCCTAGGAATATGAACACTTAGATTAGTATACCCAATGGATTGATATTATAAATCCAAGGGAATAAGAAACCTAAGGGATTAATACTATAAACCCTAGCGTTTTTAGTAATAATCCCTTGGGTTAATATTATTTGCTTGGATTTATAATCCCTTGGGGTTTTAGTATTAACCCCCTGGGTTTAGTATTCTCTTGGGTTTATAATATCAATCTCTCAAATTGATTAATCTAAGGGTTCATATACCTAGAGTTCATATTTATATTACATAATTTCAAATTAAATAATAACATTTAATTTTAAATAATAATGATTATAAATAATTAATAATTGAATAATAATAATAAATAATAAATTAAATAATAATTATAATATTTTTATTGCAATAGTGTTTTTTATAGATACAAATGGTATATTTATTAATGGTAGATATAAATGAAGCCTTTGGTTTATATCAACCACATTAATACTTTTAATATAATTATGCTAGTAACTATAATATAGATTCAGAAAAACTTGTGTAGAAATATATGTAATATAAAATAGAAAGTGAGCATAAACTCTCTAGGAGAGTGTTGGTAATAGGAATTGATAATGACATGAAAACAATTTGGGCATCAACTATGAAAAATCGGCCATCCAGCCATAGTGACCACATTTACTCAATAACACACAAGTTTCAATTAATAATGAGCTGTTGGAAAACACCTCTCTGGTCTATAACAATCCTTCCATAGTGATTAATCTCCCAAATCTCATTTTTGACAGTTCATCTAAAATTATTCTCCAAAAAGGCTTAAATTTTTCCATAACACGAAAGAGAATACCGGTTGAAGAAATAATAAGCAACGTTCAAGTAGTTATCAAAGACATCGACTCTTTCAAAACATAAGAAATAAGACAAGATGTAGCCAAAATTCTCAGGATCGCCAAACGTCCTGCAAGAAATATATCCAAGGAAGAAATAATTGCGCTAAAAAACCTGAAGTGTAACAAGGACATCGTGATTCTAAAAGCTGAAAAAGGAAATGCCACTATAATAATGAAAAAACATGATTATGATGAAAAGATGTATGATAATTTAAACTAAAGTGGATGCTACTGAATTATGGACAAAGACCCCAGCAAGAAATCCATACTAGAAGTCACCACCAAAATAAAAGAATCATCTTTGGGCGTTTCTATGAAAAGGAGAATCACACCATTCGGCTCAATTATACCTAGAATATGGAGCTTAGAAGATACATAAAATTGGTATTCCCTTAAGGTCCACCCTAAATACCATAGGGTCACCCACTTACTTTCTTTCATAATACCTTGCCAAGAAACTGCGCCAATTATTTGGAAACTCCTCCTGACTCTGCATCTTTTGTCAAATGGATAAAAAATTTAAAGGTAAATTATGGAATCTCTTTGTTAGTTTCGACATAGTATCACTCTACACAATGATCATAGTATCACTCTACACAATTATCCCCGTAGATGAAGTGATCCATGTTATGAGTACCATTATTGACAATGAAACTGTGGAATAATTAAAAAATTGTCTTAAATCATCATACTTCACTTTCAAAGGAAGAATCTATGAGCAAACACATGGTATACCCATGGGACATGGGATCACCATTATCTCCGATAGTAGCCAATATTTACATGGAACATTTTGAACAAAGAGCACTTATATCATTTCCTTACACCTCAGAAGAATGGAAAAGATTTGTAGATGACATATTTTCACAATGGAGCCATGGAAGAGAAAAACTTGATAGATCACATCAAATTCACTTTATAAATTGAAAAAATAACCACTTACCTTTTCTTACATCCTTCTCACCAAAAAAATGGTAAAATAGGGTAATAGGTAATGAAATAAATATATGCACGCTGCCTTTCATCACCATTTGAAGCAAAAAATTGATATCATCAAAACCGTAACTACGAGAGCATCTAGAATTTTTTAACCTTATCTTTTAAACCATGAACTTGACCACCTTTTAAACGTAATAGAAACAACATTAAAAAAGCTATCCATCAAGTCCTAAATAAAAAAGCATTCAAAAACTTCTTTAGATCTCCCTAGAATCCCCCTTCCCTTCATAAAATAATCTACAGATAAAATTGCGAAAATTTTAAAAAAGCATAAGATCATGACTAATTTTACCCCGTCAAACACCATCAGAAAATTAACTCACTCTGTCAAAGACTAGTTGTGCCCTAACCAACATTAAGGCTTATACACCATTTATTGTTCATGTGGAAAGGAATACATAGGAGAATACGAAGATTTGTTAGCATTAGACTCAAAGAGCATGCAATAGACATATCAAGGAATAGAGCATCAAAATTTTCCTTGGCAGAACATGCATGCTCCTCCTCTCATTACATATGCATGGAAAACGCTAAACTCATCCAAAGAGAAGAATATTATTTAAAAAGAAAGGTTAAAGAAGCTATAGAGATTGAAAAAGAACAAACAATATGAATAGAGATGGTGGTCTTAAACTAAGCAATACTTGTGTTGCTACTCATTGTAAATTACAATCCTGTGAAGATGGACTCACATTGAAGTTTGAAACATTGATTTAAAAAAAAAAAAAAAAAAACTATCCACAAGTCTTCCACATCTTAAAAAACAAAAAAAAAATGTTTATGAAATAATAAATGTAACCTATAACACTTTTTTTTTGACTAAAATAAAAAATAATTAATTAAAAATAATTAATTTATATTTGATAAATATTTATTATTAAAATTATTTTTATTATTAATATTATTAAAAATGAATATCTTTGGGAATAAATAACCTAAATGTGATACTTAAAGAATGAAAGTAAAGAGAATATACGTATATATGAAAAAATGTTTTATAAAATTTTGGATTCATGGTTTATAATAGTATAAATTAATTTAATTAATTAATATTTAATTAATTTAAATATATATATTTTTTATTATCATTAATTTAATTTGAATCAAATTAAATTATTTGTAAAACGAGAACTATAATTTTTATATAACTAAAATTGCAAATTTTTAAATTGATAAAAGAAATCCTTATACTGAAATTTACAATCTCTACCACTCATATGTATAAAATAATACTTCTTGTTTTGAAGAGGCCATTGCTTATGGAAGTCAGATGCCATTTTAAAATGGGAAAAGGCCTAAATTAGGGAACTCTAACGCCTTTGATACGGGGTCGTCTCCCTGAGGTTTCTCCCGCTAAATTTGTCGGTGAAGCATTTTTTTTTTCCTGGTACATGCATTGATTGCAATTGTACACTGCATTAAGGTCCTTCCGCTGCACAGTTTGTCCAAGCCTCCTTCGTCCAAACATCTGCATGAACACTAAAACCATAAATATACGCTTAACAACTCCAATACATAATCAATGCATAAATTAATTTACTAAACCACAAGGCATAATTAATAAATCAAATGCATTTATGCTGGTCTTTATTTTTATTCGGCTAGCGTCAAGCTCTGGAAGTGGAGAAACGCTAGTATTTTCCAGGATTCAAACGCTCCTATTGATTCGGTGATGGACTCCATATCTTCACTGGTGGCACTGGGCTGATATGTTATTCTCTTCATTATGGTTTCCCTCATTGCTATGGGGATCTCTTTCATTTGGTACAATACCGGAAGGATATTTTGTTTTTGCTCATGATCTCTGATCGATCTTGGTTATCAGCTTCTTTTTTTATTATCAGGCTCATAGGCAGTGCCTAATTTGTCTATCAGGAACAGTTTCTCCGGGCTGCTCTGTTATGTCCTCTCATGTCCTCTCATGTTAAAAAAAAAAGACACTTTCTTACGAACAATGAAGTGATAGATTCTCTTTTTATTTTTTCAAATATGTAGAAGTGTTGATACACAATCTGGCAATTCATTATTTTATTTCGAATTTTTTTTATCGATTATTTTATTTCGAATAAGTTTTCTGAATTTTAAGGATTAAATAATTGATTCATTATATTTTTGTGAAATTTTAAATAAATATATAAAATTTTTAATAGTATTATATATAAATTAGTACAATCACATTAAAACTATTAACATGGTTGATATAACTCAAGTTTTTATAAAAAAAAAAAAAAAACTTATTGCAATATAAAGAATGTCTTACTAATATTAATACAATCACATTGAAAATATTAATATGGTTAATATAACTTAAGTCTTTATAAGTATAACAAAAGAAACTTATTGCAATATAAAGAATGTCTTACTAATACTAATGCTCACATTTATCTCATTAACTATGTATAAAAAAAATTGGTTAACTTTAACTTGAGAAAAAAAAAAGAATTACACATCTTATTGTAAAATAGATTATTTTGCTAAATAAAATTTGCTTATATTTTAATTTCCACATCTCAAATCTCTAGGAAATTGGTCGCACTAATCCAATTTAACTTCAAAAAAAGAAAATTTACACATTTTATTAAAACAGACAACTTGCTAAATAAAACTTGGTTATATATTAATTTCTCCATCTAATTAGAATATAAACTTATTAGAATTGGAATAATCACTTGGTTATATATTAATTTCTCCATCTAATTAGAATATAAACTTATTAGAATTGGAATAATCTCAAATCCCTAGAAATTGTTATATATTAATTCTCAATCTAATTAGAATATGAATGTATTAGAATTGGAATAATCTCAAATCCCTAAAAATGGTTATATATTAATTTCTCCATTTAATTAGAACATGAACTTATTAGAATTGGAATAATCTCAAATCCCTAAAAATTTGGACTAAGCATGTTGAAATAAAAAGCTTTCTGCAATATATAAAACATAAAATAAATCTATCATTTCAATTTTTTTAACACAATATTTGAAATATTCTTAAATTTTATATTGATAACTGTTATTTTTCTCAATAAAGATGGTTTCTAATTTAAAATGTGACATTAAATAACAACATTAAAAACTAATATAAATACACCTAAATGAAAATTTATTGAAAAATATATTATTTTTATATTTAATTTAATAATAAATAAAATTATATAATCTCTCTTCCATTGACATATAAAATAATTTAGCACAAAACATTCAAATTAAGGTTAAAAAACAAAATTAGTTAAATAATTCAAAACAAAATAAATGGGTTTCATTTGTTTTAACTTAAATAAAAATAATTCATATACAAGTTGCTGCAACTTACGAGTGACGTCCCGTAAAAGGCAGGTGAGATTCTTGTTCAGGATCTAGAAGAATCGTTGACCAAAATGCTCAGCAGAGGCACGCTATAGCTTTTAAGATTTAAAACTTAAAGAATATGGTCCTTTTCGCCTGGCTCGTTTTCCATAATCGGAATTTAATATGGGAAAACTTATTGAAGAGAGGTTGGTTTGGTCCTAATGTTTGTTTTTTATGCAGGGAAGAGGCGGAATCGAACCTCCACATCTTTCTGAAATGCAAGCATTCACTTCATATATGGCAAGATTTAGAATACGCCTATGGTTTCAAGATTGATAGGCTGTTATCGATTCAGGAATGGCTCATGGATTGCAGCAAGAAAAAGATATTATGGCGTAGAATAGGCATCTTATCTTTATGGTTTATTTGGAAATGGCGTAACTCTTGCATCTTTAACCATTCCAAATTTTCCCCAGTTAAGGTTTTTGATCTAATCTCTGTTTATGCTGAATCGTTCCCTCAGGAACCAGCGAAGAATTTAATCTCATCCTCAGACAGGCTTTCTATTGATCGTCTTCATCAGCCATCAGCCTTTTTCGATGGGGCAGCTCAACAGGGTCAATGTGGATGCGGCTTCCACATAAATATTTCTGCAAGCTCTCACTTCTCTGCTTTTTGGCATGGGGGCCAGGGATCCAATAATATGGCGGAAGCTATGGCTCTCTCTGGCCTTCTGAAATTTTGCATATTCCTAGACATTCAGCAGGTGGCTTTTTATGGTGATTCAAAGCTATGGGTTGATTCAGTTAATCAGAAAAATCTCATTCAGGTTCATCATCTGTCTGGTTGGAGAGATAGGATACAGTTCTACTGGTCCTGCCTGGAGAATTGCTCTATTCAGCACATCAATAGGGAAGAAAACAGTATAGCAGACAGTCTATCAAAAAAGGGACTCTTTTCTACTTCAGAATATTGGCATCTCGAAATTGTATCTGATGATTCCCATTATCAGATACCTGATTTTGCCCTTCCAGATTAGTAAAGAAATATACATGGCTGTCGTATTTCTTTTTTGAGTTTTGATATCAGACTTTATCAGAGTCGAATCCAGAGTCAATTTGCTCTTTAGATTATAGGTTTTTTCCTCATATACTTATGGGATCATATCTCTGATCTGCATAAACAGAGAAAGAATGTATTATTCAGCTCTTATATATTTCATATAATACATAAAGCTTTTTTTCTTTGAAAAAAAAAAAAGTCATTTTATTTTTAATTCTGAAATTGTCGTAGAATTTTGAATTTGGGCAATAGTATTACGTATTTTCAGGAATCTGGTCCAAAATCTTATACTGGCGTGTTTTGTCTTCAAAATCTGGTCTCGCTTTCAACAAAATTCTTTTACTTCAATCTTTGATCAATCCATTTTTGTTATTAAAATATATGCACTTAACTATTTTAAACTAATCGATCTCTCTCCGCTCAAAAAGCTTATAAAACCACTTTCCGAAAACATATAAAACACATCCAAACCAAAGTTGACAGTGATGCTACTCAGCATTTTAATTAATATAAAGGTATTTACGTGATTTTGTCACGTAAAGTGCGAGACATCTCCCTTTCCCGTTCCAAGTGGCACACTAAGTAAAGTAAAGTAAAACAACGCAGTGAGTAAAAACATATCACATAGATATAGATTCGTGAAATTTATTAAAAAGCCTTATACTCTTTCCTTCTGAAAAGAATATTGGTGAATTATAATAATTTCAGGTTTATTTTAAGTTATAGATGAAATAGTTTTTAATTGGAAATTATTACTAATAAAATTTCAAGATATTTTTGTTATTTAAAATATATTTTTGAATGTATAAAAAGATTTAGTATTTTGAAAAATTTCTAAAACACTTATTAAACAATTTAAACTCAAACTTTTAAAAATTTATGCCAGATTTTAATTAAAATTAACTATTTCATCTATAAATTAAACTACGCCATAATTTTATACAAATATATTTCTTTCACTAAAAATGATACAGTCACACACATACCCATGCACTTATTCACCCCTCTTCACATGTGTTCTTCATTTCTTACCCCTCTTCACATGTGTTCTTCATTTCTTACACATCTTCTTCATTTCAAGTTCCTCGCATATAAAACAATTAATACTATCGACAAACAATTATGCTTTGGAAATGTCTTAGTGTATGGAGAGACCCAATGTTTAGAAAAACATTTAGTGTAAAAAATTATTCTTTAGAAATGTCTTAGTGTATGGAGACACAATGTTTACAATAACATTTAGTGTTTAGGACAAGAAACATTTAGTGTTTAGGACAAGACTGGGATGACCATAACGATGTTGTGCGTTAAATGTTTTTTAATTTTTAGAAAAATATAAATTAAACATATAATTAAAATATAATTAAAAATATTTAGATGTTTTTTAATTTTTAGAAAAATATAAATTAAGCATATTATTAAAATAATTATATTAAAAATATTAATGTAGTAGATATAACTGAAAGTCTTACTTTCATTTATATTTACCATTAATAAATATATAATAAAAAAAAATTATAATAAAAATAATATTATTGTCATTATGATAATTATAATAAATTATTTTAATAATAATTTTTAATTTATATTAATTATTATTTAATAATAAATGTTATTTATTATTATTTAAGATATTCTTATTAATTAATATTGCTACTCTTATCAATTAATATTATTATTAAATAATTAAATAATAACAATAAAATGTAAATTAAATAATAAAAAAATATTAACTAATAATTTAATTAAATAATAATAGTAATTAATGAGTTAATAATTCATGTATTTATTTATATTAAAACATAATAAAAATTATAAGTCGACCATGGTTGATTTTCATAATGAGATAATTTTTATCATAACGTGACATTGGACCATGATTGACCATGGTTGATGATGGTTAACGATCGTTGACCATGGTTTATTTTCATATTGAGACAGCCTTTTTCAAATGAGCCATTGAACCATTGTTGACGATGATTATTAACTGAAGATATTTATATTAAATCCTAAGATTAATATTATAAATCCTATTATTAATATACATTGTCATCAAGGAAGAATACTCTCCAGAAAACTCTAAATCGCAAGAAATCGGGCAAGAAAGAAATAACTCTCAAGACAAATTGGGGGAAAGCCCCGCCCAACAACAAAAAAGTGAACTTGACAACCCCTCAAGCATCAACAGTTATGAGGATTCGAATACTACACAAAATAAATCTTCATTTAACAACAAAGGAGATCTCTCAGACCAAACTTCTTCTCTGACTATCTTCAAAAGGACAAACACAACAGATCGCAAAGCTAAGACATCGATGTTCCAAGAACCAGAAGAGATGAAGGAGATTCAAGATAAAGGAAGTTGGAAGACCGTAGAGAAAAAAAGAAAGCTACAACACCAATCTCGCCAAGAAAGATGATAAGCCAAACAATTAAGAACTAAGAATATTATAGGTATGATAGACCAATTTGGTCTCAGTGAAAGTTAACCACCACCACCATCATCATCATAAACCCTTAGATTAATAAACCCAAAGGGATTGATATTATAAACCCAAGGGATAGATACTAACAACCGAAGGGATTTTAAACCCAAGGGAATAATATTAGACCCAAGGGATTAATATTATAAACCCAAGATATATAAACTCTAATATAAATGTTATAAACCCTAAAATAAACATGGTTGACTATCCATGGTTGATATTGTAAACCCTATACAACATAAGATTCATATTATAAACCTCAATATTAATACATTAAATACTAGTTTTCTAAAGTCACAATGTGATGTAGCATAAATTGCATTGTATTGTAACATTGTGATAATTATTGTCAAATTGATTGTCACATTGCTACAATATTGACCATGGTTGACCATAGTTGTTTTCATGTTGAAAAAATCTTATGATAAACCCTAAGATCAATATTATAAACCAAGGTATCTAAATACTAAAAAACCTAAGGGGTTATAAACACAAGGAAATATTATTAAACCAAAGGGATTAATATTATAAACCTAAACTATATAAACCATAAGATAAATATTGTAAACCCTAAAATAAACGTGGTTGATCATCCATTTTTGATATTGTAAATCCTATAAACCCTAAGATTTCTATTATAAACCATAAGATTAATATATTAAATACTAATTTTGTAATGCCAAAATGTGATGTAGCATAAATTACATTGTAATGTAATATTGCGATAATTATTGTCAAATTGATTGTCACATTGCTACAATGTTGACCATGGTTGAACATTATATATTTTCATATTGAGAAAATCTCATGATAAACCCTAGGATAAATATTATAGACCAAGCTATATAAAAACTATGGTAAATATTATAAATTGTTAAATAAATATGGTTGCATTGTAACATATTTCGGCACACTGAAAATTTTGTTGTAACATATTTCTGCACACTGAAATTAAAAATTTTTAGTGTGAAATTGTCATTTCCTTCTGAATTAAATACTGAGGGCATATATAAATTTTATGCTTTTGAATCATTTATTTATTGTTTATATATAATAATTTTAATTTTTATAAAAATACATTTTTATATTTTTATGAAAATATTTATCTAAAATTAAAATTATATTATAAAAAATAAAATTTAATCCTAATCATAAGCTAAAATCATAAGTGCACTCAAAGATAAAGGTCAAAGCCTATGGCCCACCCCGCATTTAACTAATTAAACTCCCCTTATCTTTCATGCCTCGAGATATGGGTAATTTAATCCAACGTTTAAAAAGTGATTTCAGACCCCCCTTGGCCATTTCCCGTTAACATAGGGGGAGGGGTCCGAAAAGTAGTTTTAATGGCAGACTCCCAAACCTATGTGTCACCATCTCATGATTTCAGACCCCCCAGGTCCAAAACCATTTACCACTAAGGAGGGGGCCTGAAAACCATACCCCGTATTAATTAGAATTTTATATGGCGGGAATATTATTATGAAATAAATTTATTTCACGATGGAAGGCAAAGTGGGTAAAATGGAATTACAAGTTAATGTGTTACAACTACATGTAAAATAAATTCTCAGTGCATGAAAAATGAATAAAGGGAGGCTTTGCAATCACATATTGATGAAATTAATGTACAAGAGAACAAAAAGATATTTAATTCAATACATGTGAAATTGAGGTAAGAATTACAGGAGTAAAAATAATTTACAAGCACGGTGAAATCAAGTTATAGGTGTGAAATTAGGTTGAGGTGAAAGTAAAAGAGAAAAGTAAAATACTCTACCAACTACAGAAAACAAGACATGGATTTACAAAACCACATATTGTATTTTAATCTATAAATGAATTTCACAGAAAGGAAATTTAAAGTGTGAAAGTAAATGAGTTTTTATAGGGAAGGAGAAACAGGACATGGATTTACAAAACCACACATACTTTTGTAAATACATGAGAAATAAAAACATGGCATAATTTCAAATAAGTGGATGAATTTATCCATAAATTTATTATTTGAGGAGATACTTTCTGAATTTATTTAGTAAATTCATGAAAATAGCAAATTTATTCACGAAATATTTGAAAATATTTATGATTTTGAAATTAGTAAAGCATTGTCAAAAAGTGACATAAAATCATTCTGAACAGATCTTCAGCAACAGCTTCACAAACCCCAGATTTCAAGGTACAAAAATGTCAATTGAAAGGCAAATGGCGGAAACAACAACTCTAGATTTTAAAGGCATGGAGATAGAATCATTCAGAACATCAAAAGATCAATATATTGAGGATCATTCTACAGATTTTTAGCAGTCATTCAACCAACTCCATATTTCAAGGCAGATATTTGCAACAATTCCAAATTTCTTGCAACTAATAAGGAAAAATTATTTATTTTTAATATACTATTCATAATTTCATTCCAAGATTATTGTAATAGTCTAGGGGATATTTAGTCTATATATTGTTTTATTTGTAATAAACAAGGATGGGATTTTGATGCCAAGGCTCTTAAACTATGTAATAGTTTCTTTTGTAGAATTCTAATGAAAGCCTTCTGGCTCCAGTTATGAAAGAACTTTGTGTTTCTCGTATGTCTTTCTAGTTTTTCCATGATTTCTTTTTTGCACGTGTTCCAACCAATATAGAATATCTCGGTAAGGATAGATTGAGTTTCAATCTTCCTGAAATCCCCTTCAAATTAATAATCATTTAAAGAGATTAGTATATTGGACTGTTTGTCTGAGTTAGCTCCTCTTTGAACTAATTTTATTGTTTGTACTTCTATCTTCCTTGAATATGTTTTGTTGGGCTGTAGAAATATTCTACACACATCTAAATTTCCCTAGTTGTTAAGTAGTCTCCTTACATTCCTCTACCATAATTTTTGAAAAATCTAAGTCATTATGTCGGGCTGGAAGCTGACACTTTCAAAGGGACCCTGTGAGAGAGGCCATTAATCATGAGTAGGGATTATCATTGATCGCCAACCATACCCAATTAAAACCATAAATCTGGCCACTGTGCTTCAAAGGTTGTTGTTCAGTGACAGGTAAAGAATGTTAAACAAATCCTCGTAACAACTGAGGGAGCCCCCTCTAGTTCAAGGGCCAGCTTAAGCCTAAAGGTTGGTTGAGTTGGTTTCCTGGTGTAGTTTTTGTAGCCAAGGACTGCTCCGATACCAAGATAAAATGTGAACAGAATTGAAAAGAAAGAGATGTAGCTCTCAGGTGTGGCCTGCACCTGGAGACTACACTCACCAAAACAGAGAGATCACTCTCGTATACTCTATTATTCATCAATGAAAGATTACATCATTAAATACAATACTAGGAATTAGGAAGTTGCACCCAAACCCCTAAACTTTAGGAACTAATCCTAAACTAGGGAGAACGTTACAACAATGTAACCATTTTCTCCATTAATATAAAATAATATTAATTATTTTTAACTCCCCCCCTTAATGGATAAAGGGTTCTCCTGGACTCCTAGCATCTTTCTAAACAATTCAAATTTCACTCGTGCAAGAGGCTTTGTGAAAATATCAGCCACATTGTCACAAGTTTTACAATATACAACAGCAATTTCTTTAGACTGTATTTTCTCTCTAACAAAATGGAACTGAGTGTCTATATGTTTGGTGTTTTTGTGAAACACTGGATTGTATGCTAATTTAATGGTGCTCTGGTTGTCGCTTTTGATGGAAGTGGGATTCTTCTGTTCTTTTCTTGCATCTTTAAGAAGCCTTCTCAACCAGATCACTTCACACGTTGCTGCACACAATGCTTGATACTCAGCTTCACATGAAGACAAGGCTACAGTACTCTGCTTCTTGCTGCTCCAAGCTATGACCCCAGAACCTATGTTGAATGCATAACCTGTGATGGACCTCCGATCATCCAGGTTACCTTCCCAGTCTGAGTCTGAAAAACCTGCTAGAGTAACATCAAATACATCAGTGTATAAAATACCATAATTAACAGTACCACAAAGATACCTCAACACACTCTTTACTGCTATCCAGTGACTTTCAATCGGTTTCGACATAAATTGGCTCAATACACTAACAAAGTATGCCAAGTCAGGTCTGGTTGTTGTAATATATATTAGGCTGCCAACCAGCTATCTGTACATTGTGGCATCAACCTCCTTAGTGCCATCATCACTGTTAAATTTCAGATTCTGCTGTAAAGGTGTCGCTGCTACTGCTCTACACTGATCCATACCAAACTTTTCCAACAGATTTTTGGCATACTTCCCTTGGGTAAGAAAAGTTTGCCCAGTATCCCTAAATACTTCTAATCTCAAAAACGTGTGCCATAAGCCTTTTGATTCCTCTAATTAAATCATCTGCAGTTCCTGTTATAATCATGTCATCCACATACAGAGAAATCAAAATAATCTGCCCCTGATTATTGTACTTGGTATACAAATTTGGGTCATTTAAACTTCTATGGAAACCATACTCTACAAAGAAAGAATCAACCTTTTCGTACCAAGACCTGGGTGCTTGCTTTAAACCATATAAAGCCTTTTTCAATCTGCAAACAAGATGTTCTTGTCCCTGCTTTACATATCCTTCTGGCTGTACTATGTAAATTTGCTCTTTTAAATCACCATTTAAAAATGCAGATTTAACATCAAGCTGGTGTAATTCCCAATTACATTTAGTAGCTAAAGCAATAAGCATTCTAATTGTATTTAGCTTTGCTACAGGTGCAAAAGTATCATCAAAATCTATACCTTCCTGCTGTGAATATCCTTTTGCAACCAGCCTAGCTTTTAACTTATCTATACTTCCGTCTGCATTCATTTTTGGTTTAAACAGCCATTTGCATCCTATGGGTGTTTTATTCTTAGGCAGTTCAACTAAATCCCAAGTATCATTTCTAAGAATTGATTCCATTTCTTCATTCATTGCAGCTCTCCATTCCTTAAATTGACTAGCTTCTTTATAATTAGAGGGTTCTACAATGTTCAAAACCTTTGACATCAAAGCATAGTTTCTCAATTTTAATGGTAATTGAGTCTTCCTACCTGACCTCCTTGGTAGGGGACTTACCTCAAATTTGTTTTCTTCTGCTATAACTGGGATTGCATTATCACCTTCTTATTGTTCTTGTTTTTGCTCTTCTTTTTGCTCTTCTTTCTGCTCCTGCTCTCTTTCATCTTTGCTGCTTTCCTCCAACAATAATGGAATGTGCCAATCATCACCAACGTCATATTTCCCTTCTTGTACCTGTTCGTGAAACACTATATCCCTGCTTGCAAATGTCTTACAAGACTCAGGAATGTATAATTTATATGCTTTAAATTCTGTGCCATAACCAACAAAGATGCATTTCACATCTTTAGGATCTAATTTCTTCCTATCAGCTTTGGGTATATGGGAAAATGCTTTTGACCCAAATACTCTTACATGGTTTACTGCTAGTTTAAATCCATATAGAGCTTCAAAAGGGGTTTTGAAGCCAAGATACCTGGTAGGACTTCTGTTCTTCAAATATACAACAGTATTAATAGCCTCTGCCCAAAAGCTATTAGACAGACCCTTACCTTGTAACATGCTCCTTGCGCACTCCACCAAGGTTCTGTTTTTGTGCTTTGCAACTCCATTCTGATGTGGTGTGTGTCGTATTGTATACTACTGAACAATCCCGTGAGATTTGCAAAATTTCATGAATTCCTTTAGCTTGTATTCTCCCCCTTGATCAGATCGGAGAATTTTTATACTCTTACCAAACTGCTTTTCCACCAAGGTTTTAAATTCTATAAAGCACTGGAAAGTATGACTTTTCTTGTTCAAAAAATAAACCCATGAATATCTAGTGTAGTCATCAGTAAATAACAAAAAATAATATGCTCCTCCTAGCGACCTTGTCTACATAGGTCTGCATACATCAGTGTGCACTAGTTCTAAAGTGTCTATTTCCTTCCTCCTATCATGCATAGGAAACTGTTCTCTATGCATTTTTCCTAAGGCACGACCATCACAATTTAATTGAACATTATGAAAGATAGGGAGTCCCTCGACCATACCTTTCTTCTACAATAACATGAGGTCCTGCAAATTCAAATGAACGAACCTCTGATGCCAGAGTTGTTCGGCTGTTGATCCTCCTGCAACCATGACTTGCTTTGGTATGCTTTTTGCATCCAGTCTGTATAGGCTTCCAACTCGCATGCCTGTTGCAACTATTTCATTCCTGGAATCCTTTATCACACAGTGAGTCTTGAAAAACTCGACTTGCATATCTTGGTCAGCCATCATGGATACAGATATCAGATTTTTCTTAATTCCAGGTACATATAAAACATTTGTAAGGTGACTAATTTTTCCATTTGGTAACTTAACTGAAATCACCCCATGACCTTTAATCTCGTATCCACTATCATCTCCTAGATATATTTTTGATCCATTTATACTTTCTTCAAGACTATCAAAAAATTCCTTTTTACCTGTCATGTGAGAGGATGCTCCGGAATCAACATACCAAATGTCATCTTCATTAGATTCTGAAAGGGCACAGTCTACTGTGAACAGTCGAAATTCATGACTGAAGTCTTCTTCTTCAACAAAGTATCCTCTGTGCTTTGCATTTGCCTGCCTCCTCTTTGCATCATCAGCCTGCTTCTTATAACATTCTCTCTATATATGACCTGTCTTTCCACAATAATAACATTTCCTTTCAGAATGATTTGCAAACATACCTTTATGAGAATGTAGATTCTTATGTGATGTTCCTCCTTTCTGATTTGATTGCTGCTGTGACTACTTTCCTTTGGATGATCGTCGTTTCGCCATCAGCGCAAGATCATCACTCTGGGGGTTCAAGTTCTGTCGCTGCTCCTCCTCTTGCTGCAAGATCCCAGTGAGATCATCAAATGAGGGCGCTTTCTCCCTTGCCGACACTCCAGTGATGAACGCTTGAGAATCATCACCCATCCCGTTCATTGTGATTGCAACAAGATCTTCATCAGACACTGCCACTCCGATGGCCACCAATCTGTCTTTCACATCTTTAATTCGCGCAACAAATGCAGTAGCAGTCTCCCTCTCGTCCATCCTCATTGAAAATAGCTTGCTTTTAAGTGCCAATACTCTACTTGTATTATGGGTCTCATATAGACTTTTGATCTTCGTCCAAATGTCCGCGGACGTTTTACAGTCTCTGATGTGTGCAATAGCATTGTCTTTCATAGACATCTTCAACAAGACTTTGGCCTTGTTCTCTCGTTTTTCCCAATCTTGCTCCTGTGGCCCTCCATTCGGCTTCTGCTCATCGCCTGTAACTATGGACCAAGTATTCGCACCTTCGAGTAAGGTCTGGATCTTAAACTTCTAATTTGTGAAGTTAGATCCATTAATTTTACCAGACTCATTAAGGTAAGATTCCATCATATTACTCATGCTGAATCTACTCAACAAAAAAAAAACAATACCTATCAAATCGATCTGTCACCTCTGGATCCGATCTATAGTGTCTGGCAATCCCGCTCTAATGAGCGAATTCGGCGTCTTCAATACAGTCGAAGATCCGATCTGATCAAAAATTGATCCGATCTGCCTCTCCCGGATAGATCTGCAATTTCGCCGATCTGCACCCGTTGCAAACCGCCAAACGAAGTTGAGGCTTCCCACAGATCCCCTTGAAGGAAGATTGGCGCGTCCTCAATCAGCGTGTGAAAAATCCTCTTTATGTTGGCGTGATCCCGAGCGAAAAATCCGCGCCAATTAAAAATTGGTTAGAGTATTTTTTGCTGGCACGATTTCCTCCTTAAATTTCATGCCAATTGGGCGTTCTGGCACTCTGGCGCGATTTCCTCCTTAAATTCCACGCCAATTGGGCGTTCTGGCACTCTGGCACGATTAATCCCACAAAATCCGTGCTAATTCCCCCTCCTGGTGCTTCTGTCAGCGCAAAAAGGACGCCAATATCCTCTCCTCTTAGAAAAAAAGTATCTAAGTCCGAGCCAGGTGTTCTGCAGTCCACCTGCTCAATCGAGCACAGAGCTCTTGTGTACACGCGGCTACAAAGGCACTTCAAGCCACACAAGTAAGCTAGCTACAAAGGCACTTCAGCCACAAGGTGACAAAAGATCAGGCTCACCCAACCTCAGCTCTGATACCAAGATAAAGTGTGAACTGAATTGAAAAGAAAGAGATGTATCTCTCAGGTGTGGCCTGCACCTGGAGACTACACTCACCAAAACAGAGAGATCACTCTCGTATACTCTGTTATTCAACAATGAAAGATTACATCATTAAATATAATACTAGGAATTAGGAAGTTGCACCCAAACCCCTAAACTTTAGGAACTAATCCTAAACTAGGGAGAACGTTACAATAATGTGACCATTTTCTCCATTAATATAAAATAATATTAATTATTTTTAACTTTGCCTACGGTAAACAGGTACAACAGATTGACCATGGTTGATTTTCATATTTAGACAATCTTTGTCACAATGTGACATTTGGCCATGCTTGACCATGACTAATTTTCATATTGAGACAATCTTCATCAGAATGTGACGTTGGACCATGCTTGACCATCCTCGACCATGGTTGATTTTCGTCTTAAGACAATCTTTGTCACAATGTGGCATTGGACCATGGTTGACCATGATTGACCATGGTTGACAATATTTGACCATGGTTGATTTTTATATTCAGACAATATTTGTCATAATGTCACGTTGGACCACAGTTGACCATGTTTGACCATGATTTCAAACCCAAGATATTTATATTAAACCTTACATATAATACTATAAACCCTATGAGTAATATTTAACCTAAGAATATGAACCCTTAGTTTAAAACCCAAAGGATTTCTATTATAAGCCCAAGGGAATAATAAACCAAAGCGATTAATACTAAAATCCCAAGGGATTATAAACCCAAGGCAATAATATTAAACTCAAGAAATTAATATTATAAACCCAAGGCAATAATATTAAACTCAAGAAATTAATATTATAAACCCAAGGTATATAAACCTTATCATAAATACTATAAACCATAAAATAAGCATGGTTTACCATGATTTATTTTCCTATTGAGACAATCCTTGTCATAATGCGACACTCGAGCATGATTGACCATGATTGATTTTCATATCAAGACAATCTTTGTCACAATGTTATGTTGGACCATGCTTAATCATGGTTGACCATGGTTGATTTTCATATTTAGACAATCTTTGTCACAATGTGATGATGGGCCAAGGTTGACCATAATTGACCATGGTTGATGATGGTTAACGATGGTTGACCATTGTTTATTTTCATATTGAGGCAATATTTCTCAAAATGTGATGTTGGACCATAGTTGAAAATGATTGACCTTGATTGATGATAGTTAATCATGGTTGACCATGATTGCTTTTCATATTGAGACAATCTTTGCCATAATGTGACGTTGGACCGTGGTTAACCATGGTTGACCATGGTTGATCATGATTAACCACGGTTAACCATGATTTTCCATGGTTGACGATGGTTAATGATGGTTGACCATGGTTGATTTTAATATTGAGACAATCCTTTTCATAATGTGACACTGGACCATGGTTTACAATGATTGACCATGGTTTACCATGATTGTTAACCCAAGATATTTATATTAAACCCTAATATTAATATTATAAACCCTATGAATAATGTTATACCCTACGAATATAAACCCTTAGATTAATAAACCAAAGGGATTGATATTATAAACCCTAGGGATTATAAACCGAAAGGAATAATATTAAACCCAAGGGATCAATATTATAAGTTCAAGATATATAAACCCTAAAATAAACATGGTTGACCATCTATTGTTGATATTGTAAACCTTATGAACCCTAATATTATAAATCCTAAGATAAATAAAATGCTAATTATGTTATGTCATAATGTGACATAGCATAAATTGCATTTTAATGTAACATTGTGATAACTATTGTCAAATTGATCATCATATTGCTATAATGTTGAACATGATTGATTTTCGTATTCATAAAATCCCATGATAAACCATAACACCAATATTATAATCCAAGGTATATAAGCCCTATGATAAATATTATAAACAATAAAATAAACATGGTTGACCATGGTTGATTTTCATGTTGAGAAAATATTTGTCACAATGTGATGTTGGACCATGCTTCACCATGTTTGACCATAATTGATTTTCATATTGAGACAATATTTGTCACAATGGGACACTGGACCATGCTTGATTTTGATATTGAGACAATCTTTGTCACAATGTGACATTGGACTATGGTTGATCATTGTTGACTATGGTTGACAATGGTTGATTTTCATATTGATATAATCTGTTTCACAACGTGACGTTGGACCATAGTTGATCATGGTTGACCATGATTTTAAACCCAATGGATTTATATTAAACCCTAGGATTAATATTATAAACCCTATGAATAATATTTATCATAAGATTATGACCCTTAGATTAATAAATCTAAGAGATTGATATTATAAACCCAAGGGAATAATAAACCTAAGATATTAATACTAAAACCCCAAGGATTATAAACCCAAGGAAATAATATTAAAACCAAGGAATTAATCTTGTAAACCCAAGGTATATAAAACACAAGATAAATATTATAAACCCTAAAATAAACATATAAATTGACCATGGTTGTTTTTCATATTGAGATCATCCTTGTCACGATGCAAAGTTGGACCATGTTTGACCATGGTTGACCATGTTTTCTGTTCATATCGAGACAACATTAAACTAAAATTATAACGACCATGGTTGACCATGTTTTACTATGGTTGATTTTCATATTGAGAGAATATTTTTCACAATATGACATTGTACCATGGTTCGCCATGATTGACCATGGTTGACCATGATTATAAACACAAGGGAATAATATTATAAACTATATGAATAATATTTTTCCTAACAATATGAACCCTTAGATTAATAAACCCAAGGGATTGATATTATAAGCCCAAAGGAATAATAAACCTAAGCGATTAATAATAAAACTCCAAAGGATTATAAACCCAAGGGAATAATATTAAATTCAAGGGATGAATATTATAAACTCAAGGTATATAAATCCCAACATAAATAATGTGTTTGGAATCACGATTATCATTAGACTAAAACCCGCAGGTGTTAGTCAACGATCGCATCGCCAAAGATAAGGATCCACAAGAGGCAGTTAGTCCATGTCGCAAAATACACAGAGATTATTGGTTTATCTAATGTCCAACAAACTAACCCCCAACACGAGTTGGGTGTGTATCGAACATGTGACTATGCTCTAATACCTTTTGTTGGGAATCACGATTGTCATTAGACCAAAACCTGCAGGGGTTAGTCAATGATTGCATCGCTAGAGATAAAGATCTGCGAGAGGCGGTTAGTCCATGTCTCGAAATACACAGGGAGCATTGATTTATTGAATGTCCAACACTATAAACCCTAAATAAACATGGTTTATCATGGTTGATTTTCATATTGAGACAATATTGTCACAATGCGACATAATACTTACATTATACTCACAATGCGACATAAACTAATATTATGATGGTTACATAATACTTCATAACACAATGATCGCCAATTAAATTACCACGTAACTAAAATATAAAAATTACTTTAAATATATATATTATTTTCTTACATATTAACATCAATTTACAAATATTTACTATTTAATAAATTTCTTTTTTTTCCTATCCTTCTAGTGTATTACAACAAAATAATTATAATTCATTATATCAAAATAAAAATTTGTCTAATTTTTATTTTATTTTATTAACACTATTACTTTTATAATTTTTTTTATAGATAAATTATTAATCCTTTATTGTTTTAAAATTATTCTTTAATTTCTTAGTAACACTATTACTTTTATAATTTATTATATAAATAAATTATTAATACTTAAAAATATGTTTCCACCTTTCACTTATTTCCTTCGCCTTCTTAATCCTCATACTCATGTTGGTTTTTACGTGTGTTATTTCTTAGGAGAATAAAGTAAACACAAAAAATAATTGTTGTTATTCTGAAATTACATGTTTTTAAAGTAATCATTGTTATAGAAATTCTTTAATTTAGATATTTATGAAATTTTTTAAAGAATAAATTATTAATTATTTATAGATGATTAAAAAAAACTTTTTTTAAATAATGTAACCATGTTGATTTCATTCCATATCTTCTTTCTTCTTTTCTCTAAGCATATCCATAAACCCTATTTAAAAATATCATTTATTAACTATATCCATTAAAAAAACAATCTTTTTTTACATAATTAATTTAATTCATTTCCAATATAGAATTATTTTTTAAATCTTTAAAAACTCATAAAAATAGTACAATAATGGTTTCAAGTAACTTATTCAAAATTATATACAATCCACTTTTTTGAGGGAGGAAATAATACTGCTCGATACTTATAGTAGTTTACAACAATATACAATAGAATTGCGGTTCCCTTAATTAAATTCACTAAATTCCTTTAGAATAGAGAAATAAATAGATTTAAAAATTCACTGAGAATTTTCTTGTAAAATTGTTATGTTATTTTTTATACGGGCATGTATAATTAAATTAACTGTTTTGAAATATACTGATAAAATGCAAACTACAAACTAACTAAAGTATAATATACTGATAAATGCAAACTACCAACTAATTAAAGTAGAGCAAGAATTTTGAATCTGCAAATGAAATTTTAATATCTAATACTGAATTATAATATGCGTTACAGGAGCTTTGCATCCGCATATGAATTAAGGGATTTTGACGATTTTGTATGTACCAAATTTCAAAATCTCACTTCGGAAAAAGTGGGGTCATATGGGTTTTCAAATATAAAAAGGAAATCGCGGAATTTTCAATGACCATGACTGAAAATAAAACTTGGCATACTAGAAAATGGCCATTAATAAAAATTTAACTCAACATTCTCATCATGGCCATCATGCACGTCCATCAAATATTAATTTGTTAGGTATTGATGGGCATATTGTACACAACAGTTTAATCCAAAAGTTCTGTTTACCAAAGAAAACCAGCAGTGGTAAGCAGGGTTTGAACTAACGAGGAATAATGAAATACAACCCAATTTCAAAACAAAAAATTATATTCCCAATCCCCATAAATAGATGAAATTCAACTAATAAGATTAAATAGAGTTTCAACTAAAATTAGGAATAATTGAGACCCCAATGGAAGTGAAGTCAAGCCATCAAAAGAGAAAATAAGAAAATAAATCAGATTTTGACAACCTGAAAATAATAGGCACAAAATTTGTTGGAAAATCCAAGGAGTTGGCACTTAAATGATTTCCCTTATTAATGACACTAGCTTGTGATGTTTTCATTATTATTATTAGTTCTTTCAATTTATTGTTTCTGACCATCAAGAGTAATGCCAATCAACAAACAAGAAAGTACACAAGATGTAGGCACACTGCCAGGGAAAAACCCCACTCTTTGGGGAAAACTCGTTCAAAATTCTCCCTTCAATAGATTCAAGATGACACGACCAAGACCCTTACAATCTAGATCCAAGACATCCTCCATCAAGTCATCCTTGTAACTGTGATAACATTGAGTCCTTATCACTATGATAAAAACAAAATCATCTCCTTGTGAGACCTTGTCACTTTGGCAACACTGAAACCTCCTTTACTGCATCAAAACCTTGTCATTGTAGCAACACCAAAACCATCTAGTAATAGCACCAAACTGTGGTTACCGAGATCATCCCTGTGCCTAATCCAAGCTCTATTCTGACACTGAAACATCCTCTCTATAATCTGAACTACTGACTATGATGTCACAAAAATTGTCAAAAGAACAAGCCTTCTCATTGTTCTCACATCAAATCTTTATTATATTTTAACTGAAATCCACACTACCATACTACGATATCTGAATTGTAATTTTAGAGATAATACAAACCTTTTTTTGAGATATATGCAAGCTTCTTTTCTGGGTTATGGAGCGAGGTATAGGCTAGTATATATAGTAGTTTGTCAATAATAAAATATCCGACATTACTTCATGAACATCAATGTCTACATTTATTATGAGGCCGACTTGAGTTCAGTTAGATGTAGTCGAATTGATGATGATCTTATTGAATTCAATAGAAGGAGATTTTCTAGATGCATCTTTGACCAATAAACAAATTGACTTTGACCAATATAAATAATCCTAAAGCCTATAATGGAGGCTTGACCTATAAAATTTGACTCAAGAATGAAACCCATGCTTTAATAAGTTAATTGAATCAATAATAAAAATTATTTTACTTTCTTTTGACAAGTACCTTACAATACGCCTCAAATACAATTAATGAAGACTAAAACTAGTTACATTTTCCAGCACTCCCTCTTAACAAAGGAGGCATTTATATTTACATATAATCAAAGAGGTGCATAGAAGATCTCAAAACAAATCATCTATGAAGAAGTTTAGACATCACAATGCCATGGACTAGATTCCTGACCATGGCAATCCATCCATTGGTCTCTCAACAATTTAGGCACCGCAATGCCACAGACAATATTCTTGACCAAGGCAATCTATCCAAGTGGGAGTAAGATGAACTCAAGATTTTAGCCTCTCTAGTTACCATCATGCTTAATTGATAACCAACCGATAGATCTAGGTGTGCGTTAGAGCTCAATGACCAACACCACCTTTCCATCTTCGAGACCTAAGCATCAACAAAAAGTGTCGACGTGATGTCCTCCTAGGAACTGCTTCACTCACAAAACCTCGTCACCCCTTGATTCCCTAGATCAATAATGACAAATCTCTCCTAATCAAACATATTGTTAACCAAGATGCTAACAAAACCTTCAAGAGATTTACCTGTACAAACACAACCCCAATCAATAATATACTTTCACATGTATATAATCAGATACAAACCTCAGGGGTCTTCGAAACAACTTGATGTCGCTTCTCAACTTTTCATAGAAGGACTATCAACCAAAGCATTGACAGAAGATTCCTCAATCATACACTTTTCCTTTCCTACCTCATATGTACCAACATATTCTTCAATTAGATCATGCTTTTCTTCTTTTAGCAGTACCCCAAAATTCATTCTCCAATTTCCATCTCTCACTCAAGGCCTTTACTAAAACCTATGACTGTTATTCTTGGTCTAGATGACACATGAAGTAGAGAATCATATATTTCACTCCCTCTTAGGTTGAGAGGGTCTAATTATTCCTGTACAATGAATATTATCAACCATCCTCTTATCCTTGGGAGATTCTTTTAATTCATGTTCCCACTTAACCTAGGGAGATTTCATCTAGACTCCCTTTTAACTTAGGAAGTTCTATGACATCAGAGAATATTTCATGCCTTCCATTCTTCTTATCACAGTCATTCATATATCGTGCTTATCACATTAATTTTACTTACGATCATCTTCACCAACTTGAAGATGATGTACCTGCACAAATTAGATAGCAAGTATAACCATAATTATAGAAGCATGAAGTTAGCCATATCAAAATATTATAACAATGGAAGCATTTAAACTTTACAAATATAATCAACAAGATACTACACTTCAATACTTCAACTACTTACCCAGATTTAGTTACAAACCCTAAATCAAGATCTCAAACTCATTATATATAGGGTTTCAATATTCTTTCAATGACAAGTTCCTTCATATCGAAAACCTTTAAAAAAAAAGTCAATGAATCTAACAACTTTTAGCATTCATATGTTAGACTTTCTACTAGGATTTAATGTAAACCCTGGATTTTATACATGAGTTTCAACAACCAGAAATCAATCAGAGCATAATCAACATCATGACTAACATCTACTAGGGTTTGATGTAAACCCTATATTTCCATTTAAAAATTCTCACCAATCACTATATAAATCCATAGATTCCATATTGTCATATCACACATACTAGAGAATATAACTACTACTAGGGTTTAGCTGCAAAAGCCTAGATTTATCAAACATCATCATCCTAAAACATCAAACCTTAACTAGGGCTTGTTTCCAAACCGTAGGACTCATGACCATCAATAATTAGGTCAACAAATATATCTAGGAATTCATTATCAATCATAGGCATAACACATGTCAGGCAATATCAACATATTAGACATATACCTACCTAGACCAAGCTAGGTTTTTAACCAAATGAACACATACCTAGGGTTTCATTCCTAGGATTTGAAATACATAATAAGGGTTTTTATTATATACCCAACCAAACCCTAAGGATCGAGGGTTTCAATTCATAATATATCAAACCCTACTTTACCAAAACTTCATAGGTTCGAGATTTTAGACACCATCATTTCAACCCTAACAAATTAGGGTTTTTCATGATCACACCAAAACCCCAAACATGACATCATCAATAAACATAATATAAATTTAGACCTCCATCAATAACCCTAAGTAGATTAGGGTTTCATTCATTTTCGACACATCCTTAGGTTAGGGTTTTCCAAAGAACCAGTCTAGGGTTCTATAATAATAATCAAGGATGTAGGGAGGGTAGATTTATCAAAAGATGAATCACCCTGAACTAGAGACTTTTTTATTCAAGATAGATATACATAATGATGTTAGTAATGTAATGAAAAATTCAAAAATAGGATGATCATACCTTTAACATAATATTGTAAGGAGTATAGTTTAGTGCATACCTGGAGATGTTCCTTGGCAAACTTGATAAGGATTTCTTGAAGTGTTCTCTTTGTATTAAGCCATCACCTTTTATACATGTTGTACATACTTACAGGCACAACACATGATAACAAGGGCGTGATTTAATTTCTTAAGTTATATCTTTCACATAATCATGCAGGATGGAATCCTATGATAAGTTGTTCATTCTTTCAATCAAGAGTAGGGCCTTTCATTTGACATCCTAGTTATTTGTAAACTCTAGAAAAAAAGTATTAAGATTTTAATATAGTGAGTACTATCTTTATCCTAGTCTAGTTATAAACAAGGTTCTTATTAACCATTAAAGATAATAGAAATTTAAATGCTTATGAACATATGTACCTTATGAATTGCATACCTATTGTTACACAGTATTTTGTCACACCTCCTTCACTTCCCTGTGACATTCCTTGAAGTGCCCAAAACATGATCATTATGCAGTGTACTCATTCCAATATGCAGCTCAAATCCCTCCTAAGACATTGATTGGAAAATGCCTTGAGCTTTCCCCGAAAGAAATAGCTCTAAAACCCTAATTTAAGAATCATCTCACTTATGAGACTAAAAATAGTGATGATTGCCTATTGCACTGCACTTGACCTGTGATGGCATCGCTCTATTCACTTTTATACCCACGATAGTCCCAAAAAGGAAATTTTCTAAAAGAGGATGAGAAGCTTCGAGATCTAGAAGCTTCCAGAGTGGCAAGCTCGAGGTTGTTCGTCATAGATGAGGTCTAATTCTCCCAAATTGGCCTCTTGTCTTATCCCTATGAGCTACCTCCTTGAGATAAGGGCCTACTCCTATCTTTGGAGAGATCCTAACTCCCTTTCCTAGCCTATATATTCATCCTCTCCCATTCCTAAATGGTTGGTCTATGCCTATTTGCACCTTTATGCTAAGACTGTGCCTATATGATTCTCCTTTGGCTTGAAGAAGGAGCGCTTGGAGAGCTTAGCTTGGACTTGGATATTCATTAAAGGAGAGTCTACCACCATCAAGGCTTGGTTTTATGCTTCCCCTTATTTTCTATTAATATACAACTGCTGATTCATTTTCCATAAATTTCTATGCTTATGTATCATTCATCTTAACATTACTTGATTAGTTAAGTAGGTTTCTTTTGAATATTCTATTTGTATTTGCATGCCTTGCTGTGTCTTGATCTCTTCTTCAGGTGCATAAACACTAAGAGAAACATGAATGAACCTGTGACACAATTGATTCAAGGTCTTTAACAAAGGAGATCGAAATAGCATCAGAACGAGGTAGGCCATGTTCTTCGTTTCTCTTTTCAATTGTAACTTCAGAAAGTGTTTGGTATATTGTCACTTTGGTTGCTAGACCCACTCATTGGGCTAGAGGGATCATCTCTCTCTACAGAGAGGATTTACCTAGACAAAAAAATGGTGACTCCACTGGGAAGCCTATGATCATTTACATTCAATCCTTCACCTTATTTTTGTAATGAGTTTGACCAACTGTCCATTCCCAGAGTTGTTTTCTTGTCTGTAACTATTTTCACTTTCTGGTAATTGCTTTAAGGTTCTTAATTTGTGCTGCTCTTGAATATTTTTTCTTTTTTCTTTTTTCTGGCCCACTCCATATTGAGCATCCTAAAAGTGAGTCTGTAATTTGACCACCTCCAAAGGGTGTGCTTCAGAAATCATCTTATAATCTGAATGCTAGAGCTGCACATCATTATAATATTGTTGAGGATTTAGATCAACAACCTTCGGTGATGTCTTCTTTGGAAGTTCTCCAAACATGTCCAACGCAGTGGAAATCATTGTTGTCTATTATAGGCATCATTGATCCTTCTGATTTAAGTTTAATTACCTTTGATCTTGAAAACCACGTTCCTTGTCTTCCCCATTAGATTGTTTTTCTGATTAAGGTTCTCATTAAAGGAAAGACGATCCATCAAACTATTATTGATGAAGGTGCTTCCACCTGCATTAGGTCTATTTCGTGTTGGAAGGCCATCGGATCTCCTCCCCTCAATTAGTCCCAAAACACTTTCGAGGCCTTTGATGGAAGAGGTTCCCGTCCATATGGTATTCTCACAAACTTTCTGATCACCTCGGAAGGAAAGGCTGTTGAGCTAGAAGTGGAATTTTTAGATGTGAATCTTAATTACAACCTTATTCTCCAACGAAGTTGGACCCACTCTATGTTTTTTGTGGTTTATTCTTTGTTCTGGGTGCTTCGTTTTCCTCACAAAGGAAAAATTGTCACCATCGACCAACTATCTTTTCTCTCTTCCAGTACGTCAAATGACAATGTCCCATATCTGGGAAATACCGAGATTTCTTATGAGAGTGTGGGAGTAGGTCTTTTCAAAGACTCTGCTTTAATGGGTAATTTTACTGTCCCACCTCTGAATATCACTGCGATCAATATGATATTGGTTTATACGAATCCTTGGATTATTCCTACTCCAGATCAAATTGATTCTTTTGGCGTTTCTATGCCATTAAGTCCATTAGAGCAAGATTATCAAGAAATTGTCTTGGCTTCAATGGTTGCTTCAGAAAGTCATGTTGTTTTCAGTATAAACTTGGATACTTATGTGCCATCTCCTTGGGTTTTTTCTTGGGATTTTCTGGATCCTTTGAATGAGACATTGCCCATCGATGAGAGTATCATTGAGGTTATGTCTTTCGACAAAACTCCTTGGAATAGTCTCCATCATTGTTCTTCATTTCTTCCCAACCTTGGTGAGATGCCTTCACGTCTTGAAGTGTTTGTTTCTCATTTCCCAATGCATCCACTTCAAACACCTATTTTGGTTCACAAAGTCCTGTCTGAGGTTAATATGGGAAACACTACTGCAACCATGCCTCTTGATATTTCCATTAAACCTGGAATTGTTGAAAATATTCATATTGGGGTGTCATATTCCCCTGATGAGATCAAGGTTTATGGTACTAATCCAGCAATAGTGGTGCATGAAATACCTACCTATCCTAGTGTGAAGCCTGTTCGCCAATGGCTTCATACCATTCATCCTCGAAAGGCTTATGCTATTAAGGCAGAAGTGGAAAATCTTTTAAAATATGGTTTTATCTATCCCATCCCATTAATAGATTGGGTGTCTAACATTGTCCCTGTTGCCAAAAATCAGGGCACGATTCGCGTCTGTGTTGATTACCGTGACATTAATCGCGCTTGTCCAAAAGACAATTATCCCACTCCTTTTATCAATCAGATCATTAATGAATGTGCTGGGAGTGATATTTTACCATTTACGGATGGTTTTTATGGCTACAACCAAATCAACACTTCACCTACTAATCAACATAAGACAAACTTTATCTATCCATGGGGCACTTTTGCCTATAAGAAGCTTCCTTTCGGTTTAAAAGATGTTGGCGCTACCTTCCAGAGAGCAATGTCTTATGCATTTCACGATATTCAACACATTATTCAGCCTTACCAACCCATTCTGCTAAGCTTCATGATCATCAATACTACTTAAGATCCATCTTTCTGTGATGTCAACATTATAACATCCGTCTCAATCTACACAAGTTCTTTTTTTGTGTTGAATTTGGTCAACTCTTGGGTTTTGTGGTGTCCCACGAAGGTATCTGAATCGATCCTTTAAAAGTTGAGGCTATAGTCAACTTATGCCCCCTACCTCATTGCTCCAATTGCAAAGCCTGCAAGGAAATGCTAACTTTCTTCGTCAACTCGTTCCTAACTATGTTGAACTTGCCAAGGGTTTTACTCGCTTGCTTAAGAAGGGGATTCCTTTCATTTGGGATGAAGTTGTCATGAAATCATTTGATGATTTGAAAGACATGCTTATTAGTGCTCCTTTATTGCATCCCCATGATTATCGACGTGATTATTTCCTATACTTGGCTGCAACTAATACTACCATTGCTATGGTGTTAGTTCAGGATGACGACGATGGCAATAAACATGTGGTTTATTATTTAAGCCAAAATATTATTGACACTGAATCTCGATATGCCCATGTTAAGAAGCTTGCCTTGGAATAAGTCCATGTTATCCAAAGATTTCATTAGTATATCCTTTTATGGAAAACCATGTTGATTTTCGATTTGAACCCCATGGCCTATATATTGACTCGTCAATTACTCGGGGGAAAATACACGAAATGGATTGTTATCCTACAGGATTTTGATTTGGCATTTACTGCCACCAAATCAAAGAAATCACTTATTTTTTCTAAGTTGATATGTGTTCTTCCATCTACAAGCACTTCTACTGATTTTAATGAGTAGATTCCTAATGAAACTATGTTTCTCATCAGCACTCTTGACTCGTGGTATGGAGATATTATTTTTTATCTTCAAACTCAAACCTTTTGATCTGAGTTGTCTTGATCTGACCAACACCGCATCTGACATCAATCCCAACCCTATTGGATTCTTGGCGATACATTGTATCGAGTCCATGGAAAATTTTAGGTGCTAATATTCGTAGGTGGACTAATTTTCCATGATTTTTCCAACAAAAAATGATTCGTCAATTTCCATTTTTTGTAAAAATAGTTCGCCCAAATTTTATAATATAAAATTATTTTACCTTAAAAATCACCAACATTATATAGAAAATGTATATCAAATCATTATGAATTTGAATAATTTACAAATGTATCAATAAACATTTTATAGTTTCATATTAAGGATTAGTATGATTCACCAATGTTTTTAAGCTTCAAGATAATTTTTTGTTCTTAAAATTTTCCGTGACTGAGTTAGTGTGGACTGCATTCTTCGCAGATGTATAACATTTGAAGAGGCTGAATAGGTCTTGAATGAATGCTACTCTAGTGCCCGTGGTGGTCATATGTCAGGCTACACCACTGGTAAGAAAATCATCTGCCTTGGTTATTTCTGGCCTTCTATCTTTAAATATTGTATTTTGGTTGTTCACAAATGCCATGAATGTCAGATTTTTAACCGCGAGCAACGTGCCCCGCCAGCACACTTACACCAAGTAGTTACTGTTGGCCCATTCGCTTAATGGGGCATAGACTTCATGAAATGTAACCCTCACTCAGTTGGGGGCCATGGCTATATTAAAACAACTTGGAGGGGTCGGTGCTTGGAACCTCCCAACAAAACATGAATTATTTCTTTCAACACCTAAAGTTTCAACCCTCCAAATTTACGTATATATTGTGTTTTTATATTTAGTTTTTCCGATAAACCCCTTGTCCATTCGTTCACAACATTTAGATTCGTCTATCATTTCATACCCTTGTTGATTATTCTGAATACTATTTTATGCACACACCTCTGGGATCTTTGGGGTTTATGTTTTGTGGCGACAGAGAAGTCATCGAACTCCCTACTTGTCTGTTGTTGTTTAAGCAAAAATTAGCAGGTATTTATTTGATCAGTGATAGTGAGTAGCCATGCAAGTCAAACATTATATGTTGGGAATCTACTAGGGAAAAGGAAGTTCAGGACCTATTTTACAAGTATGGACTTATTGTTGATATTGATCTAAAGATTCCTCGCAGGACTCTAGCTTATTATTTTATAGAGTTTGAGAATGCTCGTGACGCAGAGGATGCTATTCGTGGTCGTGATGGGTATAATTTTGATGGCAATCGTTTACGAGTCAAGCTTACCCATGGTGGTCAGGGACAATCTTCAACTAATGATCATTATAGTAGTTACAGCAGTGCTGGGGGGCACAACTAATGATCATTATAGTAGTTACAGCAGTGCTGGGGGGCACAGTGGAGGAGTATCTCGATGATCTGAATACCACGTCCTTGTTACTATCGTACCATCGTTGACGTCATGGCCGGATCTAAACGACCGCGACTCTTATTTCAGACCCTATAGCAATATTAATGGGGTCTTACATGGGGCCGATATAACACAATACAACACGTCGCTATTTTTTTTTCTCTCTCATCACCGCATGGCATGTTGTATCGTGTTATATCGGCCCCATGTCAGACCGCATTAATATTGCTATAAAGTCTGAAATAGGAGCTGCCTCTAAAGGACGATATGCTAGGAGCTGGCGATGTTGGTCATTTCAAGTGTTTCGTGACAGGAGCGGTACAACTGGGATTGTGTACTACACGAATTACGATGACATGAAATATGCTATCAGAAAGCTTGATGACTCTGACTTCAGGAATGCATTTTCTCGGGGTTATATCTGGGTCAAGGAGTATGTATTCATGAGAAGCATTTCAAGGAGCCCCAACCACAGTTACAACCATAGTCATAGTCGTTCTGTGTCACGGAGTCGGAGCCGGAGCCGAAACAGAAGCAGCAACAAGAGCGCTATTTGCAGCAGGAGCCGTAGTAGGAGCCACTGCATCAACCACAGCAAGTCTCCAAAGCACAAAGCACCACCTCATTCAATGTCAAAGTCACGATCTCGGTCTCCATCTCATCCTCGCCCTCGTCCTAGGCGCCATTCTCTGTCTAGATCACAATCAAGGTCTAGGTCAAGGTCCAGAACCCCTCAGCATTTGCCAACCTCATATAAACCTCGAACTCAGAGTCCTAGAAGCTGCAGCCTCAGTCAGAGCCCCTGCCCTAGCAGGAGCCGCAGCCAATCCTATTCTCGTTCACCTGCAGTCAAATCAGCTCGAAGTCTGTCTCCAGCTCCCCGAGATGATTAGACTAAATCCTATACACAATTTTATTTTGGAAAGTTAGTGGGAGATCTCTTAGAGGAGCTTCTATAAAAAGTTGAAATTTGTTCAAACAAGAGTTTCTTGAGAACATCGTGGTAACCTCTGGTCATTTACATCTATGTGGTGCTGCTGAGATCGACATTTTGGATATATCCTACTGTTGTCTCTAAAGAGGCTCTTATATTATTTTCCCAACTTGGGCATCTCTAGTTGACTGGCAGAACCTCTAATTTTTGGGTTGGTTGAGAGTTTATTTGCACTTGCGTGCTTTTGATAGAAAGCATGGGTATATTCAGCACTATTCACTGCAGAATTTGATTCAGAGCAACTTTGACTGATTGGAGTTAGGTTTCATTTTCAAGTTTATTCGAGGAAGTGATATAATATAATCGATAATATTTAAAAAAAACTTAATATAACATGTCAATTATAAATTTGGCTTTGTGATAGTGGTTTTTTCTGTCTGAAAAAAAAAAGTGATTGAAAATAATATTATTTAGTGATTGATCTGTTGTATAGGTTGATTTTGTTATTTATGAATGCTAGTCTTGGATAAAAGGGCGATAGAGATTTAGGCGTAGGATTCAACCTACATAACAGTATATTAAAGAACGATTGCGGTATAGCCTTACAAAAATTTTGGTTGTTGTTAAGGTCTATGGCACGCATAAAAACCTAATTTCCCACTGGAAAACCACCCTGAGGCCTTTAGGTTTTCACAGATAATAACGGTACGATTTAACATGAAAAAGGATAAGTCGCTTATTATTCTGGTTAATATTCCTGGTTGCATGAGAGAGAAGATATATGTTGTTGATGGCATACCTGGTTCTCTGGCAGTGGCACGTTTCAACGAGCCATGATGCTATATAGGGTAGACCCATGTTTCATAAGGCTTAACCAATCTGCATAAATGAATCTACCACTGCAAATCATAAATTAGTCTTAAATAAAATGTATAAAATCTAAAGCCAATACCCTGCACATAATGTCAAACTTTCATTTCAAAATCCTACCCGCCGGGTCACCACACAGCATGCTATAATATTATGACACCATCGGACTACCAACGCCTATCTTCGTATGTAGATAAGGTAGTCATGCACTCACATTATTCCAAATCTTATTTTAGATCTTCTAAGTCGCAATCATGCAAAATCATCGCCCAATGTTATCCATGGCTAAGAGCAAGCTATTGAAATGAAATGACTTAACGGCTTTGGCGAAATAAACTATATTTAAATTTAATAAATTATTTTTGGATTTTGTATTTTGGTTTGAAATTGAAAATCTGTTCAAACAATTTTCGTATAATTTATTATATAAAAATTATTCTCTTCAAACTAAATCTCACTTATTTATTTATTAAAAGATAAAAAATTTCTCAAACCCACGTCCAAAATTGAAATAAACACAACACAATTAATATATTATCCTCTATTTTATTTTAGATTATAGATTAATATAATAATATAATAGTTATATTATTATATTAATATATAATTGATCATGTTGCATATCATTGGTTATTCTGAGAGCTTGCAATGAAGCAATCCTCCCCAGGATTCGACCTGTGAATTTATTGTTTGAGAAGTCTAGAAGCCAGTGGAGATGGAGGGCAGCCGCAATAGTGATGGAGAATGCAGTGGACCGAAAATTAACAATGATGGAGAATGCAGTGGACCGAAAATTAACAATGGGTGGACTCAAACAGACGGACGGTGATAGAACAGATAGAAGATTAATAAAACGGGTGGGAGAGGTTTTAAGTAACGCTTGGTATCTTATTGTTTTTAAATTGAAAAACGGTTCATTTTTTTTATTTCATCCATGCCTTTGGATGGTATATATGACTTCAAAAATATTCTCTCGCTATTAAATCTAGGCCATTCACAATTTTTTCAATTTTTAATTTTATAAAGAATGAAAATTGTGAAAAGCTTTTCTAATTTTATAAAGAATGAAAATTGTGAAAAGCTTATTTTGAAATATATAACATCTCTAATTCCTATAAGAGATATTTACCTTTTTGTCATGGATTTATGTTTTTTTGGCAACTTCAATGGCGTTTAGTAACCATGGATGACATATTTCCACCATGGCGCTAGCTTTTGTGGACATTTTAGTGCATGGAGGTACTAGTCCCTCAAAGGTTGGCATTTATGGTACACCTTATGATAACAATTCCATCTTGGAGTTGGGAGGTAGTTGTAGTTATAGCATCCCCTGGATTTTGGAAGTGGTCGATGCAGAAGTCAAATCGAGAATGGGTGGTGTCTCGAGAAGAAGCATGTATTCCCTATAGTAGCTCAACGTTTTGTGGGATGACATTCATGCAATAAATATTTGTATCTCTAATCTTTGAAGAATTTTTAGCCTATTTATATTTCCATGGTGGAATTTGGTTTTTGGTCTACAAAGCAGCTCAATGGTTTGGAAACTAATTGGCATGCCCAAGGTTTATGGTTGATTGACCCTTCCCAGAGCTATCCTTTATATGCCCCTCCTTTTCCATTGTTAGCTAATACCATCCCTAGGCTAGCTTTGAAGAAAACCATGAAGTTTGTTTTCACTGTGTCCTAGTTGCTTTCCATTTTCCTCACTGGTCTTCCCATCTACACGGGGTTTCTTTCATTGTGCTTATCTATCCTTTCAGTGTTACGCCCCATTAGTGTACTCACCCTTGAAAATGGCTTGGAGGTCGAGGCCCTCAGGGAAGACATTGGGCTCAAACACAAGCTTAAATAGCTATGGCTATTTTCCATTCCTCCACTCTACTTCAAATCCAAGAGAAAATTCACAAGTTAAAAACTTTAACTGCTAATGATCACCAAGCCCACACTGACTTTGAAACACAAATTGCATTAGCTAGTTGGGTCCTCAACACTGGCCATACCAAGGGAAGGCAGAATTAATACCTCAATTCCATCAACTTCCATTGGCAAATGAAGAATCTCTTAGATAGGGAACTCAAAGAAAAGTATAAGGAAGAAAATGAAATTGTAGCATGCCTTAATGAAATGTGATGAGTCCAATGCCACCACTGCTCTTTCTTAGCCATCTTCACTACGCACATGGTGCACATAGAAGGTCATCTACAATGCAACCTCAAGCCGCTAACTCCAACGGGCACAAGCACCTACGATTCGGCCCAAGTAACATCCTATGATAATTGATGTTTGCTCGACCTTTTGGATTCTCTTTTTTACTTCTAGTAAACTAGTTTCTTCTAGATGATGTTTAACCAGCTATAATTGGAAATTTTATTTTGTATTTCTATCATAGTGTATGTCATAAAATTGGATGGAGGCTAATAATATTTTTCGATGGTTTTTTATGATAAACTATAGATCTCACTATTTGTAGGTCTAGTTTCCCTTACGGAAAAACAAAACCATGTTCTTGTTTGACAATGAACTCTAATTTTGTATGGAAGTTATTTTGAGACAAAAGAAAATTTAGCATATATACAAGATTCAACTTAATAATTATAGGACAAATATTGGATTAAACATATCAAATAATATATTTTATTCAAAATTTCAATATATTTCCATTTTGATCTTTACTTAATTGTTGAACATATTATAACTATATGTTTTATCCCAGGAGTATTATGTGATAATGGGATTGTTTTTACACTAATCTAAATTTTACACTCTCTTACAAGGAGTCATATTGAATTCTTTATTGAATCCTTTCTCACGGATTATCTTGAGTTATCCATTGTTAATAATCAATTACATTCACTCAAGATGATGAATTGGGAAATTAGGCAGTGTTCCCTTCAAGTCAAATCAAGAAATCGTAGACCAAGTAATGCCATGAGCTCATTATGGTCAACACTCATCATGCATGGATTGCAACAAAATGATGTAATCTTGGTACACCATTGTTTAGACTCTTGATGGGTAGCTTCCACATCATAGGTTTTATCATGTGTTCAAGTCATCTGTAGTAGGGAGTGAAGTACATAGTATAGGCACATTCACTCCAAACTTGTGGGGATGGCTTCATTTATGGATAAGTAGATGGTGCCCCTCTCAGGGTTGATAGTATGAATTTTTTTGGTGCATTTAAATGTCACCTTCCTAACTAGTTTTGTTGGTCAATATTTCATTCTCTTGACAACATTGTTCTCAGAGCTCCCTCTCATATTCCAATTTGAGCTCGATGATTTGAGGATGCATTGCACTATATACAAGTTATAAGGAACAATTGACAACACAAGTGGCCTCTTCTCCTCACATATTAATCCAACATTGATGACAATTCCAATGGTTTTTGGATGAAATAAGCTAGATGCATATTAAGTTAAATGAGCTCTATCTTCTTATCCCTCCCCCTAGTTTCACTCTCATGTTTCCCATGTGTATTCGACCTCCTACTGATATGTTTCATGCAACTATCCTCTCCATAATTTGAATGATGAAGCATAATAGGATAAGAACTCAACTCACTCTCTATGATATCGATTCCACTTATTAGCAAGCATATATTTTATGAATTACAAAATTTTTTATGTTCATTTCAAAATCTATAATTATCATCGCTCAATTAGAGTAGAGACTTGCATTTTGCTTTTATTTTGTTTCGTTAAGTGAGCTATTTTTTATCCATGTTGGTATTGGATCATGTTATGTTCAATATGTGTTCATGTAGAAATCTCTAAATGCATGTTTTTATGAATAAAATTTTTCCACTTCTGATTGAAAAACTAAATATGTTTTATTCATCCCCAAAAATTTGAATGATATCATGTCTCTTGTAAATTTGAATATTCAGTGGAAATGGAGCGACATAAGATACATAATTTGTGGTAAAAATAAAAATATGCATATAATTAAAAACTATAATTGTAAATGATTCTTTATTTAATTTTAAATAATATTTAGCTCAAGGCTTCCCTATATTGACTCGATGTGCATGTATCACCGCTAAATTTTATTCATTTTTATTTATGGATGGTATCTACTGAGTTTAAAAATAATATGCTTCATCTTAGTTATAGATGGATGGATGGGCCTGATAGGAACTTGAAGAGTTTGATTTTTTATTTTTTATCTTTTATTTTTCTCAGTCGTCTCCTCCTTCTTGTGTGTGTTGTCATGTGTCATAAAAGTGTGATCCAAGTGGATATTGGTGGCCACCCACCTATTCCACTTGGACCCCCAGCATTGTTTCTTTCAGGTTTTTAGTTTCCTTATTTGTAGCACAATTTAATATTTTTGGCAGTTTTTTGGGTCCTACACTTTCAGAGCAATTTTGAGGCCCTAAAAGATATTTTTTGAGAAAAATGGGGCCAACAATATTAATAAATTGACGTTTGTTCATTCAAAAGTTGTATTCCTCATATAAATCTTTCTAACAAGGTATTTTGCACATCAAACGAAGATCGTATGCCAAAGTTATGACTCCAAGAAGTTGATGCACCAATTTACCCAAACTAGGCCCATAGTTTGGCACTTCATCTCTTAGGGTCGGGTTTTAGGATGTTTAGGGTTTTCCATTGTTTCTCAATAATAAATAGGCCTTTGAGCCTTATTATAACACAGTTCAGAGGCATGTGGCCACCACATCTCTTCTCAGAGAGAAGCTACCATCACCGGAGATAGTCTTACTTCCATTCTGTTTGTAAGCATATTTTCGTATTTGATATTAATGAAATGAAGATTTATTTCTATCGCATCTTTGTATTTATGGCATATTTGTAATTTATTGCGTTCCTGCTTAAATCCGGATCAGTGGTATCATAACGGTTTGCTCTTTCTCTTTTTTTCTTGCATGTCCCCAATGAGGTCGGGATATAAGGAGTTAGGGCTTGATCTTGTTGAACCTTTTCAAGTTTAGTCTTGCAAACCTCAACGGCCGCCCATGAGGGAAGAAAAGAAAGACGAGGGGGGCAGGAGATCCTATCAAAATATTGAAAACAAAGGAACACGATGATGGATAGATTTTACCTAGATCCTTTAGTGGTTTCCCACCGGTGACGCATCCACATCTAGAAACCACTCTGATAGAGTTCCACAGCTTTCTGGGTCTTGCCAATTTCTACAATAGGTTCATGTTGGGGTTCTGGTAGAGAGCTGTCAAGGCGAAGGATTGCCGTGTTTACTTTCTTGGTGCACAAATACTTTGTTTCTCCTCTGTTCAGGTGCTTACTCATACTTTCTTTCAATGGCTGGTTATATGAATGAGTTTTCTCTTCAGAAGCCCGAAGACAAAAATATAGCTCATAATAATTGATGGTCTTTTCTGAATAAGTTTTTAAATAAATCTAGAAATGAAGATGTTCTCTATGATGAAAAAGTGTTAGTACAAGAGTTTGAACCTCAACCTAACTGGACATTGCCAAAGATTGATATTGATAAGCTTTATAAAATGCATGTTTTCCAGTTTCGAGCTGCTCAGTTATTTAGATTTACATCTGTGAATATTCCTATTTCCACTTGCCAGTCTGTATACCAAATCCCACTAATACAGCCAGAAAATATCAAATGGGGTTTAGAAAATGGTTATAGGTATATCCATATAGGTATCATACAATTTGGAATTAATCCACTAGTCTGTCCTGGTCTAAATACTTCATGCTTGACATGTGTCCTTGATACCAGAATGAATGACTTCAACGACGCTTTATTGGGAGGATTCCAAAGTCCCCTCAATAATGGCCCTGTTTGGTCATCAGTTATCCCCAGATATCAAGTTTCACTGACAGACCCTTATATCAATGAATTCTTGAATGCTTATATTCAGTTTTATGGTTTTAATGTTGCCCCACAGTCACAGATTGCTCAGCTCCATGCTTCTATATGCCTGAGATTTGTCTCTACCTCCATGCCTCCTCTCAACCCAAAGTTAACTGGTAGAGCCTTAAAAGAAGGTGTTATTGTTGGCCCTGGTAACACTGCTCCCCTACAGATTGGTTTTGTAGAATGTACTCTTCCAGATGAATGGAATAGTACTTATATTCCACTTTCACAGAAATATCCTCAACTGCAAACATCTAAAGTTCCTCCGAAATTGTCTCTCATCCAACATCCTGACGGATCCTCTGGTCTTAAATTTACAACTCCTTCACTTACTAGATCTATGTCATCCTTCCCTAGATCTACAGTTTTGGGTGGTAGGAATCCACATATACCCTCTATTCCCAGAAGTTTATCATCAAGACATTCTGCCCCAAGAGAGGATCATATAAAGTCTACCTCTCATAAACCTAATGATTGTCAGTTCTGCATTCCCTCTTCATCTTCTACATTCCAGACTGAAGATTCCTCTAGCTCTGAAGTCTTTATACCTGATATAAAAAGATTCTCACTTCCTAGAGCTCAGTCGAAAGTCACTGCAAAAATACCAGAAAGGTATTTAGAATCTGGAAATTCTAGGAGGACATTTAGCAATGGAACAAAGAAAGCATATTTCCAATGGTTATCTATGAGAGCAACTTCCGATCCAGATCAGAACGAAAATGAAAAGCTACGTAATTATACAAACTACCAAATAGTTTGTATGCTTCAAAATATTGATGTTATAGCCAGGGATGTTTTAGAAATTAAAGAACATATCAAAAAGATGCATACTGGTTATATTGATACATTGGGAACCCAAGATACACACACAGAAAAGTTAAATAATATCCAGTCAAACATGGGTATCATCTCCAAGTCTTTGGAACATCTTACAAATGCACTCCCTACTCCTCCTTCCCCACCTCATTATAGAGAAGTAGATGTCTCAAGTTCAAAGCTAAAATTCTCCTCTAATTCTGATGAATCAAAGAAGATTTTTTTTAAAGGGGTAGAGAACATAGATAGAGCTAGACTTGAGAAGATCCAAAAAGGAATCAATCTATCTAGAGAAAAGACAGAGTTGATGAAGAATAGACTAGCTGATCTTCCTTCTGTTGAAAGTCTAAGACTACCAAAGAACTATGTCAGCCTTAGTTCTTTAATAAAACAAAATGGCCAATCATCTGCTCCTACAATAATGGCCATGTCGGGAATAACTGGTGAAAAAACACAAGGTGAACCAAGTTCTAAAAGGGATAGAAGTGATTCCTTTTTCTATTCCAACAAAGGAAAAAGAGGTGTTGGTGATACCTCTGCACATGAAGCATCAGCATCAAGCCCATTCAGCAGATATACTGAAAATCTGCAATCCACATCTGTAAGGCTAGACAATCCTGCTTCCAGAGGCTATGGAAACTCATTGTTAGTAAATATTGATTGCCTTGATTATAATGAAGTGATTGTTGTACTGCATAATGTCCATGCATGGGCACTACAGAGAAAAGCTGAAACCAAAGCACCATGGTCTGATATAGTCACTCAAATTGTATGGTCTTTTACTAGCATACTAAAGCAATGGTGGGAAAGGCTTGCAGAAGAAGAAAAAGATCAAATAGTTGAACATAGTACTGATCCATTAAGAGCATTGTTTGAAGCCTTAAAACATGAATTTGTTGGATTAGTTCCTGAAGACTCAGCCCATCATTCACATCTATTTCTCTCCCAGAAGCTATGCAATATTGATTATTTGCAAGAGTATTTTTGTGTTATGCAGAAACTTCTGTATCAGGCTAGTGATCCACATAATGTTGCCTATCTAAGGTATTACATTTAGTCTATGTCTGGTAAAATTCCTGACCTCATTAATCAGTACATAGCAGATCATAAAGTGAATTTGGAAGGACAATCATTTGCAGCTATTCACCAAATGATTGTCACAATTTTGCAAAAAGAAGGTGCAAAAAGCAATGCTAAGAAGAATTTTTCCAAACAGATGCACTTTAGCAAAAAGCTTTGCAATAATTTCAAAGAAACTTATGATTTTGGTTGTCATAAGAAAAGTGAAAGAAAGATTTCTAAAAAGACAAATTTTGACAAGTCCTACTCTTGCAAGACTAATAAATACTTTCCTAAAAAGAAAAAGTACTTTCCTTCCAAAAGATCATTTAAAGGAAGAAGGGCAGTATTTAGGAAAAGACCAAAACCTTCTAAAAAAGTTGTGTTTTATTTGTGGGAAAGAAGGTCATTATGCTAACACTTGCAGAGAAAGAAAAGATAAGAAGCAGATGAAGATAATGAATATCTTTTCTACAATCCACGATCCGCAAGATTGGGATCTCATATCTCACTCTGATGGAGAATATTTTGAAGTTTCAAGTTCTTCTTCAGAATCTTCAGATAATGAAATTCCTGAAATCAGGAAATTAACAATTGATTCAGAATCATCTGATTCTGATGAAACATTCATTCCTGATATTAAAATGTTCAGTTTAAAATCTTCAGGAGATATACAAGCAAAGATTGTAGCAGTCAAAGCTGATCTAGCACAGTTAGATCCAGTCCAGTTTATAGCAAGAAGAAGATTGACTAAAAAACTTGAGAATCTTGAGAAACAACTACCATCTAAAAGGAAAGAAATATTTTCAAAAGAAGAAAGAGAGGAGGATGAATTCATCGAAAGAGAGTTCGATTCAATGTTCAAACCTTTGGAGGTTTCTGTATCTCCAGGTTTGAATCAAATTGATACTCTCAAGAAGAAGATCACAGATTTGGAATCTTCGATTCATCATACAAGGTCAGAAATGATACAGTTGTCATCCAAGCTTCAAATACTTATTTCTGATTATGATGATTGTAATTCTAAATTAACAAGTTTACTGATGAAAAATGTTCCAGTTAGTGAAGGGATATCCCCAAAGAAAAATGTTGAGCTGTTTAATGTTATGAGCATTGGAGATAGAGTGGTTATTCCAATAAGAATTAAGGTCCCTAGCATTAAACCTTATACTTTGGATGCTCAAATAGATTCTGGTGCTATGAGTAGCTGCTGCAAATATAAAGCCATTCCCCATTATTATTGGCAACCTACTAAACTCCAATTCAAGGCTATCACTGGTGACTTAACGGAAATAAGTCATATAGCTCCAGAATTTCATATTTTCTTGAATGATGTACAGGTTTTTGTCACTTTGTATAGTTTTGATACTGGTGCTGATGTTCTGTTAGGAAAAGATTTTCTGAAGAAACATTTGCCAGTCACTTCTAGACAAGATTATGCTATATTCTCCACCACTGCTAGTCCTATCACAGTCCCTACTTCTAGTGACTACAAAATCAATGTGCAGCCTGAAGATGAGGATCCTCTCCAGTATAGTCTACAAGATCTTACCAAGATTAATAAGATTGTCAAAAATGCAGAGTTACATGGTCCCAAGACTTTGCAACAAATTTCGGATAGGCTTCATGCAGATTGTACTTCCAGCAGGCCAGATGCCTTTTGGGTACGGGAAAAGTATTTTGTTGCACTACCTTACAAAGAAGGATATGTTCCTAGGCCGCAAAAAGCTAGTGCAAATCATATGAGTCCGAAAGAACAAGAATTGTGCAAAGCAGAAATTGAACAGTTGTTAGAACAGAAGCTTATTAAACCCTGTAAGAGCCCTTGGGCTTGCCTTGCTTTTTATGTCAATAAGCACAGTGAGAAGAAAAGAGGTAAGAAAAGACTTGTGATTAATTATAAAGCATTGAATGATGCTCTTCTTCCTATTAGATATCCTCTGCCTAACAAGGAATTGTTACTTGCTAAGATTGCTAATGCTAATGTGTTTAGCAAGTTTGATCTTAAAAGTGGATTTTAGCAGATTGGTATTATTCCTTCTGATATATATAAAACAACTTTCACTGTTCCTCACGGCCAATATCAATGGACTGTGATGCCCTTTGGTCTGAAAAATGCTCCATCTGAATTCCAAAAAAGAATGGAAGACATTTTTGGTGGGGTAGAGTACATTATTATATATATATTAATGATTTGCTTGTATTTAGTAGAGACGTAAATATGCACAAGGTCCATTTAGAATAGTTCTACCAACTTGCATATAAGCATGGCTTGGTACTTTCAGATACAGAAGAAAAATTTCAAATTGGGAAAGTCAAGATTGACTACTTGGGTCTACACATAGAAAAAGGACTTGTAGAACTTCAGCCACATGTGCTAACCCATCTATCGAAATTTCCCGATATTATTACTGATGTGAAATCACTACAGAGATTTCTTGGATGTCTGAATTATATAAGGAATTTTTATGCCAAACAATCAGAGGATACAAAGATACTGTTGAACAGACTAAAAAAGAAAGTTGTCAGTTGGACAGATGAAATGACAACAACAGTAATTAGTATTAAGAGTAAGCTTAATGATTTGCCAAAACTTAAGCTTCCTGATACTAATCTTCCTTTTATACTTGAAACAGATGCTTCTGATCACACTTGGGCTGCAGTTTTGTTACAAAAGCATGGAAGAAAAGAATTGGTTTGTGCCTATTCCTCAGGATCTTTTGATGATACAGAGAAAAAGTATCCTTCTTCTCATAAAGAAATACTTGCAGTAAAAAGAGGAATAAAGATATTTCAGTTGTTCTTGAAAAGTGTTAAATTTATTGTCAGAACAGATCTAAAGCATATGAAACAGATGTTGGCAAACAAAAGATTGCTAGAACAAGGTAGTACTAGAGTGCTGAGATGGGCACTATGGCTTGAAGGTTTTGATTTTGATACTATCTACAAATCTGGTGAAGAAAATTACAATCTGGTGCAGAAAATTATCTTGCTGACATGCTTACCAGAGAAGGTGATCAAGAAATCAAGGAAATCAAGATATTTAGACCACTTAATCAACATGAAGCTTCTACAAGTCAGTCCAGTCATGTCGAGTCTAAAAGAGTCAAGTATGTCACAGTCTTTAGTAACTGTCATAATGAGTTTTGTCTATCAAAACAATTCCAAGCCTTACCATTATGCCTGAGTCAAATCATTCTGCAAAAATGGTTTGAATTTGAGGAGTCTAGATGGTCATATGCAAAAGAGTTACCATATAGGTTTAGGCCATGGCGTGTTTATTATGCATTGTCTAGGGAACCAGATCCTGTTTATTTTGGATGTATTCAAAATACTGACTGGACATGGTCAGACTATTTTTATATTCACCAGAGAGCTAGGATACATGGTTCAGTTAAGGTCGTATTTTATGCAGAAGCTATCAATCCCACTAACAATTGGTGGAGTCCATGGTTTAAGCTATTTATGTTTAGGTATTTGCCTAGAGCTAAAAATATTTTTGATAGGACTTTTGCTGAGTTTGTCAGAATTTTCCATTGGGAAATGCATGTAGCTGTTCAGAATGATTATGTCTTAGAGTTTGAGTTCATCCACCGACACACAATTGTCATTCCTAATGAAGAAGATGAGTCCTTTAAGCTTTCTGTCAGATTCAGAGGATTGATATCAGTGGACGAACAAGACAGGCCAACATTCATGTTCACATTCCCATTCTTTTGTTGTACCAGAGATACAGCACCATATTGGCTAGATGAATCTATCCCATACGAAGTGCTTGCTCCAAATAATGAAGAATTAATTGATGAATTGGTAAGACAGGACCAAATCAGACTTGGCCATAATAATCTAGCTGTCCCAGATACTCATGCACATGATTATGATGACAGAGCTAACAACGACTGATTGAAGGGATCAATCAAAAGAAATCCTTTCATATCCTACTTTATTTGTACATATATTGTTCTCTGGTTTCCGTGGGATTTAGTCCGAATAAAATCTCCATTGTGTAATTACTTTTATATAAGAGCTGATGTCCTAGATTCTGACCATCTTTTCATTTTAGATATGTCATGATTTGTTCCCCATATGGCTTAGCCTCCAAGGGACAAGATAACAAGTGGTTGTCCCCACTTGCCCGAATCTTTAGAACTATTCATTACTTTTTGTACAAAGTCCTTTCATGATAGACATCTTGCATGATGTTCTAGCCAAAAGTTTGATTACTTTGGTTTCAAGTTCCCAGTAAAAGTTTTCACTGGATGACCTGCTAGGATATTATAAATACTAGCATTGTAAGTTCGTTGGGGCAAGGAGTTTTTGGAGAGTTTTAGAGAGCCTGAGAAGTTTGAAACTGAGTGAAGTCTCCCTACTCTGCATCTGCGAGAAGTTTTCTTGATCTTCTTGCACCACGGAGTTTTAACTCTATAGTCTCTGATGTTAGTTTGATTCTTTTGAGTCTGTCCGAGACTAAGTCTCCCGGCTCTACATCTGCGAGAAGTTTTCTCGATCTGCTTGCATCACGAAGTGCTATTCTCATATTTGATTATCTGTAATTATCTGAAGTTAATATGAACTGAGCATGTTTTATAAAATAGGTATATATATATATATATATGTGTGTGTGTGTGTATATATATATATATATATATATATATATATATATATATATATATATATATCATTTTGGATTACCACAATAATTTGGCCAACTTACGAGAGAACGTTGTACATGAAGAACTACACTTAGACTAACCTAAGCTAGAGAAAAGATGCCATAAAACATATACTAGATAGATTCATTACTTTGAACTTCTAGGTAAATAAACACAGAAGGTCTTTCACAATTCATTGGCTTGGACAAGTGACTCTTTCGAGGACCCCCGTACCTTATCTCATTTTCACACTAAGCAAAATATGTTCTTAAGATAAAATGGTTGTAACTAACAACTTTTATAGAAAATTTACATATGTTCAACGTGGTAGAAACTAAAGGAAACCTCATGCTTATCAAATATTTATCCTTGTTCACTTGGACACCTCGGCAAAACTACCAGATTCATGGGGAGAAAAGATATTCTCCATAAATGCTTTAATTAAAAAAAACAATGAAAAATAAATTTATGGAACATGCTCCTCCATCAATTAATAGCGTAAAAGAGAGGTTGAATTAATTGTTAATAGAAAGTTGTGCCTTCAAGGAAGAGGAATCCCTAAATTATTGTTTTTGAAATAATAAAATGTTTGACAAACTGAATCCATATTCCCTTTATTTCCCTTCATTATTTTATATATATATATATATATATATGTTTAATATTCTTAAAATATAATTTTAAATATTTACATAAAAACATCAACATGAATTCATTTTAATTCAAGCTCTTTTAAACATCTAAATATTTATATCTTAAATTAGTTGTATCCTTTATACCACTTAATTAATTTAAATTTAAATTTAAAATTAAAAAAAAAAATACACTAATTATATAAAAAATTGAAAATATAATAACTTGTTCAATATATGACCAAAGGGAGGTTAAGTTAGTTGTCAAAAGCAAGTTGTGCCTTGAATAAGGGGAATTCTTAAATCATAGTCTCAAAAAATATTTGACAAAAGAAACCCATATTCCTTTTATTCTTTTAAATATGTATGTGTTTAATATTTTAAAATATAATTTTAAATATTTACCTAAAAACATCAACATAAATTTAAATAAATTCATATTCTTTCAAAGAACAAAATATTTATTTTCGAAATTATTTGTATCATTTATATTATTTAATAAAGTTAAACAAATTTACACTAATTATATAAAAACAAAAATTGAAAATTATGATAACGGGTTGAATATAAGATCATCCAAATTCTAGTTTTATAATCTAAAAAGACTTATTTCACTTAATTTATACTAATTGTATAACAAAAATTGAAAAATATAATAATTTGTTCAATATAGGATCATCCAAATTGTCCTTTTATAATCTAAAAGGACTTATTCAACTTTGAACTTATGGTGTTCTATCTACATTGTGCTTTTCAAAATAATTCAAGGAAGCATGTTGTTAAAAGTATAATAATGATTATATCTACATTGTGCTTTTCAAATAATTCAAGGAAGCATGTTGTTAAAAGTATAATAATGATTATGATTAAAATAAATTTTTAATTCATAATAAATTAAACGGATGTTTATGTTTTCCATAATGTTAATGATAAATTAATTTTCTATAATATAGATAGCTAAGTTAGTTTAAGTTAATATAAATACAGGAAGAAAAAAACAAAAAAAATATTAATTTAAGAGAGCATCATCTAAAATTATAGTTTTTTAATACAAAAGGGCTTCTTCCACTTTGAGCCTATTTTTGTTTCTATCTATTTTCTAAGTAATTCACAGAAATATGTCACTAGAAAATATAATAAGGATTATGATTAAAATAAATTCTAAATTTATAATAAATTAAATGAGATTTAGATTTAATAAAGTTATCATAATTTTGATGATAAATAGTTTTTTTTATAGGTTGAATATGAAGATAATTTTTTTCCCATATATTTTTATTTAATATATAGATAGTATAAGTTTAATTTTAAGTTTTAAAAATAAAAATACAGTAATAAATAAAGAAATTATTAAATATAATTGATTTTAAAATTAAGATTAGTAATAGTGATTTTAAGTAACAATATGAATAAGGTGAGCGATCTTGTACTAGGTAAAAAAATTATTAAAAGACTAGGAAGAAGAGTGTCTCCTCAAAAGCTAGGTCACTTGGATAAAAAAATGGGGATAAAAACATCAGATTTTTCCATAAGGTAGCTAGTAAATGAAGGGTTGTCAATTCTATAAGGAACATCAATAATTCCAAGGGTAGGTTTCTCACTTCACAAAAGGAGACTATAAAAAAAGCTTTCAATTTTTTTAGTGGACAGTACAAAGAATGAGTGCAGGATAACGTCTTGGATAAAGTTGACCTGACAAATATCCATCCCTGATTTGTAAATGAGGATGACGTAGGATTTATGGACAACCCTATTTCAGAAGATGAGATTCTACATTCATTTAAAGAAATGGCAAAAACTAAGAGTCCAGGCCCTAATGGTTGGCGAGTAGAGCTTTATATTTCTTTCTTCGACAATATGGGGCCTAATTTTTTGCAAATGGTGGAAGAATCGAGGGTGAATGGTCTTATCATAGGTGCCATCAACGCAACCTTCCTAGTTTTAATTAAAAAAAATCAAATTTTATAAGCTTTTTTGAATTTAGGCCTATCTCTCTTTATAATTCTTCTTATAAATTGATATAAAAAATTATAGCTAATAGAGTCAAAAATATCATTTGTCCCCATATATGTCCGAAACAATTTGGATTTCTACCTGACAAGAGAATACAAGACGTTGTTGCGATCGCATAAGAGTGTATCCATTTGATCAAATTGACTAAAAAAAATCTTGCCTTATGAAAATTGATCTCTTGTGGGCATATGATCTAGTGGACTACGATTTTCTTCACCTCATCCTACACAAAATCGGCTTCGCTCATCAACGCATTAGATGGATAATGGCATGTGTGACTTCAACTTCTATGGTTGTCTTAATTAATGGATTTTCCATATATTTTGTCAAAATCTCCAGGGGTCTAAGACAAGGATGTTTTCTTTCACAACTCCTTTTCATATTGGTTATGGACTCACTCAGTAGATTTTTTAGCAAAGTAAAAACTCTTGGAGTCATATTTGGCTGCATAGTCTCTTCCACGACTTCTACAACACATATTCTCTTTGTGGATGGTGCCTTGTGCTTCGGAGATACCAAATTCTTAGAATGGGAAGCTTTGTATCAAATTTTGTCTAAATTTGGAAGAGTCTCAGGCTTGATAATTAACAAGGATAAATCTAAGCTAATAATCTGGGGTAAAATCTGTCCTTTTGCCTTCGGGTTTCAAATACTTAGGTTGCTCACTCAAACCTTGCAATTATCTTATTCAGGACTGGGATTGGTTGATCCATAAAATTTAGAAAAATCTCTTTATATGGGACCACACATGGCTAACCCTCGAAGGTAGAGTGAACATGATTAAATCAATTCTATAAGGAACTTTTGTGTATTGGATTCGTTTTTTCCTTCTTCCTACAACAATCATTCTCAAAATGAACACAATCATCACCAAGTTCCTATGGTCGGGAGCTATAGGGGGGGGGGGGCGGATTTGACCTCATAAAGCTAGACTCCCTTACTCATCCTCAAGATTCGAGTGGTTGGGGCCTTGGGGACACGAAACAATTTAATTTGGCACCCCTTTCTCGTAATATTTGTAGGGATTTTAATGCTAAGGGTATGTGGTGTGATATTATCTGTGTAAAATACTTGCAACAACAATCTTTGGAGGATTGGGTCGCTAATGGTGCACCTACAAAATGTAGGATCTCATATATATGGAGTAGTTGTATGTCAGCAAAAACATGGCTTTGTCGTAATCTGAAGTTGCAAGTTGGTAATGGTGCTAATATCCATTTAGGGGTGGATAAGATCAAGGGATTTAATGGTAACCATATTCTCTCCACTCAAATATTAATCACTCTACACCATTTGGGATTTCCTTTTTTAGCAGATTTGATAAATCGGCTCCCTTAGGAGTGCCTTTTTCCTTCTTGGCCACACTCATGGGATTTGAGCCTTAATGTTGTCTATGAATGTGGATGGGAGTCATATAGACTTAAACTTATTGAGGCAAGTATTAAACTAAAAGGCAACCATGATTTCCTTGCTTGGGGTGGGCGAGCTACTAGAGACACCATTGCAGTCAAGGAAATTTATTCATATATTTTAGGATCTCCTTCTCCTAGCCCATATGATGAATAGATATTTCCTATGTGGAAATGGAAATCCCCCTTGAAGAGTAAATGTTTTCCCTAGTTATCCTTCTTTAACTATATTCTCACATGGGAGAACTTGATGAAAAGAGGTATTCAGGGTTCGGGCTGCTACCTTTTCTTCCAATCAACATTTGAGGACGTTTTTCATTTTTTCTTGGATTTCCCTTTTGCAAAGGCCATTTTTGACCATGTAGTGGAACTCCTGCAACTTTAGATTGATAGGCTATGGACCTCTATCTATGAATGTGTGATGTATTGGACCACGAAACATAGATCATATAAAGGAATCCCTTTGTATGTTCTATGGGGGATCTAGGATTCTAGGCATTCCTCTATTTTCCAAAATTGGCTTCATGACTAGCATTCTACATGTGTCAAAATTATTGGATCTTTTTTGGTGACTGGCCATTGGATCCCAATGTCTCCTTGACGGTCAATTATATTTCGGAATTTGGGATTTTTTTTTCATTTTGGCTTCTTTGATGGAGACTTCGTTGAGTTACTCTATGGCTATGGAGCCCTTAACAAACTCTGCCCCAATAAGGAAATTTATTTCTTTTGGAATGGTGGGGGTGGCACAAATTTTCGAGTAGAGATCATTGCACTGTGGGGCCTACTTCAGAATGTTCCCTGGCTTATTATCAATTCCATTAAGATAGCTAAAGATTCTAAAGTCGTCATCAATTGGCTGTAGGCCATAACTCTCTTAAGGTTCCTCTACTTCACCACTGGATGGCTAACATTGCTATTCTCTGTTTCTCCTTTGAGGACTTATATTTCCTCCATGTGTACAAGAAATGTGGTTGTGCACACTCTGTCCAAACGTGGAATCTCCCTCCTTCCTGGTAGAATGTTTTTTGAGAACTTGGTTGATGATACCATTCTTCATTCAGGCTCCTTTGAGCTCTGAAGGCCCTTGGTTTCCCTAGGGACTGTCACACACTTGACTCTATATTCTCCCTTGGTTGGATTTGACATGGATGTTATTATTGTTTTTTCATAGATTTCTTTGGTTCTCCCTTATTTGCTTTGTTTTTTCTGCTCTCGATATCTCTTATTTTTTATTTCCCTTCTATTAGGAATTATCTACATTTTCTGATTATGTATCTTCACATTTTCTTAATGATAAAAGACGCTTTTTTGCCTCTAAAAAAAACCAACGTGGCAGAGGTGCTTATGATGGCATTCGGTCAATGATAAAAGACACTTTTTTTCCTCTAAAAAAAAAACTATCGTGGCGGAGGTGCTTATGATGACATTCGGTCAAGTGGTTAAAGTGGTACAATGTTGGATACAAGATGTCCGATGGTCAAGAGAGATAAATTGTTTGAACTCTATTGACTCGCAACTTTTGGGATATTATTAGAATCTACAATAGACATAAATATGCTCGAGGAAATTTATAGGCGGATAAACAATTCATTTCAAAATATCGGTCCACATAAAGTATTTTTTTTTGAAGATGCGTAGCTTATTTTTTGGTGCCTATAGGCCATATAGAATGTTCACCACCAATATTACAGTGACAAATTGATATTTAGTGGACATTTCTTTTTCAATATATTTTTAATTGCCATGAACCCAAAAATAGAATGATGAAAGACCAATGAGAATTGAGTGAAGCTCATATGCCTTGTTTTCCCAAAATGATCACAGTGATGCATGATCAAACTTGCTTTGTTGGTAGTTTCAATGATTAAATAAATTACAGGTTTCATTTTTCTATAAGCTGAATTCAACTTGGGTTGATTGTCATTTTTTAAAAGGTGTCTATGATATAAAGCTATTTATTATGAGTTTAATAAAGTTTATTCACTGAAGAGTGCACAAATTCGACCAGATATGGATGGAAGATTAAGGTCATGGTCTATAAGCGTGTCTGTTCAAATCCCCTTTCAATGTGAAACACATAGATTATTTAATCTAGATGGCCAAGTATTCTAACGCTCGAGTTCTCATCTTGGGTGAGGGCATTGGTTCAAATGCCGCTTTTCCTTTATTTTTGCTAAACTGTGATTCAAAATGGAAAAATAACTGTGATGCCTCACTCGTTCTCCAATAATGAAATAAAAAATAACTATGATACCTTTTGTTCTCCAATAATCAAACAAACCTTTTGTTCTCCAATAGTCAAATATTCATACAAGGGCATTTTGTCTAGTGGTATGATTCTCAATTTGGCTCGCATGAACAAGCTATTGGAAATAATATTAGTTTGTTATACAAAGTAAGATGATCTATTATTACAAATTTTCAAGCCAAACATAAAAAATTATCTATAAATAAAAATATAATGATAAATTTAGATTCATGATTTCTCGACTTTGCATAGCTTCCCATTAAAATTTAGTGAAAAACTATTAGTAGAGACAAAAATGTGTAAATAGAATTTTTTTTTTTTTTTTTTTATATATAAATATCATATTATAAATTTAAATTTACATTAAAACTAATAAAAATACAATAAGTTGTTACCTCTAGTTTTTGAATAACCTTTTCTTTAATAAAAATATTATGAAACACCTAAATTCATTTTAAAGATAAAAACATATTTATAATTCTTAATTTTATAATTAAAATAATAATTTAAATCGTAAAAACTTTTATTTTATAATTTTTAAAAATTGACAAAAAAAAAATAATCCAGTGAAAAAAGAAAAAGAAAAAGTGATGTTAGAGGTCTAGAGTTCCACTTTGATTGAAAATGATATTGATAAATTTAAAAAAATTATTTTAACCATATCATTCTCAATCAAACTGGAACTCACAACAACCTAGTTAAATTAAAAAAAAATTGGAAGGGTCAGTGATTGGAACCTCCCAACAAAGCCCTAATTATTTCTTTGAACATCTCAAGTTTTGACCCTCCAAATTTACGTATATATTGTGTATGCATATTGAGTTTTGCCAATAAAACCCTTGTCCATTCGTTCACAACATTCAGATTCGTCTCCTCATCTCTGTATCTTCATCATTTCATACCCTTGTTGATTACTCTCAGAATACTATTTTATGGGCACACCTCTAGGCTCTTTAGGGTTTATGGTTTGTGGTGACAGAGAATCCATCGAAGTCCCTACTCGTTGTGCTTCTGGACGCTCACAGAGTTCGCTCAGGTCGCATCTCCCAACTCTTTACTCGAACTCGTCTGTTGTTTTTAAGCAAAAATTACCAGGTATTTGTTTGATTCGTGACAATGAGTAGCCGTGTAACTCGAACATTATATGTTGGGAATCTACCTGGCGATATTAGGGAAAGGGAAGTTGAAGACCTATTTTACAAGTATGGACTTATTGTTGATATTGATCTGAAGATTCCTCCCAGGACTCCAGCTTATTGTTTTATTGAGTTTGAGGATGCTCGTGACGTAGAGGATGCTATTCGTGGTCGTGATGCGTATAATTTTGATGGCAATCGTTTACGAGTCGAGCTTAACCATGGTGGTCGGAGACAATCTTCAACTAATGATCGTTATAGTAGTTACAGCAGCGCTGGGGGGCGCAGTGGAGGAGTATCTCGGTGATCTGAATATCGCGTCATTGATACTGGCCTACCATCATCGGCGCCATGGCAGGATCTAAAGGACCATATGCGAGGAGCTGGCGATGTTGGTTTTTCTCGAGTCTCTCGTGACAGCAGTTGTACAACGGAAATAGTTAACCAGCCATATATTGGGTATTTAATGCTCTCAGAGCAGCACACCACTTAACCCGATAACACGGGAGCGGGCAAATTCGGCATTAAATAATATTTGCCCGCTCCCATGTTATCGGGCTAAGTGGCGTGCTGCTCTGAGGGCATTAAATAACCAATATATCGCTGGTTAGCTCCAGCCGTGGTACAACTGGGATTGTGGACTACACGAACTACAATGACATGAAATATTCTATCAGAAAGCTTGATGACTCTGAATTCAGGAATGCATTTTCTCGGGGTTATATCCGGGTGAAGGCGTATGTATCCAAGAGAAGCATTTCAAGGAGCCCCAGCCGCAGTCACGGCCATAGTAGTAGTCGTTCTGTGTCACGGAGTCGCAGTCAGAGCCGAAACAGAAGCAGAAGCAGGAGCCTTATTGGCAGCAGGAGCTGTAGTAGGAGCCGCAGCAAGTCTCCAAAGCACAAAGCACCACCTCGTTCAATGTCTCCATCTCAGCCTCGCCCTCTTCCTAGACGCCATTCTCTATCTAGATCACTATCAAGGTCCAGAACCCCTCAGCGTTTGGCAACGTCATATAAACCTCGAACTCAGAGTCTGCAGCCTCATTCAGAACCCCAGCCCTAGCAGGAGCCGCAGCGAATCCTATTCTCGTTCACCTGCAGTTAAATCAGCGCGAAGTCTGTCTCCACCTCCCCCGAGATGGTTAAACTAAATACTATACACAATTTTTTTTGGGAAAGTTAGTGGGAGACGGGCCTGGAATTTGACGTCTTACAAGTCGTATTTAGCATTTCAAAACGTATTTGACGGTTATCGAAAATTTTCCCGTGTGAGATTTGACCTATCTTGTAGAGGAGCAACCCGTCAAAATGACGTCAAGTTTAGAATTGAAGCAGTCAAAATATATAATAGAATACATCCTTTACAGGTGCAATTTCGTGAATTCTAAATAAGTTTGTGAGTTCATCTACAGTGATTAAGGGCTTTGCAATAAATTTTGTCAGATAACCAGCAGTGATTACAAACACAGAAAATTAAACAATAAGCAGTTTATCTCAATATTACCTGCTAAAAGTAGCACCTTTGGACAATGTCACATGATAAGGGGAACTAACCCATTGAAGCCTAAAGAGAAAATAGTAAATAATGTAACCTATGGGCGAAATTGGTACTATAGACTAAGGAATGTGTGTTTTCCTGAAAAATGCAAACAATGGTGAACTCATTTCTGGGCGAAATTGGTAATATAGACTAAGGAATGTGTGTTTTCCTGAAAAATGCAAACAATGGTGAACTCATTTGCTTGCAGTGTCTCGGAAGGAATTACAACAAAAGTGTTGACACGGTATCTGTAAAAATGGAGAAGATTGTTGCCGTGCTAGTACACTAAACTAAGGTATTCTCCATGCTTTGTCCCAAGAGGAAAGCATCTCTCTCCAATATTAATTTTGAATTTAATGAACTCCCCCTCTCCTCCCAACCTACTGCTTTTGAGAATAAACCATTCATGGAGTCCATGTTGTTTTTAATTCGCAGTTTGTTGCAAACCATTATACTTAAATTGAAATTGAGTGTCCTTTTGGGGATATTTACAAGGCGTTGATCTACTTGATGGGATAAAGGTCAATGACGATAGCAAGAACAATCATGAATATGAACATTCCGATTGGTAGATCCATCTCTTACCAGGTATTTTACACTTTTGCCCTTTTCAAGGTTTTTCGTATAATTTGTAAATTTTGACATATTCATTTAAATTAAGAATTTGAACTTATTTTCACATAAATTCATACATTTTGTATTGTTATTCGTGAAAAAATTAATTGCTTTTAAAGTTGCGTGGGATTTAAACGCTGAATCTTAGATTGGTTTTAATTTTTATTTGTATGAAATTTGAGTTTATTATTAGTGATCATGTTAGTTAAACTCAGTTAAATTAGGTATATGTTATTTGGCCTCTTCCCAAGGCGGGGAGGCAAAAGAATAAGTTATAATTATTTATTTGTTTCAAATTTTCAAATGTTAAATGCTACTTAAACTAATGCTGACATTAGTGGAGGGCATTAAATGTTGATCAGGAATATGGTTGTATAGAAATATAGAAATATACTATGTGTGATCATTTTCTTCACAACACGCAGGCGAGAACATTGTCATGCCATGACCATAGCATGTCACTAGCTATACCACATGGAAGTTTTACAGTGAAACATGGCCTTGTACAATTGCCACCTGTGCCACTTGTGAAGCCATGTACAACTGCCACCTATGAAGCCATGCAAGGAAACTTCCTCTATTCAAGAAGAATTGGATTTCTCCACGAAGTTACCGGCAATCCTTCTATGGTAAGGGTGAACAGAATCATTGGATTTCTTCATGAATTTCCTGGAAGTCCTTCTGAGGTAAGGGTGAAGCTTTGTATGAGATGAAATATAGTTCAAAATGAAATTCCCTCCGCTTTCAGTTTACTTGATGCTTTGATCCCTTGTTATCTGGTTATATGAAGACTAGTAAGAAAATTATGAGATAACTAGCTCTCTTACCTATTTTTCACAGATACTTCTAGCGTTTTCTTGATGCCTTGATGCCTTGTTCTCTGGTTATATGAAGACCATGTATCCTGAAAAGTGCGAGGCAACTTCTGGTGTCTAGAGAATACTAGCTTCTAGTGTATGGAGAATACCAGCTTCGGATAAGAGTCTATTGTCTTCTAGTCCAAACTCGACCCTCCCACATACATGGGGAGCTCCATTCTCCATAGTAACTAATTTCACCGACATTAATCGTAGTTTCCTCATTAAAAGACACAAATGAACACTGAGGAACAACAGTTGCACTACTAGTTATCCCATTGCGATTAATATAACCTCTTCCCTACACTCTCACACACATAAGATGCCAACATGAATGTAGAAACAAGTATCAAAATACCAAATGCAATGTCTATTCCATACCCTAACCGTATTTTACTCACATTCTCTTCATCAATGAAGCTACTATTGTTGCTCATCTATGTTATTATATTTTGGAACTGCAAGCTCTCTTTTGAACGTGAAGTTTTCCCTTTAATATTCATAGAAAAATAATCAGTATCACCATGGGCATCCGCCATTGATGAAATCATACATTCCAACATGGGCATCTGCCATTGATGAAACTTTACATTCCAACAACCTCGGACTGTAGGTTAACAGTATGTGGAAATTGGAATCTAGTGTGAAGGCATGGTTGTCTTTTCTTGCTTCAAGCTCCAGCCATGGGTCACCCACTCCCCTAGGGATATCTTTAAGGCTCGATGAGACGAAGCGTAGAAGGCCATGAAGTTGAAACTAGTTCACCTGCAGTGCGCAGTTGGATTATCCTTCTGCCTCCTGTATTGACATATTGACATATTAGCAGACATATTACCATGATACAATGTTAGGTGGCATGGTTTACACTCTGCATGTTATGTTATGGAGAAGGAGGTGAGGCACGTGGCTCTCATGGGAGGGCCCACATGGTCCATGTAGGTCTTTTTTTTTTGAATCACTTTAATGACTTTGTGGACCTTAACTTTCAACTAATTCTTATTGCTGCAAAGTTGGCTCGGTATCGCTTACAATATGGAACATCTTTATATCAATTGCCAAGGGCTTCATGAAAGGAAGGAAATAAAGCTTGGTGCAACAAATCTTGGTACAGGTACAAAGCCAACAAGTGATCATGAAAGGAGAAAGGAAATATTTTTATGGTACTGGTTATGCTTCTTTATCTTTCCTTTATGACTATTACTTATATACCTAAAGATATGCTTACTTTAACTGCTTAGAAGTAGTGATTACATAGATAAAATGGCATAAATATCATTGACATACAATGTTATAACTAGTAGATAAGGGTTACAATAGTTGTGAACTAGTAAGCATCATTAATCATACTGGATGTGTGCAGTGTGTTTTCATTAATCCAGCCCTGTTGGAACCCTATGGTTTGACTCTCATTGAGGTAGCTTGACCAACCTTTGTTTTTTATTATGGTCTTCAAGATAAAACATTTTCAAGACTGCAACTCTATTTAGAAGAAAATATACCAGTCATAGAACAAGTCTTTCATAAATCACACACTTAAATGAAAAAGAAATGATGTTCTTTTAAATCCAGAAGATACATATGTATCAAGTTTTAATATTATGACCATTATGTTTAGTTCTGGAGTATTTTGAGTAGAAGCATTCAATATATATATTAGCTCTCAAGATACATTACATAGTTTACATGCATAGATGCCACCATTAACCAACCCTTGATATTATAATGTAACTTTCAATTATAAATAACATTAATCGGAGAGTAAATCAACCATTGATCTAAAACTAAATTTGATTTTGTAGTAGGATACGAGTCTTGTATGGTGTATAGGCTGGCAGAAGAGTGGACAACAAGCAACGGATAGCTCAAAAATGACAATATTGGGAGGTTAATTGGCATGCCCATTTCTCCCCTTGCTCTAATTTGTTTCCTCATCCCACTAGAGGGATTCAATGTTGAATTTCTATGCCAATGCTCTTTATTTCATAGATCTTGGTTGTGTCATTGTTGGTGGATGCAATGTTATAACTTATAAGCTAACCAATCTGTATTTTTGTTTTGTTTTTTGACCACGTGTTGTAGTGGACAACCTTCTTTGGTTCTGTAAATTGACTAAATGGTTGTTTTTAGAGAATCCTTATTATGCTCTAGTCATCTACTTTGAGATATATGTGATAATTTAGTACGGTTAAATTTATTTACTGTGTAAGAAGTTTTAGCGGAGTGATAACTTATTTTCATTCTTTCTTGAAACAAATATATAATGACCTTTTCCCAATTCTTTATATTCATTGCCAGTTCACTTAATGTGAACTTCATAGTCTCTCTTGTAGAATCATAGTTAGGATGTCAGATCAAACAATTGAATGTTTTAATTTGATAAACTGCAATTAAACAATCAACATATGTTTGTCTAGTAAAATGTCTAAAACTATGTTTCTTTTTTGGTTATTATTTTATTTTTAATATTTTTGTTTTTGGTATAAAATAATTATATTATTGTAACCTGTATAGCTAAAAATATTTACATCGCGCCCAGCTTCTAAGGCTTTAGAGGGTCACCTCATTCTTAAATTTTGACATCCTTCTTTCTGAAGGTTTGACTTTGAATCCCATAATATCTGGAGTACTTTTGATATGCCAAAGATTTGAATGTTCAAAAGAAAATGCTGCCACTGTAGGGCGACACTTTGAAAACCATGCCTGAGTTTTGGACTAATTTAACATTAATCCCAAATGAAAATAAATCATTTGACTTGTAGTGTTGACTTTTAGGCTAAAATGAGTGACTCTGACTTTGACACAGTTCATCTCCAAAATTAACACTCCTCTCAACTACCTGGGCTAGGCCTAATTGAAAATAAACACACTCATACACTTTGTTTGTAGTCTTACCTTAACATTGTCGACACCACCTTTTCCATGGCTAACCAAACACCCAATAAATATGGAATCAAGAACTCACGGGGTTAGAAAGAGAAGAATTTGGGTTCTGTTTCAGGTGGTGGATTGCTACCCTACCATTAAGGATAATTCAAATATGGTTGCAGGCACTATTGAATTCCCAGGAACAAGCTCCAACTCGATCTTTGTAGAAGAAATGGGAGCTGACTTGAAAGGAAAGACCTAGGTGCATGAGATCTTTAGCCAAGCTGGGCTAGCCAAACCACCTCCTAGTTTACTTTGCTAGCTTCAGTTGCGTTCTGTTGTTACTTTTTAGTATTGATGTTTCTATAGTATAGGGATTTTTTGCAAAAGGTCTTAGGTTATAACAGATACACTTGGACTTTCCTAGACAACATAGTGTTTAGCTTTAAACGTTGTCCTAGGCCTAGTTTCCGCTTTGACAGGCCCCTGACAGCCATGAATGTAACCATTTTTCTAAGATATTAATACAAGAGTATACTAGATTACAAAAGAAACCCCAGAAAAATGGAACCCTAATCTCAACTCTGTTAGATACATCTGTTAGATTTGGGTTTAGAAAGAAGCTCTAGCAGACACTTGATCCATTAATAGTGCAGCCAAAAGTGGGACATTTGTTCTGCAATAATGATAAGGAATGATTGCCACACAAGGCTTCATAAAAACACTTCAAAACTTGAACATTTAGTATTGAAGCAAAGATTAGAGGTTATATATTTTTGTTAATGATATGGGGATGATAAATTCTATTTTTATGTGATAGACTTGTTCTGCTGGCAACATTTCATCTCCTGGATTCATTTTATATACTGCATTAACACTTCTAGAAACAATTCCTATGATTCAGTCTAGTGGAATCAAAGTGTCTTAGGGCTTACTCTTTATAGACTAGGGCTTGTCTCTTAAGGCTAGTTTCCGAAGAGATCTTCTTCTCCGCAATGGAAGTAGGGAAAATTGATTACAGCTGGGGTTTAGAAGGTCTCATAAAAAGCATGAAAAATTTGAGAGTTATTGACCACTTAAAAACAAACTTCGTGCCCAATAGGTTGTCATACCCACTAGTCCACATATCAACATACATGTTTCCTCAAAGCTACTTATATAACATATCCACTTATATCCACTTCTTACTCTTCATACTCTTAATACCGTAAAAAGACAATAGCTACAATACAGACACGCTGCACATGATGGTTTAAATGGAATGGAATCAGAACATCTAGAACTTAGATTTAGATTTCTATGCTTTAGTTAAAGCCTTAGTCTTCTGGACTTGGCCCAAGGCCATATAGATTTTGGTGGTACTAACTAGCTCTAGAGACAAGCCATAGAGTGAAGCTAGAGTGTAAGCTTTAGCCCTTAGTTAGTTATTTAAGCTACTATTAGCCTGAGGACTGCCTTAATCTCCATGCACTACATACTTACATACGGTAAATAGTATTAGTCTTTTACTAGCCCTATAGTAGTCCCTAGTCCCTTTCTAGTTAGAATTATAGTGGAAAAACAATTTTTCTTAATGCTTACCAACTATGGACTAAGCTTTGTCTCTTTAGGGGCACAAAAGTAGGAATTTTTTCCATTGCATGTAGCCTTTCCAATTGACAGAAACATAAACTAACTGCATTGAAATTGTAAGAAACTAATTATAACTATCTCTTTAGGAACACGAAAGTATGAATTTCTAGAATTTCTGCCATTAGATGTAGCCTTTCCGATTGATAGAAATAGAAACTAACTAGATTGAAACTGTAAGAAACTAACTATAACTATAACTATAAGAAACTAACTATGATTGTAACTGACCAACCCACTCAACCACCCGCTCCCTACCTTCCTCCCTGCCTAAGGTAGGGACTAGATGCTATGCAACCCATCTTGTTTAAATAGAAGCTTGAGGTTTATGATGGATTTCATGTTTGCCAAATGACATTTACATGTATTATTAATTCTAATAAACAATCTCTAATTAGTAACATAACCTAATAGTTTTGAATTTGAGCACATTTTAAAAAGGATTCCAAGCCAAGCTTTTCAAAACAATGTGATCTGGTGTGTGACTTGGTTGTCGACAAACTCCTAGCGCCTTAACATTGAAAATTTACCTCACAAACATAGTTATACATAGATGACATCAACAACATGCAAGATCTGTTTTGCATTAATGAAAATGACTTGTCCCTTATCAAGAATTAGCATATGCCACGTTGATTCCCCTCACGAACTTTGTGTGTATTCGACCAAGCAATCATGTGTTGTATTTGATGCAATTATTACAACTACCTTCTCCATAATGAAACCCTAACATACTCTCATTATCCATATCACATATCGAATATGGTTATCTCTTTGTGGTTAGATTAATTTGGCTTTTGACTTTCTATTAATTTCGGTAAATATTTTGTTGTGCAAGCTTCGCAGGATTCAGAGTGAAACCTGAATAATTGCTTGGTTGGATATTATGTCTCTATTATGTTCTGCGAATGGGTCTTCTGTTCGATACATGCCTGCTCGAGTCAAACCAAAGTCAAAATGTAAGGGTCGGATCCAGGGCATGAATCTAGAGAGGGTAGCTTACCCTAACCGTAGCTTACCACTTATCAACTCTCTTGCAAACAACTACACAAGGTATATCGCTTGCTCGACTAAAAGGAGGGCAGGGAAGATACCATTTATATTTCCTCATATTTCTTCCCGCATGTAGAATTCCAAATCTGGAATGCTTATATGTAGGTCGGTTGTGCTCACCCTAGTAAGACGCCCCTTGTGTATAATTTTGCATGGGACACCTAGAAGCTTTGCTCTGTATAGTTCTGATTTTGACAGTATTGATAACAATCTCTCACGAACGTGTCTTCAAAATTTATGCCCTTCTTTCTGTTTGCATAAATACACACATTGAAAAATTCTAAACCAGTTATAAATAATAATTTTCTGGCGTAGATGCTTCTCTTCTCTTACATGTTGAGAGAATTTAAGAGCCCGCGCTTTGGCAACATTGTGAAATATGAAAGAAGCTAATCTTGTACCTCATTAATTTTTTCCTCAAATTTTTTTATCATTATAAATATCTAAAATATCATTATAATTTTTTTTATTGAGGGTATGACATTGTTTTTATCATTTTCATTTTACTATTATTTAAATACTAAGTTTTAAAATATAGAATAATCTTTCAATAAGTTTTTTTTAATAATAATATCACATTGATTTTATAATCTATATAAAACTAGCACAATCATGTTTAATTAATTAAATGTGGTTGATATACATTGAAATCTTTATTTGTAACTACACACAAGCTATTAATAAATATATAATAATAAAAATAATATTATAAAAAAAGCTGTTACAATACAAAAAAAACTATTACATCCTACACAAATTATTACATCCCACACGTCTTGAAGTATGTGGACCCAACATATGAAATATAATTACTTATACTATATTATATTTTTCATTAGAAGTTACGATATTTAAATGAGTTCATGATGCATTAGCGACTTCGCCACATAGCCTTCTCTTTGATACAGTTTATAGAAAAACAGGTGTATAAAAAGCATTTGATAATACTTTATATTAGATAAAATAAATATGCTTAGGATTATTCTAATTGAATTTTTCCGTATGATGAAATTAATGTATTTCAATTATTTAGATATTTTAAAATAAAAATATTAATTTTTTTTATATAAAATATAAATATATATTTATTAAAAGTCAACCATGGTCGATCTTGGTCAAACATGGCCGAATATCGCACATTGACAAAGATTGTCTCGATGAAAATCAATCATGGTCAACCATGGTCCAATGTCGCATTGTGACAAAGGTTGTCTCGATATGTAAATCTACCATGGTCTTGAATGTCCCATTGTGGCAAAAATTGTCTCCATATGAAAATCATGGACAATCATGGTTAACCATGGTGAGCCATAGTTGATTATGGTTAACCATGTTTTATAGAATGAAACATGGTCAATCATGTTCAACCATGTTTATTTTAGCCTTTATAATATCGATCCCTTGGGTTTATAATATCAATCATTGCTAATCATGGTCAATCATAGCCAACTATGATCAACCATGGTTGAATGTCGCATTGTAACAAAAATTGTCTCCATATGAAAATCATGGACAATCATGGGCAATCATGGGCAATCATGGTCAACCATGGTCCAACATCACATTGCAACAAATATTGTCTCGATATGAAAATCAACCATGGTAAACAATGGTCTAACATTGCATTGTGACAAATATTATATCGATGTGAAAATCAACCATGGTCAACCATGGTCTAACGTCGCACTGTGATAATAATTGTCTCAATGTGAAAATCAATCATGGTCAACCATGTGTTTATAATATTTATCTTAGGGTTTATAATATTTGTCCCTTGGGTTCAATATTATCCCCTTGGGTTCATAATCCGTTAGGATTCTAGAATTAATCCCTTGGGTTTATAATATTAATCCCTTGGTTTTGTTGTTCCTTTAGGTTTATAATATCGAGCATGGTCAAGCTAGGTCAATCATAGCCAGTCATGGTCAACCATGGTCTTGAATGGTGCACTGTGAAAAAAATGTCTCCATATGAAAATCTAACAAGGTTTCCATCATTGAACGTTGCATTCTAACAAAGATTGTCTTGATATGAAAATCAACCATTCTCAACCATGGTCTAATGTTGCATTGTGACAAAGATTATCTCGATATGTAAATCAACCACGGTCAATTATGGTCTAACGTCACATTATGATAATAATTGTCTCAATGTGAAAATCAACCATGGTGAACCATGTGATTATAATATTCATCTTAGGCTTTATATGCCTTGGGTTTTTAATATTTGTCCCTTGGGTTTAATAGTATTCCCTTTGATTCATAATCCCTTTGCATTTTAGTATTAAGCCATTGGGTTTATAATACCAATCACGGTTAATATTGGTCAATCATAGCTAACCATCATCAACCATGGTCAACCATGGATGAATGTCGCATTGTGACATAAATTGTCTCCTTATGAAAATCATGGAAAATCATAATCAACCATGGTCCAACATCACATTGTGACAAAGGTTATCTCAATATGTAAATCAACCATGGTGAACCATGGTAAACCATGGTCCAATGTCGCACTCTCATAAGTTTTATTTCAATATGAAAATCAACCATGTTCAAGCATGTTTGTCTTAGTGTTTATAATATATATGTTAGGATTTATATACCTTGGGTTTATAATATTTATCCCTTGGGTTTAATATTATTCCCTTGGGTTTATTATTCCCTTTGGTTTATAATATTAATCATGGTGAACCATGACCAACCATACCCAACCATGGTCAACCATGGTCAAATGCCTCATTATGACAAAGATTGCCTCGATATGAAAAATATTTATATGGTTTGTAATTAATATTAATCCCTAAGGTTTAATATTACTGTCTGTGGTTTATAATTCCTTCAATTTTTAGTATTAAACCTAAGGGGTTATAAACCCAAAGGAATTAATATTGTAAACCCGAGCTATATAAACCATAAAATAAATATTATAAACCCTAGTATAGAGATGGTTGACTATGGTCAACCATGGTCCAACATGAAATTTTGACAAGGATTGTCTCAAAATGAAAATGAACCATTGTTAACCATGGTCAACCATATTAATTTTATGGTTTATAATTCCCCAGGGTTTAATAATATTCCCTTGGGTTAATAATTTCTTGGGTTTTTAGTGTTAATCCATTGCATTTATTATCCCTTGGGTTAATATTATTTCCTTTGGTTCATAAACCCTTGGGGTTTTAATATTAAACCTTAGGAATATGAACCCTTTCATTAATAAACTAAAGGGATTGATATTATAAACCCAATGGAATAATAAACCCAAGGGTTAATATTAAGAACCCAAGATATTATAAACCCCAGGCACTAATATTATTAAACGCAAGGGACAATATTATAAATCCAAGGTGTATAAACCCTTGGTTGATCATGATTTATATTGAACCTAAGGATTAATATTATAAACCTATGAATAATATCACACCCTAGGAATATGAACACTTAGATTAATATACCCAGTGGATTGATATTATAAATCCAAGTGAATAAGAAACCTAAGGGATTAATACTATAAACCCTGGGGCTTTTATTAATAATCCCTTGGGTTAATATTATTCGCTTGGATTTATAATCCCTTGGGGTCTTAGTATTAACCTCTTGGGTTTAGTATTCTCTTAGGTTTATAATATCAATCCCTAAAATTGATTAATCTAAGGGTTCATATACCTAGAGTTCCTATTTATATTACATAATTTTGAATTAAATAATTATTATTTAATTAAATAATAACATTTAATATTAAATAATTAAATAAGAATTAATATCAAATAATAATGATTATAAATAATTAATAATTAAATAATAATAATAATAATAATATTTTTATTGCAATAGTGATTTTTAGATACAAATGGTATATTTATTAATGGTAGATATAAATGAAGCATTCAGTTTATATCAACCACATTAATACTTTCAATATCATTATGCTAGTAACTATAATATAGATTCAAAAAAACTTGTGTAGAAATATATGTAATATAAAATAGAAAGTGAGCAAAAAGTGTCTAGGAGAGTGTTGGTAATAGGAATTGATAATGACATTAAAAAAATTCGGACATCAACTATGAAAAATCTATCATCCAACCATAGTGACCACCTTTAATCAATAACAAACAAGTTTCGATTAATAATGAGCTAATGGAAATCATCGCTCTGGTCTGCAACAATCCTTCCACAGTGATTAATCTCCAAAATTTTATTTTAGACAGCTCATCTAAATTTCTTCTCCAAAAAGGCTTTAATTTTTCCATAACACCAAACAGAATATCGGTTGAAGAAAAAATAAGAAACGTTCAAGTAGTTATCAAACACATTGACTCTTTCAGAACATAAGAAATAAGACAAGATGTAGCCAAAATTCTCAGAATCGCCAAACGTCCTGGAAGAAATATATCGAAGAAAGAAATAATTGCGCTAAAAAACCTGAAGTGTAACAAGGACATTGTGATTATAAAAACCGAAAAAGAAAATGTCACTATAATAATGAACATACATGATTATGATGAAAAGATGTATGATCATTTAAACTAAAGTGGATGCTACAAAATTATTGACAAAGACCCCAATAAGAAAACCATACCAGAAGTCACCACCAAAATAAAAGAATCATCTTTGGACATTACAAAAAAAAGGAGAATCACATCATTCGGCTCAATTATACCTAGAATATACGAAGCTTAGAAGATACATAAAATTGGTATTCCCTTAAGGCCCACCCTAAATACCATAGGGTCACCCACTTATTTTCTTTCACATTACATTGCCAAGAAACTGTGCCAGTTATTTGGCAATTCCTGGCAATTCCTCTTGACTCTGCATCTTTTGTCAAATGGATAAAAAATTTAAAGGTAAATTATGGAATCTCCTTGTTATTTTTGACATAGTATCACTCTACACAATTATCCCGGTAGATGAAGTGAACCATGTTATGAGTACCAATATTAACAATGAAATAGTGGAATAATTAAAAATTTGTCTTAAATCATCATATTTCATTTTCAAAGGAAGAATCTATGAGAAAACACATAGCACACCCATGGGACAAGGGATCACCATTATCTCCGATAGTAGCCAATATTTACAAGGAACATTTTGAACAAAGAGCGCTTATATCATTTCCTTACACCTCAGAAGAATGGAAAAGATTTGTAGATGACATATTTGCAAAATGGAGCCATGGAAGAGAAAAACTTGATAGATCACATCAAATTCACTTTATAAATTGAAAAAAATAACCAAATACCTTTCCTTACATCCTTCTCACCAAAAAAATGGTAAAATAGGGTACTAGGTCATGAAAAAAATATATGCACACTTCCTTTCATCACCATTTGAAACAAAAAATTGGTGTCATCAAGACCCTAACTACAAGAGCATCTAGAATTTTTTATCCTTATCTTTTAAACCATGAAATTGACCACCTTTTAAATGTGATAAAAACATCATTAAAAAATCTATCCATCAAATCCTAAATAAAAAAGCATTCAGAAACTTCTTTAGATCTCCCTAGAATCACCCTTCCCTTCATAAAATAATCTACAAATAAAATTGCGAAAATTTAAAAAAAAAAAAAAACATAAAATCATGACTAATTTTACCTTGTCAAACACCATCAGAAAATCAACTGACTCTCTCAAAGACTATTTGTTCCCTAATGAACATAAAGGCTTATACATCATTCCTTGTTCGTCCGGAAAAGAATACATAGGAGAATTATAAAGATTTGTTAGCATTAGACTCAAAGAGCATGCAACAGACATATCAAGGAATAAAACATCAAAATTTTCATTGGCAAAAAATGCATGTTCCTCCTCTCATTACATATAAATGGAAAACGCTAAACTCATCCAAAGAGAAGAACATTATTTGAAAGGAAGGGTTAAAGAAGCTATAGAAGTTGAAAAAGAACAAGCACTATGAATAAAGATGATGGTCTTAAACAAAGCAATACTTGTGTTGCTACTCCTTACTCTAAATTACAATCCCGTAAAGATGGACTCACATTGAAGTCTGAAATGTTGGGTTTTTCATCCCAAAAAAACCAAAACAAAACAAAACAAAAGAAACAAAAACAAACTATTCACATGGCTTCCACATCTTAAAAAAACAAAAAAAATTGTTTATAACATAATAAACGTAAACTATAACACTAATTTTTTTTTACTAAAATTAAAAAATACTTAATTAAAAAAAGATAGTTTATATTTGATAAATATTTATTATTAAATTTATTTTTATTATTAATATTATTAAATATAAATATCATTTTAAATAAATAGCCTAAAATGTGATAATTAAAGAATGAAAATAAAGAGAATATATATATATATATATGAAAAAATGTTTTATAAAGTTTTGGATTCATTAGTTTAAAATATTATAAATTAATTTAATTAATCAGTATTTTATATATATATATAACTAAAATTTTTACATAACTAAAATTGGCAAATGTTTAAATAGATAAACGAAATCCTTATACTGAAATTTACAATCTCTACCACTCATATGTATAAAACAATACTTCCTGTTTTGAAGAGGCCATTGCTTATGGAAGTCAGATGCCATTTTAAAATGGGGAAGAGACCTAAATTAGGGAACTCGACAACCTTTGATACGGGGTCGTCTCCCTGAGGCTTCTCCCGCTAAATTTTGTTGGTGAATCCTTTTTTTTTTCCTGTAAACTGTAGTAAGTGGTGCATGCATTGATTGCAATTGTATAATGCATCAAGGTCCTTCCGCTGCACAGTTTGTCCATGCCTCCTTCGTCCAAACATCTGCATGAACACTAAAACCATAAATATACGCTTAACAACTCCAATATAGTTTATATATATAATCAATGTATAAGTTAATTTACTAAACCACAAGGCACAATTAATAAATCAAATGCATTTATGCTGGTCTTTATTTTTATTCGGCTAGCGTGAAGCAGCGTGGTAAACTTTCTTACCAACAATGAAGTGATAGATTACCTCTTTATTTTTTCAAATATGTAAGAGTGTTAATACAAAATCTGTCAATTCATTATTTTATTTCGAATAATTTTTTTGAATTTTAAGGATTAAATAATTGATTATTATATTTTTGTGAAATTTTAAATAAAATATATAATTTTTTTATAGTATTATATATAAATTAGTACAATCACATTAAAAATATAACAAAAAAATTTGTTGCAATATAAAGATGTTTTACTAATCCACACATTTATATCATTAACCATGAATAAAAAAATTTGGTCAACTTTAACTTGAGAAAAAAAAATTACACATCTTATTGAAAAATGGACTATTTTGCTAAATAAAATTTTCTTATATATTAATTTCTACATCTCAAATCTCTAGGAAATGGGTGGCAGTAATCTAATTTAACATATATACATATATATATAGAGAGAGAAAGAGAGAAAGAGAGAAAGATATATATATATATATATATATATATATATATATATATATATATATATATATATATATAATTTTCTAAATAAAACTTTGGTTATCTATTAATTTCTCCATCTAATTAGAATACAAACTTAAGAGAATTGGAATAATCTCAAATCCCTAGGAATGGTTATAAATTAATTCTCCATCTAATTAGAATATGAATTTATTAGAATTGGAATAATTTCAAATCCCTAGGACTGGTTATATATTAATTTCTCCATCTAATTAGAACATGAACTTATTAGAATTGAAATAATCTCAAATCCCTAGGAATTTGGAAAGCAAAGAGCCATGTGGCATGAATATAATTTTTTTAATTTATTAAAAACTAATGCAACTTAACAAACTCAGTAACACACTACAATAGTTGATAAACATTTGCACTAAGCATATGCTTAGTATATTCCCTTGAGAACCAATCTATTAAACCGTAAATTAAAAAATAAAAAATAAAATTATCAAATACTCATCCACTTTAATTTGAAATAAAATGCTTTCCGCAGTAAATAAAACATAAAATATAAATAAATCTATCATTTTAATATTCCTAATACAATATTTATAATATTCTTAAATTTTATATTGATAGCTATTATTTTTCTCAATAAAAACAGTTTCTAATTTAGAAATGTGACATTAAGTAATAACATTAAAAATGAATGAGAATTAATTAAAAAATTATATTATTTTTATATTTAATTTAATATCTAAAAATAAAAATTATAATCTCTCTTCCATGGACATAAAAAATAATTTAGAACAAAACATTCAAATTAAGGTTAAAAAGAATTAGTTAAATAATTCAAAACAAATGAAATGGGTTTCATTTGTTTTAACTTTTACTGACGTGTTTTGTCTTCAAAATCAGGCCTCGCTTTCAACAAAATTCTCGTACTTCAATCTTTGATCAATCAATTTTTTTATTAAAATGTATGCACTTAAATATTTTAAACTAATCTATCCCTCTCCACTCAAAAATCTTATAAAACCACTTTCCCAAAACATATAAAACACATCGAAACCCAAGTTGACAGTAATTAATATAAAGGTATTTACGTGATGCTACTCAGCATTTTAATTGCACGCAAGCAAGTGATTTTGTCACGTAAAGTGCCACACATCACCCTTTCACGTTCCAAGTGGCACATTAACTAAAATAAGTAAAACAACGGTTTTTTTTGTGTGATAAAGTATAAACATATCACATAAATATAGATTCGTGAAATTTATTAAAAAGCTTTATCTTCTTTCCTCTTCAAAGAATATGTTATAATTTTAGGTTTATTTTAATTTTAGGTAAGTGGAGGCAGAGTAGCAATGAAACGGAAGAAAGGGAAGATAAGAATGAGGGTCAGGAAGATGATGAAGAGGGAGCGGGTGGAAAACGCGGAAGAAACAGAGGAATGCGAGGACGTGGGAAACAGAGAGGTAGAGGTAGGAATGGAGGATGCGGAGGTAGAGGGAGTAGGGCCCAAAGAGTTGAATTTCCGGAAGGATCAGCTAGTGAGGTCAGAGGCAGAAAAAGAGGAAAGAGAGATATGAGGAAAAAATTGCAAGAGGCAGAGGAAGCATATCTTCAAGAAACAAACCCAAACATCAGAAGAATTATTGACCATTTGGAGGAAGAGGCCATGCAGGAAATTTCAGACCCTGAAATGGAGGATTGGGAGCGGTTTATCCCTGATCCGGGGCACACAAGAGGAAGAATGTCTTTGTACAAGCAGTCATTACATGTTTATTGGGGAATGAAGAGATTATTGGCCAAAGCTATGGAACAGGTGGCCATGGAGATGGTGGAATTGGCTCAAGGATTCCCCACCCTCAAAAGGGAGCTGAAGAATATCCAGGTGACTCTTCTTATGCAATATAGAAAGATGGACAAGATTTTGCAGATGTTTAAAGCAAGTGGAATGGAGATCAAGGCAGAGAGCGGACCCAAGCCAGATACAATGAATCAGTAGGATATGGAATTGCTACAAGGAGGTTTTTATCTGTTTCTTTTTGTTTTTTTTGTAATCTTGGATGGTAATGTTTCAAAGAAAAAACAGTTTGATTGTAGAAACAATAGCGGGGTTTTTTGCATGGTTAGATAGATTGGTTATATACTTTTTGTGGATGGTTGTTAAAAACCTTCGATGGTCACCTGGTTCCCCTTAAGGGCGGGTTGAGACCTGCCTATGTATGTAGTATCTTTTATTTCCAGTAATAGAATACCGTCTTAGTTTACAAAAAAAAAAAAAGAAATCATCTTTTACATAGAATTTTAAGATTTTTTTATTATTCAAAATATATTTTCGAATGTATAAATAGATGTAGCACTTTAAAAAAATATCTAGAGCATTATTAAACAATTTAAATTCAAATTTTTAAAAATCTATGCTAGATTTTGATTAAAATTAACCAGAAAAATAGTAGTAAAAAAAATCATTTCATCTATAAATCAGACTACGCCATAATTTTATACAAGTATATTTCTTTCACCAAAATGATATAATTACACACATGCCCATGCACCAATTTACCCCTCTTCGCACATGTTCTTCATTTCTTACCCCTCTTCACACGTGTTCTTCATTCTTATACCTCTTTACACATCTTCTTCATTTCAAGTTCCTCCCATATAAAACAAGTAAACTATCAACAAACAATTATGCTTTGGAAATGTCTTAGTGTATGGAGAGGTGCAATGTTTACTGTTGACACCTAATCCTTATGATTGGGTGAATATAATAAATAAGTAATATGAATAGTCATCGGGAGATGAACTGAACAGTCTCTCCCTCATGTATTTAATGAAGACCTACCTGAAGGAATAAACACTAATCAATTTTTCGTTGAGGATTTACTGCCTGGTCTAACATTGTATCAGAGCTAGCTCCCAAAATAGTTGTAACTCCTACTGCCTACTGCTCTTTGTCCCCTCACAGTCGTTGTTGTATGCTGGCCTGACATGCGTTGAACTATCCTAACGAACTCTTGCTCTCACTCAGAGTTATTCCTACTCTGCCTTCTATTTGTTGAATGCATACAGTTCTTTGTTGTACATTGTACGATGCTGCCAAAATTCTTTTGAACCATACATTGGTCCATTGAACTATTTTGTAATAGTGAACCCGATGTAAACATTGGGTGCTCCCTCCATACGCTGCAATCAGCTACCAGGAATCAAAGAGAGTTTTCAGCTATCCATGCTATATGCGACCAGCTAATATAATTATGTAGTTCAAGGACGGGATTGATCCATCATGTCAAATTGACCTTGGTTGATGGAAATTCTCCTAATTTGAGTTTTGTGGCTATTTACTCTTGAGAGCCGTAAGAAATTTTGTTTATTTATAGAGCTGTTTGGCTACGCATTAATTTATGTGAAGGCTGTGGAAATGAATGTGACAAGTGCGATGTGTTTTTTTTTGCAAAGGGCTGATGAATAAAATGTAGTTGTTTCATATATATTATATATACGCTGCTCCCCATATTTGTCACTATATCAATTTCCGTCCACCTCCATTTGAATTTCAAGTTTCTGCTCCCCGTATTTGTCACGGTTCATATTACGATTGTGTGAGTATAAATCATAACTACAGTTATTGCAGCTACTGGGGAAAGGAGCATAATTATGGGAATAACAAGACTGTTAAGAGTTGATTGATGTGGAAGACCAACAACATCTCGTCTTCGCTGCCCAGACGTTGAGAGAAGGATGCATTCTCGCCGACTACAATATCCAAAATGGATCCACACTCCACCTCGTGAACCGAGTCAGAGGTGGCACGCAGATTTAATGCAAGTCCCTGCGAGCTGCTGTGCACACTGTGAGGGCATTGGCAAGGGCAAAAGCTATCGGAGATGCTAATGCAGATAATGCTACTAGTCTCTATTGTTCTGGCGCTGATTTAAAAGAGAATTTTTTTTGTCAGTGCATCACCGATCTAAATGTTTCTTTGGGAAATGTTTTAAATCAATTTTCATTTAAAGTGTTTTGAAGACTCCGCCATAGTAAAGTGTTTTGAAAACTACAGTGCATTTTTTCCCTTTTACACAGCAAGTGCAAATTGTTTTATCACTAGAAGAGCGATTTTTTTCCACTGTACACAGATTTTACAATGCATTCAATCATATCCATGGTGGGAATAGTTCTCACTGGCAAGGAGAACTATCCTGAATGGTCCCGGATGATAAAACACACCCTCATTTTCAATGAGTTGTGGAAAGGAGTGTGTGTCAGAGACGGAGACAATGAACCAGTACAACCTACCTCAGACAAAGAGCTTGTCATTTGGAAAAACAAGAACAGCAAAGCATATGCATTAATCGCAACATCTGTAAATGAAGAGGTGAGTCACCATATTTCGTCATATTCAACTGCTTTTGAAGCCTTAAAAAAACGAAAGAACTCTATGATTCACATTCTGCACTTGAAGTTGTTCAACTCATGATTAAACTCTTTACTCTTGAACTGCAAAATAATGATCCTCTTGCTCTTGCATCTAAAGTAAAGTCTATAATGCATGATATCAAATCCACTAAGGTTGAATTGGATATTCCTCTTATAGCTTTTCTCAAGGCACTTTATCCTACTTACTCCAATTATCTTGAGTCATTGGAAGCAAATGGAAATCTCTAAGATATCACCTTTGACACTCTTGTGAAAAATTTTGCTGAAAGAGAGAAAACTTTTGGAAAGAAGAAAACCCCTGAATCTTTTGAAGAGGTTGTGTGCCTTGCTCATAAAGAAAAGCATCCTACGCAAGATTCTTCAAGAGGAAGAGGTGGTCGAAGAGGAAGAGGAAGATATTTCAGAGGCAGGGAGGGCAGACATTCTCAAGGAGAAAAGGCAGATTTGCACTACATTCACTGCAAAAGGAATCGATCGCATGATACCTCTACATGCAAGCTACCATGGGACAAAATTGAGTAGCAAAGAAACCAACAGAAAGGTAAAACTAATGATACAGACAAAGGTAAAGCACCTGAATCCACTCACTATGTTGTGGCACAATGTAACATTAGAGTAAATGAAGATTTATTTAATGCTTTACTTGCTTCTTGGAAAAATGATTGGTTGCTTGATTCAGGAGAAACCTGCCACATGACTCATAAAAAAGATTCTTTTGAAGAATTTACTGACAATGTTGATGGAGCAGTATACTTTGCAGACCAATCAAAAATAAAGCCATCTAGGCTTGGCCAATCAGGCTTAAACTGCCTGGTCTTCCGGACTTTCTTCTACATCATGTTCTATATATCCCACAGATCAAGAGAAACTTGTTCTCATTGGTCCACATCTGCTAGCAAGGTCACTCCATTCATATGTTTGATGGCAAGATTAAGGTAAGAAAAGCATCTGACCACTCACTTGTCATGAGGGGAATAAAAGAAGAAAGGATTCTCAAGCTACAAGGAACCTTTGCTCGTGCACAACATTCATCATACAATTCTCATCATGAAGAAGGTACACTTCCATCAAGTTTATTATGGCATGCTAGATTTGGACATTTGAACTATGACAGTCTCCGCTTGTTGAAGAAAAATGGTGTTGCTGGTTTGCCTACAATTCCTAGGAAATTTAAGCAATGTGATGCTTGTATTCTAGGAAAGCATAGCAAACAGTCTTTTCATGATTCACATTCAAGGGGACATAGAAAACTTGAACTCATTCCTTCAGATCTATGTGGTCCAATGCCTATTCCTTCTGTAAATGGAAATAAATATATGATGACATTTATTGATGACTACACCTGAATGTGTTGGGTTTATTTATTGAAGAACAAATCTGATGCATTTCAAACAAGAATTTTCATAAATGGATTGAAAATGATGCACAATCTCATATTGGGTCTATTCGCACTGATAATGGAAAAGGATACACATCAAATGAATTTGAAAACTATCTTCTCCAACATGGGATCAAACATCAAACAAGTGTACCTTATAATCCCCAACAGAATGGTGTAGCTGAAAGAATGAATAGGACAATCTTAAATATGGTACGATCCATGCACTTCTTCAAAAATGTAAAGATAATGTTTTGGGATGATGCTATTCTGTGTGCTACATATATAAAGAATAGATGTCCATCTAATGCTATTAGAAACAAGACTCCTTATGAAATGTGGTATGGACATGTTCCTTCGGTAAAGCATCTCAGGGTCTTTGGTTCCACCTGTTATGCCTTGATACCAAAGGTACGTAGAAACAAACTTGGTGCTAGAAGTTGTAAGTGTATCTTCCTGGGGTATTCAAACACTTCCAAAGCATACCGTCTCTATGATGAAGTAAATAAAAATTTTGGTGTATCTAGAGATGTAATTTTTTTTAATCATCCAAAACTGACAATGTTGTTGAGCAGCAACTTGATCGCTTGGATAGATTCGCAAAAGCAAAATCATTTCAATAATTTGATAATCAGATTCCACATCTTGAAGGGGGGATTCCTATAATAGATCAACATGTGGAATCTTCTTCTAAGGAACACTCTCCCCCGCATGAAACTCCAACAACAGATGATGCTTTAAGTGATGTGATTGATAGAATTGGGAGACTCAATCTTGATTCAGTCCCAACTCAATCAATGGAGCAGCCTAGACCATATGAAAAAGGTCCCCCAAAGTGGCTGACAAAGACACTTGAAAGTGTTCATCCTAATGAGGTTCGAAAGACAGGAGCTAGAAATTCAAATCGGCAGAATGGAGGTGATGTGGATGACTATAATTCACCTGTTGATATGGATGTTTCTTATGATTGTGAATTGAAATTGTTTACAGATTTTTAACCAACTTCCTTCAAAGAGGCTGCTTCTCATGATGAATGGAAAGAAGTGATGCAAAAGAAGTACGATGCCCTCATCAAGAAGGACACTTGGAAGCTAGTTGATCCTCCATTAGGAACCAAACCAATTGGCTGCAAGTGGGTCTACAAGAACAAGTATAGAGCTGATGGCTCACTTGACAAGCATAAAGCTAGGCTTGTGGCAAAAGGTTTTGTATAGAAGGAAGGGGCCAATTATGAGGAGAATTTTTCCCCCACAGCAAAATGGGCTACCATCCAAACACTCTTTGCACTAGCAACTCAGAACGGTTAGAAATTCCATCAAATGGATGTAAAAACTGCTTTCTTAAATGGATATCTAAAAGAGAATGTTTTTATGTCTCAGCTTAAAGGATTTGCTGTGAAAGGACATGAACATAAAGTATGCAAACTTGTGAAGTCCTTGTATGGCCTCAAATAAGGACCATGAGCTTGGTATGAAAAACTAAGTGAGCATCTTTTGAAACTCAATTTAAAACATTATGATCTTGATGATGCATCTTTATTCGTCAAGAAAGTCGGAAAAACAGTTGTATATCTTGTGGTATATGTAGATGACCTTTTGATGATAGGGAACAATGAAAGCTACATTGCATCCATAAAGAAGGGATTGGGGAAAAGTTTTGAAATGAATGATTTGGGCGATGTTCATTACTATCTTGGCATTGAAGTAACCAAACATCCAAAGTCCATATTTCTTTCTCAAAAGAAATACATTTGAGATCTGTTGAAAAGGTTTGGCATGACAGAATGCAATCCTCTTACTACTCCAATGGAACAAAACTTAAAGCTCACATCTATTGAAGGATAAGAACTTGAAGATGCAACAAAGTATAGACAGCTTGTAGGAAGTCTCAACTACCTAACTATTACCAGACCAGACATTTCGTTTGTTGTTGGAATCCTCTCCAGGTTTATGCAAAAGCCTTGTGAGGGACATTGGTCTGCTACAAAAAGAGTTCTAAGGTACTTGAAGGGAACTCAAGACTTTGGAATCAAGTATACATAGGTGGACGACTTCAGCTTGATTGGATAATCTGATTCAGACTTCGATGGAGACAAAGAAACTGGGGTATCTACTTCAGGATATGCTATGAGTCTTGGATCAGGAGTTGTCTCCTAGAGATCATGCAAACAATTAGTTCCAACAGATTCCACAACAGAAGCAGAATACATGGCAGCAGCTGAAGCAACAAAAGAAATTGTGTGGCTCAGGAAAATTCTTGAAGATTTGTAGGTAAAACAAGTACAATCAACTCCACTCATGATTGACAATACCTCTGCAATAAAGTTGGCCAAGAACCCAAAGTTCCATGATCGAACGAAGCACATCAATACTAAATATTATCTGATTCGACATCATGTTGAGGCCAAAACAATCCATCTCCGTCGTTGTTCCACAAATGAGCAAATTGTAGACATCTTCACCAAAGCACTTGGAAGATAAAAGCTTGAACAATTCAGAATGATGCTTCGACTCACCAACATCCCTTCAGATTAAGTGGGGGAATGTTGACACCTAATCCTCATGATTGGGTGAATATAATAAATAAGTAATATGAATAGTCATCGAGAGATGAACTGAACAATCTCTCCCTCATGTATTTAATGAAGACCTGCCTGAAGGAATAAACACGAATCAATTTTTGGTTGAGGAGTCACTGCCTGGTCTGACATTTACGACAACATTTAGTGTAAGCAATTATGCTTCGGAAATGTCTTAGTGTATGGAGACACAATGTTTACAACAACATTTAGTGTAAACAATTATGCTTTGGAAATGTCTTAGTGTATGTAGACACAATGTTTACAACAACATTTAGTGTTTAGGACAATATTCGGATAATATAAATTAAACACATTATTAGTACAATAATATTAAAAATATTAATGTAGTTGATATAGCTAAAAGTTTCACTTTTATTTGTATTTATCATTAATAAATATATAATAATAGAAATAAAAAAATAATTATAATAAAAATACTATTATTGTCATTATACCAATAATAATATTTATTATTATAATAAACTATTGTAATAATAATTTTTAATCTATATTAACTATTATTTAATATTAAGTGTTATTTATTATTATTTAAAATATTCTTATTAATTAATATTGCTACTATTATCAATTAATATTATTATTAAATAATTAAATAATAACAATAAAATGTAAATTAAATAATAATAAATATTAACTATTAATTTAATTAAATATTAATAATAATTCATGTATTTATTTATATTAAAATATAATAAAAATTATAACTAACTATAATTAACCATGGTTAATTTTGATATTGAGACAATCTTTATCACAATGTGACATTGGACCATGATTGACCATGGTTGATGATGGTTAACGATCGTTGACCATGGTTTATTTTCATATTGAGACAATCTTTTTCAAATGAGTCATTGGACCATTGTTGACCATGATTATTCACTGAAGAGATTTATATTAAACTCTAGACTTAATATTATAAACCCTATGAATAATATTATAGTCTAGGAATATGAACCCTTAGATTAATAAACCCAAAGGGATTGATATTATAAACCCAAGGGATAGATACTAACAACCCAGGGGATTTTAAACCCAAGGGAATAATATTAGACCTAAGGGATTAATATTATAAACCCATGATATATAAACTATTGTAAACCCTATACACCATAAGATTAATATTATAAACCCTAATATTAATATATTAAATACTAGTTTTGTAAAGTCACAATGTGATGTAGCATAAATTGCATTGTATTGTAACATTGTGATAATTATTGTCAAATTGATTGTCACATTGCTACAATGTTGACCATGGTTGACGATAGTTGATTTCATGTTGAGAAAATCTTATGATAAACCCTAAGATCAATATTATAAATGAAGGTATATGAATACTAAAAAACCCAAGGGGTTATAAACCCAAGGAAATAATATTAAACCAAAGGGATTAATATTATAAACCCTAAAATAAATGTCGTTGACCATCCATTTTTGATATTGTTAAGATTAATAAATTAAATACTAATTTTGTAATGTGAGAATGTGACGTAGCATAAATTACATTCTAATGTAATATTACGATAATTATTGTCAAATTGATTGTCACATTGCTACAATGTTGACCATGCTTGACCATTATTGATTTTCTATTGAGAAAATCCCATGATAAACCCTAACATAAATATTATAGACCAAGGTATATAACAACAATGATAAATATTATAAATTGTTAAATAAATATGGTTGACCATGGTTGATTTTCATATTGAGACAATCTTTGTCACAGTGTGATGTTTGGCAATACTTGACCATGACTAATTTTCATATTGAGATAATCTTCATCACAATGTGACGTTGGGCCATGGTTGACCATGCTCAACCATGGTGGATTTTCATATTAAGACAATATTTGTCACAATGTGACATTGGACCATGGTTGACCATGATTGACCATGGCTGACAATAGTTGACCATGGTTGATTTTTATATTCAGACAATATTTGTCACAATGTCATGTTGGACCATGGTTGACCATGTTTGACCATGATTTCAAACCCAATGGATTTATATTAAACCTTACGTATAATATTATAAATCCTATGAGTAATATTTAACCTAAGAATATGAACCCTTAGGCTAAAACCCAAAGGATTTCTATTAAAATTCCAAGGGAATAATAAACCCAAGGGATTAATACTAAAATCCCAAGGAATTATAATCCCAAGGCAATAATATTAAACCCAAGAGACTAATACTATAAATCCAAGTTATATAAACCTTATCATAAATATTATAAACCATAAAATAAGCATGGTTGACCATAATTTATCTTCATAGTGAGACAATCCTTGTCACAATGCGATGGTGGACCATGATTGTTTTTCATATCAAGACAATCTTTGTCACAATGCGATGTTGGACCATGCTTAATCATGGTTGACCATGGTTGATTTTCATATTGATACAATCTTTGTCACAATTTGATGATGGGCCAAGGTTGACCATAATTGACCATAGTTGACGATGGTTAATGATTGTTGACCATAGTTTATTTTCATATTGAGCCAATGTTTCACAAAATGTGATGTTGGGCCATAGTTAACAATGATTGACCTTGATTGATGATAGTTAATCATGGTTGACCATGGTTTACAATAATTGCTTTTCATATCGAGACAATATTTTCCATAATTTGACGTTGGACTGTGGTTAACCATGGTCAACTATGCTTCGTCATGATTAACCACTGTTGACAATGATTTTCCATGGTTGATGATGGTTAATGATGGCTGACCATGGTTTATTCTCATATTGACACAATCTTTCTCACAATGTGACATTGGACCATGGTTGACCATGGTTTACCATGATTATTAACCCAAGAGATTTATATTAAACCCTAGGATTAATATTATAAACCCTATGAATAATTTTATACCCTACGCATATGAACCCTTAGATTAATAAACCAAAGGGATTGATATTATAAACCGTAGGGATTATAAACCGAAAGGAATAATATTAAACCCAAGGGATCAATATTATAAGTTCAAGTTATATAAACCCTAAGATAAATAATATAAACCCTAAGATAAATAAAATTCTAATTATGTTATTTCAGAATGTGACATAGTATAAATTGCATTGTAATGTAACATTGCGATAACTATTGTCAAATTGATCATCACATTGCTATAATGTTGAACATGATTGATTTTCATATTCATAAAATCCCATGGTACACTCTAACATCAATATTATAATCCAAGGTGTATAAGCCCTATGATAAACATTATAAACACTAAAATAAACATGGTTGACCAAGGTTGATTTTCATAATGAGACAATATTTGTCACAATGTGATGTTGGACCATGCTTCACCATGCTTGACCATAATTGATTTTCATATTGAGACAATATTTGTCACAATGCGATGTTGGTCCATGCTTGACCATGCTTGATTTTGATATTGAGACAATATTTGTCACAATGTGACATTGAACCATGGTTGACCATTATTGACTATGGTTTACAATGATTGACAATGGTTGATTTTCATATTGATATAATCTCTGTCACAACGTGATGTTGGACCATAGTTGATCATGGTTGACCATGATTTTAAACCCAAGGGATCTATATTAAACCCAGGGATTAATATTATAAACCCCATGAATAATATTTATCATTAGAGTATGAAACCTTAGATTAATAAATCTAAGGGATTGATATTATAAACCCGAGGGAATAATAAACCTGAGAGATTAATACTAAAACCCCAAGGATTATAAACCCAAGGCAATAATATTATAACCAAGGAATTAATATTGTAAAATAAAGGTATATAAATCACCAGATAAATATTATAAACCCTAAAATAAACATAGTTGACCATGGTTGTTTTTCATATTGAGATAATCCTTGTCACAATGCAAAGTTGGACCCTATTTGACCATGACTGACCATGATTGGTTTTCATATCGAGGCAAAATTAAACTAAAATTATAATGACCATGGTTGACCATGTTTTACGATGGTCGATTTTCATATTGAGACAATATTTTTCACAATGTGACATTGTACCATGGTTGACCATGATTGACCATGGTTGATCATGGTTGAAAATGATTGACCATGGTTGATTTTTTTATTGAAACAACCTTTGGCACAAGGTGAAGTTGGACCATGGTTGACCAAGATTATAAACTCAAGGGATTTATATTAAACACAGGGGATTAATATTATAAGATATATGAATAATATTTACCCTAACAATATGAACCCTTAGATTAATAAACCCATGGGATTGATATTATAAGCCCAAAGGAATAATAAACCCAAGGGATTAATAATAAAACCCCAAAGGATTATAGACCAAAGGGAATAATATTAAATTTAAGGGATAAATATTATAAACTCGAGGTATATAAACCCCAAGATAAATACTGTATGTTGGGAATCATGATTGTCATTAGACCAAAACCCACAGGTGTTAGTCAACGATCGCATCGCCAGAGATAAGGGTCCACGGGAGGCAGTTAGTCCATGTCACGAAATAGACAGGGAACATTGGTTTATCCAATGTCCAACAATCTACCCCCCAACGTGAGTCGGGTGTGCATCGAACTCGTGACCTATGCTCTGATACCACTTGTTGGGAATCACAATTGTCGTTAGACCAAAATGTATAGGTGTTAGTCAATGATCGCATCGCCAGAGATAAAGATCCATGACAGGCAATTAGTCCATGTCCCGAAATACACAGGGAGCATTGATTTATTGAATGTCCAACACTATAAACCCTAAATAAACATGGTTGACCATGGCTGATTTTCATATTAAGACAATCTTTGTCACGATGCGACATTAGACCATGGTTGACTATGATTGGTTTTCATATCAAGACAATATTAAACCAATATTATGATGGTTACATAATACTTCATAATTCAACGATTACCAATTAAGCTACCTCGTAACTAAAATATAAAAATTACTTTCTATATATATATGTATATATATTATAATTTTCTTACATATAAACATCAATTTATAAATAATTACTATTTAATAATTTTTATTTTATTTTTTCCCTATCCTTCTAGTGTATTACAACAAAATATAGTGTATTACAACAAAATAGTTATAATTTATTATATCAAAATAAAAATTTGTCTAAATTTTTTTTTTAAATTTATTTATTCAATTTTTTTTTACTAACACTATTAGTTTTATATTTTTTTTTGTATAAATAAATTATTAATCAAGATATTGTTTTAAAATTATTTTTTGATTTCTTACTCACATTATTACTTTTATAATTTATTATATAAATAAATCATTAATACTTAAAAATATGTTTTACCCTTTCAGTTATTTCCTTCTCCTTCTTAATCCTTCATACTCATGTTGTTTTTTACGTGTGTTATTTTTTATGAGAATAAAAGTAAACACAAAAATAATTGTTGTTATTCTGAAATTACATCTTTTTAAAGTGATCATTGTTATAGAAATCTTTTTATTTAGATATATATGAATTTTTTTAAAGAATAATTTATTAATTATTTATGGATTATTAAAAAAAATAAAATTAAATAATGTAACCATCTTGATTCCATTCAATATTTTCTTTCTTCTTTTCTCTGAGCATATCCATAAACCCTCTTCAAAAATATCATTTACATAATTAATTTCTAATATAGATTTATTTTTTAGTCTTTAAAAACTCATTAAAATAGTACAATAATAGTTTCAAGTAACTTATTCAAAATTATATACAATCCACCTTTTAGAAGTAATATGACCAACTTGATTATCTTGGTAACCACCTTGATTCACATGAGAAAAACAACCACCTTCACCTGAGAAAAATATTAAGATTATGGTGTAGCAATAGTTATTATTTCGAAACATATGCAATGCATCATAGAAATGACAACCGACTGGCTCTTTGTCGTAGAGATCTATGTAAGTGAGGTATGTTATCATCGACATTTTTCTAATGCCCCTAGACTTTCTAAGACAAAATATTTTTGTTTGTAGTCGAACTTGAAATAAAAGGACCTATCTTGTTATAAAGTCATAGATACCTTTAATTAGTCCTCTTTTGAAGCTGTAATGTTGGATTATTATGAAAATTTTCAATTTGCAGTGTAATGACGAATTACGATTATACTATGGGTTGTAATGACGAATTTCGATTTTACTGTGGGTTATAATGACAGATTTCGATTTACAAATGGATTAAGAGATTACAGTTTTGTTTTCTGAAGTTATAATCTTGAGTTTCTGGGAAATAGAGAAGGAAATAATATTGCTAGATACTTATAGTAAAAGTACGCAACAATATATGACAACAATTGTACCCAGAGGTTGGCCTTCATGTTGGCTTTCATGGTACACTTTATGACAACAATTCCAGCTTGGAGTTGGGAGGTAATTGTAGTCGTAGTGATTTTTTGGATTTTGGAAGTGGTCCCAGCGGGGTTCTAATCGAGAATGGGCAGTATGTGGAGAAGAAGCATGTCTTTCCTACAGTAGCTCCCTGGTGGGTTAAAATTTATGCAATAAATTTTTGTCTTTCCAATCTTTGAAGAATTTTTAGCATGTTTATATTTGCACGGTGGAATTTGGTTTTCGGTTTGCAAAGCATCTCGGTGGTGAGGAAACTAATTGTCATGCCCAAGGTTTTATGGTTTATTGATCCTTCTTAGAGCTATTCTTTGTAAGCCCCTCCTTTTCCGTTGTTCGCTAATACCATCCCTAGGCTAGCCTTGAAGCAAACCATGAAGTTTCTTATGACTTTGTCTTAGTTTATTTCCATTTTCTTCACTGGTCTTCCCCTCTACAAGGGGTTTCTTTCACTAGGCTTACCCTTCCTTTGAGTGTAAAACCTCGTTAGTGTATTCACCCTCGTGAATGATTTGGAGGTTGAGGCCCTCAGGGAAGACCTTGGGCTCAAACACAAGTTCAAATAGCTATGACTATCTTCCATTCCTCCACTCTACCTCAAATCCAAGAGGAAATTCACGAGTTAGAAGCTTGAACCACTAATTATTACCAAGCCCACTCTGACTCTAAAATCCAAATTGAATTAACTGGTTGTGTCCCTAACCCTGGCCATACTAGGGTAACGCAGAGTTTATACGTCAATTCCATCAACTTCTATTGGCAAATGAAGAAGCTCATGGATAGGCTACTTAAAGAAAAGTGCAAGGAAGAAAATGAATCATGGCATGCCTTAATGAAATGTGACAAGTCTAATATATGCCACCACTGCTCTTGCTTAGCCAACGTCACTGCTCATATGGCACACATAGAAGGTCATCTACAATGTAGCCTCAAGCCTCCAGCTCCAACAAGCACAACCACCCAGGATTCGACCCAAGTAACATCCTATGATGATTGATATTTGCTTAACCTTTTGGCTTTTGTTTTTTACTTTTAGTAAATTAGTTTCTTCTAGAAGATGTTTAGCCAGCAATAATTGGAAATTGTTATTTTGTATTTCTGTCCTAGTGTATGTCAAAAAATTAGATGGAGGCTAGTAATATTTTTGGATGGTTTTGGATGATAATCTATAGATCTCATTATTCGTAGGTCTAGTTTCCCTTGTGGAAAACCACACCCATGTTCTTGTCTCACAATGAAGTTTGATTTTGTATGGAGGTTATTTTGAGACAATGGAAAATTTAGCCAACATATATATATATATATATATATAATTGAACTTTATAATTATAGGAGAAATATTGGATTAGAAATATTAAATAATATATTTTATTCAAATTTTCTTTCATTTTCATCTCAATTTAATATGTTAAACATTTTATAATGATATGTTTTATCCTAGGAGTATTAGGTGATAACTAGATTTTTTTTTTTCCTTGAAGAAACTATGTTTATTCCTTTTCTTGGGGCTTGGGGCATGCTTCCAACAAGTAGGCTTATTTTTACACTCTCTTACAAGGAGTGAAATTGAGTTCTTTATTGAATCCTTTCTCACAGATTGGCTCAAAGTGAGCCATTGTTAATAATCAACTACATTTTCTCAAGACCCTTTCCGTAGGAAACCAACTTGGCTTTAATTCCCCAAAAAAATCATTTTGGAGCTTGCATAACTTTCCATAGTTATGTTTTACCATGTACCCAAAGCCCTAGACTTGAGAGATGATGAATTGACAAATTAGGCAATGTTCCATTTAAGTCAATTCAGGAATTTTTTTTTTTTTTGGTAGGTAAGCACCCATGGGGGATTTGAACCAGTAACCTATCGCAAAGAGTGTCTTAACAATATACCCATTCACCATCAATCCAACACCCCATAGGCATCAGATCAAAAAACATCACTTCTGTTTAATTATTTAATTTTCTAAGTTTACACGATTTCAAAACAAAAATTTAATAGAAATTAAATAACATAAAGACCATATTAACGATGTATTTGTTCACTGCCTTATCGTTTTACGAGGAGGAACATTCCAATATAAAAGACCTGTTTGTTTAATCCTTAAATTTTTCGGAGGAAGTGATAGATTCTTTCTTTATTTTGTTAAATATGTAGTAGTGTTAATACACAATCTCTCAATTCATTACTTGTTATTATTTTTCCTGAACTTTAAAAATTAAAAAAAAGATTCATTATATCTTTTGTGAAATTTCAAATAAAAAATACATTTTTTAGTATTATATATAAATAAATAAAACTTAAATTCTTTTATCATTTCAATATTTTGAACACAATATTCGAAATATTCTTAAATTTTATATAGATAACTATTATTTTTCATCAATAGAAACCATCTCTAATTTAAAAATGCCACATTAAATAATAAAATTATAAAATTAATATAAATACAGATGAATGAGAATTTATTAAAAAATATATTATTTTTATATTTAATTTAATATCTAATAAATAAAATTATAATTTCTTAAAGGAATTTAGAAAAAACGTTCAAATTATATTAAATAATTCAAAATTTGTTATTTTGAATTATAATGGTATTTCCGTGACGCTAGTGATTTTGTCACGTAAAGTGCGAAACATCTACCTTTCACGTTCCAAGTGGCACATTAACTAAAGTAAAGTAGAACAACGTTTCTTTTAATGTGTGATAAAGTAAAGACATATCACGTAAATATAGATTCGTGAAATTTATTAAAAAGCTTTATATTTTTTCATTTTGAAATAATATGCGTCAACTAAAATACGGAGTTGTTTTTAGTCCGATTTTTTAGAGATTCTGGTGACAGAATCCGGCGGAAAAAATTGAGGTTAAATCTTGATTTTTATTATTTAAAATGGGTTTTTAACTGTATATTTGGATTCAGCACCCTGAAAAACCTCTAGAACGCTTTGATTGTGCAGAAATTACCTATCAAACTTGCTATTCCAATAAATAGCTGCCGGATTTTGGAGAAATTTGACTGGAAAAACCCACCGAAAAAACTTCCAAAAAGTCTCACTAAAGACAACTCCCTAAAATACTACAGGTGATTTTTCTTTTTAACTAGAATTTATTAGCAATAGAATTTCAAGATTTTTTTGTTATTCAAAATATATTTTTAAATACATAAATAAATTATGCGCCTGAAAAACATGGAATATTCATTAAACAATTTAAACTTAAGATTTTAATAACCATGTCAAATTTTGATTAAAATTAACCAGAAAAATGGTCGTAAATAAAGTCATTTCCTCTATAAATTAAACTACACCATAATTTTATACAAGTATATTTCTTTCACCAAAAATTATGCAGTCCCACATATGCCCATGCACCAACTTACCCCTCTTCACATATGTTCTTCATTTCAAGTTCCCCGGGTATAAAACACTCAATATTATCGACAAATAATTATACTTTGGAAATGTCTTAGTGTATGGAGAGATGTAATGTTTACAACAACATTTAGTATTTAGGACAAGACCATGATGAAGATGATGTTGTGGGCAAAATATTTTTCAATGTCTTTTAGAAAAATATAAACTAAACATATTATTAACACAACTACATTAAAAATATTAATGTAGTTGATATAGTTGAAAGTTTCACTTTCATTTATATCTATTATTAATAAATATATAATAATAGAAATAAAAATATAAAAAAAATATTATGATAAAACTATTATTATTATCATTATAATAGTAATGATAATTATAATAAACTATTCTAATAATGATTTTTAATTTATATTAATTATTATTTAATATTAAATGTTATTTATTATTATTTAAACTCAAGGCAACAATACTGTTATTTAAGATTATTTTTATTAATTAATATCGCTACTATTATCAATAAATATTATTTAATTTATTGATATTAAATAATTAAATAATAATAATAATAATAAGTAAATTAAATAATAATAATTATTAAATAATTATTAAACATTTAATTAATTATTATTATTAATTAATTAATTAATAATAATGGATTTATATTAAAAAATACATATAATAAAAAATCTAACTAACCATGGTCAATCATGGTTGATTTTCATATCGAGACAATATTTGTCATAATGTGGCATTGGACCATGGTTGACCATGATTGATAATGGTCGATGATGGTTAACGATGGTTGACTATGGTTTATTTTCATATTGAGACAATCTTTTTCAAATGAGACATTGGACCATGGTTGACCATGATTATTAACCGAAGAGATTTATATTAAAAACTAGGATTAATATTATAAATCCTATGAATAATATTATAGTCTAGGAATTTGAACCCTTAGATTAATAAACCCAAAAAGATTGATATTATAAACTGAAGGGAATAATATTAGACCCAAGGGATTAATATTATAAAGCCAAGATATATAAACTCTAGGATAAATATTATAAGCCCTGAAATAAAGATGATTGACCATCCATGGTTGATATTGTAAACCCTATAAACCTAATATTAATGTATTAAACACTAATTTTGTAAAGTCACAATGTGATGTAACATAAATTGCATTGTATTGTAACATATGATAATTATTGTCAAAATGATTATCACGTTGCTACAATATTGACCATGGTTGATTTTCATGTTGAGGAAATCTCATGATAAATCCTATGATCAATATTATAAACCAAGGTATCTAAATACTAAAAACCCTAAGAAGTTATAAACCCAAGGAAGTAATATTAAACCAAATGGATTAATATTATAAACCCAAGCTATATAAACCATAGAATAAATATTGTAAACCCTAAGATAAATATGGTTGTCCATCCATTGTTGATATTGTAAATCCTATAAACCCTAAGACTGATATTATAAACCCTAAGATTAATATATCAAATACTAATTTTGTAATGCCAGAATGTGACGTAGCATAAATTGCATTGTAATGTAACATTGTGATAATTATTGTCAAATTGATTGTCACATTGCTGCAATGTTGACCATGCTTGACCATTATTTATTTTCATATTGAGAAAATCCCATGATAAACCCTAAGATAATTATTATAGACCAAGTTATATAAAAATTGTGATAAATGTGATAAATTGTTAAATAAATTTGGTTGACCATGGTTGATTTTCATATTGAGACAGTATTTGTCACAATGTGATGTTTGACCATGCTTGACCATGACTAATTTTCATATTGAGACAATCTTCGTCACAATGTGATGTTGGACCATGGTTGACCATCCTCGACCATGGTTGATTTTCATATTAAGACAATCTCTGTCACAATGTGACATTGGACCATGGTTGACCATGATTGACCATGACTGACCATGGTTGACAATGGTTGACAATAGTTGACCATGGTTGATTATCATATTCAAACAATATTTGTCACAATGTCATGTTGTACCATGGTTGACCATGTTTGACCATTATTTCAAACCCAAGGGATTTATATTAAATGTTGCGACTAATATTATAAACCCTATGAATAATATTTAACCTAAGAATATCAACCCTTATATTAATAAACTCAAAGGATTGCTATTATAAGCCCAAGGGAATAATAAACCCAAGGGATTAATACTAAAATTCCAAGGAATTATAAACCTAAGGGAATAATATTAAACCTGAGAGATTAATATTATAAACCTAAGGTATATAAACCTTATCATAAATATGATAAACCATAAAATAAACATGGTTGACCATCGTTGATTTTCATATTGAGACAATCCTTATCACAATGCGACACTGGACCATGGTTGACGACGATTAACTTTCATATTGAGACAATATTTGTCACAATGTGACATTGGACCATGCCTAACCATGGTTGACGAAGGTTGATTTTCATATTGAGACAATCTTTGTCAAAATGTGATGATGGGCCAAGGCTGACCGTAATTGACCACGATTGTATGACTAACAATGGTTGACTATAATTGATTTTCATATTGAGACAATCTTTCTCAAAATGTGATGTTGGACCATAGTTGACAATGATTGCCCATGATTGATGATGATTAATGATGATTGACCATGATTTCTTTTCATTTTGAGAGAATCTTTGTTACAATGCGACGTTAAACCATGGATAACCATGGTCGACCATGGTTGATCATGATTAACCGTGGTTAACCATGATTCTCCATCATCGATGATGGTTAATGATGATCGACCAAGGTTTATTTTCATATTGAGATAGCCTTTATCACAATGTGATGTTGGCCCATGGTTAATGATGGTTTATCATGATTGCTAACCCAAGAGATTTATATTAAACCCTAGGATTAATATTATAAACACTATGAATAATGTTATACCATAGAAATATGAACCCTTAGATTAATAAACCAAAGGAATTGATATTATAAACCCTAGGGATTATAAATCAAAAGGAATAATATTAAACCCATGGGATCAATATTACAAGTTCAAGCTATATAAACCCTAAGATAAATAATATAAATCCTAAAATAAACATTGTTGACCATACATGGTTGATATTGTAAACCCTATGAACCCTAATATTATAAGCCCTAAGATAAATACAATCCTAATTATGTTATGTGACATAGCATGAATTGCATTATGATGTAACATTGCAAAAACTATTGTAAAAATTTATAATCACATTGCTACAGTGTTGACCATGATTGATTTTCATATTCATAAAATCCCATGATAAACCCTAACATCAATATTATAATCCAAGGTATATAAACCTTATGATAAATATTATAAATAGTAAAATAAACATGGTTGACCATGGTTGATTTTTATATTGAGACAATCTGTCACAACGTGATGTTGGACCATGTGTCACCATGCGTAACCATAACTGATTTTGATATTGAGACAATATTTGTCACAATGCGGCATTGGACCACGCTTGACCATGGTTGATTTTGATATTGAGACAATATTTGTCACAATGTGACATTGGACCATGGTTGACCATGATTGACTATGGTTGGCAATGATTGACAATAATTGATATTCATATTGAGATAATCTTTGTCAAAACATGACGTTAGACCATAGTTGATCATGGCTTATCATGATTTTAAACTGAAGGAATTTATATTAAACCCTAGGATTGATATTATAAACCCTATGTCTAATATTTACACCAAGAGTACGAACCCTTAGATTAATAAAGTCATTGGATTGATATTATAAACCCAAAGGAATAATAAACATAAGAGATTAATACTAAAACCCCAAGGATTATAAACCCAAGGGAATAATATTAAACCAAGGAACTAATATTGTAAACCCAAGGTATATAAACCATAAGATAAATATTATAAACCCTAAAATAAACATGTTTGACCATGGTTATTTTCATATATAATCCTTGTCACAATGCAAAGTTGGGTCGTCGTTGACCATGGCTGACAATGATTGGTTTTCATATCCAGACAACACTAAACAAATATTATAATGACCATGGTTGGCCATGTTTTACCATGGTTGGTTTTCATATTGAGACAATATTTTTCACAATGTGACATTGTACCATGGTTGATCATAATTGACTATGGTTGATGATGGCTGAAAATGATTGATCATGGTTGATTTTCATATTGAAACAATCTTTGCCACAATGTAACGTTGGACCATGGTTGACCATGATTATAAACCCAATGGATTTATATTAAACACAAGGGATTAATATTATAAACCATATGAATAATATTTACCCTAACAATATGAACACTTAGATTAATAAACCAAAGGGAATGATATTATAAGCCCAAAGCAATAATAAACCCAAGGGATTAATAATAAAACCCTGAAGGATTATAAACCCAAGGGAATAATATTAAACCCAAGGGATAAATCTTATAAACTCAAGTTATATAAAACCCAAGATAAATACTATATGTGGAGAATCACGATTGTTGTTAGACCAAAACCTACAGGTGTTGGTCAATGATCACATCACCAAAGATAAGGATCCACGAGAGGTGTTTAGTCCATGTCGTAAAATACACAGGGAGCGTTGGCTTGTCCAATGTCCAAGAATCTTCGCCCCAACGCGAGTCGAGTGTGTATGTTTCCACTCTTTCACTTACTTCCTTCCCCTTTTTAATTCTTCATGTTCATATTGTTTTTTACATGTATTATTTCTTATGAGAATAAAAGTAAACACAAATTACATCTTTTTAAAATGATTATTATTATAGAATTTTTTTTTTAATTAGATATTTATGATTTTTTTTCAAAAATAATTTTATTATTATTATTTACTTTATTAATTATTATTATTATTATTATTTAAATAATGTAAACCATTTTTTCTTTCTTCTTTTCTTAAAAACATATCCATAAACCTTATTCAAAAATATCATTTATTAACTATGATCCATTTAAAAAAAATCCATTTTTTACATAATTAATTTAACTCATTTCCAATATAGATTTATTTTTTAAATCTTTAAAAACTCATTTAAATAGCACAATAATAGTTTCAAGTAACTTATTCAAAATTATATACAATCCACCTTTTTGAAGTAATATTCTCGCGGAAACCACCTTGATTCACCTGAAAAATATTAAGGATTATGGTGTAGCATGTTCGGGTGGCAATAGTTATTATTTCGAAACATATGCAATGCGTCATAGAAATGATGACCGAATGGCTCTTTGTCGTAGAAGTCTAAGTATGTGAGGTTTGTTATCATCGACATTTTTCTATGACCAAACCACCATGCCCATGAGATTAACAACACTCTTCATCAGATCAGGTGGACAAAATATTTTTGTTTGTAGTCGAATGACAAATAAATTATTATGAAAATTTTCAATTTGCAGTGTATTACGATTATACTGGTGGGTTGTAATGACGGATTTCGATTTTACAAATGGATCAAGAGATTACATTTTTGTTTTCTGAAGTTATAATCACGAGTTTTTTACAAATGGATTAAGAGATTACAGTTTTGTTTTCTGAAGTTTGATTTCGATAATACTGCTAGATACTTATAGTAACAGTACACAACAATATACAATAGAATTGCGGTTCTCTCAACTAAATTCACTAAATTCCTTTAGAATAGAAAAATAAATAGATTTAAAAATTCACTGAGAATTTTTTTGTAAAATCGTTATGTTATTTTTTATACAGGTATGTATAACTAAATTAATTGTTTTGAAATATACTCATATAGTGCAAACTACGAACTAACTAAAGTAGATCAATAACTTTGAATCTGCACATGAAATTTGAATATTTAATATTGAATTATAATATAGTTGAATATTTAACATTGAATTATAATATAGATTACAATAGGAGTTTTGAATCCACATATGCATTAAGGGATTTTGACTATTTTATATTTACTAAATGTCAAAATCTCACTTTGGAAAAACTAGGGTCATATAAGTTTTCAAATACAAAAAAGAAATCGTGGGATTTTCAATGGCTATCATTGAAAATAAAACTTCGCATACTAGAAAAACGACTTCAAAAATATAACTCGACATTTTTATCATGGCCATTATGCATGTTCATGAAACATTAATCTTTCAGGTATTGATGGTCATATTGCAGAGAACAGTTTAATCCAGAAGTTCTCTTTACCAAAGAAAACCAGTAGTGGTAAGAAGGGTTTTCACCTTCTTAACTGGTTTTGTTGGTCAATATTTTATTTTCTCGACAATATTATTCTCAGAAATCTCTCTCATATGCCAATTTGAGCTAAATGATTTGAGGCTGCATTGAACTATCTACACGTTAGAAAAAACAATTGAAAACACAAGTGGCCTCTTTTCCTCACATATTAATCCAACATTGACAACAATTCCAATAATTAGTAGATGAAATAAGCTAGATAGAGATTAAGTTAGATCAACTTTATCTTCCCATCCCTCCCAGTATCACTCTCTCCCTAGTATCACTCGTTTCTTATGTGTATTCGACCTCCTGCTGATATGTTTCGTGCAGCTATCCTCTCCAGAATTTAAACGATGAAGCATAAGAGGATATGCATGTAACTCAACTCACTCTCTATGATTCCACTTATTAGCAAGCACTCTCTATGATATTGATTCCACTTATTAGCAAGCATGTATGTATTGAATCTACAATTATCATCGCTAAAGCAGACCAGAGACTTGCATTTTCTTATTTTTGTTTCATTAAGCGAGCACTTATTGATCCACGTTGATATTGGAATGTTATGTTCAATATGTGTTCATGTAGCTAGCTCTGAATGCATGTTTTTATGAATAAAATTTGTCCACTTCCGATGGAAAAGCTAAATATGTTTTATTCATCCCCACAGATTTGGATTGGATGAGATCACGATCTCTCGTAAATTCGAATATTCAATGGAAATGAAGCGACATTAGATACATAATTTGCAATAAAAGTAGAAATACGCATATAATTAAAAACTATAACTGTACACGATTCTTTAGTGTAATTTTTAAATAATATTAACTATAATATAGATGCCGATCGAGCAACTTGTCTAATTTAGAAGAAATATAGGCGGTGTAAAATAGAAAGTGCGCAGAAACTGTATTGGTAATAGGAATTGTTGATGGATACCTTCTGTTGGTGGTGTAAGATGCCAACCACTGTGAAAGGAATGGAGTTACGGCATGAAAGGGAAAGGATTGTAATATGTTGATTCCAGTCACATAAAAGTAAAAGCGTTCCCAATTATGAACGTCTTTTACTGAAAGGCACTCCACTTTACTTCCGTTTAATTGTCTGATTCCAAAACAAAAAAAAAAATGGAAATTAAATACACAGAAAGACGACATTAATTATGTATCTGTTCAAAGCTTTATCATTTTATGAGGAGAAAGATTCCAATATAAAAGACCTATTTGTTTAATCCTTCAATTTGAGCTGAGATACTATTTGTTACGTTTTTTCCTAAAAGGACTGAAATAAATGGGAAAAAACTAAAACGATGAATAATTTAATAATTTCAATTTTAACTATAAATTTAAGTTATTATGTTTTAATATTTTACTACGTTTATTTTTAGTTTTTACCTAATAACTTGTTCTAGCGGTGATTTATTTACAACTTTTATTCAGTTAAATAATGATTTATTTAACATTTTAATTCGGATAAAACAAATAATAATAGAGTAATAAAAATAAAATATTTAAAAGTTAAATTATATTTATAATTAGCATTTATAATGTTTATTTAAATTTAAATAAAAATATAATTGGTTGATAAAGATAAACTTATCTTAATATTTGAAGAATATTTATATTATAAAGCCTAATATTTAACCCAATATAATAAACCCTTATATTAAACCTTAATATTATAAACCCAATACAAGAAGCCTTAATTTTAAACCCTAATTTTGTAATTTTGAGAGGGGATATTGAATAAATTGTAATGTAATGTAATGTTGCGACAATGAAAATTAAATTGATTCTTATCTTGTGATAATATTTATTGCAATTTCGATGTTGGATTGATTTTTGTACCATTCAAACATCACAAATTAAAGCCCCATTGTAGCTTCGCAATGTGGTGTTGAAAAAATGAAAATTAAATTGATTCTTATTTTGTGATAATATTTATTGCAATTTCGATGTTGGATTGATTTTTGTACCATTCAAACATCACAAATTAAAGCCCCATTGTAGCTTCGCAATGTGGTGTTGAAAAAATTGCAATGTATATTGTTTGTCACATTGCGACAATATTTGTCACAATGCGATGTTGAATAGAATTATTCAACATTCAAACATCACAACATTAAACCATAATGTTATACCAAATATTATAAACACTAACATTATCAAACCAATATTGTAAACCCTAACATTAAACCCAATATTATAACCCTAATATTAAACCCAATATTATAAACACTATAATATCTATTAAATTATAAACCCAAAATTATAAAATAATATCTATTAAATTATAAAGTGAAAAAAAAAAAATAATTTAAAATTTAAAATAATTTTGTAATATTTAAAATTTAATTTTTAAGTTCATAAATTTTTCCATAAATGAGGATGGGATATATTATTAAAAAAGTTTTTTTATTAAAATCAAAATCATTGATCAAAAATTTATAATTAATTTCACTTGCAAAAATGAAAACTAAAATTTAATTTAATCATTATTTAATCTAGATGGCCATAAATAAGGATGGGATATATTATTAAAAAGTTTCTTTATTAAAATGAAAACGGTTGATTAAAAGTTTATAATTAATTTCTCTTGCAAAAATAAAAACTAAAATTTAATTTAAACATTATTTAATCCAGATGGCCAAGTATTCTAAGCTCCAAAGTTCCCACTCGAGTTCCGATCTTGAGTGAGGGTATTGGTTCAAATGTCACTTCTCCAATGTCACTTCTCCTTTACTTTTGCTACACTGTGATTCAAAATGGAAAAATATCTGTGATACCTCGCTCTCTCTCCAATAATCAAATATTCATACGACGGAATTTGGTCTAGTGGTATGATTTTAGATTTGGCTGGAATGATCAAGCTATCAAAAATAATATTATTTTGTTGTATAAAGTAGCTTGATCTATTATTGTAAGTTTCCAAGCCAAGCATAAAAATTTATTTAATTATTTTGTTATGCAAGGGAGATTGATCTATTGTTACAAGTTTTCAAGCCAAGCATAAAAGATATTTATAAATAAAAATAGAATGATAAATTTGGTTTTTGATTACTTTAAATAAGTTAAAAAAACCAGATAACACTTAGCTAAAAAATTATGAGCAGAAACAAAATGTGTAAATAATTATATATATATATATATATATATTTACATGAAAACTAATATTTTTTATATATATCATATTATAAATTTAAATTTACATAAAAACTAATAAAAATACAGTGAATTGTCTAGTTTATAAACAATAATTTTTTTTAATAAAAATATTATGAAACCCCTAATTTTATTTTAAAAATAAAAACATATTTATAATTCTTAATTTTATAATTAAAATAATAATTTAAATCCTAAAAATTATTTTATTTTATACATTTTTAAAATTAGACAAAAATGATCAAGTGAAAAGACAAAAGAAAAAGTGATGCCAGAGGTCTAGAGTTCCAGTTTGATTAAAAATGAAATGGTTAAATTAAAAAAACTTAATTTAACGATATCATTCTCAATCAAACTGGAACTCACAACAACTTGGAGGGGTCGGTGCCTCGAAGTCACAACAACTCGACAACTTGGTAAAATTAAAAAAAACTTAGGGTCGGTGCTTTGAACCTCCCAATAAAACCCGAATTATTTTTTTCAACGTCTTAAGTTTCAACCCTCTAAATTTAGGTATATATTGTGTCCGTATATTGAGTTTTGCCAATAAAACCCTTGTCCATTCGTTCACAACATTCATCCCATTAAGTATATATTGACCTGTTGTGTCTTGGCTAGAAGAGTAGGCGACCCCATAGAGGATGGACGTCTCGGCTCTTGTTGAGGCATAAGTTACTTGCTATTGTGCGGCTTGCAGGTTATTGCCCCTAGCCTAGGTTTATAGTGGCAGCCAGTCAGATTTGATCCTGGGTCTGTTCAGGATAACTCTCACCAATTACCGATTATCCTAGATTCAAAAAAAAAAAAAAAAAACCATTCAGATTCGTCTCCACATCTCTTTATGTTCATAATTTCACACCCTTGTTGATTATTCTCACAATACTATTTTATGCGCATACCTCTGGGCTCTTTGGGATTTATGGTTTGTGGTGACAGAGAAGTCATCGAACTGCCTACTCGTTGCACTTCTGGACGCTCGCAGAGTTCGCTCAGGTCGGATCTCCCAACTCTTTAGTCGAACTCGTCTGCTGTTGTTTAAGCAAAAATTACCAGGTATTTATTTGGTCAGTGACAATGAGTAGCCGTGCAAGTCGAGCATTATATGTTGGGAATCTACCTGGCGATATCAGGGAAAAGGAAGTTGAAGACCTATTTTACAAGTATGGACTTATTGTTGATATTGATCTGAAGATTCCTCCCAGGACTCCAGCTTTTTGTTTTATTGAGTTTGAGGATGCTTGTGACGCGAGGATGCTATTCGTGCTCGTGATGGGTATAATTTGCTGGAAATCGTTTACGAGTCGAGCTTACCCATGGTGGTCGGGGACAATCTTCAACTAATGATCGTTATAGTAGTTACAGCAGTGCTGGGGAGCGCAGTGGAGGAGTCTCTCGATGATCTGAATATCGCGTCCTTGTTACTGGCCTACCATATGCGACGAGCCGGCGATGTTGGTTTTTCTCAAGTCTTTCGTGACAGCAGTGGTACAACTAGGATTGTGGACTACATGAATTACGATGACATGAAATATTCTATCAGAAAGCTTGATGACTCTGAATTCAGGAATGCATTTTCTCGGGGTTATATTCCTGTCAAGGAGTATGTATCCAAGAGGAGCATTTCAAGGGGCCCCATCCGCAGTTACAGCCATAGCCGTAGTCGTTCTGTGTCACAGAGTCGCAGTCGGAGCCGAAACAGAAGCCGAAGCAGAAGCAGGAGCCCTATTGGCAGCAGGAGCCGTAGTAGGAGCCGCAGCAAGTCTCCAAAGCACAAAGCACCACCTCGTTCAATGTGAAAGTCACGATCTCGGTCTCCATCTCAGCCTCGCCCTCGTCCTAGGCGCCATTCTTTGTCTAGATCACTATCAAGGTCCAGGTGAAGGTCCAGAACCCCTCAGCGTTTTCCAACCTCATATAAACCTCGAACTAGGAGTCCTAGCAGCCGCAGCCGCAGCCCCAGTCGGAGCCCCAGCCCTAGCGGGAGCCGCAGCCAATCCTATTCTCGTTCACCTGCAGTTAAATCAGCTCGAAGTCTGTCTCCAGCTCCCCAAGATGATTAAAGTAAATCCTATACACAATTTTATTTTGTAAAGTTAGTGGGAGATATCTTAGAGGAGCTTCTGTAAAAAGTGGAAAGTTGTTCAAACAAGAGTTTCATGACAACATTGTGGTAACTTCTGGTCATTTACATCTATATGTTAATCATTTACGATTGACATAGCATAGTTACTAAATTCGAATTCTGATTCCAATTCGAATTTGATACGATATTGAAAAAATTCAACTTCATAAAATTTAATACCAGGAAAATTAGACACTATGCATCTTACAAATACTTCAATATTTTATTATTATTATTATTTTATAAATTTAAATAAACAATCATCATATTCAAAATTTTAATGAAAATATAAAAGTTATATAGATTGTTTTTTTTTCAAAATAGAAGTTGTTGTTTTTTATGTTTTATATAAGAGTTATTGATTTGCAACCAATTTGCTATTTATAATTTCTTGTAAGGTAAGAATTTTCTTTTTTTTTAAATTGCAATTTCTCATTTTATAAAATTTACTAATATAAAAATTACTCTTTTTTTTCTATAAAAATTAAATTTTTTGAATTTTTTTTTCCAATAAGAATTACTAATCTGTTAAGATAGAAATTACCATTTTTTTCTATAAAAATCTTCTTTTTTTTTTTTTTTTTTTTTCCAATAAGAAATACCAATTTGCCTAATTCATTATGTGACTACAGAAACTTGAATACAAAAAATACCAACTGGTTAATTCTTATAAGAAAATTTATAAAAGGTAATTGATCTTAGCATTAGCTTTGCCTTTCTCTACATTATTTCAATTTTCCACCAGGGTTGCCTAGTTCCAAACTTGTTTTTCCCTTCCCTGTATTATTTTCACCAAGGTTGGACAGATCCAAACTTGTATTCTTCCAATGCATCAACAAAGCAAAACTGGAATTAAAAATTTACCTTACTAGAACTATTCCTATTCAACAATTGAAAAGTAAGTTTAATGACCTATTTCCACTAATTCAACAATTGAAAAATAAGTTCTTAAATTATTAAAATAACTATAAATTTTATTTCTTTAACCAAATAAGTATAAAAAAAAATAAAAATAAAAAAAATATTTTTAAATTTATATACGATACAACACCATCTTCTAAATTTATAAAATATATTTAAACATTGTTTGAAAATAACTTAATGCCAAAAATTCTTATATCTTTTGTCAACGTGCAGATTTGTATATATCAAACTTCCAGATGTATTTACGGTATACCTTGCGTATTGCCATTGTTTGGTGTAATGAAGTACAGGCCATTGTTCAGTGTAACGAAGCACATTACGATTCATGTTGGGGGTGCGAAACACGTTCAAGTTAAGGGATGATGTGGGGGTGCGAAACACGTTCAAGTTAACGGACGAAGCCCTTCCGAATTGGAATTCTCTGAATTAATCGCCGTACCGAACCCAACTGGCGAATTAACTTATTTTTGTCACCTATACAGAAGAATTTGGTAACTATGTTCTAAACAGGCTCTTTTATTATTTTCTGAACTTGCTCATTTCTAGTTGAGTGGCAGAACTTCCGATTTTTGGGTTTGTTGGGAATTTATTTGCACTTCTGATTGAAAGCTTGGGTTTATTTAGCACTATTCACCGCAAAATTTGATTCAGAGTAGCTTTGACTGGTTGGAGTAAATTTTTTTTTAAGGTTATCAGAGTAAGTAATATAATATAATACATAATATAAAAAATATATATAACATATAAATTAGAAATTTTATGTTTAAATAAATTATATTTAAATTTAATAAGTTATAATAAGTTTTATTGGTTTGAAATTGAAAATTTGTTTAAATAATTTTCATATAGTTTATTTGATAGATATTAGACTAAGAATATTTTTCCTAAATCAAATCTCACTTTTTATTTATTACAAAATAAAAAATTTCCCAAACCCACATCTAAAATTAAAATAAACACAACATAATTAATATGTTATCCCTCTATTTTAATTTAAGTTATGGATATTTATTTTTTAATTTTAGTGCCATAAATCAATTCTATACTAATGATTATTTAATGAAAAAGTACGATAATAATGATGTAATCAAACAATATGAAAAACGTATGAGAAATATAATTGTATAATAATAATTATTTGATGAAACAATACGATAATAATGATCTAGTCAAACAATATGAAAAGCGTATGAGAAATATATACCTGATACCATTTCCTTTTCAGATCGAAAGTGAATACTTATACCGATTACGCGAAGTATGATGTGATTTTGTTGATCATATTGTTTGATTGGTTTGTTAGGTTGGAAACTGCTCATTGTCTATTGTGTTGTGATTGTTGGTTCTTTTTCGGATCGAAAGTAGATATTTATATCTATTACGCACAGTATGATGTGATTGTGTTGATCATATTGTTTGATTGGTTTGTTAGGTTAGAAACCGCTCATTGTTCATTTTCCATTGTGTTATAATGGTTGGTTTATTCCAATGGAAAATATTCATTTATTCTTAATCTAATGAAATAATACGATAATAATAATGATTTAGTTAAACACTATCATATCATAATAATAATGATCTAGTTAAACACTATGAAATACACCTGAGAAATATATATTTGATACTATTGCCTTTTTATATTAAAAATAAATACTTATACTTATTAGGTAAAGTATATTGTGATTTTAATGATCATATTGCTTGATTGCTCTGTTAGATGGGAGAAAGTTCATTGTCTTAGCATTGTTGAAAAATAATTTAGTTAAACACTATCATACGATAATAATAATGATCTAGTTAAACACTATGAAAGAAAGTTCATTGTCTTAGCATTGTTGAAAAATAATTTAGTTAAACACTATCATACAATAATAATAATGATCTAGTTAAACACTATGAAATACACATGAGAAATATATATTTGATACTATTGCTTTTTTATATTAAAAATAAATACTTATACTTATTAGATAAAGTATATTGTGATTTTAATGATCATATTGTTTGATTGCTCTGTTAGATGGGAGAAAGTTCATTGTCTTAGGATTGTTGAAAAATATTCAGTGTAACTTATAATAGAGTTGGATATGGTTTATTTCATGTAATTATTAAATATTTGTATTATAAGGTATGTATTATTAGCATGATAATATTAGTAAATGTGGTTGATATGTTTATAGGTGTATATATTAATAATTATTAAATTTATGGTCACAATTTCATATTAATATTAACAGTATTATTATTTATTATATAATTATAATAATCATATAAATAACTATAAGTTAAGTATACAATTAGGTGGATAAATTTTAATTAGCATTGAAACCATAGAGTACTTGTTAATGTAAATATCATTAATAGTATCATTAATATTGTTAAACATCGTGAGGGCCCCACTATATATTATAAGCCTTATATATTACAAAACCCTATAAATTAAAAACCCTAATATTATGAACTTGATATTAAACCCAAAATTATAAACCCTAATATAGCGTAATATTAAACCCTAATGTTTTAGAATCTATATATTATAAACCCTAATTTTAAATCCTAATATTATGAAACTTATATATTATAAATTCAATATTACAAAACCCCAACATTAAACCCAATATTATAAACCCTAATATCAAACTCAATATATACAACCCTATATATTATAAACCTTAATAACTAAACCATATATATTATAAACTCAAATGTTAAAAACGAAATGTTATAAACCTCAATGTTATAAACTCTAACTCTAGCACAACCACATTAGTAAATGTGGTTGATATACATTGATCGATGTATACAATCACATGCATAACCACACTAGTAAATGTAGTTGAATAATTTTGTAATGTCACATTATGACATTGGAGAAATTCTAATGTAATGCAACATTACCACAATGTTTGTCACATTACAGCATTGGATAGATTTATTTACCATTCTGACATCACAACGTCTTTGGTTATTAATATTAATCAATAATGCTCAAACATAGTCAACTTTTTAACATGGACTGTAAAAGTTAACTTTGTTTGACTAATGTGTCTCACTATCTTTGACTATTAATATTAATCAATAATATTAATAGGTGATTATATTTTAATGAAGTTGACGAATTTTGAGTGTCAAACATAGTCAAACATTGTCGAGCATAGTCAGCCACATTAGTAAATATGGTTAACTAATTTTGTAATGTCACATTATGACGTTGGATAAATTGCAAATGTAATGTAACATTGCATCAATGTTGTCACAATGTAACAATGTTTGCACATTGTGACATTGGATAAATTGCAATGTAATGTAACATTGCAAGAATGTTGTCACAATGTAACAATGTTTGCACATTGTGACATTTATCACATGGTTTGACCAAGTCCACCATGGGTGAACATCAATTTACTAATTTGACCATAGTTGAGTATAGATTTCTATAATAGATTATGGTTATCTATACTAATAATGGAAGGCTACGATTGTTCATGTTTTATCATGGTGGTATAGGTTGATCATATTCGACCATGTTAAGCATGATTAACCATGTTAAGCATGGGTTGACCATGTTGTTTAAAGGTTAATTATGGTAACTATGGTTGACCAATTATAGAGTCAATTATGGTTGACAATGGTTGACCATGGTAACCATAGTTAATTGTGGTCAATCAAGTCAACCTTGGGGATCATAGTTGATTATGTTTGACCATGTTCAGAATATGATTGAAAATGTCTCACTACTATTAAAAAATTTAAACACTGGCTATGGGTAAGCATGGTTTAACGATGAGCGAACATGGCTTGACCAAGTCACCATGGGTGAACATGGCTTGACTAAGTTCACCATGGATGAACATGGCTTGACTAATTTGACCATGGTTGACCATAGTTTCTATGATATATTATTGTTGTCTATATTAATAATGAATGCCTACGATTGGCCACTTTTACCATGGTGACTGAGGTTGACTATGTTTGACTATATTAATCATAGTTGGCCATGTTGAATATGGGCTAACCATTGTTTTTAAAGGTTGATTATGGTCACTATGGTTGAAAAAATATGACCATGATTGATCATGGTTGACCTACATTTCCCATGCTTGAACATGACTAGCAATCGTTTCACATATTTGGCTATCGTTGACCATACCTTTTTATGATAGATTATGGTTGACCATGTTCAACCATAGAGACCTTGGTTGATTATATTTAGCCATTCTAACCTTGGTTGATCATAGTTGGCCATTAGGAATGGGTAGAGCATGAGATTTTCTATGTTAAGAGGGATGTCGATGGTTGACCAAGATTGACTATGGTTGACCGAAATAAGCCATGGTTGGCTATGGCTATCTAAGGTTGTATATCGTTGAACATCAATTACAATGATTGACTATGTTGGGAATGCTTGACCATGGTTGAGTTTTACCTTATGTTGCTATGATTGACCATGATTGAGTTTGTTTTACCATACTTGACTAGAATATAAATATTACTGATTTGATTTATTAATATTAATGTTAATACCATTTATATTAACAGTATTAATGTTAATATCATTAATACCTTAATCATACAATTAAAGTGAATAAAATTTATAATTTTTATTTTTAGTAATAATTATATTAATTATTAATACTATGTATATTAATGTTAATACCATTTATAATAACATTAATAATATTATTATTAGTATTAATTAAATGTTAATGATATTATTAACCTAATATTGTAATATTAAAATGTAAAGCCTAGAACTTAATATTATCATAAACATGTTTATAAACCTAATTGGCATTAACGAGAGCAACATGGCCTTTATTTTGGAAACTGAGAACAACCCAAGAAGTTTCATTAGGTTACGATGTCGAATGTTGGCCAGGATCTCGCTTTCGTTCACAAAACAAAACAAGGATTCGTTGCAGGAAACTTGAAGGATTTTGATCGCAATCATGGTGCCGTTGTAGAATTTGCTTTTTGTGCCTGTGCCGATGATGGCCGGTTCACTGAAACCATTAGTAGCATCCGACAGATCTGACAAATTCAATTTTAAACCCTCTCTCAACGAGAGGATTTGGAGGTTCTCATATGCACATGAATCAAAAACCCTAGTTTTGCAGAAATAGTAACAGTAGACCAAAAGCACACATAGAAGGATTTCCCTTGTTAACACGCTTTAAATTATTGCCACGGCACTTAAGTTTTGGCCATCTGTTTAGCCTTAAATTCTACTTTATCTCCACCTTTGCTGCTCTAGTTATTGGAACTTGAAGGACGAAAACCATAGAGGTTCTTATTGCCCAAATACGAAGAATTAGTTAATGTATTGCACTGTCTGCCTGCACGCAACATAGTGATATCAGAAAAAGAAGTATGAAATGATAACATAAAACATACATGCGATTGATACATTACCACGGATAAATTATATTCGTCAATTCACTGGGTATTTGGTCAGCCAGAAGGCTCATAGATTCCGGTAGGGTTAAATTGTCAAGTTTTCATGGGATATGATGGTTTTCTCTAGATAGACATCGTTGATGTAGCACCTTTTTTTAATTAATAGAATTGTTACCGCTTCAAACAAAAAAAAATAATAATATAATTTGATATTCTTATCCAAGGTGCTGTGTCTTAAAAGTGACTGTTACGGCCAGCAACATCCCGTAAGAGCCGGGCGAGATTGTTTTGTTCCATGATCCGATTTTCGATTGTTGACCAAAATGCACAGGAGAGGCACCCTATAGCTTTTGAGATTTAAAAGAGTAATCGTGAAAATTAAAGGACAAGCTAATAGGAACGAATAGAGGTTTGAACTTAAAGAGTACATTCATTTTATTTTTAATTTTGAAGTGAAATATAAAATTTTGAAATTGTGGTAGAATTTTGAAACAATTAAATAAATTTGGGCAATAGTATTACATATTTTCAGGAATCTGGTCCAAAATCTTATACCGACGTGTTTTGCCTTCAAAATCTGGCCTTGTTTTTAACAAAATTCTCTTTCTTCAATCTTTGATCAATCAATTATAAAACCACTTTCCGAAAACGTATAAAACACTCGAAACCCAAGTTGAGAGTAATTAATATAAAGGTATTTACGTGATGCTACTCAGCATCTTAATTGCACAAAAGCAAGTGATTTTGTCACGTAAAAGCCCGAGACATCTCCCCTTCACGTTCCAAAATGAAGTAAAACATATCACATAAATAAAAACATTGCGACAAAGTAAAAACATATGACATAAATATAGGTTCATGAGAATTTATTAAAAAACTTTGTATTCTTTCATTTTCAAAGAATATCTGTGACCTGTAATAATTTTATACGAATATTTTTTTCCACCTAAAATTATGCAGTCACACACATGCGCATGCACCAACTTACCCCTCTTCACACATGTTCATTTCAAATTCCTCGCGTATCAGACAGTTAAACTGTCGACACACAATTATGCTTTGGAAACGTCTTAGTCTATGGAGATACGCAATGTTTACAACAACATTTAGGCGAAGGCGAGGGCATTGGCGTTGACGTTGATGTTGTGGTTAATTTTTTATTTTATTTTAGAAATATATAGGTTAAACAAATTGTAATCATATATTTATTTTATTTTATCTTATCTTATTTCGTTGTGGTAAACAATGGTAATGGATAGTGAAAGTCTTTCACTTTATTATTTTTTATGGTATTTAAGAGAGAAATGGTATGGCTATTTCACCTCATGAACTAGCACATGTAAACTGATTTCATACCCTTTTACATTAAGATGGCATCTCTTATTCTCAATATGAGATATTTACATTTTTGTCATGGCTTTATGTTTTTTTGCAACTTCAATGGTGTTTAGCAACCGTGGATGGCATATTTCCACCATGACACTAGCTTTTGTGGACGTTCTAGTGCATGGAGGACTCTCCCCAAAGGTTGGCCTTCATGGTACACCCTATGGCAACAATTCTAGCTTGCAGTTGGGAGGTAGTTGTAGTCATAGTGATCCCTTGGATTTTGGAAGTGGTCGCAGTGGGGGTATGATCGAGAATGGGCAGTGTCTCGAGAAGAAACATGTCTTCCCTACAGTAGCTCAACACTTCGTGGGATGACATTCATGCAATAAATATTTGTATATCCAATACTGAAGAATTTTTAGCCTCTTTATATTTCCATGGTGGAATTCGGTTTTCGTTCTGCAAAGCAGCTCGGTGGTGTGGAAACTAATTGGCATGCCCAAGGTTTTATGGTTGATTGACTCTTCCCAGAGATATCCTTAGTATGCCCCTCCTTTTCCATTATTAGCTAATACCATCCCTAGGCCATCTTTGAAGAAAACCATGAAGTTTCTTCTGACAATGCCCTGGTTTCTTTCCATTTTCATCACTGGTCTTCCTATCTACAAGGGGTTTCTTTCACTATGCTTATATATCCTTTGAGTGTTATGCCCCATTAATGTATGCACCCTTGAAAATGGCTTGGAGGTCGAGGCCCTCAGGGAAGACCTCCACTCTGCTTGAAATCCATGAGGAAATTCACAAGTTAGAAACTTTAACCGCTAATGATCATCAAGCCCACTCTAACTCTGAAATCCAAATTGAATTAGCTAGTTGGGTCCTCAACACTGGTCATACCAAGGGAAGGCAGAGTTAATACCTCAATTCCATCAACTTCCATTGACAAATGAAGAAGCTCTTAGGTAGGGTACTCAAAGAAAAATACGAGGAAGAAAATGAAATTGTAGCATGCCTTAATGAAATTTGATGAGTCCAATGCCACCACTGCTCTTGCTTAGGAAACTTCACTGCTCACATGGTGCACATAGAAGGTCATCTATAATGCAACCTCAAGATGCCAACTCCAATAGGCACAACCACCTAGGATTCAACCCAAGTAACAACCTATTATAATTGGTGTTTGCCTGGCCTCTTGGATTATCTTTTTTACTTTTAGTAAATTAGTTTGACCTAGATGATGTTTAACCAGCTATAACTACAAATTGTTATTTTGTATTTATGTCCTAGTGTATGTCATAAAATTGGATGGAGGCTAGTAATATTTTTCGATGGTTTTGGATGATAAACTGTAGATCTCACTATCAGTAGGTCTAGTTTCCATTATGGCAAAACACAACCATCTTCTTGTTTGAAAATGAAGTCCAATTTCGTATGAAAGTTATTTTGAGACAAAAGAAAATTTAGCATATATATATAATTCAACTTAATAATTATAGGACAAATATTGGATTAAACATATCAAATAATATATTTTATTAAAAAAAAATTCACCGTTAATTGGTTGAGACGATTTTAGCTTTCCGCCTTCTCTCGCCAATGGAGAAACTCCCCAGGCTTACCCGTAGCAAGTCTCACAAGTTGTTCTTCGAAAAATCGCTGCCAAATCGCTTGCAGAGGCTCAACAATGACGGATACAAGAGGAAGGCAGATTCTCTCACCCTTAGCAAAAGAAAGAAGAGAACCCACCGAAATGGCATCGAACCCCTCATGAACAGGTGCCCTTCTTCTCTTGCAGAAAGCACGAAGAAGCTATCGGATGAGAATGCCCATCTGGAGAACGGAACGCCTGATTTGCCATCACTATTCTCGGATCTGGAGATTATGGTGGCACTGCCTTTGACACCGCCTTCATGCTCGTCGCCTGATACTTCCAAAACTGTTTCAGAAATTTCACATTCTGAAACCCCTGATAGTGCAAACATGAAAATGAGATCTCTGTCAGAGTCTCCGGCTCGAGAGAATTCCTTTGCAGCGGATCTGGGCTGGAGTGAAAGCTACCATCAGTAGAAGCTTTTTCCTCTCCCTCTGCCTCCAGTGCATCAAGAGATAGGAGACCCAAAAGCCTCTGGCCCTATTCTGCTTCAGAAAGTTTCTGAAAATTTCTCTGCCCCCTTTCAGGTTCAAGTCACACAAATCTCAGGCAAGACCACTCTGCAATGGGTACACCCTTTATATCTGGTGCAGAATCTCAAAGTAAATCTGGAATGCCGATTCGGGATCCCCTCTGCCCTATAGAGACTTATATTTCAAGGTAAACAACTCGATGATCCTCTTCCCCTCTCTTCTTACAGCATAAAAATTAATAGCTCTTTAGTGTTTTCCCTTCGATTGAGAGGTGGCGCTGCAGGTCAATCTCTTCTGCTCCTCCCTACTCCTACAAAGCTGTAGTACGCTCTGAGATACCCATCTCCCCTAAACCTCCCAAACCTAAGCCTTTTCTAGTTGAGAAGTTAGAGGAGGTCCCCTCTGTTGAGATCTCCCACCCTGACCTTGCAGATGACATTCAAAGATTTGCTGAAAGGGCCATCATTTGCAGATTCAATGGGCTTTGGCCTCACTATAAGGACCTTTATGACTGGACCAATGACAACTGGACTCACCATTGCAAGGTTTGCTTCTGCTCAAAAGGATATTTTATAGTTCTGTTCGACAGTCCTAAGCACTATGAAAAGGCTTTAGAAGAAGGTCCTTGGTTCATGGGTACAGCAGGACTCTTCATAACTCCATGGTTCTCAGATTTTAACCCAGCTTCTGCAGTCATTACCAAAGCCCCTGTCTGGATCAGACTTCCAAACTTTCCAGTTCACCTGTGGCATACAGCAGTCTAAAGGAGCATAGGCAACACCTTGGGCAGCTTTTTAATGGGAGATTACAGGCGGGAACAATAAGGTCTCTACACTTTTGCTAGAATATGTGTGGAGCTAGATCTAAGCAAGGGACTGCCAGAGCAAATCAATCTCAAGATCAATGACTCTGTCTGGACCCAGAACCTGGATTACGAAAACACTGCCTTTCACTGCCACCACTGTCACATAACAGGGCACCTGCAGAATTCTTGCCCATTGCTGCCTGCAAATTTGAAAAAGGGCAACTTTGCAAAGACCAAACCCAAGCGTTGGACCCCTTGTTCTCCGCCGCCAACAGTAAGCTTGGATTCCTCAAGCTTGGAAGATGAGGAGAGCAATTCAGAATCGGACCAGGCTCCTCAAACGATGGATCCGTCCACAGATACTCCTGCGCACACCACTGTCACAACAATCTCCCAGAAACACGTCCATGAGACCTCCTCTTCTGAATCAGATAAGGAGATCCCCCTGATGGAGAATTCTAGTCTTCAAGTTGTTTTAGCTCATACTCCCCAGGATGGTTGGATAAAAGTCAATAAAAAGAAAGAGAAAAAACATCGTGTTGAGGTTACTGCCCCTGTGGGGTAATAATCAGTTTTTGCTCTCAAGTTATGTGTTGTAGCTCCATGTTTGGTTCACTCCTTCTCCGGGACCAAGGTTGATAGTTTCATCATTTCTGGTCTGCGGTTTCTTGTCTCTCATGATTGTATTATATTTTGCTCAATAGAAATAGTTTAATTTTACTGAGAAAAAAAAAATATCTATATATATATATATATATATATATATATATATATATATATATATATATATATATTTTATTCAAATTTTCCATATATTTCCATTTTCATCTTCACTTAATAGGTTCAACATATGATAACTATATGTTTTATCCTAGGAGTATTATGTGATAATGGGAATTGTTTTTCCTTGAAGGAAATGTGTTTATTCCTTTTCCTGGAGGTTGGGGGATGCTTCCAACAACTAAGCTAATTTTTTCACTCTCTTACAAGGAGTCAAGTTAACTTCCTATTATATCGGCTACAACTAACCTCCAAAATGTTTTGCTTGCACCCAATTTCGGAGCCTCCCTTGAATGTTTCACTTGATGACTGAACACACTCGGGTTCACTCCTTGAGCTCGCATGAGTCTTTGCATTCCCCTTGCTATTGTTCATTTCACCAAGTCTTGCATGTTGATGTCAAAGTCATGGTTGCGACCATGTTTTGGTTATTCTCCGAAGTCTTCAATTCATGTGCACTTGTTGAGTTCACTATGAAAACATTTGTCACACTCACACACGGAGTCCAATTCACTATTGTGCAAGCATTTTCACGGTCGAGCAACAATCAATCACAAGAATCACGTTTGTTGCCTGCACCGTCAATCACTCATGTTGGACATATGTGTCTGGATGGTTTGAGTCGTCTAGTTATCGAGTCATGTAAGTGTGTGTTGCAAGATCACATATGCATCTTTCACTCGTTCACACACTTAGTCATTTTGTTGAAGTTGTGACGACCAGACTCCCCTCTGGCATTAGGAAAATCACCCACCGTTGACTCTATCAATTATCATCCAGGACAACATAGGAGTACCAAGCAAGTCATTTCAAGTTGCATTGCCTGCAGGCAAATAAATTAGTCTCCATTCTTGTCAACTGGAGAATTGGACCCGGCAGCTACTCGGGACTGACTCCCCTGAAAAATTACGCAGAGGCTTCAAGCATTGGTAGCTCTGTTGACTGAGAAAATTGCATAGATAGGCCAGACAGACACCGAATGCTCATCCTTATCTCTCTCTGAAAATTGTGCAATTTTTCCAACCAGCGCTTCCGACAGTCGAGTCGATGCTCATCCAGAAAATTATGCAGTTTTTATGAGCAGGCCCTCTGCTACCCAATAGTTAGCTCAGCTCAGAAATTGTGCAGATATGATCAACAGGCTGACCTCCCTGCATCAGATTAATTTCTCTCACTAGCAGCTCCCAATAGCAGACTGCGAGTTCCCTTCAAGAATTACGCAGTTTTTCTTCCAAGCTCCCAACAGCTGACTGGTAGTTCCCCTTAGGAATTGCGCAGTTTCTACTACCAATTCCCTTAGGAATTGTGCAATTTCTACCACCAATTCCCTCAAGGAATTGCGCAGTTTTGGCTGCCAAGCTCCTCCAAAAAATTGTACAATTTCTATCTGCCAAGCCTCCATGCAGCCCAACCCGTTCCTTTAAAAAATTGCACAATTTTTTCTACCAAGCCCTGCTGCCCACTCGTTGTGGAAACTACGCAAATTTTTCCTACCCAACCTTCCTTCAGCCCAGATTGTTCCCCTAAAAAACTACACAATTTTGTCCTCCAGCAGGACCAGACCTCGTAGACAATCATTGTTGATTTAGATTTCCCATCTCCATCACCCAGTGACTCTTGAGTAGTATTCATCAACAGTGCCCAAAGCCTCCATCCTACCTCGAAACCTTGTTGCCTCTCCCAGCCACTTGCATCCGAGATGGTCATGTATCATGGTAGACTAGGAGGTTTTTGGATTTGATGTCATCTCATCATGAGTGACTGCAGGAATAGGTACACAATCAAACATGGTGTGGCGATGAACGATATGAACGAAGGGGAGCACATGCAAAAGATAGGTTCATTGATGGACGAACAAATGATGCATGCAAAAGGATGTGCACGCAGAACAACTGATTATGCATAGATGTGTTCGTGGATTAACAGATGAGCAGACATGCAAGATGTGCTCATGGATAGACAAACGAAGGAACATGCACCTTTCATGAACATACAGACCTGTCAAGCCTTCCAATATACAAGTAAGGAGCAACGTGCAAAAGAAACATCAAGTGAACCAACGATTATCGAAGACTCCACACACTTTTCCATGCAGACATGAAGTTGTGACACACCATCAGGACACCCTTCACCCAATAGCACTGCAGCTCGACATGCACACCAACAACAGCATGAACGTACCATCACTGTCATGTCGAGTCATGTTGTCCACATCTCTACTATGGGCCATACTGTCTATCAATGTAATGTAATGTGGAACTCCAAGAGACCCACTTGTTGAGCAAAGAGTCATATAAATTTGAAAAGTCACGGAAGCCAAACAGTCATGAGGGTAGTCGAACAACCACAAGGGTTAGTTTCACCCTTGGCTATAAATACCCCCTCATTTGTACATGCAAAGGAATTTTCACTTATCTCCTCTCACATAGTCAAGAGAGTCTATAATATTTTCTTTGAGGAGTAAGTGGTGGCTATAATGCCCCTAGCACAAGGTTAGTTATGTATGGTGTAACGATGTGTCGTAGAACTTTCGCTTAATTCAGAAGCCTGTTAACAGGCCAGCAAATTTTCACACATGTATTGTAACTATTGTAAGACTGATCTTGAACACTTGTAATGCATGTTTCTTTAACCTGTTTTGAACACTTGAACTTATTTCACTTGTTGTAATGCATAATCTGTTAATGAAAATATGTTGTCTATGTTGTTAACGCTCTCTCGCAGATGGTGGCTATCTCCACGACATTAGACGGGCCTTTCACATAAAACTTGTTTTAACAACCATTCAACTCATGCGGCCTTATTCGCTGAGTGTTGTACGTGTTATCTTCCCTTGTGTGTTGTGACTGCCACATCTGTGTGGACTGATTATTTGAAAGCTATGGACTGATTATTTGAAAGCTATGCATGTCCTATTGTGTTGTGTGCTCCTAGTAGAGTTGGAGCTTCCTCCCAACCGACTTGGGACTCACTTTCACCTTCTTCCTCTACAGTGAAACAACCATTGACACAAGTAACACTAGTAATCACCAGCCATGCAAAACTCACTTCTCGAAGACAAAGAAGACCACTCTCCTGTGCTGACAAGCAAGAGTTGAGGCAAATCCTTAAGACAATGGCAATCAGGCCATCATACTGGCTGGCACTCCCAAACCAAACGGTGTGAGGTCTAGTTGGGACTTCGTATTGGGGTGATCCCCTAAATGTTGGCGGTTCTAGCACCATTAACATTTATGGTGCTAGAAGGAGGGAAGCCAGTTGTATATGGTTGAACGTCCTCTCACACTCATTCATCAACCATCTGGTCAAGGCAGTAACTCGCACTCCCTCTCACCTATGCGTGACTCTATAGTTGGTTACTCCTCACCACCTAGGAGTGAGCAAGAAATTCCATATCACCACCTTCACTTTGTCCATCCCGTCACTTGCCAGCCCACAAAATTAGTTGGACTAATCCCAGGAATACAACATCTTCCATACGCATCAAGAAATCCAAAATCCACTCCTACAGGGGTTGTTGTATCATCAGTGGAAGAAGCAGTCCTTGCCACACTTGAAGGTCTGGCAGAAGCTATTGAAGATAGAGAGGAACCTCCAGTCTTCCAGCAAGGCGAATGAGACACCCTTGTGATCTTGGGATCAGACTCTGGTACAGGAGGTGGAGGGGAAGGTAGTGGAGGAGGCAGAGGTGGAGACGAACCAATGTACTCAGAGCCGGAACTATAAGATTCTGAAAGAGATGAAGAGGACGACGAAGAAGAAGAGATGGTTAACCCAAATCCGGAATGGATGAGTCAAGGACCGTTTGTTCTCCCGATTGTTTTGCACAAGATGCTGAAGCGAACAGAGAAAATGAACATCAAGTTCAACCTTGATAGCACAGTGAAAGCAAAAGATCATTTTGACAACTTCTACCTGCAGCTGCAGACCCTTGAGGTACGACATGATGACATAGCTTGTAGATTGTTCCCATGTACCTTGGATGGTCATGCAACTGCATGTTATCACAACCTTCCATAAAACTCCATACAGAACTGGGGTGCATTCAAATGCATGTTCCTTGAAAATTCTTCTGATGACAAGACCCCAGCTATGTTACCAAAAAAATATGGTAGCGTGAAGATGGAGGGGAAAGAAAAGGTAAAAGACTTCAACGAGAGGTTTACACACATACTGAACAAATTTGTGGCAGACACTAAACCTCATGACTCCATCACTGTTGATTACTAGATGTCTGTACTGCTGACCAGCATTGCGCAGTTCGTCAAGCGAGCTGCAAAACCAACACTCTTGGAAAACTGTGAAGAGGCTATTGTTGTCGAAAAAGACCTGCGTGCAATTGGAGTCATTAAGGATGATGAACCACGAAAGGAATCCAGAGATGTGAGCAAGAAGTCCCAAGTGATGGCGAGCAAGGGTAGAGACAAGGAAGAAAATGATATTGAAACCCTCACTCACCTCGTCAAGAACTTGACAACGGAAGTGTCCGAGCTTAAACAACAGAAAACAAACAGATATGAAAGCAGCCATCTACCTAAAGAGATACAGGGAAGCAACGCATTAGGCAGCAACTAGCCTACTCAAAAAACTGCGTTGAGTTCTATGTTCAATGTTGATCAGTGCATAGATCTCGAGTTTTGTTCATTCTGCGAAGAACATCACCCCGAGAACTTCTGTTTGAACTGGAAGCGAGTTTCAAACTCGGTATACATTCATACACTCGATGCAGAGAGCAGTGTGCAGGAGCAGCCAGATGACAGAGATAATGCTGAAGGTATTTCACCTGACGAAGCATTGACAAGTTATGGGCATGTCGTGAACTCATATAGATGCTCATAAGCAATGTCGAAGATAAACATCGAGAGGCATCCCCCAAGACAAAATGACCGTTACAATCCTAGGAGAAAAGGGACTGCCCTTATGCTTGGGGAAGTACAAGAAAAGATGAGACTTCTGATTAGGAAGGATGATCCACGACCACCCCAAAGCAGAAAACACAAAACATATCCGGGAAGAGAGTGCCACGTAAGAGTACCTCCATGAGCAGAAAACTGCAAAACACTCCGCTGGACAATGCGAATATCTGTCTTGCCCCAGACACCTCGATGAGTATTCCACATTTGGACTACAACATTGTGGATGACATGAATAAAACTTGAGATAACATCAGTTTGTTCAAGTTAGCTAAGATCTAGAGTTAGTGAGACATCCTGCTTTGTGCATTGGGATAGACAACAGTGGAGAATGCAACCTCTATTATCAAGGGAGAAAGCACACCTCCTCGGTCACTTTCTACTATGCTTAACAAACTGCGGATGGAAGAAGAAAACTCAAGTTTCCCTCCATTCCTTCTATCATTTGAAATTTTTAACTGCAATGTTCATAATTGCTTGGTTGATTCTGGTGCGGCAGCTAACGTCATGCCACTCTCCATTGCGAAAAAGATCAATGCACATTGAAGCGAGACATCCGCGCGGATCATCTAACCTGATCGAACATTAGTACAAGCCATTAGTGAACTACGAGACATGATCATCTGATTATCTCATGATGGTCGATTCCACCAATGCATCAACATATTTGTTGTGGACATACCGGAAGCATACGGTCTACTACTCAGCAGAGACTGGTGCACAAAGCTGGGCAGATATTTTGCTACAGATTGGTTGCACATGTGGCTTTAGTACAAGCGAAAATGCAACCAAATTTGGGTAGTGTCCGAGAGGTATATGTAACACAATGTCACTCCTCTTAATGGCGAGAATGAACCATTGGCTTTCGCAAAACTCATGTTTGGAAACTACCTCCTAGAAACAACATTGGAGTTTTATCCAGCATGGTCGGCTCCAACCCCACCAGAAACATAGTTAGGACTCCTTCCTCACCAAACTGATGGTAATGAAACATGTACAGTGCATTGTACCAATAGTAGCAGTAGCAGTAGCAACAATACTAGCATGTCAAACAGTCTATGTATAGACAAGTTGTGGACCATGGATTTTGATGAATCAAAGACACATGACGACTCAAGGACTGGGTATATCTAAGTCACCCAAAATAATAGAAAATGCATGATTTCAAGCTACTTGAAGTTTGAGTGCAGAAACAACATTGATGAGTATGAAGCACTCGTGTTGAGCTTACAAAGCACCATCAACCTCAACGTGCTTTTACTGAAAGTGGTACTATACCCCGCAGACAGTGTTGACGCTTTCAAGGACATAACAACTAATGAAGGTAAGCTTGAGTAGCCCTTGAAACTTGCAGCTGAGGGCAAGAAAGGCAACCTCACCCCCATGGGTGCGATTTCCCTCAATAAGTTATATGATTTGCAAAACTTCTGTCGAGGGCCAAGAAATAGCAGAACCCTCATGTCCACCAATACGAATGAATAGAGCAACTTGGGAACCAATCATGATCGAATGATAGAAAGTCTTGGTACAAACTACACATCGCATTAGCGGCATGTCTTTGACCACTTGATCAAATAGTACTAGGATGTGTCTACATAGACATATGATAACCTGAGTACACACTATATGCGATCAATTTGACACGGGATTTTAGGTAAAGGAGGAGTCAAGCCATTGCAGCAAAGGCCAGGTAAAACACATATGTCATTTGAACTCCTTTTACAGAAAAAATTGACTAAGATTTTGGATGATTGGACTACTTGCAAATTTCGTCATCATACTTGGGTTTCTAATTTAAATCCCGCACATAAGAAATCTGGGGAAATCCGCTTATGCATTAATTTCAGGAACTTGATCCACTCCTGGAATAAAAGCAACTACCTCGTGCCATCATCTAAGCCTATGTTACATGCAATATCTGAAGCACTGGTGTCATCTTCACTTAAAGGTCTTTTGGAATATCACTAGGTTCTAGTAGCAGAACTCGATGGACTTACATTTGTCCATAAGAAACATAACACACACACATGCCATCTGCAATCACTTGATGGGAGGGTTGACAACCTTCCCTTCAACAGCAAAGATCTTAAGCATTTCTTCGAGTAGCTCGGGTAGCCTCATGCCATGTACATAGCCTGCTTGCTACTTGTTGACTTCATCTTGTTTGTTGTGCTTACTATCTTTCTCTTCACTTTGTTTGTTCTACTTTCAATTTGTGTTTACATTTGTTTTGTCTGCTTGATATATTAATATTTTTGTTTCCAAAAATAAGTGCTGCCAACTACAATGTTCTAGCTTTTGAATAGAGTATGTGGCTGAAATATGAAGAGACTTCTGACACTACAACACTTGGCCAACCTTGTGTCTATCTTCTATGTGCTTGGTTATAACCTTTGGCCGATAAAGTCTTAACAGAAAATATGAACCATCTACAAGGGAATTTTGGTCCAACCATGAACCTATGTTCACACTGGGATTGTCATGCCTACACTCGGTCTTCTACTCCATGGGTTCAAGCACACCCAACTAGTAGAAATGGAGAAGGGGAAAATCTAAATGAGGAAAACTATGTCAGAGTTCTTACATGCTTCTCTGAAAGAACAACCTCTTTTTCTCTCAATAAGTTGGGATCCCTCTTTCGCCCAAAAATAAATAAGTTCCTATGCATAGTCCTCCTGAAAAATACAAAGGAGAAAGAAGAGAAAGGCTTCCTGCACAGAGAGGTGAAGCATGCGACTCCACTAGTGTATTGACGAGGCTCGCTAGCAGTGGAACAATGTGTGTGTTCCTACATGACTCTATCAAGGTACTGTCTAGGCCTTTTTGTAGTGGAGCAACACCAAAGATGAGAACTTATAGTCTGAAAATCTTCAACTCGCGAGCTAAACTACCCTTATGAATTCAAAACATTGTGATCAAGCTGAACTTCTGATTGTGTTTGACTGAGTTAGAAAAAGGTAAACTGTTTACGTCCATGGGGTAAATGGGGAAGCCAAAGTAACCCACACAATGATTTAATAATCCCCAAAAGACCAAGGCCTTGTGCTGTCAATGAACCAAAATAGAGAATTTGGAATTCTACTAGTGTGTCACCAAGTGTTGTAGCAGCTACAACAACCCTCCAAAAGTTTGGCCTGCACCCAATTTCGCCACCTCCCTTGAAAGTTTCACTTGATGACTGCACACACTCGGGTTCACTCCATGAGCTTACGTGAGTCTTTACATTCCCCTTTCTTGTTAATTTCACCAAGTCTTGCATGTTGATGTCAAAGTCATGTTTTTGACCATGTTTTGGTTATGCTCCAAAGTCTTTGCTTCGTCTTTACTTGTTGTGTTTGCTATGAAAACATCTGTTGCACTCACACACGGAGTCACATTCATTGTCGCACAAGCGTCATCATGGTCGAAAAATGATCAATCATAAGTGTCACGCTTGTCACCTGCACTATCGATCAGGCATGTTGTACATATGTGTCTAGATGGTTTGAGTCGTCTCATCGTCGAGTCATGCAAGTGTGAATTTCAAGATCACATATTCACCTTTCACTCGTTCACACACTTAGTCATTTTTCTAAAGTCCTGACGACCAAACTCCCCTCTGGCATCTGAACAATCACCCCACCATCAACTCGATCGACTGTCATCTAGAACAGTGCAAGAGTACCAAGCAAGTCATTTCAAATTACACTGCCCACAAGCAAATAAATCAGTCTCCATGCTTGTCAACTAGAGAATTTGACCTAATAGCCACCTGTGACTGAATCCCCTGAAAATTTGCAAAGAGGTTGCAAGAATTTCCCACTTTGCTGACTGAGAAAATTGCGCAGACAAGCTGGACAGACACCTAATGCTTGTCCCTGTCTCTCTCAGAAAATTGTGCAATTATTCCAGTCAGCCCTTCCGACAGTCGATCCATTGTTCATCCAGAAAATTGCATAGTTTTCATGAGCAAGCCATCTATTGCCCAATAGTCCGCTCAACTAAGAAGTTGCGTAGAGATGATCAGCAAGCTCGCCTCCCAGTATCAGTGGAATTTCTCTTGCTAGGAGCTCGCAGCAACAGACTACTAGTTCCCTCCAGTAATTGTGCAGTTTCTGTTTCCAGCAACCCATCAGCCAGCTGTGAGTTCCCTCTAGGAATTACGCAGTTTTGGCTGTCAGGTTCTCGGCCAGTTCCTACAAAAAATTGTGTAATTTCTATCTTTCAAGCCTCCCTGCAGCCTGGCCTGTTCCTCCAAAAAATTGCAGGGTTTTTGCTGCCAAGCCCCGCTCATTGCAGAAGCTATGCAGATTTTGCCTACCCAGCCTTCTTGCAACCCAGACTGTTCCCATAAAAAATTGTGTAGATTTGTCCTCCAAATGGTAGTTTTTTCCTCCAGTTGGGCCAGACCTCGCGGAAAGTCACTCTTGATCCAGATTTCCCATCTCCATCACCCAATGACTGTTGCGAAATTTTCATCAGTAGTACCCAGAGCCTCCATCCCACCTCGCAACCTTATTGCCTCTCTCAGTTACTTGCATCCGAAATGGTCATGTATCATGGTAGAATAGGAGGTTTTTGGATTTGATGTCATCTCGCCATGAGTGACTATAGGAATAGGTACACAATCAAACAAGGCACGACGACCAATGTGATGAATGTAGGGGAGCACATGCAAAAGGACAAGTTCATTGAAAAATGAACAAATGACACATGCAAAGGGATGTTCTTGCGAATAGACGATCATGCAGAGATGTGTTTGCAGATGGACGAATGAGAAAACATGCAATATGTGCTCATGGACAGACGAATGAACGAACATGCACATTTCACGAACGGATGAACATGTCAAGCCTTCCAACATACAAGCAAGGAGAAATGTGCAAAAATAACATCAAGTGAACCAATGACCATTGAAGACTCCACGCACTTTGCCATGCAGAGGTGAAGCTGTGACACACCATGAGGAAATCCATCACCGAGAAGCACTGCAGCTTGACATGCACACCAATATCAACACAAATGTACCAACACTGCCATGTCGAGTCATGTCATCCACATATCTACTGTGGGCCATACTTTCTATCAATCTAATGTAGTGCGGAAGTCCAAGAGACCCACTTGTTGAGCAAAGAGTGATGTGAAGTCTAATAGTCACGAAAGTCAAACAGTCATGAGGGTAGTCGAACAACCACAAGGGTTAGTTTCACCCTTGGCTATAAATACCCCCTCATTTGTACATGCAAAGGAATTTTCACCTCAGCTCGTCCCACATAGCCAAGAGAGTCTGTAATATTTTATTTGAGGAGTAAGTAGTGGCTCCAACGCCCTGTGCATGGGGTTAGTGATGTATGTTGTAACGATGTGTCTTGGAACTTTCACTTAATTCAGAAGCCTGCTAACAGGCCAACATGTTTTCAAAAATGTATTGTAATTGTTGTAAGACTAATCTTGAACACTTGTAATTCATGTTTCTTTAACCTGTGTTGAACACTTGAACTAATTTCACTTGTTGTAATGCATAATCTATTAACAAAAGTGTTATATATACTATTAAAGTTGTCTCGCCCATGGTCGCTGTCTCCTTGAACATTAAACATACCTTTCACATAAAATTTGTTGTAACAACCGTTGCACTCGTGTAGACTCATACGCTGAGTGTTGTACGTGTTATATTCCCTTATGTGTTGTGACTTCCGCATTCGTGTGGACTGCTCCTCTAGAAGTTGTGCATGTCCTGTTATGTTGTGTGTTCCTAGTAGAGTTGGAGCTTCCTCCCAACTGACTTGGGACTCACTTTAACCCTCTCCCTCTACAGTGGAAGAATCACTCATCGAAGACAAAGTAGACCACTCCCCTATGCTGACAAGAAAGATTTGAGGCAAATCTTTAAGACAATGGCAACCAGGCAATCATACCAGATGGGACTTCCACACCAAATGGTGTGAGGTCTAGTTGGGACTTCATACTGGGGTGATCCCCTGAATGGTAGTAGGTCCAGTACCGTCAACACTTCATTATTGAATCCTTTCTCACAGATTATATTGAGTTAGCCATTGTTAATAATAAATTACATTCACTCAAGGTGATGAATTAGAAAATTAGGAAGCATTCCCATCAAGTCAAATCAAGAAATCTCACAGCATGCAATGCCATGAGCTCATTGTGGTCAACACTCATTGTGCATGGATCACAACAGAATGACGTAATCTTGGTACAATAATGTTTAGACTCTCAAAGGGTAATTTACACGTCATAGTTTTTATCATGTGTTCAAGTCCTCTGTAGTAGGGAATGAAGTACACAATATAGGAACATTCACTCCAAACTTGTGGGGATGGCTTCATTTATGGATAAGTATATTGTGTCACTCTCAGGGTTGATAGTATAATTTTTTGTGGTGCATTTAAATATCGCCTTCCTAACTAGTTTTGTTGGTCAATATTTCGTTCACTTGACAACATTTTTCTGATAGCTCCCTCTCAGATTCCAATTTGGGCTAGATGGTTAGGGGATACCTTACACTATCTATAAGTTAGAAGGAAAAATTGACAACAGAAGTGGCCTCTTATCCTCACATATTAATCCAAAATTGACGAAAATTCCAATGGTTAGTGGATGAAAAGAGGTGGATGCAGATTAAGTTAAATGAACTCTATCTTCCATCCCTCCCCCTAGTGTCGCTTTCTTGTTTCCCATGTGCATTCGACCTCCTACTGATATGTTTCATGCAACTATCGTCTCCATAATTTGAATGATGAAGCATAAGGGGATAAGAACTCAACTCACTCTCTATGATATCGATCCCACTTATTATCAAGCATGTATTTTATAAATTACAAATATTTTGATGTTCATTTCAGAATCTATGATTATCATCGCTCAATTAGAATAGAGACTTGCATTTTCTTTTTGTTTTTGTTTCATTAAGCAAGTTGTTTTTTATCTGGGTTGATATTAGATCATGTTATGTTCAATATGTACTCATGTAGCAAGCTTTCAATGCATGATTTTATGAAAAAAAAATCTTCACTTCCGATTGAAAAATTAAATATGTTTTATTCATCTCCGCAAGAAAAATAAAAATATGCATACATTAAAAACTATAATTGTACATGATTATTTATTTAATTTTAAATAATATTTAGCTCAAGGTTGCCCTATATTGACTCAAGGTGGATGTATCGTCACTGAATTTTATTTATTTTTATTTATCAATGGTCTCTATTGAGTTTAAAGAGAATATTCTTCATCTAAGTTATAGATGGATGGATGTGCCTGATTGGAACTTAAATAGTTTGATTTTTTATTTTTCTTCGCCATCTTCTCCTTCTTCTGTGTGTGGCCATTCATCATAAAAGCAAAATATGGATAATTGATACACTTTGGATTATTTATAAATTTATCTATATGTGTGAGTGATGTGGTTTCTAACATGATAGGTCAATTTTTCATTTCAATACACCACGGTGGTGCACGATGGATCGTTAGTTTCTTGCATGATGGTAGATGGTTTACTTCAGTACACTACACCTGCGTGCACTTAACCTTACAAGACATGAGTAAGTCTTCTCAACAAAATGGATGTTCGACCACTAGTGCGTGATTGGATGTGGGATATCTGTTTGGATTCAGGCCAGGTAGGGTCTCACTGTAGAGATAATCATCTTGAAGAGCATTCCCGTGGAGTGATTGAACCACAAAACTGCTATCGTCCAAAAAATAAATAATGTTACTCTTTCTCTTTCTCTACAATATTCGTTTGATGGAGATGGTGAAAGGTTATTTCTAGAGGATTTCTCCATAACTAATGATGCAATGTGAATGATGTGAAGTTGAAGGGAAAACAATGAATCACAATGTAATAAATATGTTACAATTTTTTTATGCTATTGTATAGATTGGTAATTCCTAAACTCAAAATACTAAGCCAAATGACGATGCAATGTGTTGTGGATTTAAGATTCAGAGGCAAACATTTATATGCATGGTCAAAGTGCGTATTGATTGTGATTTCTAGAAGAAATGTGAGGTGGGCATTGTTCCAACTGTTAAAAAATGATGTTTGAATTAATAAAAAACACCCACTAGTTAGCTCTACGATAGAGAATCTGAACCAGGAGAGTCTGGCTTTGTAGAACGCTCTACATTGTCCATGTATATCACACATTATATAGCAATCATGGATTTAGGGAAGTTAGAACCATACCCTAGGACATAGAAACTAATTCCTATCCTGAGGTACTGTGAACCAATTCACTATTCTAAGATATTCTCCATTATCTCTAACAATCCCCTTTAATGGAGAAGGGGTTCACAAATATGCCTAACATCTCCCTAAACATTTCAAACTTAATTTTTCCAAGAGGCTTAGTGAAAATGTATGAAACATTATCACATGTATTACAATATACGAGATGAATTTCTTTTGATTGCACTTTCTCCCTAACAAAGTGGAATTGCGTATCAATGTGTTTAGTGTTCTTGTGAAACACCGGATTATTAGCAAGTTTGGTTGAACTCTGATTATCGCATCTGATTGTTGTTGCATCTTTTTGTTCTTCCTCGACATCTTGGAGAGGTCTCCACAACCAAACTACCTCACATGTTGTTGTGCACATGGCTTGATACTCTGCTTCCGCTGAAGACAAGGAAACTGTGTTCTATTTCTTGCTTCTCCATGTAATCACCCCAGATCCAATGATGAATGCGTAGCCTGTTATGGATCTATGGTTGTCTACATTTCCAACCCAGTCGGAATCTATAAATCTTGTCAATCTAACATTAGAGGAATCAGTATATATAATACCATAGTCTATAGTACCTTGTAGATACCTTAATACACATTTTGCTGCATTCTAATGACTCGCAAGTGGCTTTGCCATGTAATAACTTAGCACACTGACTACATAAGCCATATTTGGTCTAGTAGTGGTCAAGTAAGTGAGGCTCCCAACTCGTTATCTATAAAGTGTCGCATCTACCTCTTTAGAGCCATCCTTAGTCTGAATTTTGATGTTCTCCTATAATGGTACTGTTGTATCTTTACACTGATCCATCCTTAATCTTTCCAGTAGACCTTTGACATACTTACCCTGGGACAGAAAAGTTTGTCCTGAATCTCTCCAGATCTCAACACCCAAACAATATCTTAATTCACCAAGGTCTTTCATTTCGAACACCTGTGACATTTGTTGCTTGATTTCTTTGATTAGAGCAATAACATCACCTGTAATAATTAAATCATCTACATACAAAGAAATCAACACTATGTGCCCCTGTTCATCTTTAATGGTATACAGATTAGGGTCGTTTTTACTTTTGTTGTAGCCAAGTTTCAGAAAAGATGAATCAATCTTTTCATACCAGGACTTGGGTGCTTGCTTTAGCCCATAAAGAGATTTCTTTAATCTACAGACTAAATGTTATTTTCCTTTCCACACAAACCCCTCATGTTTCTCTAAATAAATCTCCTCTTTCAATTCTCCATTTAAAAATGCAGACTTTACATCTAGTTGGTGAATCATTCAATGTTTCTTAGTAGCTAAAGAAATTAACATTCTAGTGGTATTTATTTTAGCTACAGGGGCAAAGGTTTCTTCATAGTCAATGCCTTATTTGTGTGAATATCCCTTTGCTACCAATCTAGCTTTTAATTTATCTGTGGTTCCATCTGCATTTTATCTTTGGTTTATACAACCATTTACAACCTATGGTTTGTTTCCCTTTAGGAAGTTCAACCAGCTCCCAAGTGTTGTTCCTAATTATAGATTCATATTCTTGTTCCATAGCTGTTTTCCATTCACTACATTCATTTTCTTCCTTATAACTAGAAGGTTCAACAACATTCATCATACTAGTTATAAAAGCATTTTCCCTGTATCTAATAGGCAATTGAGTCTGCCTACCTGATCTTCTGAGTGTTGGTGTAACTTTTGACCTATTTTTTGAGTTTCCTTTGCTGGACTTGGCTTTACTGCTGCATCTGAATTCTCTTTTTCTACCTTTGTCTATTGATCCTGGTTGTTTCCTATTTCTTCACTTTCTTCCACTAAGAACAGAATATCCCATTCCTCATTACACTTATCAAATTCTTCATGATCTTGCTCATGGAATATGACATCTCTACTAATTAAAATCTTGTGAGTAGAGAGATTAAATAATCTATAAGCTTATATTGTGAACAATAGCCTATAAAGGTACATCTGATGGCTTTTGAATTTAGTTTTCTTCTATCTTCCTTTGGAATATGGGAAAATTCTTTAGACCCAAACACTCATAAATGTTTTACTGTAGGTTTAAATCCATATAATGCTTCATAAGAATTTTTAAACTCAAGACTCTTTGTAGGACTCCTATTTTTCAAATAAATTGTAGCATTCAATGCTTCAACCCAAAAACCATTCGAAAGATCCTTACCTTTCAACATGCTCCTAACACATTCCACCAATGTTCTATTCTTTCTTTCCATTACTCCATTTTGTTGAGGAGTATGGGGTACTGTGAATCGCTATAATATCCCATGGTCTTTACAATACTTGATAGGCTCATCCTTCCTGTATTCTCCGCCTTGATCGGAGCGAAGAATTTTTGTATGCTTCCCTGTTTGCTTTTCAATCATGTTTCTGAACTGCTTAAAGTATTCAAATGTGTGACTTTTCTTACTCAAAAAATATACCCAAGAAAACTCTGTGCAGTCATCAATAAACAGTAAAAAATATAGTGCACTTCCTAATGAATTTGTTTGCATGGATCCACAAAGATCTGTGTGCACTAATTCAAGTATGTCTCTCTATTTCTTCTCTACTCGAAAAGGGAATTCCTCTCTATGCATCTTTCCTAATGTACAAGCATCGCAATCATTATGCACATGTTTTAACATAGGAAGATCTCTTAGCATTTCCTTTCTCTGAAGTAACAACAAATCATTATAGTTGATATGACCAAATCTCTGATGCCACAACTCTTCTGTAGTCAAACTCACTGTTGTCAAAGCTTGAATTGGTTTGGTCTTACATCCAATTTTTACAGACCTCCTGTTCGAATTCCTGTAGCAATAGTCTTCATGCCATCTAACAGATATTTAATATAATAGTTAGATTTAAAAATTTCAACTTTAAGATCTTGATCTGTAATCATGGATACAGAAATCAAGTTCTTTGTTACACCAGGCGCATACATGACATTATGAATTTTTCTTACAGTACCATTAGGTAAAATGACAAATTTTTCCACACCCTTTGATCTGATGACTTCTATCATCACCTAGGTAGATTTGTGCTCCGTCGTTGATTTCTTTAATATATTCGAACCATTGCTTGTTCCCCGTCATATGTGTTGATGCTTCTGAATCTACATACCAAATGTCTACATCAACATTCTCATCAAAGTCTACCATGAACAATCTGAAGTTCTATTCATGATTATCATTTGTGAGATGACATGCATGTCGTTTCTGCTTCTGTTGCTATTCATGATATTTCTTCTTCCTGCACTCCTTAGCTATATGACCAAGTTTTGTTAATAAAAACATTTAATTTCAGAGTTGTTTCTATTCGGATGCATACCTTGAGTCCGATTTGGTCTTTTCTATGAATTTCCTCTGTTTTACTGTTGTGGATTTCCTTTTCCTTTGAATAATTTCTTTTTTGCCATCAACGCAAGATTGACACTCTGGGGCTTGAGAGCCAATCTTCTTTCTTCTTATTACATTAATATTCCTGTCAGTTCTTCAAACTTTGGGATTTTCTCTCTCGCATTTATGCCAGTGATAAACATTTGGTAGTCATTGGTTACACCATTCATGGTAATGGTTACTAGATATGTATCTACAACTGTTTCACCAATGTCTGCCAACTTGTTCTTCAGATCTTTGATCCTCGCCATGAAGGGGCAACTATTTCATTTTCCTCCATCTTTAAGGATAAGATCTTACTCTTCAGGAACAGAAGACGATTTGTATTTCTGATCTCATACAAATCCTTCAAAATTCCCCAGATTTTTCTTGTTGGTTTACATTCTTTGATATGTGCTATGATGCAATCTTTCACTAACATCTTCAGTAGTGTCCTTACTTTACCTTCTCGCTTCTCCTAATCTGGGATCGATGCTGATCCAGCTGCTAGCTTCTGCTCATCCCCATTTGCAATCATCCAAGCACTCTGTACTTCTAGCAGAGTCTGCATCTTGAATTTCCAATTCACATAATTGGAGCCATCGAGCTTGTTATGCTCATTCAAGTATGCTTCAATCATTTGATTATTCATCTTGGCGATTAAAAAAAAATTGACAGGTAAAAAAATATATATGTTAGATCTACCCCAGATCTATGTTAAAGATAGAAATCGCTGATCTCGGTGAGTTCGATTTCTGGTATTTTCAGTAGCCTCTAGTACTGGCTGATCCCTTGCAGTCTACGCGCCCTCTCCACGCGACCTCCGGGCAAGTCTCCACCACACTGTGCGCTCTCCATGACAGTCCTGTGAGGAACCACGTATAGGGTCGTAGCTTTCTCTCGACAGAACTTGGCCTCCACACAACCTTCTCTCGACAACCACCACCAGGACACAACCCTTTTTTTGTTTGCATGGTCGACGTGATTAGCCAACACAGATTCGCAACGGTCAGCGCGATTATCCAACACGGACTTGCGATGGTCAAATGAGACAAGTCTCACAGTGGGATCAATGCAATTTTCCCCCAAACCATGCGACGATTTCACCTGAGGCACGCCGGGAAAATCCTTCACTCAGCGAACAAGTTTCTCAGCCCGGTAGCTCTGATACCATGTTAAAAAGCGATGTTTGAATTAATAAAAAACAACCACTAGTTAGCTCTACGACAAAGAGTCTGAACCAGGAGTGTCTAGCTCTGCAGAACGCTTTACATTGTCTATGTACATCACACATTATATAGCAATCGTGGATTTAAGGAAGTTAGAACCATACCCTAGGAAATAGAAACTAATTCCTATCTTGAGGTACCGTGAACCAATTCACTATTCTAAAATATTCTCCATTATCTCTAACACCAATGATATTTAAAATGTAAGTGAAAATGTAAAGGGATCTGGAAACTTTTCCAATTGGCCAAGTGCCCATGAGTCACGAAACAAGAAATTATTTCATAAATGTATGATGTCAAAATCGATATTGTAATATTAATTTTTTATTATTTTTATTTATTAAATTTAAAATTTTCATCTTACATTAGGTTAAGTCGTTGATATTTTGTTGAATCATTCATGGTAGCTTTCAATTTTATTTAAATAGAAGCCTCCAATTTACGATGGATTTCATGCTTGCTGAATGAAATTTACATGTATCTACTAATTCTAATAAGCAATCTCTACGTAGCATCGGAACCTAATAGTTTTGAATTTGAGCGCATTTTGAAAAGGATTCTAAGCCAAGATTTTCAAAACAATGTGATGTGGGGTGTGACTTGGTTGTCGACAAACTCCTAGCGCCTTAGCATTGACAATTTACCTCATAAACGAACGGTAGTTACACATGGTTGCCATTAGCAACATGAAAGATTTGTTTTTCATTAATGAAAATGACTTGTCCCTTTCCAATAAAAAATTATCGTATGCCACGTTGATTCCCCTCATGAACTTTCTGCTTATTCCACCAAGCAATCATGTGTTGTATTTGATGCAATTATTACAGCTACCTTCTACATAATGCCACACTAACATACCCTCATTATCCATATCGCATGCCGAATATGGCTATCTCTTAGTGGTCATATTAATTTGACTTTTGACTTTCTATTAATTTCGGTAAATATTTCGTTCTGCAAGCTTCAGAGGATTCAAAGTGAAACCCGAATAATCGCTTGCTTGGATATTAGGTAAACGAATGAGATTCATGTGCTATATACTTTTCCAAGCTTTTCATAATAAGATTGTTATTTGGGTTCATCGTGGACAAATCTTTTCAATTATTAGTCTTTATATGGTGGGCTATATAGTTATGATTTTGACAATATTAATGACAATGTTTAACGAACATTTCTTCAAAATTTATGTCCTTCTTGTTGTTTGCATAAATACGCACATCACACATCGATAAATTCTAAACCAGTTATAAATCATAATTTTCTAGCATAGATGCTTCTCTTACATGTTGAGAGAATTAAGAGCCTATGCTTTGGCAACATTGTGAAATATGAAAGAAGCTAATCTTGTACCTCATAAATTTTTTCCACAATTTTTTTTATCATTATAAATATCTAAATATCATTATATTTTTTATTGAGAGTATGACACTGATTTTATCATCGTCATTTTACTATTATTTTAATATTAAGTTTTAAAATATAGAATTATGTTTCAATAAATTTTTTCAATAATAATATCACATTGCTTTTATAATCTATATCGAACTAGAGAAATCATGTTTAATTAATTAAATGTGGTTGAGCTATGTTGAAAGTTTTATTTGTAACTAGACACAAGCTATTAATCAAGATATAATAATAAAAATAATATTATTAAAAAAACTACTACAATACCAAAAACAAAAAACTATTACATCCTACACATGACTTGAAGTATGTAGACCCAACATATGACTTGAAGTATGTAGACCCAACATATGAAATATAGTTACTTACATTGTATTTTATTTTGCATTAGAAGTTACAATATTTAAACGAGTTCATGATGCATTAGTGACTTCACCACATAGCCTTCTCTTTGATAGAGTTTAAAGAAAAATATGTGTATAAATAACATTTGATAATACTTTATATTAGATAAAGTGAAGATGTTTAGGATTATTTTAATTTATTTTTTTGTATGATGAAATTAATGTATTTATATTCTTTAAATTTTTTAAAATTAAGATATTAATATTTTTATATAAATATAAATATATATTTATTAAAAGTCAACCATGGTCAATCTTGGTCAAACATTGTTGAATGTCGTATATTGACAATGATTTTCTCAATATGAAAATCAATCATGGTCAACCATGGTCCAACATTGTAGTGTGACAAAGATTGTGTTGATATGTAAATCTAATATGGTCTCAAATGTCATATTGGGGCAAAAATTGTTTCCATATGAAAATCATGGACAATCATGGTTAACCATGGTCAACCACGGTTGATTATGGTCAACCATGTTTTATACAATTAAACATGGTCAACCGTGTTTATTTTAGCATTTATAATATCGATCCCGTGGGTTTATAATATCAATCATGGTTAATCATGTTCAATTATAGCTAGCTATGGTTAATCATGGTTGAATGTTGCATTGTGACAAAAATTGTCTCCATATGAAAATCATGGACAATCATGGTCAACCATCGTCGAACGTCGTATTACAACAAAGATTCTCTCGATATGAAAATGAACCATGGTTAAGCATGATCCAACGTCGCATTGTGACAAAGATTGTCTCGATATGAAAATCAACCATGGCCAACCATGGTCTAACGTCGCATTATGACAAAGATTGTATTGATATGAAAATCAACAATCATCTAATGTCACATTATGACAAAGATTGTTTTGATATGTAAATCATCGATGGCCAACCATGGTCTAATGTCGCACTGTGATAAGAATTATCTCAATATGAAAATCAACCATTGTCAACCATGTGTTTATAATATTTATCTTAGGGTTTATATACCTTAGGTTTATAATATTTGTCCCTTGGGTTCAATATTATCCCCTTGGGTTCATAATCCCTTTAGGTTTGAGTATTAATCCCTTGTGTTTAGTATACCCTTGGGTTTATAATATTAATCCATTGAGTTTGTTATTCCTTTATGTTTATAATATCAATCATGGTCAATGAAGGTCAATCATAGCTAGTCATGGTCAACCATGGTCAAATATTGCATTATGACAAAAATTGTCTCCATATGAAAATCATGCACAATCATGGTCAACTATGGTCATCCATGGTTGATCATGGTCAACCATGTTTTATAGAATGAAACATGGCGAACCATGGTCAATTTTTGTCAACCATGGTTGAATTTCGCATTGTGACAAAATAGTCTTGATGTAAAAATAAATCATGGTCAACCATGGTCCAACGTATCATTGTGACAAAGATTCTCTCGATATGTAAATCAACCATGGTCTTGAATGGCACATTGTGAAAAAAGTTATCTCCATATGAAAATCGACCATGTGTTTATAATATTTATGTTAGGGTTTATATGCCTTGGGTTTTTAATATTTGTCCCTTGGGTTTAATATTATTCCTTTTGATTCATAATCCCTTTGGGTTTTAATATTAATCCCTTGGGTTTATAATATCAATCACAGTTAATCATGGTCATTCATAGCCAACCATCATCAACCATGGTCAACCATGGACGAATGTCGTATTGTGACATAAATTATCTCCATATGAAAATCATGGAAAATCATGGACAATCATGGTCAGCCATGGTTGAACATCGAATTGTGACAAATATAGTCTCGATACTAAAATCAACCATGGTCTGACATTGCATTGTGATAAAGATTATCTCGATATGTAAATCAACCATGGTGAAGCACGATAAACCATGGTTCAATGTCACATTGTCATAAGCTTTATCTCAATATGAAAATAAACCATGTTCAAGCATGTTTTTTTTAGTGTTTATAATATTTATCTTAGGGTTTATATACCTTGGGTTTATAATATTTATCCCTTGGGTTTAATATTTTTCCCTTGGGTTCATAATCCCTTGGGGTTTTACTATTAATCCATTGGGTTTATTATTCCCTTTCGTTTATAATATTAATCATGGTGAACCATTGTCAACCATAGCCAACCATGGTCAACAGTGGTCGAATGCCCCATTATGACAATGATTGACTCGATATTAAAATCAATCACAGTCAACATGGTCCAAAATTGTGTTTTGACAGAGATTATCTCGATATGAAAATCAGTCATGGTCAATATGGAAATTAACCATGCTCAACCTTGTTTATTTTAGTGTTTATAATATTTATCTTAGGGTTTATATACCTTGGGTCTATAATTTTTATCCCTTTGGTTTATAATATCAATCTTTAGGGTTTAATTTTATTCCCTTAGGTTTATAGTCCTTTGAGTTTTTAGTATTGATCCCTAAGGTTTATAATATAAATCATGGTCAACTATGGTCAACCATGGTCAACCATAGTTTTCATTGTTTTATAAATTTAATTATGGTTAACCATGGTCCAATGTCGCATTGTGACAAACGTTGTCTTAAGATGAGAATAAACCATGGTCAATCATGGTCCATTGTTGCATTGTGGCAAAGATTCTCTCGATTTGAAATCAATTATGGTCAACCATGGTCCAAGGGTTTATAATATTTATATTATAATCCTAGCGAATTGATATCATAAGTCCATGGGGTTAAAAATAAATGTAAGGGGTTAATATTAAAACCCCAAGGGATTATAAACCCAAGAGAACAATATTAACCTAAGGGATAATAAACTCAATTCATTAATACTATTAGACCTATCGTTTATATTCCTTGAGTTTTTAGTATTTATCCCTTGTGTTTATTATTCCCTTGGGTTTATAATTTCAATCCCTTGGGTATATTAATCTAAGGCTTCATATTCCGAGGGTATAATACTATTCATAAGTCTATAATATGAATCCCTTAGGTTCAATATAAATCATGGTCAACCAAGGGTTTATATACATTGGATTTATAATATTAGCCTCTTGGGTTTAATAATATTAGTCCCTTCGATTTATAATATCTTTTGGTTTTAGTATTAACTCGTTGGGTTTATTATTCCCTTGGGTTTATAATATCAATCCATTGGGTCTAAGGATCTAAGGGTTCATATTCCTACGATATAAGACAGAAACCCCAATGGAATAATATTAGCTGAAGGGATAATAAACCCATGTGATTATTACTCAAAACCAAAGTAATTATAAACCCAAGAATAATATTAAACCCTAGGGATTAATATTATAAACCCATAGATAAATATTATAGACCCTAAAATAAACATGGTTTACCATGGTTGAAAAATGGTTGATTTTCATTTTGAGACAATCGTTGTTACAATGCGACATTAGACTGTGGTTGAGAATGACCAACCATCTTTATTCGAGGGTGTTTAATATCTTAGGGGTAATATACCTTAGGTTTATAATATTAATTTTGTGTGTTTAATTTTATTCCTTTGGGTTTATAATCCCTTGGGTTTAATACTAAAATCCCAAAAGTATAATATTTCGAGGGTATAATATTATTTATAGGGTTTGTAATTAATATTAATCCCTAGGGTTTAATATTATTCCATATGGTTTATAATTCCTTGGATTTTTAGTACTAAACCTAAGGGATTATAAACCCAAAGGAATTAATATTATAAACCCAAGGTATATAAATCATAAGATAAATATCATAAACCCTAGCATAAAGATGGTTGACTGTGGTCCAACATGGCATTGTGACAATGTTGTCTCAAAATGAAAATCAACCATTCTTAACCATGGTCAACCACACTTATTTTAGGGTTTATAATAATGTTTTTGTCATTTATATACCTTGCAGTGTTTATAATATTAATCCCTATGGTTTAATAATATTTCCTTGGGTTAATATTTCCTTGAGTTTTTTCTATTAATCCATCGGGTTTATTATCTCTTGGGTCAATATTATTGCTTTTGGTTCATAATCCCTTGGGGTTTTAGTATTGAACCCTATGAATATAAACCCTTCCATTAGTAAATCGAATGGAAAAGAATGATATTTTAAACCCAATAGAATAATAAACCGAAGAGTTAATATTAAAACCATAAGGTATTATAAACCCAAAGAGCTAATATTATAAATCCAAGGCATATAAACCCTTGGTTAACCATGATTTATATTGAACCTAAAAACTAATATTATAAACCTATGAATAATAACACACTAGGAATATAAACACTTAAATTAATATACCCAATAAATTAATATTATAAATCCAAATGAATAAAAAAACCTAAAAAATTAATATAAAAAAATGATATTAGCAATCTATCTGTTCAACACCTTAACGTTTTATGAGAAAAAAAATTACACTATTAAAAAACCTATATGTTTAATCCTTAAATTTTTCCGAGGACGATGATTGAACCTGAAAACTTGAGTTGAGATACCATTTCTTATTAAGATTTTTTCTTCTCTTCACGTATGAAGATTTTATAATTCATGGAAATTTGATTTAAATTATTATTTTAATTCAAATAAAATAAATCATAATTGAATAATAAAATTAAGATTTTTTAAAGGTTAAATTATATCGATGGCTCGAACATAATCTAATTAAAAAGAAGAATAAAATAAATAACCTACATATCATACAAAACAGACCTAAAATTCTGACGTGAATATAATGAATAATTAAAGGAGAAGCAAGAACGAATACAGGTTTGTACTTAAAGAATACATTCATTTTATTTTTAATTTTGAAATTGTGGTAGAATTTTGAAACAATTAAATAAATTTGGGTAATAGTATTACGTATTTTCAGAATCTTGTCCAAAATCTTTTACTCACGTGTTTTGTCTTCAAAATCTGACCTCCCTTTCAACAGAATCTCTTACTTCAATATTTGATCAATCAACTTTTTTATTAAAATATATACACTTAACTATTTTAAACGGAGTTGTCTATAATGCGACTTTTTGGAGATTCCGGTGACGGAATCCGGCGTAAGAAATTGAGGTCAAATCTTGATTTCTTGCAGTTAAAATGGTTTTTTAAATGCATATTTGGATTCAGCACCCTCAAAAACCCCTGGGAAGCTTTCATTGTGCAGAAACTAGCTATCAAATTTGCGATTCCAATAAATCCCTGCCGGATTTCGACCGGAAAAACCCGCCGAAAAGGATTTCAAAAAATCGCGTTATAGACAACTGCATTTTAAACTAATCTATCCCTCTCCACTCAAAAAGCTTATAAAGCTAGTTAGCGTTTTGATTGCACACAAGCGAGTTTTGTCACGTAAAGTGCGAGACATCTCCCCCTTCCCGTTCCAAGTGGCACATTAACTAAACTAAAGTAAAACAACGCAATGAGTTTTTTCATTTCTGATAAAGTAAAAGCATATCACATAAATATAGATTCTTGAAATTTATTAAAGAAGTTTTATATTTTTTTTTATTTTTAAAGAATAGGGTGAATTATAATAATTTTAGATTTAAAAATTAATTGTTTTTATTTACTAGAATTTATTAGCAATAGAATTTCAAGAATTTATGTTGTTTAAAATACATTTTTGAATGCACAAATAGATTCAGCGTCTTGGAAAATTTTTGGAGTACTCATTAAACAATTTAATTTCAAAATTTTAAAATTTTATGTCAAATTTTTTTCTTTTTTTAACAAGAACAGTTAATGTATTTATTGCCAAAAGTGGAGAAAGCTCTTATTACAATTAACAGTAGCTTTTAAAAAACTGAGCAAAGAGAATGAGTTGATGGTAGTCCCTTCTCCTAAGCTTTAATTCAAAAGTTTTCTGAGTTCTTTGTCTAATCTTGCTTTCTATCTTACATTTTGTCTCTGGGAGAGCAAATTTGGTGACCTCTTTCTTATGTTTTTCATTTTGGTGATCCTTTAGTTTGCCATTCCTTCTGCTATTGTTTGATCTGCTTGCTATTCCTTTGGCCTGTTGTTCTTTCGGTTGATGTCCCTTCAGTCTGTTGTTCCTTCACATGTTGTACCTTCGAACTGTCGTTCCTTCAGCCTGCTATTCTTTTAGATGTTGGTCCTTCGAACTGTTGTTCCTTCGGCTTGTTGTTCCTTCAACCTGCTATTCCTTAGGGCGCTATTCCTTCTGTCGTTGTGCCTTCGGCCAGGGGTTACTTCGGGCATTGTTCCTTCGGCCTACTGTCCCTTCGGGTGCTGTTCCTTCGGTCTGTTGTTCCTTCGGCCTACTATTCCTTCGGCCTACTATTCTTTCGGCCTGCTGTTCCTTTGGCCTACTGTTCCTTTGGCCTGCTATTCCTTAGGGTGTTGTTCCTTCTGTTGCTGTGCCTTCGATCGGCTATTACTTCGGGCACTATTCCTTCAGCCTTTTGTTCCTTTAAGTGTTGTTCCTTCGGTCTGTTGTTCGTTCGTTCTGTTCCTTCTATTGTTGTTCCTTCGGTCTGCTGTTTCTTTGGGTGTTGTTCGTTTTGCTGTTGTTCCTTCTGGTCACTGTACCTTCTGATGTTGTTCCTTCTGCTACAATTCCTTCTGTTTGTTGTTCATTCTGCAGCAAGTGAGCGTAGATCTGTCAGTTGTAGGATGGTTAAGGCAAGGAATGAGTCGAGTAGGGTCCTCCATTAAGGGTAAGATTTCCTTGGGACAGTAGACAACCTTTATTTGCCAGTGAATTCGCTTGCTTATTTAATTCCCGTAGAATGTGGTATGAGTCGACTGTGTCAAATTCTTTCAGTAAATTTCGAATTCGCTGCAAGGTTATAGTTGACCATGGTTGATTTTCATATTGAGACAATCTTTGTCACAATGTGACACTGGATTATGATTGACCATGGTTGGTGATGGTTAATGATGGTTGACCATGATTTTTTTCCAGATGAAGGGGCTAACCAAGTAGAGCTTTCTCTCTTTCTAGTTGGCCTCAGCAGCAGGAGGCTGCCAAGGGAGGGTTCTGCTGAAGCAGCAATGGCTAGGTCAAGGTTGAGCGCGCTCCAGTGCCCTCTTTGCTTGAACTTCGTTGAAGTATAAGTTAATTTAATTAAATACTACTAATAATTAATGAATAATAATTTATTTATTCATTTATATTAAAACATAATAAAAATGATAACTAACCATGGTTGACCATGGTTGATTTTCATATTGAGACAATCTTTGTCACAATGTGACACTAGATTATGATTGACCATGGTTGATGATGGTTAACAATGGCTACCTATGGTTTATTTTCATATTGAGACAATCTTTTTCGAATGAGCCATTGGAACATGGTTGACCATGATTATTAACCAAAGAGATTTATATTAAACCCTAGGATTAATATTATAAACCCTATGAATAATATTATACTATAGGAATATGAACCCATAGATTAATAAACCCAAAGATATTGATATTATAAACCGAAGGGATAGGTACTTTAAACCTAAGGGAATAATATTAGACCCATGGGATTAATATTATAAACCCAAGATATATAAACTCTAAGATAAATATTATAAACCCTAAAATAAACATGGTTGATCATCCATGATTGATATTGTAAACCCTATAAATCCTAAGATTAAATTATAAACCCTAATATTAATATATTAAATACTAGTTTTGTAAAGTCAGAATGTGATGTAGCATCAATTGCATTGTATTGTAACATTATAGTAATTATTGTCAAATTGATTGTCACATTGCTACAATGTTGACCATGGTTGATTTTCATGTTGAGAAAATCTCATGATAAACCCTAAGATCAATATTATAAACCAAGGTATTTGAATACTAAAAAACCTAAGCGGTTATAAACCCAATGAAATAATATTAAACCAAACAGATTATTATTATAAACCCAGGCTATATAAACATAAGATAAATATTGTAAACCCTAAAATAAATGTGGTTGACCATACATTGTTGATATTGTAAATCCTATAAACCCTAAGATTGATAATATAAACATTAACATTATAAGCCCTAAGATTAATATATTACATACCAATTTTGTAATGCTAGAATGTGATGTAGCATAAATTGCATTGTAATGTAACATTGTGATAATTATTGTCAAATTGATTGTCACATTGCTACAACGTTGACCATGGTTGACCATTCTTGAGCATTATTGACTTTCATATTGAGAAAATCCCATGATAAACCCTAAGATAAATATTAGTATATAATGTTGGGTTGTGTTAGGTTGGGTGAACCTACCTATGGTTTTTGGTCCATGGTTTTGGATGCGATGGTTTTCAGTCCATGGTATTGGATGCTTCAGCGTGTATAAATATGTATTGTAACATTGAAAGGAACATAATGAAAAATAAAGTTGGTAGTCCCGGTTTTGGGATCCAGTGGGAAAATCTCTGTGTATATGTGTTTTATGTGTTATGCTCTCACATTTTTTATTTTCTGTGTTTTAGAATTCATATGCAGGTAATTTCTGCATGGGGTTAAAAGCTACATATAAAAACTATAATAAATATTATATTTTGTTAAATAAATATGGTTGACCCTGGTTTATTTTTATACTGAGAAAATATTTGTCACAATGTGACTTTTGACCATGCTTGACCATGACTAATTTTCATATTGAGATAATCTTCGTCACAATGTGACATTCGACCATGGTTGACCATGCTCGACCATGGTTGATTTTAATATTAAGACAATCTTTGTCACAATGTGACATTTGACCATGGTTGACCATGTTTGAGCATGTTTTTGAACCCAACGGATTTATATTAAACCTTACATCTAATATTATAAACGCTATGAATAATTTTTAACCTAATGTTGTAGCGATTACAACCACCCTTCAAAATTTTGGCCTGCACCCAATTTTGGAGCCTCCCTTGAGAGTTTCACTTAATGGCTACACACACTCGGGTTCACTCCATGAGCTCATGTGAGTCTTCGCACCCATCTTTCTTGTTCATTTCACTCAAGTTTTTGCATGTTGACATCAAAGTCATGCTTGCGACCATGTTTTGGTCATGCTCAAGGCTTTCGCTTTGGGTATACATGTTGTACTCGCTATGAAAACATTTGTCGCACTCACACATGGAGTCACATTCATTGTCGTGTAAGTGTCGTCATGGTTGACCAACAATCAATTACAAGTATCGTTATTGTAACTTACATCGTTGGTCAGTCATGTTGAACATGTGTGTTTGGATGGTTTGAGTCGTGTCATCGTTGAGTCATGTGTGTGTTTTCATGATCACATATGCATCTTTCATTCATTCACACACTTAGTCATTTTGCTGAAGTTCTAATGACTAGACTCCCCTCTGATAGTTCGACCATCACCCTGCCATTGACTTGATCGAATGTCACCCAGAACAGCGCAGAAGCACCAAGAAAGTCATTTCAAGTTGCGTTGTCTGCAAGCAAATCAATCAACCTTCATGCCAATCAACCAGAGATTTTGACCTAGCATCCACCCCGGGACTGTCTCCCCTCAAAAAATGCACAGAGGCTGTAGACCGTGCCTGCTCCACTGATTAGGAAAATTGTGCAAACATGTCAGACATACACCCAGTGCTCGTGCTTGTCTCCCTCAGAAAATTGCACAATTTTTCCAACCAAGCCTCCTAACAGTCGACTGACTACTCACTAAGAAAATTGCATAGTTTTCATAAGAAAGCCCTATGATTCCTAGCAGTTGGTGGGCTCCAGTATTGCAGAAATAATGCTGCAACTCCTGGGACTCCCGTCTTTACTTTTATCAACCCGATAGTTCGTAACAAACTTGGAAGCGACGGTGCTGTATGCACAAGTACTAGCTCTTGTCGCAGCTGTCACTTGGTCAGCTGGCACAAGTACGCTAGGAGCTTAAGCCAACTTCTATGAGCTCTTAGAAGAAGCTTTTTAATTGATGGATGAAAGCTAACTCGAAGGAAGCTAATGTATTTGCGAAAAGAAAAACGCAAACCCTAGCAAACCCTAATTCTACCAGCTAGTCCTACTGATGCAGAGGAGAGAATGCAAACTACTAAAAGAGATGCCATTACTTCTATGAAGGTAAAATACATGTGTCTAGACTATCTCTATCTGAAGAAAACATCTTTTTGTATTTTTGAATAAGTTATCAGAATTATCATGCATGTGCTTTTAACTAGCTTTTTACTGTGCAGGGGTGGATCAAGGAGGAGAAATGCTTGTAAAAGGTTGGGAAGGTTCAGAGACGGTATAAGGAGTCCCTAACACTCTTCCGGAGAGTTTCACAAAGTTTGGCTATCAAGAAACCTCATTTGTGAGCTTCTACAAGAAGTCTGCGGGGGTTCTACAGGATGTTTAGAGATTTCTACAGGATGTTCAGAAATTTCTACAGGATGTTTAAAAAGTGGATCTTAGAGGATGGGTTGAGGGAAGATGCATGAATGGATAGGAAGGTAGGATAGGGGCCTGGTGTGACCCGAGGACTGGTGGATGGAGTGGTGAGAGGTTGTAGGAGGCTGACTTGGCTTAAAGAAGGCTAAGACAATGATGGAGCAAGAAGGTAGGGTTACGTGGGCAAAAGGACAGGTGTGAGATGAGGAACCTAACTAGGAGATGGAGCAGCTGGCTTGGACGAGGCTTAGGCGGATGAGAGAGTGGTAGAGATGCCCTGCACGATGTACATTTAACCGAGTCAACAAAGTCCTGCACACAATCAAAGTCTTAGCTAATCTACTCTAACTGTCAATGAAACAAATGAACAACAGCTTTATTTGTAAAGAGAACCATGTACATCACTCAAGCAAAGAAACATTTCAGAGATCTGAACTCATAACTAACTTCTACAAATGAAAACAGTACACCAAGGATTGCATGGTCAAGCAAACTAGTGTTTTTGTTGGGGCAACACTGTTTCTGCAATTCCAGCCCCTGATCCAATAAGGATGAGGTGAAACTGAGAGTGTTTTTGACCCTTTTCTTGGAGATTTATCTGTTATTATCCTACCAATCTATTCTAAACATCTGAAGCAATTCTATTTATCACCAGTGACCTATTTAACCAACACAACTAAATCTGCTCAACAGAAACACGTTTCAAATGCATAAAAGGAAAATCACGATGCATAAAGAAAAGGTAATAGTACAAAGAAGGAAGCCCTAGGCTCTCAGGTTGGGCCCAACCCCGAGAGCTATGGCTCCTATAGAAAACTCAGAGTTGGTATCAAATCGGACTGCTTCTCATTATCAAAACATGATCATAAGTCAAGAGTTATGCCAAAAATGGCTACAAGAGAACAAAATGAAGCTAGCAGCACTGTAGTGCAAAGTATGCAAGAGTTTCCAAAAGTCCCTCACGAAGGCTGAGGCCTTAACATTTATACACCACGAGGGCCCTAGCTGGCCTCCTAAATCTATGGGACTTGGCTGCCCAAACTGTGAGTAGACAGCTTCTTCCAAAATCTGCTTGGCTGCCTTCTAGATCTGGTTTTGGTGGCCTTTGGAGCTCGGAGTTGGGGGTGAAGATCCCGAGGAAGGCTATTTAATGCCATAGACAACCCCCCTACGAATCCTCACCCCAAGCTTGGCTATCTTCCAGCCCATGATTGCTCAGTTTTTCTCCAACATGTGTCAAAAAACCTGAAATGAGCACGTGTTAGCCACCTAGGAAGAGTGACTACCCTTATTCGTACAAATGACATAAACATATTGAAAAATAATGCATAAGCTATGAAAAATTAAGGACTGAACAAGGATAATTAAGCCAAATGAGCCCAACAAGTTACCAAATTTGGGGCTCATCATCACCCCCCTGCTAAAATGGTTGTTCATCCTCTGAGCAACTAGTCCAGCTCCTTGTCTTTCATTTCTTTAATCACCACCCTCACATCCCAGGCTTCTGAAGTAGTATCCTCCTCGTTGTCATGGAATCCGACTTTCCTTTCCACCTCTTCCCACTATTTATGCTCGTCTTTTTCTGTGCTTCCTTCAAACAACCCCAAAAGCAAAGGTGGGATTAGCTCGAGGCCGATCCAGCTAGCCTGGAGGTTCTGCATGGACTTCTTGTAGAGAGGCACCCCTGCCAGGGCCTCCCTCATTCGAGTTGGAGTGTGATATTCCCTGATTTTGAGGTTGTGGGACAATGTCTTCCACCTATGGGTGCAAGCATGAACACAATTGTCCCCTAATAATCGCTCCATATCCTCGAAGTGTGCTATAGCCTGAGCCTGCCGATCCATGTATTCTAATAAAGCTTGAGAGTTGGTTGCTAGGTGCTGGTGGGCTGATATCAATGTGGTGGGGTCCCCTGTCTCTGCTCTAATCAGCAGTGGTTCATGTAGCTCTCGGTTCATGAAATCTTTGACCTATGCCACTCTCTTTTCTTCATGGTTTAACCATGAGGTCAGTGCCATCAGCTGCATATCTCCCATGGCTGTGTTGGGGTCCCATGAGGTTACATTTGGAAGGGCTAAATTATGAAGGTAGAACTTTGATAGCTTGGCCTTGTCCTCTGTTGAACTGCTATTACATAAATCCGTGAACTGTTGGGGGTTTTGGATTTGGGAGATACCCCTCTGTGCCAATGCGTTAATTTGGAATTGCAGCCATTGGTCCCGTAGGTATAGGCCATAAGATTTGGTCGGCTGCCTACATTGCAGAGCGTCCATTGCCCAACTGGCCATGCAGGCCAGTTGCGCCTCCTTTTCTTCCACCTGCTGTTTGAGAGCTTGTATCTCTATGCTTGCCTACAATTCTCTTTCCTGTAGTTGCTAGTTTAGTTCCTCAAGATTAGCTTGAATTCCTTCTTTTTCTTGAGGTTCTGTTCTGGTGTCCTCTGGTGCTGTGTCCCCTTCTTTCTTCTGTCCTTGTAGCTGTAGTTTGAGCTTCTCATTTTCTTCTTGTAGAAATACTCGCTGGCAGTTTCCCACATGTTTTTCCATAGCCAATTCTCTTCTTGCCTCCTTGAGTTGTTCCTCCAAAGGGCCTATATCTGCTACTCCTTTAGACTTGGCTATTCTCATCCATGTGTGGGTCCTCACTCTTTCTTCCTCTAGTGCAACGAAAAGCGGCACTGTGAATTTCTGTGGAATGATATTTCTGGCCTCCAAAAAGTTATAATAAGAGCCCAAGCTAGGCTGGGGGCTAGGTTCCATAATGTGCTCTACCTCTTCTTCCTTTTGTGGTGATTTGGCTGCCTCCCCTTCCATTCTTTCGGTCTCCTTGAGCCTGGCCAATGTTTCCTGTAGAACAACTTCAGCATCCTGTAGAGAGGTTTTTGAAGCCAATCTTTCCATTCTCTCCCTCTAAGTAGATGTCTTCGGGCTCCCCTGCTCATAAGTGACTGATGCTTTGGAGGGGGACTTCTCCTTTGGTGAGGCAGGGGTGTCTTCAATGGTAATTGGGTCTTTGGATGGAGGTTGGAGTCTGCCGGTTTTAATTCTTACACTTCTTCTTGCTTTGAAATACAAAGGAGTCTCCCTCTTTTGTTTTTCCTTTGGCTTGGGAGAGGTACCTAGGGTGGCCAACACAGTTGTTGCCTCCCTAGCTAGAATTTTGGCCGATTTCTCCTTTTGTTTTCCTTTTTAAGGACTTCCTGTAGAAAGCCCTGTAGTGGCTAGTTTCTGGCTTCCTGTAGAAGCCGTTTTTAAACTTCCTGTAGAAGCAGATGGCACCATTTTAGCCTACTTGGCTGAGGGTGCTTTTTCTTTTAGCTTGGCTGAGGCTGCCTTAGAGGTGCCCTCACTGGTGTGGACTTTTTCAGTCCTTTCCACCCTGCTCTGTAGTCTTTTCTCCTTGGGTGTTGGTGTGGTTTTATCACCCCCTGTTTTAGCAGCTTGGCTTTTTCCTTGTGTTCCCTTCAGTTCTTTCTTCAGTGTTGTGCCCGGGGTTTCCTATCCTTTATCTTCCTCCTTTGTCTGAATGTTCTCCTTCTCCTCGCTGCTCGAGGAAGTGAGCTCCTCGACCAAAATTCGGATGTCATCATCCTTAGACATATTCCGAAAAGTTTCCCAAGAGATAGGTACGGTGTAAGTGTGGAGTGCATCTTCCATGAGGAGCTTGATGAGCCCATGATGGGCTAGCTGGTCTGGCATTCCCTCTCTCAGTTTGGTGGCACACTCAGTCATGGATTGCAGGAGGAAGTAGGGAATGCTCAACTTTTGCTCTGAGGGTAGGTCCATTTGGTGCCTGAGTTCTGTGAGCAAACGGAAATGATAGCCATACACGATGCTAAATCACCCCTCACACATAATATACTTCATAATCTGGAGGCTGACCTCACTCCAGAACAGCTGTAGGCTAGTTCTTCGAACTCCATTCTTGTCCTCTGAAAATTGTTCCTCTGGCAAGAAGAACTCCTTTTTAGCTTTCTAACCCAATTTTCTCTCCTCCTTATCCCAGGGTACCCCCATCGGTAGATCAGTTACTCTGCTAATGAGCTGTGGGGTGAGTCTGAGGGTCAATCCTCTGAAGTTGACAACGGCCAATGTTTTTGACTTTGGCTTCAAGGACCTTAGGAATTCTTCTGCAATTTCGTCATCGTGACCCTGAAGCTTGTCACAGAATGAAATCTAGTGTGCACGGGAAAACAAGTCCACCACCTCAGGGGTTTCCCATAACTTCTTGGAGTTCGAAGGCTCTTTTCTAATGAACCCTCCCGGCATGGTAAAAAACTTGTTTTGTAGTTCTGAGCTTTCTTGCTCGTGTACAAAAGTAGAGCTTCGGGATTTTCTAGACAGAGCGCAGAGCTATGTCTCTGTTATGCACACAGTTATATAAAATTCACAACTTTCTACCAATGAGCCTTGATAGTGGCTCAATTGTAATTCAAAACCCCGGAGAAAATCCTGCATACAAACTACGATGACAATTCTCATGCAGCGGTAAGAAAACGGCGTGTGAACTCATGAACAGACTTTTATTCACATTTTCCTACCCCTTCAACACGTCGACCTCACCACCTTTTGAATCATTTGCATGGGAGAGTTATGTTTATGCCTACCTGATTCCAGAATTTCCACCTTCGACATGAACAGTCCAAACTTCTCCGTAATGCCAGGCTTCCTGTAGCGCAGCTTCCTGTAGAAATCGTGCACGGCTTCTGGGGAACGCTTCAGTGGTTCTGGACTTTCTGCGCAGCAACAAGACGTTGGAACAGGCCGAGAACTCGGGCTAACAACCTTCAGAGGATTGAGGACGCGTACTCGGCTACAAAACGGTTGTGAGTAAATGACTGCAGTGCATCATAAGTGATTCAGCGGCCGATTTGAATTTCTGCGGAAGTCATGACATGGGGGTGAGCTGTCCCCGTCGACCCATTGGCCGACGTCACCGCTATCATTCCGCGGCATGTCCCTGACTACCGAATCCTTCCCTTTGCATTTACCACCGCCATTCCTGTTAGACTGTCGCTTCTCTCTGACTGGACACTTCCTACGTGTCCATTTCCTGTCTTTTCGACATAACCAAAGCCTTTTGGATCCGACGAGGCCGTCAAACTGGTTGTGGTGGCCAGTTGAATGGCTACCTAACTTGTTCAATCCGTTCATTCCCACAGTCATGCACATTTAGAGTATAGCTTATTTAATTTGACGAAATAAGGTTAGGCACTTACCTGTGCACCCGTGGACGTGAGTTTTCTCAGGCTTCAGGACGAGGAATGATGGATCCGCTTGCTGCTGCTTCGTGCACAAGCACTGGAGCTCCTCTTCATTGGCTGCTGCTGGTTATGAGACCTTGAGACCCGATTTCCTGGCGATGAATGTTGCATGCACCGGCTTCATGAGCTACGGGTGTCTCCATGGTATGTGCTCTAGCCGGATCAGCTGCTACAAGATTCTTGTAGGACATCCTATAGCCGTTTCTCCTCCTGGGGTGCATGCCGAAATAATTGAGTCATGTTCACAGGTGCAGGGTCTTGAGATTGCCTTGATAGGTAAAGTATGCGAGCCTCTGCATGTGTTTATTTCCCAAAAAAATTCCTTTATCTGAGAAAACAAAGTTCTGGTATGACTGTGCAGGTATATTTTGACCGTATGGAGGCAATGGTGGTGAAAGGAGGTGAAACAAGTGGAGGATGGAAGAAAAGAGTGGTTTCATGCCTCCTCAACGGACTTCAAGCTTCAAATTCTTCTTGATGATTGGTCCTGGCCCACCCAAAGGCTCTACAGGATGTTTCCTATAGAAATACAGAACTTCCTGTAGAAAGTCTTGTAGCTTCTTGTAGAAGGCTAAACTATGACCAGATTGCGTCCAAACCTTGGAAGAGATGAGTGTTCATGGAGGGAGTGTTTGTGAGGTTGCCTGGTAGCTTGGTAGGGACCCTTGTCCTTGAGTTGAGAGGCCTCCTTTTTGCATTGAATCCCTGCAACCTGCAACAATTTCTAAAGATTAAGCCTATTTTTTCTGTTTCTGCCTCTTTCTCTTTTCTTTTTCCTTTTTCTCTCTCTTTTTTCCTTTTTTTTTTTTTTTTTTTTTAAGAGATAGCAGGGGTGCCTCAATGAGGTTTTCACCCCTACTATCTGCCTTGGGTGCCTCAGAGAGGTTTTCACCCAAGGATCTTTTTATTCCAATTCTTTTTCAGAGAGACAGCAGGGGCGCCTCAATGAGGTTTTCACCCCTACCATCTGCCTTGGGTGCCTCAGAAAGGTTTTCACCCAAGGATATTTTTTATTTTTATTTATTTATTTATTTATTATTATATTTTTTTATGATGCTCAGGGTATGCCCAAAACAGAGGCAGAACCCTTCTCTATGACCAGCACTGATTTTTCCACAGTTTTGATGAACTCTTGCCTCAAAAGAGGTTTCCTGTAGATCTTTAGTCGATGCCCATTGACGAGCATGGGGATGGCTTCTTCATCAATGGTCCGAATAAGGACAGAACCATTGTCATTACACTTCTCCACTGCATATGGTCCTAGCCATCTTGTCCTCAGCTTCCCCTTGAAATCCTTATGTCTGGAATCATACAGCAGTGCCCAATCTCCCGGCTGGAATTGTTTGTCATTGAGGTGCCGGTTGTGCCATATCTTCCTCTGAAGTTGAACCACTTCTGAGTGATCATCTAACCCATTCAGCTGCAATAACCTTTCTTGTTGAGCATGGCTGAGGTCTAGGTCCAGCTGAGCTTCCATCCTCAATGTGTTGTACTCGAACTCGATTGACAGCAAAGCTTTCTTCCCATAGACCAGTTCATAAGGTGTGAAGCTGGTTGTGGTCTTCCAAGTGGTGTTGTAAGCCCAAGTGGCCTCAACCAGGCGATCTGCCCAATCCTTTCTGCTACTGCTCACCACCTTAGTCAAAATCCCTTCTAATGCTCTATTGGTGACCTCCACCTGCCCATTAGCTTGAGGATGATATGGGGTGGAAGTCCTATGCTTGATCTTGTGATGAGCAAGCAAGTCTTCAATTAAGTTGGAGGTGAACTGGCTTCCTTGATCGGTGACTAACTCTCTTGGGTAGCCAAATTTGTAGAAGATGTTTTCTCTTAAAAACTCAGCCACCTTTTCTTCTGTCGCTGCTTTGATTGCCTTGGTTTCTGCCCACTTTGTCAGATAGTCTGTGCACACAATGATGTAAGACCTTTGCCTTGAAGGAGGGTTGATAGGACCCACAAAATCCATACCCCACTTCTCAAATGGTTCAAGAGTCACTTGAGGTTGGAGAGGCATTTCATCCATTAGAGTCGGCTTCCCCATCCTTTGGCATCGGTCACATTGGCTGATATATCTTCTGACATCTTGATGAAGCGCGGGCCAATAGTAGCCTACCTGTAGAATTTTGAAGGCAGTCCTCTTGGCTGCAAAATGTCCTCCACAAGGCCCATCATGACAGGTTAGGAGGATGTCAAAGACTTCCTCCTCCCTTACACAATGCCTTAAGATCTGATCGGGGCCAAGTTTGAATAGGTTACCCCCGATCCAAGTGAATGAGGCACTTTTCCTCATGATTCTTCTCTTCTCTTTTGAGGATAGATGCGGAGGGAACTATGCTGAGACCAGGTAGTTGGCTATATCAACAAACCATGGAGAGAGTACTGAGATAGCAAACAGATGTTCATCTGGCATCTAGTCATCCACTGTTCCATCTTCACCTGCAGGTAAATCCAGTCTAGACAAGAAGTCAGCAACAACATTTTCTTTACCTGGTTTGTCAACGATAGTCAAATCAAACTGCTGCAACAAAAGTAACCATCTAATAATATGAGCATTCACATCAGGTTTATTCATTAAATATCTAATTGCAGCATGATCAGTATGTACAAATGTTTGATAGCCAGTGATGTAGTGTCGGAACTTGCTCAGGGAATGGACCACGGCCAAGAACTCTTTCTCAGTTACGGTATAATTCATTTCTGCCTTGGATATGTTTTTGCTGACAAAGTATATGGCATATGGCAGTTTTTGTTCAACCTGTCCTAAGTCTGCCCCTATGGCTTTGTTCGAGGCGTCAGTGTGGATGTGGAAAGGTAGGGCCCAGTTTGGACCTCTCAAGATCGGGGCGGATACTAACTTATCCTTTAATTCATTCAAAGCCCTCTGACAGTCGTCCGTCCATTTGAACTCAACATCTTTTGCTAAGAGGCCAAATCTTGGTGAGGCTAGCTTACTGAAGTCTTTAATGAATCTTCTATAATATCCTGCTAAGCCTAAGAAACTCCGAACATATCTTACCTTCTGAGGAGGTGGAACCTTTTTTATGAGAGCAATTTTATTAGGATCCACCTGTAATCCTTGGCGAGAAATGGTATGTCCTAGCACGGTCCCTTCCGTCATCAGGAATTCACATTTTTCATGACTAAGGGACAGGTTCATCTCAATGAACTTGGTTATAACTTTTCCCAGATTGGACAATGCTTCCTGGAAGTTGGACCCATAAGGAGTGAAGTCATCCATATATATTTCCACCGATTCATGGACCAGCTCAGAAAAGATACTCAATACTGCTCTTTGGAAAGTGGCAGGAGCATTGCATAGCCCAAAGGGAAGGACTCGGTAAGCAAAGGTACCACAAGGACAAGTGAAGATGGTCTTATCTTGGTCCTCCGGGCTGATTTGGATCTGGTTATACCCACTAAACCCATCTAGGAAAGAGAAAAACTTCTTTCTCGCCAGTCCATCCAACACTTGATCTATGAAAGGCAGAGGGAAGTGGTCTTTCTTAGTGGCTTTGTTCAGTTCTCTGTAGTCCACACAGATTATCCACTTCCCATTTTTCTTGGGTACCAACACTAGAGGAGAAACCCACTCGCTGTCCGAGATGGGGTAGATGAATCCTGCATCCAACAATTTTTGCAATTCTTCTTTGATAATGTCCTTAAGGGCTGGATTCATTCTCCTCTGAGGTTGCCTGACCGGTTTACAATCTTCTTTAATGTAGATCTGATGGGTACAGACTGAAGGATGGACTCCTTTCATCTCCTTATAGGTCGAACCAAAAGCATCTAGATGACTGGCCAGCAGGCTATACAGCTCCTTTTCCTGGGAAGGAGATAGGGAGGAGCTGATCTTTAGCGTTCTCTCAGGGACAATCTCCACATTTTTAACTTTGGGAGAGGTTGGATCAGTCACATAGAGGTCCACTAAGGTGCTGTCTTGAGTATCCTCCACCAATTTCTCTAAGGACAATGCATTGGGAGGTGGATTCTGAATCAAGGTCTCAATCAAATCATCCTCGGTTTGAGGACCTCCACTGGTGGTTTCCAAGGTGCACAAGGGTACAGAGTATACCTCATCCTCTTCTCCTTCTTCCAACCAAAGTGGTAAGTCATGCTCTAGCAGAGGATGGGCAGGAGGGTATAGGACTAGCTACTTGGACATAGGACCATTTTTGATGGTCATGTTTCCTACTCGGCAGCTTATGTAAGCATCCGCAGTGACTAACCAAGGCCTTCCCAAAATAAGGGGGTATCTAGTAAGCTTTGCCTTTATTTGAAGGACCAAGAAGTTTGCAGGATACTCCCAATAGTCAACAGAGACCAAGGCATCCTCCACAATCCCTTCGGGAGTCATGGTGGAGCGATTTGCCAACTGCAGGACTGTCGAGGTCTTCCTTAAGGAACCTGAAGGTTGAGTTTGAGCATGGTGTCCCTGTTCATCACATTAATGGCAGCCCCTAAATCAATCAAGGTGTGGGGTATGATGGTGCCATTGATTTGGACATCAACTACAGGACTTCCAGGATCCAAATACTTTGGACAAATTACTTGCCCCAACATAAGATCAGACAGTTGTCCTATGACATTGATAGTTGAGGCATCTCTTTTTCGCCTGCCTGGGTGCCTGAAACACTTTTCCTTAACCAATTTGTTGTATATCGGTACATCTTTGATGGCTTGGAGAAGTGGTATTCTCACACACAACTGTTTGAGTTCTCCCAGAAGCTCATTCTCTTCTGGGTCGGGTTGTGTGGTTACTGTTAGTCTCTCAGGAAAGGGTGGAATGGCTTTGGGTTCACTTTCCTGTTTATCTTCCTCGTCCTCTGGGGGAGGAGGTTGGCGATCCGGAAGAGTCTTCCCAGATCGCAGGTTGATCTCCTGGATTTCCACAGCATAGGTAGGGCATGTTGTTTCCCTAGTATATACCTGCTGGGCCTGTCGGTTGTTGGGGTTTGGGTTCAGTTGAGTAGGCATTTGGGGTTGTCTTGGAGGAGCAGGAGGTAATGGTTGTGGTTGAGCCGGTGGTGGAGGCAAAATGGTGGGAGGAGTGTTGTACTAGGGCCTCCACCCTGGTTGAGGTGCATTCCACTGAGGCTGGGGCTGCACATGTGAGTGAAACGAATGAGTAGTGGGCTGAGTATGGTATTGAGGTGGGTAAGACCATGGAGGAGGTGCAGACCAGGAAGGATGAGCGGGGGGACCCCAAGAAGGCATAGAAGCAGATTGGTTGGGGCTATAATAAGCTTGGGATGTCCCTTGCATCCCCTGCTGGTAAGGTCTAGGTCCATGCGGCCTCCTTTGGTTGAGGAGGTAGAGAGGTTCGGTGGGTGCCTTAGTCCCTTGATATAGTGCCTTAAATCTAGGTAAGGTTGGGCATTGGTTTGTGGGGTGGTCCTCCTCACAAACGAAACATACCTCTACTGAGTGTAATGGACACTCATTCTTAGGGTGCTTCCTCGTACACCTGGGACAGAAGATGGCCAAAGCCCTCTCAACTTCCTCTTTCTTCTGCTACATTCGGAAGGTATCTAGTTGCATGGCAATGGTCTATCTCACCTCACTTTTGAGGTCCTCCAGCTGATTAGCAAACTCATGCTTGCAGAAAGTAGTACTAGCTGAAAGTGGGTTTCCCCTACCTCTTTTCTGGGCTGCCCTAGAGTGGTTTCTAAACACAGTCTTTATATCCTCATAAGGTAGTTGGTAAATATCTCATCCAGCTAGCATGTGAAGGGTATCTAGAAGATATTTAGGGACTCCTCGGAGCAGGACCAGCTTTAGAGATTCGGGGTCAAGTGTGCACCTGGCCCGTTTATAGCTAAGCTGGAACCTTTCCTCGTAATCTTCTAAAGACTCATCATTTCCCATGGTCATCTGAAAGATTTCTCCCTTGGCTTCCTTAGACCTACAGTAGCCCCAGTATTTGGTATTGAAAGCTTGCTGCATCTAAGCCCAAGTGGTGATACTGTTTCCAGGTAACCCCATGAACTAGCGTAATGTTGCATCCTTGAGGGTAGAGGGAAAGAGTTTCAATTTTTGCTCATCTTCTGTATAGTCATAGGTTCGACAAAGGACAACAAACTCAAATAGGAAGGTATCAGGGTCTTCAGTAGTCAATCCATGGAAGTGAGGTAAAGTGGAGGGGCTTATGTTTTTCATTTTCATGTCTCCATTGGTCTCTTGGATGGGAAAGGCACCTTCTATTCTCTCATCTTCTCTTCTACCGTTTTGGTTTTCAGCCATGGCTTCAGATGGAGTGTTCTATAACTCTTCTTCTATTATAGGATCTTCGTATATCTCAGGAGGCTCACCTATAGGTTCTTCTAGATCACTGTCACCAAAGAAGAGAGAAGGGTGACTTAGTGAAGTGGTGGGGGTGTTGGGTAAGAATTTGCCGGTTTTATCTCTGTTCCTACGAGGCATGAAATGGAAAGAATTTTGATTTCTTTTTTTTTTTTCTTCTGGTACCTGCAAAACTAAAATAGATTAAAATGCAACTAATCTATCTTGCTGAAATGGAAATGCGGAATTGAAATGAAAGCATGAAATGACTAATCTATTCTGCTCAAATGAAATTGTAGGAATGAAATGCTAGTCTATGCTTGCTGAATTGAAACGCTAATCTACTTTTGCAGAATTGAAATTGCGGAATTGAAATGCTAATCTATGAAAGCAGGGAATATCTACTTCACTTTTGCGGAAATTAAATTGCAGAATGGAAATGAAATAAACTATTTAGCAGAAGGCGAGAGTAGGAAAACAGAAGAAAAGCAACAATCACCAATACTCTGACACTTCCCCAGCAACAACGCCAAAAGGATGGTGGGCTCCAATATTGCAGCAATAATGCTGCAACTCCTGGGACTCCCGTCTTTACTTTTATCAACCCGGTAGTTTGTAACAAACTTGGAAGCGACGGTGTTGTATGCACAAGTACAAGCTCTTGTCGTAGCTGTCACTTGGTCAGCTGGCACAAGTCCGCTAGGAGCTTAAGCCAACTTCTATAAGCTCTTAGAAGAAGCTTTTTAATTGATGGATGAAAGCTAACTCGAAGGAAGCTAATCTATTTGTGAAAAGAAAAACGCAAACCCTAGCAAACCCTAATTCTACTAGCTAGTCCTACTGATGCAGAGGAGAGAATGCAAACTACTAAAAGAGATGCCATTGCTTCTATGAAGGTAAAATACATGTTTCTAGACTATCTATATCTGAAGAAAACATCTTTTTGTATTTTTGAATAAGTTATCAGAATTATCATGCATGTGATTTTAACTGGCTTTTTACTGTGCAGGGGTGGATCAAAGAGGAGAGATTCTTGGAAAAGGTTTGGAAGGTTCAGAGAGGGTCTAAGGAGTCCCTAACACTCTTCCAGAGAGTTTCACAATGTTTGGCTATCAAGAAACCTCATTTGTGAGCTTCTACAGGAAGTCTGCAGGGGTTCTACAGGATGTTCAGAGATTTCTACAGGATGTTCAGAAATTTCGACAGGATGTTTAAAAAGTGGATCTTAGAGGATGGGTGAGTGAGGGAAGATGCATGAATGGATAGGGAGGTAGGATAGGTGCCTGGTGTGACCCAGGGACTGCTGGATGGAGTGGTGAGAGGGTGTAGGAGGCTAACTTGGCTTAAAGAAGGCTAAGACAATGATGGAGCAAGAAGGTAGGGTTACGAGGGCAAAAGGACAGGTGTGAGATGAGGAACCTAACTAGGAGATGGAGCAGCTGGCTTGGACGAGGCTTAGGTGGATGAGAGAGTGGAAGAGATGCCCTGCACAGTGTACATTTAACCGAGTCAACAAAGTCCTACACACAATCAAAGTCTTAGCTAATCTACTCTAACTGTCAATGAAACAAATGAACAACAACTTTATTTGTAAAGAGAACCATGTAAATCACTCAAGCAAAGAAACATTGTAGAGATATGAACTCATAAGTAACTTCTACAAATGAAAACAGTACACCAAGAATTGCATGGTCAAGCAAACTAGTGTTTTTTTGTTGGGGCAGCACTGTTTCTGCAATTCCAGCCCCTGATCCAATAAGGATGAGGTGAAACTGAGAGCGTTGTCGACCCTTTTCTTGGAGCTTTATCTATTATTATCCTACCAATCTATTCTAAACATCTGAAGAAATTCTATTTATCACCAGTGACCTATTTAACCAACACAACTAAATTTGCTCAATAGAAACACGTTTCAAATGCATAAAAGGAAAATCATGATGCATAAAGAAAAGGTAACAATACAAAGAAGGAAGCCCTAGGCTCTCAGGTTGGGCCAAACCCCGAGAGCTATGGCTCCTATAGAAAACTCAGAGTTGGTATCAAATTGGACTGCTTCTCATTATCAAAACATGATCATAAGTCAAGAGTTATGCCAAAAATGGCTACAAGAGAACAAAATGAAGTTAGCAGCACTGTAGTGCAAAGTATGCAAGAGTTTCCAAAAGTCCCTCATGAAGGCTGAGGCCTTAACATTTATACACCACGAGGGCCCTAGCTGGCCTCCTAAATCTATGGGACTTGGCTGCCCAAACTGTGAGTAGACAGCTTCTTCCAAAATCTGCTTGGCTGCCTTCTAGATCTGGTTTTGGTGGCCTTTGGAGCTTGGAGTTGGGGGTGAAGATCCCGAGGAAGGCTATTTAATGCCATAGACAACCCCCCTATGAATCCTCACCCCAAGCTTGGCTGTCTTCGAGCCCATGATTGCTCGGTTTTACTCTAGCATGTGTCAAAAAACCTGAAATGAGAATGTGTTAGCCACCTAGGAAGAGTGACTACCCTTATTTGTACAAATGACATAAACATACTGAAAAATAATGCATAAGCTATGAAAAATGAAGGATTGAAAAAGGATAATTAGGCCAAACGAGCCCAACAAGTTACCAAATTTGGGGCTCATCAGCAGTACACTCAGCTTAGAAACTGTGCAGAGGTGATCAACAAACAAGCCTCCCAGCATCAACACATTTTTTCCTACCAGCAGCTCCCGACAGCTGACCGTTAGTTCCCTCCAGGAATTGCACAGTTTTTGCTACCAAACTCCAGCAGCTGACTGCTAGTTCCCCTCAGCAATTGCACAGTTTTCGCTACCAGTGACCTAGCAGTTGAGTGCCAGTTCCCCCTAGGAATTGAATAGTTTTTACTGCCAGTATCTTGGTAGCCAGCTGCCAGTTCCCTCTGGGAATTGCATAGTTTTGGCTGCCAAGATCCCACTCCCCACTCATTCTGGAAATTGCGTACATTTGGTCGGCCTAGCCTTTCTGCATTTCGGATTGTTCCTCTAAAAAACTACATAGTTTTCTCCTCCAGCTAAGCCTGACCCCGTAGATAGCCACTACCAATCTGGATTGCCCATATTCATCACCTAGTGACTCTTGCGTAGTTTTCATTAGTAGTGCCTGAAGCCTCCATCCCGCCTCGCAACCCTGTTACCTCTCCTGGTCACCTACATTCGAAATGATCATGTATCATGGTAGACTAGGAGGTTTTTGGGTATGATGTCGTCTCTTCATGAGTGACTATAGGTATAAGTACACAAATAAACATGGTGTGACGATGAACTGGATGAAGGAAGGGAGAACATGCAGAAGGACAGGCTCACCAACAGATGAACAGATGATGCATGCAAAGAGAAATACTCACAAATGGATGATCATGAAAAGAAGTGTTCGCGGATAGACGGATGAGAAAACATGCAAGATGTGCTCACGGACGGATGGATGGATGAACATGCACCTTTCGTGAAGGGAAAAACTTGTCGAGCTTACCAACATACAAGCAAGGAGAAACGTGAAAAAGCAACATCAAGCAAACCAATGACTATCAAAGACTATGTGCACTTTGCCATGTAGAGGTGAAGCTGTGACACACCATGAGAACATCCATCACCCAACATCAATGTAGCTTGACATGCACACCACCAGCAACATGAATGTACTAGCACTGTCATGTCGACTCATGTCATGATTAATGTCATCCACATATCTACTGTGGGCCTTACTGTTAATCAATGTAATGTAACGTGGAAGTCCAAGAGACCCACTTGTTGTAGAAAGAGTCATGTAAAGTCGAAAAGTCATGTAAGTAAAAAATTCATTGAAGTCAAAAAGTCATGAGGGTAGTCGAATAACCAAAAGGGTCAGTTTCACCCTTGGCTATAAATACCCCCTCATTTGTACATGCAAAGGACTTTTCACCTCAGCGCCTCCCACATAGCCTTGAGAGTCTGTAATCTTTTCTTTGAGGAGTAAGTAGTGGCTTTAATGCCCCACCCACAGGTTAGTGATGTATGGTGTAACGATGTGTCTTGGAACTTTCACTTAATTTAGAAGCCTGCTAATAGGCCAACATGTTTTCACACATCTCTTGAAACTGTTGTAAGACTAATATTGAACAATTGCAATGAATGTTGCTTTAACCTGTGTTTAACACTTGAATTCATTCACTTGTTGTAATACATAATCCATTAGTGAAAATGTGTTGTGTATGTTATTAACATTGTCTTGCCCGTGGTAGCTACCTCCCTGCACATCAGGCATACCTTTCACATAAAACTTGCTATAACAACCATTTCACTCATGCGGACTCATCCACTAAGTGTTGTACGTGTTGTCCTTCCTTGTGTGTTGTGACTGCTGCATCCATGTGGATTGTTCATCTGGAAGCTGTGCATGTACTGTTGTGTTGTATATTCCTAACCAAGTTGGGGCATCCTCCCAAACAACTTGGGACTCACTCCCACCCTCTCCCTCTACAGTGAAAGAACCATTGGCACAAGTGACACTTGCAATGACCAAGCATGCAAATCTGACTTCTCGAAGACAAAGTAGACCACTCTCTTGTGCTGACAAGCAAGAGTTGAGGCAAATATTTAAGATAATGGAAACCGGACCATCCTACCATATGGGACTCCCACACCAAACAATGTGATGTCTAGTTGGTAGTTCATACCGAGGTGATCCCTTGAATTTTGGCAGGTCCAACACCATCAATATTTCTAGCACTAGAAGGAGGGAAACTAGTTGTATATGGATTAACATCCTCTCACACTCACTCATGAACCATATGGTCAAGGCAGTAACTTGCACTCCCTCTCACCTACACGTGACTCTGTAGTTGGTTACTTCTAACCTCCAAGAATTGAACATGAAATTCCATATCATCAACTTCGCTCAGTCCATCCCATCACCCTCCATTTCATGAAAGTAGACGGACTGATCCCATGCATACAACATATTCCATATGCATCAAGGAAGCCAAAATCTACTCCCACAAGGGTTGTTGTATCATCAGTGGAATAAGAAGTTCTTTCCACACTTGAAGGTCTAGCAAAAGCTATTGAAGATGGAGAGGAACCTATAGTCTTCCAACAAGGGTAACGAGACACCCTTATGATATTGGGATCAAACTCTGGTACATGAGGCAGAGGGGAAGGCAGTAGAGGAGGTGGAGGCAGAGACAAAGCAAAAGAATTAGAGCTGGAACCATCAGATTCTGAAGGAGAGGAGGAGGAAGAAGAAGAAGAGATGGCTTACCAAAATATGGAATGGATGACTAAGGGACCATTGGCTCTCTAGGGTGTCTTGCACAATATGCCGAAGCGAGTAGAGAGAATGAACATCAAGTTTAACCCTGACAACACGATGAAGGCAAAATATCACTAGACAACTTCTACCTACAGCTACAGACGCTTGAGGTACGATATGAAGACGTAGCATGTAGATTGTTTCCATGTACCTTGGATGGTCACACAGCTACATGGTATCAAAGCCTTTCACCGAACTCTATACAGAACTAGGTGCATTCAAATGCATGTTCCTTGAAAATTTTGCTAATGACAAGACCCTATCCATGCTACTCAAAGAATTGGGAAGCCTGAAGATGGAGGGAAAAGAATAGGTAAAATATTTAAATCAAAGGTTTACACGCATATTGGAAAAATTTGCAATAGACACCAAACCTCATGACTCCATCACTATCGATTACTATACATCCGCAATGCCAACGAGAGTTGCGTAGTTCATGAAGAGTGCCATGAAACTAAATCTATTAGAAAACTACAAAGAGGCTATTGCTGTTGAGAAATACTTGAGCACGATTGGAGTCATCAAGGATGATGAACCAGTAAAGGAATCCAAAAACGTGAGCAGAAAGTCCCAAGAAATGGCGAGCAAAGGTAGAGACAAGGAAGCAAAAGACATTGAAACCCTCACTCGCCTCGTCAAGAACATGACAATAGAAGTGTCCTAGAGCAAACAATGGAAAACAGACACATCTACAAGCAGCCATCATCCTAGATAGAGACAATGAAGCAGCTCATCAGGCAACAACTGGTACCCTCTAAAAACTACGCAGATCTCTGTGTTCCAAGTCAAATAGTGTGTATATCCTAAGTTCTTTTCATTCCACAAATAACATCACCCCAAGAACTCTTGTTCGGACTTGAATAAAGTTACGAAATTTGTATGCAATCATACTTTCGATGTGGAAAATAGTATGTAGGAGAAACCAGAAGACAATGATAATGACGAAGAGGCTACACCTGATGAAGCATCAAGTTTTGGGCATGTGGTGAACACATATCAACACTCACAAGCAATGTAGAAGATGAACACTAAGAATTAGCCCCAAAAGAAAAATGATCGTTACAACCTTAGGAGTAAAGGGGCTCCCTTTACACTTGAGGAAGCACAAGAAAGATGAGACTGTTGATGAGGAACACTGATCCACCGGCTACCCCAAAGAAGAAAACATAAAACAAGTACAGGAATACAACGATAGACAAGAGTACGTCCATGAGAAACAAGCTATAGAACACTTAGTCAGACAACACGAACATTCATTCTACCCTGGACACCTCGGTGAGTCTACCACCTCTGGAACACAGCATTATAGATGACATGAAGAAAATTTGAGCGAACATCAGTTTGTTTGAGTTAACTACGATCCAGAGTCAGCGAGGCATCCTACTATGCACATTGGGATAGAAAACAGCAAGCAGTGCAACCTCTACCAGGAAGGGAGTAAGAACACCTCCCAGATCACTTTCTACTATGATCAACACACTCTAGATGGAAGAGGAAACTTAGGTTTCCCTCCATTCCTGCTATCATTTGAAATTTTTAACTGCAATTTTCATGACTGCTTAGTTGATTCCAGCACGGCATCCAACGTCATGCCACTCTCCATTGCAAAAAAGATCAATGCACAATGGAGCAAGACATCCGTGCGAATCATACAACTTGATCGAACATCAGTACTAGCTATTGGTGAATTTTGAGACGTGATCATCTGATTATCTCATGATGGTCGAGTCCACCAACGCATCAACATAGTTGTTGTGGACATACCGGAAGCATACGGTCTACTACTCAGCAGAGATTGGTCTAGCAAGCTGGACGGATATTTTTCTATACACTAGTCCCACATGTGGCTTCCATACAAGGGAAAATGCAACCAAATCTGAGTATTGTTCGAGAGGTATATGAAGCACAATGCCACTCCCCTTAATAGCGAGAATGAACCATTGGCCTTCACATAACTCATGTTCATTAACTGCCTCCTTGAAACAACATTGGGGTGTTATCCTGCATGGCCAGCTCCAACCCCACCAGGCACGCAGTTGGGACTCCTTCAATGCCCACCTAATGGTAATGAAACATGTACAGTGCGTTGTACCAATAGTAGTAGTAGCAGTAGCAACAGTAGTAGTAGTAGTACTAGCACATAAAGCATTCCGTGTATAGAAAAGTTGTGGACCATATACTTTGACGGATCAAAGACATAAGATGGATCAGGAGTTGGGTGTGTCTTGATCGACCCTTATAATAGGAAACATCTAGTTTCAATTCGCTTGGAGTTCAAGTGCACGAACAACATTGCTAAGTATGAAGCATTCGTGTTAGGCTTGCAGAAATCCATCAACCTCAACATGGTCACGCTGAAAGTGGTATGTGATTCAGAGATAGTGGTACGGTAGGTACATAACACCATTCACTATTTGTCACCGCATCTCAAAATTTACCAGCAAGAGGTATGGCAGCTAACCTCTAACATCCAAGCATTTAACATCATTGTTGTACCACGTACGCATAATGAAACTACCAATTCTCTGGAAAACGCATCTTCAAGAATGTCACTGATTAGGGATAATTTACTATTGAAATTTTGTACAAGCCATCTATCCCTGACAACATAACTAATTTACACATGTTTAATGATGATCAACAGATACTGCATTTCATGGCCAACACTGATGTCTTCCAAGATGTAGCAATAGATGATGATGAGCACGAGCGCTATTTGTAGGCAAAAGCTGGTAACAGGAAAGGCCACCTTATCACAAAAGGTGTGGCAACATTGGAAAAGCTTTAGGACTTGCAAGAATGTTTTAAGGGGCCAAGGAAAAACAAGACCCAAAGTTCCACCATGATGCATGAACTGACCAACTTGGGAATAGAACAAGATCTAAAGTTCATCAATATTAGTACATGTTGCACACAACACGAGAGGCAAGCCTTTGTCCGCTTGTTCAAACAATACCGAGATGTGTTTGCATGGACGTATGATGATATAAAAACTTATGACACATGTATCATCCAACACATAATCCTGATCAAAGAAGGGGTCAAGCCATATCAATAAAATCTGAGAAAAGTCACATGTCACTTGAACCCCTCATACAGAAAGATCTCACCAAGCTGTTGGATGCACAGATCATATAAAAAGTTTGTCATTCCACATGGGTTTCAAATATTCTTCCTGTGTGTAAGAAATACAGGGAAATCCACTTGTGTGTTGATTTCTGGAACCTAAACCACGCATTAGACAAAGACAACTACCTCGTGCCATCTATGGACCACATTCTGCAAACAGTATCTGGGGCACAAATGTTTTCTCTTCTTGACCATTTCTCAGGATAAAATAAGGTTCTGGTAGTAGAACCTGATAGACTTAAGACTAATTTCCGTACCGAGTGGGTTACGTTCACCTACAGATGAATGTCATTTGGGCTTGTAAATGCAGGCACAACCTTTCAGCATGCCATGGACATTGTTTTTTGTGGACTCATAGGATAAAGCATAGTGGTATACCTCGATGATGTGACTGTGTTCTCAAGAAGATGATAGGACCACATATGCCATCAGAAGAAAATCTTTGAGTGATGACAGAGATACAGGATTTCCTTGAATACTAAAAAGAGCATACTCATAGTGTGAGAGGGGAACCTCCTCAGACACATTTTTCCCAAAAGTGTGATCAAGGTGGATCCGGACTGGGTCTAGACTATTACATAAATCCCTCAGCCAACCAACAAGAAATCCATGTAGTCCTTCTTGGGCAAGATGAACTTCCTCTAGAAGTTCGTCTCAGATTATGCGCAGATAGTTAAGTGCATGAAGGACATGATCAAGAAAGATATATTCTACCACTGGGGCAAGAGGGAAAAGTATTCATTCACCCGGATCAAGCAGGCCATTGCAAAAGTGCTTGCACTCTACAACCCAGACTTCAAGAAAGATTTCCTACTATACACCTTCGCCTCTGATAATTCACTAGCTATAGTACTCACTCAGAAGGACGAAATGAACGATGAACGTCCCATCTCCTTCATAAGCATGAGCATGCAGGTACCAGAGCTCAACTACCCCACCATTGATAAGCAAGTGTATGCAGTGTACAAGGCAGGGAAACACTTCAAGGCCTACGTGCTAAAGAACCACTGCATAATCTTTGTCCCTCACCTAGCAGTCTGCAAATTCCTTACACAACAAGAACTGGGTGAACGATGTGTGAAATGGATGACAAGCTTACAAGGATATGATCTTGAAACCAATCCAGTTGACACGATCAAAGGACATGGGCTTTGCAAACTTGTAGCTGAAGCAGTACACGCTCTGGAGAGTGAAGAAGAGCTCGCCAGATGAGAGCAAGAAATTGAGATGTATGACATAAGGTAAGAAATATTAACTGAAGACAAAACCTATTGGTAGACAAATGTGTGCCAGTACCTTGAGCACGACACTACCCCCTCTCACTTTTCCATCAGAAAGAAGAGGGCATTGCACCTCAAAGCCTTAACATATTAGATGGTGCACGAAGTGCTTTATAGAAAACACAGTAACGTAGTTTTTCTCAGGTGCCTGGTGGTACATGAATTAGAGAAAGTACTTCAAGATCTGCATGATGGACCCACTGGGGGTCACTTTGCGAGAAACAACACTACGCACAAAGTTATGCGAGCCTGATTTTACTAGACCACATAATTCAAGGATGCACATGATTATGCCTGCAAGTGCCCGGTCTGTCAGCGATGCGCCAACAAAACATGAATATCAGCAACCCCACTACACCTAGTTGCAGTGACCGGACCATTCCAACAGTGGGGCCTGGATGTCATTGGGGAAATCTTCCCACATTCATCAAAGAAACACCACTACATCCTAATAGCAATTGACTACTTCACACGGTGGATAGAAGCAGTTCCACTCAAACAAGTGAACGACTAGGAGGTCGTTAGCTTCCTCTAGCAGAAAATCATCTCATGCTTCGGCATTCCGGTATCAATTGTTTTTTATAATGCAACATACTTCTCATATTTGAAAATCTATGATTTTTCTTTACAGATTGGTATTTGCCTAAATAATTCATCTAACTATTACCCATAAGGAAACAGTCTCGCAGAATTCTCGAATAAAAAACTCATCCGCATAATCAAGAAGACCGTTTTCTCTAAGCAGCGGAACTGGCATACCGGCCTGACGAATGCATTATGGGCTGACTTTGTAACACCCATGCCGTCTCTGAATAACTCACCATCATTCCTGGTCTATGGTAAAGAAGCCATCCTCCTGCCAAATATCTACTTGCCTACACTTCATCTTTCCAAAGAATCCCAAGGCAAGTCGTGTTAGCTAGTTCAATGTAGGATGGATGCTCTCTACAAGCTTCAGGAAGAAAGGATGAAAGAAAAAAAAAAATTCACACTCCACCAGAACTGTATCAAGAGATGGTTCGTTAAGAAGTTTGTAGGGAAAGCTAACTTTGGTGTTGGTGACTTAGTTTTGAAATGGGATAAGTCCCATGAGGACAAAGACAAACATACAAAGTTTCAATCCTTGTGGATTGGTCTGTACACAGTGCAGGAGAATCTTGGCCCACACACATACTATTTGCAATCACTTGACAAGAGGGTTGAAGACCTTCCTGTCAACAGCCAAGATCTCAAGCATTACTTCCAGTAGGTCGGACTGCGCCCTGTGCATGTACATAGTCTGCTTGTTGCTTGTTGTTTTCGTCTTGTTTTCTTTACTTACTATATTTGTTTAAGTTTGTTTTGTTTTCTTGATACCTTACTATTTTTGTTTCGATAAATAAATGTTGCCAAATACTACATTCTCGCTTTTGAATAGAGTATGTGGCTGAGATTTGGAGAGACTTGTGACACTACAAGACTTGGCTAGTCTTGTGTCCATCTTTTTTGTGCTCGATTATAACCTTCAACCGATGAAGTCTTGATGGAAAATACAAACCATCTCCAAGGGAAGTTTTGGTCTAATGATGAACCTGTGTCCATGCTGGGAAGCCCCATGGCTATACTCAGCCTTCTGCTCTATGTTTTTAAGCTTATCCAACTAGTAGAAATGGAGAACGGGAAAATATAAACGAGCAAGCCTATGTCAGAGGTCTTACATGCTTCTCTGAAGGAACAAACTCTTCTACTCTCAATAAGTAGGGATCCCTCTTCCGCCCCAAAAATAAATAAGTTCCTATGCACAATCGTCTTGAAAAAGACAAAGGTGAAAGAAGAGAAAGGATTCCTGCTCAGATAGGTGAAGCATGCAACTCCACTAGGGTACTAACTAGGCTCATTGGAAATGGAGCAATGTGTGTGTTCCTACATGACTCTGTCGGGGTACTGTCTAGGCCTGCTGGCAGTGGAGCAACACCAGAGATGAAAACTTACTTTGAAAATATTTAACTCACGCGCTAAAATACCCTTCCCAGATTTGAAACACTATGATCAAGCTAAAATTTTGATTGTGTTTGACTGAGTTGGCAAAAGGTTAACCATGTATGACCATGGGGTAAGTGGAGAATCCGAAGTAACATGCACAATGATTCAATACTCCCCAAAAGAATAAGGACCTGTGCTAGCAATGAACAAAAGCAGAGAAGCCGAAGTTATACTAGTGTGTTAGCAGCTAAAACCACCCTCCAAAATTTTGGCATGCACCCAATTTCGGAGCCTCCCTTGAGAGTTTCACTTGACGACTACACACACTCGGGTTCACTCCATAAGCTCTTGTGAGTCTTCGCACCCACCTTTCTTGTTCATTTCACCTAAGCTTTTGCATGTTGATGTCAAAGTCATGCTTGTGACCATGTTCTGGTCATGCTTAAGGTTTTTGCTTCATGTGTACATGTTGTGTTCTCTACGAAAACCTCTGTCCCACGCACACATGAAGTCACATTCACTGTTGTACAAGCGTCTTCATGGTCAACCAATGATCAATCACAAGTGTCATGCTTGTCTCTTACACTGTCGGTCATTCATGTTGAACATGTGTGTCTGGATGGTTTGAGTCATCTCGTCAGCGAGTCATGTAAGTGTGTGTTTGCAGGATCACATATGCATCTTTCACTCATTCACACATTAGTGATTTTGTTGATGTTCTAATGATCGGCCTCCCCTCACCCCACCATCAACTCGATCGACTGTCACCTAGAACATTGTAGAAGCACCAAGCAAGTCATTTCAAGCTGCGCTACCAGTGAGCAAATCAATCAACCTTGATGTTGGTCAACCAAAGAGTTTGACCTGACACCCCCCTGAGACTAACTCCCCTCAAAAACTACGCAGAGGTTACAGACCTTACCCTCTTTGTTGACTGGGAAAATTGCGTAGATAGGTCGAACTGACACCCAGTGCCCATCCATGTCTCACTTAGAAAATTGTGTAGATTTTCTAGCCAAGCTTCCTAACACTCGACCAGTTGCTCACCAATAAAATTAATCAGTTTTCATGAGCAAGCCCTCTGGTACCCAGTAGCCGCTCAGCTCAGAAACTATGCAGAGGTGATCAACAGGCTAGCCTCCTAGCATCAGTGCATTTTTTCCCACCAGCAGCTCCCGACAGCTAACTTCTAGTTCCCTCGAGGAATTGCATAGTTTTTGCTGCCAAGCTCCAACAGCTGACTATCTGTTCCCCTTAGGAATTGCGTAATTTTTCTTGCCAATGAACTAGTAGCTGACTTCCAGTTCCCTCTAGGAATTGCGCAGTTTTTGCTGCTAGTGTCCTGGCAGCCAGCTGCTAGTTCCCTCAAGGAATTGTGCAGTTTTGGCTGTGAAGCTCCCACTACCAGCTTGTTTAGGAAATTTCACAGATTTGGCCTGCCTATCCTTCCCACATCCCGAACTATTCCTCTAAAAAAATATGCAGTTTTGTCCTCCAGTAGAGCCAAGCCACGCAGACAGACACTGCCAATCTGGATTGCCCATCTTCATCACCCAACGAATCTTGCATAGTTTTCTTCAGTAGTGCCTAGAGCCTCCATCTTGCCTCGCAACCTTGATACCTCTACCGATCACCTGCATTCGAAATGATCATGTATCATGGTAGACTAGGACGTTTTTGGATGTGATGTTGTCTCGTCATCAGTGATTGTAGGTACAGGTACACAAACAAACATGGCACAATGATGAATGGGATGGAAAAAGGGAGAACATGTAGAAGGGCAGGTTCACCATAGTTGACAATTATTGACCATGATTGATGATGGTTCTCAAAATGTGATGTTGGACCATAATTGAGAATTATTGACCATGATTGATGATGGTTAATGATGGTTGACAATAATTTCTTTTCATTTCGAGACAATATTCATCACAATGCGACATTGAACCATGGTTTACCATGGTCAACCATGGTTGATAATGATTAACCATGGTTGACCATGATTTTCCATGGTTGATGATGGTTAATGATGGTTTAGCATGGTTGATTTTCATATTGAGACAATCTTTCTCACAATGTGATATTGGACCATGATTGACCATGGTTTACCATGATTGTTAACCCAAGAGATTTATATCAAACCTCAGGATTAATATTATAAACCCTATGAATAACGTTATATGCTACGAATATGAACCCTTAGATTGATAAACCAAAGGGATTGATATTATAAACCCTAGGGATTATAAACAGAAAGGAATAATATTAAACCCAAGGGACCAATATTATAAGTTCAAGCTATATAAACCCTAAGATAAATAATATAAAACCTAAAATAAACATGGTTGACCATCCATGGTTGATATTGTAAACCATATGAACCCTAATATAATAAACCCTTAGATACGTAAAATGCTAATTATGTTATGTCACAATGTGACATAACATAAATTGCATTGTAATGTAACATTGCAATAACTATTGTCAAATTGATCATCACATTTCTATAATGTTGACCATGATTGATTTTCATATTCATAAAATCCCATCATAAACCTTAACATCAATATTATAATCCAAGGTATATAAACCCTATGATAAATATTATAAACATTAAAATAAAATGGTTGACCATGGTTGATTTTAATATTGAGACAATCTTTGTGGGAAGGTGATGCTGGACCATGGTTGACCATAATTTATTTTCATATCGAGACAATATTTTTCACAATGCGACGTTGGACCATGCTTAACCATGGTTGACCATGGTTGATTTTCACATTTAGAAAATCTTTGTCACAATCTGATTATGGGCCATGGTCAATCATTATTGGCCATGGTTGACGATGGTTAATGATGGGTTACCATGGTTTATTTTCATATTGAGACAATCTTTCTCACAATGTGATGTTGGACTATAGTTGACAATGATTGACAATGGTTGATGGTGGTTAATGATGGTCGACCATGGTTACCATGATTACTTTTCATTTCAAGACAATATTTGTCACAATGCAACGTTGGACCATGGTTAACCATGGTTGACCATGATTAACTGTGGTTGACCATGGTTTATTTTCATATTGAGACAAATTTTGTCACAATGTGATGTAGGACCATGGTTGACCATGATTCTCCATGGTTGATGATGGTTAATGATGGTTGACCATGGTTGATTTTTATATTGAGACAATATTTCTCACAATGTGACATTGGACAACAGTTGACCATGATTATTAACCCAATTGATTTATATTAAACCCTAGGATTAATATTATAAACACTACGAATATGAACCCTAAGATTAATAAACAAAAGGGATTGATATTATAAACCCAAGGTACTATAAAATGAAAGGAATAATATTAAACCCAAGGGATCAATATTATAAGTCCAAGCTATATAAACCCTAAAATAAACATGTTTGACCATCCATGGTTGATACTGTAAACCCTGTGAACCCTAAGATTATAAACCCGAAGCTAAAAAAAATACTAATTATGTTATGTCACATTGTGACATAACATAAATTGCATTGTAATGTAACATTGTGATGACTATTGTCAAATTTATTATCACATTACTATAATGTTGACCATGGTTGACCATGATTGATTTTCATACTCATAAAATTCCATGATAAACCGTAAGATCAATATTATAATCCAAGGTATATAAACCCTATGATAAATATTATAAACAATAAAATAAACAATGGTTGACCATGGTTGATTTTCATATTGAGACAATCTTTGTCACAATGTGATGTTCGATCATGCTTGACCATGCTTGACCATAATTGATTTTCATATTAAGACAACCTTTGTCATAATGCGACATTGGACCATGCTTGAACATGGTCTATTTTTATATTGAGACAATCTTTGTCACAATGTGACATTGAACCATGGTTGACCATGATTGACTATGGCTGACAATGCTTGACAATGGTTGACTTTCATATTGAGATAATCTTTGTCACAATGTGACGTTTTACCATAGTTGATCATGGTTGAAAATGATTTTAAACCCAATGGATTTATATTTAACCCTAGGATTAATATTATAAACCTTATGAATAATATTTACCCTAAGAGTATGAACCCTTATATTAATAAACCCAAAGGATTGATATTATAAACCCAAAGGAATAATAAACCTAAGAGCTTAATATTAAGACTCCAAGGATTATAAACCCAAGGGAATAATATTAAAACAAAGGGATTAATATTGTAAACCCAAGGTATATAAATGCCAAGATAAATATTATAAACACTAAAATAAACATGGTTCACCATGGTTGATTTTCATACTAGGATAATCCTTGTCACAATGCAAAGTTGGACCATGGTTGACCATGACTTTTTTCATATCGAGACAAACTTAAACTAATATTATGATGACCATGGTTGGACATGTTTTACCATGGTTTATTTTCATATTGAGACAATATTTTTCACAATGCGGCATTGTACCATGGTTGGTGATGGTTGAAAATGGTTGACCATGGTTGATTTTCGTATTGAAACAAAATTTGTCACAATGTGATTTTGGACCATGGTTGACCATGATTATAAACCCAAGGGATTAATATTATAAACCCTATGAACATTTCCCTAACAATATGAACCCTTAGATTAATAAACCCAAGGGATTGATATTATAAGCCCATGGGAATAATAAACCCAAGGGACTAATAATAAAACCGCAAAGGATTATAAACCCAAGGGAATAATATTAAACCCAAGGGATAAATATTATAAACTCAAGGTATATAAACCACAAGATAAATATTATAAACCCTAAAATTAACAATACTCTTCATTAGATTCGATGGACCCAATATTTTGTTTGTAATCGAACAAGAATTGTTATAAAGTCGTAGATACCTTTAATTATAAATCATCCCTGTAAAATAACATGATATAGGTCACTCAAATTAGTCCTCTTTTGAAGCTGTAATGTTGCATTATTATGAAAATTTTCAATTTGCAGTGTATTACAATTATACTGTGGGTTGTAATGACAGATTTTGATTTTACTGTGGGCTATAATGACAGATTTCGATTTACAAATGGATTGAGAGATTACAGTTTTGTTTTTTGAAGTTATAATCTTGATTTTTAAGGAATTAGAGAAAGAAATGTTATTGCTAGATACTTATAGTAAAAGTACACAACAATATACAATAGAATTGCAGTTCTCTCAATTAAATTCACTAAATTCTTTTAGAATAGAAAAATAAATAGATTTAAAAATTCACTTAGAATTTTCTTGTGAAATATTTATGTTATTTTTTATACAGTCATGCATAACTAAATTTATTTTTTTGAAATATATTCATAAAGTGAAAACTACGAACTAACTAAAGTAGAGAAAGAACTTTGAATCTACAAATGAAATTTGAATATATAATATTGAATTATAACATGGATTACAATAGAAGCTTTGAATCCACATATGAATTAAGGGATTTTGACGATTTTGTATTTACCAAATGTAAAAATATCACTTTGGAAAACTGGGGTCATATGTGTTTTCAAATACAAAAAAGAAATCGTGGGATTTTCAATTACAATCATTGAAAATAAAAATTGGCATACTAGAAAATGGCCATTATTAAGAATATAACTCGACATTCTCATCATGGCCATCATGCACTTCCAAGAAACATTAATTTTTTAGATATTGATGGGCATACTACAGACAACAATTTAATCCAAAAGTTCTCTTTACCAAAGAAAACTAGTAGTGGTAAGCAGGGTTTGAACTAATGAGAAATAATGAAATACAACCCAATTTCAAAACAAAAAATTATGTTCTTAATCCCCATAAACAAACGAAATTCAATTAATAGGATTGAATAGGGTTTCAAATAAAATTAGGAATAATTGAACATGACCCCAATGGACAAGTGAACTCAAGCCATCAAAATATAAAATAAGAAAATAAATAAGATTATGACAACTTGAAAATAACAAGCGCAGAATCTATTGGAAAACCCAAGGAGTTGGCACTTAAATGATTTCCCTTATTAATGAAAGTATCTTGTGATGTTTTATTGTTATTATTTGTTCTTTTAATTTATCGTTTCTTATCATCAAGACTAATGCCATGAAAAAATAAAAGAGAACAAAAGATGTAGGCACACTACCAGGGAAAACCCCCACTCTTTGGGGAAAACTCAGTCAAAATTATTCCTTCAATAGATTTAATATGAGACAATCAAGATCCTTACAATCTAGATGCAAGACATCCTCCATCAAGTCATCCTTGTAACTATGATAACACTGAGTCCTTATCACTATGATAGCAATGAAATCATCTCACTGTGAGACCTTGTCACTTTGGCAACACCGAATCCTTATTTACTGCATCTAGACCTTGTCATTGTATCAACACCAAAACCATCAAGTAATAACACCAAATCGTGGTTACCGATATCATCCATGTGCCTAATCCAAGATCTATTGTGACACCAAAACATCCTCTCTGTAATCTAAACTTCTCACTATGATGTCACAAAAACTGTCAAAAGAACAAGAATTCTCATTGTTTTCAAATCAAATGCTTATTGTATTTGCACTGAAATCCGCACTAGCACACTTTGATATTCGAACTGCAATTTTGATGATAATCTAAACCTTTTTTTGAGATATATGAGAGCTTCTTTTCTGGGCTATGGAGTGATGTATAGGATAGTATATATAGTATTTTTCCATAATAAAAGAACCAACATTAGTTCATGAACATTAGTGTCTACATTTATGATGAGGCTGACTTGAGTTCAGTTAGATGTAGCCGACTTGATGATGATATTACTGAATTCAATAGAAGAAGACTCTGTGGATGTGTTTTTGACCAATAAACAAATTGACTTTGACCCATATAAATAATCCTAACGCCTACAATGGAGGCTTGACCTATAACAATTGACCCAAGCATAAAACCCATTCTTTAATAAGTCATTTGAATCAATAATAAAAATCATTTTCTCTTTCTTTTGAAAAGTACTTTACAATATGTCTCAAATACAATTAATGAAGACTAAACTTAGGTACAGTTTCCAACACTCCCTCTTAACTAGGGATATATTCATATTTACATATAATCAAAGAGGTACATGGAAGATCTCAAAACAGATCATATATGAAGAATTTTAGGCACTGCAATGCCATGGAATAGATTCCTGACCATGGAAATCCATCCATTGGTCTCTCAACAATTTAGGCACTGCAATGCAATAGACTAGATTCATGACCAAGTAAATATATCATGGTGGGACTAAGATGGACTGAAGCTTTTAGTCTTTCTAGGTACCATCAGGATTACTTTCTAACTAACCGAGAGATCCAGGTGCATGTTAGAGCTCGATGACCAATGCCACCTTTCGAACTTCGGGACCTAGACAACAACAAAACGTGTCAGCCAGATGTCCTCCTAGGAAATTCTTCACTCACAAAGCCGCATCACCCCTTGATCTCGCAGATCAATAACAACAAATATTTCTCGATCAAACTGATCGGTAACCAACATACTAACAAAACATTTGAGAGATTTACCTGTAAAAACACAACCCAAATCAATAATATACTTTCACATGTACATAATAATATACAAACCTTTGGGGTCTTCCAGACAACATGATGTTTCTTCTCAACTTTTCATGGTAGGACTATCAACCAAATATTGGATAGGATATTCCTCAATCATACACTTTTACTTCCCTACTTCATAGGTAGCAACATATTCTTCAATCAAATATTTCTTTCCTTCTTTCAGTAGCACCCCAAAATTCATTCTCCAATTTCCATCTCTCACTCAATACCTTTACTAAAACATATGACTGTTAGTCCTGATCTAGTGCATGACACATGAAGTAGAGAATCATATCTTTCACTCCATCTTAAATAGAGAGGATCTAGTACAAGGAATATTCTCAACCATCCTCTTATCCTTGGGAGATTCCTTTCATTCAAGTTTCCACTTAACCTAAGGATATTTCATCTAGACTCCCTCTTAGCTTAGGAAGTTCTACGACATCAAAGAATATTTCTTTCATGACTTCCATCCTTCTTATCATATTCATTCATATATCATGCTTATCACATAAATTTTACTTATGATCATCTTCACCAACTTGAAGATGATGTACCTGCACAAATTAGATAGCAAGTACAACCAAAATTATAGAAGCATGAAGTTAGTCATGTCAGAATCTTATAACAACTAAAGCATTTAGACTTTACAAACATAATAAACAAGAGACTATACTTTAATACTTTAACTACTTACTGAGTTTGAGTAACAAACCCTACATTGATATCAAACACATTATATCTAGGGTTTCATTATTCTTTCAATGACAAGTTCCTTCATATAGAAAACCCTAGAAACAAATAAAATCAATGAATATAACAACTTTGAGAATTCATATGTTAGAATTTCTACTAGGATTTCATGTAAAGCCTAGATTTTATACATGAGTTTCAACAATGAGAAATCAATCACAGCTTAATAAACAAAATGACTGGCATCTACTAGGGTTTGATTTAAACCCTATATATCCATTTACAAATTCTCAACCATCACCATATAAATCCATAGATTCCAAATTGTCATATCACACATACTAGACAATATAACTACTACTAGGGTTTAGGTGCAAAACCATAGATTTATCAAAAATCATCATCCTAGAACATCAAACCTTGACTAGGGCTTGTTTCCAAACCCTAGGACTCATGACCATCAATAATTAGGTTGACACATATATCTAGGAATTCATTATCAATCATAAGCATAACACATGTCGGGCAATATCAACATATTATACATATACCTAACTTGGCCAAGCTAGGTGATCCAGGTGGATATTGGTGGCCACCCACCAAGTCCACTTGGACCCCCACCATTGTTTCTTTTAGCTTTTCAATTTCCTTAATTGTAGCACAATTTACTATTTTTAGCAATTTTTCGGGTCTTGAACTTCCGGAGCTGTTTTGAGGCCCTACACGACATTTTTTGGGAAAAAAGGGATCAACATGGGTCGATGGACCCATGTTGTTCTTCCAAAAGTTGTATTTCTCATATAGATCTTTCTAGCGAGATATTGTGTGCGTCAAATGAAGATCATATGCCAAAGTTACGACCTTGGGAAGTTGATGTACCAATTTACCCAAACGGGGCCCACAGTTTGGCATTTCATCTTCTAGGGTTAGGTTTTTGGATGTTTAGGGTTTTCCATTATTTCTCAACAATAAATAGGCCTTCGAGCCTCATTGTAACATAGTTCAGAGGCATGTAGCCACCACATCTCTTCTCAGAGATAAGCTACCATCGCCCTAGCTGGTTTATTTCCATTTCTGTTTGTAAGCATATTTCAGTGTTTTGCATTAATGAAATGATGTATTATTTCCGCTGCATCTCAGTGTTTATGGTTATCTTTGTAATTTTTTTCATTCCTATTTAAACCCAGATCAATGGTATCAGAGCGGTCTGCTTTTTCTCTATTTTTCTTTACATGTCCCCAACGAGGTCGGGATATAAGGAGTTAGGGCCTGAACTAGTCGAACCTTTGCAAGACCAGCGTCGCAAATCTGGATGGCCTCCCATGGCAGATGAAAAGAAAGATGAGGGGGCAGGATATCCTATCAAAATCTTGCTCAAAGAAGCCCTTGAGCAACAAAGGAACATGATGATGGACAACTTTGCCCCGATCCTTCAGTGGCTACCCAGGGGCAATGCATCGGCTTCCAATAGCTACTCTGTAAATTCCACACCATTTAAGGTACAAGTTAATTTTGAAATCCCCATATTCAAGGGTCAAATAGATGCAGATGCCGTCGATAAATGGTTAAATCTACTAGAGGATTATTTTTCTGTTCATGATTTTTCCATTCGAGAAAAGATTATTTTCGCTCTTCTCAAAGCAGCCCCCCACGTTAAGGACTGGTGGGAAACCTACTGCGAGCAGAAGGATGAAAGTACAGGCTCACTATTCTTAGCCACACCCACTTGGGATTCATTCTGGGATGCCATCAAGGAGCGGTACTACCCTGTTGGAAGCTATGGGGATCAATAGATAAAGTGGACCACGATGTGGTAGGGAAGGGACCAAGACATGCCAGAGTTTACCAATATTTTCCACACCCTTCACATAAAGTTGGGTATCAAGGATTCAAAGCAACATTTGATACTCAAATACTGTGGCTATCTACACAAGTACATCCAGGAAGAAATAGAATTCCTGAACATCTCCTCGCTTGGCACGACATACTGATATGTCGTCAAGGTCAAGCAAAAGTTTAAACAGAAGAAACAAGACTTTGGATCTGTGAATCCAAAGCAAGTAAAAGGTGCCCCCAAACCATAGAACAAAGGACAAAGCCAAGGCGGGGTGACCCAAGACAACCTGCCAAATCTGCAAGCAAAGAATAATGTCGCGAAGATGAAAAAGGACACAGGGAAGTGGTGTGAGTTCCATAAGAGCTCCACTCACAACACAAGTGAGTGTCAGGCCAAGAAGTCACTGGTGGCCGAGCTAAAGGTTTCAGAATCAGATGCATGTTCTGACTCTGAGTCAGAACCCAACAAGGGGAATGACAAAGGGAAGTAGATTATCGAGGCGGAGCCCAACGCCGCCGTCGCCACCACGAAGATCCAGAAGGAGGAACCCGAAGATCCAGAGGAGGAGGAGTGTCTCTTCCACTCCTAGATGTGGGTAAAGGTCTCCCCAATACAACTCATTGTCGATAGTGGGAGCCAAAAGAACCTCATTTCAACAGAGGTCATGAAGCGGTTGGGCTTAACGACCACAACACATCCACAACCGTACTCCATCGGGTGGCTTCACCAAGGACATGATCTTCACCTGAGCCAACAGTGTTGCCTTCCATACAAAATCAAGCCCTTCACAGATGAGTTATTGTGTGACATTGCTCCCATTGAAGTTTATGATGTATTATTAGGACAACCATACTTGTGAAAGCGACATGCTATGTATGAATCAAGGCCTCATGCTATTATTGTTACTTTGGGAAATAAGTTGTACAGGATACCGGAGGTAGCACCACCTACCTCCATCTCTTTGGTTACTGCAAAACAATGCAGTAAGCTAAATTCCAAAACCAGGAAATTTGTTTTCCTGATGATACGCCCTCAAGGAAAGAAGAAGACGATGGCCACGACCTCCAAAAAGGGCCCCTCCACACGATAGCTATAGATGGACAAGGTTGTGGAGGAGTATGAGGAGATATTCACCTCCCCCGCAGGGGTTCCTCTGCACTGTCAGGTCAAACACTCCATCAATCTAACCCCAGGTGCGCCACTGCCCAATGGACCAATCTATCGGTGCTCTGTTCTGGAGAATGACGAAATTAAGAGGCAGATTCAGGAGCTGATGCAGAAAGGTCACATCCGTCTGAGTTCATCACCCCATGAGAGCCCAATCATGTTGGTATAGAAGAAGGATGGGACTGGGAGACTCTATATTGACTATCAGGAGCTGAATAATATCACTGTCCGTAATAGGTACCTGATCCCATGGATTGATGAACTCCTGGACCAACTAAAGGGGGGAAAATATTTCAGCAAGATCGATTTGAAGTCAGGATATCACCAGGTACCATTCGAACCCTCCGATGTGTGGAAGACTACCTTCAAAGCTAAGGAGGGCCTTTTCGAATGGTTTGTTATGCCTTTTGGATTGACGAATGCTTGTGCAACCTTCATGAAGCTAATGGATGACATATTGCGGCCATTCACAAACTCATTTGTAGTGGTATACTTGGATGACATCCTGATCTTTAGCCAATGTTGGGAAGAGCACCTCCACCACATTCGACAGGTTCTCCAAACACTATGGCAACACAAGTTATGTGCTAATTCGGAGAAATGCACTTTTGGCATGACCCAGGTTCAGTATCTAGGATACATTATTGACGAACACGGGATGCATGTGGATCCAACCAAGATCCATGTCATTCAGAATTGGCCATCTCCAACCACTTTGATAGAGCTCCACAAATTCCTAGGTCTTGCCAACTTCTACCACAGGTTCGTGTTGGGATTTTCTCATATCACTTGGCCCTTGAGTCAAGTCACCAAGGGAGGAGCGAAAGCAAAATTCTTTTGGTCTGAATCTCAATAGAAGGCATTCACAGAGTTGAAATATCACCTCTGCTCGGCACCAGTGCTCACATTACCAGACTTGCAACAACCATTTGAGGTCGAGACAGATGCCTCTGACTATGCTATTGGGGCAGTCCTTACTCAACACGGGCATCCACTGGCATATCACAGCAAGACACTTTCAAACATAGTTCAGAAGTAGCCCACTTATTACAAAGAGATGTATTCCATTGTGTAGGCCTGCTGATAATGGAAGCATTACATTTGGAGAAGGAAACGGTCATCCACACAGACCATCGACCCCTATAGTTCATACAGACCCAAGGGAAATTGTAGAATGATTGCCATCAGAAGTGGTCCACATACTTGCAACAGTTCCATTTGAATATCAATTATAAGAAGGGCACCACCAATAATGTTGCAGATTGCCTTAGTCAACCACCAATCATGGTGTTAACCACCGTGCTCAACTCTTGTGGGCACGAGATTTTTGATTGGCCACTTCTCTACAAAAGTGATCCAGAATTTGGCCACACATACCAGACACTCTTGGAGGGTCAGCATGTTCCATATTTTCACCTCCAAGATGCCCTGTTATGCCACCTAGGTCACCATTGTGTTCCTTCTACTGAGCATGCCAAGATGATTTGGGAAGCACACTACAATCAAGCTGCTGGGCATTTTAGGGTCAAGAAAATGGTGGCAGTACTAGAGAAGTATTTCTATTGGCCGAATCTTCGACTGGATGTTGGAAAGTACATGAGATCATGCATTGCCTGCGCCATTGCCAAACCGACCATCAAGAAGAAAGGCCTCTATACCCTACTACCTACCCCTAGTCAACCTTGGGAATCCATCTCCATGGATTACACGTCAGGCTTTCCTTCCACTAAGCATGGAAACAACTGTGTTTTTGTGGTCGTCGACAGGTTCTCGAAGATGGCCATTATGGTGGCTTGCAAGAAGAACATCACAGCAGAAGCCACTGCTAAAATCTTCTTTGAATGAGTGCAGGTACAATTTGGGATCCCACAGTCTATCATCTTAGATCCGAACAGCAAGTTCCTCAGTACATTTTGGTCCAGTCTCTGGTCGACGTTGGACACCAAACTCACTAAGTCCATAGCCTTCCATCTTCAAACTGATGGCTAGACAGAGGTTGTCAACAGGATGATCATACACATTCTGTGCATGTACAACTCAAAGCATCCATGCACATGGGATGAGAGCCTCCCCTATGTTCATCACAGCTACAACTGGGCTCTCCACAACTCCACTGGCCACAACCCTATTCAGGTCAGCTTGGGATTCCAACCACTATGTCCCATTGATGTGGTCATGCCATTTGCAGTTACTCACGTAGATTTGACTCATGTCCAGTCCGAAACAAATAAAGAAAACAACTTCATTGAGCACATCCAACATATTCGCCAACATGTCCATGACATTTTGGAGAAATCAAATGCCAAGTACAAGCAGCGACATGATCAACATCGGGTGCCACACAATTTTCATGTTGGTGAAAAAGTCTAGTTGCATTTGCAAAAGGAACGCCTTATCGGAGCCTATCGAAAACTAATACCACTCCAATATGGTCCTTACACCACTACCAAGGCTATGGGAGACAATGCATTTGAGCTCAGCATTCCCCCATTCCTTGGCCTACACCCAGTGTTCAATGTGGACCACCTTCAGCCATACCTTCCACCATTACTATACACATCCGACATTGTAGAACAGTGCACACCCACAGAGTTTAATCCAGATTGCATGGAAAAATCTGCAACTAATCAGATCATGGAAAAACAGATCAAGCACACTCACCAGTAGAATATCCAACTGCATCAATTTGTCAAAGCAGGCCAACTCCTTCACCAAGGAAAGTGGCTCACCAGGGACCAAGTTCAGCAGAAGTTTCCTCATCTAATGGAGGAACTCAACACAATGGGGACCATTACTTCCTAAGGGTGGAGGAATGATCTAGGTGGATATTGGTGGCCACCAGCCAAGTCCACTTGGACCCCCACCATTCTTACTTTCAGCTTTTTAGTTTCCATAATTGTAGCACAGTTTCCTATTTTTAGCATTTTTTCGGGTCCTGAACTTTCGGAGCCATTTTGAGGCCCTAAACGATCTTTTTTGGGAAAAATGGGAGCAAAATGGGTCCATATGGACCCATGTTTCTCTTTCTAAAGTTGTAGTTCTCGAATAGATATTTCTAACGTGATATTGTGCGCATCAAACGAAGATCGTATGCCAAAGTTACGACCCCGGGAAGTTGATGTACCAATTTACCCAAACAGGGCACACAGTTTGGTGTTTCATCTTCTAGGATTAGGTTTTTGGATGTTTAGGGTTTTCCATTGTTTCTCAACAATGAATAGGCCTTCGAGACTCATTGTAACATAGTTTAGAGGAATGTAGCCACCACATATCTTCTCAGAGATAAGCTACCATCGCCCTAGCTGGTTTATTTCCATTTTTGTTTGTAAGCATATTTCAGTATTTTGCATTAATGAAATGAAGTGTTATTTCTGTCGCATCTCTATGTTTATGGTTATCTCTGTAATTTGTTGTGTTCCTCTTTAAATCCGGATCACTAGGGTTTTAACCAACTGAACACATACCTAGGGTTTCATTCCTATGATTTTAAATACATAACAATGGTTTTTATTATAGACCCAACAAAACCCTGAGGATATAGGGTTTCAATTCATAATATATCAAACCCTACTTTACCAAAACTTCATATGTTCGGGATTTTAGACACCATCATTTCAACCCTAACAAGTTATGGTTTTTCATGATCACACCAAAACCCAAAACATGACATCATCAATAAACATAATAGAATTTTTTTCTTCCATCAATAAAGCTAAGTATATTATGGTTTCATTCATTTTCAATGTATCACTAGGTTAGGGTTTTCTAGAGAACCAGCCTAGGGTTCTATAATAACAATCAAGGATGTAGGGAGGGAAGATTTATCGAAAGATGAATCACCTTGAACAATAGTCTTTATGATTCAAGATAGCTAGACATAATGATGTTAGTAATTTAATCCAAACTTCAAAAATAGGATGATCATACCTTTAACATAATCTTGTAAGGAGTATAGTTTGAGACATACCTGGAGATGTTCCTTGGCCAACTTCATAAGGATTTCTTGTGGTGTTCTCTTTGGATTAAGCCATCACCTTTTATACCTGTAATACATACTTAGAAGCACAACATGTGATACCAAATACATGATTTAATTTCTTAAGTTAGATCTTTTGCATAATCATGGAGGATGGAATCCTATGATAAGTTGTGCATTCTTTCAATCAAGAGTAGGAACTTTCATTTGACATCCTAGATTATTGTAAACTCTAGAAAAAAAGTATTAAGGTTCTAATCTAGAGAGAACTATATTTATCCTACTCTAGCTATAAACAAGGATCATATTAACAATTGAAGATAATAGAAATTTAAATGCTTATGAACATACGTACCTTGTGAATTGCATACCTATGATTTCATTAGACTTGTTGCAATTTTATTTTTTTGAGTGAGGAGTACTTACTTGCTTTCCTTAAGTTGGTTCCTTGTTTCGTTCATTGTGGCATCCTTACTTGTGTCAGACTTTAATCAGAACTTGGCTTTTTCTACATTTATGTAGTCACTTCATTTAGTCCTATGATGGAAACATAGGTGTGCCTTGGTTATGTAGGTATTAGACTAAGGCTTTGGTTCTATGGAGGCAACCCTAAAACATTTCATCTTCCACTAATTATATTACACTAAAACTTTGCTAAAATGCATCTACTATGCATGAAACTGAGGTCACTTAATTCCACCAAAATTCATCTCTGAAATATATAACGAATTTATATATCTTTTGTGGCTTTATCGAAATGTCCATATTGTGTCATCACCAAAAATGCTACTAACCTATTCTAGAAAAGATCCAAACTCATTATATCACTGAGGTTTTGTTCTTTAGATCACTGAAACCGTCTCTTTGTGGTGGTACTGAAATGGTGATTGCACCTCAATAAGAATTTACCAAAATGAACCTAGATTTACATTGGAGTGAGGTATATGCTCCTTCTTTAAGTTGGCTCAAGATTCAATACAAAACCTTCCTCAAATATTGTATAATTGGTCTTTAAACTGCTTTTGACTTAACCATAGACGTGATCCCATGTTGGAAAACCCTAGCAGTTGGTAGTTAAATTATTTCCGTTATTAATGACATTACCTTGTGATGTTCTTGTTATTATTATTAGTTCTTTAAATTTATCATTTCTTATCATCAAGAATAATTCCAAGAAATGAATAAAAAAGTACACAAGATGTAGGCATGGTACCAGGGAAAAACCCCACTCTTTTGGGAAAACCCGGTCAAAATTCTTTCTTCAATAGATTCAAGATGAGATGACCAAGACCCTTACAATCTGGACCTAAGACATCCTCCATCAAGTCATCCTTGTAATTGTGAGAACACTGATTCCTTATCACTAGGATAGCAACGAAATCATCTCACTATGGGACCTTGTCACTTTGGTAGCACCAAAACCTTCTTTGTTGCATCTAGACCTTATCATTGTAGCAGCACCAAAACCATTTAGTAATGGCACCGAACTGTGGTTACCGAGATCATCCCTATGCCTAATATGAGCTCTATTGTGAAACCAAAATGTCCTCTTTTTAATTAGAACTTCTCACTGTGATGTCATTGAAACCGTCAAATGAACAAGCTTTCTCACTATTGTCACATCGAATCCTTCTCATTGTATTTACACCAAAACCTACACTACCATAGTGTGATATCCGAACTGCAATTTCAGACACAATCCAAGCCTTTTTTTGAGATATATGAAACCTTGTTTTCTGGGCTATGAAGTGAGGTATATGCTAGTATATATAGTAGTTTTTCCATAATAAAAAAGCCGAAATTACTTCATGAACATCTGTGTCTACATTTATGATGAGGCCAACTTAAGTTCAGTTAGATGTAGCTGATTTGATGATGATATTATTGAATTAAATACAAGGTGACTTGATGGAAGAGTGTTTGACCAATAACCAAATTGACTTTTACCCATATAAATAATCCTAAATCCTACAATGGAGGATTGACCTATAACAATTGACCCAAGCATGAAACCCATGCTTTAATAAGTCAATTAAATCAATAATCAAAATTATTTTTGCTTTCTTTTGACAAGTACATTACAAGATGACTCAAATAAAATTAATGAAGAATTAACTTAGTTACATTTTCCAACAAAATCTAATCCTACAAAAACGTTTATTAATGCAGAAAAAATATGAAGCAACAAGTGAACTGATGCCCTCTTTATAAGTTCAATGACCTAGCATCAACACATGATTTGTCACTAAAAGCTTCCTTTTGAAAATGTTTGAGCTATATATATTCACATCTAAACCAAAAGGATTGATTTTGCAACATAAGGGTAGAAGTTGTGAGTTGCGACACAACCTCAAATAGATATTTGTGGTGGATATTTTCAACCTAGAAACCCTCAGATTGGTGCATGACATTGTTATCATCACAAGCCTAAAAAACATAACCATGTAATCAGATAAAGGATCACCAAAACTAACATAAATTTAAATTTCTCCAAGATAGTTGATATATGCAAGGGATCAATGTTGAGAAATGACAACAAGAAATTCCAGTTTAGTTTGTCATTTAATTAAACTGAGAATTAAAATCAAATTATATTCTCATAGCAACTTGTAAATAGTTAATTAAGTTTAATTGAGCTAATTGGATTAGGAAATTCATGTTGGAAGTAATTTTGTAGTTCTGTATATGTTCTCCCTAAATTTCAGGGGTCCAAGATGAGTTTATTTGAGTTGTAATTAGATAACTCGGTTTGAATGAGTTATGGTCAGCTCAACTAGTTCTAACTGTTTGTGGAACTAGTAGAGAATTAGTAGTGAGTTGGTGCACTGGTGTATCCTCAGGTGCTACTCTAGCTAACTGAAGATTCCCTCATGAGAAATCCATGCATGTCAGTTTAGAGAAAGACCCAGTTGAGAATAGAGTGGAGGGACAATGTACTATGAGTTGTATGATTTTCCGAGTTGTACAGATCATGCATGCAATCAGTTATGGACGTAAGTTTGGATTGCGCAGTTTTAGAAGCATGATTTCCAAATTAAATATGGATTGAACCTCTTGGTAATTGCACAAGGAAATAGGGGCTCAGCGGGCAAGAAAAAATGGCTAAGTGTTGGCTAGTGTGGGTTTGTGAGGTAGAGTGTTGATCATACTTGTGCGGAATTATTCTTGTGAGAACAAGTTTTGTATTATCACTAAAATTTTTGATTAATGCAATAGATAGTCAAGGTTTTGAGTCGTGGCTTTCCCCAGAGAACCAATTATGTTATGTGTCATTGTTATTCATCATCTAACTGATTATTGTTTTCATCGATCATTGGTTTCCGTTGATTGAGAGTAGAGTAGATTCTTGTCTTGTGTTTTAGGAGATTACATGAGCTATGAATCTACATGAAAATATACATGGTATCAGAGCCTGATTTTTATAAAAATATAGATGGTATCGGAGCAGAAGATAGTATACTAGAGGAGATTTTGAAGTTATGAGTTTCGGGTTACAAGTAAATAACAAATTTTCAATACATACGTCAGGATCAACAAATGGTGTTCTACGGTTTGTGGCTCTAGTATGCCTTGGAAGGAAGCTCGAATTATATAGACTGGAAGGACAAAATGGAGTTTATGTTGGAGGATAATGGCTTGAAGGAATTCGTTGATCGAGGCATTCCTCATCCAACAACATCGGATGCACAAAATCTGGCCAAGTGGAAGAAGTGTGTGGCGAAGGCGAGGCAGATAATCCTTGAGCGAGTTTGAGACCACATTGTCTTGAGTCTTCATGGGAAGGAAACTCCATATGCTATATGGAAAGCATTGACATAACTATTCCAAAACAGAAATGGCCATAAGAAGTTGGCACTTAAAGAAAAACTTCAGAAAATAAATATGGAGAAAGGCAAGACCATTCCAAAATACTTGACCAAGCTCATTCACCATCATGATGAGCTTGGAAATGTTGGAATAATTGTTGTCGAGGATGATATGGTGAGCCTAGCTTTCCTATGAATTCCCAAGAGTTGGAACAGTTATTAGATCTTTGTCAATGGGAGGAGAAGCTACTAGATTGGGAATGACTATGGTCAGATCTGAGGCAGGAGGAGATCAAAAGGAACACCATATATGGTTCCTCATCAAAGATTTATGATGAGGAAAATTATGCCTTCTCGAGTAAGGGAAGGAAAGGGAAAGGGAAGGCATCCAATTCCAAAACAAATTCTTTCCATGGAGGTAAGAATAAATAGACAACAAAAGCTAATTTCTTCAATTGTCACGAGCTAGGCCATTTTGCTACAAATTGTCTACTCAAGAAGTCCAAGAAGAAGTCCTGAAGAGGAGCGGTGGGTGATGCTTTGGCGTCTCAATTCGAATTGGACTTTACTCTCATTGCATTCATGGCATCATCACTGATGGGTAGTGTATGGTATCTTAGCAGTGGTGTTTCATTCCACATGATTGGTGACAAGGGGTTGTTTAGTGAGCTGGAGGAGAAAGATATCTAGATGCATATTGAGATGGGTGATGACTGGAGGTATAGTGCTACTAGATTTGGCACGATTACTTTTCAGAGGGAGGAGCGTACTTCTCTCACCTTGAGGGATGTTATGTATGTGTCCAGGTTGAAGAAGAACATAGTATCAACCACCATGCTTGAGGATAGAGGTTATGATGTTATTTTGACGAAAGGAAAGGCGTTCCTTTGACACATAGTCGGGTCATGTAAAGAAGATAGGGATTCGAGATAAGAATCTATATAAGTTGGAGGTAGAGGATCATGTTGCTTTGAGAAAAAAAGAAAAAGTGTAGATCCGAGACATTGGTGAGTTGTGGCACAAGTGATTGGGCCACTTGCATCATGGGGCTTTGAAATCATGCAACAAAACACTAATGGTATTCCCAAAGGTATGCTACAACAAGTTCATACATGCAAGGGGTCTATGTTGGGTTGTGTTATATTCTTTCCACGACTAGCCCATGTAGTTAACTGGGGGTTAGAAGGGGGGTAGAATCCCCCCTTCGTTGCACCAATTGCGTAGCGAGGGGAGTCACAGGGGGTTTGAGGGGTGCACATAACCCCACTCTATGAGTGGACCTACATATGGTTTTGTGCATGTTTTTCGCACATGGTTTTGGACGCGATGATTTTCAGTCCATGGTTTTGGAAGCGATGGCTTTCGGTCCATGGTATTGGATGCTTTTGCATGTATAAATATGTATTGTAACATTGAAAGGAACATAATGAAAAATCAAGTTGGTAGTCCCAGTTTTTTGATCTAGGGGAAAATCTCTGTCTATATGTTTTTTATGTGTTATGCTCTCGCATTGTTTATTTTCTATGTTTTAGAGCTCGTATGTGGGTAATTTCTTTACAGGGTTAAAACCTACAGTCTACTTTAGGAAAATACACCAAGTCTTCCTTTCACGACGAAGATAATCGAGTAGAGAAGATTCTAGAGTGATTCGATTTAGATGCGTGTGGACCATTCTTGACAGCATCAACGACCAAACACATGTATTATCTTATATTTGTTGATGACTTTGATCATAAATGTTGGATATTTTTCATGCAGAAGAAGGATCAAACTTTCACAAAGTTTTGTGAATTTAAATCATTGGCTGAGAAAGAGTCTAGAAATAAGGTCAAAGCTTTGAGGAGTGATAATGGTGGTGAGTATGTCTCAAATAAGTTTAAGAACTTCTATGCAGTAGAAGGGATTAAATAGGAGTTGATGACACCCCATAACCGACAATAGAATGGGGCAGCTAAGAGGAAGAACATAAGAATTTTAGGGGTAGAATGGGCGATGTTGCATGTCACGGCCTACCACTACACTTTTGGGCTGAGGCATTCAACACAAATATTTATTTGTAGAACCGTAGCCCGCATTAGATACTTGGTATGAAGACACCAGAGGAGGCTTATTTCATTAAGAGGGCAGATGTTGGTCACTTCAGGATTTTTGGGTCAACGGTATATTGCGATGTGACCAAAGATGCATGAAAGAAGCTTGAGCCAACAATAGAGTTGGGGATATTTGTGGTGTTCACATATACACCTAACAACTATCAGGTGTACTTGTCGAGCAGTAGGATGACATTAGTTCACAGGGATATCAGATTTGATGAGGAGAAGGCCATGAGAGTTTCCCTTGAAAGGAAGATTGAGCTACATGCAGTTGAGGAGCTCTTAGCTCCTAAGTTTGAGGAGCCTCAAATTGATGTGGAGTATCCACATGTAGAGGAACCAGGAGTGGATGAAACCACTAAGGCAGAGTCTTTAAGAGATGGGAGAAAGCACACAAGAGAGGCTGACAGGTTATTTCATGATGTAAGGGAGAATGTGGGAACACACACATCTTAGGGCAGGTAGAGGAGGTCACCTGAGAGGTACACTGGATACATGGCTCTTATGGGTGGATGTTTTGAGACAGAGCCATCTTTCTTTGAGGAGGTAGTGCAACAACGAGTTTGGATTAGTGCCATGGTGGAGGAGTATGACTCCATAGTTTGTAACAGTGTTTGGGGTGTGGTCCCGAGACCGGAGGAAAATTCATTAGTGACCTCTCGATGGCTTTACAAGGAAAACCAAGTTGCATATGGTAGTGTGGAGAAGCATAAGGTCAGGTTTGTGGCTCATGGCTTTTCACAGGTAGATGGGATTGACTATGATGAGACTTTTTATCCTATTGCAAGGTACTTATCGATAAGATCTATATTGGCACTATTAGCATAGATGGGTTGGAAGATACATCATATGAAAGTAAATACAACATTCCTTAATGGCACAATTGAGGAAAAGGTGTACATAGAGCAGCCTGAAGGTTTTGAGACCTTCGATCATGAGTCTCATGTGTGTTGACTCAAGAGGGCGTTGTATGGACTGATGCAAGCACCCAATTCCTTGTACACCAGGATCGACATCTACTTCACTCGGTTGGGTTTCACCAAGAGTGAAGTTGATGCGAACATGTATGATATAGTGGTGGAAGGTAAATTGTTGATCATTTTTTTATATGCCAATGATTTGATTTTGATATGTGATGATCAATTGATCAAGTCATGCTAGGAGGACCTTGCAAGAGACTTTTGAGATGAAGGACATGGGGCTCATGTGTTACTTTTAGGGCATGGAAGTTGTTATCCTCCATAATGTCCCAAGTTGAGAGGAGATCAATGGAGGTAACCACAAACCATGCTTTCAGTTTGGTAGCTAGCCCTACCAAACCATAATGGGCTCTCTCTATGATCACATCCAATGAATTGACTAGAAAAGAAATAGATTTTAGGCTAGGTATACTAGGCTCATATAGGGTTTGAAATTTTTTATGGTTTGATGCTTGATAAGGGAGAAAAACTAGGTAGCTAGGTCAATGGATCAAAGGGTTACAACATCAAATATATGAAGGAGCAAGGTAACAATAATTTTATGATGGATTTAGGGTTTGTCGGTGTAGTGTAGTATTTATAAGAAACAAAGGGTCTTAATGAGCATGTACAACATGAATTCATTAAGAAAGAAGCAAAATAACACACAATGATATTCCCATCAAAATAGAGCTTTATGCAAAGAATTATGCTTATAAACCTTAAGGAAAACCACTGAAGAAGTGATGAATGGAAAGAGAAGATAAATATCTTTCATATAAAGCTATAATAGAGAAAAAACAACATCACAAACTTACTGCACATGAATTCATTAATAATAGCTACAAACTGTATCCTTTGATTTCCAGAAAATGTCCAAGTACAAGCTACAATAGCTCTTCCCTCTAATGTCCAACATGTTCTATCAATGAGAAAATGATAAATATATTCCAAAACAACATTTCCTTGCTCTCAGGGGTCGAATCCATGAGTATAGGAACTAATACATGAGGTGTTCCAACCAAACCCTAAAGAAAAGGGATGTTAAAACAACTCCTCCAATTAACTTTGACTCCAACCACTCTCATAAATGAGGATAAATTTACATAAAAACAACATTAACAAAACCAATTACTCACTATTACATAAAATTTACATTAGGATTAATCAATTACACTATAGAAATTATAATCCAACTGAACAAACTAGAGAAAAACTTCCATAGGAAAAAACATAGCGAATTTATGAGAAAACGCAGTGAAACTGGAGAAAACACAACGAATTTGGAAAAACTAGTTTTTGAAGGCCTTGATGAAGTACAAATTATGATCTTGATGTCTCTTTGGAAAGCTTAGGACGTCTGCTACAAGATGGACTCTTCAAGAGCTAAAAGGCCATGTCTAGCCCCTCAAAATTGCATTCTCCCACAGGTACTCTGGAAAACGCAGCGTGGTCTTCAGCAGGGTGGCAAAAAGGTGGTTTTAGGTGGTTTTTGGACTTTTTCACCTGTAAAATCTTGTTAAAAGTATGCTCCCTTTAGGTCAAAAATGATGTATGAACCATTGAAAATCTAAAGATGTAAGGAAAAATTTAATTGGATCTCTCCAACAAAAGCGCAGCATGGAGCACGCTGTGTTTTTGTCTCCATGACTGTGTTAAAATATGTAAAAATTCTAAAAAAACCAAAATTCCTCCAAAACTCTTCAAAATTGGTTTGTGAGGTCCTAAAGTGATATTCTATGCTATGAGGGATGCATCAGAAAGAAAATCCCATTTTACCTTCCCTTTTTTCTTGATTAGGGTTTCATTGAGTTTCTCCTTTAACTGCTTGACCTTAACCCTAGCAACCTGATTCCTTGTGTAATAATGCATGGCCATGTGTCTTTGTAGCCTGTTGTCTCTGTTATCCCTCTTGAGAAGCTTCTCCAAATGACAATTCACCTTGTCAAGCCAAAATTCTCTATCCTCATTGATTTTTGCTACAATTAGGTCAACTGAAGTCATCTGCTCCTTTTATTGCTGAAGTTCTCTTTTGAGGCCTCTGGTCCTTGGCCTTTTCCTTGTTACCTATTCTTGATGTTCCTCTGAATCCTCCGCATCCATCACTACCCTTCCCTTTATATCCTCTTTGTCATTATAAACTTCATAATTTTGCAAAAGAAGATGCCTTACCTTCAACTGTTGATTCTCCTGCTCTAGGAATGAAATCATGAAGTTTTTCTTTGAGAAACTGTCCTTGAGCCTTTTTATCTTAGCATATTTCTCCATAATTACTTGCTCCATTGTCTTATGCTCCTCATTAGACTTCAAATCAACCATGTCAGTGTCAAGATGAAATGTTTCCTGATGCTATGATTGTGATCCCTTCTTTGTTGATGATGCTGATGTAAGCTTGGCCACTTCCACAAGATGTGGAGTAAACGAAAGCCTTCTTCATTTCTGATATGTATGAGTTACTTTAGGCCTATGTATCCTCTCAACTATAGGTTTTCTAGATAAGCTACCTTTCACATGCTTAGGCAGTGTTGATGACGTACTAGGGGTTGCAGATTGACTAGTAGAAGACAATAGAACATCTCATTGAATGAAATTTTCCCAAGTGATATTATTTTAAGTCAGCTGATGCAATACAATAACCTTGATGAGGGCATGGTGGAAAAGGTTCTTTTCATGGTCACTCTGTCTATGTTGCACCTTTTCTGCCATCTTAGCCAGAATTTTGTAGAGGTAGTAGGCTAGGTTTAGTGGCTTTACCCCTGTGAAATGCGTGAGCAATCTGACATTGTATTTGTACAATCTTGAGAATATTCCGTCACATGTAAATTATTTCATTTTAACCTTCATGAATGGAGCAAATTTGTCAAGAAGTTGTACAAAAGGAAAAACCTTCTTAATAGTATGTCTGTAGTGGCCTTTGATGAAAGGTTAGTAGTTTTGAAGGTCTAAGTCTTGATTCTTAAACCAATTTTCTCCATTTTTGGGTATCCCTATGGCTACTGCTATGATATCAGCTGAAATAGTGAAAGTAACACCTAGAATAATAACCTTATCCCTCCTCAATTGAGTGGCAAATGAACTAGTCAATTTGGCATGGTATTTGACTATTTGAACTAGCTCACAAAAACCTAAACACCTTTCATTCTCAAAACACTTCTTGGACAATGGGGAGGACATTAGCTCCTTAGTGTTTAATGGTTCATATCTCAATATTTGGCCTCCTTTGTTACATGATTTCTTCTCCTCCATTTTGACTGTGAGCAAGTGAAAAAATAACTAGGAAAATAGGGGATTAGGATGAGGGGATAAGATGGAGGGTTTAGGGAAGGGGAAAAAGGGTAGGAAAATTTACAGAGATGAGAAGGGGTGTAAGGAACCTTTGGGAAGTGGAATGGGGGAATGAGTAGAATGTCTGCTCTAGAGAACTAAAACAAAGTCAAACTAGGGAAATAGAGAGAAATGCAGTGAAGGGAGTAATATAGGGTTTTCAACTTGAAAACAAAGGAAACAAGCTCATGGCGAGGTGTAGATTGTTCATCTTACTTTCAGAAAACCATTGGAGAATTGAGTTGCTATTAAAAACATTTCTGAATAAGTGATAGGGCTAGAACAAAGAAAACACAACGAACACTTAAGAAAACATGGTGAAATCTAAAAAATGCATCGAATTCTGAGAAATCGCAGTGAAATACTAATAAAATGCAGTGAAAACGTTTAAATGGTCCTTGGGAGTGTTTTTGCCTCCGAAAAAGTTGAGGAAATGTATTTTGGTGAACCAGAGCTCTTTAGTAATGAATATAAAAGAGAGAGGTGGAATGAAATGATCTTTATATATTGTTAAAGTCAATTTCATAATGGTAGGGTGGCCTAGCGTACATTTTCATTTTGTTTTGGAAAAAAATATGTGACCTTGGAACTTTCATATGTAGCTTTAGAACATAAACTTATTACATCACTTTGAAATAAGTTACACTTTAGAATATAACCTTTTGAGCAAAAACCTTATCACTACTCCTTCATTTCCCAGTTTAATGAATGACATGACAATTTTGATGAATCTAACCCTAATGACCTAATGGTGACACTAAGCTGAATGAAGACCATGATGAAATGAATGAGAAGATGATGATGAATTTTCAGTGATGACACATCCAGATGAGTGATGGCAGTGACCAGACCATCAAAACTTTGAAGGAGCAGAAATAGACCTAGAAACACCAGCCAGTGACCAAACTTTATTTTGAAAACTTAGTGAAGTGATAAAATTTGACTTTGATACCCCTAGAAAAATCTTGTAAGAGCGTATTTGATCACTGGTGACAAGAAGAACTAACTGAAACTAACATCAGCTCTAGTTGGGGATGACATCTCCTTGGAGGTGTCAAGAACACCATATACCAGGTAGCCTTATTCATTGGGCATGGAGTCAAAATGCAAAGACTAAACTCATACTAAAGACTGACTCACTAGCTTTGACAAAAATGAACAAAACAAACTGAATCATTCAAACTAGCAGCTGATCAAATAAACCTTATGGCCTTCACCCTAGGCTTTAAACTCCCATGATATCCACTTCACACTCTAACATGAAAAGTAAACTGGTATATACAATGATAATGAAAATTTCCAAAAATTTCTTCAAGTAAGGTAGTGCTTGAGAAGCCTACCATTGATCACTCCTCCTGAATAACCTTGTCCATTCATTTCTTCCAACAGATAAGCATTCTTTCCTCTGAAAGTTGAGATTCTGTACGGTCCTTTCCATAGATTTTCAAACTTACCGTGCTTGCCCTTTTCTTCATTCTGTGCATCCCAATGAAGAACTACATCACCCATGTTGAAGTTATCTTCTTTAGTCTTCCGGTCATAAATATTTTTAATCCTTTCTTGAAGCTTAGAAGTATTCTGAAATACTTTTTCCCTGGTTTGTTGTAAATGGATCATTTGACTTATTCTTCGTTGCACATCATTTGGTTCGTTGCCCACTTCCTGCAGAATCTTCATGATCAAGACAACAAGGGATGAAGGAAAGACAGTATCAACCCTGTACACCAACTGAAAAGGAGACATGCCTATGGATTTATTGTTACTTACTCTGTCTACCCATAAAGCATTAATAAGCATTTTATGTCAATTCTTCTTACTAAACTCCAACACTTTCTTGATTATGTTGATCAAAGATTTATTAGAAGATTCAGCTAGCCCATTCCCTTGTAGATAATAAGTGGTTGAATTCCACAATGTGATATGATACTTCCCACAAAACTCCACCATCTTTTTTGACTTAAAGGAAACAATGCTATCAGTTATTATCTTCTGCAGGCAGCGAAATCTAGATAAGATATTAGATTCAATAAACTGAACGATAACATAATCAGTAGCTTTCTTGGTTGGGATCACTTCAATCCATTCTGTAAAGTAATCTGTGGCTGTCAGGATCCATTTGTTTTGTGTTGATAATGAAGGATGGATCTCCCCAACAAAATCAAGATCCCACTGCTGGAATGAAGTCGAGTCTATACTTACTTTTCACCTCAGGGGATAAAGAATTCGACAATTTGACCATCTTGGGCTTGTCCGTTGTACCAATGTTTATATCTTCAACACCCTTTTTTGTGGGGACCATGGTGGGATTTTTGGAAACATCATCACGATAAAATAACTCTTTCAAAGGCACAATACCTCGAGGAATGTTATTGTCTTTCAATTGCAACATTTCAGCTTCAGCAGCCTCAATTTCCAGATCATTCTCATTAGATGCATCATCAATATGGGAATTTAGGAATTCATCTTCCATCTCCATAAAAATTTTAATCTGTTTGTCATCCCAAAACACCTGCCAATATCTCATATTGTTAGGGACAACTGGGTAGTGCTTAACATGAATTGAATGCTTCTTAATTGAGTGGATAGAAATATTAAACATACTTGTTGCAGTGGCAAGGGAATCAAAGATAATATTCTGAGTTCTATGAATCAAAGACAAAGTATATTATGAAAATTCTTAAGAATTTCAAGGACAACATTTCGATAAGCTCACATCCTTGGATGCTTGGCCTGTTATGCCTATTTTACATGTTTAATTACCACCTTGGAATCACCATAAACTGAAATTTTCTTTTCTCCCAACTTTTTGAGAATTTTAAGGCCAAAAATTAGTTCTTCGTATTTTGGCTCATTATTTGAGAAATCAAAAGCCAACTTATATGAAATCAATCTTACGTTGTGAGGAATTTTATATGACTGATGCAAGGGACCATGAATCTAGATGCCAATCCCAGGCCCTTCTTTCCCCAATCCACCATCAAACTCCATGGTCCAAAGACCATATTCTTCATTTGGAAACAGAGCTTTGGAAGGTTGATCTATCTGATTTTCTTGAGGATGACTTACTCTCTCAAAAATCTGTGTTTTTGGCACTGATTCAACAATATCTTCAAGTGAATTTTATGACTGCAAACAGTTTGCATCATTTTTCTGTTTTTCTACAATCAAATTATCTGTACGCTACTTATGACATCTAAAACTTCTGAAATCTCTAAAATTTGACTACTATCATCAACTGGACTCAAATCACTATACAAAATGAAAGACTCTAGGTTGGCATGTACAACATGGATGGGGTGATTATTAGGTTTTTCTTTGCTACTAATCATGAATTTCACCTTCTTCTCTCGGTACAGTTTCCTAAGCTGCCCAAATATAGGTATAGTAGCATACGAGAAATCAAGTTGCAAGGTTCCTTTCAACTTTTCTCCCAAAGATCGTGAGAGCAGCATGTCAAACCGCGGAGGTATATCAGTGACAACCACATCCATCAACACATTTTTGGCTAGAATTTGGTCAAGGGACACTACTAAGTCTTTGATAAGACCAAGGCATTTCACTCTCCTTGAATCAAATGAATAGAGGTCATGGTAAGGTCGGGTGATATCTAATCCCAGTTTGTCCATAATAGATTTTGGCATAAGGTTATGTGAGGCCCCGGAATCTAACATAGCATTATGGAGGATAAACTCATGGAGTTTCAAACTAAGATAGAAAGGTGGGACTTCATTATCTTCAGCACTTCCCTCTACAGCTGGACCAAAAAAAATTGTAGGCTCATCATCGACAACATTTATCATGTGTGATATCTGATCTACTTTCAACATATTAGTAATTTGGGATTTTTATTTTACATTATTAACTAGTTTAGTTAGAGTAATCGAAACTTTTAACTTTGATATTTCATTCTCTAAACTAAACAAACTAGATTTCTTTTCTACCTCTTTCAGAGGGATGTCCTTCTTTTCAGGCTGCCCTTTGGGATGAGACTCCTTCCTCGATCCTTCAGTTTGAACCTCCCTGTCCTTCCTTACATTGTTGGTGGAAGCTTCATTATTTTTATCTTGACTTAGAATGATGATCTCCTTTTCTCTATTTTGATCTGCAGAAGTTGCTTCTTTGACTTGCACATCCCTCTAAACATTTTTTCTTTTCTGATACAATGTAACCAACACATTCTTTCTCCTCAAATTGTATTGTTTCTTAAAATGACTGAGAGAATTCTGATATCCCCATTGGACTCTTCAGTCTGCACTGCCCATGAATCATCATTTGCTATGACAAGCTGCTGATCCCTTGGTGAAAGAGACTACTAAGAAAATTGATCTTCCTCATTCAGAAAAGTAGGTAGTTCATATTCCTCAAAGAAATGATTGGCTTCAGCAATATCCTCTTCATCTTCTTCCAGACCTTAAGTGTAGTTTTACTGAAAAGGAGTTATGGCCTATCCTTGAGGATCCTGAGTTTTCTTATCTTTCTACTTTTTTTTGAATTTGTCCCTGTAATTTGGATTCCTTATTGAAGGATCCGCTTGTTGATCAACAACAGTCATTATTTCCATCATTCTTTCCACGTTATTTATGAGAGTGTCTAGTTTACCATCAGTAGAAGAGGAAGACTCCTCCTTAATGGTGACTTTCTTCTCCTGTTTCTCAGGTTTTATTTTAGATTTCTTGATCAGGAAATTAGCTTCTAAAATTACACAATTGTGCTTCATTTCTTCTAAAGTTGTATGATCTCTCTCCCTAATATGATATTCCATGTCTGGGTCAAAGTCATCAGGATAATGGAGGAATGCTAAACCAGGGGGGGTTTCATTTCATTAGGGATGGAATTATACACAAGACTAAACCTTGTTGTAAATTCCTGGACTATCTCATTCGAATTTATTTTCATGGAATTGTACTCTATGAAAATCTGTAATGGATTCTTCTTCTCTTGCCACTAGGCTAAGAAAAACTTTATCATTCGCTGAGAGCTATTGATGGAATTAGTTGTCAAACTACGAAACCAGTTTTTCACGTCCCCGTAAAAGCTCTATGCTATTATTCTCATTTTGGAATCTTCACCATCAACCTCTTCTAGGTCAATGAAATACACCAATTTTTCAACATGTTGTTGCACTCTGATTCTGGGACTACCATTAAATAGAGGAAGTCTTTGGCCATAGTTTTGAGGTAGAGTTGCAAGTTGACCAGGCAATATTAAAGGAGAAAACCTTGGCATGACTACTGGAGGAAGTTTAATAGTAACTACAATGGGTTGTGTTGATTGAGATGATGATGTCAAAGGAGGTAGTCGTGGATTAACAATAACAAATGTGGTGGATGATGTATTTGGAGATATGGTAGAGGATGTAGAAGAAGACAAAATTTCAAGATGATATTGGATGTAGGCCTTTTCTGTGGTGATTTGAAGTTGGTCAGCAAGGATTTGGAGCTTATAAAAGTTAGACCAAACCTCGTGATCAAGTTTAAAAACAGAGATTTAGCAGAAGGTCTAGGAAACAAAGATTGAGAAGTAGGAAAGTAAGAATCAAACTTTATAGGGTCAAAAAATACTTCTGTAAGAAAATACTTAGACTTTGATCGAAAAAGGGATAGCTCAAATTGAATATCAAAAGAAATGTCTTCAGCAGTAAATAGTTGATCAAGTAAAGAGGTGGTTCTTACCAATTTTCAAGTTCGACTTTCAGGAAGTGAGGTTTTGAGTTTTCTTAGAAGTTTCTCTGGATCATCAACAACAAGAGGTGGATTTGGGTCAGGATTTGACCATGTGTGTCTTTTTGGAGCTAGATATTTTACACCTTGAACTTGATGTGTTTTCTTAAATCAACCTTCTTTGGATACTGGAATCTGTCACCCTTAGAACCCGTCTTGAATGCACTTATATAATTAAACACTAGAATAATATATCAGTCATTTGCGTCGAAACGACGCCAAAATGTTATCATCCACAATGTCCCAGGATGAGAGGAGATTGATGGAGGTAACCACAAACCAATATTTTAGTTCGGTAGCTAGCCCTACCAAGCCAGAGAGGGCTCTTTGTATGATTACAACCAATGAATTAACTAGAAAAGTAATATATTTTAGGCTAGTTATACTAGGCTCAGATAGTTTGAAAGTTTTTAGGGTTTGGATGCTGGATAAGGGAGAAAAACCAAGTAGCTAGGTCAATGGATCAAAGGGTTACAACAACAATGATATGGAGTAGCAAGGTAGCAATAATTCTGTGATGGATTTAGGGTTTTTCAGTGTAGTGTTGGGCATGGAATCCCCCCAAGGCATGTTTTGGGGCTTAAAGCCCAAGTTTTGACCAAGTCCTTTCTAAAACTCCACGAATTGTGGGCGCAGAGCATGAAGTCATAATAGAGTCATAGGGTTGTCCGCCCTCGTTTTTGTAATGTCATATTGGCTTGATAGACCTACCCATGGTCCGTGGACCATGGGATTGTATAAATAGAGCGAGGCTCTAAGTGTAGTATAGAGCATAACTAAGAATAGAAGCATGAGGATTCTAAGAGATTGAGTCGAAATGTAAAGTGTGTCGTTGGGTCATAAAGTAGGAGAAGGCTCTGCAGTTGAGTGCATAGAGGCCTAGTAGTCCGTAGTTGAGTGCATGGACCCCTACAGTTGAGTGCGCAGGGTAGGTCGAGTCTGTAACCGTTGGAAGAATTAATAAAGAGAAGTTTACCTTATTTCTGTGTATCTTTTCTTGTTTAATGCATTACTGAGCATAAATTGCAAGTGTACTATTTATTTGATGTTCGAACTTATATGAGTGTGATGTATAATTTAATATAACACAAGGCTTCTATTTATGCAAAGATAACTAACTCGTGAAGGAAGATAGGTAAGATCTCAAGTGTGACTTAGGGAAATAGCATAGAGCATTGCTCCAGTAGCGTAGAAGCCCCACAGATGCTGGTTCGAGCTACGTGAAGGCAACTATATCAAGGCACGAAGGCTAGGGAAGTGCGTAAAGAAACCTGCACACAGGGACAAGCAGTTGGACTGAATCAAACCCTCAGACATATCAAGCGTGTGGAAACCTGGTTCCAGCATCCCCCTATACTACTTCGGGTGGACCTCAGTCCAGGCTATGTGGACTATTGCCGAAAGCGCCAGTAGTACAACGATTTATTTGTCTAATTAACTCCGAACCTAGGTCAGGCCCCAACAAGCCAACAAATGGTTCTGTTGCCGAGACCGAGATCTGCATAGAGATGTCTAATGTTGTATCACTGGAATATGACAAAGAAAGGAATTGAAGATTGGTTGGATAGAAAGATTCACGAGTTTGCGGCGCAAGAAAACAAGAATCTGTGACTATCGAAGGAAGAGTGGTTAGACTGCTACTTATATACAGAGATCCAAGAATTTTTCTTCGCATCTTTCCCTACTGAGCTATACGAGTGTATTGCGAAGCTAGAAGATAGCCAACGAAGGTGTAAGCTCGATAGACCTATTGTGTGGACTCTAGAATTGGTGTGCAGATTGGAAGCATCGAAGGATAAGATCACATGCAATGTTGATCACTGGCTCAATTGAATCATAGGAGGATTCATCACTGAGTTTGCAGTAGATACTTCAGTCAGCTATAGTGAGGAAGAATGATGCTTCCTCAAAGGGCTACGAGGTAAGTACATTAAATCTTTGAACACTTGGATTAAAATGCTACTATGTGAAAAATCAGTTATGCGAATAAATTGATGTTTGGGGCTACGTGAAGTGGGAGAATCTACATAAATGAAGGTAGTATAGAACTAGAAACTAGCCCCTTGATTTCACCTCCGCGAGGGGGAGAACAAGAGATCGAGAAGGTCTCACCAAGAAGTGTAGAAATTCTCACTGTAGATCACCCAATAATGCAATATACCAAAGCAAAATACTTGATCTATGTCTACAAAAAAACTTGTGGAAGCTTAATTGATTTTGAGCAAGATCAAATAGAACACATATAACAGATGAAGAAGAAACGATCACATGAACACAGAAGAATACTCCGGGGAAAGTCTCAGCTAAAAACCCTACTATTTGTATTATCATACAAGTGGAAATATCTCAGGATTACACAAAGCTTTAGCTCACAAGCTATCCAGCTCTTAGTACAATCCCTCACTGCTGCTCATAGACAAAATAGACAACACATTGCCTTCCTTCAGTCCTCCAACCCTCCTATTTCCTTGCACAATTTCTCTTGGGTACTCTGGCTTCCACCTGTGTGAATTCCCTCTCACGCACAACATTGTCCTCAGACTAAATTGCGCAATCCTCAAGGAATGAATTCCTTCTTCATGCAAGAGATATCCTCATGGGAATATTCCTGCAACTAATAGTACATTGTCCCTTCCTCTGATCTCAACTAGGTCTCTGACTGAGCTGACATGCATGAGTTATTTATGAGAGAATATTTAGTTATCTAAAGTACACTAGTTACATGCATGCATGCATTAACTAACTGAACTAACTGTTGGAACTAATCTAACTAGACTTAACTCAGTTAACTGAGCTAACTAATTACAACTCAAAGTACAACTCATCCTGATATCCTTAATTAAGGGATAACTTCCTCAATCAAAGGGATAACTGTTGCATGTCTTCACATAGACTTCATGTTTGGTTTTATCCAACTAATTAACTCAAGAAGAATTAATTAATTATTTTTCAAACAGCTATTAAGATCAAATTTGAATTTTAATTCTCAATTTTAGTTCAGGGACTAACTAAAATTGGAATGTATCCTGAAATGCTATTTATAGCAATACTATTTTTAGAATTTCTATTTTATCATTCCTTGTTGCTATTTCCAACACCGGTACCTGAAATGCTATTTATAGCATTTCTATTTTTATCATTTCTTGTTGCTATTTTCAACACTCCCTCTCAACAAGAAAGGAATTAAACTCGAACCTAATCCTGAACCTTTGGAATGTTCTGCATGCAATAGTTCTCCCTAGTGTTGTTGCTCCAGCAACTCTAGAAACAAAAAAATATCCAACTTGAATTAGAATGATGCCTTTGTGATCAAAGTCTCTGACTGCTATTGCCTCTGTCGACTGAAAAACTTTGCACCTTTGTGCTCTTCAGTATCTGACTGCTCTAGCCTCTATCACTTTGATCTCTGGCTGCATCAATCACACTGATTCCTCTAGCTACATCTGTGATGCTGCTGGTCCTGTCTCCTAGCACTGCATCCACACTGCACCTCCTCTTATCTTGTTGCATTGTGCTGCCCACTACTACACTGCAACTCAATTACTGAGAAGTAAGTAACTGATCTCCCAACTTACCTCCCTATTGGGCTAGAAACATCCTCTGATGATTAAGCTTCCTCTGTCACTCCATCCTCTGTCTCTACCCACTCAGCCAGTCCTGCTACTCCTTGTTGGGGTTCCCGTAGCAAGGTCTAATCAAAGTGGCTAGGTACCTCAAGGATCCTACCTCTATTTCATCCTTCTTGGGACAATCACTCCACATTTCCCCACCTCCCACCTGGACGTATGGATGCATGTGATCCTTTTGCTCACTTGGCTCAAAATTCCCCCTACTGGAGGTCTCTACATGAGTGGATGCCTCCATTCGGTCTCCTCTCAGCTTCTCCAGTTGTGACTGCTCAAAAACCTCCTAAAGTTGCTTCACCAATTGTGGCTCCTCCACAATTGTCTGAGACTTCTTTTGGCGTTGCATGTTGAGAGGTAATGTACTCTCCATCTCAACCACCAAGTCTCCAATAGTTGCCTTGCTCTTCAAGGCTTTGCATGCATCTTGAACCTCAAGAGCATATAGGTTCTTGACCTGTGAATCAATCTGCTTCACCTGTCTCATAGTGATGTGTCTAAGGAAAACCTTTCCCTTACTGAATACTACATCATATCCTTTGTCCTCCAGCATCGTTATTGATACCAAGTTCTTCTTTAGTCCTGACACATACTTCACATCTATCAAGGTAATGCGAGCTCCATGCTCCCTCTGAAAAGAAACCATGCCCACACCTGAAACACTATACTTTTCATCATTACCCATCGCTATGAGCATCTTGACGTCTTTGTCCTCCAAGGTACTGAACAGACTCTTACCGCTAGTCATGTGGAATGAGGCTCCACTGTCAAGAAACCAACCACAACCCATCATTGATGAAAGCATGCATGCGATGAGGGTAAAATCCAATTCGAACTGAGAGGCCAATGCCTCACCTTTAGATCCTTCCTTGGGTCCCTTCTTGGATTTCTTCAATGGATAATTAGTTGCATAATGGCCCACCTCATGACAATTAAAGAATCACACTTTAGATTTGTCAATATTCTTCCCTCCATGAGAAGAACTCGATTTGGGATGAGAATCCTTCTCCTTCCCTTTCTTTTCCTTACTCGCTAAGGCACAATTTTCTTCATCCTCCTTGGATGAAGAACCATCTCTGGTGCTTCTCCTGATCTCCTCCTGCATCAGATCCGATCACAGTCGTTCCCAATCTAGCAGTTTCTCTCTTCCATTTACTAAGTCTTGGTAGCTATGCCAGCTCTTTGGAAGACTGAGGAGAGCAAGACTCACCATGTCATCATTGACTATTGTGATTCCTACACTTCCAAGATCATCCCTGTAGGTGGTGAGCTTGTTTAGATATGTAGAGATCATGTCACCCTTTTCACACTTGATTTTTCGAAGCTTGCCTTTTAGTGCCAGCTTCCTCTGATTGCTGTTGTTTTGATATAGATCCTTCAAGGTTTTCCACATTGAAAATGGTGTCTCCTTCCCATGGAGACTTGAGACAATGTGGTCTCAAACTCCCTCCAGAAGAATCCTCCTCACTCTAGCCATGCATTTCTTCCATTCTGCCAATTCTTGGGCATTAGCAGCTGCTGGCTTGGGGACTTCTTGATCAATGAAGTCCTTCAAACCGTTGTCCTCTAATACTGCTTCCATGCGATCCTTCCAGGCTATATAATTCGAGCTACCATCCAGGGCATACTCAAGTCTCAAACCATTGAATGCCATTGGTGAAATTTGAGATTTGATAAGAATTTGATTTCTATAATCAAGAACTTCAAACTTCGAACTTCTCCTTTCTTTGTATATTGTTCTCCAATTTTATCACCTTCACCCCGATACCATGTAGAAATTCTCACTGTAGATCACCTGATAATGCAATATACTAAAGCAAAATACTTGATCTACTTCTACAAACAAACTTGCTAAAGCTTAATCAATTTTGAGCAAGATCAAATAGAACACATATAACAGATGAAGAAGAAACAATCACAAATGAACACAGAAGAATACTTTGGGCAAAGCCTCAGCTAAAAACCCTGCTATCTGTATTATCATACAAGCGGAAATATCTCAAGATTACACAAAGTTTTAGCTCACAAGCTATCTAGCTCTCAGTACAATCCCTCACTGTTGCTCATAGACATAATAGACAACACATATGCCTTTCTTCAATCCTCCAAGCCTCCTATTTCCTTTCATAGTTTCTCTTGGGTCCTCTGGTTGCCACCTATGTGAATTCCCTCTCACAGATAACACTGTCCTTAGACTAAACTGCACAATCCTCAAGGAATGAATTCCTTCTGCATGTAAGAGATATCCTCATGAGAATATTCCTGCAACTGATAGTACACTGTCCCTTCCTCTGATCTCAACTGAGTCTTTGACTGAACTGACATGCATGAGTTATTTATGAGAGAATATTCAATTATTTGAAGTACACTAGTTATATGCATGCATGCATTAACTAATTGAACTCACAATCAGTTCCACAAACTATTGGAATTAATCTAACTAGACTTAACTCAATTAACTAAGCTAACTAATTACCACTCAAAGTACAACTAATCCTGATCTCCTTAATTAAGGGATAACTTCCTCAATCAAAGGGATAATTGTTGCATGTCTTCACATAGACTTCATGTTTGATTTTCTCCAACTAATTAACTCAAGATGAATTAATTAATTATTTTTCAAACAGCTGCCAAGATCAAATTTTAATTTTAATTCTTAATTTTAGTTCAGGGACTAACTAAAATTGGAATGCATCCCGAGATGTTATTTATAGCAATGCTATTTTTAGCATTTCTATTTTATCATTCCTTGTTGCTATTTCCAACAATAGTACCTGAAATGATATTTATAGAATTTGTATTTTTAGCATTTCTTGTTGCTATTTTCAACAAGAAGTGCGATCAATTTGATAAGGCAAAGAATTCCGCGCATACCACCCCCACCCACACCACTGCCAGTTTGACTGTCTTCACCCCCATCTTCACCACCACCGCAAATCAATATGGTGAGCACGATAAAGTTTCCAGTGTTCAAAGGAGTAGGGAAAGAAGATTCAGACCAGTTTTGGTTCGTAATAAAAGATGTATGGGAAGTGCAAGGAGTCACAGATGAAAATATAAAGAAGGGAATGTTGGTCAGCATTATGCACGATCGCGCACTGACTTGGTACATTAAGCATTCTAATGAAAATTAGAATGCGAGGATCGTAGATATTCAAACTTTGTTAAACAAAGAATTTAGTAGGCAAAATTCAGAGGTGCAGTCGATCATTGGGTTCAAGGAAATCACAATGCTACCAGGTGAGACCCCTTGGGAGTTGGATCAGATACTGAAGTGCACAATTCGTGAAGCTAACATGACGTTGATAGATGGAAAACACCGCGAATGGTTTGTAGCATTGTTAACGATGCATCTAAGGAACGCGTTGTCACAACAGAGGCTAACAAGTTAGGCCAAGGCCTTGGAGGTCGCAATGAGATTACACGAGACCTTGATACAAGATCTGAACCTAGGAGTTCAGCAGATTCAAGCACGGTTGAAAAACTTGTGCCTTGAGATGCAGAGTTTGAAACAAGACAGGACAACTTGCCCAGAAGTGCGTGATGAGGTATGGTGCGTAAAGTGCAAGAGTCAGGTACATGACAAGGACCATTTCCCGATGTTCACGAATTACCTCGTGGGAGGAGGGCCAATGCCATTGAGACCAGAGGCACAAGTAGGACTGAGTATGGCGCCTACATTATCATGCGCGATTTGTCTGATAGGAGGAAAGCATGCTATAGACAACTGCCACTTATTATAGAAGTAGACACAGAATTCACAACAGTTGTTGTGTAATTTCTGTAAATCAGTAGGGCATGATGAGCGTACCTGTAGAAGTTATGAGCTGATGATGGATCAGACTCCTACCTACAAAGTTCAGGCCGAAATGTGGCCCCTTGACTAGAACACAAGGATGGCACGAACCAGATTTCAGGGGGGAGGATGAGGCCAAGATGGAGGAGGACCAGGAAGAGGTTGCGGACAATTGATATGTTACAATTGTAGAGGGCTAGGACATTATTCCCGCGATTTTACGAATCCAATGCGACCATCATACTTGTATTGTACATTATTTGATCATGAGATGGAGGATTGTCCCACACCGATAGCGAGGTTATGCGATAACGGAGCACTCCAACCACCCCTGACTCAAAACCTGTAAAAGATGAGGTCTGAGCTACACGGGGAAGACCCTAATGTGAATATTGTTCTCTGCAGTGGAATTACGATAGGGGATGACAGAGGCAAGTAGCCTGAAGAAAGTACTTGGGTTTGCAAGGCTCCAATGAAGGAACCAATGTTTGATTTGGAGCGCGCTAAGGAAACCTTCATGGAAACCAAGAAGAGCTTCACCAATGCCTCCACTTCAGGAAACAAAGATAGACCAGAGCTGGAAATGGACCCATCGATGCTCACCATGTTCCTGGAAACATGCATGAAGCTTCTGCGTGATAGCAAGGCTATAAAGGGGCTATAGGAACTCATAAATAAATGCGCTGGGACCACACCAGGAGAACCACATGTAGTCTGGAAGCTCAGAAAGCACACAATGTGAACGAGAAGGGAGATGAGATTGACCACATAGATTGGAGAATATGAGATGGACCAAGTGATTCTAGATCTAGGATCGGACGCGAACGTCCTGCCAAAGAAAACATGGGAGCACATGGGAAGGCCTACGCTACAATGGTCTCCTATCCAACTGCGAATGGTGAACTAGCAAAAGATCCTACTTATGGGGAGATTGCAGGAAATCACAATAGATGTTGAAGGAGCAAGTGCGCTATTATATTTCGAAGTGATAGAGATTGTTTGTGACAACATTCCATACCCCGTGCTATTAGGAATAGATTGGGACCCTAACATGAATGGGGTGATAAATCTGAAGAAGCAGAAGATGATTTTTGAGAATAGGTCTATGTTCGTTGTTGTACCTTTGGAACCTGCAAGAGGATCGTGCTACACAGAGCCAGTGCATCACTGTGATAGCAACCTACAAGATAATCATGCAAGAGTAAGACTAGGTGAATTTGACTATGGATGGACGAATCTCATGGGAGCGTGAAAGCTCCTGCAGATCGGATTCAGATGAGGAAATAGAACGATGGCAGAACCCGTTACAGGAGGTAACCACACTAAACTGTAACATGATGACGAGATCGTTGCATTGCGTATTGACGGAGGTGAGGGATCTACCTACGTATCATGGGTTAAGTGAGGTGGATGACTTCCTAAGCAGATTTGAAACAACAGTGTTGGAACAACAATGTTTCGAAGCTTTGAAATGGGTACTACGTGCTATGCCCACAAAGTGGTGGGGTACACACCAAAGAAGCTTCGAGGATTGGCACGAATGCAAGAGGATGATGCACTTGTAGTTTGGGAGGCCTCAGATGTGATTAACCGACAAGATTGCCAGACGAAATGGTCTACATGCCCAACTGCCTAGATGGATACAAGCATATGCTATAAAACCTACGCAGATGAACACAGTCTTCACGTTAGGCAACACGGTCAGTAAGCATGTACGGGTGATGTAGTGGCACAAACGACCCCTCTAGCTGGGACCACACAGTATGGAAAGACCAAGTGCACAAAAGGTTATCCACCCAGAAGCCTTTAACAAAGTATGAGAAGCATTGAACAAGCTCCACAATGCGAAGCAAACTGACTGGGACCTATGCATACTAGTGGCTCTATGGGCTTATAGGACTGTGTGCAAGAACTTGATGGTGCAAGAATTTTTTAGGCTATAGTATGAAGCGAACATTGTAATCCGTATAGAGCATGAAATGCCGAGTTTGCGCATCGCAACACCAGTAGATACGATGGTTCGCAGAACCTTGTAAGAAGAAATCCAACAGAGAAACTTTAGGCTCCAAGAACTTGGGAAAGAAAGGGTGTGATTAAGAGCGAAAAGAGCTCTAGTAGAAGCGGAAGTCAAGAAGTTGGAGGACAAGATAAAGGAATATTTTCTCGATAAGAAAACCAGGGTGATAAAATAGGGTGCACATGATCACACTGACAAGTTTGACGACTATCACTGCGAATTGATTAGTCTGATGCCTTGGCTTGGACTGCACATTACTAAGTGAATCAACCAGGGTGGCGTGCTACAGATGATAAAGTGCGTGATGCCGCTAGTAACAATAAAAGGTGGGTATTTTCTAGGAAAAGTGATGGATGACCAGATGAAACCCTATACAGATGGCATGGCCACCTGACTAGCTGTGGAAAGTACAGTCTTAGCACTCTTGGTAGTTGCAAGGAGGAGGGAGACTATAAAATACTCTACCTGGGAGCTATGCATAGAAGAAAAGAGTCACAAGGTCCACGGCCGCGCAAGGGGGGCTACACTGCCGCGCGGGTTAGCTAGAAAGTGACCGTTGGAGTCACTATTCATGATGTGATGCTCAACTTGAGATCAAATGGAGCGAGTGAGAGGCATTTAAGACATAATTTATGGGCAAGATTTGGGAAAATCTACCACCAAGGGAGAATTAATGAGCCAGATTTGGGGGGAACAGTCGAATTAAAATTCAAAAGGCGCTCTAAATTACAAGGGGATTCACAATAAACAACACTTGGTCATTTGTCAATTGACCAGTTGTATACCCTGTGTAGCCTGAGTAGAGCCCTGTTTGACCTGTTCAGAACTTTAATTAATCCCCTAAGTACGCGAGTGATAGATTTTTTGTCAGACATGACGGCAGCATCTGAGGAAGTTATGGAAATTATAGAGATGATTGTCGAAGAGGCTGTGTAGGCCCTGATTATGGGGGATGCCCCTGAAGGCATCGGGATTGTGGCAGAAATCCTTAAATCACCGTGCATGCCAAGACCAAAGAAAGACAAAAAGATGATGGTTCCCATACGTGTGTCCCCGTGAAACTCACTGCACACTAAGTTGATGATGGAGGAGAAGGGGAAAGTCGTTAATGTTGTATCATTTTTTGATTTTGATTAGATAGAATATTTCAAAAAATGTTAAGTTAGGATATGGACATAGAATAGTGAATAGAATGTTAGTTTAATTTTTTTTTTTTGATGATGATGTCCATATCAAAGAAAATTTTAGGGTAGCTGCTCTAAAAAATAAAGGCAAAAAGAAAATGTTAGGTAGAAAGAAAACAAATAAACTCTGAAAGTAAGCAAGTCTAAATGCCACTACTTTTTTTTTGCAAAATAATAGTTGTGTGCATCTTGTTTTAAATGCCACAACCCATGAAAGTCAAACTATTTAATCTTGACTGCTTCATGCTTTAAATTTAATGTTCTAGATAGAGAATAAAGATCTATCCAAACTGTTTAATCTTGGCAGACCAGTAGTTAGGTAGAGAATAATAAGGTGCTCATCAGTTTAATCTGAGCCCTTGGAAGTTATAAGGGTAGATTTAGATAGCTTAGTTTTGTTAAATAAGAAGAAAGGATAAAGGTTTGCTAGCTTAAATGCACCCATTAAATGAAGAAAAAATGATAGGATAAACAAAGGGTAACTAGAGAAAGGTTGGAGAAGTTTAATGGTTGATTGGACAAAATGTACATTTATCATGTTTCTATGCTCATGAGGCAGTTACACGAAGTAAATGAAGGACTACAAGTCAATTAATTAACCTTCCTCATCCTCATTCATTCATATATTTGCTAACTTCCCCTTCATATATTCATTATCATTCATTCCATAAGAACCCCTTTTCCTACGGTAAAAACCCTTTTTACCTAGGAAAAGTAAAACATCATGAAAAATCCCTTCTTACCATATAATTCTGCTTTTCACATAAAATTTTCACTTCCGCCCATATTTTCATTTTAACACTAACCTTATAGTAATAAATCCCTTAAAATTTCCTTTTCCCATATATAATATAGCTCCTTATTAAAATATCCTGAAAACCCTTTAGCTTCGATAGAAACTATGCATTATATAAAATATCACATCCCAAATCAGCGGGACCGTGGCCTTTTCAAACAATGCATATACCATAGTTTTATTGTAAAAATATGTAATGAATATATCGCAACGCATATAACTGCGGGCTCTTAAAACATGATATACATTAGTTTTGAAATAAAACTATGTATTATTTGAAAAATCGCATTGGCGAATAGCACAAGTCCCCGCTCAAGCTTAACCCTACGCCTATTGCAATCCCCGACTCCGATCTCCGATCACGATGAGACCCGGACCCGAAACAATATATATATATATATATATATATATATATATATATATATATATATATATATATATATATATATATATATATATATCTAATCCCACATCGCATTCACCTCGTATTGCAGCTCCCCACCTAAAGCAATACACCTTCACTGTTTGCGATCGCCGATATGTGATAAGGGGCTCGGACCCTACCCAATATATAATACAGTTCAATTTTATGTCGCGTTCAGCCCCTATCATTGTCCTTTGTAATGGGCCTCCCACCCGCCAACTCCGATTGCGATAAGCATTATCTGCCTGGACCTGATGTCATTTTCCGCTAGTGTCAATATAATTTCAAATCCGCCATATATGATTTTGCAATGATTTTCTGTGTTAAATCGATTTTCGATTGAAATGGAGAAATGACTCAAAAACTTCAATTTTACTACTAATCTTAGTTTAAACCCAAATTAAGCCATTCCCGCCTTGATTAATCCTCCATACTATTTCCGCCACTATTCATTTTTCGCCCGATGGTTAAAAAGCAAGATTGTTTCTCCTTTTAATGCATTTTAAGCACCATTTGCTCTGTTTCCCTATTTTAACACAGAACAGCCCCAATAATTCCTCTTTGGCCATTAAAGCTATCATTTTCACCTCTGATATGCCCCAGACTCCTTCCGATAGCCTATCAAGCTCAGCTGAGCCATTAAATACCCTCTGCCACTTGATTTTTCTTAATAATTTCTAGATTTTGTAGCTAAGAAGACTGTTGTTCCAGGTTTTTAAACAAAAATCCCGTGTGACAATTTGGAGACCAAATGAAGCAATTTACTATGAAAAACATAGTAAAAACCTGAACGCATAGTAAGGGTTAAAGGAGCGCAGTAAAGGTTATTCAACATGGTGAATGATATATATAGAGTTTAAACATATCAGACAAAAGGTTAACTGAAGGAATCAGCCAACGTGAAGGACATAAACAATCAATCAGCTTAAAGGGGGAAAATATCATACAAAAGCCAACACAACCTAAAGAAAGGGGACAACAAGAAGCAATTCAATAGCTGCCCCTATCTTCTTGCCATGAAGATCTTCTCCATTCCTAGAATAAATCTTAAACAGTTTTAGGATATTTGTAAATTTATTAATGTATAAATAACTCTCTTTTTGAGATGTTATGGGTTTGGAGTTGAAGATTCATAGTTCATTGCTTGTAAAGTCTTAACTATTAATGCTACTTTGAACTTGGAAGCCACCTTTGAAGGAAGATTTTGTAGACTCTTGATGTACTAAATCTTGCTGGAAACTTAATACAAAGCAAATGATTTTGAATATGGTCTTGCATAGTTTGTGTTATCCCGTAAGTTTTTCTAGTTTTCAATCATTGTGTTATTTCTTCATATTCTCATGACTTGCATAGATATCTAGGTAGGAACAATTAGAGTTTCGATTGATTCCTATAAGCTCCGGAAGTGATCATCTTTTAAGAGATTGGATTAATGCAACTGTTTGTTTAGCTAATCCCCTCTAATCAATAAATCATTAGCATCTTGTGTAAGCATTGAGTATACTTCCTTGAACCTCTAGAACGTAGTTTAGGAGGTTTTCCAACTTTTGATTGTCCTGTTTTACAGTCTGGAAACTGTGATAATCGTATTTTTTGTTGTCTTCTACTCACCACTATTTTGATCTATATCACTGTGTAATGCTTTATAGAAGCCCATTGCTGAAGTATTAATATATCCCAAAGTATTTATTACTTCAATTCTGCATCTGTCTTCATTCATTGGTCTTCCATAAATTTAAACCTAAAACCCCCCAAAACAATTATTTTAGATGCTTTGGCATTGGTAGCCTGACCAATTACTATCTCAGAGGTATAAAATCAGACTGGTGCCATTGCTGGGGATTCAAATTTCATTTAAGTTTCCCTTGGGACAACAATATTCATTCATTCTTTTCCTTTAAAGGTGATTAAAGGATATAGAAGGTTAAAATCATTCACCTTGGTGACTCCACATTCCCAAGCTGGCACCTTAAAAACATACTAGATCTCATTCAGAAGCTAACATAGTTAAACCTCTGTCAGATCCTGAAAGGCTTATGAGAAAAGCCAAATCTAAAAGGGGACACCACCGATCATCTTCTTCTTCCTCTTCAGTCCTACAATCTGAAGAAGTAGAGTCATTCGACCCCTATAGTAATATCCCATCTGATCCTGATTACTCCCATTTATCACCTAGGGTTGCTGAACTTCTAAATAAAGGAGTAAATTTCAAGTCAAAATACCTTATTCATTCATTACAATCTCATCCAAGACCCACACTACCACCAGGATCACCTATCGCTGAATCTGATTTGGGTGTTAATCTACCTGAATATAAACCCACAAATTTCATATCTCTTACCATCTATCCATTTCCTTCCATTTTTAATCAACCTGAAGAGACCTTTTCTGTGTATACCAATCCTCTTTTTGAATCAAGAGAAGGTATTCCTTTTCAGGTCCCAAAGTTAGTTCTTAGGACTCCTTTGAAGTATTTTAGGAGATCTCCTCCTGCTTCACCTCCAACTAGTTCACCAACCCCTAAATCATCATCTTCTTCCTCTATTTCTTCTTCATCCTCTACATCCACACAAACACCTCATACTCCACCCGGACAACCTCATACACCTCAAGCACCTCATATACCTCAAGCACCTCATACACCACCTGCTGTCATGGCTTTCCGACCAATTGTACAAGCTAGATATGCTGCCTTAGTCTTACCTAATAACCTTGATGCATTCCAAGCTGGTTATTTAAAATACCTCCCCAAATACAATGGAGAAACCGGTCCCTTAGTTGAAGACCATCTTCAAGCTTTCCTTGACTTTGCAGGCAACATGAACATAGAAGTAGAAAATGTTTATATGAGATTGTTTGTACAATCATTAAAGGGAAATGTGAGGATTTGGTTTAGACAGTTACAAGCAGCATCCATTAGAAATTGGGAAGAGCTTACTACCATATTCAAAAACCAGTAGGGTGTCAAAAAGGATCCTCTTTATTTCCTCACAGAATTTGAAGATCTTAAAAGGAACTTCGGTGAAACAGTTGTAGATTTTATCAAAAGATTTAACAAACTCTATCACAAAATGCTTGTTGATTATAAGCCCCCTATAGCAGCAGCTAAGTCTAGGTTTTCTAAAGCTTTCGATGATGACTTTGTTGTTATGCTACGAGAAATAAATTCAAGAACTCTTGAAGATATGCAAACAAATGCTATAGAAGTAGAAGCAAATAGGGCAGCCTCAACTTCTTTAAAACTTAAGGAAGAAAAGGCCCAAAGAAAACTCAAAACTTCTCAAGAACCCTCTAGTTCCTCAAAGACTAAGTCAGAAGACTCAAAAATAGATGAAATAACATCTCTTCTTAGAAACCTATTGAATAGGATTTCAAAGATTGAGACCCAACCTAGGACCATACAACAAATAGTTGCTAGACCTCAAAACCAAAATCAAGGTCAGTATAAGAGAAACCAACCACTACAAATTCTTCAGAGACCTACCAATGATCAATAGGTTCCTACTCCTTTATTGATATATGACCAATAACCTGATGATAATACTATGACAATTACTGAACATATTAATAGTATTGATTCTTCTTCTTCCAATCAAACAACCATTATTCCTCTCTCACAACAAAATCAAGTTCAAGAGGATCAGGAAGCTGCACAGGTATCTAAATATCATGCTTTTTCTAAATTTTTAATTGTAGAATTAAATAAAAGGTATGATCTTAGGCCTAGGCCTGGTCCTGGAGGCCTCCAAAGGAAAATCCAGTGATTGAACCATGTACCAAAACTGTTGAAGCTCAAACAACTCTTATTTATCCCTTATATCAGTCAATTGATACTTCCCAAGCTGGTAAAAACATTTTGAATGCATTTAATGTTGAAAATGAATGAGAGAGGCTTAAGATCCCAATTCCATTGTCAGAACTTTCTAAAAACCCTGGTTACAAAAGCCAAGTCACTAAATGGATTCAAAACACCTCAGTTGATGCTGAAGGTGATGTCATAAGCTTGCAAGATGAAAAAATAGTAGTAGTTTTTGGCCCTAGTTGAGACATGATAGATGAGATAGTGCCTCCCTTCTATGTAACTCTTAAAACAAATGACTCCATGTTATACAATTGTATGCTTGATTCAGGAGCATCACATAGCCTTATGCCAAAATTGATCATGGACCTTTCGAAATTAGATATCACTAAATCCTACCATGACTTGTACGCCTTTGATTCTAAAAGGGTTCCCTGTTTAGGATTGATCAAGGATTTAGTGGTTACCCTTGCCCAAATCCCAGTTAAAAATGTAGTGCTTGACATTGTTGTTACAAATATCCCTCCCAAGTTTGGAATGCTCCTTTCTAGGTCATGTTGTGCCAAACGAGGGGGAACTCTACAGATGGACATGTCATATGCTACTATTCCTATTTATGGAGGAGAGCAATTGAGATTATATAGAGAGGTAATATTTGCACATACTATTTGTAAAACTGACCAACCAAGGAACCATCCAATATATGCAATAGATCAAGACTTTGGTTGCTTTCAGCTCACTTCAAGCCAACACAAAGCTCAAGTCAAAATTGAAGAGGTGGTTGAAAGTTCAAAACCAAACCAAACTGATATTTGGAAACTGTACTTTGATGGCTCTTGCATGAAAGATGGGACAGGAGCTAGTGTAGTTTTAATTTCCCCTGAAAAGGAAAATATAACACAATCATGTAAATTAGATTTTGAAGTCACTAATAATGTAGCTTAATACGAATCTTTCCTTTTAGGATTGAATTTAGCCAAAAGCTTAAAAGTTCAGAACTTGTGTGTTTTTATTGATTCTGAGCTTATTGTTAAACAAGTAAAGAATGTTTGCAAGACCAAGCACCCAAGACTTAGGTCCTATCATAATGAAGTATGGGATACAATTGAAAACCTTTTCGATGCCTTTAATTTGACTCACATTCCCAAAGATTAGAACATTCACGCAAATACCTTAGCTGTCTCTGCCAAGGCTTTTAAAATCCCTAATCATACTAATGTACTCTATCAAATTCAAGTCAAATATAGGCCCTCTATCCCTGATAACCTCAAACATTGGCAAATATTTGAACACAATGAACAATTGAAAATGTTTCTCCAAGTAATAGATGATTTTTCGTTTCTGCAAATTGATGATGAAAGAACTGAAAACACAAAAGGGAATGAAACTTCAGATTTTAAAGCCCAGATTGCCAATCATGACATTATCCAACTATCTAATAATTTTATTCCAAAAGGAATTATTCCTTTAGAAAAATTATTTTATCATAACGATGTTTTCCAAAACCCGCAGTATTTTTCTTCAGAAGATGACATTGAAGAGATTAATGCTAGAACCATTGAAGATGTTAAAAACATCAAATTGTGTGCATCTCTAGACCTAGAAATTAAAACTCAGTATTTTAAGTTGCTGCAAAATTATAAAGACATTTTTTACTAGACTTACGCTGATTTAAAAACCTATGACACATCTTTAATACAACACAATATTCCTCTAAAGCCAGAAGCAAAACCATATCAGTAGAAGCTTAGAAGGATAAATCTAGCTCTTCTACCAACTGTAGAAAGAGAAATTAAGGAAATGTTAGATGTGCAAATCATCCTCCCTCTTAGATATTCTAATTGAGTTGCAAATCTAGTTCCTGTTAGAAAGAAAAATGGATAAATAAGACTTTGCGTGGATTTTAGAAATCTGAATAAGGCATCATTAAAAGATAATTATCCTTTGCCCAAAATGGACCAGCTATTGCAAATGGTTTCAGGATCACAAAGACTATCTATACTTGATGGTTTTTCATGCTATATTCAGGTAAATGTTGATATAATAGACAGAGAGAAGAAAACCTTTAGAACACCTTGGGGTACATTCATGTACACAAGGATGCCATTTGGCTTAACAAATGCTAGAGCAACGTTTCAGAGAGCAATGGACATCGATTTCTTGGGTTAGGTAAATAAATTTGTGGTTATTTATCTTGATGACATAACTGTTTTTTCTAAATATGATTAGAAACATTTAAAGCACTTGATGAAGGTTTTTGACAGGTGTAGAAAATTTGGAATATCACTGAACCCAAAGAAGTCCTTGTTTGCTATCAAAGAAGGAAAATTGTTGGGCCACATAATTTCAAAGGAGGGCGTAGTAATTGATCCCAAATGAGTATCTGCCATAGAATCATTGATCTTGCCTAGAAACAGAAAGGAGATTCAAGCTTTTCTAGGCAAGATAAATTTTCTAAGGAGATTCATTCCCAATTATGCAAAGATAGTCAAGGATATAACAGACATGATCTGAAAGGATCGTGAAGTCAAATGGACTCCCTCTTCTAGGCATGAATTTGAACAAATAAAAAGAGCCATCTCTGAAGCTCCCACCTTAGCCAACCCCGATTATACCAAGCCATTTAGTATTTTCTCTTTTGCCTCTGAAACAAACCTTGCTGCTATTTTATTACAAAAAAAACAAATATTCCCATGACCAACCCATAGCCTTTTTCAGCAAGGTTATGAGAGATGCTGAGCTCAAGTATGACATCATTGAGAAGAAAGTCTATGCTCTTATTCAAGCTTTGAAATCATTCAGAATGTATGTCTTACACTCACCAATTACTGCTTATGTCCCAAATAGTGTTGTCAAACTCGTCTTAACTCAACTAGACACCAATGGGAAAAGAGGTAGATGGATCAGTCAAATTCTGGAATTTTATCTAATTATCAAGACTACCAAGCTAGTAAAAGGTCAAGTATTAGCTAAGCTTCTAGCTGAATCCAACTGAAAATTACTTGGAATCAATCTTGTTTTAGAAATACAAGGGAAGAATCCACAAGAACCTTCGTTTCAGTCTCAAGGGAAGAATACACAAGAACCTTCTGTCCTTGCAGAAGGGGAGAATCCACAAGAACCTACCCTTCATCCTACAAGGGAGAATACACAAGAACCTTCACCTTCAAAGAAGATCAGTCCAATACACATTAATGAAAACTACATGCTATCAAACTGGTATCAAGATATTCTTAATTTCTTGATCAATTTTGAGTGTCCAACATCATTCTCCAAAACCCAGTGTAAAAATATCAAGTTAAAATTAGTCAAGTACTGCATTATTAATGCAAATTCATACTAGAAATATCCACTTAACATTTTTTTATTATGTTTAACAAAATCTGAAACAGAAGGAATCATTGATCAGTTTCGTATAGGATTTTGTGGGGGACACTATGCTTGGAGAGATACAGCATACAAGATTCTGAGGGGAGGATTTTATTGGCCCTCATTGTTTTTACAAGTAGAAGCAAAGGTAAGAGGATGTGTTCCTTGCCAAATGCTTGTTGGAAAATAGAAATTAGCAGCTCTTCCACTTGTTCCATCAATAGTTTCAGCTCCTTTTTCTCAATGGGGATTAGATTTTATTGGAGAGATTCACCCCACTTCAAGTAATTAGCATAGATGGATCCTCATTGCAATAGATTACTTTACTAAATGCGTGGAAGCAATTCTAGTCAGAAATGCTATTGATGCAGTAGTAATTAAGTTTATTGAGGAGAGCATCTTATCTAGGTTTGGTTGCCCAACTCAAATTGTAACTGATAATGCAACATCCTTTTCTATTGTCAAAATGATTTACTTTTGCCAGAAATATCAGATTTTTCTACATCATTCAACTCCATATTACCCTCAGGGTAATGGTCTTGCAAAATCATCAAACAAGAGTTTGGTAAAGGTAATAAAAAAGGCACTAGTTGATCATAACAAAAGCTAGGATTCACATTTGATTTATACAGTATGGGCAAACAGAATTACTCCAAAGAGATCAACTAGCAAATCTCCATTTCAGCTAGTCTATAGGAAAGATGCAATTATCCCTACAAATTTGGCTTTTCCTGTTTTAAAATTTCTGCAGGATACAACAGATGAACCTGATGATTTTCTAGAAGAATAAATTAGATTATTGAGCTTAATGAAAATAGAGATGAATTTCAATACAAATTGCAGAAATATGAAAATAAGATGAAGGTCTTGTTTGATAGAAGAGCCAGAGAAAGGGACTTTAAGGAAGGTGATTTAGTTCTAATATGGGATGCCAGGAGAGAAGAGAAAGGAAAGCATGGCAAATTCGACAATATATGGTTTGGACCTTTAGCAATTGTTGAAGTAAAGGGTAACAACACTTTTGTGCTGCAAAATCTTGAGGGGTAATATTCCACTTATCCTGTAAATGGAAGGTTTCTCAAACATTATATTCAGTACTAAGAAGGTGAAATAGTTTTCATTGTACATAACTCTTGTTTTCTTTTCCTTTCCAAGATGTCAGTGTGATTTTTTTTACAGCAAGGACTCCATAGCCCGAGGAGAAGGCACATGGATCTGCAGGTTCTCTGCATTCTATAGGAGAAAGCAGTGCCTAGATGGAGCCAATGTTGTAGCATCTTTTTGTTTTGATTAGATACAATATTTCAAAAATTGTTAAGTTAGGATATGGACGTGAATAAAATGTTAGTTTAAAAAATATTTTTGATGATGATGTCCATATCAAAGAAAATGTTAGGGTAGTTTCTATAAAAAAGAAAGGCAAAAAGAAAATGTTAGGTAGAAAGAAAACAAATAAACTCTGAAAGTGAGCAAGTCTAAATGCCACTACTTTTTTTCTGCAAAATAATAGTTGTGTGCAACTTGTTTTAAATTCCACAACCCATTACAGTCAAACTATTTAATCTTGACTACTTCATGGTTTAAATTTAATGTTCTAGATAGAGAATAAAGATCTGTCCAAACTGTTTAATCTTGGCAGATCAGTAGTTAGGTAGAGAATAATAAGGTGCTCATCAGTTTAATCTGAGCCCTTGGATGTTATAGGGGTAGATTTAGATAGTTTATTTTTGTTAAATAAGAAGAAAGGATAAGGGTTTTCTAGCTTAAATGCACCCATTAAATGAAGAAAAAATGATAGGATAAGCAAAGGGTAAGTAGAGAAAGGTTGCAGAAGTTTAATGGTTGATTGGACAAAATGTACATTTATCATGTTTCTATGCTCATGAGGCAGTTACACGAAGCAAATGAAGGACTACAAGTCAATTTATTAACCTTCCTCATCCTCATTCATTCATATATTTGCTAACTTCCCCTTCATATATTCATTATCATTCATTCCATAAGAACCCCTTTTCCTATGGTAAAAACCCTTTTTACCTAGGAAAAGTAAAACATCATGAAAAATCCCTTCTTACCATATAATTCCCCTTTTCACATAAAATTTTCCCTTCTGCTCATATTTTCATATTAACACTAACTTTATAGCAATAAATCCCTTAAAATTTCATTTTCCCATATATAATATAGCTCCTTATTAAAATATCCTGAAAACCCTTTAGTTTCTATAGAAACTATGCATTATATAAAATATAGCATCGCAAATCGGCGAGACTCACAGGCCTTTTACAACAATGCATATACCATAGTTTTATTATAAAATAAAACTATGTAATAAACATATCACATCGCATATAACCGCAGGCCTTTAAAACATGATATACATTAGTTTTGAAATAAAACTATGTATTATTTGAAAAATCACATCGGCGGATAGCACAAGTCCCTGCTCAAGCTTAACCCTCCACCTATTGCAATCCCCGACTCCGATCTCCGATCACGATGGGACTCGGACCCGAAACAATAAATATATATATATATATATATATATATATATATATATATATATATATATATATATATTGATCTAATCCCACATCGCATTTACTTCATATCGTAGCTCCCCACCTAAAGCAATACACCTCCACCGTTTACGATCATTGATATGCGATAAGGGGCCCAGACCTGACCCAATATATAATATAGTTCAATGTTATGTCACATCCAACCCTTATCGCAGTCCTTTGTAATGGGCTTCCCACCTGCCAACTCCAATTGTGATAAGCAATATTCGCTCAGACCCAATGTCATTTTCTGCCAGTGTCAATATAATTTCAAATCCGCCATATATGATTTTGCAATGATTTTCTGTGTTAAATCGATTTTCGATTTAAACGCAGAAATGACTCGAAAACTTCATTTTTACTGCTAATCTCAGTTTAAAACTAGATTAAGCCATTCTCGTCTTGATTAATCCTTCGTACTATTTCCACCACTGTTCATTTTTCACTCGATGGTTAAAAAGCAATTCTGTTTATCCTTTTAATGCATTTTAAGCACCATTTGCTCCGTTTGCCTATTTTAACACAACGCAGCCCCAATAATTCCTCTGTGGACATTAAAGCTATCATTTTCACCTCCGATATGCCCCGGACTCCTTCTGATAGCCTATCAAGCTCAACTGAGCCATTGAAGACCCTCTACCACTTGATTTTTCTTAATAATTTATGGATTTTGTAGGTAAGAAGACTGTTGTTTTAGGTTTTTAAACAAAAATCTTGTGTGACAGTTTGGAGACCAAATGAAGCTATTTACTGTGAAAAACACAATAAAAACCTGAATGCATAGTAAGGGTAAAGGAGTGCAGTAAAGGTTATTCAACAGGGTGAATGATATATACAGAGTTTAAACATATCAGATAAAAGGTTAATTGAAGGAATCAACCAGCGTGAAGGACATAAACAGTCAATCAGCTTAAAGGGGGAAAATATCATACGAAAGCTAGCATAGCCTGAATAAAGGGGACAACAAGAAGCAGTTCAATAGCTGCCCCTATCTTCTTGCCATAAAGATCTTCTCCATTCCTAGAATAAATCTTAAACAGTTTTAGGATATTTGTAAATTTTATTATTGTATAAATAACTCTCTTTTTGAGATGATATGGGTTTGGAGTTGAAGATTCATAGTTCATTGCTTGTAAACTCTTAACTGTTAATGCTACTTTGAACCTGGAAGCCACCTTTGAAGGAATCTTTTGCAGAATCTTGATGTACTAAATCTTTCTGGAACCTTAATCCAAAGCAAAGGATTCTGAATATGGTCTTGCATAGTTTGTGTTATCCTGTAAGTTTTTCTAGTTTTCAATCATTGTGTTCTTTCTTCATATGCTTATGACTTGCAGAGACATCTAGGTAGGAACAATTAGAGTTTCAATTGATTCCTATAAGCTCCTAAAGTGATCATCTTTTAAGAGATTGGATTAATGCAACTGTTGTATAGCTAATCCCCTCTAATCAATAAATCATCAGCATCTTGTGTAAGCATTGAGTATATTGCCTTGAACCTCTGGAACGTAGTTTAGGAGGTTTTCCAACTTGTGATTGTTTTGTTTTACAGTCTGGAAACTATCATAATCATATTTTTTATTGTCTTCTACTCACCACTATTTTGATCTATATCACTGTGTAATGCTTTATAGTAGCCCATTGTTGAAGTATTAATATACCCCAAAGGATTTATTACTTGAATTTTGCATCTGTCTTCATTCATTGGCCTTCCATAAATTTAAACCAAAAACCCCCAAAAAAATTATTTTAGATGCTCTGGCATTGGTAGCCTGACCAACTACTATCTCAGAGGTACAGTAGTTAACATAGAAACCGACGAGGAGGAGGAAGACTTGGAGGACCTTATCATCGAAGAAGACGAGGATGAAGGTTTAGAGGAGGAAACTGAGCTTGTGCACCCTCCAACAAAGCTTCCTGCCCATATCCCCCGTGAAAGGGGAAGGCTAAAGTGCCCAAAGATCTTGACGAGAGCAAGAGCTCTCTCCAAACGCCGCTCCTCCCAGACAACATCATTTTTTAGGGCACACACTTGGGATGGGTGCCTAGCCTAAATTTTGAAGATTGGGACCTCGCTGACAATGAGAAGTTCCCTCACCTAGAGACCGTGCAACTCATGAAGCCTAAGCATAACGCCGCAATGGGGGTTACCGAATTAGAGCCGTGAAAGTGGTTGTGTGGAGTGGAAAACGCAGGGCTACTTAACCTGCTCTGGGTGCTACATTTCCACCGCACCTCAATAAAAACTTTCGTCATTAGGCAGCTACTCTGCCTAGTGCATGGTGGGTGTTTGTGGCTGGAGGAGCCCATCCCCATCACGGACCACTTGACTCACCGCATTACCCAGCTTGCATGTAAAGGATAGGATTCCACAGCTATCTCGGAGGGGAGAAGTAGTGACTTGGCCATTGCGGAGGCCATGAAGAAGAAGTATAAACTGGAAAAGAAGAAGAGGGGCTACGCCATATCTAACATTAACGACAAAGCAGTAAGAGTGGCGACCCAAATATTGGCAGGTAAGGTTATGTGCAAGTGTTGCGTGGATGAGGTACCCGTGCCAGTGGTAGCACTTGCTGAGAAGTGCGCGGAGGGGGTCTAGTTTAACTAGTCTGAGTTCCTCTGTAAGGAATTCTTGGAGAATTACCACAAGGCTCAGGAATAAAGCAAAACATTCCACTATGCGTGGCTTCTGCTGTCTATAGTGCTCGTGGTAGGGAATTGCTGGAGGACAGTCAGTTTCCCACAATTGACAAGGATCTGCCGGAGGCCACGAAGTACGCTTCACTCTGGGCCACAAAGGATGCAAACCGTATCTGCAACAATAAGATATTCTAGTTGTTCATGGAGATTAACCTTAGAATGGGGATCAAATGCAAGCCGCGGTTATCATCCACTTTCTACAATAGCCTGCAAAGTTTTGTAGAGTTTAAAGTAGATGTCCACAGCATATACATCAGAGTGCGCAAGGACCCTGCCAAGCAATGGAGAGAGCTACCCTTTGTAGCCACAGATGACGTAATCTTTGACGTACTAGAGACATGGCCATCGGAGTGGCGTGCTCCAGACATCACGGAAATGGAGAAGTCTGTGGCATAGAGGAAGAAAGAGGAGGCAAAACTGCAATTGGCGCAGTTGGTAGAGAAGAGAAGGAAGGAGGTAGCGGCAGGAGAAGTGTAGGAGGCGCAGGACGCTGCACAGACAATAGTTGAACAAGAAAAGGATGCAACATCTGCAGCAACGCAGGAGGCAGCCGCGAAGGCGTGCAAGGGCCAAAATTCGCCTTCGCATGGGTAGGAAGCAGAGGAAGAGGAGGGAGGCACGGACCCACAAACCACGTCAACACAGCTAAAGCACCAACACCCGACCGAGCGGACGGGGCTACAAAAGAGGGTCAAGGCATCAAAGTTGCCTATTGACCCGATCACCGTAATCGAGGGTGATCTGCACGACATCGACGAGACAGTGGGTGATGTCACCTATGAGGCCCTCTAGAATTTTATGCAGGAGAACCAGATTGTGTTGGGGGCCATTAGAGCACAGCTACAGGAGTTGCAGCTGCGCACTCCTCAGGCTGGTACCCTTTTGACCAGCATTGCAGTAGGGACTACTGCAACAGCGAAGATGCTGTGCGCTCGGGTGACAAATACCATAGTGTTGCCGGAAGAGGCGCTGGTGACAACAAATGAGGTTGAGAGGCCTACGATTAATGCACTGAAGGGTATCGTAATCAACATGGCTACACTCTCGCGGGAGACATTATACGTTCTATAGGATGGGATTATTGTAGAACTACGGGCTAGGGAGAGCCGTGTGCTGCAAGTACTAAGCAAGCAGAAGATCAACATGGAATAGTTGAGCTTGCAGCATGACGAAGTGGTGTAGCAGAATCGACAGCTAGTACAGGTACTGGATGAAGCTTGTTAAAGCATCCCTGAGTTGGCATCCAAGCAGACACACCAGTAGAGGTGCGCATCCATAGGCTAGTAGCAGGGGTGCGCAAGGCACGGGAGGAAATGATAAAGGTTGAGCTAGAGCTGAACCTTCAAATCGCAGAGTTGTGGTTGAAGGTGCAACCGTCGAACCCTTTGGAAGTAAGAGAACATCGCACCAGCGCTATTACAGTAGGACTGGACGAGATCGACAGTGCAGTAAGGGACTACACTAGAATGTTGGAGGAATCATTTGAGGTCCTCACAAATCTATAGGAGGACCCAAACATCCAGCACTTAGAGACAGAGGCGCGTGAACTCCAGCAGTAGTGTTGGGCATGGAATCCTCCCCATGACATGTTTTGGGGCTTAAAGCCCAAGTTTTGAGTTGATCTTGTTGTAAAGCTCTGCAAATTGTGGGTACAGGGGGTGAAAGTATAATAGAGTCATAGGGTTGTCCACCCTAGTTTCGTAATGTAATTTCAGCTAGATAGACATACCCATGGTCCGTGGACCATGGGATTGTATAAATAGAGCGAGGCTCTAAGTGTAGAAAGGAAATAGATAATAGAGGAGAAGAATGAAAAGTCTTTGGGTCATAGAGTAGGCGAAGGCTCTACAGATAAGTGCACAGAGGCCTAGTAGAGTCCACAGCTAAGTGCGTGGACCCCTGCAGCTGAGCGTGTAGGGTGGATTCGAATCTGTAATCAGAGAAGAGATTAATAAAGAGAGGTTTTGTTGTCAATTATGTGTATATGTTCCAAGTTATTATATGTTTGATATCATTTTCAAATATATTGTTTCTTTACTGCACGCACTTTCATGAATGGTGAATCTTGTTAAGTATAATTGAAAACATACAAATAAGCTAAGTTAATCAACTAATATTGGATTTCTAGTAATGACTTGGGTAATAACATTTTTCGGCCCCCGAGTAGGGCTACGCAAAGGTAGCATCTCAGGCTACGAGGAATGGGTAAGTGCGCGTAGCGACGTCCACGCAGGGTTGAATTGCGGACCACTTGAAACCATCAGACGTCTCCAGGGTGTGGAAAGCTGATTCTAACACCCTCCCCTACTACTTCGGGTGAGACCTCAGTCTGCGCTCCACGGACTGTTACTAAAAGTGCCAGTAGTACTGGGATTTGTTTGGATACATCACCTATGAACCTGGGTCAGACATCAACAATCCAAAAAATGGTTATGTTGCCGAGACTAGGATTTACATGAGGGATTTCTGATGTCGTGTCATTGGAATCTGACAAGGAAAGAAATTGAAGGGTGGTTGGACAGAAAAATTCACGATTTCATAGCGCAAGAAAACAAGAATATGAAAGTATCAAAGGAACAGTGGTTAGAGCGCTACTTATATACGGAAATCCATGAAATTTTCTTTTCATCCTTCCCCTTTGAGTTGTATGAGTGGATCACGAAGCTAGCAAATAGTCAGGGAAGGTGTAGGCTCAACAAACTGATTGTGTGGACTCCAGAATTATTTTGCAGACTAGAAGCATCAGAAGATAAGATCACGTGCACTATGGACCATTGGCTCGATTGAATTATAGGGTGGTTTATCACCAAATTCATGGTAGACACGACAGTCAGCTACAGTAAGGCAGAATGACACTTCCTCAAAGGACCGCGAGGTAAGTACATTAAATCTTTCAACATTGGGATTAAAATGATATTATGTGAAAAGTGGGTTATGTGAACAAATTGATGTTTAGGGCTAGGAAGAGTAGGAGGATCTATAGAAATGAAGGTAGTGCAGAGATACAAAATAGCCCCTTGAATTTGCCTCGGCAAGAAAGCGAGGAAGAGCTCGCGAAAGTTTCACCAAGAAGTGCGACCAGTCTGATAAGGCAGTGAATTCCGCGCATAACAACTCCACCTACACCACCACTAGTCTCACCTTCTTCACCCCCCTCTCTGCCCACACCACCTCCACCACCACTACAGTTCAATATGGCGAGCACAATAAAATTGTAAGTGTTCAAAGGAGTAGGGAACGAAGATCCGGACCAATTCTGGTTCGTAGTAAAAGAGGTATGGGAAGCACAAGGAGTCGTGGATGACAATATAAAGAAGGAAACACTAGTAAGAGCGTTACAGGATTGCACACTGACATGATACATTAAACATTCTAATGACCATCCAAATGCAGGGATCACAGATATCTAGGCTGCTCTAAATAGGGAATTTAGCAGGCCAGAATTAGAGACACAAGTGATTATCGGGTTTAAGGAAATCACTATGCTTCTAGGTGAGACCCCGTGGGAGCTGGATCAGAGACTAAAGAGTATGATTCATGAAGCCAACATGACCTTGACACATGAACAACACCGCGCATGGTTTGTAGTGTCACTAATGCCACATCTAAGGACTACGCTATCACAATAGAAGTTATCCACCTAGGCCAAAGCTTTGGAGATTGCAATGAGACTGCACAAGCCCTCCATAAAATATCCTGGTCTGGGAGTCCAACAAATCCACGCGCAACTGAAAAATTTGTGTCTGGAAATGCAGAGTTTGAAACAAGACAGGACAACTCGCCCAGAGGCATGCGAGGAGGTATGGTGCATAAAGTGCAAGGGACAGGGACACGACAAGGACCATTGTCTAGTCTTCACGAACTACTTGGCGGGAGGAGGGCCGATGCCATTAAGACCAGAAGCATAAGTAGGACCGAGCATGATGCCTACATTATGGTGCATGATTTGTCAGATAGGAGGAAAACATACTACGGATAATTGTCACCTATTACAGAAGTATATGCAGACGTCCCAATAGTTGTTCTGTAATTTCTACAGATTAGTAGGCCATGACGAACGCACTTGTAGAAGTTATGAATTGATGATGGATCAAACTCCTGCCTATAGAGTTCAGACCAAAATGTGATCCCTCGATCAAAATGTAGGAATGGAGTGCACTGGATTTCAGGGGCACGGATGAGGTCGAGGTGGAATGGAACCAAGAAGGGGTCACAGACAGCTGATTTGTTACAATTGCAAAGGGCCAAGGCATTATGCCTACGATTGTACAAATCCAATGAGGGAATCATGTTTATATTGTACCTAGTTTGGTCATGAGATGGAGTACTGCCCTACACTGATAGCATGGTTTCACGATAAAAGAACACTCCAGCTTGCCCTGATTCAGAACCTACAGATGATGAGGTCCGAGCCACACGAAGAGGACCCGAACATAAACATCGTGCTTCGAAGTGGTATCACAATAGGAGAGGACAAGGGCAATCAGCATGAAGAAAGTGCATGGGTTTGCAAGGTTCCCACAAAGTAACCTGAATTTGATTTGGAACGCTCAAAGGAGACATTCATGGAAGATAAAAATAGCTTCATGGAGGCCTCCACTTCAGGTAGTAAGAATCAACTAGAATTGGAGATGGATCCTTCAATGCTCACTACCTTTCTGGAGACATGCATGAAGCTACTGTGCCAGAGGAAAGTAGTGAAAGGACTGCAAGAGCTCATCACTAGATGTGCTGGTTCAGGGGAACTGTGCGTAGTCCGGAAGCTCGGAAAGCACACATCGTGAATAGGAAGGGAAATGAGATTGACTAGGCAAATCGAGGAGTATGAAATGGATCAAGTAATTCTGGATCTAAGATCAGACGTGAATGTACTACCAAAGTAGATATGGGAGCACATGGGCAAGCCCACATTGCAGTGGTCCCCTATTCAATTGTGAATGGTGAACCAATAGAAGATCCTACCGATGGGAAGATTGCAAGGAGTAAGGGTCGATATTGAAGGTGTGAGCGTGCTTACAGATTTCGAAGTGATAGAGATTGTCGATGATAGCAATCCCTATCCCGCACTACTAGGAATAGATTGGGCCACTGACCTGAACGGAGTGATAAATCTAAAGAAGCGCAAAATGATTTTTGAGAAAAAGTCACTGTGCGTAGTGGTACCCTTAGACCCTGTGGAAGGATCGTGCTACACGGAGGTAGTGTGCGATGAAAAGAACGATGACGATCTAGATTGTATACACAAGATAACCACCAGGGAAGAGGATTGCATGAATCCAACTGCAGATGGCAGGATTTCGTGGGAGCACAAAAGCTCCTATACATCGGATTCGGATGAGGAAATAGAACGATGCTCAATTGCAACATGATGGTAAGATCACTACACTGCATGACAACAGAGGTAAGGGATCTGCCTATGTATGATGGGCTAATAGCGATGGATGAATTCCTAAAAAAATTTGAAAGATAGGTGCTAGAATAGCAGCACTTTGACGCTCTCAAATGGGCACTGCACGCTACACTCATAAGGTGGTGGGGTATGCATTAGAGAAGCTTTGAGACCTGGCACGAATGCAGAATAGTGATGCTTATACGGTTTGGAAAGCCTCAGCTATGGATGGAAGTCGGGTATGATGGATGAAACAACCTGCATGCCCACCTCTCCAGATGGGTATAGGCGTATGGTACGCAGCTTACATGAATGCACACCATCCTGGTGATAGAAAACATGAACAACAAGCCAGAGTGGGCACGACGAAGGTGCAAATGATGAAGTATGGTACGACCAAGCACGCTCAAGATTATATGTAGGGAAGCCTTTGACAAGGTGTGCGAAGTACTGAACATGTTCCACCATGTGAGACACACTGACTGGGACCTGCTTGTACCAACGGTCCTATGGGCTTATAGGACCATGTGCAAAACTTTGACCATGTAAGCACTTCTGAAGCTAAAGTATGAAGCAGGGGCTATGATACATACAAAGCAGGCAAAGCCTAGTCTGCGCATAGCAGCACCTGCAGATACGAAGGTCTGCGAAGCTCAGAACGAAGGAATCACAGAGCCATGAGAAACAGAACACATAAGCCTCGAGGAAGAAATCCGACAGGGAAACCTTAGCCTTCGCAAACTTGAAAAAGACCGAGTACAGCAAAGGGAGAGAAGCACTTTCATGGATGTGGAGGTCAAGAAGTGGGAAGACAAAATAAAGGAAACATTTCTCGTCGAAAAACCAAGGATGGTAAAGCAAGGTGCATATGATCATATTGACAAGTTGAAGGACTATCACTATGAACTGGTTAGTCTGCTGCCTTGGCTTGGACCGCATATTTCCAAATGAAGTGACTAGGGTAGTACATTGCAAGTAGTAAAGTGCGTGATGTCAATCACAAAAATGGAAGGTGATGATTCTCCGTGAACCATGGTGGAGGACTAGATAGAGCCCCGTACGGGTGGTGTGACCACCTAACTAGCCATAGGAAGAACAGTCTTAGCGCTTCGAGTAGTTGAAAAGAAGTGCGTGACTATAAACTATTCTACCTGGAAGTTGCACGATATGGGAGATGTGCACAGAAGCATAATGTGACAAGGTTCACAACCACGCACGGAGGGCTGTGCTGCCACGTGAGTTGGCTTGGAAGTGACCATTGAGGTCACTATTCACGATGGGATGTGTGATCTGGGGCCAAATGGAGTGGGTGACAGACATTTAAGACGTGATTTATTCGCAAGATTTGGGAAAATCTGCCACCAAGAAAGCATTAATGGCCTGAAATTGGGGGGAACGATTGAATTCGAATTCAAAAGGCAATATAAAACATAAAGGGCTGGCCAGCAAACAACACTTGGTCATTTGAGAGTTGAGCATTTGAGCAGAGCATTGAGCATTGAGAGCTAAGTGGTAAGTGAGCCCCTAAGTTCACGAGTGACAAAATACAGCCTAGATATGATGACAGCCACTAAAGACAGCTTGGGAATTGAAGAGGTAACCACAGGAGAGGCCGCGCAGACCCCAATGGTGGAGGACATCCTAGAAGGTGCCGAGGTTTTGGTAGAGATCCCCAAATCACCACGAACACTAAGGTCCAAGAAAGATAAACAGGCAATGGCTCCCATATGCGTGTCCCCGAGGAACCCGCTACGCAGTAAGTTATCAATAGTTGAAATGGGGAAAGCTATCACAATCGACACAAATGAGGAGGAAGAAGATTTGTAGGCTCTTATCATCACAACCGAAGAAGAAGAAGACACAGAGGAAGACATTCAACCGATATGCTTTGTGACAAAACTGCCTGCATATGTCCCTCTACGGAGAGGGAAAACCATAGTGTCGAAGGACCTATACGAAACCAAGAGTTCACTCCATACCCCACTCCTCCTAGATGGCATAATGTTTGAGGGTCCGCACCTGGGCTGCGTACCAACCATGAAGTTTGAAGACCGGAACCTCGCTAATGGCAAGAAATTCCCTCACCTAGAGACCGTGAATCTCATGAAGCAAAATAGTGCGGGGGTGGTGACAATGTTAGAGCTGCAAAAGTGGCTGCATGGAGTGGAAAAGATCGGGCTACTAAACTTATTATGGATGTCGCATTTCCACTGTGTGGCCATAACCATTTTCGTCATCAAGCAACTGCTTTGCCTGGTGCATGATGGGTACCTATGGCTGGAGGAGCCTATCCCCATTACAACAGACCTAATCCACCGCATCTCTTAGCTCCCCTACAAAGGAAAGGACCCTGCCACCATATCAGAAGGGAAAGGTAGTGATTTGGCCCTCACGGAGGCCATGAAGACAAAATACAAGATGGAGAAGAAGAAGAGGGGATACACTATCTCCACTATCAAGGACAAAGTGGTATGTGTAGCTACCCAGATCCTTGCTAGAAAAGTCATGTGAAAGTGCCGCACAAACAAGGTACCTGCACCAGTGATCGCACTGGCTGAGCAGTGTGTAGAAGGAGTCCAGTTTAACTGGGCTGAATTCCTCTACATAGAATTCTTGGAGAACTATCGCGAAGCCCGAGAGTAGGGTAAAACCTTCCACTATGCATGGTTGTTGTTATCCATCATGCTCATAGCGGGGGAATTACCATAAGACAGTCAATTCCCCCCAATTGACAGATATTTACCAGAGGCTACGAAGTACGCTTCGCTCTGGACCACGAAGGATGCAAAAAGAATACGCGGCACCAAAATATTCTAGGTGCTCATGGAGGCGAGCATCCAGATGTGGATCAGTCAAAGGCCGCGCCTGTCACCTATGGTGTTGTTGTGGGGAAAAATGCCTATGCAGGACGATCCTATCCACCTAAGGTGTGACAGTGCCTTAGCAACAAACAGAGACAGCTATTCTAGTATTCTTCCTTTATGAATTAAGAATGAAGAGAGATGGATGGACTAACCGGTGTCTTCCGTTTGTCCCTCGATCCAGATCCTCTTCTCTTTGGGTGTTCACAGCTACTTGCCTTCTCGCTCGCCCAGCTTCAACAGGTTCCTGCAAGATCACAAGAGAACAGCTACTTGCGACAAGAGAAGAACACTACACAAAGACAAATATTCACATTCATAACTAATTCAGGATTAGAAATAAACCAAATACACTAATGCAATCATACATCAAAGATACATCAGCATATAGGAGAAACCAAGATAGCTTTATTGATGAATAACAAGGTTCAGGAAGAGATACAACCCAGAGGGCTCCAATCCAGCATCTCCTTCCCAGCAAATGGAATTCCTATCTTCACCCCCTTCAAAGCATTAAGCACCCAATGATTCCAATCTCAAACCAACAGCAATTCTTTGCAATAACAAAATTCCAGCCTCCAGATCTCATGGAGGAGAGATCCATATATAGATGTTTGGAGAGAGGATGAGTCAGCTTGAGATCTGACTAGTGTCCTCTCCCTCTGTCAGTTCTTGATTCCACTTGGAGGTTCTTGCTTCCACTTGGAGATTTGGAACCTCTTACTCATCACCAGTCGAATTCCCTGAGGCAAGTGTCATTTTGGAAGCTTCCTGGGTTTTGACACCTTGAGAAATGAGCTTGCCACATGTCCACTCTCGTTCAGCGCAGGTAGCCAGTGTTGGCTTTGACATTCAGCACAGGTAGCCAGTGGATCCATTGACATTCAGCGCAGACAGCCAGTGGAGCCATTGACATGATCTTGAATTGACTTGTTTTTTAGCAGTTTCAGGTGGAGAACTTCTGTGAATTGCTGTGGTTTGTTGGCCTTGTTCCTCTAGGGGTAGGAACAACATGTTTAGGGACTTTGGATCCCTTAGATTATGGACATTTCATGCTCAATGCTGTAAGGCACAAAAATGTCTATAACAGTTGCCCCCTAAAGTATGAGGCTGTTTATCGGGTGAAATGCTTTATCAGGGGGATCCGAAGTTCATCCAATGCTGGGAGGAGACCTGTAATACAATACAATACAATACATTATTTTTCATACTGCTTTCATGATCTAGCTGAGGCGGGCATTCCCATGCTCAGCTTTATAAATTCATTTTTCTGTACATAGAACAGACAATCGTCTGATGGTAGACTGATAATTTTGATGAAATTATCATCCTTTGAGTAGGATGATTATCTGCTGTAATGATGTACATGTCAATGTCTTTATATTTCCTGAATATATATCGCAGCCCGGATGGATGAAACTAGATCCGGGGTCTTCAAACTCGTTCGATCTTCACTCTAAGTACAAGTCGATCCATGTGAGAAATGTTCTGAAGTCGAACATGGAAAGACATCGCTTGATTACCGGTCAATGATGTAAACTGTTAACAAGCGCAAGAGGAATCACTGATAATGATAATGACCCTCAAGGTACTGCAGTACAATTCACGTGGTGTGAATAAAGGACTTGGCGTCGAACACCACGCATAATCTTTCGGTCGAAGGTCATTGATGTATACCTGTCGCCGGAAGTGAGAAACTTGCCATTGAGGCATGCAAGCTTCAAAGTACTGAAGGGGTTGTTCCTAGATCATCTTCTTGGATAATGAGTTGATGTCGACAAGAAGCGATCCGTCAAAGGAGGGCCTTGATGAATCCCACATCAGTGACACGGAACGGAGCTAATGATTTAATGGAGGTGGAAACGATCTGTGACATATTCAGGGTGGCTGTCATGAAAGGATGAAGGATAATGTATGGCAGTGGATGGGACACGGTTGACTTTTCTCAACGACTTCTCTTGAACATGTGGTGACACTGATGCGATGGATCGGTAGCATTACCCCAAATATGGATGGTATGGCGAGACCATGGATGTGACCGGTGAATGAAACAACCCAACCCGATTGTGGTACGGAGGAAAAGTGTCATGTTCAAGAGCGACTTGCTACCATCAAAGTTTTCTTTAGTTTCTCCCAATTTTTCCCCAGTCATTGCTGACCAGTACCTCTTTATTTTTGTCAAGCTTGAGGAGGATAACATATGCTTGTTCTATAACCTGCCCTTCGGGCAAACCCATCGCTATGTTTTAATGAGCCTAGCGATAGTGAAACTCGTTCTCGTCTAAAGACAAGTTTGTCGCTATTTAATGATTTTAACGAGTCTAACGACAAGGATAACTCGGTCCTTTTCATTTTTAGAGAGTCTGAAAAGGTACATAAAGTTAACTCCAAAAGTCCTTTTTCGTCATCTAATCCCTTAGGTCCGAAAAAGTATAAAACAATACAGAAGGGATGAGTTTTCGATAGTTTTAACGAGCCGAATAAAACAAGCGCTCGATCTTTTTGTGCAATAATCCCTCAGGTCCAAAAAGATTAAAATCTAGAGGAGGGATAGCTCTTCTTGTCCCTTTAACGAGCTGGAAGGCCAAGGACTCGGCAATCTTTTCATATTTTACGAGTCAGTTGAAAAGAGCTTAAAGAAGACTCTTCTTTTGAGGAACGAGTGATAAACAGGGTTAGCAGCTGATTCCAGGTACAAGTTGGAATTTTCCAATCACGGCAGTGTCACAAGGATGGCTAGTGAAATCACTCTTCGCAGCTGTTCCTCAAAATGGGTAAACAAACATATGGAGGTGAACGATCGGCCAATGAAAAAGTGGAGGTGATGGTGCAAACACGACCAAGGCTTTAATGGCTGATAAGGTTACATTCACAGTGGTTATTTACTGGGTAGGTTCATTTTTTATTTTAAAATGAGCTTAAACGCTGGGGGAAACACTTGCTCATTGCTTATGTTTATTTTTTAACGAGCATGAAGTCCGCGTTAAAACTGCTCGGATCTTGCGTTTATTTTTTAACGAGCATGAACTGTGTGCTAAAACTGCTCGAATATACCAGTCATATGATAAGAGTGTCTCATCGAAGATGCTATTTTTTAGGGAGCTTAGATCTTACGTAAGCTTTGCTCCGGATCCTTTCTTTATGCAAGTTCGCAAACGACTAATCCTACGAGTTTAAAGGGTTAGAGGTCCTAAAAATTTTAAAAAATAAATAGTCGCCCCTTGCTTGCACTCCAAAAGGTTTGCATGCCCCTAGGTATAAAGTACGATTTCAAGGTTACCTCTACTTCACTTCCGCCAAAACATTTGTTTTAACGAGAGAGGCTTACCTCTTTCAGGTTACCCAAAGATTGTCTCGTTCACGGAGCAAACAAGACACTTCTTCAGCGATGTCTACCGAAATAGGCAAAGGTGAGTGACGTAGCCCGCCAACTCACATAACTTTGACAAAAGAATCTTATTCTAGAGCAACCCTCTTCCTAGACGGACGGGGTACGGACTAGTCATATTCTCCTGCAGAAACCTACCCTATACCCAAAGTTCTCTGCCGAAGCAGACCAGGACGCATGCCCCCTGGGTTCCAGTCATATCCTCCCGGATTACTCGCGCTCATCAGGAGGATGGACCGTGGGTTGAGACACTTCTTGCATGAATAGACCATTTAGGGATGGTATATGACTATTTGCGATGCGTGATCCGGGGAATGAAAGTTGGTCCATGAGCTTGACCATTCTTCCTTCATGCGGAAAACACATTACTCTAAAGAGTGATGAGACGATGGCTCCCATGCAATATATACAGTCTCGTCCAAGGAGTAGGTTATAATCCAAGGGTCCTTGAACGACCATTACGTTCATTTGAACGGTCTTCCCTTTCAATGTTATGGGCACATTGGGGAGGATCCCTAAAGGTCGACTGGTTCCTTTATCAAAGCCTGATAGATTTCTCATTTCAGGCAAAAGCGTTGGCGAACCAAGCGCTTTCCAAGCAATAGAGGAAAGGATACTCACAGATGCCCCTTCATCAATGATAGTGCCAGCCATTACCATTCTGTATATTTGAATGATAATTCTGAATGGTATACTGGCTGGTAACTAGGGTCTGCCTAGTTGGTTCCAGTCGAACGAGACAACTAGGTTGCTTGGTGGTGGGACCGAATAGACGGCTGGATATCGCTCTGACGAACTTCCTTCCTGCGATAAAGGAATGGGAGCATTGCCCCCTTGTTCGTCGGAGTCAGTGTTGATGAAGAGAATTTGGACGGTGCCGTCTTTATTCTCCTCTGTGATGGTATCATTCGAAGATAGAGCCTCTGAAGGCAAAACTGGGGCAACTGCCACCTCAACCTTTTGACTTTCGTCAGGTATGGATTCAGACGGTTCATCTTCAATGATAGGTGCTTCGGCTGACCACCTGGGCGGGCCAGCCAGGTTCTCAACTAGTGAAGGACTTGGCAGGAGTTTTTGATATCCAGGAGGAAGTTGCACTCGTAAAACCGGGCGATCTTCCAAAACTCTTTCAGCCTCGTCTAAGAAGGGACAACGGTGGATGGCATGGTCGCCTTCACACAGTTTGCAGGGAAATCTAGCTTTCCCTCTCTGTCCTGTGACTTCACTTTCACTAGTTGACGGTGAGCATCAACATGGCTATCAGAGGTTGATGCTACCGAATTGTGCAAACGGGGAGACCAGTCCCTTAGTATCCGAGGGATGCAGGGACAATCTCTATGGAAGTGGTCTCCCTTGCATATGACACATGGCGTGGATTTTTGTCAGACGACTCTCATTTGCCCCCAGTCGCTTTTGGCTCCTTCTTCTTCTTCTCCTTAGGAACTCGGTTTTTTGTCTTACCAGTTCCGTCAAGCGAAGAGGAAGGAGGAGAGGAAGATTTAGATGAAGTAGAAGGCTAGTGGGCGACTCTGGTCTGGTCTAACTGTTGACTCGACTGTTCAGGAATAGTGGTGTTCTGAACGACATTGGTTGAAAAAAACCAGCCCGGCAGGCCAATTGTCAGTCCTGGAAGCGACAATGTGGCCATATGGGGCGCACCAACATCTCCCCAAGAGGAGAAGGGACTAGGATTTCCCCCAAGGGGAATTCCTTGGTCGGTGGGCTCCATTTTTTCAACCTAAAGATCAATGCGGGAATAGGGGTGATTGTTCCGTTTAAAATAAATTTTTAACGACGCTTTAGACACAACTTGCTTTTTCAATTTTAAAGAGTCAAGAAAAAGCTAAAGATGACTCTAGTCTCCTTCGATGTTTTAACGAGCCCGAAGTGACAAATGCTCGGATGGACTTTTTCCGTTATAGAGTCTGAAAAAGGCCAAAAGGAACTGCTCTGGAGTTCTAGGCAGAGGGTGTGCCAAACCTTTCGCAAAACCGCAAAATACTTTTTAAGGTACGGGCGGTCGATCTTCCTGAATGCTGTGTTCAGTGCATTGCGATTAGTAGGGCGGCCGACATGGCTTCCTAAGGATAAAGGTTTTATGCCTATAGGGGTCTCCCAATATATACGCGACGGTACGTGGGAGCACAATCCGTACTGGCGCTATCGTCCCTCAGGAGGAATCACCCACCTTCAACGAGATCGACAGTCACCAGGCTTTACGACGCCGGAACACGTCTCTAGCCTAGACCTCTATGTTGTGCGTTATGTTGCAAAGCGTTGTTAAGTTCATTCAGTTTATTTTAAGTTGATCTTTTTAGAAGTCTGCCTTTCTGGATCACCACGAGATGTATGATACAATTCCTCAATGCAGTCTAAAGATGATAAGCAAGCTTTATATCTTTTCAACTTTGAAAATCCTAGCTACAAAGGGAAAAGAAAGACACCATCTTCTCTCAAAGAGCAATCAGCACACTCTAATGCACTTTTCCTAAATCAAGCATGCAAACTATCAAAAATGCAAATGCACAATGCAGGTGTTTGTTTTCAGCTTTCTTAGTATTGATGCCTACAAAGAAAGCTTTTTGTACAACTTTGAATTTGCTTTTAAATGACAAATACAAACAAGTTTACTTTTCCGAAATCAGAGAGGGTAGAAGAGATTACAACACTTAACGATTTTCGAAATGAATACTTGTTTTGACACTTAAAAGAGACAAACTCAAACCAATAAGCAAAAGCAAATGTATAATCAACTGCAAACAGCCAATGAACTCTCTCCTAAGATCACAATCAACAGATCTGAATCAAGGGCTACAGGATGATTATTTTACTCATGCAAAGGAAAACTGCAAATGACGCCACAAACACATAAAAACATTCACAGTCTTTTTGTACAAAAGGAGGCGGAATTTAAGGAGAGAAAAGGAGTTATCAGACTGGTACCTATGCTGGTTACAGGCTGCAAAAATCAGAGATCAAAACAAGGCAAAACAGAGCAGAGAACCCCAGCTGCACAAGGCAAAACTAGTTCAGCGCAACCTCAACACAGGGGTTTTGACATTCAACGTAGGTAGCCTTCACGGGAACTGCGTTGAAATGCAGAATCCCTTCACTGGATCTGCGCTGAAGGAGAAACTCTCGTTTCCCACAGGTTCTGGGTCATAGATTGCTATTTAATTCACTGTTTTAGGCCAAATAAAAGCAACAAGCAAGGTACAATCAAAGGGATGCTTTGAGGGGGTACTAAGATCTATCACAAAGGATCATCAAATCATTTGTGAGTCCATTGTTCAGATCATAGACAAGTCCAGTGATTGGATCAAGGCAGCAACTGTCTACTTTGCATCCGGGAATAGTAGATGCAGTTCGATTGTTGCTGTCAAGTCTATGAAACAAACAATGATAGAAACACAAATAAAATGACTAAACAGATTTCCCCAGCGGAGTCGCCAATTTGTTGTGGGGAAAAATGCCTATGCAGGACGATCCTATCCACCTAAGGTGTGACAGTGCCTCAGCAACAAATAGAGACAGCTATTCTAGTATTCTTCCTTTATGAATTAAGAATGAAGAGAGATGGATGGACTAACCGGTGTCTTCCGTTTGTCCCTCGATCCAGATCCTCTTCTCTTTGGGTGTTCACAGCTACTTGCCTTCTCGCTCGCCCAACTTCAACAGGTTCCTGCAAGATCACAAGAGAACAGCTACTTGCGACAAGAGAACAACTACTTGCGACAAGAGAAGAACACTACACAAAGACAGATATTCACATTCATAACTGATTCAGGATTAGAAATAAACCAAATACACTAATGCAATCATACATCAAAGATACATCAGCATATAGGAGAAACCAAGATAGCTTTATTGATGAATAACAAGGTTCAGGAAGAGATACAACCCAGAGGGCTCCAATCCAGCATCTCCTTCCCAGCAAATGGAATTCCTATCTTCACCCCCTTCAAAGCATTAAGCACCCAATGATTCCAATCTCAAACCAACAGCAATTCTTTGCAATAACAAAATTCCAGCCTCCAGATCTCATGGAGGAGAGATCCATATATAGATGTTTGGAGAGAGGATGAGTCAGCTTGAGATCTGACTAGTGTCCTCTCCCTCTGTCAGTTCTTGATTCCACTTGGAGGTTCTTGCTTCCACTTGGAGATTTGGAACCTCTTACTCATCACCAGTCGAATTCCCTGAGGCAAGTGTCATTTTGGAAGCTTCCTGGGTTTTGACACCTTGAGAAATGAGCTTGCCACATGTCCACTCTCGTTCAGCGCAGGTAGCCAGTGTTGGCTTTGACATTCAGCGCAGGTAGCCAGTGGAGCCATTGACATTCAGCACAGACAGCCAGTGGAGCCATTGACATGATCCTGAATTGGCTTGTTTTTGAGCAGTTTCAGGTGGAGAACTTCTGTGAATTGCTGTGGTTTGTTGGCCTTGTTCCTCTAGGGGTAGGAACAACATGTTTAGGGACTTTGGATCCCTTAGATTATGGACATTTCATGCTCAATACTGTAAGGCACAAAAATGTCTATAACAGGTGTACAATAGTCTGAATAGTTTTGTAGAGTTTAAAGCTGATAGGAATAATGTCTACATTAGGGTGCGCAAGGATACAATGAAGCAATGGACGGAGCTCTCGTTTATAGCCACCAACAATGCTATCTTCACTGTCTTAGAGACATGGCCTCTAGAATGGTGTGCCCAAGATCTGGCAGAACTAGAGAATGTGGTAGCACAGAAGAAAAAGGATGATACCAAGCTGCACGTCACCCAATTGGCTGAAAAGAGGCAGTAGGAAGTAGCATCAGCTAAGGAAAAGGCAGTGCGGGAAGCGACGAAAGCAGCAACAGTAGCATAGGCGGCAAAGGAAGGAACTGTGAAGGCGAGTGAGGGCAAGCAACATCCTCACAACGGCAGGAGGCCGAGGACACAGAAACAATAGAAGGGGGCATCAACCTAAGGACCACATCCACACAGTTAAGCAGCCACACATCGCAGAATGAGCAGGACCAAGGAAGAAGGTAAAGGCCTCGAAGTTGGCCATTGACCCGATCACCTTAACTGAAGGTGATCTCCATGACATTAGCAAGACAGTCCGCGATGTCACAAGTGAAGCACTTCAGGATTTTATGGAGGAGAACTAGACTGTGTTGGGGGCGTCATGGCATAACTTCAGGAGTTACAGGTGTGGCCCCCTAAGGTGGGTACCCTTTCTACCTAGTGAGCTCCAATATTGTAGCAATGATTATGCAACTCCTAGGACTCCCTACTTTACTTTTTTCAACCTGGTAGTTCGTAACAAATTTGGAACTGACGGTGCTATATGCACAAGTACTAGCTCTTACTGTAGGCTGTCACTTGATCAGCTGGCACAAGTTCGCTAGGAGCTTAAGCCAACTTCTATGAGTTCTTAGAAGAATCTTTTAACTGTGATGGATGAAGGCTAACTCAAAACATGCTAGTCTACTTGTAGAAAGAAGATGAAAGCTGAAAGGAAATGCAAACCTTAGCAAACCCTAGTTTTACGGACTAACCCTACTTGTGCAACAAAAGAAATGTACAAATACTGAAATGGATGTCATGGACTATTGCAGAGGTAAAATACACTTTTTTAAGCTACTTCCGAAAGGAAATATGGAAAAATCATCTTTTTGTATTTTTGAGCAATTTTATGCAAAAATTATTATGCATGTATTTTAACTATTTTTTACTGTGCAGAGGTTTATTGGTGAAAGAAAATGGAGTGGGTGATTGCAGGGGGTTAGGAAGGTATGGAGAGGACCTAAGGGGTCCCTAGCACCCTTCTGGAGATTTCCACTATGCTCAGATCTTGAAAAATTGCTCGCGTTATCTTCTACAGGAGGCTGTAGGGGATCTACAGGAAATTCTACAAGAACAGGCCGAAAGTGATTTTTTTGAAGATTGATGGAGAAAAAATGGTGGGAAGTGGGAATGAAAGATGGATAAGGTTGTTAAGAGGTGTGGGACCTGGTAAATGAAGCTAAGGAGTGATGAAGATGGTTGGATTTGTTCAAGGATGTAGAAAGCAATGTTGCACAAAAATATAGAAATTAGGGTTAGTTGGGAAAGTGTGGCGAATGAAGGGAAGAAATCTTGAGTGAGGGGTTGGAACAGGTTGCATGATGGAGGAAGGATAGGTAGGGATGTATTACAGGTGTTCTACACATTACTTTCTGAAAACTGATCCAAACAAAGACAAAAAAACATAGATCTATCTACATTGACCTAATCTACTCTTAAAAACCAGAAATATGATGAAAAACAATGTATAAATAGAAAATTATGCAAGAGAGCTATGGAAACTAAGCACGAACAGATCCGAACATGAATACACAACTCATATCAATGTTTCCAATTCAAAATCTAACACTAGCAATTGCATTAGAAGGAAAAAACAATGTTTTTGTGGCAACAAGTGTACCTTGGTCTCAATTCATGATCCCAAGGAGGGAGAACTGAGATCAAGGACTACTTGGTAGCCTTTTTGTGGATCTTTTCTGTTACCAAACTATCAAATCAACCTAAAGCATGAACAACTATCTAAATCATCAAAAGAAACCTAAGTAATGAAGCAAGATTCTACCCTAAATAACAGAAATTATTCTAGGAATGCAAGAAAAACACATAAAAGTACACAAAGGAGGTACTGGCACTTGGGTTGGGCCCAACCCGAAGAGCTACAGCCTCCTAGAAAAATGAAAGCTGGTGCAAAGAAAGATTCATCTTCATTGATAAAAAAATAATAGCTACATCCCACAAACTGTCTATAAGAAGAAGCTCGAAAATGTGCTGATACAGAGCTGCACTAAAGTGCAAAAATGGACTAACAAAATGACTAAACTCTGACTAAAAAAACTGAGGCCCTAAGCCTTCTTATTTATACAAATGGGGAGCTCCAACAGTCCTCCTAAAATCAAGGAACTCGGCTTCCCGGAACTAAAGATAACAACAGTCCTACTTGACTTGCTTGGCTGCCCTTTGCTTTGTGCTCTGAGTTTTTGATGGAGAATTCAAGGTAAGGGCTCATAAATGAAGGGGACACCTTCCTACAAATCCTCTTCCTTGTTCTTCCATGAATCTGGCTACCAAGTACTCATTAAACCTTTGATTTTGTCTCAAAATTGACCAAAATTCTGCATAAAGCACACATTAGACTTTTTGGCATAAGATCTAAACCAATTCACTCTATTAGCATAAATATAATAAAAAAAATGCAATAAACTAATGAGAATGGTGGATTAAGTCAAATTAGGAGGCTAAGTGAGCCCAGATAATTACCCATTTCTGGGGCTCATCACTACCCACCTCGCAGCAGGATCCTCGGTAGTAGAGAAGATGTTGCGCACAAGTATGGAAAACACGATAGTTTTACTAGATGGGGCCCTAGTCGCAGCAAATGTGACCGATAGGTTTTCGGTTAATATGTTGAAAGGCCTTGGTCTTAATTTGGTTGCCCTTCTGCGAGAGACACTGTATTAGTTACAGGATGGGATAACATCAGAGCTGCGGCCTAGGGAGAGTCATGCGATCCAAGTTCTCAGCAAACAAAAGATCAACATGGAATAGTTCAGTCTACAGTGAAATGAATTGGCATCGCAGAACCAACAGTTGGCACAGGTGGTAGATGACGCCTGTCGATGCATCTCGGAGCTGGCCATTCCACCAGATCTATCAGTAGAGGTGTGGATCCATAGATTGGCAACTGGAGTTCGTGAGGCCAGGGAAGAAATGACAAAGGTTCAGCTAGAGTTGAATCTTCAGATCATTGAGCTACAGTTGAAGGCACAACCTTCCACTCCCCTGGAAGTTAGATAACTACGCGTTAGCACTATTACAGCAGGGATGGAAGTAATTGGGGGTGCAGTGTGACACTGTACTGGCATGTTGTAACATGTACTTGAGGTCCTTATGACTTTGCAGGAGGACCCCAACATCCAGCCCTTGGAGATAGAGGTGCGAGAACTCCAACAGCAATACAATAGTATCCGAGGAACTGCGCAAACAATCGTCCTCACTCAGCAGCTTGTGAGGATGCAGCAAGATAAGGTACTAAAGGAGCAGGTGGACATTGTGTGACACAAGGAGGCAGTACTCAAAGCGCGCATTCAGCCATGGATTGATGAGGCCTTCACAATCACTACGCATATCGAAGGAAAGCTCATACACATACAGGGGATGCACACGTAGATGCAGGGAAGCACGCTGGACACAAAGGTCTCAGAATAATGGATGCAGCAGGTTTAGCAAGCAGCAACTCAGTGTGCTTTGGATATCAGTATCGTTCGAGAAAAGTTGGAGGGAATGAGTGCCAATATTGCCACACCGACAGAGTGACTCGAGGGCGAGTCATGATGTTTGTGTTGGGGTCCTGTTGGCCATGGAATCCCCCCCACAACATGTTTTGGGGCTCAAAGCCCAAGTTTTGAGTTGATCTTGTTGTAAAGCTCTGCGAATTGTAGGGCATGGGGCGCGAGGGTATAATAGAGTCATAGGGTTGTCCGCCCTAGTTTTGTAATGTAATTTCGATTAGATAGACCTACCCATGGTCCACGGACCATGGGATTGTATAAATAGAGCGAGGCTCTAAGTGTAGAAAGGAGATAAATAATAGAGGAGAAGAATGAAAAGTCTAAGTGATTGAGTCACAGTGCGAAGTGTGTCTTTGGGTCATAGAGTAGGAGAAGGCTCTGCAGCTGAGTATACAGAGGCCTAGTAGAGTTCGTAGCTGAGTGCGCGAACCCCTACCACTGAGGGCATAGGCTGGAGTCGAGTCTATAAGTAGAGAAGAAATTAATAAAGAGAGGTTTTGTTGCTAATTTTGTGTATCTGTTCCGAGTTATTATATGTTTGATATCATTTTCAAATGTACTGTTTCTTTACTCCGCACACTTGCATGACTGGTGAATCTTGTTAAGCATAACTGAAAACCTATAAATAAGCTAAGTTAATCAACCAATATTGGATTACTAGTAAGGACTTGGGTAATAACACTATTTGGCCCCTAAGTAGGGCTACGTGAAGGCAACATCTCAGGCTGTGAGGAACGGTAAGTGCGCATAGCAACGTCTGCGCAAGGTTGAACCGTGGACCACTTGAAACCATCAGACATCTCCAGGGTGCGGAGACCTAGTTCTAGCACCCTCCCCTACTACTTCGGGTGAGACCTCAGTCCACACTCTGAAGACTGTTGCTGAAAGGGCCAGTAGTACCGGGATTTGTTTGGCTAAATCACCTCTGAACTTGGGTCAGGCCCCAACAAGCCAACAAGCAGTATAACAGCGTCAAAGGAACTACACAGATGGTGGCCCTCACTCAGAGGCTCACATAGATGCAACAGGGAAAAGTGTTGAAAGAACAGGTGGACACGACACAACAAAAAGAAGCAGTCCTGAAGGTGCGCGTTCAGGCTTGGATCGATGAGGTCATCACCATCATAGCAGAAATTGAAGGCAAGCTCGCACAAATGCAGGGGACATAGGAACAGGTCTAGGGAAGTAGTTCCGACATTGCATTCTCAAAACAACGTGTACAGGAGATCCAGCAGGCAGCCGCTCAGTGCACTGCCGACCTTGTAGTGGTTTGATTAGAGTTGGAGGGACTCTGCGTGAAGATCTTCGCGCTGACAGAGTGACTTGAGGGAAAGTCACAATGTTTGTGTTGGGTGCTTGTTGGGCATGGAATCCCCCCAAGGCAATTTTTGGGGCTTAAAGCCCAAGTTTTGACCAATTCCTTTGTAAAAGCTCCATGAATTGTGGGCATGGAGTGCAAAGTCATAATAGAGTCACAGGGTTGTCCGCCCTCGTTTTTGTAATGTAATGTCGGCTTGATAGACCTACCCATGGTCCACAGACTATAGGATTGTATAAATAGAGTGAGGCTCTAAGTGTAGGATAGAGCATAACTGAGAATTTAAGCATGAGGAGTCTAAGAGATTGATTTGAAGTGTAAAGTGTGTCGTTGGGTCGTAGAGTAGGAGAAGGCTCTCCAGCTGAGTGCATAGAGGCCTAGTAGTCCACAGCTGAGTGTGCAGACCCCTGCAACTGAGTGCACAGGGAAGGTCGAGTCTATAACCATTGGAAGAATTAATAAAGATAATTTTACCTTATTTATGTGTATCTTTTCCTGTTTAATGCATTATTGAGTATAAATTTTAAGTGTACTTTTTATTTGATGTGTGAACTTATATGAGTGTGTTGTATAATTAAATATAACACAAGGCTTCTATTTACGTGAAGATAACTAACTAGTGAAGGAAGATAGGTAAGATCTCAAGTGTGACTTAGGGAAATAGCGTAGAGTGCTGCTCCAGCAGTGCAGAAGCCCCACAACCCCTCGTTAGGGCTACGTGAAGGCAAGTATATCAGGGCACGAAGGCTAGGGAAGTGAGCGAAGAAACCTACATGTGAGGACGAGTAGTTGGACCGAATCAAACTCTCAGACATCTCAAGGGTGCATAAACCTAGTTCCAACACCCCCCCCCATACTACTTTGGGTGAGACCTCAGTCCGCGTTTCATGGGCTGTTGCCGAAAGGGCCAGTAGTACAGGGATTTGTTTGGCTAATTAACTCCGAACTTGGGTCACACCCCAACAAGCCAACATGTAGTGTAGTGTTTAGAACAAACAAAGGGTCTTAATGAGCATGTACACCATGAATTCATTAAGCAAGAACGAAAATAACATGCAATTATATTCCCATCAAAACAGAAATTTATGCAAATAATTTTTCTTATAAACCTTAAGGAAAATCACTAAAGAGCTGATGAATGGAAAGAGAAGATGAATATATTTCATATAAAGCTATAACAAAGAAAAAACAACATCACAAACTTAGTGCACATGAATTCCTAAATTATAGTTGCAAATTGTATCCTTTTATTTCCAAAAAATGTCGAAGTACAAGCTACAATAGTTCTCCTCTCTGATGTCCACCCTATTCTATGACTGAGAAAATGATACATATAGACCAAAAGAACATCTCCCTACTCTCAGGCGTCAAATCCATGAGTCTAGGAACTTCTACATGAGGTTTTCCAACCAAACCCTAAAGACTACGGAGGTTAAAACAACTCCTCCAATTAACTTTGACTCCAACCACATTCATAAATGAGGCTAAATTGAAATAAAAACAACTTTAAAAAGACCAATTACTCACTATTACATTAGATTTACATTAGGATTAATAAACTACACCATATAAATGTGAATCCAACTGACCAAACTGGAGAAAAATTGCCACAGGCAAAAATGCAGCAAATTTCTGAGACAAAGCAGTGAAACTGGAGAAAACATAATGAATTTGGAAAAAAATAGTTTTTGAAGGCCTTCCTGAAGTCCAAATTTTGATCGTGATGGCTCTTTGTAAAGATGAGGATCTCTGCTACAAGATGGACTCTTCTGGAGCTGAAAAACACCACTTCTAGCCCCTCAAAATTTCATTCTCCCATAAGTACTCAGGAAAACGCAGTGTGGTCTTCGGCAGAGTGGCAGAAAGGTGGTTTTTTTATGGTTTTGGGAAATTTTCACCTGTCAAATCTTGCTAAAAGTATGTTCCCCTTAGGTCAAAAATGATGTATGGACCATGCCAAATCCAAATATGTAAGAAAAAATGAATTGGATCTCTCCAACAAAATCACAGCGTGGATCACGCAATATGCAATAATTCTCAAAAAACCAAGATTCCTCCAAGACTCTTCAAAATTGGTTTGTGAGATCCTCATGTTCTATGCTATGCTATGAGGGTGGAATCAACAAGAAAATCCAACTTTACCTTCCCTTTTTTCTTGATTAGGGTTTCATTGAGTTTCTCCTTTAACTGCTTGACCTTAACCCTAACAAGTTAATTCCTTGTGTAATAATGCATGGTAGTGTGTCTTTGTAGCTTGTTGTCTCTGTTAGACATCTTGATAAGCTTCTCCAAATGAAAATTCACCTTGACAAGTGAAAATTCACTATCCACATTGATTTCTATTGCAATTAGGTCAACTGAAGTCATCTGCTCCTTTTGTCGTTGAAGTGCTCTTTTGAGGCCTCTGGTCCTTGGCCTTTTCCTTGTTACCTATTCCTGATGTTCCCCTGAATCCTATGAATCCATCACTACCTTTCCCTTTATATCCTCTTTGCCAATATAAACTTCATGCTTTTCGAAAAGATGTTGCTTTACCTTCAACTACTGATTCTTCGGCTCTAGGAATGAAATCATAATGTATTCCTTTGAAAAATGGTCCTTGGTCATTTCTATCTCAGCATATTTCTTCATGATGACCTGCTCAATTGTCTTATGCTCCTCATTAGCCTCCAAATCAAACATGTTAGTGTCAAGATGAAATGTTTCCTCATGCTATGATTGTGATCCCTGCTTTGCTGATGTTGTTGATGTAAGCTTGGCCCCTTCCACACGATGTTGAGTAAACACAAGACTTGTTCCTTTCTAATATTTCTGAGTCACTTCAAGCCTAAGTATCCTCTCAACTACAATTTTTCTAGATAAGCTACCTTTCACATGCTTAGGTGGTGTTGATGATGTACTAGGGCTTGCAGATTGACTAGTAGAAAACAATAGAACATCTGACTGAATGAAAAGTTTCCCAACTCATATTCTTTTGAGTCAGCTAATGCAATACAGTAATTTTGATGAGGGCATGGTGGAAAAGGCTCTTTTCATGGTCACTCTTCCTATGCTGCACCTTTTCTTCCATCTTAGCCAGACTTTTGTAGAGGTAGTAGGCTAGGTTTAGTGGCTCTACCCCTGTGAAATGCATGAGAAATCTGACATGGTATTTGTAAAATCTTGAGAATCTTTCTTCACATATAAAGTATCTCATTATAACCTTCATCAATGGGGAAAATTTGTCAAGGATTTGTGCAAAAGGAAAAACCTTCTTAATAGTATGTTTGTAGTGGCCTTTGATGAAAGGTTAATAGTTTTGTAGGTTTTGTTAGTGTTGGTATTTTCATCCCTCCATCAGTGATCAAAATTCTCTTTCTGGATGCATTTTAGGTGTCTAGTCCGATTAGCTGCATTAGAATCATGGATCATCTAATGGTAGTGGCTCTTTATCAATTTTCCCTTATGGTCTTTACCTGCTAGCCTATTTTCACAAATTTAGGTCATTCACAGTCATCTTCTTTCTTTACATTTACAAAAGCCATTTTTAGGGTTTTAGGTCTCATTACGTCTAGGGTTTGTCATCATAGTCTTGTAAAATCTCAATAATGGTCAGCAGGCACATGAGGAGGTCTAATAAGGTCTCAGCATCAAAAATTTCAATAATGACATGCTCAGTAATTGATTTTTCCTCAAAACCCTGTTTTGAGGAAAAACAAAGTTTTATGTTCTTTATATAAAAATTTCATGTAATTTTAATTTTCTTATATGTAAAAAGTTTGGAAATGCAGCCCTCAGTCACCTTTCCAAACTCCTGCACTCCAGCTCCTGCAAAAGAGACAAGAAAATCAAAGCATTAGTTCATCAAATGTCAAAAAGAGAGCGAAACTGCAAAACAGAGTTTTAAAGAACAAAGTGAAAAAGCAAACTTTAGAAAGTGGGTTTTCTAAATGAAAAATTAAAGTCAAAATGTATATAAAGTGTTTCTTGTGTTAAATACTTCATTTTTTCTCAAAGAGAGAGAGAACAAGTGAAAATCGCATTTTTGAGGCGAAAAAAGGGAAATCGCATCAAAATTGAGAAGTTTCCCTAGGTGCAGTGCAATTGGGTATTGGCGCGGTTCACCTACTTGGTGCGGCGCACCGAGCATAGAAAATACAAAGGAACTTGAACTGGCGTGGCACACCTGTCAGGTGCGGCACGCCTGGGTGTTGGTGTGGCGCACCAGTTTGCCAAGCCCAAATTTCACTCAAATGATCCTTCCGAGCTCCAAAATCTTGCAAATGTCATTCCTCAAGTAAGTAAAACCTCCCATTTTTCCATTGCAAGAGATTTAGTCCTCCTTCATGGTGTTTTAATAGGTGAAAAATCAAACCCTAATTTGCTGCATAGTTGCATTACAAAAACTGTCTAGGGTTTTGTAATTTGTCATTCTTGTTGTTTTACTCCCCTGCATCATTTTCACATTCCTCTCCACTGAAATTTCACTCATTTCATTTCCCTTTCCCTCTCTCATTCACACTCATCCTACCCCCCTATCCCCAAAACCCTAAAACCCTAACACCTAATTCCCACTATTCCCCAAACCCTAATCTGCATTCCCAAACCCTATCACTCCCTAATAACCCTACAGCCAGCATCAAAATCCTCCATTCATCAGTCCCATTCATCAAACAACAGTCACCTATTCTTGAAATAAAATCTCTTCATACTCATCATTTTACACCATACAATGGAAAATATGGAAATAAATTCAGCTTATGATAGGGATGAGGAAACTATGAGTGATTCCTCCCAAGAGATTCATGCACCAAGAAAACCACATAAGGGAGGAAAACACATCCAGGAGGAGCCCACTACACTCACAGAGCTATTGGCTTGTCCTCTTGCAGTAACGTGTTTCAAACATCAGTCTTGCTACAAGTTTTGTTAGATGGTGGAAGGGTGAAATACCACCATGAGCTTGCTAGACTATTCGTTCTTATTCTTCACAATGGTCAGGTCAATTTAGCAGGTGTTACCTTCACTTTGACACCTGAAACTATAGCTAAAGCAACAGGTATTCCAAATGTGGGTGAATAGTGAAACAAAGGATAGCTTGTGGACAAAGAACATTATGAGCCTTATATCAAGGCTAGTTATCAAAAGCAAATCAGTAGGGTCTTTCCTTTTAGATACCTACAGGACACTTATGCTCCACTCATGAAGCTCATTATCAAATACTTTAGCTGTGAAGGGAGATTTTCTCGCTTGTACACTTATGATGTTAGATTATTGATGCATTTCACTAGAGTGAGGATGATGAACCTCCCCTATTTCATATGTAGAAATATTGAGAAAATGACCACACTGGTGCAAAGAAAACCTCCTCATCAACAGTAAAACAACATTTATCACTTTGCATTGATCAATATTGTTGTTTTGCATCTGATGAGCTTGTTGAATCTTTCATGGGATGCTTTCATTTCACATGAGGTTTTCAAAATCCCTCAAGTGACCCCATCAGTATTTAAAGAGGCAGGAGGACCTTCAAATCAATAAGAGGTTCATGAGACTCAAACTACAGGTGCATCAGTATTTATCACTTATGAAAAGGGCACAAGGAGATTATTTGCAGCTGCCAAATGAGTACTATCTCCACCTGGGGTGGAAGGGGTCTCGTTTCCTTCATCAGACCACAGGAAAATGCTATCTTCACCCGGGGTGAAAGGGGCTTTGCCTTATTCTTTAGCAAAGCAGGTACACGATAAAGGGAAACAACCATTGCATGATGAAGGGCCTTTTGAAGGTCAAGAGAGAGATTCCATTTTGATTCAGGATGATGATACTGATTTGGGCTCCCAAAGCTCAAAACTCAAGGAGATCATCAAAGAACAAGCAGCTGAAATTCATGACTTATCTCTTAACCTTGAAGAAGCTACGTGGATCGTAAATTACCTTGAGCAATGTAACAAGAAGTTGGAGGATAAGGAGACAATCATGGAGCTGCAAAACATAAGGGAAAACAGGCAAGAAACAAAGAGGAGGAAAGTCAAATTGACACTGCTTGAGCAAGAGATTGATGCTGACCAGGAATCTTGGTTAGAGAGGGAAAATATGAACTTGGAGATGCTGCTTAAGAAATACAACAAGGAGAAAAAGATGTTGCAGCATATCGCTTATCACTATTTGGCACGAAACAAGCTTTTCAAAGCAAGGATAAGGAGCCTAAAAGACAAGTTGAGGAAAACTTTGAGGAGCAAGAAAGAGAAAGATAAGCTCAAGATCTTGGCTAAAGCTTCATTGGCCCAACATACTACGTTATGCAGATCACTCATGCCAAATTTCAAGAAATTTGGCAAAGTTTTTGGCAATTTTGAATTTTTCATGGAAAAAATAGGTTTTTCCGGCTGGTGTGTAGCGCCACTCAGCGCTTGCCTTTGATAGGGACCTCCTCTGGAGAAAAAATTTACATTTTTGGATTCCTCATGAAAAATTATGCATACCCAGAAATTACTAGGAATTTTTGACAAGTTTTGGGCCTCCAAAAGGGTCAAAAACACCTCAAAAATGCCCTCTTTGCCACTTTTTGGCCACACAGGACGCAGTGTTGGGAGAACTGATTTTTGGAGGGGCAAATGGACACCAAATTCAAAAATTACACTTTTTCTACAAGGCAGATAGACAGAACTTTCCAACAAGCCCACTTGGAGAAAATTTGGTGAAGGGGAAGGCCTCCACAATTAGCTGGGAAAAAGCAATATGCACAGAGAAAGTGGCGCTACGCATAGGATGAAAAAGTGCCAATTTTGCTCAAAAACTCTGTTTTTCACCTAGTTCTCTTCTGGGTTGACTTTTTATCTCTCATGGTCAAACTCATGATGTAAATTGATGTAAATTGATGTACTTTGATGTAAAAATGATGAAAATTGACTCAAGGAGGTAGATACATCATGTATAGGTGGTTTTGAACTGAATGAATTAGTTTCCTAGGTTTTAGAGGCAAGCTGTTCCACTACCTATTTTTCAGTTCTTAGTTTAGACCTTGTTGAAACAACTCCTAAACTCATAAATTCGACCCCTAAAGGCGAGAATGGTTGGTTTTTTTCCTATATCTAGTACTTTTTCAGTCATTTGCAAAGGTTGGACTCTTGTGAACGCTTTGAGCATTATTATACATTCATCTCTGCAGTTTGGCAAGGAAATAGACCATAGTTTGCAGCATTTTGTGGGATTCTTGTGGCAAGGTGATTTAGTATTGTTTTTTCTTCTATGATTCAAGTTTACATGTGTTTATGTGTGCCATCATATCTCTACTTTCAGCTTAACTAAATGAATCAAGGATAAAGGTGTAAATCATTGATGTTGCAATGCTCTACCTAGGTTTTGTTTAGCTATACATGTTTTCAATTGTTTGAAGAGGATTCATGATACTTTTATGCCCTCTCCAACTCCTCACCAGTTTCAAGACTCTCCATTTCACTTAATTCAAAGTACTAAAGAATTTTCCTACCTCGCCCCATAGAAACCTTTGCAAAACTGAGTCCATTCCTCAGACCCAAAACTGCCTTTCACTTTTGATCCAGTAAAACAATATAAAACTCAATCAAACTCCTCTGAGCATATACCTAGCCTAAAATTAGTCTTTATATCAGTGATATCAAGCTTTACTTGCTATATTTTCTTGAGATTGACAAGGAGAGAGCCCTCTCCTGACCTGGTAGGGATAGCTACCATGTTAAGCATGGTTTGATGTTACCCTAGACCTGCCTTTCTTAGCCTAAGGTAGATTTAGGCACTAACATATTGGCGACCGTACTGGGGAAGAAAAGTTTGTTATTGTTGTTTACTTTGTAGACTACAGATAGAGCCTAAAGTTAGCCAGGTAGCCTTCGAACTGCTCTTTCTTTGCAAGTGATAAGTAGATGAATGCTGCTTCAGTCAATGTCCATTTTAGTTTATAAAATGAACATCTGAACTAAAACTATTACCCCAGTATCTTAAAGCAATTCTAAACTTTGGATGATGAGTCCAAAATTTGATAGGCTAATCAAATTGATAATCTCCATTTGATTTTGGGAATAATTCAACACACTGGCTTCCAGACGATACACTAGGGCCAATCTTGATCCTAATCCTCCTCCTGTGTATGAAAACCCAAATCTCATCCCAAGAATTCTCTGACAAGAAAGTTCTGTGATTCCCATGTTTAGATCTCATTCATGTCCAGTTGTTTTTGAATACCTTGAAGATCTTGAGTTTGAAAAACATTTTGATCTATCATTGTTTGAAACTAAATCTGAAAGTGTTGTTGGTTCTACTGTCCTAAATCTAGAGTTTGTTAAAGATCTTGAAACTGAAAAGGCTAATAGATCAATTGATGATTATATCTTGAATCTTCAAACTTCCATTGTGGCTACAAACATTCCCGAGTTCTTAGAATCTGCATCTGCAACTCTTGGTTCATCTGCTGTTGTATCTGGTTTAGAAATTCCTACTGAAACTCCTTTCATTTCCACCATTCTTGTGCAACCCACTATATCTGATCAGAGCCCCCCTGTCTCTTCTCCCCCATCAACCCCTTCAACACCTCAAACATCTCATATTTCCTCCCCTCCTTCTACACCTCATACACCAATTACATCATCTGCTCTTGTTGTTCCAACTACTCCTATATCCCCAAGGCCAGCTTCAAATCCACCTAGAGCAATGGTTGCCCGATATGCACCTCTCATTTTGCCACAAAACTTGGATGCCATGCCTGGTAATTACCAAAGAAAAATTCCATTGTTTTATGGTACCCAAGGTATCAAAGTGCAGCAGCATGTTGATAAGATGACTGATTTCTTTGACCTTCATGACATAGATGAAGAAAATGTGACCATGAGATTATTTGTGCAAACTTTTGGAGGTGAAGTGCAGAAATGGTTCAGAGCATTGCTGGCTGGGACTATTAAAACATTGGAAGTTCTTCAAAGACAATTCTTGGATCGTTTGGAGGTAAAGAAAAATCCTCTTCAAATTCTTTCTAAATATGAAAACATAAAGAGGAATGTTGATTAAAGTGTCTAGGATTACTGTGTTAGATTCAATACTGTTTATAAAGAAATTCTTGCTAATATAAACCACCAATGGGGCTGGATTTGATTAAATTTCCTGATGGATTCAATCCCAACATTGCATATCAATTGAGAGAAAGAGATCCAACCACATTGGAGGATATGCAAAAAATTGCAGTGAGCGTAGAGGCAAATCTTCTAGCTAAGAGAGTTAGAACAAAGACTGAGAATAAGGTGACCATAAAGGAGGAAGCTTCTTCCTTAGATCATTTGCTTCACAAGATCGGGAAGATGTTTGATAGAATCACAATTGTAGATAAGCCTGAGACACATATTAGAAATCCAAACTTCCGTGGTCAGCAACAACCACAGTTCAGAATCAAACAACGGGAACAAAGAGCACAAGACCAAGCAACACAACAGCAAGTTAAAACACCCTTACAGCAGAATTTTGTACATGGTCTAGAATCAGATGATGATGAGAATATAATAGGAGAGGAGAATCATTTCTTTACACCTGATGGTTTGCCAATTTATATCATGGAAGATGAGGAGTATTCAAAAAGCCTAGCCGTACAAAAGGATGAAGATTTTATCTTAGCAAATGAAACAGTCCTAGAATAAGAATCTGATGAATATCAGAGGGGATATATGAATGCCTCAATAGCCCAGCAATGACAATATTCACTCAGGAGTAGAGAGGTACCCATCAATCCAATTCAAAAGAGGAAGGAAGTGACACCACTAAAGAACGATTCTCCAAATGTGCAGAAAAAGGGAAAGGAGGCAGCAGATCCTACCACCAGCAAAACACAATCAGCAAATGAAAAGTCAAATCAGCCAAATGTATCAAAGGAGAAGACTGAAAAGAAAGATGCTCCAGTCAAAGAGGTAGAAAATAATATAGCCTTTATCTTAGAGAATGAGATTGCTAAGTTAAAAGTATCAATACCTTTGACTGAATTAATGAAGAATAACAGCTATAAAGGTCATGTGTCAAAGATTTTGAATTTAGATCCGTTATCTGATATGGTTAATGTGGAAGATGACCAACACAAGCTTATCTTTGGTCTAGCATTAGAAGGTCAATCTGAGGATAGTGATGTAGCTCCTTTTTACATCAGCCTTAGATTGCATGATTATGTCTTGCACAATGCCATGTTTGATTCAGGAGCATCTCATAATCTGATGCCAAAGGCAATTATGGAAAAGTTGGGTTTAGATATCACTCGCAAATACCATGATCTTTATTCCTTTGATTCTAATAGGGTCAGATGTATTGGTCTCATTAATTATTTGGTTGTCACTTTAGATTAGATTCCAGTGAAGAGTGTTGTTATGGATGTGGTTGTGGCCAATATTCCCCCTAGATTTGGCATGCTTCCATCTAGATCATGGGGTGCAAAACTCAAAGGGACATTGCAGCTAGATTTCTCCTATGCCACTATTCCCATGTTTGTTCAGTTGAGGAAATTATATCGGGAGAAAAAGATGATGTACATGATCACAAGCAAAGAGAAACCTTTAAATTATCCAATCAATTATGTACATACTGATTTAGAATCTTTTGTTCTCTATTCTGATAGTTTTAATGATGTAAATAGTCAATTAGTTGAAGTAGAAGATATTCTAGAGATCACTGAAAATTTTAGAGTTGCACTTGATCAAGAGAGAAAAAGGCTTGATAGTACCACTAAACAATCAACCTTCCACCAATAGTAGAAAATTGATGGATAGCAAGCAAAGGAAGAAGAGAAGGCATAATTTCAGCATTTGGAGGAGGAAGCCGGTTTGTGGAATATGGATTTTGATGGAGCAGTAGGTAAGGATGGTGCTGGAATTGGTATTTTGATACGCAACCCTGCATTTCTACCAAACAAAGTCCCAATTAATGTAAGAGTTTGTTCGTATAAATTGGCTTTTGATTGTTCCAATAATGAAGCTGAATATGAGGCTTTAATTGCTAGTTTGGGAATCATCAAGAAGTTAAATGCAAAAAGAATTTCAGTTTATAGCGACTCTGAATTAGTAATTAACCAAGTCAAGGGTGAATACCAAGCCAAACATCCTCAAATGCGGGCTTACTGTAATGCGGTATTAGATATTTTGAGGTTGTTTCCAGATTATACTTTGACATGTGTCCCTCATGTACAAAATGTTATTGTAGATTCCCTTCCAACAGCTGCTAGTAATTTGAAAATCTCGATGAATTCAAATAATAATTTTGAAATTCATGTGAAACATCGCCCAGTTGTCCCTAATAATCAAAGATATTGGCAGGTGTTTCAATATGACAAAGAGATTGAAGAATTTCTGCAAAATGAAGGCAAGTACAAAGACACTTCTATCGATGGAGAGCAAGATGATGGTGAAATAGACATAGAGGTAAATCAGATGGAAGTTTTGCAGCTGAAGGATAATGTCATTCCTAAAGGTATAATACCTTTAGAGGAGTTATTTGATCAAGATGATGTAGCCTGGAAACCGAGCTTGGTGCCGACCAAGAAGGGAGTTGAGGATGTGAATATTAGAATAGCAGAAAATCCAAAGATGGTGAAGTTGTCAAAGGCGTTGCCTCCTCAGGTAAAGGAAAAATACATTAGTTTATTTTCTTCATTTACTAATGTATTTGCATGGGACTATTCAGATTTGAAGGCATATGATAAGAGTATACTTCAACACATCATTCCAATCAAGCCAAACTAGAAGCCATTTCGTCAAAAGTTAAGAAGGATAAATACAAAGTTGCTGCCATCAATAGAAAAGGAGGTGAATCAATTGTACAAGGCTGGTATAATCATTCCAATTAGATTTTCGGATTGGATTTCCAATTTGGTGCTCGTGCAGAAGAAAACATGTGATATTAGATTATGTATTGATTTCAGAAATCTGAATAAGGTGTCTTTGAAAGATAACTATCCATTGCCAAAAATGGACCACATACTTCAAAGAGTAGTTGGAGCATCTCGTATGTCACTACTCGATGGGTATTCCAACTATAATCAAATTCTGGTCCATGAGGATGACAGGGACAAAACAACATTCACCACTCCATGGGGGACTTTCCATTATGCCAAGATGCCATTCGGATTAAATAATGCTAGTGCAAATTTTTAGCGGGCTGTGGATATCGCCTTTGCAAATGAGAAAGATGTTAGTAGTTTATCTTGATGATTTGGCAGTCTTTTCCAATTTAGATGAAGAGCATCTTTATCATTTGAAAATTGTTTTTCAGCGGTGTAGAAAGTATGGCATATCTCTTAATACAAAAAAGAGCTTGTTTGCCATGGATGAAGGGAAGCTTCTCGGTCACATCATATCCAAGGAGGGAATCCGCATCGATCCTGCTTGAGTGGAAGCAATTCAAAAGATTGATTTTCCACGAAGTAAAAAGGAGATCCAAGCATTCAACGATAAGATGAACTTCTTACATCGTTTTGTGCCAAATCTAGTTGAACATTTAAGGGAAATCACAAACATTTTAAAGAAAGATAGTGTAGTAAAGTGGACCGAGGAAGCAATCAAGTCTTTCAATTTAGTAAAGTTGGCTCTTTCTTCAGCTCTGATCTTAATCAACCCATATTATTCCCAGGATTTCATTTTTTTTTCATTTGCTTCGATCATACTATGGCAGCGGTCTTAATGCAGAAAAGAAACTAGCTTGAGAAGCCAATTGCCCTTTTTAGCAGGAAAATAAGAGATGTAGCCTTAAAGTATACCATTATTGAAAAGCAAGCTCTTGCCTTGGTAAAAGCTTTGAAAGATTTTTGGGTATATATTTTGCATTCTCATATTCTTGCTTATGTCCCTAACACAGCTGTTAAAGATGTCTTAGTACAAACAGATCCGGAAGGGAGACGAGGTAAATGGATCACAACTTTGTTAGAATATGATGTGGAGATAAAGCCAACAAAGCTCATCAAGGGCCAGGGGCTAGCAAAACTGATGGCAGAGTCTAATTTGCATGCCTTGGACATAAATCTGATTGCTGCTATGTCTGAAGAAGATGAAGAAAGTTCGCTTGTTTAGGTATCTGAAAATTTTCTTCTTTCTCCTTGGTATTCAGATATTGTATATGTGCTCCAGCATCTTTCACCACCACCAGGGATGGATAGAAATAAAAGTAGGACTCTGAAATTAAAGGCTGCCAAATTTTGTATTATGAATAATGCACTCTATTGGAAAGATCTCAGCGGTGTCTTGCTGAATTATTTGGTTGAGGAGGAAGCAAAACAGGTCATGGATGATTTTCACAAGGGAGATTGTGGAGGTCACCTATTTTGGAAGACAACAACCAATAAGATTTTGAGAGCGGGATATTATTGGCCTACCCTCTTTGCTGATGTGTATAAAACTGTTACAAGCTGTCATGAATGCTAGATTTTTCAAGGAAGGAGAAAGTTGCAACCTTTACCTCTCAAGTCGGTTGAAGTAAGTGCTCTGTTTCAGCAGTGGGGTTTAGATTTCATTGGCGAGATTCATCCTACATCTTCAGTGCAGCACAAGTGCATCCTCACAGTGACAGATTATTTCACAAAATGGATTGAGGAAATTCCCACTCAGCAGGCCACTGATTTGGTAATAATTCAGTTTCTTGAAAATAATATTTTGTCATGTTTTAGCTGTCCTAACAAGTTTATTACAGATAATGCATCAGCTTTCAAATCTAAAAATATGGCTGATTTTTGTAACAAATATCAAATTGCCTTGGGGCGCTCTACTGCATACTATCCACAAGGTAAAGGATTGGCGAAATCTTCAAACAAATCATTAGTTCACATCATCAAAAAGCTGCTGGAAACGAAAAAAAAGCGCTGGCATAAGAAATTGGTTAATGCACTATGGGCGGATAGAGTAAGTTAGAAGAAATCAATAGGCATGTATCCTTTTGAGATTGTATATGGTGTTAACACGGTGTTCCCAACATCTCTTGCAGTCCCAGTTGTTAAATTTCTATAGGAAGCTGGCAGTGAGGAAGATCATTTATAGTGAAGAATAAACCAAATGATCCATTTACAGTAGATGAGAGAGGAATTTTTTCAGAATACCTTCAGGCTGCAAGAGAGAATCAAGAAAATCTATGATCGGAAGGCAAAGGCAGACAAGTTTCAGATTGAAGACATAGTGCTGAAATGGGATGCTAGAAACGAAGACAAAGGCAAGCATGGCAAGTTCGAGAATCTGTGGAAGGGACCATTTAGAATTGCTGCATATCAGGGTCAAAATGCTTTTCTACTGAAAGAAATGAATGGAGAAGATTGTCCAGGTGGGTCGATCAATGGTCGGCTGTTGAAACAGTATTATCTTTGAGATATTTTCTGTTGTCACATATATCATTGTACATACCATTTTATTTCCTTCATTGCAAAGTGTGAACTGTCGTCATTCATTTAGTTTGGGGTCTGAAGTGAAGGCTATAAAACTGAAGGTCTGATTTCAGTTTTTGATTATTTTGTGTGGATTATTTGAGTCAGTTTTGAGCCAGTCTCCAATTTTGTAATTGAGTCAGTTTCCAATTTTGTAATTGAGTCAAGATATTGGTTTTGTTTTGCTGAAGTTATTGACTCCATTTAGCCCAATGGAAGAGGCACTGTTTGCTTTCCAGAGATCTGTAGTTCTTGGCACCTCCAATAGCTACCATCCCCATTGGAGCCAATGTTAGTGTCGGTATCTTCACCCTCCATCAGTGATCAAAATTCTCTTTCTGCATGCATTTTAGGTGTCTGATCTGATTAGTTGAATTCCATTAGGATCATGGGTCATTTGATGGTAGTGGCTCTTTATCAATTTTCCCTCACGGTCTTTACCTGCTGGCCTATTTTCACAAATTCATGTCATTTACAGTCATCTTTTGTCTTTTTGAAAAAGCAATTTTTAGGGTTTTAGGTCTCATTAGGTCTAGGGTTTGTCATCATAGTCTTGTAAAAGCTCAATAATGGTCAGCAGGCACATGAGGAGGTCTAATAAGGTCTCAGCATCAAAAATTTCAATAATGACATGCTCAGTAATTGATTTTTCCTCAAAAATCTATTTTGAGGAAAAACAGAGTTTTATGTTCTATGTATAAAAATTTCATGTAATTTTAATTTTCCTATATGTAATAAGTTCAGAAATGTAGCCCTGGGTCACATTGCCAAAGTCCTGCACTCCAGCTCCTGCAAAAGAGACAAGAAAATCAAAGCATTAGTCCATCAAATGTCAAAAATAGAGCCAAACTGCAAAACAGAGTTTTAAAGAACAAAGTGAAAAAGAAAACTTTAGAAAGTGGGTTTTCTAAATGAAAAAATTAAAGTCAAAAGGAATATAAAGTGTTTCTTGTGTTAAAGACTTCATTTTTTCTCAAAGGGAGAGAGAGAGAACAAGTGAAAATCGTGTTTTTGAGATGAAAAAAGGGAAATCGTAGAAAAACTTAGAAGTTTCCCTAGGCGCGATGCACCTAGGTATTGGTGCGGTGCACCGAGCATAAAAAATACAAAGGAACTTGAACTGGCGTGGTGCACTTGTCAGACGTGACGCACCTGGGTGTTGGCACGGTGCACCAGTTTGCCAACCCCAAATTTCACTCAAATGATCTTGCCAAGCTCCAAAATCTTCTAAGTGTCATTTCTCAAGTAAGTAAAACCTCCCATTTTTCCATTACAAGAGATTTAGTCCTCCTTCATGGTGTTTTAATAGGTGAAAAATCAAAACCTAATTTGTTGCATAGTTGCATTACAAAAACTATCTCGGGTTTTGTAATTTGTCATTCTTGTTGTTTTACTCACCTACATCATTTTCACATTCCTCTCCACTGAAATTTCACTAATTTCATTTCCCTTTCCCCCTCTCATTCACACTCATCCTACCCCCTATCCCCAAAACCCTAAAACCCTAACTCCTCATTCCCACTATTCCCAAAACCCTAATCTGCATTCCCAAACCCTATCACTCCCTAGTAACCCTACAGCCAGCATCAAAATCCCCTATTCATCAGTCCCAATCATCAAACAGTAGTCACCAATTCTTGAAATAAAATCTCTTCATACTCATCATTTTACACCATACAGTGGAAAATATGGAAATAGATTTAGCTTATGAAAGGGATGAGGAAACTGTGAGTGATTCCTCCCAAGAGATTCATGCACCAAGAAAACCACATAAGGGAGGAAAACAAATCTGGGAGGAGACCACCACACTCACAGAGCTATTGGCTTGTCCTCTTGCAGTAACATGTTTCAAACATCAGTCTTGCTACCAGTTTTGTGAGGTGGTGGAAAGGGTGAAATACCACCATGATCTTGCTAGACTATTTTTTCTTCATCTTCACAATGGTTAGGTCAATTTAGCAGGTGTTACCTTCAATTTGACACCTGAAACTATAGCTGAAGCAATAGGTATTCCGAATGTGGGTGAATAGTGGAACAAAGGACAACTTGTGGACAAAGAGCATTATGAGCCTTATATCAAGGCTAGTTATCAAAAGAAAATCAGTAGGGTCTTTCCTTTCAAATACCTACAGGAAACTTAAGCTCCACTCATGAAACTCATTATCAAATACTTTAGGTGTGAAGGGAGATTTTCTCACTTGTACACTTATCATGTTAGATTATTGATGCATTTCATTAGAGTGAGGATGATGAGCCTCCCCTATTTCATATGCAGAAATATTGAGAAAATTACCACATTGGTGTAAAGGAAACCTCCTCATCAACAGTAAAACAACATTTATCACTTTGCATTGATCAATATTGTTGTTTTGCATCTGATGAGCTTGTTGAATGTTTCATGGAATGCTTTCATTTCACATGAGGTTTTCAAAAGCCCTCAAGTGACCCCATCAGTATTTAAAGAGGCAGGAGGACCTTCAAATCAATAAGAGGTTCATGAGACTCAAACTACAGGTGCATCAGTATTTATCACTTATGAAAAGGGCACAAGGAGATTATTTGCAGCTGCCAAACGAGTACTATCTCCACCTGGGGTGGAAGGGGTCTCGTTTCCTTCATCAAACCATAGGAAAATGCTATCTTCACCCGGGGTGAAAGGGGCTTTGCCTTATTCTTTAGCAAAGCAGGTACAGGATAAAGGGAAACAACCATTGCATGATGAAGGGCCTTTTGAAGGTCAAGAGAGAGATTCCATTTTGATTCAGGATGATGATATTGATTTGGGCTCCCAAAGCTCAAAACTTAAGGAGATCATCAAAGAACAAGAAGCTGATATTCATGAATTATCTCTTAACCTTGAAAGAGCTAAGTGGATCATAAATTACCTTAAGCAATGGAACAAGCAGTTGGAGGATAATCAAACAATCATGGAGGTGCAAAACATAAGGGAAAACAGGCAAGCAACAAAGAGGTGGAAAGTTAAATTGAAACCGCTTGGGCAAGAGATTGATGCTGACCGGGAATCTTGGTTAGAGAGATAAAATATGCACTTGGAGAAGCTACTTAAGAAAGCAAACAAGGAGAAAAAGATGTTGTGGCATATGGCTTATCACTATTTGGCACGAAACAAGATTTGCAAAGCAAGGATAAGGAGCCTAAAAGCCAAGTTGAGGAAAAATTTGAGGAGCAAGAAAGAGCAAGATAAGCTCAAGATATTGGATTAAGCTTCACTAGCCCAACATAATACTTGATGCAGATCACTCATGCCAAATTTCAATAAATTTGGCAAAGTTTTTGGCAATTTTGAATTTTTCATGGAAAAAACAGGTTTTTTCGGGTGGTGCGTAGTGCCACCCAACGCTCGCTTTTGATAGGGACCTCCTCTGGAGAAAAAATTTACATTTTTGGATTCCTCATGAAAAATTATGCATACCTAGAAATTACTAGGAAGTTTTGACAAGTTTTGGGCCTCCAAAAGGGTCAAAAACACCTCAAAAATGCCCTCTCTGCCACTTTTTGGCCACACAGGAAGTAGTGTTGGGAGAACTAATTTTTGGAGGGGAAAATGGACACCAAATTCAAAAATTCCACTTGTCCTAGAAATTAGACAGACAAAAATTTCTAACAAGCCCATTGGGAACAAATTTGGTGAAGGGAAAGGCCTCCAAAATTAGCTAGGAAAAAGCACTATGCAGAGAAAAAATGGCACTACGCACAGGATGAAAAAGTGCCAATTTTGCTCAAAACTCTGTTTTTCGCCTAGTTTTCTTCTAGTTTGACTTTTTCTCTCTCATGGTCAAACTCATGATGTAAATTGACGTAAAAATGATGAAAATTGACTCAAGGAGGTAGATACATCATGTATAGGTGGTTTTGAACTAAATGAATTAGTTTCCTAGGTTTTAGAGGCAAGCTGTTCCACTGCTTATTTTTCAGTTCTTAGTTTAGATCTTGTTGAAACAGCTCCTAAACTCATGAATTCGACCCCTAAAGGATATAATGGGTGGTTTTTTGCCTATATCTAGTACTTTTTCAGTCATTTGTAAAGGTTGGACTCTTGTGAATGCTTTGAGCATTATTGTACATTCATCTCTGCAGTTTGGCAAGGAAATAGACCATGGTTTGCAGCATTTTGTGGGATTCTAGTGTCAAGGTGATTTAGTATTGTTTTTCCTTCTGTGATTCAAGTTTACATGTGTTATGTGTGCCATCATCTCTCTCCTTTTAGCTTAACTAAATGAATCAAGGATAAAGGTAGAAATCATTGATGTTGCAGTGCTCTAACTAGGTTTTGTTTAGATATACATGCTTTCAACTGTTTGAAGAGGATTCCTGATACTTTCATGCCCTCTCCAACTCCTCACCAGTATTAAGACTCTCAATTTAACTTAATTCAAAGTACTAAAGCATTTTCCTACCTCGCCCCACAGAAACCTCTGCAAGACTGAGTCCATTCCCCAGACCCAAAACTGCCTTTCACTTTTCATCCAGCAAACCAATATAAAACTCAATCAAACTCCTTTGAGCATATACCTAGCCTAGAATTAGTATTTATATCAATGATCTCAAGCTTTAATTGTTATATTTTCCTGAGATTGACAAGGAGAGAGCCCTCTCCCAACCTGGTAGGGCTAGCTACTAGGTTAAGCGTGGTTTGATGTTACCCTAGACCTGCCTTTCTCAGCCTGAGGTAGATTTAGGCCTGAGGTCCCTTCCACAAGATGTTGAGTAAACACAAGACTTGTTCCTTTGTGATATTTCTAAGTTACTTCAAGCCTAGGTATCCTCTCAACTGCAATTTATCTAGATAAGCTACCTTTCACATGCTTAGGTGGTGTTGATGATGTACTAGGGCTTGCAGATTCACCAGTAGAAAATAATAGAACATCTGACTGAATGAAAAGTTTCCTAACTGATATTCTTTTGAGTCAACTGATGCAATACAATAACCTTGGTGAGGGCATGGTGGAAGAGGCTCTTTTCATGGTCATTCTTTCTATGTTGTATCTTTTCTTACATCTTAGCTAGAATTTTGTAGAGGTAGTAGGCTAGGTTTAGTGGTTCTACCCTTGTGAAATGCATGAGAAATCTGACATGGTATTTGTATAATCTTGAGAATCTTCCTTCACATGTAAAGTATCTCATTATAACCTTCATCAATGGAGAAAATTTGTCAAGGATTTGTGCAAAAAGGAAAAACCTTCTTAATAGTATGTTTGTAGAGGCCTTTGTGTTGGCATTATGATTCTGGTTTGGCTCTATGGTACAGGTGTTGTACTTGATAGCAACTCACTCAAGTGGAAAAACTCTATTCATGCTCTTAAAATAATGGAAAATAAGAGGTTCGCAGGTGCATCGTTCAAAAGGTGCGGACCCGTAGGTTCGTCATCTAGGGAGTGCGGACATACCCGCAGGTTCACCGTTCATAAGGTGCGGTCCCCCAGTTCACTCATTCCAATGCAGAGAAGTGCTCTCACGTGGGGTATCGTATGTTTGGCCCTTGGTATTTATCCCGTCTTTTACGATCCTATGGTTTTGGCCCGTGGTATAGGATCTAATTTATTGAACCCCAGTTTGGATCCCTTGTATTGGTTTTTGATGGTTTTGTCCCATGGTGTGGATAAGGGTTTGAATATAAAAAGGGGAGGAGATCACTTAGCTGGTCACTGGTGAAAAATTGAATATCTTAACATCTGAAATTTTGGGTGTTTGGTTTTACAAAGCTAAGATCTAAATCAAGGAGAAATCTTAAGGCGAATCTATTGATAAGTCATGAACTCTCGGGCACATGATCAGATCTGTGGATCTGACTGACTGTGGCACATTGGAGGACTGTTAATTTGGCCCTAATCAGAGGTTCGCAGGCGATCCACGGCGTAGGTGCGGGGGTAGGCAGTGCAGAAGAAGACACAGTGCGGGGCTACGCAGCACATCAGAAGAATCAGTGCGAGGTACGCAGCGCAAAAGAAAGCAAAGTGCAGAGATACGCAGAGGCACGGAAGGAACAGTGCAGAGGTACGCGGTCTGACACACAGTGCAGTGCGTATCTGAGTTGAGGTACGCAGTTCAGCAGAAAGGGAAGTTGCGGTGGTATGTAGAGCAGCAGAAGGATACAGTGCGGATCTACGCTGTTCAGGCACAGAAAGGCTGTGGATACCCGCAGGTTTACATTGGTGAAGTTGCGGACCTGTCTTGAAACATTTATTGGCTGTCTTTTATCTATTGTTGTAGAGTTCTCAGTTTAGATTTCTGGTATTGCTTTTCTGTTTACAGCATTCTGAGTAGTTGGGTGATTCATTGGTTGTATAAGGAGATTGGGTGATTTGCATGTACTTGATGATTATTTGATCTTCTTGGATCCAGTCTGAAAATTAATGAAATGTGGTCCTTAAAGAAGTAGAAGAGCAAAGGGGGTTGTAGCTCCCTTCCAGGAGAGACTGGAAAACGAGAGAGAGTTGTAGCTCTCTCCAGGTTGTAGCCTGCGTACTATTAAAGGACTGCACCAGTACAAAATCCTTGTAAAAGAAGTTTCTAAATTGAAAGAAGATAGAGACATATTGCAGCAGGTGGTTTTCACCCACATTGGGTTTCCACCTTATATCTGGTGTTCTTTGGTGTGCTTATCTATTTTTCTGGTTCTTGTTCATTATTTTATGGTACTGACATACAAATTAATGATCAATATCTGAAGAATAAATTAAAGTATAAATCTGGAAGGCATATTGAAAAGAATTTGATAATACTGATTCACCTCCCCCCTCTCAGTATTATTTCCAACACTTTGATGAAAGGTTGATAGTTTTACAGATCTAAGTCTTGATTCTTACACTATTTTCCTCCATTTTTGGGTATCCCTATGGCTACCACTATGATCTCAGTTGAAATATTGGAAGTAAAACCTACAATAATAACCTTATCCCTCCTCAAATGAGTGGCAGAAAAACTAGTCAATTTGGCATGGTATTTGACCCTTTGAACTAGCTCACAAAACCCTAAACACTCTGCATTTTCAAAACACTGCTTGGAAAATGGGGAAGAAATCAGCTCCTTAGTGTTTAATGGTTCATATCTCAAGATTTGGTCTCCTTTGTTACAAGATTTCTTCTCCTTCTCCATTTTTACTATGAGCAAGTGAAACCCTAACTAGGAAAATAGGGGGTTAGAATGAGGGGATAAGATGGAGGGTTTGGTTAAGGGGAAAAAGGGTAGGAAAATTTATGGAGATGAGCACGGGTGTAAGGAACCTTTGGGAAGTGGAATGGGGTAAAATGAGTAGAAGCTCTCCTCTGGAGAATTAAAACAATGTCAAACTAGGGAAATAGAGAAAAACGTAGCAAAGGGAGTAATATAGGTTTGGCAACTTGAAAACAAAGGAAACAAGCTTATGGCGAGGTGTAGAGTGTTCAACTTACTTGCAAAAGGCTGCTAGATAATTGAAATGCTATTAAAAATCTTTCAGAATAGGTGATAGGGCCAAAACAAAGAAAACGTAGCGAACACTTAAGAAAATGCAGCGAAATTTGGAAAACATAGTGAATTCTAAGAAAGCACAGCGAAATACTGATAAAATGCAACAAAATAGTTTAGATGGCCCTTGGGAGTGTTTTTGACTTAAAAAATGCTTAGGAGATTTAATTTTGTGAATGATAGCTCTTTAGAAATGAATATAAGAGAGAGAGATGGAATGAAATGATCTTTATATCTTGTTAAAATCAATTTCATAATGGTAGGGTGGCCCACCATACATTTTCATTTCGTTTTAGAATAAACTATGTAACCTTGGAACTTTCTTATTTAGCTTTAGAACATAAACTTATTACATCACTTTGAAATGAATTACACTTGAGAATAGAACCTTCTGAGCAAAACCTTATCACTACTCCTTCATTTCCTGGTTTTATGAATGACATGATAGTTTTGATGACTCTAACCCTAATGACCTAATGGTGACAATGAGATGAATTAAGACCATGATGACATGAATGAGAAGATGATGATGACTTTTTAGTGATGTCACATCCAACTAACCGATGGCAGTGATTGCATCATGAAAACTTTGAAGGAGCAGTAATAGACCTAGACACACTAGCCAGTGACCAAATTTTATATTGAAAACCTACTGAAATGATAAAATTTAACTTTGAGACCCCTAAAAAAAGCTTGCAAGGGAATATTTGATCACTGGTGACAAGAAGAACTGACTGATAATAACAAGATTATGGCAGGGTTATGGGGAATTATTTGTGTCTCAAGGAAAGTATGACACTGAGATACTCAGGAGGTTCTGCATGGAGAGAATAAAACCCGTTGAGACTTCTCTAGCAGGTAACTCGAGGAAGGAGAATTTTATTTCGGGGGAAGTAATGGAAGCTACTATTTACAGGCAGCTTTTGGGTTCACTCATGTATCTGGTGAACACATGACCGACTATGTGCTATGTAGTTAAACAACTTAGCCAAGCAATGGTTAGGCCTACCAAGCTGTACTGGAAATTGGAAAAGCATGTGTTGAGATACCTTAGGGGCACTACTCAATATGGATTGTGGTACAAACAAACAAAGGGAGTGAAGCTTCAAGGCTTCACCAATGCAGATTGGGCAGGGGGTCCATCCGACAGGAAGAGCACATCAGGAGGGATCTTTAGTTTTGGGTCAGCAGCAGTTCCTTGGTACAACAAAAAACTGATATTGGTTGCACTTAGTTTGAAAGAGGCAGTGTACATGGTTGCAAGTTAGGAAGCATGTGAGGCCATATGGATGAGGAAGATTCTGATTGGTTTGTTTGGTCATCAAATGGATCAAACCATGATTTATTACGATAATCAAAGTTGTATCAAACTCTCTGAAAATCCATTTTTTTATGATCGGTCCAAGAATATTGATATCCAATATAATCATCTTCAAGATTTTATATTGAGGCAGATTATGTTGTTGGAGTATGTTCCCATGGAGGAGAAAGATGCTGACATTCTGAAAAAGGAATTTTCAAGATGTAAATTAGAGTTTCATAAGGATAGGACTGGGGTAGCTGATAATCCCTTTCTTGTTGAGAGGGAGGGAGTGTTGAGAAATGGAAACAAGAATTCCACTTTAATTTGTCCTTGAATTAAACTGAGAATTAAAATCGAATTATATTATCATAGTAACTTGTAAATAGTTAATTAACTTTAATTGACTTAATTAGCCTAGGAATTTCAAGTTGGAAGTATTTATGTAGTCATTTATGTGTTCTCCCTAAATTTTTGGAGTCGAGGATGAGTTTATTTGAGTTGTAATTAGATAACACAGTTTGACTAAGTTATGGTCAGTTAAACTAGTTCTAACTGTTTGTGGAACTAATAGAGGATTAGTAGTGAGTTGGTGCATTAGTGCATCCTCAATTGCTACTCCAGCTAACTGAATATTCCCTCATGATAAACTCATGCATGTCAGTTCAGAGAAAGACCCAGTTGAGACTAGAGTGCAGGGACAATGTACTATCAGTTGTATGAATTTTTGAGTTGTTTAGATCATGCATGAAATTAGGTATGGACCTGAGTTTGGATTGCGCAGTTTTGGAAGCATGGTTTCCAAATTAAATATGGGTTGATCGTCTTGGGAATTGCATAAGGAAATAGGGGCTCAACAGACAACATAAATTGGCTAAGTGTTGGTCAATGTGAGCTTATGAATCAGAGAGATGATCATACTCATGTGGAATTGTTCTTCTGATAACAAACTTTGTATTATCACTCAGATTTTTGATTAATGCAATACATAGTTGGGGTTTTGAGCAGTGGATTTCCCGAGAGAAACAACTGTGTTATGTGTCATTGATGTTCTTCCTCTTGATGATTATTGTTTTCATCGATCATTGGTATCTGCTATTTGAGAGTAGAGTAGATTGTTGTCTTATGTTTTAGGAAATTATATGAGATATGAATCTATAGGAAAATCTACATAGTATCGGAGCATGATTTGTAGAAAAATCTACAGTCAAAATTTAAAATTGTTAATCAACACATAACACAAAATAATCACTACTTACACTTGGGAGATTATTAATCCATCATCACATTCCTCATATAGTGCAAAATAATATATGTGTAGTTTCACCTGAAAGATGGTGATTATTTGAAATAATCATATTCAATCATGGCTAACATGTTTTCTTCATCTTCAGCTACACCACGATAATAACAATATAAACCCAAAAAAAAACATTCACAACCAAAAAATCCTCAAAACACAAGATTACAAGATAGGATATCAACCCCAGCAACCATACATACAAAAGTGAGTTAGTTGCAAATTTAGACAAGAGAATAATAAATGTGAGTAGTTAAATAGTAAAAGTAGAGCAAAAGTCTAATCTGTTTCATAAGACCTGCTAATATTTCAATGTTGGCCTCACCTATATGATGCATTATCATTGCTTTCACATTGACATCTGATACCAAAGGATACCTACATAATGCAACTTTGAAATTTCATATTACATGTTTGCCATAAACTAAGAGTGTTTATGCCCTTTCGATGTCCTATTTCACCACGTTACCGATGGTGAGAGGGATCGACCCTACTAAAACTCAATTATGAAAATAAGATGTAACATTTTATACCATCTCCTCATTCTCCAAATGTAGTAGAGACATAGACATGCCTCTCAGACAAAATATATTTGGGGCATATTTGCCCGAGATTTAGTCTCACTCATCCAAATTTTTTTTATAAAAAAAAAGTCAACGAACCTCCTTCCACCTTGAAATTGGAAGCGTTTGGCTAATAATAATATATTTATTTTATTTATTTTATCAGGTTGTTGTAATCAATGTCAATGGATAGAAAAGTGTTCCACCTTGTTACTTCCCATCACATTTAGGAGAGAAATGGCATGGCTATCTCACACCATGCACTCACACATGTAAATCATCTTCACATCCCTTTGCATTAAGATGAGATCTCTCATTCAGATTGTGAGCTCTTCACCTTTTTGTGATGGCTCCCTGTTTTTTGCAACTTCATTGGTGTTTACCAACCATGGGTGGGATATTTCCACCACGTCCCTAGCTTTGTGGACATTCTAGTGCATGGAGGTAATATTCCTCCAGAGGTTGGCCTTTATGGTACACTCTATGACAACAATTCCAGCTTGGAGTTGAGAGGTAATTGTAGTCATAGTGAGCTCTTGGATTTTGGAAGTGGTCACAGCAGGGGTCTAATCAAGAATGGGAGGTATCTGGAGAAGAAGCATGTTTTTCCTAAAGTATCTCAATGCCTAGTGGGCTGACATTTATGCAATAAATCTTTGTATTTCCAATCTTTGAAGCATTTTTAGCCTATTTATATTTGCATGGTGGAATTTTTTTTTCAGTTTGTAAAGCATCTCGATGGTGAGGAAACTAATTGGCATGCCCATAGTTTTATGGTTTATTGACTTTTCTTAGAGCTATCCTTTGTAAGCCCCTCCTTTTCCATTGTTAGCTAATACCATACCTAGGCTAGCCTTGAAGCAAACCATGAAGTTTCTTATGACTTTGTCTTAGTTTCTTTCCATTTTCCTCAATGGTCTTCCCCTTTACAAGGGGTTCCTTTCCTTGGGTTTACCTTTCCTTTGAGTGTTACGCCCCATCAACGTATGCACCCTCACCAATGGTTTGGAGGTCGAGGCCCTGAAGGAATATCTTGGGCTCAAAAACAAGTTCAAATAGCTATGGTTATCTTCCATTCCTCCACTCTGCCTAAAATCTAAGAGGAAATTGACAAGTTAGAAGCTTTAACCACTAATTATTACCAAGCCCACTCCAACTTTGAAATCTAAATTGAATTAGTTAGTCGTGTCCCTAACCCTAGCCATACCAGGGTAAGGCTGAGTTAATTCCTCAATTCCATCAACTTCAATTGGAAAATGAAGAAGATCCTGGATAGGGTACCTAAAGAAAAGTGAGAGGAAGAAAATGAAATCATAACATGCCTTAATGAAATGTGACGAGTCTAATGCCACCACTGTTGTTTCTTAGCCAACTTGATTGCTCACATGGCACACATAGAAGGTCATCTACAATGTGGCCTCAAGCCTCCAGCTCCAACACGCATAACCATTTAGCTTATGTTTTTTACATTTAGTAAATTAGTTTCTTCTAGAAGATGTTTAGCCAACTATAACTGGAAATTGTTATTTTGTATTTCTGTCCTATTGTATGTCAATAAATTAGATGAAGTCTAGTAAAACTTTTGAATGGTTTTGGATGATAAACTATAGATCTCATTATTTGTAGGTCTAGTTTCCCTTGTGGCAAACCACAACCGTGTTCTTATCTGACAATGAAGTCTCATTTTGTATGGAAGTTATTTTGAGACAATAAAAAATCTAGCATATATATATATATATATATATATATATATATATATATATATATATATATATAGATATATATAATTGAACTTTATAATTATAGGAGAAATATTGGATTAGACATATTAAATAATATATTTTATTCAAATTTTCCATACACTTTCATTTCCATCTTCACTTAATAGGCTAAACATATTATAATATATGTTTTATCCTAGGAGTATTAGGTGATAATGTGGATTTTTTTCCCCTGAAGAAACTGCGTTTATTATTTTTCCTAGGGCTTGGGGCATGCTTCCAACAACTAAGATTAATTTTACACTCTCTTGCAAGGATTGAAATTGAGTTCCTTATTGAATCCTTTCTCATGGATTATCTTGAGTGGGCCATTGTTAATAATCAATTACATTTGCTCAAGACTCTTTCCCTAAGAAACCAACTTGGCTTCAATTCCCAAAAAAAGCATTGTGGAGCTTGAATAACTTTCCATAGTTATGTTTTACCTTGTACCCAAAGCCCTAAACTTGAGAGATGATGAATTGAAAAATTAGGCAGTGTTGCGTTTAATTCAAATCAAGAAATCTCACAACAAGAGATGCCATGAGCTCATTATGGTCAACACTTGTCATGCATGGATGACAACATAATGCTACATGATGTAATCTTGGTACAATAATGTTTAGACTCTCAAATGGTAGCTTCCACATCATAGGTTTTGTCATGTGTTTTCCACATCATAAGTTAAATATGTGTGGAATCTCACAGCAAGAGATGCCATTAGCTCATTGTGGTCAACACTTGTCATGCATGGATGGCAATATAATGCTACATGATGTAATCTTGGTACAATAATGTTTAGACTCTCAAATGGTAGCTTCCACATCATAGGTTATACCATGTGTTTTCCACATCATAAGTTATATATGTGTTCAAGTCCTTTGTAGTAGGGAATGAAGTACACAATATAGAAACAATCACTTCAAACTTGTAATGATGACTTCATTTATGGATAAGTGGATGGTGCCCCTCTCAAACTTGATAGTATGAATTTTTGTGGTGCATTTCAATATCACCTTCCTAACTAGTTTTGTTGGTCAATATTTCATTTTCTTGACAACATTATTCTCAGAGATCCCTCTCATATGCCAATTGGAGCTAGATGATTTGAGGATGCATTGCACTATCTATGATTATGAACATGAACATCTTTTCGATCTTTTACTAAAAGGCACTTCACTTCCGTTTAATTTTCCAAGTGCAAAATATTCCAAAACAAAAATTAAAAATGGAAATTAAATACACTATGTATCTTTTCACTGCCATATCATTTTATGAGGAGGAACATTCCAATATAAAAGACCTGGTTTTTTACTGCCTTATCGTTTATGAGGAGGAACATTCCACTATGTAAAATTGTTAATACACCATCTCTCAATTCATTACTTTTTATTATTTTTTCTGAACTTTAAAGAGTAAGCAAAAGGTTCGCTATATTTTTGTGAAATTTCAAATAAAAAATAAAAAATCTTTTTAATATTATATATAAATAAATAAAACTTCATTTTTTTTAATGATTTTAGTATTTTGAATGCAATATTTGAAATATTCTTAAATTTTATATTGATAACTATTATTTTTTTCAATAGAAACCATCTCTAATTTAGAAATCCCACTTTAAATAATAACATTAAAAAGTAAATATAAATACAGGTGAATGAAAATTTATTAAAAAATTATATTACTATTATATTTAATTTAATATCTAATAAATAAAATTATAATTATATTTAATTTAATATCTAATAAATAAAATTATAATTTTTTAAAAGAAGTTAGAAAAAAAACATTCAAATTATCATAAAAAAAAATGTTAAATAATTCAAAATTTGTTATTATATTCATTGTAAATCTTTCAAAACTTGATATTTTATTCATTCTAAATTAGTTTATGTGACTTAGTTTATGTGATATTTTATTCATTGTAAATTAGTTTATGTGACTTAGTTTATGTGATATTTTATTCATTGTAAATTAGTTTATATGACTTAGTTTAGTGATTGTGAAACAATTAAATAAATTTGTGCAATAGTATTACGTATTTTCAGGAATCTTGTCCAAAATCTTTTACTGACGTGTTTTGTCTTCAAAATCTGGCCTCGCTTTCAACAAAATTCTCTAACTATTTTAAACTAATCTATCCATCTCCACTCAAAAAGCCTATAAAACTACTTTCCGGAAACATATAAAACACATCGAAACCCAACTTGACAGTAATTAATATAAAGGTACTTACGCGATGGTACTCAGCATTTTAATCGCACACAAGCAAGTGATTTTGTCACGTAAAGTGCGAGACATCTCCCTTTCACGTTCCAAGTTGCACATTAACTAAAATAAAGTAAAACTACGTTCTTTTTAATATGTGATAAAGTAAAAACGTATCACATAAAGGTAGATTCGTGAAATTTATTAAAAAGCTTTATATTTTTTCATTTTCAAAGAATATGTCTGAATTATAATAATTATTATTATAGGCTTATTTTAATTTATATATGAAATAGTTTTTTTAACGGAGCATTTAAATTCTATATTTTAAAAATTTATGTCAGATTTTGATTAAAATTAATCAGAAAAATAGTCCTGAAAAAAATCATTTCGTCTATAAATTAAACTACACCATAATTTTATACGGGTATATTTCTTTCACAGAAAATTATGCAGTCACACACATGTCCATACACCAACTTACCCCTCTTCACACATGTTCTTCATTTCAAGTTCCTCACGTATAAAACACTTAATACTATCGACAAACAATTATGCTTTGGAAATGTCTTAGTGTATGAAGAGACATAATGTTTACAACAACATTTAGTATTTAGGACAAGACCATGATGAAGATGAAGATGTTGTGGGCAAAATATTTTTTCATGTTTTTTAGAAAAATATAAACTAAACATATTATTAGCAAAACCACATTAAAAATATTAATGTGGTTGATATAGTTGAAAGTTTCACTTTCATTTGTATCTATCATTTATAAATATATAATAATAGAAATAGTAAAATAAAAAACTATTATAATAAAAACTATTATTATTATTATTATCATTATAATAATAATGATAATTATAATAAACTATTGTAATAATGTTTTTTAATTTATATTAATTATTATTTATTATTATTTAAAATCAAGGGAATAATATTATTATTTAAAATTATTCTTATTAATTAATATTATCAATAAATATTATTATTAAATAATTAAATAATAATAACAAAATCTAAATTAAATAATAATAATAAATAATTAAATAATTATTAAATATTTAATAAATAATTCATGTAACTATTAATAATAATTGATTTATATTAAATGATAAACATAATAAAAATTATAACTAATCATGGTCGACCATGGTTGATTTTCATATTGAGCCAATATTTGTCATAATGTGACATTCGACAATGGTTGACCATCATTGATTATTGTTGATGATGGTTAACGATGTTTGACCATGGTTTATTTTCATATTGAGACAACCTTTTTCAGATGGAACATTTGACTATAGTTGACCATGATTATTAACCGAAGAGAATTATGTTAAACACTAGGATTAATATTATAAACCCTATGAATAATATTATAGTCTAAGAATATGAACCCTTAGATTAATAAACCCAAAAATATTGATATTATAAACCCAAGGGAATAGTATTAGACCCAAGGGATGAATATTATAAAGCCAAGATATATAAACTCTAGGATAAATATTATAAGCCCTAAAATAAACATGGTTGACCATCCATGGCCGATATTGTCAACCCTATAAACCGTAATATTAATATATTAAATACTAATTTTGTAAAGTCACAATGTGATGTAACATAAATTGCATTGTATTGTAACATTGTGATAATTACTGCCAAATTGACTGTCACATTGCTACAATGTTGACCATGGTTGATTTTCATGTTGAGGAAATCTCATGATAAACCCTATGATCAATATTATAAACCAAGGTATCTAAATACTAAAAACCCTAAGGAGTTATAAGCCCAAGGAAATAATATTAAACAAAATGGATTAATATTATAAACCCAAGCTATATAAACCATAGAATAAATATTGTAAGCCCTAAGATAAACATGGTTGACCATCCATTGTTGATATTGTAAATCCTATAAACCTTAGATTGATATTATAAACCCTAAGATTATAAACCCTTAGATTATAAACCCTAAGATTAATATATCAAATACTGATTTTTTAATGCCAGAATGTGGCGTAGCAAAAATTGCATTGTAATGTAACATTGCAATAATATTGTCAAATTGATTGTCACATTGCTACAATGTTGACCATGCTTGACCATTATTGATTTTCATATTGAGAAAATCCCATGATAAACCCTAATATAAATATTATAGACGAAGGTATATAAAAACTATGATAAATATGATAAATTTCTAAATACATTTGGTTGACAATGGTTGATTTTCATATTGAGACAATATTTGTCACAATGCGACATTTGATCATGCTTGATCATGACTAATTTTCATATTGACACAATCTTCATCACAATGTGACGTTGGACCATGGTTGACCATCCTCGACCATGTTTGATTTTCATATTAAGACAATATTTGTCACAATGTGACATTGACCATGGTTGACCATGATTGACCATGATTGACCATGGTTGACAATAGTTGACCATGGTTGATTTTCATATTCAGAAAATATTTGTCACAATGTCATGTTGGACCATGTTTGACCATGATTTCAAACCTAAGGGATTTATATTAAATGCTACGACTAATATTATAAACCCTATTAATAATATTTAACCTAAGAATATCAACCCTTATATTAATAAACCCAAAGGATTGCTATTATAAGCCCAAGGAATAATAAACCCAAGAGATTAATACTAAAATCCTAAGGGATTATAAACCCAAGGGAATAATATTAAACCAAAGATATTAATATTTTAAATCCAAGGTATATAAACCTTATCATAAATATTATAAACCATAAAATAAGCATGGTTGACCATGGTTGATTTTCATATTGCGACAATCCTTATCATAATGTGACACTGGACCATGGTTGATGACGATTGATTTTCATATCGAGACAATATTTTTCACAATGTGACATTGGACCATGCTTAACGATGGTTGACGATGGTTGATTTTCATATTGAGACAATCTTTGTCAAAATGTGATGATGGGCTAAGGTTGACCATAATTGACCATGGTTGATGATGACTAACAATGATTGACCATAGTTGATTTTCATATTGAGGTAATCTTTCTCAAAATGTGATGTTGGACTATAATTGACAATGATTGACCATGATTGATGATGCTTAATGATGATTGACCATGATTGCTTTTCATTTTGAGACAATCTTTGTCACAATGCGACGTTGGACCATGGTTGATCTGATTAACCATGGTTGGCCATGATTGTCCATCATCGATGATGGGTAATGATGGTCGACCATGATTAATTTTCATATCGAGACAATCTTTCTCACAATGTGACGTTGGACCATGGTTGACGATGGTTGACCATGATTGTTAACCCAAGAGATTTATATTAAACCCAAGGATTAATATTATAAACCCTATTAATAATTCTATACCCTACAAATATGAACCCTTAGATTAATAAACCAAAGGGATTGATAATATAAACCCTAGGGATTATAAATCGAAAGGAATAATATTAAACCCAAGGGATCAATATTACAAGTTCAAGCTATATAAACCCGAAGATAAATAATATAAACCCTAAAATAAACATGGTTGACCATCCATGGTTGATAGTGTAAACCATATGCACCCTAATATTATAAACCCTAAGATAAATAAAATCCTAATTATGCTATGTCACAATGTGACATAACATGTGAATTGTGATGTAATATTGTGAAAACTATTGTCAAATTTATAATCACATTGCTACAATGTTGACCATGTTTGATTTTCATATTCATAAAATCCCATGATAAACCCTAATAGCAATATTATAATCCAAGGTATATAAACCCTATGATAAATATTATAGAAAGTAAAATAAACATGGTTGAACATGGTTGATTTTTATATTGACACAATCTTTGTCACAATGTGATGTTGGACCATGCGTCACCATGTGTAACCATAATTGATTTTTATATTGAGACAATATTTGTCATAATGTGATGTTGGACCATGCTTGACCATGGTTTATTTTGATATTGAGACAATATTTGTCACAATGTGACATTGGACCATGGTTGACTGTGATTGACTATGCTTGATAGTGATTGAAAATGGTTGATATTCATATTGAGATAATATTTGTCACAACGTGACATTGGACCATAGTTGATCATGGTTGACCATGATTTTAAACTGAAGGAATCTATATTAAACCAGAGTATGAACCCTTATATTAATAAAGTCAATGAATTGATATTATAAACCCAAGGGAATAATATTAAACCAAGGAAACAATATTGTAAACCCAAGGTATATAAACCATAAGATAAATATTATAAACCCTAAAATAAACATGGTTGACCATGGTTATTTTTCATATTGAGATAATACTTGTTACAATGCAAACTTGGGCTATGGTTGACCATGGCTGACCATGATTGGTTTTCATATCCAGACAACATTAAACTAATATTATAATGACCATGGTTGGCCATGTTTTACCATGGTTGATTTTCATATTGAGACAATATTTTTCACAATGTGATATTGTACCATGATTGAATATGGTTGATGATGGTTGAAAATGATTGACCATGGTTAATTTTCATATTGAAACAATCTTTGCCACAATGTGACATTGGACCATGGTTGACCATGATTATAAAACCAAGGGATTAACAATGAAACCCCAAAGGATTATAAACCCAAGGGAATAATATTAAACCCACAAGATAAATATTATAAACTCAAGTTATACAAACCCCAAGATAAATACTATATATTAGGAATCACGATTGATGTTAGACAAAAACCTGTAGGTGTTAGTCAACAATCGCATCACCAGGGATAAGGATCAACGAGAGGCAGTTAGTCCATGTCGCAAAATACATAGGGAGCATTGGTTTGTCCGATGTCCAACAATCTTTACCCCAACGCGAGATAGGTGTGTATCGAACTCGTGACCTATGCTCTGATACCATTTGTTGGGAATCATGATTCTCGTTAGACCAAAACCCACAAGTGTTAGTCGCTGATTGCCTCGCCAGAGATAAGGATCGATGAAAGGCGGTTAGTCCATGTCGTGAAATACATAGGGAGTGTTGGTTTATCCAATGTCCAACACTATAAACCCTAAGATAAACATGGTTGACCATGGTTGGTTTTTATATTGAGACAATCCTTGTCACAATGCAACGTCAGATCATGGTTGACCATAGCTGACCATGATTGGTTTTCATATCAAGACAATATTAAACTAATATTATGATGGTTACATAATACTTCATAACACCACAATCACCAACTAAACTGTCTCGTAACTAAACTATAAAAAATACTTTTTATATATATATATATATATATATATATATATTATTTTCTTACATATAAACAACAATTTACAAGTATTTACTATTTAATCAATTTCTACTTTTTTTTCTTATCTTTCTATTATAATGTATTACAACAAAATAATTAAAATTTATTATATCGAAATATATCTATATATATATATATGTATTATTTTCTTACATATAAACATCAATTTACAAATATTTACTATTTAATCAATTTTTACTTTTTTTTTCTTATCTTTCTATTATAATGTATTACAACAAAATAATAAAAATTTATTAAATCATTACTACTTTAATGTATTTTTGATTTCCTAATAATATTATTACTTTTATAATTTATTATATAAATAAATTATCAATACTTAAAAATATGTTTCCACCATTTCACTTATTTCCTTGCCCTTCTTAATTCTTAGTATTCAGGCTGTTTTTTACTTGTGTTAATTCTCATAAGAATAAAAGTAAACACAAAAATAGTTGTTGTTATTCTAAAATTACATCTTTTTAAAGTGATCATTGTTATAGAAATTCTTTTAATTAGATATTTATGAATTAAAAAAAAATGATTAATTATTTATAAATTATTAATTTTTTTTTAAACAAGGTAAACATCCTTATACCATTCGATTCAATGTTTTCTTTCTTCTTTTCTAAAAACACATCCATAAAGCTTATTCAAAAATATCATTTATTAACTATGATCCAATGAAAAAAAAAATCCATTTTTTACATAATTAATTTAACTCATTTCCAATATAGAATTATTTTTTAAATCTTTAAAAACTCATTTAAATAGCACAATAATAGTTTCAAGTAACTTATTCAAAATTATGTACAATCCACCTTTTTGAAGTAATATGACGAACTTGATTCTCCTGGTAACCACCTTGATTCACCTCAGAAAAATAATAAGATTATGGTGTAGCAATAGTTATTATTTCGAAACATATGCAATGCATCATAGAAATGATGACCGAATGGCTCTTTGTCGTAGAAGTCTATGGCATCATCGACATTTTTCTAATGCTCATAGACTTTCTATGACCAAACCACCATGCCCATGAGATTAACAACACTCTTCATCAGATCCGGTGGACAAAATATTTTTGTTTGTAGTCGAACGACAAATAAATTATTATGAAAATGTTCAATTTGCAGTGTATTACGATTATACTGGTGGGTTGTAATGACGGATTTCGGTTTTACAAATGGATTAACAGATTACAGTTTTGTTTTCTGAAGTTTGATTTCGATAATACTGCTAGATACTTATAGTAAAAGTACACAACAATATACAATAGAATTGCAGTTATCTCAATTAAATTCCCTAAATTCTTTTAGAATAGAAAAACAAATAGATTCAAAAATTCACTGAGAATTTTCTTGTAAAATCGTTATGTTATTTTTTTTACAGCCGTGTATAACCAAATTTACTGTTTTGAAATATACTCATAAAATGCAAACTACGAACTAATTAAAGTAGAGAAAGAATTTTGAATCTGCAAATGAAATTTGAATATCTAATATTGAATTATAATATGGATTGCAACACGAGCTTTGAATCCACGTATGGATTTTGACGATTTTGTATTTACCAAATGTCAAAATCTCACTTTGGAAAAAGTGGGGTCATATGAGTTTTCAAATAAAAAAAGAAATAGTGGGATTTTCAATGGCCATCATTGAAAATAAAACTTGGCATACTCGAAAATGGACATTCTTAAAAATATAACTCGACATTCTCATCATGGCCATCATGCACGTCTATGAAACATTAATTAATTTGTCAGATATTTATGGGCATATTGCACACAACAGTTTAATCCAAAAGTTCTCTTAACCGAAGAAAGCCAGCCATGGTAAGCAGGGTTTGAAATAATGAGGAATAAGGTTTGAAATAATGAGGAATAATGAAATACAACCCAATTTAAAAACAAAAAATTATATTCTCAATCCCCATAAACAGATGAAATTCAACTAATAGGATCAATAATAGGATTAATAGGATTGAATAGGGTTTGAATTAAAATTAGGAATAATTTAACAAGGCCCCAATGGACACGTAAACTATAGAAAATAAGAAAATAAATAAGATTTTGACAACTTGAAAATAACAGGGACAAAATCTATTGGAAAATCCAAGGAGTTGGCAGTTAAATGATTTCCTTTATTAATGACATTATTTTCTGATGTTTTCATTATTATTATTAGTTTTTTCAATTTATCGTTTATTATCATCAAGACTAATATCAAGTAACAAATAAAAGAGTACATAAGGTGTAGGCATGCTGCCAAGGCAAAACCCCACTATTTGGGGAAAACGTGGTCAAAATTCTTGCTTCAAAGGATTCAAGATGAGACAGCCAATACCCTTACAATCTAGACCCAAGACATCCTCCATCATATCATCCTTGTAACTGTGAGAGCACCAAGTCTTTATCAGTATGATAGCAATGAAATCATCTCATTGGACCTTGTCACTTTGGCAATTATGAAACCTTGTTTACTGCATCTAGACCTTGTCATTTTAGCAACACCCAAACCATCTAGTAATAGCACCAAACTGTGGTTACCGAGATCATCCCTGTGCCTAATTTGAGCTCTATTGTGACACTAAAACATCCTCTCGGTAATCCGAACTACTCACTATGATGCCACTCAAACTATCAAAAGAAAAAGCCTTCTCAATGTTGTCACATAGAATCCTTCTCATTGTATTCGCACCGAAATCCACACTACCATACTGTGATATCTGAACTACAATTTTAGAGATAATCGGAACCTTTTTTTGAGATATATGCGAGCTTCCTTTCTAGATTGTGGAGTGAGGTATAGGCTAGTATATATAGTAGTTTGTCCATAATGAAAGAGCCGACATTACTTCATGAACATCGGTGTCTACATTTATGATGAGGCCGACTTGAGTTCAGTTATATGTAACCGACTTGATGATGATCTTATTGAAGTCAATAGAAGGAGACTTTAAGGATGCATTTTTTACCAATAAACAAATTGATTTTGACCCATATAAATAATCCTAAAGCCTACAATGGAGGCTTGACCGATAACAATTGACCCAAGAATGAAACCCATGCTTTAATAAGTCAATTGAATCAATAATAATTTTTTTCTTTCTTTTAAAAAGTACCTTACAATATGACTCAAATACAATTAATGGAGACTGAACCTAGTTACATTTTCCAACACTCCCTCTTAACTAGGGAGTTATTCATATTTACATATAACTGAAGAGGTACATGGAAGATCTCGAAACAAATCATCTATGAAGAAGTTTAAGCATCACAATGCCATGGACTATATTCCCGACCATGGAAATCCATCCATTGGTCTCTCAACAATTTAGGCACCACAATGCCACGGACAAGATTCTTGACCAAGGCAATCTATCCGGGTGGCACTAAGATGGACTCAAGCTTTTAGCCTCTCTAGTTACCATCATGCTTACTTGCTAACCAACCCAAAGATCTAGGTGTGTGTTAGAACTCAATGACCATTGCCACCTTTCCAACTTCGGGACCTAGACATCAACACAAAGTGTTGACGAGATGTCCTCCCAAGAAATGCTTCACTCACAAAGCCTCATCACCCATTGACCCCACAGATCAAGAACAACAAATATCTCCCAATCAAACTAATCTGTAACCAGCATGCTAACAAAACGTTCGAGATATTTACCTGTACAAGCACAACCCCAATCAGTAATGTACTTTCACATGTACATAATCAAATAAAAACCTCTGGGGTCTTCCAAACAAATTGATATTTCTTCTCAACTTTTCATAGTAGGACTATCAACCGAATCTTTGATAGAATATTCCTCAATCACTCACTTTTACTTTCCTACTTCATATGTAGCAACATATTCTTCAATCAAATACTGCTTTCCTTCTTTCAGTAGCACCCCAAAATGCATTCTCCAATTTCCATCTCTCACTCAAGGCCTTTACTAAAAATTACAACTATTAGTCCTTGTCTAGTGCATGACACATGAAGTACAAAATCACATATTTCACTCCCTCTTAAACAGAGAATATCTAATTATTCCTATACAAGGAATATTCTCAACCATCCTCTTATCCTAGGGAGTTTCCTTTCATTCACATTCCCACTTAACCTAGGGAGATTTCATGTAGACTCCCTGTGAATTTAGGAAGTTCTACGACATCAGAGAATCTTTCATTGCTTCTATGCTTCTTATCAGATTCATTCATATATCATGATTATCACATTAATTTTACTTACGATCATCTTCACCAACTTGAAGATGATGTGCCTACAAAAATTATATAGCAAGTACGACCAAAATTACAGAAGCATGAAGTTAGCCATATCAAAAATTGATAACAACGGAAGCATTTAGACTTTACAAACATAATCAACAAGAGACTATACTTCAATACTTCAATTACTTTTTGAGGTTTAGTCACAAATCATAAATTAATATATCAAACTCATTATATCTAGGGTTTCAATATCCTTTCAACAACAAGTTCCTTCATATAGAAAACCCTAGAAACAAATCAAATCATTGAATCTAACAATTTTCAGAATTTCTATGTTAGAATTTCTACTAGCGTTTCATGTAAACCGTTGATTTTATACATGATTTTCAATAATAAAGAACCAATCATAACTTAATCAACATCATGACTAACATCTACTAGGGTTTGATGTAAACCCTAGATTTCCATTTACAAATTCTCAACAATCACTACATAAATCCATAGATTCCAGATTTTCAGATCACACATACTAGAGAATATAACTACGACTAGGGTTTAGGTACAAAACCATAGATTTATCAAACATCATCATCCTAGAACATAAAACCTTGACTAAGCCTTGTTTCCAAACCCTAGGACTCATGACCATCAATAATTATTTCAACACATATATCTAGGAATTCATTATCAATAATAAGAATAACACATGTTGGGCAATATCAACATATTAGACATATAATTACCTAGGCCAAGCTAGGGTTTCAACCAAATGAACACATACCTAGGGGTTAATTCCTAGGATTTTAAATACATAACAAGGGATTTTCTTATAAACCAAACCAAACCCTAAGGATCTAGGGTTTCAATTCATAATATATCAAACCCTACTTTATGAGAACTTCATAGGTTCAAGATTTCCAAAACCATCATTTCAACCCTAACAAGTTAGGGTTTTTTATGATCACACCAAAACCCTAAACATGACATCATCAATAAACATAATAGAAATTTACAATTCCATCAATAACCCTAAGTAGATTAGAGTTTCATTCATTTTCAACATACCCTTAGGTTAGGATTTTCTAGAGAACTAGTCTTGGGTTATATAATAACAATCAAGGATGTAGAGAGGGTAGATTTATCAAAAGATGAATTACCCTGAACAAGAGCCTTTATGATTCAAGATAGATATACATAATGATGTTAGTAATGTAATGAAAACTTAGAAAATAGGATGATCATACCTTTAACATAGTCTTGTAAGGAGTATAGTTCGAGACATACCTAGAGATATTCCTTTACAAACTTTATAATGATTTCTTGAAGTGTTATCTTTGTATTAAGCCATCATCTTTTATACCTGTAGTACATACTTACAAGAACAGCATGTGATACCAAGGACATGATTTAATTTCTTAATTTAGATATTTTACATAATCATGGAGGATGAAATTTTATGATAAGTTGTTCATTCTTTTAATCAAGAGTAGGACCTTTCATTTGACATCCTAGATTATTTGTAAACTCTAGAAAAAGAGTATTAAGGTTGTAATCTAAGGAGTATTAAGTTATTCAGGATACATGATTACTCAGAGAACATGAAAGCTTGAATATCTACATTCAGACTTAAAGGTAAAGCGGATATCTAGTGGGACTATGTAGAGAATGTAAGAGATATTTATGGGTACGGGTTGACTTGGAGTAAACTTGAGAGACTATTGAAGAATAAATATCAATCCGAGAGGTACTATGATGACAGAGAAAAATAATTTTATGAGCTAAAGATGGGATCTATGACTGATGAGGAGTACACTAGAAAATTTCTAAAGTTGCTAAGTTATGTGCCTTACCGCATGGAGGAGAAGGCCAAGATTCAAAAATTTATCAGTGGGTTGGCAATATAATTTAAGAATAAGACTATGTTTGATGAGCCTAGATCGTTGGAGAAGGCCATCCAAAAGCTAAATCATTTTTACGAGCAATCAAAGCACATACCTGAGACTAAACCATACTAGAAAGGTAATAATAAGAATAAAAGGAAATGGGTAAAGAAATGGGCAAGGCTTTAGGGCACAAATAACAAAGAGAATGAAATGCCATAGAAGAAGTTCAATGCATATGATAGAGGACAAGAATTTCGGTCTGAGCAGAACAAGGGTGATGATTGGAAGCCCATATGGTGTTGGAGTTGTGGCAAAGATGATCGTCAGAGAGATTGTCCACAACACCAGGGTGGCAAACTGCAGATTTATAGTGCCCAAGAGGTGCAGACAATTGGGATCTTGGATAGAGTGTTCCTAGGATATATGCAGTGTTGGATAATAAGAAGGCAGATCACCAAGCATTTATTATCAAGATGGATGGTGAGATTTGTGATAGATTTGTTTCTATTTTGATTAACCCTAGATCTAATTATAGTTATGTTAATCCTGACTTGGTGTATAAGTGTGGTTTGAATACATAAGTTCATGTAGAGTCTTGGTTAGTGTATTTAGCTATAGGTACAAAGAATCGGGTTCATCATTGGGTAAGAGCTTCTGCATTTGAGTTGAATGGTATGCCTACATCAACACATTTGAATGTATTTCCATTGGGACGATATAATATGTTGTTGGAGATGGACTGGTTGTATCTTCATAGGACCAAGGTGGATTGTTATGAAAAACCTATTAAGTGTTTGGATGATAATGGGGAACAAATAATATTATAGATTAAGAAGAAATAAACATTAGTTATAATGGCGACATCAATGTAGGTGTTGTAGAGGCTATAACCACCCTCCAAAATTTTTCCTTAGCTTCGTTTTGGAGCCTCCCTACCAACCATCCTTAGCAACATGTCTTGCACTATCAAGTACATGAGATTCAATGTTTTTCTAGTAGCTTGTTAGCATGTGCATGATAGCTTGATTCACTCCCCTCACAGGCTGCTACTTCGGACTTGGTCTAGCTACTGGCTGAGCAGTTCCCTCAAGAAATTGTGCAATTCTAGAGGGGAACCAGCCTTCCCTCCAAAAATTGCGCAAATTTGACTAGAAACCTACTAGGCTCATAAACTATGCAATCCTGTTAGACAGTCCTCCCAGTGAAAACTTCGCAATCTGGCCTAGTAGTGATGCTCAACCCAGAAATTGCGCAATTTTGGGCAGCAATCAACTGCTCCTCCAAGAAATTGTGCTATCCCTTTGGACAGCCAACCCAACCTCCTCCCAGAAATTGCACAAAATTTCACCTCAATCAAGCAAGTTGTTGCATGTGCCCTCAGGTTGACTGGTTCCACCCAGGACCGAGAAAAATTGACCTGCATGAATGGGCTACCTTTTCCTAAAATAGCAAAAAGAAACATGAAAAAAGCATCACTATATTTTAGGGAGATTTTTTTAGCATCTTGAGGTTACATGCAAGGATCATTTTAGAAACTTTCCTCCAAGTGTTGGATTTTCCTTTGGCATGTGCGTCATTAGCCTCAAACTTATTTATTCAATGCTTTATATCTCATTCTTCACATCGATCTTGGAGCTTTGACATCCCATGACACATCCAAGAGTCTTTCACACATCCATCTCAGCTATTTCCAGGTAAGTCTGCTTAACTTTCCTTTTGCAACATTTATATTGATTTTTGTGTTTTGGCTTGTGTGAGTGCTCTCTGGTTGATTTATGTGAACGCTTGTTATTGTTTTCATGCATATTATCTTGTACAAGTACAATTTTAGTTTTCGTTAGCATCTCACTTTTGTCAAATGCATGACACTATTTTGCACCAACGGTTGTTGATTCGATGACTCGTTTCACAAACATGTATGTTGTTCCATTTTCTAAATCTTGAATTCATTGTTTTCATGCATGATCATTCATCTCTTCTTACACTCAGTAGAGCCATGCATTCACATCTTCATTTTCTTTCAGTTTCCTATCGGCGAGTCTGGGTAGCCTTGGCATGGACTCTGCCTCACCAAGCCAACATTACGCAACTCTGAGAGGGAAGGCTCTGCCTTCCTCCCAGAAATTGTGCAATTCTGGCTAGTGACTACCCTGAGTCTTTCCTTGCATGATTATGAGAGGTAGTGACTGCTGGCCCAGAAAATTACATAATGTAGTGCCTAGGCCTGCAACATTTACCAACTAAAATTGCGTATTGTCCAATTCCACCACCCAGTAGGCCAGTTTGGATTGAACATTGTGCATTTCCAGTAGCCAACCAGCCTCCTGATAGTCCGGACTACCTTTTTCGCAGTTCTGGTAGTAAGTCTCCCAACCTCCTAGTGAAAATTGTGCAATCCTTACGAGTCAATCCCCATGTATGTAGCATGTCATCCCTCAAGTTTTCTTCAGTTTTAAGTAACAGATTTCGTGCCATGCATGTCATCCTGTCTCTAGATATAGCAGTTGTTCATCTATCTCCTAGCAGTTCAGGATCAATGGCCTCCAAGGGAGAAGGTTCAAAGGACATCGACGGAAGCGCAATGGAGCAGTAGTTGAGCGAGTGTCTACGAGTTTTTCGATCTATGAAGACACCAAGCTGATTGTAGACAAATATATTAAGGTGAAATGGCAAGAGGTCGATGGTGCATTCTTGAGGACATTTGGGGAAGTCTCAAAGGTCACAAAGCATATGCGAACATTCACAAGTCTAGCTTGTACGGGATTGCATGCAGGTATCCTGCATTCCCATGTGCAGATATGATACATTGGATCATCTCGTACACTAATCCCGAGACGATGACATTGAGCAGTGTCAACTGGATGAAGATTTCTACCTTTAGGGCACAACACTATTAGCAGATGTATCATTTTTTGAAGCCAGTGATCACCATGCAGACACCCTTCAACATACCTAGCAACAATGCCAATTCCAGGGATATCTTGAAGAACTAGGTAAAGAAGCCGGCCAAATTCAGGATGACACCGAACTAGATTTACAAGACGAAGATACTATCGAAGGCATATCAATACTTGGTCATCTTTGCATGTCACTTGTATGGCAAAAAGAGCACAGAGACCTTCCTGCAGAGTTGGGTGATCGCATTGGACCAACTAGACAGTGAAGGAAAAGCATGCAAGTGGTCTGACATGTTGACTCACAGGCAACAAAGCCACCCAAAGGTCAGCAAGCAGAAATCTACATGCCCACCTACATCTTGGATGCAATCTGTGCCCGTTAGGAGTTCCCGGGCATGAAATGGGCATGGACATCGGTGGAAACCTCTCTCAATACTTATTGTAAACTGTTTTCTGAATTTCGCTTCAGAGAAGTTATACATAGCTGTCAAATCATGTTTTCACCCCGGTGTACAAGATGATATTTAGTCAGATCCACCTTGCATGTCGAAGGAAGCAATGGAGGCATTGATCAATATAGCAGATTGGTAGGCCTTACCATCAGACACCTACATACATATGTACAATGCAGAGAAGCCTCCGCATTTTTTTCCGAAGTTTTCCATGGACAAGCTCGTCATGCAAGAAGTATCATACCACATTGAGGTAGGACTGTCAGCTAGGCTGCACCAGAAGAAGAAGGCACCTTGGCCCACTCTTCTATTGTGGATTCGGTTGTAGGAGATACGAAACCTTGAGCATGCGGATGTCGAAATAGAGGAGATCAATAAATATCCTTTTGATGTCCAAAGCTTCAATCTACATGGCCAACAATGTATTATGAAAGATTATTGCGTGAACGTATAGTTTCAGTGGATCCATAGGGCATGTCATTGGGCGGAGGAAGACCCATGGAGATATTGTTACAACTTCAGGTAGTAGACTTATTCAGACAGCTGGCACCAAGTAGATAGGGTGAGCAGTCGTAGGAGCAGGACTTCGCTCAAGAGATTGAATAAGAACTTGAGTAGATGGATACATATATGGAGCAACAAGAGTTAGAGAAAGACATCAACCTCATGCCTTACCACCAAGAGGTCGACCTACCAACTTCATTGGATCCAGAAGCAGAGCAAGTCCCAAGCAACCAAGGAGACAATTCAGAAGAAGAGATGCACAACATACCAATCGATAAGTCGTAGCATAGAGTTGTGCAATCATGTAGAGTGTCTACTCCAGATGATCACACATCTCCTACATAGTTTGAGGAATGAGTGGTCATGTCTAACATATGCACGCATTGAGCAACATTGACCAATGCTACCAGAGCATATGCCAAAATCACTAGCTTGAGTGCTCGCTTTTTGATAGCTAAGAACGAGCGAATGGCTAAGGAGTTATAGATGGCCAAGCAAGGAGGAGAACTGGTCACAACATCCGCCCAAGTAGAGTTGAAGAAGGTGATATAGATGAAGTATTATCCCTTGAGACAGTCATTCAAGCATTGTATTCCAAGTTTGGTACTATGCATAAGGCACTTGTCCATCTCAACGGTTGGTAGCAACGATATGCTAGGAGAGCACATATATTGTCAAACATGTGTACCATTGTTGATTACATAAAAACATGGAAAATGAGATACAAGGGAGCCTTGCTATACTTTCCCAAGATGATGAAGCCCAGAGCGGTCGAGATGAATGCATGCATCTGGAGTCAGATTTGGAACTATGAAGATCTCCCTCAGCTCATCACTAGCTTGTAGGCTTCCCATGCACAGGTATTCAGGAGTATGGATGTTGTTGTGCATGCACATGCGATCCCATCTATTGGGACACTCACCAAGGCAAATACAAAGGCACAAGTTTGACTGGAGCTTGACTCATACTTTGACAAGTTGATGCACATAGCCACTAGTGCAGACTTGGTGATCAGTGCAGACACCATGCATCAATATGTCATTGGTCTAGCTACACTCAAGACAATGATGTGCATGTTATTAGATGAGTTGGGAAGAGGACCCAATTTTGTTTCCAGAAATATGTCACCATATAGTGCACTGACACCATCACAGACTACCAAGATTGACATCAGTTCGATACTATCGACCACCGTGAGGATGTCAAAGTGTTGGTCTTCCCATACCTATTCAAGTCATAGTGATTTCTTGCATGTCTTGCTCAAGCGTATTTTGTCTCACATGGGTACATGTGGAGATTATATGTAACGTCTTGTCAAGTGGAAGCTCAACTATCAATAGTTGGATGTAACAGTCATAGAGTAGATGAAGAGTCATGAGGATAGATGAAAAGTGACAAAGGGGAATGTCAAGGGCGACCCCACCCTTTTCTATATATAGTCCCTCATAACTCATTGTAAAGGCTTTTGGTCAGCCAAGATTCCAATAGGAGTATCTTAGAGAAAGATTTGAGAGTATTGTAATGAGCCTTGGCTTCTCCACTACGTAGAGCTAGTATATCTCTTTGGAGGAGTAGGCGACAGTGACTATAATGTTCTACTTTCGGAAATAGTGGCTGGTCATGGTTGTATTGTATGACTATAACTTTCACTTCTTAATATAACAGATCCAACACGTTTCATGCATGTGTCATATTGTATTTCAGCTATCTTGTTTACTCTAAATGATATATGTATCTGTTTGGATTGCTAACTTACTTTCCTTCTACTTTGTGATGCATCTTTGCTCGTGCATTCCCTTCTTAACTCCGTGCTTTCATAGGTTTCCAAGGGGCGCACTCACCTCACCCTCCGTGTGTTAGAACCACTCATGCACCTTCATTGACTTGCTGCATATGTCACACCCTTGCTACCAATAGGTACATCTTACTTGCGTCTGTGTCAATCATGGTCAAGGCGATACTGCACGACCCACTACTAAGACTCCTACACCAAATAATTTGAGGTCTAGTTGAGACTTCTTACCAAGAAGATTCCCTGACATGTTGGCGGGTCCAGCACCATCAACAGGACGAGAAGCACAGTTGCAGGAAAGGGTGTGTGTTATTTGTGGTGCATATTTCTAGTGACAAAGGTAAGGGAGTTGAGGATGCGGATGTCTTTAGAAGGTAGTCGGTTTCACAATAGTTTTATTATATGTTTCCAATAGATATTTTAGAAATACTGCCTCACAGGGAAGTATAATTTTCTATTGAATTCGTACCAGGGGCAGCACCAACACCAAAAAAACCTTACAGGATGAGCACTCTAGAATTGGTAGAGCTAAAGTTGTAGTTGAAGGAAATGCTTGACAAGGGATACATTAGGCCAAGTGTATCACCATGGGGCACATCGATATTGTTTATGAAGAATAAGGATGGTACTCTCAGGTTGTGCATTGATTACATGCAGTTGAACAAGGTGACCATCAAGAATAGGTATCCATTGTCGAGGATTGATGATATATTAGATCAGTTGAAAGAAGCAGCAGTGTTCTCGAATATTTATTTGAGATTGAATATCATCATGTATGCATCAAGGAAGATGACATTAAAGAGACAAATTTCCAAACTAGGTACATACATTATGAGTTTATTATAGTTCCTTTCAGTTTTACTAATGCTCCAACTACGTTTATGTGCTTGATGAATAGTGTGTCATGTCCTTATTTGGACAATTTCATTATTGTGTTCATTGATGACATATTGATATATTGTAAGAATGAGGAAGAACATGTCAAACATTTAGCAACAATGTTGATTTTTCTAAGAGAGCATGAGTTGTATGGTAAGATTAGAAATGTAGTTTCTTTAATATAAAGGTACATTACTTGTGACATGTGGTTTCTAAGGAAGGAATAGCAGTAGATCCAAAGAAGATAAGGGTTATCATGGAGTGGGAAACTCCTAGGAATCTGGATGGGGTAAGATCATTTATGGGGTTGGTAGGTTATTATAGGAGGTTCACTAGGAACTTCTCAAAAATTGCATATCCAGTCACATCATTGAAAAGGAAAGGTAAAAAGTTTGAATGGACAGAGAAATGTGCAACAAATTTTGAGCAATTCAAAAAATCATTAACACATGTTCCACTACTAAAGATTGCAGATCCAGACAGAGAATTTGTGGTGTGAAAATATTCTTGAAAAAGAGGACTTGGTGGATTTTTTATGCAGGAGGGACAGGCAGTATGCTACAAGTCATGGAAAATGAATGAGCACTAGAAGAATTATCTGACACATGATCATTGGCAACAAATATCCATGAATTGAAGATGTGGAGGCACTATCTTCTTGGTAGGAGGTTTGTACTAATGAGTGATCACAGTGGATTTAGGTACCTATTTCACCAACCAAACTTGAATCCTAGGCAAGCTTGATGGTTGGCCACGATCAGTGAGTTCGACTTTGATATAGAGTACATTAAAGGTAAAGAGAACAAGGTTTTAGATGCTATTAGCAGGCAGATACAAGTGAACCACATAGAAACTATGAGTTCTTATGGGACATATTTTCAGGCTTGGATCTTACAGGGAGGTCAACAGGATAAAAATTACATGGAGCTCAGGCACTGGTTACAACAAGGTACATGTAGAGGCACAAGTATAGGTACAGGTGCACAGGATGTGGACTATCATCTCGCAGCATATGACTTGATCTAATGATATATGTGCCATATGACAATGAGCTCAAGAAGTTTATCATGAGAGAGTTTCATGTGAAACCATATTCAGGTCACCCGAGATATTAGAAGATATTAACAACGGTGAATAATTTCTACTATTAGCTGAATTTGAAGAAATAAGTGGCAGAGTTTGTGGGGAGATGCTTGGATTTTCAACGAGTAAAGGTAGAGTGTAAGCATCTAGGTGGGTTACTATAGCCGATCTCAATTCTAGAATGGAAATGAGAGGTCATATCCATGGAATTCATCACATATTTTCAGAGAACTTCTAGAAAACATGATTTTGTCATGGTTCCGATGGATAGGTTGACTAAGGTAGAAAAATTCATTTCAGTGAAATTATAACAGCCCTGGTGAAAATTTCATGTAATAAAAGTTAATAAAGGCAAAATAAGACCACGGTTAAGGGAAACTTATTCAAAGCTGAATGTTGGGAAAATATTTATTAGTGGGCATCACTAGATGTGTGTTTTGGGTAAGGAAAATTGGAAAAGGCTAAGCCAAAGGCATTTTTTGCACATTTATTTATGAAAATAAAGGAAATTGAGAGAAAAGTAAGGTGAAAGGTCACAGGTTGCACATGAGAATGAAATTGAAGGAAAATAATGGAAAATGAACAAATTAGAGGCTTCATTAATAAAAAGGCTTATGAGGATTAGTTGGTAACATTTTGTCAGTTCAATTTTGGAGCTCTCTCATTATTCTCTCTCTCTCTCTCACTCTTAGTCACAGAGAGTTTTCTTGGAGTAATCTAGATTTCGACCAAGGAAGAAAAAGCAAGCAAAGTGAAAGGAAGGAAAGCAAGGATCAAGGAAGAAGAGCAGGATCAAGCAACTTCAACAAGAATACTTGTAGGTAACCTTTTACATGTGTGATTTCCTAGTTGGTTTGGACATGCATGGCTTTGCATGTTGGTGTATGGTTCTCTTATTTTTGGTGGCATGGTTTTGTCAGGTTATGATAGTGGTCTTTAGCCTAGCCTTGCATTTTTCCGGATGCCATGGTGTTGGGATGTTTATTTCAATTTTGAGCTTTAGTTTGTCAGATGGATTTCAGAATTCAGGGTAGAGGTGGTCTCAAGGTTCATTCCCAAAGGCCTAGGAATCCATTGACTGGTTTTGGCAGGATACACGATAAAGCTTGAGGGAGAAGTCTCGGTTTAGGTTCTAGCAATCTAAGCTTGAATTGCGATAAAGCTTGAGAGACTGGTCTTGGTTTAGGGGCTAGTGATCCAGAATTGGTTTGTGGTAAATACTAAGAGACAAGGAGACGAAAAGTTCCTCAATGATAGTGATGGATTACGGATGGAATTCCAAGTTTGATTCGGTTTGATTGGAGCACTGGTTTTGGTGTGGTCACAGTTTGGTGAGGGTGGAGGTGGTTTAACCTCTGGATTCCCTTGGTTGTTCTATGAGATCCCACATTCATGCTTGAAATATGGCATGGGGGTGATTGGCTGAAAGAGATTTTTGTTTTAGCCATTTCTATGGTTGGGTGGTATCGGGAAGTCCCGAAGCTAGTCGGATTTGCCTATGATTAATAAAAGCTAAGTTATCTTAATTTTTTACTTGTTTATATGTGGATTTAATGGCTATCATATATATGATATTTACATGGTTTAATGTTGTTTATAAGCATGGTTATGTCACTGGTTCATGTCATGGTTATTTTATTTATTTACTTTTCATTGTTAAATGGATGGATGTAAGACCTAATTGATGATATAATAGTCCAATGGAGAAGGAGGTGACTCTTCTAGTTATGTTTCATAAGTTCTTTTAGTCATTTATGCTATATCTTGTATCTTAGACCTATAGGTTGCATTGATGCCAAGTATTTAATAGAATGTCAGTCTCGGTTGGTGATGCTCAGTGCTATTCCTGAGGTTGATTTTTGATTTATCAGCATTGTTGCTATGTGTTTGATGGATTCTAAAGGTTGTAGCAATTTTTGGGAAGTGGCCAGGATTTTGGGCTAGAAAAGTGGCTCAAATATAGGGGTCATTCGCACACGTCTACTAAAAAAAAGTCCACAGTCGTTGGCACAAAGGGCTATGAGAGAGAATTTTAGGTTTTTGGTCACTCCCTTGCCCATAACATGAGAGAGACTATGGCCTAAGATATCCAAAACAACAATGTGACCCAGGGATAGGTTGTCTGAGTGGCTAACTTGTCTTCTAAGGGTTCTGTTGATGATGTTGGATGACAGTGGAACCTCAAAATACACCACCCTGGTTGGTTCTTGCTTACTTGCTCACTTTATTACTTGCCCTCCCACCTTTGGCCACCAAACTCCAACTTGTTGCGATTGCTTGCTTTCTTACTTGCCTGGAACCCCCAACAACTCCACCAAACAACAAATACAACACCCAACATGGACCACCAAATGAAAATACTAACAAAACTACCAGGGCCAAACTCCACCTTGCTTACTGCTGGTACAGGTTTTGCTTGCAATGAGGAGATATCAATTTCATAGGCCTCGGATTATCAGTGCTTAGGGATTCTCATCAGTGCTTAGTGCTCAAATTCATGATTTCGTGATGGCCTAAATGGATGCTTGAGTGGACCTAGGAGGAGGGGGGTGTTACAGATTAGTATTAGAGCATAATTGATCTCTCCTTGGTGAAGGTGCTTATTCATGCATGCATACCAGTTTCTTGTGTGTCTCTTACACTTGAATTCCATGTGATTGTTACAATGCATCATGTTGATCATGATTGTAGTAAGGTTGTCATGAGGAGCTTGATGTGATTTTGTAGGATGCATCATTAGACGTTTACGATTGGTTTCATATATTTATATGTCTCTTACATGTTGATTACATGTCACTTGACTACATCCTTGTATGTCAGGTGAATTCTTGAATGCTTTGATTACATGTATCAATCTTGTAGGTTGATTACAAGAATTGATCACTTATGATCGACTACATGCATTCTTACGTATGTGTAGTGGATTAGGCATTGCTTATGCATGTTGATAGTTGTATGTGGCTATGTGTGCAATGGAGTAATGGTTTTTGTCATGCATGAGGTCACATCATGCATTGTTGATATGGCCTTACATTGATGACTGGACCCTAGCTAGAATGGTGTTTATGCATTGACACACTTATTTGATATATGTCTATATTCTATTATGATTATGTTATACATGTATCATGTTGATTTGATGATCCTGCAGATAAGGTTTCCTCCCTAAATTATGCTAAGGTACATATGTTTATTGTGATTTGGTTTAGTTGACATAGTATGCCTTGTAGGAAAGAGATCAAATGGATAACAAGGTGGTAGACTACATGGAATCACCATATACATCAGATGGGCAGCGTGGTTTGGGGCACTCTTCTAACTTGGCAGACACATTGAGAAGCCTGAAGGAAGAAAAAGGGAGTTGTAAAATAGACAATGACAAAATCAGGCAGGCACAAGACACACAAGTATAGGTGAATGCGATACTACTTCAAGTTTGTCAGATTTTCAATGACAGGGACCACCTCAGATTAGCCATGGACATGAGGACATAAATAATGGGGCATATGGAAGTAGGCATCCTAGTAGACACATGTAGCTTGTTGGACACTCTAGATAGGAGAGGTGATCTATTGGATTGTGTTATATTCTTTCCATGTAGTTAACAGGGGGTTTGAAGGGCACTCGTAACCCCACTTTAGTGGTGCAAGAAGATGGCGAGTGGTGGAAAGATAGAGATCGAGAAATTTAATGGTCAGAGTTTTGAGTTGTGGAAAATCAAGATGGAGGATCTATTGGCGGATAAAGATCAGTGGATCGCGGTAGATTTGGGTACTAAACCAATGGGAGTGACCGATGAAGAATGGAAGAAGTTGGATCGGAAGGCAAAGAGCACAATACGATTGTGTGTCTCAGATTCAGTATTGCTGAATGTATTAGGGGAAGCTATGATGAAGGCTTTGTGGGACAAGTTAGGGACTTTGTACCAATCTAAGTCTCTGGTGAATAAACTGTTCCTACGGAAAAAGCTGTATAACCTGAGGATGAAAGATGGAGACTCGGTGACAGAGCATCTGAATGCATTTAATACTGTGGTAAGTCAGTCAGCATCTATTGATCTTAAAATTTCAGATGAAGATAAGTGCATCAATTTGTTGTGTTCTCTACCAGATTCATGGGATAGTCTGGTTATTGCAATAGGTAGCAATGCAACTGCCTTGCATTTTGATGAAATATTCTCATCCTTACTGATGGAGGAGATGAGATGGAAAAATATGGAGAGCCAAAATGGATATGCCTTATCTGTATGAGGGCGGACCCAGAATAGAAACAAAAATAAGCCATCGAGTGGGAGATCTAAATCTCCAGGAAAACCTGTAAAGGTGGTGTGTTGGAAAAGTGGAAAGGAAGGGCACTACAAAAGGGACTGTAAATCTAAAGCTCCTGACAAAGGAAAGGGATTTGATGAGGCTTCTTCTGCAAAGGCGAAAACCACCTCAGATGAAGGTGGGGATGTGTACTTGGCTTCTTCAAGTACACATATAGATCATGAGGCATGGTTGATTGACTCAGGTGCATCCTTTCACTTCACTCCCCATAGAGAGTGGTTCTGCGAGTATGACAAATATGATGGTGGTGATGTCTTCTTGGGGGATGATAGGAAGGCTAGAATCGTTGGTCGCAGAAAAGTAAAGTTGAAGTTGCAAGGTGGAAGGATTAGAACGCTTCCAGGTGTTCTACATATTCTTGCATTAGCTAGAAATCTAATTTCTGTTAGCAAGCTGGATGATGCAGGTGTAAAAACAGTGTTCGAGAAGGATACCTGCAAGATGGTTCGGGGAGCACTGGTATTGATGTGGGGAGTTCGGATTGGAACTCTGTACAAGCTGCAAGGTAGCATTGTTATTGATGGGTGCAATAGTTCTGTGGTTCCTAAAAGTGGAGCAGAAAATCTAGTGGTATCTGGAGAGAAGACCATGCTGTGGCATCAAAGGCTTGGACATATTGGAGAAAAGGGCCTTCAGATACTTCATGGTAAAGGTATGGTAGAAGGTATGCATAATAGCTCTCTGGATTTTGATTTCTGTGAAAGTTGTGTATATGGGAAGCAGAATCGGGTGAGTTTCCCCTCTAGTAGTAAGAGGGCGAAACAAATATTAGAACTTGTGCACAGTGATATGTTTGGACTTGTGAAGGTTCCATCACTGGGTAAGTCTGTGTACTATGTATCATTTATAGATGACTTCACAAGGAATACATGGATATATTTCCTTAAGAAGAAATCTAAAGTCTTTGACAGGTTTAAAGAATTTAAGGCTCTGGTGGAAAACCAGACAGAGAAGAATATAAAGGTGTTGAGGACAGATAACGGTGGAGAGTTTTGTAGTAAGGAATTTGAAGAATTTTGTAAGAAGTGTGGTATAGCATGACAGAATACTACTCCATATACACCTCAGCAAAATGGAGTTGCAGAAAGAATGAATAAGATGTTGATGGAAAGGGCAAGAAGCATGCTCAGTGGTGCCAGGTTAGGATAGGAATTCTGGGCAGTGGTGGTGGATACTGCATGTTACCTGGTCAACAGGTCACCTTCATCAGCATTGGAGGATAAGACTCCACAAGAGGTATGGACTGGTAAGAAACCATCTCTTTCACATTTGAGGGTATTTGGATGTGATGCATATGTACATGTTTCAAAGGAGATATGAATCAAGTTGGATAGTAAATCTGAAAAGTGCATCTTTATTGGGTATAAGGATGGTTTAAAGGGTTATAAGCTTTGGAACCCAGTCACACGAAAGGTTGTGTACAGCCGAGATGTGGTGTTTAGAGAGGTGAAAGATGTTATTAAACATGAAATCCAACCAAAGGAACCCAAGAAGATAGAGTTTGAGCTAAAGGAGGAAGAATCAGACTCTACAGCAGAGGAGAAATCAAAAGATGAAGAGCCACAAAATCCAGCTTTGAGAAGATCAGTTCGAGAAAGAAGGGAGCCTGAAAGGTATATTCCATCTGCTTTCTTTTCAAATTTTTCTTTATCTATTACTGGCGATGATCCCAGAACTATGAAGGAAGCAGTAGATTCAGAGGAAAGAGGCCATGGTTGATGAAATGGCATCTTTGCACAAAAATGAGGCTTGGGATTTGGTGGAGTTGCTGGTTGGAAGGAAACCCATTGGCAGCGAATGGGTGCTCAAAAAGGAAGAAAAATGCAGAAGGAAAAGTGGAGAAATACAAAGCTCGGTTGGTAGAAAAAGGTTATTCCCAGGTGTCAGGAATTGATTTTGGTGACATTTTTTCTCCTGTTTCCAAGGTAACTTCTATTAGATTACTTTTATCTGTTGTTGCCGCTTTTGATTTTGAGGTAGAACATATGGATGTGAAGACAACGTTTCTTCACAGGGATCTGGAAGAGGAAATATACATGAAGCAACCTGAAGGCTTTGCAGTGAAGGGTAAGACAACACTGGTATTTATCTTGTCTTGAGGTTTCTGCGAGTTTCATCATTGTTTAGATTCTCTTCCGGATCCATCGCATAAGGATTCTTTTCCATCGACGTTTCGAACCAGCAATGATGGTTCATCTTCCATCGATGGAAAAGAATCCTTATGCAATGGATCCGGAAGAGAATCTAAACAAGAACTGGTATGCAAGTTAAAGAAGTCTCTGTATGGGTTAAAATAGTCACCAAGGATGTGGTATCAGAAATTTGATACATTTATACTAGGACTTGGCTTCACTAGAAGCAAAGTAGATCACTGTGTGTATTTTAAATTAATTGGTGACCGTGTTATTTATCTGGTCTTTTATGTGGATGATATGTTGCTGGTTGGAAATGACAAAGAAATTATCCAGGATTTGAAGACCCAATTGTCCTCCAAATTCGACATGAAAGATATTGGTGCTACAAACTGTATTTTGGGCATGGAATTTAAAAGAGATCGGGCAAAGAGGAAGCTCTGGTTAAACTAGAGGAAGTATGTCGAGACAATACTGTAGAGGTTTAATATGCAGGATAGTAAACTGGTGAAGGTTCCTATTCCTGTAGGAGTGAGGTTATCTGTTGAACAGTGTCCCAAGACACAAGAAGAGGAAGAGGACATGTCCCATGTTCCATATACAAGTGCAGTTGGTAGCCTGATGTATGCAATGGTCTGTACTAGACCAGACATTGCACATGCAGTAGGAGTATTGAGCAGGTTTATGTCAAAACCAAGAAAGGAGCATTGGACACCAGTGAAGTGGGTTTTCAGGTATTTGTGTGGCACTAGTGATTATGGTTTGTGCTACCAAGGAAGACCAGGATTGGACAGAGTGTTGGATATTTGTGGCTTTGTTGATGTAGACTGGGCTGGAGATCTAGACCAGAGAAGATCTACAAGTGGGTATGTATTTAACCTATTTGGAGGTGTAGTCAGTTGGATGAGTAAGAAACAATCTGTAGTGGCACTATCAACTACAGAGGTAGAATACATGGTAGCCACTCATGCAAGCAAGGAAGCAGTTTGGTTGCAGAGATTGTGTTTATGTATGGGGTTAGTACAGGAAGCTATAAGGATAGACTGTGACAGCCAAAGTGCAATTTTCTTGGAAAAGAACCCTACCTATCATTCAAAGACAAAGCACATTGATGTTTAGTATCACTTTGTGAGGGATATGATAGAAGACAAAAAGGTGTTGCTTGTAAAGGTGGACACTTTGAAGAATACTACAGATGCATTGACAAAATCTGTGAGCTCTGAGAAGTTCTCTTGGTGTAGAGAGAAAATGGGCATTTCACGGCTGGGAAAATGACTAAGCTCTCTTGTGGCCCCCTGTGGAAAGAAAACAACAAGTGGGAGAATGTTGGGTTATGTTATATTCTTTCCATGTAGTTAACAGGGGGTTTGAAGGGCACCCATAATCCCACTTTATGGGGTCCGGGGCAGCGCCCTGGAAAATTTTGGTTTTGGACCCTATGTTAGGTTGGGCAGACCCACCTATGGTTTTGTGCATGATTTTCACACATGTTTTTGGACACGATGGTTTTCGGTCCATGGTATTGGACGTGACGGTTTTCGGTCCATGGTATTGGAAGCGATGGTTTTCAATCCATGGTATTGGATGCTTCGGCATGTATAAATATGTATTTTAACATTGAAAGGAACATAATGAAAAATCAAGCTGGTAGTCCCGGTTTTGGGATCCAATGGGAAAATTTCTGTGTATATGTGTTTTATGTGTTATGCTCTCGTATTGTTTATTTTTCTATGTTTTAGAATTCGTATGTAGGTAATTTCTATACAGGGTTAAAACCTACATGATCGACACATGTACTATTCCAGTTATGGTTCTAATAGACATCATGATCGTTGTTGTCATCATCCTTACAGGAGGAGTGACAGGGAATACTTGTTGGATGAGTTTAAGAAGTAAAATCCACCTACCTTTGATGGATATGAAGAAATCATAGGATGCAGAATTATGGTTTCTTGGTATGAAGAAATTCTTGTGATTTAAGGATTATTCAAAAAAACATGAAAGCAAAGATAGCCACTTTCAGTCTCAAAGGTAAAGAAGACATTTGGTGGGATGACGTGAAGAATATCAAAGGTATACATGAGGAGGATTTGACTTGGCATGCATTTGAAAGGCTCTTCAAAAAGAAGTACTTGTCAGAGAGGTACTATGATGATAGAGCTAAGGAGTTTTATGAGTTGCGGATGGGTTCTATGACAGATGATGAGTATACTAGTAGATTTTTGGAGTTGTTGAGATATGTGCCTTACCTCAAGGAGGAGAAGGCCAAGGTTCAGAGATTCATTAGTGGATTTCTAGTTGCATACAGAGAATGAATTGAGTTCGATGAGACTAGATCGTTGGAGGAGGCCATCCGAAAGTTGGAGCTTTGTTATGAGAAGTCAAAGTGTAAATTTTAGCCCAAGCATGACTTGAAAAGAAATGAGAAAGCTAAGGGAATATGGCCACCAAAGAGCGGAAGAGCTCAAGATGCAAGTGAGAAGGAAAATGCAGTTCCTTACAAGAGATTCAATACAATTCAGAAAGGATGCAGAGAGTAGCAAGATATGTAGTGTTGGATATCTGGTAAGGATCATCGTAAGAGGAATTTTTTATAGTATCAGAGTGGTGGTAGACCCCATATCTACAGTGATCAAGAGGCGCATACAGTTGGTGATGTTGATCATAGCGTTCCTTGAATCTATTTAGTTGTGTACAACATGTAGGTGGATCATCAGGCATCGATCATTGATATGGATGGTAAGCTTTGTGATCAATTTATTTCTATTTTGATTCATCCTGGATCTAACTATAGTTATATTAATCCTGACCTGGTGGATAAGTGTGGTTTGAGAAAATAAGTGCATGAAAAATCTTGGTTAGTAGAGTTGGCTATAGGTACAAAGAAGTGAGTTCACCATCGGGTAAGATCTTGTGCATTTGAGTTAAATTGTATTCCTACAACAATAAATTTGAATGTATTTCCATTGGCTTCATATAGTATTCTTTTGGTTATGGAGTGGCTATACATTCACAAAACCAAATTAGATTGCTTCGACAAGGCCATTGCGTGTGTGGATGATAATGGGGAAAAGAGGACTTTGCAAGGGAAGAAAAAGCCTACATCAGTGAGGATGGGTACTGCTATGTAGGGTAAGTGTAGTTGTAGAAAAGGTTGTGTGATGTTTGTAGTACACATTCTAGTGACAAGGGTAAGGAGGTTTATGATGAAAATTTGTTAAGAAGATACCCAATTTTGTAGCAATTTTAGGATGTATTTCCTGAGGACATTACAGAGTTTCCACCTCACGGGGAGGTAGAATTTTCTATTGAGTTGGTGCCAAGGGTAACCCCAACATCAAAATCACCTTACAGGATGAGCACACATGAGTTGGTTGAGTTAAAGTTGCAACAGAATGAAATGTTGGACAAGAGGTACATTAGGCTGAGTGTACTTCCTTGGGGTGCACCAGTGTTGTTCATGAAGAAGAAAGATTGTACTCTTAGATTGTGCATTGACTACAGGAAGTTGAACAAAGTAACTATCAGGAACATGTACCCTTTGCCGAGTATTGATGACTTTTTTGATCAGTTGAAGGGAGCAACAGTGTTTTCTAAGATTGACTTGAGATCGTGATACCATCAGGTATGCATAAAGGAAGAGGATATCTTCAAGACTACGTTTAGGTCCAAGTATGGGCATTATGAGTTTATTGTTGTTCCATTCGGTTTGACTAAGGCTCAAACTACATTTATGTGTTTGATGAATAGTGTGTTGTGTCCTTATTTGGACAAGTTTGTTTTTGTATTCATTGATGACATATTGGTATATTCTAAGAATGATGAAGAACACGCAGAGCATTTAGAAACAATGTTGAGGTTGCTAAGAGAGCATCAGTTGTATGATAAACTTAGAATGTGCAGCTTCTTTCAGATGGAGGTACATTATTTCAAGCATGTTGTCTCCAAGTCTGGCATAGCAGTGGATCTAGAAAAGATAAGGGCTATTATGGAGTGGGCAGCTCCTAAGAATCTGGATGAGGTGAGATCATTTATGGGATTGGTAGGCTACTACAGGAGGTTCATTAGGAAATTCTCATGCATTTCATATCATATCACATCATTTCGTTAGAAAGGTAAGAAGTTCGAATGGACAAAAGAATGTGAGGCTCGTTTGAGCAAATTTAGTTATTGACACATGCACCAGTGATAAAGATTGTGTATCCAGAAAACGAGTTTTTAGTGAGTATATATGCTTGCAGGAGAGGACTTGGTGGATTTCTCATTGAAGAAGGGAAGGTAGTGTGTTATGAGTCACAGAAATTGAATAAGCATGAGCATAACTATCCAACACATGATCTTGAGCTAGAAATGATTATACATACATTGAAGATGTGGATGCACTATCTTCTTGGTAGGAGGTTTACATTGATGATCGATCATAGTGGGTTGAGATATTTGTTTGATCAACCGAATCTGAACACCAGGCAAGCTAGATGGTTAGCTGCCCTTAGTGAGTTCAACTTCAATATCAAATACATCAAAAGGAAGGAGAAATGGGTTACAGATGCTCTTAGTAGGAAGGTATAGGTAAATCATATAGCATCTATGAGATCTTATGGAACAAGGTTATAGGATAGGACCTTGCAGATAGGAGAGAAGGATGAAAAATACATGGAGATTATGCACAAGTTACAGTAAATAACATGTACAGGTACAGGTGATCGGGATGCAAACTATCATCTCACAGGCGACAGCTTGGTGAGATTTAGAGACAAGATCTATGTGTTGAAGTGTAGTGAGATCAAGAAGGTTATCTTGAAGTAATTTCATGCCATCCATCCTTGGGTCACATAGGATATCAAAAGACATTGACAACGGTAAAGAAATCCTACTATTGGTTGAATTTGAAGAGGAAAGTGGCAAAGTTTGTGGCTATATGTTTATATTGTCAGTATGTCAACGTGGAATGTAAGCGTCCAAGTGGTTTACTACAGCCTTCAGCGATTCCAGAATGGAAATGGGAGGTCATCTCTATGGATTTCATCACAGGTCTTCTGAGGAAACTAAGGTAGCATGACTCTATTATGGTCGTGGTTGACACATTGAATAAGGAAGCTCACTTCATTATAGTAAAATATACATATTCAACCAATTAGGTAGCACAGGTGTTCATCAAAGAGATAGTGAGACTACATGGTGTTCCAGAGAATATTGTGTCAAACAAGGATGCAAATTTAACTTCCAAGTTTTGGAAGGAGCTATTTGCACGTGTGGGAACAGAGTCAACCTTCATCATAGCTTATCATCCATAGACTGATAGACATACAAAGAGTTTCAACAGGATCTTGGAGGATATGTTCACGGTGTACATGATGCAACAGCAGAGGAAATGGGAGGAGTACCTTCCATTGGTTGAGTTTTCATATAACAATAGCTATTAGGAATCATTGAGGACAAGTCCTTTTAAGGCATTGTATGGAAGGAGTTGTAACATTCCCATCAATTGGAGTGATCTAGTGAACAGTGTACTTATTGGACCAGACATATTGGTAGGCATGGAGCAGGAAATGCAGGTTATAAAGAAAAATCTAAAGGAAACATAGGATAGAAAGAAGAGTTATGCAGATCAACACAGGGTATTCAAGGAGTTTTAGGTTGGGGAGCATGTGTATTCGATCATCAAACCCAAGAAAATATGTTTGAGGATTGGTTTGTGTGCCAAGTTGGCCCCATGGTATTGCGGGCCTTTCGATATCCTTAAGAGGATTGGACCAGTGACATATCAAATTTCACTGCCTCCAACAGTGAAAGTAAATGATGTTTTCCATATTTTATTGCTTAAGAAGTAAATGGATGTTGATCATGTTATTGATTGGTCTATATTGCAGGTGGAGCAAGAAGGAGAGTTTGAACAAGAGCCTCAATGCATATTGCAGCGGAAACATCTCTTGCTTAGGAACAAAGCCATAGAGAAAGTTAAAGTGCAATGGAAGCACTTGGGATTGAAGAAGCTACATGGGAGATGAAGGATTAGATTTGGGCCTTGTATCCTTCGTTTTTTTCCGGTTGAGGAAAAGAAGTTTTGGTTTGATGTTGGTATATGTTTGGCATATGTTTTGTAGATGTTTTGGTATATGTATGTATGTATATATATATATATATATATATATATATATATATATATATATATATATATATATATATATATATATATATATCTATGGATGTAAATACTGCCATGAGCTAAGTTATAAATCTCCAATAAGAGGTATGGGTGTCATATTATTATGGTTTTTATATTGTCATGTTGTCATGATGTTTTGCTTCTAAGCAAGCCTTTCATTATAAATACTTCAATGAGCTAAGTTATAAAGCTCCATGGGAAGTATGTTTTCTTCTTAGTGGTTTTGCTGAGGTCATGGTGTGGTTTAACAATGAGGATGGTTTTCCATAAGGGGGAGGGTTCTGTAACAACCTTGGTGAAAATTTCATGTAATAAAAGTTAATAAAGGAAAAATAAGACCATGGTTAAGGGACACTTATTCCAAGTTGAATGTTATGCAAAGATGTCCTAGTGGGCATCACTAGTTGTGTGTTTCAGCTAAGGAAAATTGGCAAAGGCTAAGAAAGAGGCATTAAAAGGAAAAAATACATTTTTGGCACATTATTTATGAAAATAAAGGAAATTAGGAGAAATGTAAGGTGAAAGGTCACAAGTTGCATGTGAGGAGGAAATTGAAGGAAAATAATTGAAAATGAAGAAATTAGAGGCCTCATTAATAAAAAGGCTTCTGAGGATCAGTTGGTAACATTTTGTCAGTTCAAGTTTGGAGCTCTCTCATTATTCTCTCTCTCTCTCTCTCACTCTTGGTCACATAGAGTTTTTGTGGAGCACTCTAGCTTTGGATCAAGGAAGGAAAAGCAAGAAAATGGAAAGAAAGGAAAGAAAGGATCAAGAAGGAAGAGAAGGATCAAGCACCTTCAGCAGGAATACTTGCAGGTAACCATTTGCATGTCTGATTTACTAGCTAGTTTGGACATGTGTGGCTTTGCATGGTTTTCTATGGTTCAATTTCTTTCAATGGCATGGTTTTGTCGGGTTATGATATGGGTTTTCAACATAGCCTTGCCTTTTTCTGGATGCCATGGTGTTGGGATGTTTATTTTTGTTTTTAGCTTTGGTTTTCCAGAGGGATTTCATAATCCAAGGTGGAGGTAGTATCAAGGTTCATTCCCAAAGGACTAGAAATCTGTTGAACAGTTTTGGCAGGATACACAGTAAATCTTGAGTGAGAATTCTCAGTTTAGTGCCTCGTGATCCAAGTTTGGATTGCAGTAAAGCCTAAGAGGCTGATCTCGGTTTAGGGCATAGTGATCTGGTATTGAATTGTGGTAAAGCATGAGAGACAAGGGGATGGAAATTTCCTCAAGGATAGTTATGGATTCTGGATGGCATTCCAAGTTCGGTTTGGTTGTGATCGGAGAACTGATTTTTGTATGATCACGGTTTGGTGAGGGTGGAGGTGGTTTAACCTCTAGATTCCCTTGGTTTTTCTTGGATTGGTTGTTCTATGAGATCCCACATTCATGCTTGGAATATGGCATGGGGGTGATTGGATGAAAGAGAGATTTTGTTCATCCATGTCTATGGTCAGGTGGTACGTGGAAGTGTCGAACGTAGTCAAATTTTCCTATGATTAATAAAAGCTAATTTATCTTACTTTTGTACTTGTTTAATGTGGATTTAATGGTTGTCATATCTCTAATACTTACATGGTTTAACGCTAGTTATAAGCATGTTTATGTGACTAGTTCATGTCATGGTTATTTCATGTATTTACTTGTAATTGTTAAATGGATGGATGCAAGACCTAATTGATGATATAATATTCCAATGGAGAAGGAGGTGATATTTCTGGTTATGTTTCATAATTTCTTTCAATCATTTATGCTTTGTCTTGTATCCTAGACATGTAGTTTGAATTGATGCCAAGTGTTTGACAGAATGTCAATCCAAGTTGGGGATTCTAAGGCCTACTCTTGAGGTTGATTTTTAATTTATCAACATTATTATCATTTCTTTAATGGATTTTGGAGGTTGTAGTAAGTTCTGGGTAGAGGTTAGGATTCTGGGCTAGAAAACTGGGTCAAATCTCAAGGTCATTGGCAGAGGTCTACTGAGGAAAGTCCATAGTTGCTTGCATAGATGCCTCTTAGAGAAAATTTTATGTCATTGGTCACTGCCTTGCCCATAGCATGAGATCGACTATGACCTAAGAGATCCAGAAGAGTAATGGGCTGTCTGAGTGCTTGACTTGTCTCCTCATGGTTTTGTTGATGATGTTGGATGACTTTGTGTGATGTTTTGTCAATTCCATTTCATTAAAGTCACCAAGGATATTGAATCCCTTATATCAACCTCTCTCATCACATGTTTTCCTGGTTGGTTTGATGCTTGGGTGGACCTGGGAGGAGGGGATATTATAGAAATATTCCTATTTAGCTAGTGATGCGGCACATGTGTTCATCAAAGATGTGGTCAAATTGCATGGTGCTGAAGAAGATTTTTCCACGCAGGGATGGAAAGTTCACATCCAAGTTTTGGAAGGAGTTGTTTTCATGTTTAGGTACAAAATTGACAAACAAATGGACAAACATAGTAGGTCAACAAGATATTGGAGGACATGTTGAGGATGTATGTGATGCATCAACAAAGGAGATGGGAGGAGTACCCTCTATTGGTTGATTTTTCTTACAATAATGGTTACCAGGAATAACTAAGGATGAGTCTGTTTGTGGAATTGTATGAGTGAAGTTGTATTACTCCTATTAGTTGGAATGATCCAGTTAGCAAGGTATTGATATGACTGAGTATGTTGCTAGAAATGGAACAGGAAATGCTAGTAATCTAGAATAATCTAAAGGCAGTACAAGACATGAATAAAATCTATGCAAATGAGAACAGGTTGTATAAGGAGTTTTAGGTTTGGAAATAGTTGTACTGGTGCATCAAGACAAAAGGCTCTCCTTGTAGATTGGATCATGTGCCAAGATGACACCTTGGTTTTGTGGACCTTTTAATATTCTTGAAAGGATTGGACCAATAACCTAATGACTTGCACTACCTTCGATAATGAAATTCCATGATATTTTTCATGTATCATTGCTTAAAAAGTATGTTAAAGGTGTTGATCATGTGACTTACTAGTATGTATTGCAGGTGGAGCCAGAAGAAGAATTTTTGCTACAGCCTTAGTGTATATTACAAAGAAAGATGCTTATGCTTTGGAACTTAGTAATCGAGTAGGTTAAAGTGCAGTGGAAGTATTTTGGGCCTGATGAAACTACATGGGAGATGGAAGATCAAATGCACAATATGTATCCTTCTCTATTCGTTGGTTGTGCAAATGTTTTGGTATATGTGTTGGTGTGATGTTTTGGTTTTTGTACATATCAATGTAAACACTGCCATGAGTTGTGTTACAAAGCTCCAATAAGAAGTATAGGTGTCATGTCATTATGGTTGTCATGTTGGTATACTTCTCAGTGGGTTGATTATTGTAAATACTGCAACAAGCTAAGTTATAAAGCTCCATGGGAAGTATGCTTTGCTTTCAGTACTATTGTTGATAGTAATTTTCATTGAACACCTAGGAAGGTGTTCCTCCAAGGGTGAGAGGTCTATAACAACCATAGTAAAAAAAAATCCATGTAATAAAACTTAATAAAGGAAAATAATAACCATGATGATGGGACACATATTCCAAGATGGATGTTGTGCAAAACATCCTAGTGTGGGTGTTCATTTGGCTTATTATGACTATGAAGTTTGGCAAAAGCAATGGCTAAGTCTTTGGGAAGGCAAAGTGGCATTTATTGGCATTTATTTATGAAAATAATGGAAAATAGGAGAAAAGGAAGGTGAAAGGTCACATGTTGCATGTGAGGAAGAAAATGAAGGAAAATAATGGAAAGGTGAATAAAATAGAGACATCATTAATAAGAAGTCTTCCAAGGACCAGTTCATGGATTTTTGTCAGTTCAGTCTTTTGTCAATTCATTCTTAGAGCTCGCTTTTTATTATGTCTCTCTCTCATACTCTTGGATACAAGAGTTTTCATGGAGGTCTCTTTGAGGTGTGTGGCATACTTGGGATTTGGAGCAAGAAGGAAAAGGAATATCAGAAAAGAATAAGAGGACATCAAGATCATCAGCTACAATAGGTTTCGCTTGTAGGTACTGAGTTGCATGTATGATTTTTTCCTTACTAGTCTCTTGGTCATGATATGTCATTGGCATGGAGGATGGCCTAGATTAACAGTAGTTATTCCTAGCCTTTCCATTTGATGTATAGTCATAGTGTTGTGGGAGTCTTTCCCTTTTGTTTTCTGGTTGGTTCTCACATTCCTTTTACTATGGGTTGAGTTATTATTTCTTGGATCCTTGGTTGGGCAAACACTCTAGAGCCCTGTAACAACTTGGGTTGAATTATTAGTCCTCGAGCCTTGGCTGGACAAACACTCTGGAGCCCTTGGTAGTTTGAGTTACTAGTATTGGAGCTTGGTTGGACGAATGCTCTGGATCCCAACAACAGTTGTGAGTTGAGTTACTAGTCTTAGAACCTTGGTTGGAACAAGCGCTCTTGAGCCCTGGACAACTTGGGTATAGATGAATTTGGTGATGGATAGTGATGTATGACCGCGAGGTGGAATCATTGGTTGAGAGTTGATGCAGGTTGTCCTATGGAAGCCTCAATTTGATTTCGATGGATTTTTTTCTATGATATCCCAAATTCATGCTTAGAATATGGCACAGGGGTGATTGGATGAAGAGATATTTGGTTCAGCCAATCTATGGTCGAGTGGAACATGGAAGTTTGGAACCTGGTTTGCATTTGCATTCATCAATAAGAGCTCTCTTTCTCCCTAGTATTTTATGGGTAGATATACTTGTCTATATAAAGGGGGTCTCATAAACCAATTTGGTGTCTGGTTTCGCTGTGACCTTAAAATTGGATAATAATAATAATATAAAATGGTTCTTATCTCCTTGATATTTCTTTTGATTATATGTTGGTTATGAGTGATTTTTATGACATTGATAATGTATGGCTCTCTTCATGTTTTGGTTAATATCTGAATGGACAATCAATATATGGCTTAATAGATAGTAATGTAGTTATTGTGATGAGGCATCAATGCTTCTTAGTGATTCTCAGATAAGTATGAGATTCCTATTCTCAAACATGTTGTTTAAACCTATATAGTGCATAGTTGTGACATGTTTGATGAAATGCTTGTCATGGCTAGTAGGGATCTAGTCAAGTCCTTGTTCAAGTATTTGCATTTATATCATTGTTTCAATGTTACTTTTCATTTTTGGAAGTTTCATGGAGTTCTAGGCAGTGGCTTGAGACCTAGATTAACAACCGTATCATTAAAAGTGGTTGATATGCATCATTGGCTATAAAGGGTGGTTATCTAGTGATGGGAACTATAAGAGTGCAATAACTACAAAGGTAGTCTACCTAAAAAAATCATAATATGATGTTAAATATATAATATAACATAATTAATAATGTGAATAATAATAAATAGAAGTATGGATATAAATATGACTTTGTTAAACAATATGTCAAATCAACTTACGGTATGTTGGATTAAAATATGGAGTTCATAGTCTCTTGCTAGTTTAGGTTATTCAAAGCATTATAATCATAATGGAAAACAATCTTAGCAAAAGTTTATATTGGCTCTTTTATTCATTGCAAATGTGAAGATAAGCTTTCTCGTTTTTATGTTGTGAACTACTACATTAGGATACAAAACAAATAACGGGTTCTTCCACATATTTATCCAAACTACATTTTTCTTCTCCTTGTTGAATTAAGTGTCACACTCACATAAATGGGAATCAATCATGTTAACTAATGGTCATTTTGGGTTCCACCAAAGGAACATGGGATTAATTTCCCACTCATGATAATGGTATGTGGCTTTTGGTGTAACTGAAAACCTCAACATGACATCAAAGTCTTGACCCATAATATTTGTAATTCCTCACCTTATCCTAAGTTATTTTTAAAAATTCCCTTAATAAGTTATGATTAGCACAAGCACATTTATCAATTACATTAATACTTACGATGTATACGATGTATAGTAGAGATTGAATGTTAATATAGATTTTAGTCTTGAAAGATTTTCGAATGCATTATAGATTTTCATCTAGAAAGATTTCATATGCATTCAAAGTGAAATGAAAGCTCACAAGAGTGCCCAATAGATTATATTAATAATAATAATATTATTATTATTGTTATGGTTTTTAATGTTAATTCCATTACTTATATATTATTAATATTATTAAAATTAGTAATAATGTGTTAATTTAATCAATATTTATCAATAATTGGTTTTATTAAAATTAATACCAATATTATATTTTAAATAATATTACTGATAATATAATTTTATATTAATTTTTTTATTAAAATTAGATAAGAACTTATAATTAATGTTTGAGCCATTAAATTTACAATATAATTGATGTTTGAACCATTAAATTTACAACATACAACAACTAAATTAGAGATTTTTGAAACCTTAAGATGGTGAAATAATCTAACTAGAATACTAATTATAAAAAAAAAATGTTTGAAAATTTCAAATAGTAAAATAATCTGTCTAAAACCCTAATTATAGACCATTTGAAAACAAATAAGAAATGCTACAAACATGGGAAGATATTATCTAAAACCCTAATTACGCCGTAAGGCATTCCCCTCTGAAATGAACTGTCCCCAAATGGCTTTCTGTCTTAATGGTAGCCGTTAGATCTTTCGTTAGACGATTGAACAAACATCAGCCGTCTAATTTAATAAGAAAAATGTTTTAAAACATTAAAAACCTTTAAAAAAAACGTAGGGCGCTTTAGGTCCATTGCTTCGGCGCTTGGAATCCCGAGCTCGTTGGGTAAAGAAAAGGCTGCGGCGGCCTGCATGCAATGGCTTCCCAAGATTGATAAAATGCGTCAGTTGATTGCCAAAGAAGGCGGAATTCAAACCTTGTTACGTCTTTTAGAAGAACCCACTACGCCCAAATCGCAGGAGCTCCTTGTTTAGGCTCTGTTCTGCAAGTGAAAGACTCCATCGGATTTGAAATCGGGAGATAAGTTTTACGAGTTGATTTTTTCCAAGTTCTAGGTTAAGTGGTAATATGCAATTGAATTTGTTGGTGACTCCCATAGCTCACCACCATACCAGCTCTGTGTTGTGTTCTGTTAAACGTGTATAAAATTCTAACTTATTTGGTGGTTCTGTGTTGTGTTCTGTTAAGTAAACAGATTTCGTATCCATGACCAGATATTCTTATGAAGGATGCGCCTCCAGAAAACATGCCCAACATGCGTTAAGTTCCCACAATAGCTGCAATATTAGGGTTTGTTAATCTGTTTTCTGGACCCTGCCTTTATTTGGTAGAGTCATGTACAAAATGAACCAGTTAAGGTGCCCCGTTTTTAAGGAATCCTGGATATCCTGGAATCCTGGAAACTTCACAAGATAGAATTAATGGCAAAATTTCTATGTGCAATGTGCAAGCAAGAACACATACTAAACAATTTGTAGACTTGGATTGCAGGTCATTGGAGATATTCATTGGTTGTTAACCAAAAAAGAAAAGTCTCATTTTTGTGTTCTGAACTGAAGCCCTAGAGTATGTGGATAACTGCAGAATTTCTTTGTAAGAATATCCTAAAAAAGTTCTATCCAAGAAAAGTTGGTACAATGAAATTAAAGCCTTGTGGTTCTTGAAAATGTCAAATTAGATTTCCCAGTTGTGGAGTTAATATCTTCCAAAATTTAGGAACCTGACTACATTCATATTGCATGTCTGTATTGCATTCATATTGCATGTCTGTATTGCAGAATGGCTCGTTCAGCAGAACCAGCCGACAAAGGTGTATTTCAAACCCAGTTCAAAATATCATGTGAAAGAACCGCATGTGAACGGAAAGGAAGCCAGTATATCTGAGAAGCAAAGCTCAGGGCAGCTGGCTGCGGCCTTTAGTAAGCCGCCTATGCCTCCCCTGTTTGGTCCCTTATTTGTCTTCTCTATTCTGGAGACGCTACTTCATACAGAGAAGAAAAACGAATGATTTTCTTCCCTTCTATTTGACTGCAATGGTACGATGAGGAACACCTTATTAATTTCTATATGAATCTGTATGTTCTTGAGGGGAGGATCTTGCTTGCTAATGAATATTTTCTTTAACAATTTCATATTGCCACTTTGCAAGAGTTGTTAGATTGAGTTACGCTGGGCAGACATTTATAAATTGTACTTCCAATTTTTATATGCAAAGGCATCGGTCTTAGTAGTAAACCTGGAATTGATCAGGGCAGCGGTATTATTTTCTGTACATTGGTGCCAAGTTCCATCCTGTGACGCTGTCCTGTATGCATAAATATGCATTTGTTCCTCTACAACTCCAAAATTAATAGATGAAACTAATAAAGGATTCCCGAGTTGAATAGTTGTGCTGTATTCTACGTAAAGCCTAACCCTCTTTGTGAGGAGGGGGGACTAATTAGTGCTTTCAACCTATTGTATTTTTCTTTAACAATTTCATATTGCCACTTAGCAAGAGTTGTTAGATTGAGTTACGCTGGGCAGACATTTATAAATTGTACTTCCAATTTTTATATGCAAAGGCATCGGTCTTAGTAGTAAACCTGGAATTGATCAGGGTAGCGGTATTGATAGTGGTGCTGGAATTTTTATGGTTGTTGTTGGTAATAGGTGAATTCACAAGTATATTTAGCATTATATCTCATCATCATCTCACAAATGAGAATTTGGACAAAAAATAATCCATGACACCCCAGTTGACTGATAGTAAAACTAGAATTAACCTCAGTGTTCTAAGCATCTAGATTTTATCTTGAAATCACGATTTTTTGGCCTAGCTGATGTTTTCAGATTTTTAGAGATATTTTGATGGTATCTTGATTTTACCGATGTTTGTCCATTTTTACCTGATATTTTCCCGATTTTTAAGATTTTTTGGTGTTCCCAACCCTTACTAATTTTATCCCCATGTCTATGTTAGCAACCATAATTAACCTTAATAGAATGAAAATATATATCCTTATTTACCTACTATAGCTTAATTACCTACCATATTCTGTTAGACTTATTGTTACCATGGAATTATATTATAGAAGGCATCCTTGCATCTTTATGAGCATTTCAAAGCCTTAAACTAAACAATGGCATTTTTCTGTTGTCGTTAAAGATTATAAAGTTTGGAAATGAATTGAAGATAGGGTGTAGCTAAATCTTTGTTGTTAATTGGGTTTAGCTAGGGTTGGAATTATATTATAGATGCTTTTTTTTATGAGGATTTCAAAGATTTAAATTTAGCAATGGGATTTTTCTATTTCATTTAAAGATTATAAAGATTGGAAATTAATTCAATAAAGGGTGTAATTAAATTTTTGTTGTGCAATGTGCAAGCAAGAACACATACTAAACACAAGATAGAATTAATGGCAAAATTTCTATGTGCAATGTGCAAGCAAGAACACATACTAAATCACGATTTTTTGGCCTAGCTGATGTTTTCCGATTTTTACAGATATTTTGATGGTATCTTGATTTTACCGATGTTTGTCCATTTTTACCTGATATTTTCCCGATTTTTAAGATTTTTTGGTGTTCCCAACCCTTACTAATTTTATCCCCATGTCTATGTTAGCAACCATAATTAACCTTAATAGAGTGAAAATATATATCCTTATTTACCTACTATAGCTTAATTACCTACCATATTTTGTTAGACTTATTGTTACCATGGAATTATATTATAGAAGGCATCCTTGCATCTTTATGAGTATTTCAAAGCCTTAAACTAAACAATGGCATTTTTCTGTTGTCGTTAAAGATTATAAAGTTTGGAAATGAATTGAAGATAGGGTGTAGCTAAATCTTTGTTGTTAATTGGGTTTAGCTAGGGTTGGAATTATATTATAGATGCTTTTTTTTTATGAGGATTTCAAAGATTTAAATTTAGTAATGGGATTTTTCTGTTTCATTTAAAGATTATAAAGATTGGAAATTAATTCAATAAAGGGTGTAATTAAATTTTTGTTGTGAATTGGGTTTTAGTTAAGATAAATTGACGAAATGTTGTTGTTTTTTCTATTTCAGTTTTATCTCTTTATGTGTCATGTTGAGTTCTTGTTGTTTTTTCTATTTCAGTTTTATCTCTTTATGTGTCATGTTGAGTTCATATTTGTTACGATGGAATTATACTAGGAAGGATAGGTGTTGGAAGAATCCCATCAATATCTGCTTTTTTAGAAGTATGTTCATTGATAATGTGTGCTTCTTTGAATGTCTCTAATATGTATTTGTCGACTGCAGAAACCAATGCAACTATGTGATCTCTTGTGGTACAGGGGATCTCGGGTTAGTCATGTCTCTTGCCTATTGATTTCTCTAAATGTCATCAGTTGATGTCGCCTAATTGTGAAATTCTCCACATGAATGTTGAATTTTTTTTAGAGTCGAAAACCAATCTCATTAGCTTAATTGTGAAGAATGGGTGATGCAAAATCTAATGAATGGGTGAAATAGGAACAAACATAGAGTCCACGAGGTAGGTAAAAGAAGACTATGGGCTCGCCGCTCCCATCATATGTGCACTACAAGATTGAAATGTCTTCAAGAGAAAGGAGTAGAAATCAAGATATTGCCATAATATATTCCATCATTGATGCACAATCAATTAAGTGAGGTATAAAATAGGTAGCTTATTGTTATGCTAATAATTGATGGTGGGAAAATGGTGGCATGATAAAACAAAGTCTTTCTTCTTGTGTTTACGTCTACATTTTGATAGACTCTCAGTTGAGCAAAGTTACTCAAAGAGAAGCAGAACAATTCCTGGGGGAAATGGGGTGCACACAAGGGAAAAGGAAAGGAGCACATCTGCCATTAGTTTATGTTAGGACTTTAAATTAATTCCACTTGATGTGTCAGGGGTTTACTGGAGAAGCTTCCCAGCTAGATGAATTAGAGGACATTCAGATGAAGAAAACAATGAGGATAAGGAAGTCGATGGTGAAGATGACAACGCGGATGAAGAATATTTAAAGCCAAGAAAGTCAAATCAACTTGCATCTAAGAAAGGAAGCATTGTACAAAGAATTGGACCTGTTGGAGAGCATCTTGTTGGCTGCAAGCAACAATAAAGAATCAAATACATCCTATATTATAGGCTAATGTGTGTGGTCATATATTTGTGATAAGTTAAAAATCATTACTAAATAGTCTTTATCAATTAGATATTTATGGACAGTTATTTTTTTAGTTTCCTCAGAAAACAAAAAATCTTTGCCTCAGTGCACCCGTAGACAGGAAAAAGAGCAGAGTTATCTACTTAGTGGCTTGGATATTGTTTACTTTAATGCAAAATGTAAAAAATTGGAAGAAAGCAACTTATTATTTGTGCGTTCAATGTACAATGTGTTTTTTGTGATGTGGTTTTGCTCCAAGTGGTATCCAAGCTCATGTCTTGCGTTTGAGAGAATTTTATATTGCTTTAGAGAACATATATTGGAATTTATGTAAGGATTTTCTAGCAAGATACCACCAAAGACAATGAAAGAAGCAACAAAAAAAGTAAGTGCATTAAGGACTAAGGTTGCTTCCACACATGGAAAATCCTACAAACGTAAAGATGGTTTTGCACTGGTTTACTAAGCCCTAAGAGTTAATGACAGTATACTTGTTGATTTTAAATGTCCACCTAACAATGCATTTCATAACAAAATGGAGCTGTATTTCATATTGAAAAACTCTTCTTAAAGTAGCTTATATGTAATGCCTTGCTCTATCACCTCTAAAACATCTACCAAACAGTGATTTGCTCTATCAGCTCTAAAACATATACCAAACAGTGCCTTGCTCTATCAGCTCTAAAACATATACCAAACAATGCCTTACTCTATCACCTATAAAACATCTAGCAAATATTGAGCCACTTTTGGCAATGTTGTGATACACATTTCCAATTCAACATTGCTTATCATCATCAAAGGCCAGGTAGAAAGAATAGATGAATAAGGATGTAGTCTAATGCGAATATTTTTTTGGTCCTTTTCACCGGAATCTAGTAATACAATTCTTGGTGAGATCACAATATTCTGTCATTTAAATTATAATTTTAAATGAAAAAATGGATTTAGCACCGTAGAATGTCTTTAGAAAACGTATATTGTGTAGACTCAACAACATAAAACTACATTTTTTGAGATTTCTGACAGGGTTTTGAGAAAAATCTACTAGAATATCTACACAAAATAAAGACTAAAAAGTCACCTTGTTAGCCTACGACCTGTATAACAATTTCTAATCAAACATCAACCAAAGAAATGGGACTCGATGCTTCCTCATGCCTCTATTCACCAAAGTTTCAAGGGAAAAAATGCAGGGGATGACTGGGGGCAATTATAAGCCACTCCATTAAATGTTATGACTTTTGTTTCTATGCTTTAAGGGATTTGGGAGAGTGAGGTCTTTTAATGGGAAAAGGTGGCTTCAAGTAAAATATAAGATAAAATAATAAGCATTTTAATGATGGCTTCCTTCCACCAGAGTTTAAGCTTCTCCAATAACATATCCATATTGATATGTGTGATTATGCTTACAAAAAATAGTAAGACCTGCAAATCCTTCAAAACTCTGGCCGAATAAATACACCACTAATAACCTCACAATCAAGAAAATCTTGCTCATGTTAACCAGTGGTTGATTAAAAAACATTTTTTTAACAGAATCCCATTATAGCCATTGGCAAGGACAAACCCCTGACATTTGGGACGTCCCATAGACAGTCTTCCATCATAGGAGGCATATCCAAGGAATCCATTGACAACAAACGACACTAAAAATGACCCTACCCTGTTTCCTTGTCTGTAGTGCACAAGAAAAGCATCCCCATGGCACCCTACAGACTCGAGTAGGGTTCCGTCAGCTCTAAACTGGACTCCAGTTAATGGGCTTGATTGTTTTCATGGGGCAGATAGAGAGAAAGCGACAGAAAACAATTTGATCAGAAAATCCTTGATCATTGAGAACTTTGTAACCATCTTTGTTTGACTGAAATTATGTGTTTTGTTTTACCATAAAATGCTTAGGGTGCGAGTGTGTTATTGAAGAACATGATAAATCTGTTGTGGATGCAGCAAGCCATGGCAGTTTTATCTGCTACACACGCGGACCTCAAGTCCCTTATTACAGATCTCCAATTTCCTACAGCAGAATGGGATGAGAAATGGATGGACGAATACCTGGATGACACTGTAAAGCTTTTAGACATTTTCCTTACATTAGATGTCGAAATTTCAAAGCTGGGATGAGAAATGGATGGACGAATACCTGGATGACACTGTAAAGCTTTTAGACATTTTCCTTGCATTAGATGTCGAAATTTCAAAGCTGGGATGAGAAATGGATGGACGAATACCTAGATGACACTGTAAAGCTTTTAGACATTTGCCTTGCATTAAATGTCGAAATTTCAAAGCTTGAATATTTCCAGCTTCTTGTTCATTATGCTTTGCATTTGCTGGACTTTCAGATGGCGTTTGGTCTAACGACAAGCTCTTCCGTGGCAAGACTGAATCTCAAAGTATTTGTGAATCTCGAAGTATGTGTGGAGCTATGACTGGAAGAAGGCGACTGTTACTCAGCCACGTATGATGCATTTACTTTTGCATGAATATGTAGTACTATTTTAGTGTGGCTATGATAAAAAATAAAGTAAAATAAAAGCAAACAAGATTATATATTAAGTATATTAATAGCATATAAAACAGAAAAGCAATGCCCATAACCATTAAATTTTTTCAGTGAGATTAAACCGAAAGTTATTTCTACCATCTTTACTTTCCATATTCACCTTGAGCTTTGAGAGCTTCTCCATATTAAAGGAAGACGCAAACATTCGGTGTTGGTAAGACCATTGTTCACCATTAACAACAAACACACTTCTCCCAACCACAACAAACAACATTTTCTGGTCCAGAGGAGACTTTCCACAGTAATTCACGTGCTTGGAAGATAGAAATTACCGGATCAATTCTGCATCAGGTCAGAAAAATTCTCAGTTCGTAACCAAATCAGATCACAAGCTTCACACCTACAAAAAGTAATTGAATTTCAAATCTATAATTGCAACAAATAAATAAACCAATAATCCATAAGTAGCATATGCCTAAAAATTACTTGTGACAGTATCATATTTCCTGGACCACTCAACCATATAAGGGAAATCACTCTTTCTGAAATCGTAATGTATAAAGGCCATGTCTATGCACAACTCCTTCTATATCTTTCTCGCAATATCCAATAGATTTCCGATCATAAATAGTGGGGTAAGGCCCTTGAATCCTTGTTTTTTCTACGACTGGAATCAGTGAATCTGTATCTCCACTGCATACCAACAAAACAATATCGAATTTTCTGTAGTAGATTTTATGATGGAAGATAATAGCAAAAGTCCAATTAGAAACATTCTCATTGTTCTAAGTGCCATGTTCTGATTAAAAGAAATGATATGCACGGTGAGTTGTGACTTGAACATCCAAATGCGTAGTCCAACGTTTATGAGCTCTAGGTAAATTGGCAACATAGATCTAGGGGAGTCTCCCCAGTGAGCAGAAACTTCATCACATAATAAAGCAAACAGACCAGATTGATGAATGAAGGTCCTTTATAAATGCAAAAGAAGCAGCACCAGATATAAAACCATAGACCTGCAAGTAGTCCAGTTATAAGGAATTCCTGTAACATTGGCATGAAGAGCCTTTTGTACTTCAGGTAGATTGAAATAAATTTCAGAATGCTTTTCAGTGCAAGGATCATACTCCACAAACAGATGCCTCCATGGCTGCAACAAAATGCCTCTGTGAGAAAGAGAATGCAGTAGTGCTCTTATAGCTGATCTGATTATCCCCATCTAGAGGTGATGGATACCAGTCATTTAAATTCACCATGCAACAAATTGTGGACCTCAATGGCACGCAAGAATGTGTTTAATTTGAGAAAAAATGACCTCAATCATCTAGTCTAGTCTTTATTTTACAGTTTACCATGTCAATGGGGAAGAGACTACCAAATGCAAAAGATATAGCATTGGACTTTAAGCATACCTTCAAACTGATAAGCTCGCATATAGAGTGCTTAATGTATCTAATATTCTTCATGGAAAATTTTAGGGGCTAATGTTCGCCCAGTGGGCTAATTTTCCATGATTTTTCTACAAAAAAGATTCGCCAATTTCCAATTTTATAAAAGACGATTCGCCCAAATTTTAGAATATAAAATTATTTTACCTTAAAAATCGCCAACATTATAGAGAGACTATATATAAAATAATTATAAATTTGATTAATTTTACAAATATATCAATAAAGATTTATAATTTGCATATTAGGGATTAGTGAGATTCGCCAATGTTTTAAACTTCAAGAAAATTTTCCATCCTTAAAATTTTCCTTGATATTCTTACACATCTTTTTCTCTGGTCTTTATTTTACAGTTTACCATGTCAATGGGAAAGAGACTACCAAATGCAAAAGATACGAAATTGGACTTTAAGCATACCTTCAAACTGATCTGCTGGCATATATAATGCTTAATGTATATAATATACTTACATATCTTTTTCTCTGTTGTTTTCTATATGTTCCAGTACTATTCAAACAAGGACGGGTGTAGATACTATATGGATCAATATTCCCCATTTCCACATCGGCACGATCTAATACCATATTACATAGAGCTGATGGATGCACAAGAGATGAAAAGTCACATTGAATATTGGGCAACCGGTAGGTGTTGTCTGATATCAAACCATGAGACCACATAAATTCAAAAATCCCTACAAGATCATGGAAATCGTCTGTAAGTGCATTGCCCACCTGCAAGAACCATGATTTTCCGGATGTTAAAACACAATATAGAAATATAATCGCCCCTTTTCATTCTATATGATCCTATTTAGAACAAATGATTTATTGCCATCTGTCGTCCATTTCAAGTGTTGCTCGTTATATTTTAATGCCCATACATTCATAATGACAGTATAGGGTCTTACCATATATCCTTTCAGATTAATGGCTGGATTTTCAAGGTCCTTGTTGTGTCTGTAGATGACTTGAGCTAACTAAGGAACATAATGGCTTGGAAAAAACAATATTGGAGAAAAATCCATTCAGGTTAATTCAGCTATGTTATGGGATGGATCCAAACTTGTATTGGTAATGAAGGAAACATCCTCTAAACTCTACTCAAGATCAGAAAAAGCTCAAAATCTTAATTCAACAGTGTCTTTATAAAAAACTCAAGAAACTAGAACTTGCATCATTCAAGGTCAAATTAGGTCGTATTAGTAGACATCTAGAACCACAAAATATAGTCAAACTCCTTCCATCCATGTCTAACTTTCATACAAAAGCATACCTTCGATTCTTAGTGATGGCATAAAAATGAGTGTGCTTTTTGTGATAAGTTAAAAATCATTACTAAATAGTCTTTATCAATTAGATATTTATGGACAGTTATTTTTTTAGTTTCCTCAGAAAACAAAAATCTTTGCCTCAGTGCACCCATAGACAGGAAAAAGAACAGAGTTATCTACTTAGTGGCTTGGATATTGTTTACTTTAATGCAAAATGTCAAAAATTGGAAGAAAGGAACTTATTGTTTGTGCGTTCAATGTACAATGTGTCTTTTGTGATGTGGTTTTGCTCCAAGTGGTATCCAAGCTCATGTCTTGCGTTTGAGAGAATTTTATATTGTTTTAGAGAACATATATTGGAATTTATGTAAGGATTTTCTAGCAAGATACCACCAAAGATAATGAAAGAAGCAACAAAAAAAGTAAGTGCATTAAGGACTAAGGTTGCTTCCACGCATGGAAAATCCTATAAACATAAAGATGGTTTTGTACTGGTTTACTAAGCCCTAAGAGTTAATGACAGTATACTTGTTGATCTTAAATGTCCATCTAAAAATGCATTTCATAACAAAATGGAGTTGTATTTCATATTGAAAAACTCCTCTTAAAGTAGCTTATATGTAATGCCTTGCTCTATCACCTCTAAAACATCTACCAAATAGTGATTTGCTCTATCAGCTCTAAAACATATACCAAACAGTGCCTTGCTCTATCACCTCTAAAACTTGTACTAAACAATGCCTTACTCTATCACCTATAAAACATCTAGCAAATATTGAGCCACTTTTGGCAATGTTGTGATACACATTTCCAATTCAACATTGCTTATCATCATCAAAGGCCAGGTAAAAAGAATAGATGAATAAGGGTGTAGTCTGACATTGTCGATGGAACAGAGAAAGTGGAACATATCAGAATTGCTATACAGGAATTACAACGAAGTGCACAATTGCTTGCCCAGGGGTTAGATCCTCTCTCTAAATAGGTTAATGACTTCTTTCATGTTATTTTGAGTGGAAGGAATGCATTGCTTGATAGTTTCAGGTTATCCGCATAAGGCACACCCATCAGAGATGATCAGTCATGAATATATCAGCAATGCTGACCAGCGTGAAATGTTTCTTGGTTTAGAGTTTCTTAGGGTTTTTCATTTTCTTGGTTTAGGGTCTCTTAGGGTGGTTCATTTTTTTGGTTTAGGTATGGAACTCAAAAAGTTTCAGGGCTTTTCCAGTTTATGATCTCGAAAAAAATCAGTTAATCTGTTACTTGTGCTCTTTGATGGAAGTTTTGTAATGCATGACTGAAGAATACACGGTGAGAGAAAAATACATATTATGCTAATTGAGGAATGTTTTTCGCTTGTTGAACTTATGGTATTGAATTTATCACACTAACACTTTACAACAATGAACTAACAATATTCATGATGAAAATAGCAATATGGAAGATTTTTCTGCATATTGAAAAAGGCAATATGGGAGATTCCAATCACGTTCCAAGGCATTTTTTAAAATGTGGATGTGACAAAAGGTTGTTGTGGAAGGTGTTGTTTGTATATTTTAACACACTAACACTTTACAACAATGAACTAACAATATTCATGATGAAAATAGCAATAGGGAAGATTTATCTCCATAATGAAAAAGACTATGGGAGATTCCAATCATGTTCCAAGGCATTTTTTAAAATGTGGACGTGACAAAAGGTTGTTGTGGAAGGTGTTGTTTGTATATGGGAAATTTCTTGATCATTGTGTATAATCTTAATGTTGATAGATATGTCTACTAAGTGGTTCCAGTTAATGGGACATTGATTTGAGTGGTCAATATATTTTTATTATTTATCAAAGTAATCTTGTGTTGTATTTCTGTTCTTTAATTTATGCCTTACGGCGTTTCCTTTGCAACATCTGGTGCAAATGCTAGTTATGGAAAATTTACAAACAAATAACAAATACTACAACCATAAGAGATCTCTTCGTGATCTGCAATTTTCTTATAGCTCTCGAAATCCTCTAATGTTGAACTTAGTAAAACCCTTTCCACTTCCGGAATCAATACTCAAATGTTGAAACCCTAAATTGAACATAAACAAGTCATCTCCATAACGAAAGAAACACATTTTACTCTTACGGAACCCTCTGCGTGTAATAAAAAGAATTTAATGATAGCATGCAACTATATAGTATTTTTAGTTATGATTAATTTTATTACAACAATAAACCAAACAATGAAACAGTGGTGGGTTATATTTGTTCTTTATATAAATACAAATGTTATTTATATTAAAAAACCCTAAACTGAACACAAGTTGGCTCCATAGGTGAGAGAAAACATGTTTTACTCCGCAAAGCTTCAACAACTCACAGAACTCTCTACATGCTATAAAAGGAATTTAATGGTCGCATGTAACTATCCACTGCATTGAGTTATCATTAATTTTATTACAACACCATACAGGGAGCAAATCCAACCATGAGAGAGTTGGTGGTTATATTTATTTTTGATATATTAAATAAAAATGTTAGTTATTTATATTTGATAAGTTTTTTTTGAGTGGTCAATATTGAATAAATCAATGAGATCAGTTGAAAGAAACGCAGCCGCATGCATGTTGGCGTTCTGGATCACAATTTGAATGTTGGTCATGGTAGGAAGAAGATATGGTGTACTCAAAATCTTCTTGCCCATTGCAATATATTTCATATTGGTGGCTGGATAAAAAGCGACAATGCTATCATTAACCCAAGCGTCTGCCAAGTCCTAGTTAGAGGATATGGTCTGCAATTAGCCACTACTACATCGATCTCTGAATTTTCCAAAGCTTTTAATGTGTCCGTATTTGCTTGGAAAATCCAGCTGAGAGTAGAAACTCATTTATACATGGGAAAGAGTTGTTGGAGTCAGTCGTCATTAATCCATAGAGAAGAATTAGGAAAACCTAAACGTCGCAATTTTGTTACCACTAATAACATCAATGGACTGGGTGAACCATAAGGCTTCGGCAAATGTTGGGCAAAGTGTACCGTGAAAAGAATAAACAAAAGTGTACCGGTAAACAAAGATAAATGATTTATATTGCCAAGGTATTCAAGCCAAGCCAATGGTCTTTGACTCCAATGTTGATAGCCGTGAATTTAGAGACGTGTTGTGTAGGTTTGATGGTCGGCCAGTCAATTTAGATAACCAGCCAGTCAAACCCCTTTGGAGTAATGGATTCAAGGAAGCAAGTGCTGCAGAATATAAATATACTTGGCAGGGTCGCCAATACTGAACTTTGGGGATGAAATGAGTCAATTTATGAAGGCAAGTATTGGCTAAAAGGGCGATAGAGATTTAGGCATGGGATTCAACATCCATAACAGTACATTAAAGAACGATTGTGGTATAACTTTACAAAAAATTTGGTTATTTTTTAGACTAGGGCACGCATCAAAACCTAATCTCCCACTGGAAAACCGCCATGAGGCTTTTAGGTTTTCACAGATAATAATGGTATGATTCAACTCGAAAAATGAATAGTCGCTTATTGTTTTGGTAAATATTTTTAGTGAATGAGTTTCAGCGTAAATCACATGTAGAAAACCTTTGTCGACGCTTTTCGAACCAACTAGTGTGGTTCATGGTCAGGACAAGTTGAGGAGTCAGATCATGGCCGCACATTAAATAGGGGGAGCAGATCTGACTCCTCAACTTGTAGATCTGACTCCTCAACTTGTATGAACCACACTATTTGGTTCGAAACATGTAGACAAAAGTTTTTTACATGTGATTTATGCCAAAACTCTTCTTATAAAGATATATGTTGTTGATGACATTCCTAGTTCTCTCACAATGCCACGAATGTTATAGCCACGTTTCACCAGTAATTCAACGAGACATGATGCTATCAAGGGTAGATTTCCTGTGTTTCATAAGGCTTAACCAATCTCCATAAATGAACCTACCACTCCAAATCATAAATTGGTCTTAAATAAAATATATAAAATCTAAAACCAAACTAACCTGCATAAATGAACCTACCACTGCAAATCATAAACTGGTCTTAAATAAAATGTATAAAATCTAAAACCAAACTAACCTGCATAAATGAATCTACCACTGCAAATCATAAATTGGTCTTAAAGAAAATGTATAAAATCTAAAACCAATACCCTGCACATAATGTCAAACATTCATTTCAAAATCCTACTCGTGTTTCCAGACAGCATGCAATAAAAAGTTAGTATATATATTATCTGATCTGGTCTTGGTGACATCATCCGACTACGAACGTATTTACATCGGGGGAGCCACAGAGAGAACACGGGAATAGGGAGATTCTGAAAATACATTCAGAGAAAATGGCAACGCCCGACCATGCTCTAGAGCCATGGCCTAACATAATTCCAAAACTTATTTTCGATCTTCCAAATCACATTTTAGATCTTCGAAGTTGTAAGCATGCAAAATCATCGCCCAAAGTTATCGCTTGCTAGGAACAAGCTATTGATATGAAATGACTTAATGGCTTTGGCGAAATAAACTATATTTAAATTTAATATGCTATTTTGGTTTTTAGATTTTTTGGTTCAAATAATTTTTTTTCTAAGGTATTAGATTAAGAATATTCTCACCCAATCAAATCTCACCATTTTATTTATTAAAAATAAAAAATTCTTCAACCATTTCCAAAGTTGAAATAAACACAACATAATTAATATGTTATCCTCTATTTTAATTTAGCTTAAGTTTTCCCCAAAAAAAATAAATAAATAAAATAAAATTTTTCCAACCCATTTGCAGAGTTGAAATTAACACATCATAATTAATATGTTATCCTGTATTTTAATTTAACTTATAGATATTTATTTTTTAGTTTTCCTGACATAAATCAATTCTGTAATAATTATTATCTAATGAAACAATACGATGATAATGATCTAGTCAAACAATATGAAACGCTTATGAGAAATATATATTTGATACCATTTTCTTTTCAAATTAAAAGTAAATACTTATACCTATTACCCAAAGTATGATGTGATTTTGTAGATCATATTGTTTGACTGGTTTCGTATGTTGGAGATGCTCATTGTCCATTGTGTTGTGATTGTAGGTTTAGTCCATTGGATTGTGTTGTGATAGTGGGTTTATTATGTTGGAAAAATGTTTATTGTCTTTTTAATCAGATGAAACAATACATTAATAATCATTTAATTAAATAATATTAAAAATATATATTTTATATATTTCTTTTTCATATTAAAAATAAATACTTATAATTATTATGTGAAGTATGATGTGATTTTAGTGATCATATTGTTGATTGTTTTGTTAGGTAGGAGATTTCTCATTGTCTATTATGCTGTGATGATTGTTGGTTTACTATGTTGAAAAATATTCAGTGTATTTTATAATGGAGCTAGATATTGTTAATTTTTGTAATTATTAAATATGTATATTATAAAAATAAGTATTATTAGTACACCACTATTAGTAAATATAAGCGTATATAAATCACATTAATAATTTCATATTAATAATTATTAAATATAGTGAGGATTTTATATTAATATGAACATTACTATTAATTATTATATAATTATAATAATTATATAAGTAACCATAAATTAAGTATTCAATTTGGTGAATAATTTTCAATTAGTGTTGAAACCCTAGAATTCATATTAATGCTAATATCATTTATACTATCATTAATATTGTTAAAATGCTATAGGTGCTCAACTATATATTATAAATACTATATATTAAAAACCCTAACATTATGAACATAATATTAAACCCAAAATTATAAACCCTAATATAGTGTAATATTATAAATCCTAATGTTTTAAAATCTATATATGATAAAATCTAATTTTAAACGCTAATATTACGAACCTTATATATTAAATATCCTATTATTTTAAACCCAATATTAAATATCCTATTATTTTAAACTCAATATTAAAAACCCCATCATTAAACCCAATATTATAAAACCTAGAAATAGCCACCAATATTATAAACCTTAGTATTAAACTCTTATATTATAAACCAAATATATTAATCCTGGTATATTAAACACTCTATATTATAAACCCTAATGTTAAATTCAATATTATACAATCCAATATTAAAAACCTGATATATTATAAATCATAATATATTAAACCCTATATATTATAAACCCAAATATTAAAAACGAAATGTTATAAACCCTAGCACAACCACAATAGTGAATGTGGTTGATATACATCAATAAGTTTATACAATCACATGCATAACAACACTAGAAAATGTAGTTGAATAATTTTGTAATGTCACATTGTGACATTGGAGAAATTCTAATGTAATGTAACATTGCCACAGTGTTTGCCACTTTCAGGCATTGGATAGATTTATGTACCATTCCAACATCAAAACATGTTTTATTATTAATATTAATCAATAATATTCAAACATGGTTAGCTATTTAAACATGGATTGTAAAAGTTAACTTTGTTTGATTGATGTGTGTGACTGTGTTTGACTATTAATATTAATCAATAATATTAATAGTTGATTATGTTTGAACGAAGTTAAAGAATGTTGAGTATCAGACACAGTCGAACATTGTTGAACATAGTCAACCACATTAGTAAATATGCTTAACTGATTTTGTAATGTCACATTGTGGCGTTGGATAAATTGCAATATAATGTAACATCACAACAATGTTATCACATTGCAACAATGTTTGTCACATTGTGATATTTGTCACTTATGACATTTATCACATGGCTTCACCAAGTTCACCATAGGTGAACATCAATTTACTAAGTTGACCATGGTTGACTATAGTTTTCTATGATAGATTATGGTTGTCTATACTAATAATGGAAGGCTACGGTTATTCATGCTTTAACATGGTGGTATAGGTTGATCATATTCGATCATATTAATCATGATTGACTATGTTAAGCATGGGTTGACCATGGTGTTTAAAGCTTGATTCTGATACTATGATTGACCAATTATGACCATGATTGACCATGGTGCACCTAAGTTCCTCCTATTATAAAACAGTTACCCCTCTTCACACACATTCTTCATTTCAAGTTCCTTCCGTATAAAATAGTTAAATGGTCATACAAACAATTATGCTTTGGAAATGTCTTAGGAGGGGGAGGGGGCAGGGAGGAGTGAGAGATCTTCATTTCAAGTTCCTCGCATATAAGACAGTTAAATTGTCAACAGACAATTATTTTTTGGAAATGTTTTATGGATAGACGCAATGTTTAGACAATTACACTGAGGAGGAGGAGGAGGAGGAGGAGGAGAAGGGGGAACCCCAACTTACCCCTCTTCACACATGTTCTTCATCTCAAGTTCCTCATGTATAAAACAGTTAAATGGCGTACAAAGAATTATGCTTTTGAAATGTCTTAGGAGGGGGAGGGGGTGGGGAGGAGCGGGAGATCTTCATTTCAAGTTCCTCGTGTATAAAATAGTTAAATTGTCATCAAACAATTATGTTTTGGAAATGTCTTATGGATAGATGCAAAGTTTAGACAACTACGCCGAGGAGGAGGAGGAGGAGGAGGAGACTTATTCTTTTCCATGGAATTTAAGAGAGGAATGGCATGGCTATCTCACCTCATGCACTAGCACATGGAAACCATATTCACATCCCTTTACATTAAGATGGCATCTCTCATTCCTATATGAGATCTTTACCCTCTTTTCATGGCTTTATGTTCTTTTGCAACTTCAATTTAGAAACCGTGCATGCCATATTTCCACCACGACGCTAGATTTTGTGGACATTCTAGTGCATTGAGGTAATAGTCCTACAAAGGTTAGCCTTCATAGTGCACCCTACGATAACAATTTCATCTTGGAGTTGGGAGGTATTTGTAGTCATAACAATCCATTGGATTTTGGAAGTGGTCACAACGGGGGTCTGATTGGGAGTGGGTGATGTCTCGAGAAGAAGAATGTCTTCCCTATAGTAGCTCAATGCTTTGTGGGATGAAATTCATGCAATAAATATTTGTATGTCCCATAGTTGAAGAATTTTTAGCCTGTTTATATTTCCATGGTGGAATTTGGTTTTTGGTCCGTAAAGCAACTCGGTGGTGTGGGAACTAATTGGCATGCCCAAGGTTTTATGGTTGATTGACCCTTTCCACAACTATCCTTTGTACGCCCCTCCTTTACCATTATTAGCTAATACCATCGCTAGGGCATCTTTGAAGCAAACCATGAAGTTTCTTTTGACTGTGTCCTGGCTTCTTTTGATTTTCCTCAATGGTCTTCCCCTCTATAAGGGGTTTCCTTCACTATGCTTATCTATCCTTGGAGTGTTATGCCCCATTAGTGCATGCACCCTTGAAAATGGCTTGGAGTTCAAGGCCCTCAAGGAAGACCTTGGGCTTAAACACAAGCTTAAATAGCTACGCCTATTTTGCATTACTACACTCTGCTTGAAATCCCAGAAGAAATTCACAAGTTAGAAACATTAACCGCTACTGATCACTAAGCCCATTCTGACTCTGAAATCCAAATTGAATTAGCTAGTTGGTTCCTCAACACAGGCCATACCAAGGGAAGGTAGAGTTAATATCTCAATTCCATCATCTTCGATTGGACAATGAAGAAGCTCCTGGATATGGTAGTCAAGGAAAAGTATGAGGAATAAAATGAAATCGTAGCATTCCTTAATGAAATGTGATGAGTCCAATGCCATCACTACTCTTACTTAGCCAGCTTCACTGCTCACATGGCCTACATAGAAGGTCATCTACAATGCGGCCTCAGGCCACCATATCCAACAGGCACAACCACCTAGGATTCAGCCCAAGTAACACTCTATGATAATTGATGTTTTCTTGAATGTTACAAATCCATTTGGGCACATCAACCCTAACTTACAGATCAGTACTATTAGGGCCCATCAAACACTAATTCAGTTGTTACATGCCCTAAATGAGGTCAACCATCAGAATGCCTCCTTCCCAAGACATTCCATGACTGAAATCATCCAAAAAATTACATCTAAGAGGATCATCGTAGGCAGGCCTTTATTAGGGTGCACTGCAGTGTAGCCCAGTACATTGCCAAGGTGCATTTCAGTGCACTTGAGCCTTCTTTGGCCTACGATGGGCGAATTTGAGTGAAATCTACATTGGGGTTTGGAATATTCTTATCCATAGGATGCCTCTAGAAGTTTCCTAAGGCTATCCACTCCTTTGGGCTCAAAATTAGATGAGGGAGGGAGTTAACGAAGATCAATCCCTTTATCCATTCCTCCATAGAACTAAATCTTAAGTTTGGGAGGGCATTGATTATCACCATTTATGGCATAACTTCCTTCATTCACCTATAAAAAGACCACTCATGTAGGTGATCAGGGGCTGGAAATCATTGAATTATAGGGAGACATTGTTAGTATGAGACTTGAGTTGGTTTTAAGTATTGTAATGATGTCAAAATTTCTTGCCTTTTATGAGGAGAAGATGGGATTGAATTGGAGTGGCACTGAATCAAGCAAATTGGGTAGTAACTCTTCCTTTTACTAATAAAGTGTTCAAAGATTTTTCCATATGTTTTTATTGTTCATTGATGCTTTCATATGTGTATTATGCACTTGATTCCATTTTATGTTTAATCAATAGATCATTATCATATGCTTTGATCGGTTTATATCTTCTGCCTATGTGCAGGTACTTTTTAAGTGGATTAAGTATGGAAAGGAGCGACAAAATTGGTGAAGGTAGATAAGGAGTAAGCGAAGGCTTCAGGTAGACTTCTTTACTGTCTTATTTAATCTATTGGTTATAGAAAAAGTAGAGAATTCTTTGCTCTGTTGTCCTAGACTTAGCTACTAGTCTAGGGGTTTAAGTGTTCATTCGTAGACACTAAAACTTCCCAAAACAAATTGGCGACTCCATCTTAGTAGCTTATCAGCCTATTAAGACATTTCTACATACTATAATTGTGGTCGTTGATTGAATTTCAGTCTTATTTCATTGCAAATTGAGTCAAAACTGTGTCAAATTGCCTTCAGAAATGGCTTACTATCACGAGCACAACCCAATGAAGGACAGAGTGCATTGCAGTGCACTTCCCACATAGAGCCAGTGCACTGAAGTGCACTGTCTCTCACTGCAGCCTGCGCTGATCCCTTGAGGATCAATTTCCCATCTAGGAACTGAAGTTTTTTACCAATTTTCTCTTGTTTGAATGATTTGCTGAATGTCAATGATGTCTTGTCTCTAAAAATAGTTTTTCATCTCTTTAGCTGGCCCTACTTTGACTAGGACTAATAAATGTTTCTTACGTATTTACTTTGTCATTTTCAATCTATAGTCGAAAGTTAGTTTTTGGTTGATTGATCTTTGTCAAAAGAAAGTGTCGTAAAATTGTCTTTTGCTTCGAAAGTTGAATTGTCATAAAGTCCTCATTCATGAAAGAACGATTGATTGATGTGTGCATATGATTAGTCTTTTCGTTGAAAGTGTTGTAATTCCCCATTTCTTTGAAAATGAAAGTATCGTAAAGTCTTCCTTTCCTTGAAAAGAAATTGTTGCAAAATCATCATTTTTATGAAAGGAGTTTATTAATCGATTGTGGATTAGCTTTCCCTTTTGTTCGTTCACATTAAGGGAAATAAAAAAGAAATACATGCATGTTGCATTGAAAAGGTTTGTGTGTTGAGAGGAATAGGGTAGGGAATTTGCATTTAGATTGTTCTCTTTGCTCTTTGATCAAAAGAAATCTGATTTCTCTATCCCTAAGTAGCTAGGATTTTCATCGTTAAATTGAATGGAAAAAATCCTTATCACGATAGTTGCATTCCTAGGAATTTCAGAACACATCACGTGGTGAACATGAAAGGAAAATTCCTAAGCAATATCAACTTAAAATAAACATCAATTTACCTAATGGAGCATTGTCATTAACGAGAACATTTAGTGGTTCTAGGCTAGAGACATGCTCCAGCATCGTAAAACAAAGTAGATGTTGCTAACTTGTCTGCAATACATCCCGAGTGTGATACCCCATTCCACGTACGTGAGTATATCGTAGCTCATCCACGTACCTTCAGGTATATAGGCCAGTGTTACAGTACATAAAGTATATGGGAATGCTCTCACTGTGCGGTTTTGCATTAGACAGCACTTATATGGACAGGGCCTCCACGTACCTTCAGGTATATATGGGAGGACAACTCTAGGTTGCTATCCATCCTTAAGTAACCGAGTCGGCTGCCTTGCAAATTGTGATACACCAAACACATCATTCAAGGAGATTGCCTACCCTTACTTCTTGGTTCTCCAGGAGGTATTCGGCAATTCACAATCGCTTGGTAAACCTTTTGCCTAGTATAAGATTTTTTTTTTTTATTTCTCTTTTGATAATTAAATTAATCAGCAATTGTGGAGGAACATCAACCCATACCCCATCATTCACGGAGAACAGCGAGCAAACCGCCTTTGCCTCTCGAAGTGACACCAAGTCGGGCAAAGCAGTCTCACTTAACTGAGTCGAGTACATCGAGAACTCCTAGTTCTTCATTTGATTTACCTGAATCATCTATTTTGGTAAGTACAAAGACTCCAGTTACTCCAACTATTTCTGGTACATCTATTCCTGAAGAAGAAGTTTCAAAATTACCTTAGGACATTAGCACTGACCCTAGTGACACAGTAACTGAAGTTGTTCAACAACAAGTTGATCCTCAACTTGAAATTTCTCAGTAAGAAAGTACTTCTGAACTTGAATCAGTTCAACCAGAAGTTGATCCAGAATCTATCCCAGTTCAAACAAAAGTTACATCTAAAATTGAAGCTGTTCAGGAACCTCTTTCTAAAACTGTTGTTCATTTACCCAAACATATGGACTTCAAATTTGAACATTCAGAAGTTGTTACTTTACTAGAAGACGATCAACCAGTTATCCCTCAGACATCAGTAACTATTAAAACTTCAACTTCAGCAACACCAGACATCTTTTACAGACCTGACAATGAAGTTCTTCCACCTGGTTTAATTGCTATAGAGGAGGAATTGGAAGAAGATTCCACACTTGGAACCCCGTTTCATTTTGGAACTGGGCTTTATCTTTACCCTAATACTCCTGATTGTTTTGCTTCATTTGATCCTGCTCCTTTTCAAGTACCTGTCGATTCTTTAGGACAAATTTTGGGACAGTTAACTATGGTTGAACAACCTTCAACATCTTAGACTATATCATCTGATGCAGCTACAACAGAATCTTCTTTTGTAACCTCTCCGATCTTTTCTACCACAGCTGAGTCGCACTTTTATGTTGAATTGTTTGCCCCTGTTGGTTACCAATCACTGTCTGGAACCCACTCAGGGGTTGCTTCTACACCACGGTCATCACGTATGTCCTCAACCAGAATTTTACCTGGTTCTTCTCTAATGGGAACTCAACAGTTTGATCCTACATATCAGTATCAAGCTGGGCAATCTGGTCAACAAAGACCTCTGTATCAATTAAATACTGGATTGCCATGATATGGAGAGAAATATTCTTATTCACTGTATCTTCCTTATTCCGGGGGACTACCATATGGTAATATACCATAGTATTCAGGTCAATCTGGAATTAGAGTTGTCAATGGAAACCAACAATGCTAGTTCAACCAAGGCTTGTGTATCCAAAACAACTAATGCAAATTGTGTCAGCTATTCCCACTACACCTGTTCTTACTATTGTACCACAGTCACAAGTTCAAATTGTTGTATCTCAACCGATACAAACTGATCCTTCTACCTTGCAATCACAAGTTTCAAGTCAATAAGTTCAAGTTCCTCAAGTTGTTGTACAATAACCTCTTGCTTTTTGAGTTCAGAAACAACCTCAGGTTAGTATACCCTTATCTGCACTGACCCAGGCTTACACTGGTATAGTTTATTCACAACCAGACCAACCTTTCATTGTTGGACAACAACAACCATTAAATCAACAACAGTTATAGTTTATTCACAACCGGGCCAACCTTTCATTGCTGGATAACAACAACCTATAAATCAACAACAGTTGTACCAACAACAAAAATAGTTGATTCGACAACCGTGGCAGCCTCAATTTCAACAACCCCAATTCCAGCAATTCCAACCCGAGTTTGGACTTGTTCCATAAGCTCAACCTAGTTTTGGTCAATCTCAAGCTTACCAAGGTCCTGGTTAACAAGGCTTTGTAGGTTATGGACAACCACACATTCAACTTGGTTATCAACAACCACCTTATACTAGTTTTGTTCAACAACCATACCAAGGTTACCAAATGTAGATGCCCTATGTCGGTATGCAAAGACCTATTGCTCAGTCAATTCCATCATATCCCGAGTATGCTCAACCCAACTTGAATCGATAGTTGCCGTTTGTATCAACTTTAGAATTACCAGATTTAAATTAGCTTACTAATGATCCAATCTTATATGCACCTTGGTGGCTGGTAATTCCACATAAGTTACCATATGACATTCCAAAATTTAACAGAAATCCTGGAGAAGACCCATCAAATCATGTTATGACCTTTCATTTTTGGTATTCATCAAACTCCTTAAATGACGATTCGGTCAGAATTTGTCTTTCCCAAAGAACACTTATTGGTTTAGCTGCTAAATGGTACATTGAATACTTAGAGCTTCTTTTGATAATTTCACCACTTTAGCCACTACTTTTTTGACCCACTTCTAGTTACCTATCAGATACGAGACTAGAACAGAACTCCTAACCCACTTTAAACAGACTACTGCTACCCATATATCATATCATATTCATGAGTGGCGGCGTCGTCGTCGCATGGTTAAGACATATGTTTCCAATCAGCTTTTAACTGAGTGGTTCATAAAATCCTTGTTTCCATCAATCACCAAGGATGTGGCAAAAGGTGGAGTTGTCACAGAAGAGAAAGTTATTTCTCATGCCCAATATTTGGATTTGATTTACGCACAATCCGACACGCTTTATGATAAAATTCCCAATGCACCTTGACTAGCTTTCACTGTTCCTCCTCCTCCACAATCAAGTAAGGACTCTCATGCCGGTGAGGGTGTGATCGGTTCTTCAAGCACACAAACATCAGGAAGGCCATATGGTCAAACTCTTGTTGTTTCCAATCAAACTACCAATGCAACAAAAAATACTCTTACCTCCGTGATTAATGTTGTGTCATCTAACAAAGGAAAAAAATCCAAAGAAACCAGGAAGCAAGAAAAAGGGAAAAAAAGAAACAAAAAAATTCCCCTCTAGAGAAATCATCTGATTCCTCTACTTTGGCAAGGAAACCTCATTATCCATGTCTGATATGTAATGACGAGCATTTTACAAGAGATTGTCAACATCGCTCTAAGGTCTCTAAACTTTTGACGACTTCAAACACATTGGCAGTGTTGACTGATCCATTTCCAACCCTAGAGACACATTTGGTTGTGACAGACCATGCTTCCACATCCCAAGGACTCATGTTATCCATCACAAAGCCACAAAATGAAGTTTTGGTGTCGACAAGAAACAAAGATTATGGAAATCTGTCGTCGTCAAATAATCAGGCCACTGATCAACCTAATCCTTTGACTTTGACTTCATCTGATGTTGTTCCACCCATTGTACCTGAATTAATAATAAAACCACCAAAGGGAGTTGTGCAAAAATTGACATTTAACCCTCAGGCTCGAACAACTCAAAATTATAACATAGTGGAAGATCTTGCTCAATCGCCTTCTGCTATGTTGACACTTGAGGTGTTGCAAAAATATCCCTTCCAAAAGCTTACTGTTAGTAATAGGTGGAATAGATCCTGCGGATTCAAATCTTGTGGTTTTTAACCATGCGGGATATTCACCACAGTTACTGGAGCAATTAGATTTCCTAATCCAAGTAAATGCTCTCAATAAGAATGTTCATCGAACTATTATTGACGAGGGAGCATCTACTTGCATTATGTCCATGAGTTGCTGGAAAACACTTGGTTCACCGTCATTGTCACGATCACCAACCACATTGAAAGCTTTTGATGGAAGAACATATACTCCATATGGGATTTTGAGTAACCTGGAAATCAAACTTGGGGGAAAAACAGTTACTATTGAAGTTGAGGTAGTTGATGGACCCCTCGATTACAACATTTTACTGGGAAGGCCATGGGTATATGCTATGGTTGCTGTAGTTTCCACGTACTTTCATACTATTGCATTCCCTTTTAAGGGTGGAATCATAATCATTGATCAACTAGCCTTCTTTACCAATAGTTCACAGGTTACGGGAAGCATTCCATTCATACACAGACCCCCACTGTAACTTCAAAGTGTTGGAGTAGGTCTCTTTAAGGATCCTTCCCTAATGGGTACTTTTACCGTCTCGTCACCATCTAATTTGGTAGAAGTGGCAAGAGTAGAGACTTGCAACATGATTTCCTCCACCTCATCTGATTCAAGGAGGAATACCAACCAAGTTGAAGTTGATAGTAATTTTGAGGTGATGTCGTTAAGTCCCATTGAATCATCATAGCAATCAATCTTTTGGGCTTGTGTAGCAAACCCAAATCTGCACTCAACATTTGTATGGGTAGATAGGTCATTAGAATATGGTACCTCTTCGGATCCTTTTTCACGTATACATTCTATGGATGAAGGAATCATCCAACAATGAGGATAAGAGAGGAAACATGGGAAGATTATCATCATCGTTCCCATCTTCCAGATGAGATCAAAGATTATTCAAATGAGCTAAACCACCCATCAATCATTGTTTTCTTGTCGAATTTTGTTAGAGTAGATACTGTAGATTCCGAGTGCAATTTTCAAACATAGAAGAAACGATTTCTATAAACATTTCGACCAAGCCTAACATTGTAGAAAACACTCATGTCGGCAAATCTTGTTCTACATTGGAACCTAATAATTACTGAGCTCTCTTTCGTGAATTTAATGATATTTTTGCATGGTCTTACGAGGAGATGCCAGGAATTGACTCAAGCATTGTTGAACATGAGATCAAAATGTACCCTGATGTCAAACTAGTATGACAGTGGCTTCAACTTATTCATCCAAAGAAAGTTGTTGCCATTAAAGCAAAGGTTGAAAAACTTTTGTGTGTTGGCTTCATTTTCCTTGTACCTCTTACTGATTGGGTATCTAACATTGTTCCAGTTATGAAAAAACAAGGGACAATTCGAGTGTGTGTCGATTATAGAGATGTAAATCAAGCATGTCCAAAAGACAATTATCCTACACCCTTTATCGACCAGATTATTGATGAATGTTCCGGATGTGAAATCTTCTCATTTATGGATGGATTTTTTGGTTACATCAAATCAATATCCACCCACAGGACCAATCTAAAACAACTTTTATTTGTCTGTGGGGCACATTCGCCTATCAAAAGTTACCTTTTGGTTTGAAGAATGCAGGGGCTACATTTCAGAGGGCAATGAATTATGCCTTCCATGACATCAAGCACATTTTTGAAACTTATCTTGATGATTTTCCTGCTCATTCATGAAAGCGGACTGATCACGTGCAACATTTGAGAGCAATATATTAACGGTGTGAACACTATAAGATACGACTCAATCTGCACAAGTCTGTTTTGTGTCAGCTCTGGTCGACTGCTTAGATTTGTGGTCTCAAAAGATGGAATTCGACTCGATCCAATTAAGGTTCAGGCAATCCCTGACTTGCTTCCACCTTTAAACTTGTAAAATTACAGAGACTTCAAGGGAAGGCAAACTTTCTGAGGAGGTTCATTCCAAACTATGTTGAATTGGCTAAAGGTTTTACTCGTCTATTGAAGAAAGGGGTACCCTTCCATTGGGATCAGGTTGTGCAAGCTTCCTTTGATGCTCTTAAAGATTCCTTGATTAGAGCATCATTAATGTATGCCCCATACTATCAAAAAGACTATTACCTGTATCTCGCCGTTGCAGATACAACCATTGGCATGGTTTTAGTCTAAGAAGAAAGTGGAATTGAAAATTCTATTTATTACTTGAGTCATAATCTCAATGATACAGAAAGTAAGTATTCCTATGTCGAAAAGTTAGCTTTAGCAGTTGTTCAAGCCGTGCATATATTTCGTCATTACATCCTCCTCTGTAAAACTACTATTGTTTTAGATTGCAACAATATGACATACATTTTGTCATGTCAATTGCTGGGGGACAAATATTCAAAATGGATAGTTATTTTGCAGGAGTTTGATTTGGAATTCATCAAATCTAAATCAAAGAAATCTCTTCTTTTCGCCAAGTTACTTTGCAACCTTCCCTCATCCTCCAATGATTCAACATTAGAAGCATCAATCTTGGGTGAGTCTCTATTTCCTATCTCGTCAAGTTATCCATGGTATGGAGATATACTAGTCTATCTCCAGACCCAAGCTTTCCGGCATAATACCTCTCGCTCTGAACAATGACATACCCAATACCAAGCCAAATATTATTTTATCATTGGTGATACGCTTCATTATCGTGGTGTTGATATGATTTGACATAGGTGCCTCACTCATGAGGAAGTCGGGAAAGCTTTGAATGAATGCCATTCAGGTGCTTGTGGTGGACACATATCTGGGTATGCTACTGCGCAAAGAATTCTCCATGCTGGTTACTTCTGGCCAAACATTTTCAAAGATTGCATTATTGCTGTCAGAATTTGTCATGCATGCCATATATATGATCGAAAAACCAGATTACCACCTGCACCTTTGCATCTAGTCATTGCTGTTGGACCATTCGACAAATGGGGCATTGACTTTACGACATGTAACCCCACCTCGGCTGGGGGGCTATTATAAAACCAGCTCAAGAAAAGATAGAAAAGATAGATCAATGCCTTAGAATTCAGCCTCTTCGAGGGGGCAACCTCCTTTACATTACATAAATGAACAATTCTTGGATGATACAAATGAAAAGACCTCCTTTCTCTATATAGGAGTCTAAGGGGTCATAACATAATCAGAGCTGACATAACAATAATAATGTAAGGGCACAATAATAACAATAGTGGGCTTCTATGGGGCACAATAGTAATAATATGGGCACTACATGGGTACATCAATATAATAAGTGGGTTATACTAATAACAATAAGGGGTTACACTAGTATTATAGGGGCCTAACATGCCCCTCTCCTTCAAAAAGCGTTGTCTTCAACACTTGAGTAGTTCTTGATGCTTCTGTATAAAATTCTTGTCCTCCCATGTGGAATATTCAGCGGGTAAGTTCTTCCACTTGATGAGATACTCTGAAATTGATCGATTTCACAGCTGTCGGGTTCTTGTTTCTGTGACTACTCCAGGTTCCAATATGATTTTTCCTTCCTCTTTAATTTCTGGCAATATTGTTTGAATTGGGATCTTTTGCAACTTTTGAATAAGTGGCCATACTTCTTCGTCCTTCTTCCATTCATCCCTTGCTTCATTTATCCAATCTGGTTGGATAATATAAATAGCACAAAACAATGCTTCCACATCCTCATCCTTGAAGAGTCTTCCCATTCGGTAAGGTCGCCATTTTTTAAGTCCCTATTGTTTCGTTTGATTTTGCACCGAAGTGGCGTGATCCTTTAAAAGTTGGAGAACTTCTTGTTGATGCTCGATGTGATCTTTCACTGCTTGAACCTTTTTCTTCTTGATATGTCCTTCTATCTCTAGAGTTTGAGGAGTGGTAATTTCTTCCAATCCCTTACAAGATATGGTCAGATTTATTTCTTGATGCTCGATGTGATCTTTCACTTCTTGAACGTTTTTCTTCTTTATATGTCCTTCTATCTTGATAGTTTGAGAAGTGGTAATTTCGAACAATGAATTACAAGATATGGTTGGATTCATTTCTTCTTTCTCGATGTGATCTTTCACCTCTTGCACCTTTTACTTCTTGATATGTCCTTCTATCTTGAGAGTTTGAGGAGTGGTAACTCTTGCCAATGCTTTACAAGATATTGTCTGATTCATTTCTTCTTTCTCTGGGGTGGGGTCCTGGCGTATATCTTCTTCTTTTGTTGTTTCTTGATCCTTTTCTTCCTCCTCTTCATATTCTATGTAAAATAATTTCTTCTCAGCACACTTATGACCTTTAGTGCATTTGCTATCACAATTGTAACAAAGCCCTTTTTCTCTTTTTTCTTCCAATTGTTGTGGTGTAACCCTTGTAGGTTGTGGAAGGCTAGGAGAAACAACACTTCCATCTTTATAGTTGAGAGGGGTACACTTCCTGGTTTCCATAATTTTTCTTTCCACTATGTCACAAAGCCCTTTTACTCTTTCCAATTGTTGTGGGGTTGCTCTAAAGAAGGTGTTGCTCTTTGTATCCTCATAATGTGCTATCATTTCCTCCGTGAAAATTGACCACGTAACAAGTTGTTTACAAGAACAAAGTCCTTTGTACCATAAAAATTGATCCGGTTCTAAATATGAAGATGCAATACATACCTTTTGTAAGAGTTGTACACCATGTATATCAAAATATTGCTCCATCTGAAGTATCCAATTTACCGGATCCTTGCCATCAAACTTCCTCATCTTGATTTTTCTTGATTTTAGGAGCTCTACCTTGAAACGACTGTAACTCTGTACTTTCGGATCTTTAAGTTCTAAAATTGTGACCTGTAGTAGCCCTCTGCGTCCTCTTTCCAATGCCACCAGTTTGATCCAAATTGGATTCTCCAAGAAAGAGTTATTCACAATCTCCCAAGATGACCTGATTATAGACTAGTTTAGTAGAGCGAACTTGTACGACGTGCCACGAGTCACTGTTTCAACCTTTGGATCTGAAAAATGCATACAAGAAACTACAGTCCGTCCTATTTTTGTACCTTCTTACGAAATTTCAATCCGATCCTCAGAGAGAAAGTTATGACTATTTTCCCCAGGTCACCTGTTTTGAATGTAATTCAGGAGTCTGCAAAAAGACCAACTTCCTCAGATCATATCTCCGAAACTATCGTGTGAAAAGCTCTGAAATTTGGATCCAAGGTTTAGAGCGATTTATTCTCAAATGGGTTTTTTTTGCGACTTCTGAAACGTCACAGAAAAAAACGTTATAGCGAAAATGCCACGATGACCTGTTTGGAGCAGCGAAACCCTATAATCCAAAGCTCTGATACCAAATGTTATGAAACCAGCTCAAGAAAAGATAGAAAAGATAGATCAACGCCTTAGAATTCAGCCTCTTCGAGGGGGAAACCTCCTTTACATTACATAAATGAACAATTGTTGGATGATACAAATGAAAAGACGTCCTTTCTATATATAGGAGTCTAAGGGGTCATAACATAATCAGAGCCGACATAACAATAATAATGTAAGGGCACAATAATAACCATAGTGGGCTTCTATGGGGCACAATAGTAACAATATGGGCACTACATGACTACATCAATATAATAAGTGGGTTATAATAATAACAATAAGGGGTTACACTAGTAGTATAGGGGCCTAATAGGGGCATGGGTATATTATAGTCACCGTTGCCTATTTTACCAAATGGGTCGAGGTGATGCCAACATTGAACAACAGTGGCGAAACGGCTACTTTATTTTTCTTCAACCATGTGGTTGCTAGGTTTGGTGTACCACAAGCCATAGTTATAGATCATGGATCACATTTTCACAATCACATGATGGTTGAGTTGACCGCCAAGTTAGGACTGTCACATGATAGTTCTACTCCATACTACCTACAAGCTAATGGACAAGTTGAGGCCATCAACAAAGTCCTTAAGCGCATGTTGCAAAGAATGATCAGAGTTCATAAAAGAAATTGGCATTTAATCTTGTACTCGGCTATGTGGGCGTATTGAACCTCACTGAGAAATGCAACCAGATTCACACCCTTTCAGTTGGTGTATGGTTTGGAAGCAGTCTTACCAATCCAATGTGAAATCTCGTCTCTCAAACTCACGATTGACCTGCTACCCGAAACTTCTGAAGAAGAAGCACGTTTCTTGGAGTTAATCCATCTGGATGAACCCGTCATGATGTTGCATTGGCTAACGAAGTGCATAACAAACATCTTAAGGTGCAATATGATAAAAATGTCAAGCCTCGTGTCTTCTCAGAAGGTGACCTGGTCTTGCTTTACGAAAAGGAGTCTAATAAACTTGGAGCATGAAAATTTGAACCGCTATGGACGGGCCCTTATATTGTTAAGCGTGTTTTGATGAAAGGTGCCTGTGAGTTAGTAGACTATGATGGGATTCCATTGTCACAGCCTCGAAATGGGCTATATCTTACATGTTACTATGCTTATTTAAGTATAGTAAAACTCACTGTATATATGTTGTGATTGCATGTGTTTGTGTGTTTCTTTTAGAGTTCTTATTTGGTTAAGTAATCCACTTTGCATTTTTTGCAGATGTCAGACATTTAGGAACCATTTTTTGGTTACGCCGATGGGGCTAGTTGTAGTACGTAGAACTTATCCTCTACAACATTGGCCATTTTCACTCCAAGCGGTGAGTTAGTGAGTTTTAGAGGGATTTTTATTGGTTGATAGATGAACAATATTGCTGAGTATAGCACGTTGATTGAACTTCCCTCTGATTCCATTTCACTTTGCATACGCCGAATCATCATTAGGCTGAACTCACAACTCATTGTACTACAACTTATTGGCATTTATACCATATGAATCCCAGCAATTCATCACATGTTCCTTAGAGTTCGTATTTTGGAAAGGTATTTTGAGTTTATTCAATGTCAACATATTTCCAGAAATCTAAACACAGTGACGGATTCTCTAGAAAATTATGTGTTAAATAGACATTTGTGACATATGTAAAGTAAATATTTTCAATTCACATCATCAATTGAATAGGATTGCATGATAACCATAATAAAACTATAGTAGTAAAATAGATAGTTGTTTTAAAAGTTTTTACAAATAATTTGTGTCCAAGACAAAAATTGGTCATCTGACCCAAAAACTCAAAATGTATGTAGAAACCATCTAACTAGACTAGTGGTGCTCATGATAACAGGTCACAACCTATGCTATCATGCATAAAAGTCTCATCCAATGACTCAGAACACCAATGGTGTGGCGTTGCAGTCGCATAGGAAACTCCTCGATCTGGACATCCAGAATGCCTAGGGTCAAACCCTCTATGTGATCCTATAGTTCAGTTAGTGTCTAAACTAAATCTAAGTCTCGGAGAACTGCTCTCCCAACAAGTCTCTATGTTGGCCCACTTGCCACTCATTGGTGCCCCACAGGTCGAACAGGTCCAACGTATGCATACATAAAAAATGATTTTGTTTAGTCTTGGAAATAATAAAAAAACACAAAAAAATGTAGAAACTTTAAAATCAAAAAATAGTTTGGTCAAACAATTTACCTATAGCACCCCATTGTGCTCCAACTGGTAACATCAAGTCTGGATGTCTACGGAAATCCATCCCTAAATATGGATACTTTGTGATGGCCATATCCTGTCGATCAAGCCACTCAAAGAATGCAAGGGTAAATGTAATCAATGGCTGACTAATATGCCTAGCCATAAGATCTACCCATCTCTGCATCCATGGATCCCTAGGTCCAAATACACCTAGTGAAACAAGTTGTGGGTGCATAAGTGGAATTCTCTCCAAGGAGAAAGAAATCAAGATCAACCCATAGCCAAATTTCTTTGTCTTTCCACTTTTCACCTTGGTGAGTTGTTATTTCAAGGATGAAAGTACTGCCTCGCACCAGTTGAACACTTTTGGCTCTAAACACTCTAATGCATACTGCATGTATAATCTATTTTCCAAATGTAGTGTCGCACTGCCAGGCAATTTGGCAATGGTAAAGAGGATTGTCCTCAATTGTAAATCACTAACATCCCTGATGTTAATCTTTCTGTCCCCATTAGGCTATGCACCTGGATGATAGAACTATCATATGTAATTGATTCACCCCCTTTGGCAAATCTAGAAAGTGAGATGGGGGCACCTCGCCTCGACAATCCACTAAGAAGGTATATGTCATCAATGGTAGTTGAGACCACTTTGTCTCTAATGTGAAATTCCTGATCAGTAGGATCCCTTGAACGAATAAGGAACTGCAAAAGCTCAATTTGCTACCTCATACCATATAATCAGAAATATTTGAGTAACCCGCAATTCCATAGGGCTTCAACTGTGCCCTGGTTATTTAGGGCAATCATATCCTATTCTTCGTGCTCTCATTTTCTCCATATAATCATCATTTTGATCCAATGAATCAATACAACCATAAGGCAAATTAGGATCCATTTCATGCAAAAAAAAAGAATTTTTGGGTGGAAATAGCTTAATGAAATTGGGTTTTGCATTCAGCGCAACCTAGCCTTAGGGACAGTGTGTTGTAATATAGGCAGCCTTCTAGGTAAGTGCACTGTAGCGCATCTTTTGATGATGAAAGGGTTTGCTGATCCCAGGTTTGAAAATCGAAACCCCGTGGGCCCCAAAAACTCAAAATTTTTGCCTAAAATTGAAAATGAATGATATGAAATGAAAGAGAACAAAGATAGGTCCTACCTGGTCCAGACGGCACGAGGAATGGTCCACTAAATCTTCCACAATAAGCTGGTGAACTTTGAGGTAAAAGCTACTCCAAAGCACCGAAATCAAAGGGTAAATGTGAAATGGTAAAAATGAATGGTAAAACTTGTTTTTATGTTTATTTCTTGCATATTAATCGAGTAAACATTAGTTTTTATTCATTTATCGATGAAAAAAGTATTTTTAATCTATTTTTGATGGTGTTTTGAGCAGTATTGACAATTTACATGCAGAATTTGACATGCTCAAATGTAAATTGAACATCTTTGACCACAAAGCAAACTTTTATCTCTTTTTCGAGCTTTGTTAAAAATGAAAAAGGAACCCCCTTGGAATCCTCTTTAAGCTCTTTTCAGACTCTCTAAACATGGAAAGATTGCCAAGCGCTTGTCATTTCTAGCTTGTTAACGGATTGGAATTGATATCTACTCAGTATAAGTTTAACCCGTTTTTAGGCTAAGATAGATTAACTATGAAAAAAGAATATGTTGATTGAACATGATCAATAGGTTCTCTTGCGTATTGTTTTATGCTTTTTCAGACTTGAGAAACAAATTTACAAAAAATAACTTTTGGAGTTTCCTTTTTGTCCCTTTTAAAACTCTCTAAACATGAAAAGGACCGAGTTATCTTTGTCGATAAACTCTTTAAAAACATCAAATAGTGACAAACTTGTCCATCTAGACAAGACCTAGTTTCAACTTCTCTAGAGTCGTTAAAGCATCAAATAGTAATGGATTTGCCCGAAGGGTGAAATTATACAACAAGCATATGTTATCCTCCTCAAGCTCGATAAAAATAAAGAGGTACTGGTCAACAATGATTGGGGAAATGGGAAAAAGGGGAGAACACTTTATGGTAGCAAGTCGCTCTTGAACATGACACTTTCACCTCATCACTGTGGCTATGTGGGTTGGATCATTTAGCTTGATGGTTATCACATCGTTGGTCTATCATACCATCCATTACTTTGTTTAGGGTCAATGCTACCAATTCATTTTAGTGTAATTAACATGTTCAAGAGAAGTCATTCAGTTAAAACTTCATCCTTTGCAATACTGTAGACCTTAATTTTCATGACTACCATTCCTGAACCTTCTGTCATCAGTTGATTTTCATCTCAAAAATCATTTACCTTGTTTTGTGTTGTTGATGTGGGATACATCAACGCCCTTCTGCAATGAGTCACTTCTTGTCGACATCATCACATTATCCAAGAAGTTGACTTAGAAACATCGCTTCAGTACCTTGAGGCTTGCATACATCAATGGTAGGTTTCTCGCTTCCAGCGATAGGTTGACATCACTGGCCTTCAACCAAAAGACTTCGTATAGTGTTCGACATCAAATCATTTATTCACACCATGCGAAATGTATTGTAGTACCTTGAGGGTCATTATCATTATTAGTGGTTCCTCTCGTGTCTGTTAACAACTTACATCATTGACTGGTAATCAGATGATGTCTTCCCATGTTCGACTTCAAATCATCTATTCACATGGTTAGACTTGTACTTGAGTGAAATATTGAACGAGAATGAAGACCCCAAATCTAGTTTCATCCATCCGGGTTGCGATATTTTTAGGAGTACTAAATCAAATGTACAATGGCCTTACATTCATGGTCATCCATTCATGGGTCCATATTTGTAGATGACTATATTTATACATGTAATGAAAGTTTATAAGCTAAGCATGGGTATGCCCTCCCTCAGCAAGTTCATGAGAAAAAATCAAATTATCATGATATATGTATTGTAATTGATGTAGGTCACCTTGGACTTCGAAACCTCCTCTCCACACAGTAAAGCATTTCACTCAACATACATATTTACGACTTGATGCTTTAGGGGGCAGCTATTATAGATCCATTTGGGCACATCAACCCCAACTTACAGATCAGTACTATTAGGGCCCATCAAAGCCTAATTCAGTTGTTACATGCCCTAAATGAAGTCAACCATCAGAATGCCTCCTTCCCAAGACATTCCATGACTGAAATCATCCAAAAAGCTACCTCTAAGAGGATTAGCACAGGCAGGCCTTTATCAGGGTGTACTGCAGTGTGGCCCAGTTCACTGCCAGGGTGCATTGCAACACACTTGAGCCCTATTTGGCCTGCTTTGGGCGACTTTGAGCGAAATCTGCATCAGGGTTTGGAATATTCTTATCCATAGGATGCATCTAGAAGTTTCCTAAGGCTATCCACTCCTTTGGGCTTGAAATTGGATGAGGGAGGGAGTTAAGGAAAATCAATCCCTTTATCCCTTCCCCCATGGAAGTAAATCCTAAGTTTGGGAGGGCATTCATTATCACCATTTATGGCATAAATTCCCTCATTCACCTATAAAAAGACCACTCATCTAAGTGATCAGGGGCTGGAAATCATTGAATTATAGGGAGATGCTATTAGTATGAGACTTGAGTTGGTTTTAAATATTGGAATGATGTCAAAATGTCTTGCTTTTTATGAGGAGAGGATGGGATTGAACTAGAGGAGTGGCATTGAATCAAGCAAATTCGGTTGTAACTCTTCCTTTTACTAATAAAGTGTTCAAAGTTTTTTCCATATGTTTGTATTGTTCATTGATGCTTTCATATGTGTATTATGCACTTGATTCCATTTTATGTTTAATCAATAGATAATTCTCATATTCTTTGATCGGTTTTTGTCTTATGTTTGTGTGCAGGTACTTTTCAAGCGGATTAAGCATAGAAAGGAGCAACATAATTGGTCAAGGGAGATAACGACTAAGCGAAGGCTTCAGGTAGGCTTCTTTATTGTCTTTTTTAAGAAAAAGTAGAGAATGCTTTACTCTGTTGTTCTAGACTTAGCTACTAGTCTAGGGGTTTAAGCGTTTATCTATAGACACTAAAACTTCCCAAAACACTGACCTTTTGGATTATCTTCTTTACTTTTATAAAATTAGTTTCTTATAGATGATGTTTCACTAGCTATAACTGGAAATTGTTATTTTGTATTTATGTCATAATGTATGCCATAAAATTATATGGAGGCTAATAATATTTTTTGATGGTTTTCGATGATAAACTGTATATCTCACTATCCATAGGTCTAATTTCCCTTATTGCAAAACAAAACCATGTCCTTGTTTGACAATGAAGCCTCATTTTGTATGGAAGTCATTTTGAGACAATAGAAAATTTAGCATATCTATATATATACATACATATATACATACATATATATATATATATATATATATATATATATATATATATATATATATATATATATATATATATATATAATTCAACTTAATAATTATAGGACAAATATTCGATTAAACATATCAAATAATATATTTTATTCAAATTTTCCATATAGTTTCATTTTCATCTTCACTTAATAGGTTCAACATAATATAACTATATGTTTTATCCTAGGAGTATTATGTGATAATGGAATTGTTTTTTACCTTGTAGGAAATGTGTTTATTCCCTTTCCTGGAGCTTGGGGCACGCTTCCAACAACTAAGATAAATTTTACACTCTCTTGCAAGGAGTCAAGTTGACTTCCTTATTAAATCCTTTCTCATGGATTATCTTTAGTTAGCCATTGTTAATAATCAATTACATTCACTCAAGATGAAGAATTGGAAAATTATGCAATGTTCCCTTCAAGTCGAATCAAGAAATCTCATAGTAGACAATGCCATGAGCTCATTATGGTCAAAACTCGTCATGCATGGATGGAAACACAATGATGTAATCTTGGTACAAAAATGTTTAAACTCTCAAAGGGTAGTTTCCACATCATAGGTTTTATCATGTGTTCAAGTCCTCTGTAGTAGGGAGTGAGGTACACAGTATAGGCACATTCACTCCAAACTTGTGGGGATGACTTCATTTATGGATAAGTAAATGGTGCCCATCTCAAGTTTGATAATTTTTGTGGTGTATTTCAATATCACCGTCTTAATTGGTTTCGTAGGTCAATATTTCATTCCCTTAACAACATTGTTCTCAGAGCTCCCTCTCATATTCCAATTTGAGATAGATGATTTGAGGATGCATTGCACTCCCTAGAAGTTAGAAGGAACAATTAACAACACAAGTGGCCTCTTCTCCTTAGATATTAATCCAACATTCACAATGGTTAGTGGATGAAATAAGAAGAAGAAGATCATCTTCACACATGTTTGTCATTTCATGTTCCTCACGTATAAAACTATTAAATTGTCAATAGACAGTTATTCTTTGAAAATGTCTTATGGAGAGATGCAATTTTTACAAAAACATTATAAATAAGAAGAAGAAGAAGAAGAAGAAAGAAATATCAATGGATAGGGAAGTCTACCACCTTTTTATTTTCAATTGCATTTAAGAGAGAAATGGCATGGCTATCTTGCCTAATGCACTAGCAAAAGTAAACCGTCTTCACATCCGTTTAAATTAAGATAGCATATCTCATTCCCATATGAGATCTTTACCCTTCCATCATGGATTTGTGCTTTTTTTACAACTTCAATGGTGTTTAGCAACCATTAATGGCATATTTCCACCACAACGCTAGCCTTTGTGGACATTATGGTGCATGGAGGTACTAGTCCCCCAAAGGTTAGCCTTCATCATACACCCTATGACAATAATTCCATCTTCGAGTTGCGAGGTAGTTATAGTCATAGCGATCCCTTGGATTTTGGAAGTGGTAGTAGTAGGGATTTGCTCGAGAATGGGTTGTGTCTTGAGAAGAAGCATGTCTTCCCTATAGTATATCAATGCTCCATGGAATGACATTCATCTAATAAATATTTGTATGTCCAATCTTTGAAGAATTTTTAGCCTATTTATATTTCCATGGTGGAATTTGGTTTTCAATCTCCAAATCAGCTCGGTGGTGTGGAAACTAATTGGCATGCCCAAGGTTTTATGGTTGATTGACCTTTTGCATAGCTATCCTTTGTACACCCCTCCTTTACAATTGTTAGCTAATACCATCCCTAGGTCAGCTTTGAACCACGCCATGAAGTTTCTTCTGACTGTGTCCTTGTTTCTATCCATTTTTCTCATTGGTCTTCCCCTCTGCATGGGGTTTGTTTCACTATTCTTATATATCCTTTGAGTGTTACGCCCCGTTACTGTATGCGCCCTTGAAAATGGCTTGAAGCTCGAAGCCCTCAGGGAAGACCTTGGGCTCATACACAAGCTTAAATAGCTATGGATATTTTCCATTCCTCCACTCTACTTGAAATCCAAGAGGGAATTCACAAGTTAGAAACTTTAACCACTATGATCACCAAGCCCACTCTGACTCTGAACTCCAAATTGAATTAGCTAGTTGGGTCCTCAACACTGGAAATGCAAAGGGAAGGCAGAGTTAATACCTCAATTCCATCAAATTCCATTAGAAAATGAAGAAGCTCATGGATAGGGTACTTAAAGAAAAGTACGAGGAAGAAAATGAAATCATAGCATGCCTTAATGAAATGCGATGATTCCAATACCACCACTGCTCTTGCTTAGCCAGCTTCATTGCTAGCATGGCACACATAGAAGGTAATCTACAATGCGGCCTCAAGCCACGAGATCCAGTGGGAATAACCACCTAGGATTCGGCCCAAGTAACCTCCAGGGGTAATATATGCTTTCCTGAACTTTTGGATTATCTTTCTCACTTTTATTAAATTAGTTTCTTCTGGATGATGTTTAACCAGCTATAACTAAAAATTGTTATTTTGTATTTCTGTCCTAGTGTATGTCATAAAATTGGATGGAGGCTAGTAATATTTTTCGATGGTTTTGGATGATAAACTATAGATCTCATAATCTGTAGGTATAGTTTCCCTTATTCCAAAACACAACCATATTCTTGTTTGACAATGAAGTCTGATTTTGTATGCAAGTTATTTTGAGACAATAGAAAATTTAGCATATATATATATATATATATATATATATATATATATATATATATATATATATATATATATATATATATATATATATATATATATATATATATATATATATATATATATATATATAATTCAACTTAATAATTATAGGACAAATATCTGATTAAACATATCAAGTAATATATTTTATTCAAATTTTCCATATATTTCCATTTTCATCTTCACTTAATAGGTTCAACGTATTATAACTATATGTTTTATCCTAGAAGTATTATGTGATAATGGGATTGTTTTTTATCTTGAAATAAATGTGTTTGTTCCTTTTCCTAGAGCTTGGGGCATCCTTCCAACAACTAAGCTAAATTTTACACTATCTTGCAAGGAGTCAAGTTGACTTCCTTCTTGAATCCTTTCTCACGGATTATCTTGAGTTACCCATTGTTAATAATCAATTACATTCACTCAAGATGATGAATTAGAAAATTAGGCAGTGTTCCCTCAAAGTCAAATCAAGAAATCTCATAGCAGGCAATGCCATGAGCTCATTATGGTCAACACTTGTCATGCATGGATGGTAGCAGAATGATGTAATCTTGGTACAACAATGTTTATACTCTCAAAGGATAGTTTCCACGTCATAGGTTTTATCACGTGTTCAAGTCCTCTGTAGTAGGGAGTGAAGTACATAGTATAGGCACATTTGCTCCAAAATTGTGGGGATGGCTTCATTTATGGATAAGTAGATGGTGCCCCTCTCAGGGTTGATAGTATGAATTTTTGTGGTGCATTTTAATATCACCTTCCTAACTGGTTTTGTTGGTCAATATTTCATTCCCTTGACAACATTGTTCTCATAACACCCTCTCATATTCCAATTTCAGCTAGATGATTTGAGGATGCATTACATTATCTACAAGTTAGAAGGAACAATTGACAACACATATGGCCTCTCCTCTTGACATATTAATCCATCATTAATGACAATTCCAATGGTTAGTGGATGAAATAAGAAGAAGAAGAAGAAGATCATCTTCACACATGTTATTCATTTCAAACAATTAAGTTGTCAACATACAATTATGGATTGGAAATGTCTTATGGAGAGACGCAATGTTTACAGCAATATAAAGAAGAAGAAGACGAAGAAGAATAAGAAGAATAAGAAGAAAGAAAGAAATATCAATGGATAGGAAAGTCTTCCACCTGATTACTTTCCATGGAATTTAAGAGAGAAATGGCATGTCTACCTCAACTCATGCACTATCACATGTAAACCGTCTTCATATCCCTTTACTTTAAGATGGAATATCTCATTCCCATCTGAGATATTTACCCTTTTGTCATGGATTTATGTTTTTTGGTAACTTCAACAGTGTTTAGCAACCATGGATGGCATATTTCCACCATGACGCTATATTTTGTGGACATTATAGTGCATGGAGGTACTAGTCCCCCAAATGTTAGCCTTCATGGTACACCCTATGACAACAATTGCAGCTTGGAGTTGGGAGGCAGTTATAGTCATAGCGATCCCTTGAATTTTGGAAGTGGTCACAGCGGGGGTCTGATTGAGAATGGGTAGTGTCTCGAGAAGAAGAATTTTTTCCCTACAATAGCTGAATTTTTCATGAGATGACATTCATGCAATAAATATTTGAATTTCCAATCTTCGAATAATTTTTAGCCTATTTATACTTCCATGGTGGAATTGGTTTTCTGTCTCCAAAGCAGCTCAGTGGTGTGGAAACTAATTGGCATGCCCAAGGTTTTATGGTTGATTGACCATTCCCACAACTATCCTTTATACTCCACTCCTTTACCATTGTTAGATAACGCCATCCCTAGACCATCTTTGAAGCAAACCATGAAGTTTCTTCCAAATGTGTCCTAGTTTCTTTCCATTTTCCTCATTGGTACTCCCCTCTATAAGGGGTTTATTTCATTGTGCATATCTATCCTTTGAGTTTTACGCCCCATTAGTGTATGGACCTTTGAAAATGGCTTGGAGGTCAAGGCCCTCAGGGAAGACCTTGGGCTCGAATACAAGCTTAAATAATAATGGCTATTTTCCATTCCCCCACTCTGCTTGAAATCCAAGAGGAAATTCACAACTTAGAAACTTTAACCGATAATGATCACCATGCCCACTCTAACTTTGAAATACAAATTGAATTAGCTAGTTGGGTCCTCAACACTAGCCATACCAAGGGAAGGCAGAGTTAAGACCTCAATTCCATCAACTTCCATTGGAAAATGAAGAAGCTCCTTGACATGGTACTCAAAGAAAATTACGAGGAAGAAAATTATATCATAGCTTGCCTTAATGAAATGCGATGAGTCCAATGCCACCACTACTCTTGCTTATCCAACTTCATTGTTGACATGGAGCACATAGAAGGTCATCCACAATGCGGCCTCAAGCTGCAAGATCCAACGGGCTCAACCACCTAGGTTTCAACCCAAGCAACATGATATGATAATTGATGTTTTCTCGACCTTTTGGATTATTTGTAAATTAGTTTCTTCTAGATGATGTTTAACTAGCTATAACTGGAAATTGTTATTTTGTATTTCTTCCCTAGTGTATGACATAAAATTGGATGGAGGCTAGTAATATTTTTCAATGGTTTTGCATGATAAACTATAGATCTCACTATCCGTAGGTCTAGTTTCCCTTATTACAAAACACAACTGTGTTCTTGTTTGACAATGAAGTCTAATTTTGTATGGAAGTTATTTTGAGACAATAAAAAATTAGTGTGTATATATATATATATATATATATATATATATATATATATATATATATATATATATATATATATATATATATATATATATGTATATGTATATATATGCGATTCAACTTAATAATTATAGGATAAATATTGGATTGAACATATCAAATAATATATTTTATTCAAATTTTCCATATATTTCCATTTTCATATTCAATTAATAGGTTCAGCATATTATAACTATATGTTTTATCCTAGGATTATTATGTAATAATGGGATTGTTTTTTACCTTGGAGGAAATGTGTTTATTCCTTTTCGTGGAGCTTGGAGCATGCTTCCAACAACTAATCTAAATTTTACACTCTATTGCAAGGACCAAAGTTGACTTCCTTATTAAATCCTTTCTCACTCATTATCTTGAGTTAGCCATTGTTAATAATCAATTACATTCGCTCAAGATGATGAATTGGAAAATTAGGCAGTGTTCCCTTCAAGTCAAATCAAGAAATCCCACAGCAGGAAATGCCATGAGCTCATTATGGTCAATGCTCAACATGCATCGATAGTAGCGGAATGATGTAATATTGGCACAACAATGTTTAGACTCTCAAATGGTACTTTCCACATCATAGGTTTTATCATGTGTTCAAGTTCTTTGTAGTAGGGAGTGAAGTCCACAATATAGGCACATTCGCTCCAAACTTGTGGCGATGGCTTTATTTATGGATAAGTAGATGGTGCTCCTCTTAGGGTTAACAATGTGAATTTTTGTGGTGCATTTCAATATCACCTTCCTAACTGGTTTTGTTGGTCAATATTTCATTCCCTTGACAACATTGTTTTTATAGCTCCCTCTCATATTCCAATTTGAGCTAGATGATTTGAGGATGCATTTCACTATCTACAAGTTAGAAGGAACAATTGACAACATAGGTGGCCTCTTCACCTCACATATTAATCTAACATTAACGACAATTCGAATGGTTAGTGAATGAAATAAGTTAGACACAAATTAAGTTAAATGAGCTCTATCTTCCAATCCCTCTCCCTAGTGTCACTCTCTTGTTTCCTATGTGTAGTTGACCTCCTACTGATATGTTTTGTGCAAATATGATCTCTAGATTTTGAATGATCAAGCATAAGGGGATAAGAATCCAACTCACTGTCTATGATATCGATTCAACTTATTAGCAAGGATGTATTTTGTGAATTACAATTTTTTTTATGTTCATTAGCAAGCAAGTTGTTTTCTATCCATGTTTATTTTGGATCATGTTATGTTCAATTTTTACTTATGTAGAAAGCTATGAATGCATGTTTTTATGAATAAAATTTCTCCACTTCTCATTGAAAAACTAAATATGTTTTATTCATCCCTGCAGATTTGAATGAGATCATGTCTCTTGTAAATTTGAATATCCAATGCAAAAGGAGTGACATAAGATACCTAATTTGAAATAAAAAATAAAAATATGCATATAATTAAAAACTATAATTGTACATGATTCTTTATTTAATTTTTAAATAATATTTAGCTGAAGGCTTCCCTATATTGGCCCTAGGTGGATGTATCGTCGTTGACGTTTTTTTAATGGACAGTCCCACTTTTCTTTTTTATGGATGGTCTCAATTGAGTTTAAAGAGAATATGCTTGATCTGAGTTATGGATGGATGTTTGGGCCTAATGGGAACTTGAAGAGTTTGATTTTTGATTTTTCTCTATTGTCTCCTCCTTCTTCTATGTGTTTCCATCTGTCATAAAAGTAGAAGATGGATAATGAATACGCTTTGGATAATCGATACGCAAAAGTGTCGATAATCGATATGCAAAAGTTTCACCACGATATGTTTTTTTTTAATACATCGTGCCTATATGCACTTCATATTGGATGAAATGAGGAAACCATCTCAATAAAACAGATGTTTGACCACCAAAAAGGGATTGGATGTGGGATTTTTCTTTGGATTCAGGACAGGTTGGGCCTCACTGTAGAGACAATCATCCTGAAGAGTCATTGAACCACAAAACCATAATCATCTAAAAAATAAATTGTGTTACTCTCTCTCTTTCTCTATGATCTTCGTCTAATGGAGATAGTGAAAGGTGATTTCTGGAGGATTTCTCCATAACTAATGATGCAATGCCAACGATGTGCGGTTGAAGGGAAAACAATAAATCACAATGTAGTAAATATAACTAACGATGCAATGCCAACGATGTGCGGTTGAAGGGAAAACAATGAATCACAATGTAGTAAATATGTTGTAGTAAATAGAGATTGGTAATTCTTGAAATCAAAATCCTAAGCCAAATGAAGATGTAATGTGTTGCGTATTTAAGATTCAGAGGAAAAAAATTATATGTATGGTCGAAGCACGTATCGATTGTTATTTTTGGAAGAAATGTGAGGCAGGCATTGTGCCAACGATATTTAAAATGTGAGTGAATGTTATGAAACCAGCTCAAGAAAAGATAGAAAAGATAGATCAACGCCTTAGAATTCAGCCTCTTCGAGGGGCCAACCTCCTTTACATTACATAAATAAACAATTCTTGGATGATACAAATGAAAAGACCTCCTTTCTATATATAGTAGTCTAAGGGGTCATAACATAATCAGAGCCGACATAACAATAATAACGTAAGGGCATAATAATAATAATAATAGTGGGCTTCTATGGGGCACAATAGTAACAATATGGGCACTACATGGGTACATCAATATAATAAGTGGGTTTTACTAATAACAATAAGGGGTTACACTAGTAGTATAGGGGCCTAACATGCCCCTCTCCTTCAAAAAGCGTTGTCCTCAATGCTTGAGTAGTTCTTGATGCTTCTGTATAATATTCTTGTCCTTGCCTGTGGAATCTTCAGCGGGTAAGTTCTTCCACTTGATGAGATACTCTGAAATTGATCGATTTCATAGTTGTCGGGTTCTTGTTTCTGTGACTGCTCCAGGTTCCAATATGATTTTTCCTTCCTCTTCAATTTCAGGCAATATTGTTTGAATTGGGATCTTTTGCAACTTTTGAACAAGTGGCCATACTTCTTCGTCCTTCTTCCATTCATCTCTTGCTTCGTTTATCCAATCTGGTTGGATAATAGAAATAGCACAAAGCAACGCTTCCACATCCTTATCCTTGAAGAGTCTTCCCATTCGGTAAGGTCGCCATTTTTTAAGTGCATGTAGTGTTGCTAATATTTCTTTCTCATAAATAGATTGCTTGAGATGTAGTAGTAAAAATACCCAATCACCTACATCAAAACATTTTTCACTACGATGTTGATCTACTTGTTGTTTCATTTGATTTTGCATGGAAGTGGCCTTATCCTTTAAAAGTTGGAGAACTTGTTGTTGATGCTTTATGTGATCTTTCACTTCTTGAACCTTTTTCTTCTTGATATGTCCTTCTATCTCTAGAGTTTGAGGAGTGGTAATTTCTTCCAATCCTTTACAAGATATGGTTGGATTCATTTCTTGATGCTCGATGTGATCTTTCACTTCTTGAACATTTTTCTTCTTGATATGTCCTTCTATCTTGATAGTTTGAGGACTGGTAATTCCGACCAATGAATTAGAAGATATGGTTGGATTCATTTCTTCTTTCTTGATGTCGTCTTTCACTTCTTGCACCTTTTTCTTCTTGATATGTCCTTCTATCTTGAGAGTTTGAGGAGTGGTCATTCTTGCCAATAGTTTACAAGATATGGTCTAATTCATTTCTTCTTTCTCTGGGGTTAGGTCCCGGCATATATCCTCTTCTTTTGATATTTCTTGATCCTTTTCTTCCTCCTCTTCATACTCTATGTAAAATAATTTCTTCTTAGCACACTTATGATCTTTAGTGCATTTCTATCACAATTGTAACAAAGCCCTTTTTCTCTTTCTTCTTCCAATTGTTGTGGTGTAACCCTTGTAGGTTGTGGAAGGCTAGGAGAAACAACACTTCCATCTTTATAGTTGTGAGGGGTAGACTTCCTTGTTGCCATAATTTTACTTTCCAATATGTCACAAAGCCCTTTTACTCTTTCCAATTGTTGTGGTGTTGCTCTTTGTATCCTCATAATGTGCTATCATTTCCTCTGTGAGAATTGACCACGTAACAAGTTTTTTACGAGAACAAAGCCCTTTATACCATAAAAATTGATCCGGTTCTAAATATGAAGATGCAATACATACCTTTTGTAACAGTGTTACACCATGTAGATCAAAATATTGCTCCATCTGAAGTATCCAATTTACCGGATCCTTGCCATCAAACTTCCTCATCTTGCTTTTTCTTTATTTTAGGACCTTGATCTTGAAACGACTGTAACTCTGTACTTTTGGATATTTAAGTTCTAAAATTACTACCTGTAGTAGTCCTATGTGTCCTCTTTCCAATGCCACCAGTTTGATCCAAATTGGATTCTCCAAGAAAGAGTTATGCACAATCTCCCAAGATAACCTGATTATAGACCTTTCCAGAAGAGCGAAATTGTATGAAGTTCCACGTGTTAAATTTTCGACCTTTGGCTTTGAAAAATATATACAAGAAACTACAGTATGTCCTCTTTTTGTACCTTCTTACGAAATTTCAATCCGATGCTCAAAGAAAAAGTTATGACAATTTTCCCCAGGTCACCTGTTTTGAATGTAATTCAGGATTCTGCAAAAAGACCAACTTCCTCAGATCATATCTCCACAAATATAGCGCGAAAAGCTCTAAAATTCGGACCCAAGGTTCAGCATGATTTCTTCTCAAATGGGTTTTTATTGTGACTTCTGAAACGTCACATAAAAAATGTTATAGCGAAAATGCCAAGAATCCAAAGCTCCGGTACCAAATGTTATGAAACCAGCTCAAGAAAAGATAGAAAAGATAGATCAACGCCTTAGAATTCAGCCTCTTTGAGGGGCCAACCTCCTTTACATTACATAAATGAACAATTCTTGGATGATACAAATGAAAAGACCTCCTTTCTATATATAGTAGTCTAAGGGGTCATAACATAATCAGAGCTGACATAACAATAATAATGTAAGGGCATAATAATAATAATAGTGGGCTTCTATGGGGCACAATAGTAACAATATGGGCACTACATGGGTACATCAATATAATAAGTGGGTTTTACTAATAGCAATAAGGGGTTACACTAGTAGTATAGGGGCCTAACAGTGAAAATGTGAAGGGTTCTAGAAACTTTTCACCTTGTAGAAATATTTGAGTGAAAAATATGTTTATAAATAGCATTTGAGAGCACTTTATATTAGATAAAATGAAGATGTTTAAGATTATTTTAATTCATTTTTTTTTTTTTTATGATGAAATTAATGTATTTATATTATTTAAATTTTTTAAAATTAAAATATTAATATTTTTATATTAAATATAAATATATATTTATTAGAAGTCAACCATAGTCAATCATGGTCAAATGTCGCATATTGACAAAGATTGTATTGATATGAAAATCAATCATGGTAACCATGGTCCAATGTCACATTGTGACAAATATTGTCTCGATATGTAAATCTACCATGGTCTCGAATGTTGCATTATGGAAAAAATTGTCTCCATATGAAAATCATGGACAATCATGGTTAACCATGGTCATCCATGGTTGATTATGGTCAACCATGTTTTATAGAATGAAACATGGTCAACCATGGTCAATCATAGTTAATCATGGTCAATCATAGCCAACTATGATCAACCATGGTCGAATGTTGCATTGTGACAAAAATTGTCTCCATATGAAAATCATGGAAAATCATGGACAATCATGTTCAACTATGGTAAAACGTCGCATTACGATAAAGATTCTCTCGATATGAAAATGAACCATGGTCAACCATGGTATAATGTCGCATTACGAAAAAGATTATATTGATATGAAAATCAACCATGGCCAACCATGGTCTACTGTAGCATTGTGACAAAGATCATCTTGATATGTAAACCATCGATGGTCAACCGTGGTCTAACATCGCACTGTGATAAGAATTGTCTCAATATGAAAATCAATCATGGTAAACCATGTGTTTATATTATTCATCTTAGGGTTTATATGCCTTAGGTTTATAATATGTGTCCCTTAGGGTTAATATTATCCCCTTGGGTTCATAATCCCTTGGGATTCTAGTATTAATCCCTCCGGTTTATTATTCCCTTGGGTTTATTATTTCTTTAGGTTTATAATATCAATCATGGTTAATCAAGGTTAATCATAGCCAGTCATGGTTAGCCATGGTCGAATATCGCATTATGACAAAAATTGTCTTCATATGAAAATCATGGACAATCATGGTCAACTATAGCCATCTATATGGCCAACCATGGTCAATCTTGGTAAACCATGGTTGAAGGTCACATTGTGAGAAAATTTTCTCGATATGAAAATAAATCATGGTCAACCATGGTGCAACGTATCACTGTGACAAAGATTGTCTTGATATGTAAATCAACCATGGTCTCGAATGGTGAATTGTGAAAAACATTGTCTCCACATGGAAATATACTAGGGTTTCCATCCTCAAACGTCACATTCTAACAAAGATTGTTTTGATATGAAAATCAACCATGCTCAACCATGGTCTAACATCTCGTTGTGAAAAATATTGTATTGATATGTAAATCATTCATGGTCAAATATGGTCTAACCTCAGATTATGATAAGAGTTTTCTTAATATGAAAATAAAACATGGTCAACCATGTGTTTATAATATTTATCTTAGGGTTTATATGCCTTCGGTTTTTAATATTTGTCCCTTGGGATTACTATTATTCCCTTTGATTCATAATCCCTCAGGTTTTATTATTCCGTTGGGCTTATAATATCAATCCCTTAGGTTTATAATAGCAATCATGGTCAATCATAGCCAACCATCATCAACCATGGATGAATGTCGCATTGTGACAAAAATTGTCTCCATATGAAAATCATGGACAATCATGGTCAACCATGGTCGAACGTCACATTGTGACAAAGATTGTCTCAATATTAAAATCAACCATTGTCAACCATGGTCCAACATCACATTGTGAAAAAGATTATCTCGATATGTAAATCAAGCATGGTGAACCATGGTAAACCATTTGTCAATGTCGCATTGTCATAAGCTTTATCTTAATATGAAAATCAACCATGTTCAAGCATGTTTGTTTTAATTTTTATAATATTTATCTTAGTGTTTATATACCTTGGGTTTATAATATTTATCCCTTGGGTTTAATATTATTCCCTTGGGTTCATAATCCCTTCAGCATTTAGTATTAATCCCTTGGGTTTATAATATCAATCCTTTAGGTTTATTATTCCCTTTGGTTTATAATATTAATCATGTTCAGCCATGGTCAACCACGGTCGAATGCCCCATTGTGACAAAGGTTGTCTCGATGTGAAAATCAATCATGGTTAACCATGGTCGACGATGGTCAACATGGTCAACCATGGTTGACCATGGTCGACCTATGTTTGACCATGGTCGAATGTCACATTATGACAAATATTGTCTCAATATGGAAATCAACTATGGTCTAATGTCGTGTTGTGACAAAGATTATCTCGATATGAAAATCAATCATGGTCAATATGGAAATTAACCATGCTCAACCATGTTTATTTTAGTGTTTATAATATTTAAGTTTTATATACCTTGGGTCTATAATTTTTATCCCTTCGATTTATAATATCAATCCATAGGGTTTATAGTCCTTTGCGTTTTTAGTATTGATCCCTAGGATTTATTATTCCCTTGGGTCTATAATATCAATCGTGGTCAACTATGGTCAACCATGGTTTACCATGTTCTATAAATTTAATAATGGTCAACCATGGTCCATTGTCACACTGTGACAAATATTGTCTTAATATGGGAATCAACCATGGTCAACCATGGTCCTTTTTCTTAGTGTGACAAATATTCTCTCTATTTGAAGTCAATCATGGTAAACCATGGTCTAAGGGTTTATAATATTTATATTATAATCCCAACGGATTGATATTATAAACCCAAGGGGTTAACAATAAACGTAAGGGGTTGATAATAAAACCTCTAGGGATTATAAATCTAACGAAATAATATTAACCCAAGGGATAATAAACCCAATGCATTAATTCTATTAACCCTAAGGTTTATATTCCTTGAGTTTTTAGTACTGAACCCTTGGGTCTATTATTCCCTTGGGTTTATAATATCAATCCATTGGGTATATTAATCTAGGGGTTCATATTCCTAGGGTATAATACTATTCATAGGTTTATAATATGAATCCTTCAAGTTCAATATAAATCATGGTCAACCAAGGGTTTATATACATTGGATTTATAATATTAGTCCCTTGGGTTTAATAATATTAGTCCCTTCAGTTTATAATACCTTGGGGTTTTAGTATTAACCCATTGGGTTTATTATTCCCTTGGGTTTATAATATCAATCCATTGGGTCTATTGATCTAAGGGTTCATATTCCTACAGTATAATACTAAAACCCAAGGGAATAATATTAACTGAAGGGATAATAAACCCATGGGATTAATACTAAAAACCCAAGGAATTATAAACAAAAGAGAATAATATTAAACCATAGGGATTAATATTATAAACCCAATGTATATAAAACCTTAGATAAATATTATAAACCTAATAAACATGGTTGACCATGGCTGAAAAATGGCTTATTTTCAATTTTGAGACAATCGTTTTTACAATGCAACATTGGACCATGGTTGACCATAGCTAACCATCTTTATTCGAGTGTATTTAATATCTTAGGGTTTATATACCTTGGGTTTATAATATTAATTCTGTGGGTTTAATTTTACTCCTTTGGGTTTATAATCCCTTTCACTTAATACTAAAAAACTAATGGTATAATATTCTCAGGTATAATATTATTTATAGGTTTTGTAATTAATATTAATCGCTATTGTTTAATTATTCCTTATCGTTTGTAATTTCTTGGATTTTTAGAATTAAACGTAAGGGATTATAAACCAAAAGGAATTAATATTATAAACCCAAGGTATATAAACCATAAGATAAATATTATAAACCCTAGGATAAAGATTGTTGACCATGGTCCAACGTGGCATTGGGACAATGATTGTCTCAAAATGAAATACAACCATTGTTAACCATGTTCAACCATGTTTATTTTATGACTTCTAATATCTTTCTTAGCATTTATATACATTGTGTTTATAATAATAATCCCGAGAGTTTAATAATATTTCCTTGGGTTAATAATTCCTTGGGTTTTTAGTATTAATCCATAGGTTTTATTATCCCTTGGATTAATATTATTACCTTTGGTTCATAATCCCTTGGGGTTTTAGTATTAAACCCTAGGAATATGAACCATTGCATTCGTAAACCGAAGGGATTAATATTATAAACCCAATGGAATAATAAACTCAATGGTTAGTATTAAAACCCCAAGATATTATAAACCCAAGTGACTAATATTATAAATCCAAGGTATATAAACCCTTGGTTGACCATGATTTATATTGAACCTAAGGATTAATATTATATTCCTATGAATAGTATCACACCCTAGGAATATGAACACTTAGATTAATATACCCAAGGGACTGATATTATAAATCCAAGGGAATAGGAAACCTACGAGATTAATAGTAGAAACACTATGGTTTTTAGTAAAAATCCTTTTGGTTTACTATCCATTGGGTTATAACTTATTCCTTGGAGTTTTAGTATTATCCCCTTGAGTTTGGTATTCTCTTGAGTTTATAATATCAATCCCTAAAATTTATTAATTTAAGGGTTCATATTTATATTACATAATTTCAAATTAAATAATTATTATTAGAAAAAATTAATAATAATAATAATAATATTTTATTGCAAGTAGTTTTTTAAATACAAATGATATATTTATATATAATAAATATAAATGGATTTTTTGATTTACATCCGCCACATTAATACTTCTAATACGGTTATACCACTAACTATAATATAAATACAGAGAAACTTATGTAGAAATATACATAATGTAAAATAGAACAAAAACTCTCTAAAAAAGCGTTGGTAATAGGAATTGATGATAAATACCTTCGGTTGTAAGATGCCAACCATTGGGCAAAATGATATGGTTGTGTGTAAGGAATCGAGTTAGGACATGAAAGGGAAAGGATGGTAATGCTGAGATAAGTTAATTCCAGTCACAGAAAAGTAAAAATATTCCTGATTATGAACACTTTTCAATCCTTTACTAAACGGCACTCCACTTCACTTCCGTTTAATTTTCCAAACTTATAAGATTCCAAAACAAAAATTAAAGACGACATTAACGATCTTTCTGTCCAACGCTTTATCGTTTTATGAGAAGAAATTTACAATATAAAAGACCTATATGTTTAATCCTTAAATTTTTTGAGTACGATGATTGAACAAGAAAACTTGAGTTGAGATATCATTTGTTATTAAGGTTTTTTCCTCCCTTCAAGTATGAAAATTTTATAATTCAAGGAAATTTGATTTAAATTATTATTTTAAATAAAATAAAATAAACAATAATTGAATAATAAAATCAAAGATGTTTTAAAGGTTAAATTATATCGATGGCTGGAACATAATCTAATTAAAAAGAATAAATAACTTACATATCATACAAAACAGACCTAAAATTAATAATGCTCAATTTCTGACGTGAATATAACGAATAATTACAATGTTTTTTCTGAGAAGGTATCTCCAAATATAATAAGCACACAGCTCTCATCAATGGCATGCTCTCATCGATCGATCAGCTCCCATCAAACAAATCAGACATCATAATCCCACACGCACAAAACAATTCGGACATCAACTATAAAAAAAAACCATCGAGCCATAGTGACCACCTTTACTCAATAACGCACAAGTTTCGATTAATAATGAACCGAAGGAAATCACCCCTCCTGTCTGCAACAATCTTTCCACACTGATTAATCTCCCAACTCTCACTTTAGATAGCGCATCTAAATTTCTTCTCCAAAAAGGCTTAAATTTTGCCATCACACCAAACAGAATACCGGTTGAAGAAATAATAAGCAACGTTGAAGTACCATCAAAGTCATCGACTCTTTTGCAACTGAAGAAATAAGACAAGATGTAGCCAAAATTCTCATAATCACCAAACGTGCTGCAAGCAATATATCCAAGGAAGAAATAATTGCGCTAAAATACCTGAAGTGTAACATGATTATGATGAAAATATTTATGATCATTTAAACTAAAGTGGATGCTACAGAATTATGGACAAATACCCCAAGAAGAAAATCATACTAGAAGTCACCACCAAAATGAAAGAAACATTTTTGGAGGCTGTAACAAAATGGAGAATCACACCATCTGGCTCAATTATACCTAGAATATATGTAGCTCCTAAGATACATAAAATTGGTATCCCCTTAAGGCCCATAGTAAATACCCTAGGGCCACCCACAATACCTTGCCAAAAAACTGCACCTTTTATTTGGCAACTCTTCCTCCTTATTAAAGACTCTGCATACACTCTTCATCCTTTGTCAAAAATCAATTTTTGACTCTGCGAATAGTTGATCATGGTTGATTTTCATATTCAGATAATATTTGTCACAATGTCACATTGGACCATTCTTGACCATGATTTCGAACTCAAGGGATTTATATTAAACATTACGTCTAATATTATAAACCCTATGAATAATATTTAACCTAAGAATATGAACTCTTAGATTAAAATCAAAAGGATTTCTAATATAAGCCCAAGGGAATAATAAACCAAGGGATTAATACTAAAACCCCAAGGGAATAATCTTAAACTCAAGAGATTAATATTATAAACCCAAGGTATATAAACCTTATCATAAATATTATAAATCATAAAATAAGCATGGTTGACCATGGTTGATTTTCATATCGAGACAATCCTTGTCGCAATGCGACTTTGGACGATGGTTGACCATGATTGATTTCCATATCGAGACAATCTTTCTCACAATGCAACATTGGACCATGCTTAACCATGGTTGATCATGGTTTCTTTTCATATTGGGACAATCTTTGTCACAATGTGATGATGGGCTAAGGTTGACCATAATTGACCACGATTAACAATGGTTAATTATGTTTGATCATGGTTGATTTTCATATTGAGACAAGATTTCTCAAAATGTGATGTTGGACCATAGGTTACAATGATTGACCATGATTGATGATGGTTAATGATCGTTGACCTTGGATGACCATGATTTTTTTCATTTCAAGACAATCTTTGCCACAATGAGACGTTGGACCATGGTTGATCATGATTAACCATGCTTGACCATGATTTTCCATGGTTGACGATGGTTAATGATGGTTGACCATGGTTGATTTTGATATTGAGACAATCTTTCTCACAATGTGAAGTTGGATCATGGTTGACCATGGTTTACCATGATTGTTAACCCAGGAGATTTATATTGAACCTTAGGATTAATATTATAAACCCTATGAATAATTTTATACCCTATGAATATGAACCCTTATACTAATAAACCAAAGAGATTGATACTATAAACCCTAGGGATTATAAACCGAAAGGAATAATATTAAACCCAAGGGATCAATATTATAAGTTCAAGCTATATAAACCCTCACATAAATAATATAAACCCTAAAATAAACATGGTTGATATTGTAAACCATATGAACCCTAATATTATAAACCCTAAGATAAATAAAATGCTAATTATGTTATGTCACAATGTGACATAGCATAAATTGCAGTTTAATGTAACATTGCAGCAACTATTGTGAAATTGATCATCGCACTGCTATAATTTTGACCATGATTGATTTTCATTAAATCCCATGATAAACCCTAACATCAATATTATAATCCAAGGTATATAAACCCTATGATAAAATTATAAACAGTGAAATAAACATGGTTGACTGTGGTTGATTTTCATACTGAGACAATCTTTGTCACATTCTGATGTTGGACCATGCTTCACCATGCTTCACCATAATTGATTTTTGTATTGGAAAAATATTTTTCACAATGCAACATTGGGCCATGCTTCACCATGCATGACCATGGTTGATTTTTATATTGAGACAATCTTTGTAAAATCGTTATGTTATTTTTTATACAGACATGTATAAATAAATTAACTTTTTTGAAATATACTCATATAATGCGAACTACGAAGTAAATAAAGTAATTCAAGAACTTTGAATCTCCACATTAAATTTGAATACTTAATATTGAATTATAACATGGATTACAATAGGAGATTTGAATCGGCATATGAATTAAGGGATTTTGATGATTTTATGTTTACTAAATGTTAAAATCTCACTTTGGGAAAATTGGGGTCATTTGAGTTTTCAAATACAAAAAAGAAATTGTGGGATTTTCAATGGCTGTCATTGAAAAGAAAACTTGGCATACCCAAAAATAGCCATTATTAAAAATATAACTCGACGTTTTCATCATAGCCATCAAGCACATTCATGAAACATTAATTTGTGAGGGATTGATGGGTATATTGTAGACAACACTTTAATCCAAAACTTCTCTTTACCAAAGAAAACTAGTAGTGGTAAGAAGGGTTTGAACTAATGAGGAATAATGAAATACAACCCAATTTCAAAACAAAAAATTATATTCTCAATCCTCATAGACATATGAAATTCAATTAATAGGATTAAATAGGGTTTCAACTAAAATTAGGAATAATTGAACACGACTTCAATGGACAAGTCAACTCAAGCCATGAAAACAGAAAATAAGAAAATAAATAAGATTTTGACAACCTGATAATAATGGGCACAGAATCTATTGGAAAATCCAAGGAGTTGGCACTTAAATTATTTCCCTTATTAATGACATTATCTTGTGATGTTTTCATTATTATTACTAGTTCTTTCCATTTATCATTTCTTATCATCAAGACTAATGCCAAACAACAAATAAAAGAGTACAAAATATGTAGGCACGCTTCCAGGGAAAAACCCCACTCTTTGGGGAAACTTGGTCAAAATTCTTCGTTCAATAGATTCAAGATGAGAATACCAAGACCCTTACAATCTAGGCCCAAGACATCCTCCATGAAGTCATCCTTGTAACTATGATAACACGAAATCCTTATCACTATGAGAGCAACGAAATCATCTCACTGTGAAACCTTGTCACTTTGGCAACACCAAAACCTTCTTTACTGCATGTAGACCTTGTCATTGTAGCAACGCCAAAACTATCTAGTAATAGCACCGAACTGTGGTTACCAAGATCATCCTTGTGCCTAACCCAAGCTCTATTGTGACACTAAAACATCCTCTCTATAAACTAAGATGCTCACTATGATGTCAGAGAAACTATCAAAATAATAAGCCTTCTCACTATTGTCACATCGAATCCTTATTGTATTTGCACCGAAATCCACACTACCATACTGCGATACGCGAACTGCAATTTCAGAGATAATTTGAACCTTTTTTTGAGACATATGAAGCTTCTTTTCTGGGATATGGAGTGAGGTATAGGCTAGTATATAGAGTAGTTTTTCAATAATAAAAGAGCCAACATTACTTCATGCACATCAGCGTCTACATTTATTATGAGGTCGACTTGATTTCAGTTAGATGTATTTGAACTGATGATGATCTTATTGAATTCAATAGAAGGAGACTTTATGGATGTGTCTTTAACCAATAAACAAATTGACTTTGACCCATATAAATAATCCTAAAGCCTATAATGGAGGCTTGACCTATAAAAATTGACCCAAGCATGAAACCCATGCTTTAATAAGTCAATTGAATCAATAATAAAAATTATTTTTACTTTATTTTGACACGTACCTTACAATATGACTCAAACACAATTAAGGAACACTAAACCTAGTTACATTTTCCAACACTCCCTCTTAACTAGGGAGGTATTAATATTTACATATAATCAAAGAGGTACATGGAGGATATAAAAAAAAAATCATATATGAATAATTTTAGGCATCACAATGCCATGGACTAGATTCTCGACCATGGAAATCCACCCATTGGTCTCCCAACAATTTAGGCGCCGCATTTCCACGAACAAGATTCTTGACCATGATAATCCATCTGGGTGGGACTAAGATGGACTCAAGATTTTAGTCTCTCTAGTTACCATCATGCTTACTTGCTAACCAACCCAGAGATCTAGGTGCATGTTGGAGCTCAATGACCAACACCACCTTTTCAACTTCGAGACCTAGACATCAACACAATGTGCCGATGAGATGTCCTCCTAGGAAATGCTTCACTCACAAAGCCTCATCACCCATTTATCCCGTAGATCAAGAACAACAAATCTCTCCCAATCAAATGGATCGGTAACCAACATGCTAACAAAACCTTCTTGAGATTAACCTGTACAAACACAACCCCAACCAATAATATAATTCACATGTACATAATCAAATACAAACCTCCGAGGTCTTCCAAATAACTTGATGTTGCTTCTCAACTTTTCATAGTAGGACAATCAACCAATAGTTTGACAAAAGATTCCTAAATAATACACTTTTCCTTTCCTACTTCATATGTACCAACATATTCTTCAAGATGATCCTACTTTTCTTCTTTTAGCAACACCCCAAAATTCATTCTCCAATTTCCATCTCTCACTCAAGGCCTTTACTAAAACTTACTACTGTTAGTCCTCGCTTAGTGCATGACACATGAAGTAGAGAATCATATATTTCACTCCCTCTTAAGAGAGAGGATCTAATTATTCCTATATAATGAATATTATCAACCATCCTCTTATCCTTGGGAGATTCTTTTTATTCAAGTTCCAACTTAACCTAGGAAGATTTCATCTAGACTCCCTCTTAACTTAGGAAGTTCTACGACATCGGAGAATATTTCATGCCTTCCATCCTTCTTATAGGAGTCATTCATATATCATGCTTATTTACTTACAATCATCTTCACAAACTTGAAGATGATGTACCTGCAAAAATTAGATATCAAGTACAACCATAATTATAGAAGAATGAAGTTAGACATATCAAAATCTTATAACAATGGAAGCATTTAGACTTTACAGATATAATCAACAAGATACTAAACTTCAATACTTCAACTACTTGCCCATATTTAGTTACAAACCCTAAATTAAGATATCAAACTCATTATATCTAGGGTTTTACTATTCTTTCAATGACAACTTCCTTCATGTATAAAACCCTAAAAACAAATCAAATCAATGAATCTAACAACTTTCAGAATTAATATGTTAGAATTTCTACTAGGATTTAATGTAAACCCTAGATTTTATATGCGTTTCAACAACCGGAAATCAATCATAGTGTAATCAACATCATTCCTAGCATCTACTAGGGTTTGATGTAAACCTTATATTTCCATTTACAAATTCTCACCAATCACTATATAAATCCATAGATTCGAGATTGTCATATCACACATACTACAGAATATGACTACTACTAGGGTTTAGTTGCAAAACCCTAGATTTATCAAACATCATAATCCTAGAACATCAAACCTTAAGTAGGGCTTGTTTCCAAACCATAGGAATCATGACCATCAATAATTAGTTCAACACATATATCCAGGAATTCATTATCAATCATATGCATAACACATGGTGGGCAATATCAATATATTAGACATATACCTAACTAGAACAAGCTAGGGTTTTAACCAAATGAACACATACCTAGGGTTTCATTCCTAGGATGTTAAATACATAACAATGGTTTTTATTATATATCCAACCAAACCCTAAGGATCTAGGGTTTCAATTCATAATATATCAAACCCTACTTTACCAGAACTTCATAGGTGCAAGATTTTAGACACCATCATTTCAACCCTAACAAGTTAGGGTTTTCCATGATCACACCAAAACCCCAAACATGACATCATCAATAAACATAATAGAAATTTAGATTTACATCCATAACCCTAAGTAGATTATGGTTTCATTCATTTTCAACATATCCTTAGGTTAGGGTTTTCGAGAGAACCAGTATGGGTTCTATAATAAAAATCAAGGATGTAGGGAGCGTAGGTTTATCAAAGGATGAATCACCCTGAACTAGAGTCTTTTTTATTCAAGATAGATAGACATAATAATTTTAGTAATTTAATCCACCTCATAGGCACCAACATTCATGGGCACCTCTCAAATGTGTATTTCCCGCAGACTCTTCAGCAAAAAATAGAACTACTGGATACTCTCTCTTTTCTCAATGCAAACAGACAGTACCCTCTCTGGATTGGTGGGGGAGATTTCAATATAATCAAGACAATGGAGGAAAAAAAAGGAGGTAGAATCAGGCTAGATAATGATAGCCTTAGTCTCAAAGATTTCATTCTAAATAATCAATTAATGGATATTCAAACCTCCAATGGAGTCTTCACTTGGACCAACAAGCGCAGAGGCACTCAACACATCGCCTCAAGGCTAGACAGGTTCCTAATTTCGGACAATGCTATTCATTTGGGGGGGGACTTTCACGCCTCCATATTGACCCAGGGAGGTTCTTATCATTGGCCAATAATGCTACAATGGTCTCAGCCCAGAACAAAAAGCAATAGACCATTCCAATTTGAAGCCTTTTGGTTCTCAAATCCCAATTCTAGAATAGTGGTTAGTGATGCATGGCGATCTTTCATCCCTCAGGAAGGAGCCAAGATGTATAAATTCTAACAGAAACTAAAAAATCTAAAACAAGTCCTCAGAGTTTGGAATCGAACTAAGTTTGGCAACATTTTCGAGGATTGCAAACTACTGGAGCAGCAAATGAGTGCGCTGCAACAGACTCTTATATTGGAAGGAAGAACAGAAGAGTAGGCACAACAGGAACAAACTCTTTGGAATCGTATTGGAGCCCGCAAACAACAAGAGGAAATTCTTTGGCATCAAAAGTCCAGAATCAGGTGGCTTAGGGAGGGGGAGAAGAATTCCAAATTCTTCCACAAAATAGCTATCCAAAGGAGAATGAACAACAACATAGCATTCATAAACAATCAACACGGGGAAAGAATAGAAGCACATGAAGACATGGAAAAGGAATTTAATGACCACTTTCAGGAAATTCTAAGAGAACCTCCAGGAAATAGAGACCAAGCAATCAGAAATATCACGCAGCACATTCCCAAAATCATCACGGAGGATCACAATAACAAATTGCTCCAATCAATTTCACTCAAGGAAGTAGAAGAAGCGATGGCACAACTCAAGGATGGCAAGGCACCGGGGCCTGACGGTTTTACAGCAAACTTTTTTCATGAGTTTTGGGAGCTCATTAAGACAGAGGTATGGGAACTAGTGGAGGAATCAAGAGTCATGCACTGGATTCTTCCCTCCCTCAATACAACTTTCCTAGCGCTAGTTCCAAAAGGTGAAGAACCCAATAAGCCTGATAAATACAGACCGATTGCACTGTGCAATGTCATCTACAAGCTTATCTCCAAAGTATTAGCGAACCGGCTCAAACCTCTCCTTCCTCTTCTCATCTCTCCGGAGCAGACGGGCTACGTGGAAGGGCGACAGATCATGGACGACATCATCCTTTCGAATGATGTAATCCACTCTCTAAAGCTTCTAAAGGAACCAGGTATGATCCTAAAGTTGGACCTTTCCAAAGCATTTGATAAACTTAGCTGGAATTATATTCAAAAAATATTACTAGCTTTTGGTTTCAACTCCACTTGGACTAGATGGATCATGAATCTCATTTATTCTCCCAGCATCTCTGTCCTGCTCAATGGTTCCCCGTCATTGCCTTTCCGCCCCTCTCGTGGCATCAAGCAAGGGGACCCTCTATCACCGTTCCTCTTTGTCCTCATGGCAGAAGGGCTCAGTCAACTGCTCAAATCCGCCATCTCCGCCCATGCTCTAAAAGGCATTTCTCTCCATGGTCTTCATCCCCAATCCCATCAGCAATTTGTAGATGACACCATGCTCTTTGGTCACCCTTCTTCACAAGAAGCCAAAGCGTTCAAATCCCTGCTCTCTCTTTTCTCTGAAGCTTCGGGTACCTCCATCAACGCTTCAAAATCTTAGCTCTTCTTTTTCAACACACCCGCCTCCACTCAAAGGAACATTGCCTGAATTTTGGGGTTCTCCATTGCTAAGCTTCCTTCAAAATACCTGGGGGCTCCTCTGGCAAATTCTGCCATCAAACATGCTTCATGGAGAACTCTACTCGACAAACTCACTTCAAAGCTCTTGTCTTGGACTTTTTGATCCCTAAACATGGCTAGTAGACTAGTCTTGATCAAGTCGGTACTTCAGGCCATGCCACTGTATCTTTTTTCAATCCTAGCAGCGCCAAAATGGGTTCTCAAAGCAATTCGTAATATGCAAAGAAATTTTTTGTGAGGCTCCTCTGGACCAAACAGGAAATGGGCTCTCGTCAACTGGAAAGAAGTTTGTCAAACAAAATCAAATGGCGGGCTAGGCTTAAGGGATCCTGTCCACAGAAACAACACAATGGGCGCACGAATATGGTGGAACTGGCTCTCCAAACCAAATTCACCATGGGCGAGACTCTGGCAAGCAAAATACGCTCCGGGCAGTCATTGGCATGACCTCATCAGAATCAACACTACAACCCAAGGTTCATAGCGCTTTTGTTCAAGAGCACAGTTTCTGGGAAATTCACTCAGGCAAAGCTGCAAGGTTCTGGGAGGACTCTTGGCAGCAACTCCCAAAATTGGCGACCCTATTCCAAAAGCCAATATGGCAAGCCTCCATGAAACAGGTTAATATCACACATGTGCATCAATTCTGGCGGTAGCACATGCATCAAGACTTTCAAATTTGGAAATCCACAAGTACCTGGCAGGAGAATTGGCAAGGGGAAACATATAGTGAAATAGATCGGGAATTAAACCATAGAAGAATCAAATACTCAAATCAGCAGGACAAACTGCGTTGGGGACACACGCCAAAAGGAATTTTCACTACAAAGGAAGCTCATCAGCTTCGCTACTCTGCCCCCCAAACAGTCAAGGATCAGCTATGGGAAAAGGTCTGGCAACCAGGAATATGGCCCAAGGTCTCCACTTTTCTCTGGCTTTTAAGCAAGAGGCGCATACTTACATGGGACAAGCTGCAAAAAAGAGGATTCATTGGCCCATCAAGATGCCCAAACTGCAATCTCCATTCTGAAACCATTAGTCATTTAATGGAGACTTGCCTGCTTGCAACTCAACTATGGAAAAGAATTGAGCAATGCAATAGAAGATTGGACGACTGGATGGAAGACATCACAGACACAATTAGAAAATGGCCAAGAAACCCCTTCAAAAGCCTGCTACTGAACTACCTATGGTCCTTAATACCAGGCTTCCTCTACTGGATTCTTTGGAAGGAAAGAAATAGCAGAATCTTCAACAACACCAGTAGGCCTAAAGATGCTCTGTGGTTCCTCCTGAAGCAAAATCTTCAAAAAACTCTGGCTATCAAAATTTGGCATGACAAGGACCTGCCAGAATCTCCTCAGGAAATCACCATTCTGAAAGCATGGATTCTGGACTTATCCTTTTTAGCCCAGGCCAAAACCTGTCCTCCTGCCTGCTCAGTGTCTCCCTTAATTTGGTCTCCTCTGGCAATCAACTATTTCAAGCTAAATTTCGATGGGGCTGCAAAGGGCAATCCAGGGCCAGCGGGTTTCCAAGGAATATTCAGGAACCACACAGGAGCCATATTGCACATTTATTATGGATCGATTGGCAACGACACAAACAATGCAGCAGAGCTGGAAGGACTATGGAAAGGGATCTATATTGCAGATCAAAATCACTTCTTCCCTTTAGAAGTAGAAGGAGACTCCCTCATCCTTATAGCAACAGCAAACAGAATCCAAGCTGGCACCCCCGCAGACAAGATAGCATCCAGCTGGAGATTGCTCAGCAGATTGGAATCCCTGGAGGAAAAACTGAGGAAACCGCAAAGTATTACCTTCAGGCATGTTCAAAGATCGGCCAACAAAGTTGCAGATAGATTAGCCAATCAGGGAGTAAACTGGCAGCAAACTTACTTTTCAGGACCCCTTGAAATCGTAGATGATGAACAACTCATACAGGAGTGCACTTCTCTGGTGCAAAAGGATCTCTCACCCCCGGATGCGGGTGTCTGATGGAAAGGATGGCAGGCACGTGGTCGGTCACATGGGCAAGTGTCCGAACACGCCTGCTACGGGGTGGTGTACAAGAAAGCGAGTTGGTCTCGCACAAAGCTTTTAAGGCGAGACATTAATTCCTCAACCAGACTCCCGGTTAACTGTGCCATGGCGCACCATATCAGTTGCTCTCCTGCTGCTCCAGTGTTTATTTCTGCTGCCCCAGTCTCTTGGGTCACGATGGTCTGTGTAAAGCGGAGCTTCTCCCTCAACGTGGCAACATTAAATTCCTTTCCAGGTTCATTTGCTCCACCTCGGGGCCTTGCAATGTCGCAAGAACGGCTCAGGATGATAAGTAGGTGAGGAGGCTCCAGGGGTCCCCGACGCAATCTTTCACGGAGGTGTAGGATTTTGGGTGAAGCAGTCCCCCTGTCACAAGATCTAGTAGTGGCAGAGGTCGAGGGCGTGGTAGACAGAATAATTGTGAGCATGAGGCACACCCCATGGTCCGCTATTGAATCCCCTGCACTCTTGCTCATTCTACCTTTATTGTTTCAGTCACAATTGAGAAATGTGAAGATCCCAGAGGCCAGGTAGACACTCCTCCGGAAATACCGGCCGTCCAGAGAAGGGCGACTCCAATGGACAGTCAGCGTCCAGTCTTAGGAAGCTCCTCGATGGCGAATCAAGCTGTCTCTGCAGGTCCAAGCGAGCCAGTGCAGAGAGAACCAACAAGCTCGGTGGCTCTGCATTCAGATTCGGAGGACTCTTTACAATTTGGTTGCAGAGTCATTGAGGAACCATACACCACTGATGATGATTGATCTATCCCGGTTCTCCGCTAAAGGCAGCTTCAGCAGCAGGGATACTACTATGTTTTGTTTCTTGACTCATGCCAGTATCGGGTCTCTGTCTTGAATCTTGTTCTGCAACATGTAGGATGCAATGTTGTCTTTGTTTAGCCTCATTTCGGGTACTTTACTATCTTTTTTCAGCTATGTATATGTGTCGGGTCTTATAAGAGGCCATATCAAAAATGGAGGTCCTCTGAGAACTAAAAAAGTGAATACTTGTGCAAATTGCCAACCTCTTGGCAAGACTTTCAAGGCCAAGGCCTTGCTGTAATTTTTGCTCTTTTTGTATAATAATAGAAGTAGATAGATTTAGAAAAAAAAAAAATTAGTAATTTAATGCAAACTTAAAAATTAGGATGATCATACCTTTAACATAATCTTGTAAGGAGTATAGTTTGATACATACCTGGAGATGTTCCTTGGCAAACTTTATAAGGATTTCTTGAAGTGTTCTCTTTGTATTAAGCCATCATCTTGTATACATGTAGTACATACTTACAGGCACACCATGTGAATCCTAGGATAAGTTGTTCATTCTTTCAATCAAGAGTAGGGCCTTTCATTTGATTTCCTAGTTATTTGTAAACTCTAGAAAAAAAGTATTAAGTTTCTAATATAGTGAGAACTATATTTATCCTAGTCTAGTTATAAACAAGGATCTTATTAACCATTAAAGTTAATAGAAATTTAAATTCTCATGAACATACGTACCTTGTGAATTGCATACCTATTGTTACATAGTATTTTGTCACACCTCCTTCACTTCCCTGTGACATACCTTGAAGTTCTTGAAACATGACCATTATGTAGCATGCTCATTGCTATATGCATCTCAAATTCTTCCTAAGACATTGATTGAAAAATGCCTTGAGCTTTCCTCGAAAGAAATAGCTCTAAAACCCTAATTTGAGAATCATCATGCTTATGAGACTAAAGGCAACAATTATTGCCTATTGCACTGCACTTGACCCATGATGGTATCACTCTGTTCACTTGTATACCCATGATTATCCCAAAAAGGAAATTTTCCCAAAGAGGATGAGAAGCTTCATGATCTAGAAGCTTCCAGAGCGACGAGCTGAAGGTTGTTCGGCATAGATGAGGTTAAATTCTCCCAACTTGGCATCTTGGTCTTATCCCTATGAGATACCTCCTTGAGATAAGGGCCTACTCCTATCTTTGGAGAGATCCTACCTCCCTTCCCGAGCCTATATATTCATCCTCTCCCATTCCCAGATGGTTGGTCTATGCCTATTTGCACCCTTATGCTAAGACTGTGCCTATATGCTACTCATTTGGCTTGGAGAATGAGTGTTGGGAGATCTTAGCTTAGACTTGGATATTCGTTCAAGGAGAGCCTATCAACTTCAAGGCTTGGTTGTATGCTTCTCCTTATTTTATATTAATGTACAACTGCTGGTTCATTTTCCATAAATGTCTATGCTCATGTATCATTCAACTTAACATTCCTTGATCAGTAAAGTAGGTTTATTTTGAATATGCTATTTGTATTTGCATGCCTTGTTGTGTCCTTGTCTCTTGTGTAGGTGTATAAACACTAAGAGTAGCAGGAACGAGTCCATGATAGAGGTGATTCAATGTATTCAACAAAGAATATCAAAATAACATCAGAATGAGGTAGGCCATCTTCTTCATTTCTCTTTTCAATTGTAACTTCAGAAAGTGTCTGCTAGATTGTCACTTCAGTTGTTAGACCCACTCATTTCGTTACAAGGATCATCTCTGTATGTAGAGAGGATTTTCTTAGACAAAAAAAATGGCGACTCCACTGGGGAGCCTATGATCCTTTCCATTAAATCCTTCACCTTGACTTTATGATGAGTTTGACCAACCGTCCATTCCTAGACTTGTTTGCTTGTATGTAACTATTTTCACTTTTTGGTAATTGCTTGAAGGTTCCTAATTTGTGTTGCTCTTGATGATATTTTATTTTTAATATTTTCTGGTCCACTCCATATTGAGCGTCCTAAAAATGAGTTTGTAATCTGACCACCTCCTAAGGGTGTACTTCAGAATTCATCTTATAATCTGAATGCTAGAGCTGCACAACATTATAATATTATTGAGGATTTAGCTCAAGAACCTTCGGTGATGTCTACTTTGGAAGGTCTTCAAACATGTCCAATGTAGAGGAAATCATTGTTGTCTACTATGGGCACCATTGAACCTGTTGATTTAGGTTTAACTACCTTTGATCTTGAAAACCATGTTCCTCGCCTTCCTCATTAGATTGCTTTTATGATTCAGGTTCTCATAAAGGAAAGACGGTCCATCAAATGGTTATTGATGAAGGTGCTTGCACTTGCATCAAGTCTATTTCATGTTTGAAGGCCATCGACTCACTTGCCCTCAATCAATCCCTGAACACTTTGGAGGCCTTTGATGGTAGAGGTTCCTGTCCATATGGTATTCTCACAAAATTTCTGATCACCTCGGAAGGAAATACCATTGAGCTAGAAGTGGAAGTTGTAGATGTGAATCTTAATTACAACCTTATTCTCGGGTGAATTTGGACCCACACTATGTTTTCTGTGGTTTCTTCTTTATTCCCGGTGCTTCGTTTTCCTCAAAAAGGAAAAATTGTCACTATCGACCAAATATCTTTCTTCTCTTCCGGTACATCGAACAAAAGTATCCCATATGTGGGAAATACCGAGATTCCTTAAGAGAGTGTGGGGTTAGGTCTTCTCAAAGACTCTTCTTTAATGGGTAATTTTACTCTCCCACCTCCCCATGTCACTTCGATCAATATGATCTCGGTTTATATGGATCCTTGGGTTATTCCTACTCCATATCAAATTGATTCATTTGTCGATTCTATGCCATTAAGTCCATTAGAGCAAGATTATCAAGAAATTGTCTTAGCTTCAACGGTCGCTTCAGAAAGTCATGTTGTTTTCAATATGAACCTGGATACTTATGTGCCATCTCCTTGGCTTGGTTCTTGGGATTCTCTAGATCCTTTGAAGGAGACATTCCCCATTGACGTGAGTGTTGTTAAGGTTATTTCTTTGGACAAAACTCCTTGGAATGGTATCCATCATCTTTCTTCATTTCTTCCCAGCCTCGGTGAGATGCCTTCATGTTTTGAAGCATTTGTTTCTCATTGCCCAACACATACACTTCAAACACTTGTTTTGGTGCACGAAGTCTTGTCTAAGGGTAATATGGGAAACATTAGTGCAACCATGCCTCTTGACATTTCTATTAAACCTGGAATTTTCAAGAACATTCATATTGGAGTTTCCTGTTCTCCCAATGAGATCAAGGTTTACACTCAACTTTTCAAATAATTTTGAGATTTCTTCACGTGGTCATATGAGGAAATGCCTAGTATTAATCTAGAAATAGTGGTGCATGAAATACCTACCTATCCTAGTGTGAAACCAATTCACCAATGGCTTCGACACATGTATCCTTGAAAGGTTGTTGCTATTAAGGAAAAGGTGGAAAAGCTTTCAAAAGATGGTTTGATCTATCCCATCCCATTAACAAATTGGGTGTCTAAAATTGTCCCTGCTGCCAAAAATTAGGGTACAATCCGCATTTGTGTTGATTACCATGACATTGATCGCGCTTGTCCAAAAGGCAATTATCCCACTTGTTTTATCAATCAGATCATTGACAAGTGTGTTGGGAGTGAGATTCTATAGTTTATGGATGGTTTTTATGGCTACAACCAGATCAACATGTCACCTGTTGATCAAAATAGGATGACCTTTATCTATCCATGGGGCACTTTTGCCTATAAGAAGCTTCCTTTTTTGGTTTAAAAAATGTTGGCCCTACCTTTCGGAGAGTAATGTAGTATGCACTTCACGATATTCAACACATTGTTCAGCCTTACCTTGACGACTTACCAACCCATTCTGCTAAGCATCATGACCATCCAGACCACTTAGGATCCATCTTTCTGCGATTGTCGACATTACAACATCCGTCTCAATCCGTACAAGTGCATTTTTTACGTTGCATATGGTCGAATCTTGGGTTTTGTGGTGTCCTGTGAAGGTATCTGAATCGATCCTTTAAAATTTGAGGCTATTTTCAACTTACCCCCACCTCATTACTGCAATTGCAAAGCCTGCAAGGAAAGGCTAACTTTCTTCATCGATTCGTTCCTAACTACGCTGAACTCGCCAAGGGTTTTACTCGCTTTCTTAAGAAGGGGATCCCTTTCATTTTGGATAAACTTGCCTAGAATTCCTTGGATGCTTTGAAAGACATTCTTATCAGTGCTCCTTTCTTTCACCCCCCTAATTATTAACGCGATTATTTCCTATACTTGGTTGCAACTGATACTACCATTTATATGGTGTTAGTTCAGGATGATGATGATGGCAATAGACATGTGGTTTATTATTTAAGTTGATATCATCTTGACACTGAATCTCGATATGCCTATGTTGAGAAACTTGCCTTGGCAAAAGTCCATGATGTCCAAATATTTCTTCATTATATCATTTTACAGAAAACCATGGTGATTTCCGATTTCAACCCCATGGCCTATGTACTGACTCGTCAATTATTAGGGGGAAAATACTCCAAGTGGATTGTTATCCTGTAGGAGTTTGATTTGGAGTTTATTTCCACCAAATCAAAGAAATCACTTGTTTTTGTTGAGTTGTTATGTGCCCTTACATCTGCAAGCACTTCCACTAATTTTACTAATTAGATTCCTCATGAAACTCTGTTTCTCATCAGCACTCTTGACCCATGGTATGGAGACATTATTGTTTATCTAAAAACCCAAACCTTCTAATTTGAGTTGCCTTGATCAGACCGACGTCACATTCGGCATCAGTCCCAACCCTATCGAATTCTTGGTGATACATTTTACCGAGTCGGTGTGGACTCTGTTCGTCGCATATGTCTAACACTTGAAGAGGTTGAACGGGTCTTGAATGAATGTGCCTCTGGTGCCAGTGGTGGTCATATGCGAGGCTACGCCACTACTCAAAAAATCCTTCGCACTAGTTATTTCTAGCCTTCTATCTTTAAATATTATATTATCGTTGTTCAAAAATGCCATGAATGTCAGATTTTTAACCACATGTAGCTCACCCTGCCAGCACTCTTACACTCAATAATTACCATTGGCCCATTCACTAAATGGGGCATATACTTCATGAAATGCAACCCTCGCTCGGCTGAAGGGAATGGCTATATTATCGTCGTCGTCGCTTACTTTACTAAATGGGTCGAGGCAATGCCCACATACAATTATGATTGAATTGTTGATGCTTAGTTCCTCTTCAACCATGTCATAGAGCATTTTTGTGTTCCTCAATCCATTTTGACTAACCATGGATCACATTTTCGTCAGTCAGTACATGATGACAGAACTCACTGCTCAATTGGGCCTTCGTCATGATATCTCAACGTCTTACTATCCATAGGCCAATGGCCAAGTCGAAGCAACTAATAAAGTTTTGATTATAATGCTTCAATGAGCCATTGGGAAGCACAAAAGGACTAGCATCTGATGCTATTCTCAGCTCTCTTTTCTTACAGGACTTCTACTAAGACGACCACTGGATTTACTCCATTTTAGTTGTTGTATGGTTTAGAGGCAACTCTCCCAATTGAATGTGAAATCCCTTCACTCAAATTAATTGTTGAACTTCTTCATAATACCTTGCCTGAAGAGGAGCGATTACTCTACCTTGAGAGGCTTATCGAGACCCGTCACATTACCGCGATGGTAATCGAAGCACAAAAGAAACATGTCAAAGCTCATTTTAATCAAACCGTTTCACCTCACACTTTTTCTGAAGGAAACCTAGTCCTCCTTTATGATCATAATGATGATAATTTAGGCATTGGAAAGTTCAAAGCTATGTGGCATGGGCCATATATTGTCAAATATGTTTTGTAGGAATGAACCTATGAGATAGTTTATTACAAAGGAAATGCATTGTCACAGCCCCGAAATGAGTTGTCTTTGAAAAAGTATTATGCGTGACATTTTTGTAAGGAATTTTTGTACATTAGTGTCCACTTTTTGATTTCTGGTGTGTTTGTTTGCTTTGAAAACATGTGTTTTTCTTCTTACCTTGTGTTCCACTCAGTTTGTATATGGAATCAAGTCATTACGTCAGTTTTGATGATGGTGCTTGTCGTAGCACATGAAACTTGTCTTCCGTAGCATGGGTACTCTATGCCCTGATGGCAAGTTCATTTATTTACAAGCTATTTGCCACGGATGGACAACTAACAATATTTCTGAATATAATGCAGTCATTGAACTATTGTGAGAAGTAGTTTCTCTTGGAATTAGGGATTTCATTGTCAGGATAGATTCGCAACTCATTGTGTTACATTTCAAAAATCATTATTTAGTGAGAAATCCACAAATATTGTGTATGTATCTATGTGTTTGTTTAATGGAAAGAAATTTTTATTTTGTCACATATCAATATATTCTGCGCAATTTGAATACACTAACAAATGCACTAGCAAACTATGTTCTTGATAGACATTTTCCGAATTTATAAAACCAATCACATCATCATGATTCATGGACATATAAGTAGAAAAAAAAACATGTATATGTATAAATATATATTGTGTCTGTCCAAGTGTTTACATCAAAATCTCAAAAAATAAAGTGTTCTAGCACACTTGGCTTTCAAAACCTACAAAATGTGTAAAATATCTAAAAAGGCTATCAGCCTGCACGGTGCTCATGGTAGCACGAGACTTCTTTGATCACTCGACCTAACAACCAATGCAGTCTTGCGGATACTCCCAGTTTGTGTCTCTTTCAACGTAGTGACACCTCGTCTATAGTGGCATACTCTAGAACTCCCCAAGTAATCACATCTAGGTTGTGCTCCATCTCGGTTAAGGGGTTTGCCCCTTCGTCATAGTCAGTGCCCACTATCTGATATTGGAGACATGCCAAGCAATCTTTCCGGTCCCACATCTACACATTTATCATAAGTTGAGTCTCAGTTTACACTTACAAAGAAATCATAAGACTTGAAAAAATCCAAAAACAAGTATTTACCTGCATCAATCCATTGTTCTCCCAGTGACAGAGGTAGATCTGGATCCCATCAGAAATACGTGCCATCATATGCATAATTTTCCACCATGAGTAATTAGCGTTGAATCCAAGTAATAAACTGTGGAGGGTAGTGCATCTATTGACCCATCCCTTCTTGTGGCATGATTTGACTCTACCTCACTAGCCTTGGGTCTTGGGGGGAAATATCTAGTACCTCTGCCCACTGATACTAGAATAAGGGCACCCGATGAAGGAAGAAAGTCAACAGTATTGAGAGGAACCCAAATTGTCTCAGATTTCCCTACTTCCCTTTGGTCAGTTGTCTTCTCATATTCGCCAGAAGGCCTCCACACTAGTTGAATATGATGGGGGTCAAACACTCAAATGCATACTCGAATTGGGATTTTGAACTCTCATGTAGGGCTTGCATCCTAGATACGCAAGTTGTAGTGTATAGGATGATTCATAAAGGACAGTTGTTATGACCGTGGCAATCTTCACCTTCCCACCCCTTGTCATCTCTACACCTAGGAAATGCCTCCTAATCAGAGCACTAGTTCTCTCACCACCTGGTTGAGATTCGAAGAGTTGGACTCTCCTTCCTCTTCAGAAAAATCCTGTGATGAAATAGATGTCTGATTCTTCTATTTCCAGTTTTGATTCTTCTGTTTCCAGTTACTGGCCTTTGATTATGAAGATCTCTCGATCCACATCCCAAAGACTAATCAAATAGGAAAAGAATCCATCTAAGCCCTCAATCCTGTGGTCGTGAAGAACTTCAGCAACCCACAATGTCTCAAGGCATTGATGCATTCTGGATTCTAGGCTTCTTGATGGTCTTCTGCCTCATGGACTCTTTCTTTCCATTTTAGAACCATGATCTCCTGCAAAACGTCATTAAACATAAATTAGATACTTTTTCATGGATTAAAATCAAGAATTTTTTCTTTAAAAAGGGTTTTTCCTTAAAAAAAATATGCCTCAACTCCATCGCACCTATCTTTATTAATAGAGAGATGTCATCATGAGGGCCTTTAGGCTTGAGAGTGATGATTGCATGTCGAATGACCAAATCTGCGATGATCGCCAACAATTTAATATTTTAAAATCCTCTATTCTGGCACATAAAATTCCATTAAAAATGCGATAAAATGTGATGAAATGCAAGAGCAGGAAAATACCTCTTACCTACTATAGACAGTTCATGAAATGGCACCCTGAATCTCTAGCAATGGTCATCTGAAAATCGAGCAAATTAGGGCACAAATGCACTTTCAGAACTTACTATGCTGAAATGGTAAAAAATGTTTTTACTTTTGGTTATTTATAAGTTTTGAAGTCATTTTTTGTCAATATTTTAATAATATTTTATTATTATTTCTCGATATCAGTGATGGGTGCATTTCTTTGTGTAGTTACAGGTGCTTTTGGTGGACAATGATTATTTTTTACTGATTCTCACGAGTTTTTGTTTTATCTCTTTTTCAGACTCGTTAAAAATAAACGAAAAAGGAACCCCCATAGAGTCATATTTAAGCCCTTTTCTGACTCTCAAAAACTAAAAAGATCGTTGAGTACTTGTCATTTCAAACTTGTTAAATTAAATGAATTGATGTTGTCTTATTTTACGTTTACCCCTTTTTCAGACTGAGATTGAATATTTATGAAAAAGATACACCTTGATCGACATGGTTAAGAGGTTATCTCAAATATTGTCTTCTACCTTTTAGGGTTTGAGGGACAAATTACGAAAAGGGACATGATGGAGTTTTCTTTTTCATCTCTTTTTCAAAATCTCTAGATACAAAAAAGATACTGAGTTATTCTTACGTCAAACCCGTTAAAATTTTATGAAAAAAAACTCGTCACCATGATGAGATCAAGTTTCTCCTTCCTAGGACTCATAAAACTTACTAGGATGGATTCATTCAAAGAATGAACTTACATGACAAGCATATGCTATCCCCTTCAAGCTTGTGATAAAAATAATTGGGGTACTCACTAGAAATAGTGGGGAAAAAATAAAAATGAAACATCCTTTGTATAGGAAGAATGTTGCTCTTGAACATGACACTCTTTTGCTTTCCTATTGGGTTTGGGATATCCTCACTCAATCACTTGTCCTCCTAGGTTTGGGTGATCCATTTTTTCCTCTCATTTGACTATTCCATTTTGTCATCATGACCTTTAGTCCTATGTTTGAGTTAAATTCTACCACACTCCAGAGTCGTGTCACCAATGTTCAAGAGAAGTCTCATCTATAGTTATTTACCTATACATTGTTTAACCCATTGTTACAGTCTTGGATATTATTCATTTCATTCCACTTTATTCCTTGTTTTGTGTCAATGGTAGGGGACTCATCATTTCCCTCCTTCGATGGGTCGCTTCCTATCGACTTTAGCTCATTATCTAGGAAGATGACTTAGAAAATCCATTTCAGTACCTTAGAGCTTACATGCCTTAATGACAAGTTCTTCACATTCGACGACAGGTCTTCATCATTGGACTTCGATTAGATGATGCCAGGATTGTTCAACTTCAACTTCATTATCACATTCACATATTGTATTGTTGTACCTTGACAACCATTGTCATTATAGGTGGTTTATCTCGTACCTGTTAATGATCAACATCATTGGCCAGTAATCAGGTGGTTTTCTAGCATGTCTAACTTCAACACATTTATTCGCATGTTAGAATTCGTACATTGGTCAGGTCGAGATGGAGCACAAGGTCTTGAGTCTTGTATGATGACTCAAGTTGCATGGAGCTATATGTTATGCATGATTGTACACATGTTTCCGCTATATAGATGTTTGTGACCATACCGTTGGACTTTACATTTATGATGATCCTTTTATATCGGATGATTGTGTCCATACCTTGGATATTATATTCTCATATGATCCTTCTCATTTGGATGGTTGCGCCCATACCATGGATCTTTTCATATAGTCCTTATCATCCAAATGGTTGCATTCATACCATGGATTCATGATATCAAATATGCATATGTATGTGCATCCTTTATTTGCAAGTCTCTTGACAATGTTTTTCCTCGTCCTTGAAAAATCTTGTAAAGCATCTCAGCCATCACTCCTTGTTCTACCTTCATGTTTTAGGGGTCATCTGTTACATAAATTTTTTTCAAACCTCCTGAAATTTCCTATGACATTCCTTGAGGTGCCAAAAACATGACCATTATGCAATGTAGTCATTCATATATGCAACTTAGATCCTTCCTAAGACATTGATTGGAAAATTCCTTGAGCTTTCCCTGAAAGAAATAAGTCTAAAACCCTAATTTGAGAATTGTCATGCTTATGAGACTAAAAACAATGATGATCGTTTGTTGCACTCCACTTGACCCATGATGGCATCACTCTGTTCACTTGTATACCTGCGATGATCTGAAAAAGGAAACTTTCCTAAAGAGGATGAGAAGCTTTGTGAGCTAGAAGATTCCAGAGCAGCGAGCTGGAGGTTGTTAGGCATAGATGAGGTCGAATTCTCCAAACTTGGCCTCTTTGTATTATCCCTATGAGCTACCTCCTTGAGATAAGGGCTTGCTCCTATCTTTGGAGAGATCCTAACTCCCTTTCCGATACTATATATTCATCCTCTCCCATTCCAAAATGGTTGGTCTATGCCTATTTTCACCCTTATGCTAAGATTGTGCCTATATGGTACTCATTTGGCTTGGAGGAGTGCTTGGAGAGCTTAGATTGGACTTGGATATTCATTCAAGGAGAGCCTATCAACATCAATGCTTGGTTGTATGCTTCCCCTTATTTTCTATTAATATATAACTGTTGGTTCATTTTCCCTAAATGTATACCCTCATGTATCATTTAGCTTAACATTCCTTGATCGATTAAGTAGGTTGCTTTGGAATATGGTATTTGTATTTTCATGCCTGGTTGTGTCTTGATCTCTTGTGCAGATGCATAAACATTGAGACTAGTAGGAACGAGCCCGTGATGCAAGTGATTCAAGGTCTTCAAAGAAGGAGATCGAAATAGCATCAGAATGAGGTAGGCCATCTTCCTCATTTCTCTTTTCAATTGTAACTTAGGAAAGTGTCTGGTAGATTATCAGTTCGGTTGCTAGACCCACTCATTGGGCTAGAGGGATCATCTCTGTCTATAGAGAGCATTTACCTAGACAACACCTATGATTTCATTATACTTGTTGCAAGTGTATTTTGTTGAGCAAGGATCACTTACTTGATTTCCTTAAGTTGGTTCCTTGTTTTTTTCATTGTGGAATCCTTACTTGTGTCAGACTTTAATCAAAACATGCCTTTTATTACATTTATGTAGTGCTTTCATTTAGTCCTATGATGGAATCATAGTTGTGTCTTGGTTATGAATGTATTAGACCAAGGTTTTGGTTCTGTGGAGGCATCCCTAAAACATTTCATCTTCGACTAATTATATTACACTAAAACTTCACTGAAATGAATATTCTATTGCATCAAACTGAGGTCACTTAATTCCACTGAAATTCATCTCTGAAATGTATAACGAATTTATATCTTTTTTTGAGCTTTACCTAAATGTCCATATTATTCCATCACCAAAAATTCTACTAACACATTCTATAAAATATATGAACGTGTTAAATTGCCGACATTCTATTCCCTAGATCACCGAAATCTTCTCTCTGTGGTGGTATTGAAACAATGGTTGCACCTTAATAATAATTTACCAAAATGATTCTAGATTTACTGTGGAGTGAGGTATACCCTCCTTATAAACTTGGCTTGAAATTCAATACAAAACCTTCCTCAAATATTGTATAAGTGGTCTTCAAAATTCCTTTGACTTTGACCATGGCTCAGATACCATGTTGGAAAATCGAAGTAGTTGGTAGTTAAATGATTTCCCTTATTAATGACATAATCTTGTGAAGTTTTCATTATTATTATTAGTTCTTTCAATTTATCATTTCTTATCATCAAGACTAATGCCAATAAAAGAATAAAAGAGTACACAAGATCTAGGCATGCTACCAGGGAAAAACCCCACTCTTTTGGGAAAACCTAGTCAAATTTCTTCCTTCAGTAGGTTCAAGATGAGATGACCAAAACCATTAAAATCTAGACCCAAGACATCCTCCATCAAGTCATCCTTGTAACTGTGAGAGAACCAATTCCTTATCACTGTGATAGAAATGAAATCATCTCACTGTGAGACCCTATCACTTTGGCAGCATGAAAACCTTCTTTGAGACATCTAAACCTTATCATTGTAGCAACACCAAAAACATATAGTAATAGCGTCAAACTGTGGTTACTGAGATCATCCCTGTGCCTAATCTGTGCTCTAATATGACACCGAAACATCCTCCTCGTAATTTGAAGTGCTCACTATGATGTCACTAAAACTGTCAAAAGAGCAAGCTTTCTCACTATTCTCACATCAATTCCTTCTCATTGTATTTGCACCAAAATCTGCACTACCATATTGTGATATCCGAACTACAATTTCAAAGATAATCCAAACCTTTTTTTGAGATATATGTGATCTTCTTTTCTTCTTTGTGGATTGAGGTATATGCTAGTATATATAGTAGTTTTTCCATAATAAAAGAGTCGACATTACTTCATGAACATCTGTGTCTACATTTATGATGAGGTATACTTGAGTTCAGTTAGATGTAGCTGACTTGATGATGATCTTATTGAATTTAATAGAAGGAGACTTGATGGAGGAGTCTTTTAACAATAAACAAATTGAATTTGACCCATATAAATAATCCTAAATCCTATAATGGAGGATTGACCTATAAAAACTGACCCAAGCATGAAACACACGCTTTAATAAGTCAATTAAATCAATAATAAAATTATTTTTTCTTTCTTTTGACAAGTACATTACAAGATGACTCAAATACAATTAATGAAGACTGAACCTAGTTACATTTTCCAATAGAATATACTCCTCCAAAAACGTTTATTAATGCAAAAATAATATGAAGCAACAAGTGAAAACCATTCCCTCTTTATAAGTGCAATGACCTAGAATCAATGCATGATTAGTCACTAAAATATTCTTTCTAAAAATGTTTGAGATGTAACAATTCACATCTCAACTAGAAGGATAAATTTTGCAACAGAAGGGTAGAGGTAGTGAGCTACGACAAAACCTAAAATAGATATTTGTGGTGGATATTTTCAGCCTAGAAACCTTCAGATTGGTGCATGACATTGTTATCATCACTCGCCTAAAAAACATAAGCATTTAATCAAATAAAGGATCACCAAAAGTAACATAAATTCAAAGTTCTCTAAGATAGTTGATATATACAAGGGACCAATGTTGACAAATGGAAACAAGAAATTCCAATTTAATTTGTCCTTGAATTAAAATGAGATTTAAAATTGAATTATACTCTCATAGCAATTTGTAAATAGTTAATTAAGTTTAATTGACTTAATTAGCATAGGAATTTTTAGTTGGATGTCTTTTTGTAGTCATGTATACATTCTCCTTAAATGTTAGGGGTCCAGGATGAGTTTATTTGAGTTGTAATTAGATAACTCAGTTGACCGAGTTATGGTTAGATAAACTAGTTCTAACTGTTTGTGGAACTAGTAGAGGATTAGTAGTGAGTTGGTACACTGGTGCGTCCTTAGGTGCTACTCCAGTAAACTGAAGATTCCCTCATGAGAAACTCATGGATGTCAATTTAGAGAAAGAGCCATGGGACAGTGTACTGTCAGTTGTATGAGTTTTCGAGTTGGATAGATCATGCATGCAATCAGTTATGGACCTAAGTTTGGGTTTCACAGTTTTGGAAGCATGATTTCCCAATTAATATGGGTTTATGTGCAAGGAAATAGGGGCTCAACTAACAGTAGAAATTGGATAAGTGTTGTTCAATGCGGGCTTGTGAGGTAGAGAGTTGATCATACTTGTAAGGAATTGTTCTTGTGAGAGCAATATTTGTATTATAACTCAAATTTAATATTAATGCAATAGATAGTCAGGGTTTTGAGCAATGGATTTCCCCAAAGAAATAATTATGTTATGTGTCATTGATGTTCTTCCTCTTGTTGCTTATTGTTTTCATCAATCGTTGGTTTTCGTTGTTTGAGAGTAGAGTAGATTTTTCTATTGTGTTTTAGTAAATTACATGAGCTGTGAATCTACAGGAAAATATACATGGTATTAGTGCATGATTTGTCTAGAAATATACATGGTATCGGAGCTGAATACAATATAATAGAGGATATTTCGATGTTTTGAGTTTTGGGTTACAGGTGAAATTCGAATTTGCAATACATACTTGAAGATTGACAGATGGTGTTCTATGTTTTGTGGCTCAAGTATGCCTTGGAATGAAGCTCGAATTATGTAGACTAGAAGGACAAAATGGAGGTTGTGCTAGAGGATCATGGCTTTAAGGAATTCATTGATCAAGGTATTCCTAAGACAACAACATTGGATGCATAGAATCTCGCTGAATAGAAGAAGTGTGTTGCGAAGGTGCGGCAAATAATCCTTGAGGGAGTTTGATACCACAATGTCTAAAGTCTCCATGGGAAGGAAACTTCATATCCTATGTGGAAAGCATTGAAAAACCTATTCTAGAACATAAATGACAATAGGAAGTTGGCACTGAAAGACAAACTTTGAAAAATCAAGATGGAGAAAGGTGAGGCCATTCCAAAATACTTGAACAAGTTCACTCACTGTCGTGATGAGCTTGGAAGTATTGGAATAACCATTTCCGAGGATGATATGGTGAGCCTAGATCTCCTAGGCCTTCGCAAGAACTGGAATAGCTATAATGACTCTTTCAATGGGAGGGAGAAGCTGCGATATTGGGAATAACTATGGTCAGATTTGAGGTAGGAGGAGATCAGAAGGAACACCAGAGATGGTTCCTCCTGAAACACTAATGATGAGGAAAATTGTTCCTTCGTGAGTAAGGCAAGGAAAGGGAAAGGTAAGGCATCCCATTCCAAATCGAATTCTTGTCATGGAGGTAAGAAGAAATACTTGATGAAAGTTACGTGATTTCATTGTCATGATCTGGGCCATTTTGCTACAAAATGTCCATTCAATAAGTCCAAGAAGAAGTCCTAAGGAGGAGTGGAGGGTGAGGCTTTGGCCTCTCAATTCGAATTGGACTTTACTCTCATTGCATGGATGGCGTCATCAATGATGGATAGTGTATGGTATCTTGACAGTGGAGCTTCGTTCCACATGAATGGTGACAAGGAGTTCTTCAGTGACCTGGAGGAGAAATATCTCTAGATGCATATCAAGATGGGTGACAATGGGAGGTATAGTTCTACTAGATTTGGCACAACTACTTTTGAGAGGGAAGAGGGCACTCCTCTCACCTTGAGGGAGTTTATGTATGTCCTCGGGTTGAAGAAGAACTTAGTATCAGTCACCATGCTTGAGGATAGAGGCTATGATGTAATTTTTGCGAAAGGAAAGAAGTTCCTTTGACACATAGCTAGGTCAGGCAAAGAAGATAGGGATCTGAGTTAATAATCTCTATAGGATGGAGGTAGAGGATTTTGCTTCTTTGAGCATAAAAGCAAAGAAGGTGTAGAGTTGATATGTTGGTGAGTTGTGGCATAGGAGATTGGGCCACTTGGATCATGGGGCTATGAAATCATGCCACAGATCTCTACTAGCCTTCCCCAAGGTATGCTAGAGAATGTTGATACATGCAAGGGGTGTACTTTGGGAAAATACACCAAGGCTTCCTTTCATGACATAGACAGTTGAGCAAAGGCGATTTTAGAGCGAGCTCATTCAGATGTGTGTGGACCATTCTCGATAGCATCCATGGATAAACACAACTATTATGTTATATTTGTTAATGAATTTTCTCATAAATGATGGATATTTTTCATGCAGAAGAAGGATCAAACTTTCACAAAGTTTTGTGAATTGAAAGCATTGGCCGAGAAAGAGTCTGGCAAAGAAGGTTAAATCTATGAGGAGTGATAATGGTGGTGAGTATGTCTCAAATGAGTTTAAGAACTTCCGTGGAATAGAAGAGATTAAATGGGGGTTGATGGCACCCCATAACCCACAACAAAATGGGGTGGACAAGAGGAAGAACATAAGCATTGTAGTGGTAGCACGGGCAATGTTACATGATCAGGGCATACCATTACACTTGTGGGTTGAGGCATGCAACACAATGGTTTATTTGGAGAACTGTAGTCCGCATCGGATACTTGGTACGAAGACATGAGAGGAGGCTTATTATGGTAAGAGGCCAGATGTTGGTCACTTTAGGATTTTTGGGTCATCAATATATTGCCATGTAACCAAAGATGCATGGAAGAAGCTTGAGATGACAACAGAGTTTGGGATATTGGTGGGGTACACTAATACACCTCACAATTATCGTGTTTACTTTTCAACCAGCATGATGACAGTGGTTTGTAGGGATGTCAGACTCGATGAGGAGAAGGCCATGCGAGTTTCCCTTGAGAGGTAGCTTGAGCTACATGCATTTGAGGAGATCTTAGCACCTAAGGTTTATGAGAGTCAAATCAATGTGGAAAAACCACATGTAGAGGAACTAGGAGTGGAGGAAACCACTGAGGCAGAGTCATCCATAGATGGGAGAAAGCACACCATAGAGGCTGATAGGTTATTGCATGATGCATGGGAGAATGTGGGAGCACCCACATCTCAGCGCAGCAAAGGAGGTCACCAGATAGGTTCATAGGATACATGGCTCTAATGAGTGGATGTTTTGAGACAGAGCCATCTTCCTTTGAGGAGGTAGTGCAATAACTGGTTTGGTTTGATGCCATGGTGGAGGAGTATGACTCCATAGTTTGTAACAGTGCTTGGGATGTGGTCTCGAGACTAGAGGGCAAGTAAGTGGTGAGCTCCTGATGGCTTTACAAGGTAAAGCAAGCTACATATGGTAGTGTGGAGAAGCATAAGGCAAGGTTTGAGGCCCATGGATTTTCACAGGTAGAGGGGATAGACTATGATGAGTCATTTACTCCTGTTGCGAGGTACTTATCGATATAATCTGTATTGGCACTATCAGTGTAGATGGGTTGGAAGATACATCAAATGGATGTAAAGACATTCTACCCTAATGGCACGATTGGGAAGAGGTGTACATAGAGTAGCTTGAAGGTTTTGAGACCTTCGACTGTGAGTCGCATGTGTGCCGACTCAAGAGGGAATTGTATGGGCTGAAGCAAGAACCCCATTCTTTGTACAATAGGATCGATATCTGCTTCATCAGGTTGGGATTCACCAAGAGTGAAGTAGATGTGAACTTGTACCACATAGTGGTGGAAGGTAAATTGTTGATCATTGTGTTATATGCCGACAATTTGATTTTGATAAGTGATGATCAGTTCATCAAGTCTTGCAAGGAGGAACTTGTAAGAGAGTTTGAGATGAAGGAAATGGGGCTCATGCATTACTTTTTTGGGCATGCAAGTACGACAAGCTAATGGGGAACTATTTGTGTCTCAAGGCAAGTATGCCAACGAGATATTTAGGAGGTTTTACATGGAGAGAAGAAAACCCATGGAGACTTCTCTAGTATTTAACTCGAGGAAGGTGGATGCTACTTCAGGGGAAGTAATGGAAGTTATTGTTTATAGGCAGCTTGTGGTTCACTCATGTATTTGGTGAACACACAACTGGATATGTGCTATGCAGTTAACCAACATAGTCAAGTGATGGTTAGGCCTACCAAGTTGTATTGGAAGGTGGAAAATCATGTGTTGAGATACCTCGGGGGCACTACTCAGTATGGATTGTGGTATAGATAGATAGAGGGAGTGAAGCTTCAAGGCATTGTCGATGCAGATTCGGCAGGGAGTCCATCCATCAAGAAGAGCACATTAGTAGGGATATTGAGTATTGGGTCAATGGTAGTTTCTCGGTACATTAGAAAACATAGATTGGCTGCACTTAGTTCAGTAGAGGTAGAGTACATGGATGCAAGTCAGGCAGCATGTGAGGCCATCTGGATGAGGAAGATTTTGGTTGGCTTTTTTGGTTAGCAGAAGGATCCAACTATGGTTTACTGTGATAATCAAAGTTGTATCAAACTCTCTAAAAATCCATTTTTTCATGATCGGTCCAAGCATATTGATATCAGATATCATCATCTTTGAAATTGTGCATGTTTGTGGATTATGTTGTTGGAGTATGTTCCCATGGGGGAACAAGATGCTGACATTTTGACAAAGGCATTATTAAGATGTAAATTTGAGTTTCACAGAGACATGATCAGGGTAGTTGATAATCCCTTTGTTGTTCATAGGGAGTGTTTAGAAATGGCAACAATAAATTTCAGTTTAATTTATCCTTGAATTAAAATCAAATTATATTCTCATAGAAACTTGTAAATAGTTAACTAAGTTTAATTAACATAACTAGATTAGGAATTTCAAGTTGGAAGTCTTTATGTAGTCATGTATATGTTATCCCTAAATTTTAGGGGTCCAGAGTTTTTTTGGGTTGTAATTAGATAACTCAGTTTGATTGAGTTATGGTCAGTTAAACTAGTTCTAACTGTATGTGGAAATAGTAGAGGATTATTAGTGAGTTGGTGCATTGGTGCATCCTCGGGTGCTACTACAACTAACTGAAGATTCCCTCATGAGAAACTCATGCATGTCAATTTAGAGAAAGAACCAGTTGAGACTAGAGTGCAGGGACATTGTAATGTTAGTTGTATGATTTTCCAATTTGTACAGATCATCCATGCAATCAGTTATGGACCTAACTTTGGATTGCACAATTTTGGAAGCACGATTTCCCAATTAAATATGGGTTGTTCCTCTTGTGAATTGTGCAAGTAAATAGGACTTAGCAGCCAGGAGAAATTGGCTAAGTGTTGGTCAGTGCATGCTTGTGAGATGGAGAGTTGATCATGCTTGTGTGGAATTGTTCTTGTGAGAACAAGCTTTGTATTATCACTCAGATTTATGATTAATGCAATAGATAGTCGGGGTTTTGAGCACTAGTTTTCCCCAGAGAAACAATTGTGTTATGCGGCATTGATGTTTTTCGTCTTGCTAATTATTATTTTCATCGATCATTGGTTTCTGAAATTTGAGAGTAGAGTATATTCTAGTCTTGTGTTTTAGGAAATAACATGAGCTATGAATCTACATGAAAATCTACATGGTAGCAAACATGATTTTTAGAAAAATTTACAATCAAAATGTAAAATTTCTAATCATCATGCACCACAAAATAAGAGTTAATTATATTTGGGCGACTATTAATCCATCATCACATTCCAGATACAGTACAAAAGAATATCTATGTAGCGTCAATTGAAAGATGGCGATTAATTGAAATAATAATATTCAGTCATGGACTAACATGTTTTCTTCATCTTTAGCTGCACCGCGATAATAGAAATATAAATCTGAAAAAAAACATTCACAACCAAAAAGGCCTCAAAACACAAAATTACAAGATAGAATATCAATCCCAACAATCATACATACGTAAGTGAGTCAATTGCAGGTTTAAATAATAGACCAATAAATGTGAGCAGTTAAATAGTAACAGTAGAAGCACAAAGCTAATCTGTGTGGCAAGACCTGCTAAGCATTCAATGTTGGCCTTGTTTATGAGATGCCTTATCATTGCTTTCGCTCCGACATCAGATACCAAAGGAGACCTACATAATGCATCTTTGTCATTTTAGATTACATTTCCACCATCAACCAAGAGTGTTTATTTCCTTTCAATTTCCTCTTCCACCACATTACCGAAGGTGAGAGGGATCGAACCTATTAAAATTGAATTAAGAAAATAAGATGTAACATTTTATAACATCTCCTCATGCTCCGGATGTAGTAGAGATGTAGATATTCTTCTCAGAAGAAATATATTTGGGGCATATTCACCCCAAATTTAATCTCGCTCATCCAATTTTTTTTATAAAAAAAGGTCAACGAACCTCCTTCCACCTTGAGATAGGAATCCTTTGGCAAATAATAATATATTTCTATTATTTCTTTTACTTGGGTTGTTGTAAACAATGTCAATGGATAGAAAAGTCCACCACCTTGTTACTTCCTGTCACATTTAGGAAATAAATGGCATGGCTATCTCACCACATGCACTCGCACATGTAAATCATCTTCAAATCCCTTTGCATTAAGATGACATCTCTCATTCATATTGTGATATCTTGACCCTTTTGTCATGGCTCCATTTTTTTCTGCAACTTCAATGGAATTTACCAACCATGGGTGGGATTTTTCCACCACATCGCTAGTTTTGTGGACATTCTAGTGCATGGAGGTACTAGTCCCCCAGAGGTTGGCCTTCATGGTACACTCTATGATAATAAATCCATCTTGTTGTTGGGAGGTAATTGTAGTCATAGTGAGCCCTTGGATTTTGGAAGTGATCGAAGCTGGGGTCTAATCGAGAATGGGCAGTATCTGGAGAAGAAGCATGTCTTTCCTACGGTAGCTCAATCCCTGGTGGGCAGAGATTTATGAAATAAATCTTTGTATTTCCAATCTTTGAAGAAATTTTCACCTGTTTATATTTGCATGGTGGAATTTGGTTTTCAGTTTGCAAAGCATTGCGGTGGTGAGGAAACTAATTGGCATGCCCAAGGTTTTATGGTTGATTGACCCTTCTTAGAGCTATCCTTTGTAAGCCCCCCCTTTTCCATTGTTATCTAATAGCATCCATAGGCTAGCCTTGAAGCAGACAATGAACTTTCTTATGACTTTGTCCTAGTTTCTTTCCATTTTCCTCACTAGTCTTCTCCTCTACAAGGGGTTTCTTTCACTAGGCTTACCTCTCCTTTGAGTGTTATGCCCCTTCAGCGTATGCACCCTTGCCAATGGTTTTGTGATAGATTCCCTTAGGGAAGACCTTGGCCACAAACACGAGTTTAAATATCTATGGCTATCTTCCATTCCTTCACTATGCTTGAATCTAAGAGGAAATTCACAAGTTAGAAGCTTTAACCACTAATGATTACCAAGCCCACTCTGACTTTGAAATCCAAATTGAATTAGCTAGTTGTGTCCTTAACCCTGGCCATACCAAGGTAAGGCAAAGTTAATACATCAATTCCATCAAATTCTATTGGCAAATGAAGAAGCTCCTGGATAGGATAGTTAAAGAAAAGTGTGAGGAAGAAAATGAAATCATAGCATGCCTTAATGAAACGTGACGAGTCTAATGGCACCTCTACTCTTTCTCAGCCAACTTCACTACTCACATGGCGAACATAGAAGGTCATCTACAATGCGACCTCAAGACTCCATCTCCAATAGGCACAACCACCTAGGATTCAACCCAAGTAACATACTATGATGATTGATATTTTCTTGATGTTTTTGCTTATGTTTTTTACTTTTAGTAAATTAGTTTCTTCTAGAAGATGTTTAGCGAGCTATAACTGGAAATTTTTATTTTGTATTTCTGTCCTATTGTATGTCAAAAAATTAGATGGAAGCTAGTAATATTTTTGGATGGTTTTGGATGATAAACTATAGATTTCATTATCTGTAGATCTACTTTCCCTTGTGGCAAATCACAACTGTGTTCTTGCCTGACAATGAAGCTTGATTTTGTATGGGAGTTGTTTTGAGACAATAGAAAATTTAACGAACATATATATAATTGAACTTGATAATTATATGATAAATATTGGATTAGACATATGAAATAGTATATTTTATTCAAATTTTCCATATACTTTCATTTTCATCTTCACTTGATAGGTTAAACGTATTATAATGATATGTTTTATCCTAGGAGTACTAGGTGATAATGGGATTTTTCCCCTCAAGAAACCGTGTTTATTCTTTTTCCTGGGGGCTTTGGGCATGCTTCCAACAACTAAGCTTAATTTTTACACCCTCTTGCAAGGAGTGAAATTGAGTTCCTTATTGAATCCTTTCTCACATATTATCTTGAGTGAGCCATTGTTAATAATGAATTACATTTGCTCAAGACCCTTTCCCTAGGTAATCAACTTGGCTTCAATTTCCCAAAAAATCATTGTGGAGCTTGCATAGCTTTCCATAGTTATGTTTTACCATGTACGCAAAGCCCTAAACTTGAGAGATGATGAATTGAAATATTAGGAAATTTTTTATTTAAGTCAAATCAGGAAATCTCACACAGGTAATGCCATGAGCTCATTATGGTCAACACTTGTCATGCATGGATTGCAACATATTGCTACATGATGTAATCCAGTACAATAATGTTTAGACTCTCAAAAGGTAGCTTCCACATCATAGGTTCTATCATGTGTTTTCCACATCATGGGTTCTATATGCGTTCTTGTGTAGTAGGGAATGAAGTACACAGTGTAAGTGCATTCACTCCAAATTTATAGGATGACTTCATTTATGGATAAGTAGATGGTGCCCCTCTCAAGGTTGATAGTATGAATTTTTGTGGTGCATTTCAATTCTTAACTAGTTTTGTTGGTCAATATTTTATTTTCTTAACAACATTATTCTCAGAAATCCCTCTCATATGCCAATTTCAGCTAAATGATTTGAGATGCATTGCACTATTTACAAGTTAGAAAAAACAATTGACAACACAAGTGGCCTCTTCTGTTCACATATTAATCCAACACTGACAGCGATTCCAATGGTTAGTGGATAAAATAAGCTAGATACAGATTAAGTTAAATAAGCTCTATCTTCCTATCCCTCTCTAGTGTCACTCTTTTGTTTCCTATGTGTATTCAACCTCCTACTGATATGTTTCGTGGCGCTATCCTCTCTAGAATTTGAATGATGAAGCATAAGGGGAAAGGGATAAGCATGTAACTCAACTCACTCGCTATGATATTGATTCCACTTATTAGCAAGCATGTATGTATTTTTATGATACACACAATTTTGGAGGTTCATTTCGGAATCTATAATTATCATCGCTAAATCAGACGAGAGAATTGCATTTTCTCATTTTTGTTTCATTAAGCGAGCTCTTCTTGATCCACGTTGATTTTGGATCATGTTATGTTCAATATGCGTTCAGGTAGCAAGCTCCGAATGCATGCTTTTATGAATAAAATTTGTCCACTTCGAGTGAAAAACTAAATATGTTTTATTCATCCGCATAGATTTGAATGAGATCACGATCTCTCGTAAATCCGAATATTCAATGGAAATGGAGCGACATTAGATACGTGATTTGCAATAAAAGTAGAAATACGCATATAATTAAAACTATAACTGTACACGATTCTTTAGTGTAATTTTTAAATAATATTAAGTATAATATAGATGCCGATCGAGCAACTTGTCTACTTTTGAAGAAATATAGGCGGTGTAAAATAGAAAGTGCGCAGAAACTGTGTTGGTAATAGGAATTGTTGATGTATACCTTCTGTTGTTGTTGTTGTAAGATGCCAACCAGTGGGCAAGGAATCGAGTTACGACATGAAAGGGAAAGGATTGTGATATGTTGATTCCAGTCACATAAAAGTAAAAGCGTTTCCGATTATGAAAGTCTTTTACTGAAAGGCACTCCACTTCACAAGATTCCAAAACAAAAATTGTTTTGTAAGGTTTTGGATTCATGGTTTATAATGATTTAAAACATTATTAATTAATTTAATTAGTCAATGTAGTTTAGTATTTAATTAATTTAGACATATGTATTCCTTACTATTATTAATCTAATTTAATTATTAAATTGTTGATAAAACCGGAACTATAATTTTACACAACTAAAATTGCAATTTTGTATATAAATATATCAATATTTTAAATAGATTAAAAAAAATCCTTAACCTGAAATTTACAATTTCAACAACTCGTATGTATAAAATAATACTTCTTGTTTTGTTTTGAAACGGCCATTGCTGTGACGCCCTCGAGTCTCGGGCAGGCGTGCACGATGGGCGGGCGCCCCGTGCACGACGACGGGCGCTCCTTGGCACAACGACGGGCGCATTTTTGCACGACGACGGGTAGTGCGACGAGCGGATGGGCGAACCTCCGACACTTGGGCGGACCCAACAATGGGCGGACCCGACGATGGGCGGACCCGGCGACCCATGGGCGACCCGTGCACGGTGGGCGGGCGAACCGTGGGCGCACTACAGGACGAGCTGCGGTTCGAGCAGCGAACGCAGGTGCACAATGAGCCGATGGACAGCACGACGAGCGGGCATAGTTCAGAGGCGAACAGGCACGGTTCAATGGCGAACGAGCGCGGTTATGTTACAAGCAGATGCGGTTATGCGAAGGACGGGCGGCCGAGCATAATGCGAAGACTTGTGACGAGCAATACTTAGAAATAAAACTAAGTGTTGCTGCCTTAATTATATGCGATATAAAAGAGGCGAGGCCGACATGCAAACATGTGTTTAAGGGCGTTGAACGAAGGATATGGGGGTTCAGCCTTAAGGCTGAACACCCCTCTTCAAAATGAACGCATAAACATATGTTAATGGAGGCACATATGTGAATTAATTAAAATAAAATATAAACATAATAATATAATACGTGGGCTTATGTGTTAATTAGTGGGGTCGGCCATAAGACAAGCAACCCCCTTGAAACATATGAAGTATGCGTATATATTATGGGAGGATGAGGCTTCATTCTCATCATTCATTCTTCGCTCAAGTGTCTTCGCACCAAGACAAGGGAAAAGTGCAAAGGTCTTAGGAAATGCGCATTCCTCATGCGCATAAGGAATAAGAGGAATTTCGCATATTTTGGAGACTGGCTTATGTGGAGGTCACGGTTGAGGGAGATTTGGTATTCGGTTTATGCAGGACTTAAAGGAGGAGATCTTGTGCACGGGTTGAGCACTCTCCTACCTTAAGGAGTTAGCATATGCCTTGTGAGGTTGTCTTTGCCTTGTTGTAATATTGTAAAAGATTCTAAGTGTTGGCCGAGGACTTTGCCCGGTACACTTGTATATTGATGTATTATCGAAGGTTCATAATATATTGATTATTCGGGCGAACTTGTTCGGGAGTTGCCCCTCCCATTCTACATGGTTGTTTGCAATTGTTATTCGGTTTAATTGCATATGAAGATGTTAAGAATGGTTTATGTTGAATTATGAAGATTAATGCTTTCACATGGTTATAAGATAACAGTTAAAGCATGTTCATATTGGTTAAGGCGTAGTCCATATGTACAAGTATTAACGAAAAGAAAGTACACGGTGGTGCCGCACCCCGCCGGGCACGGTTGAAAAAATTACCGTAGACTTGGGGGTGTGACAGGTGGTATCAGAGCTTGGTCGGAGCTGGTGAGTAGGGTTGCTCGTGACAATTGACAGGTGAAAATAAGGTTATGGAGAACAACCGAGGTCTTGTAAGCTTGAAGATTTGTGGCAAAGATGTTCAAGCGTTGGCAGACACAGGTGGCAAATATAACCTTATATCAGCACGGTTAGTAGAAGAAGTGGGGCTGATATCTACTATGGAAAACTGGGAAATAACCTCGTGGAATTTGGCAGTAGGCTCGATACAAGAGGTACCTGTACAGATGGAAGGATGTAGAGGTCAGCTGGACTTCATAGTGATAAATACAGATGGCATTGATGTGATGCTTGGACGGGAAGGACGTCTTCAAATCAGTCAGGCAATGGAATAAGATGAAGTTGTAGACGAGGAAGAGGAAGTCATGATGGCCGAAGATGTTGAAGACTTAACTATGATGGAGGTTAGACTTGAAGATAATCAAGCTAAGCCAGAATCATGTAGCTCATGGGCATGGACCGATCATATGGAAGGACCGTGTGATGATGAGGATATGATGGAGGCCGAACTTGAGTTTAATCAAGTTGAACCAGGATCATACAGTTTGGCAGCATGGATGGACACTCAAATGGAAGAACCACATGATGATGAGGACTCGATGGAGGCAGAACTTGAAAATGATCAAGTTGAACCAGGATCGTGCAGTTTATCGACATGGATGAGTGAGGTCACTCATATGGAGGAGCCTCATATTGATAAAGTAAGTATGGATACTTGTGTTTCATTTGGACATTTGGTAGATGGATCATGTGTAGGAGAGGGCAAGATCAGCTTGCCTAAGCAAGGAGACATCTTACCATGGATGACTTTGATGGAACCTTGCATAGAGAAGCAAGGGTTGTTACCTGCTGAAGGACTTGTTGAGGTTTCTTGCTACCTTGAGATGGAAGGTGCAAGACCCCGAGACAAGGGAGGAACTTGATGAACATTATGGATGATTTGGGTCATGCTTTAGCCACATGGCTAAGTGCCCGGCATGACTCATGGACAGGTTGAAGGGCACACCTTTGGGTGGACTTCTCATGGCCGAGACCGAGAGATAGTCTTGATGGACACCTTGGTAGAAAAGCTGTGATGGAAGGGACTCGTGATGATGATGCTTAGATGGACTTCTCATGGCCGAGACCAAGAGATAGTCTTGGTGGACCTTTGGTGGAGGAGCTCATGATGACATGAGATCATTGTGACTTTTGGGAGACTTCATACATGGTGGACTTAGAGGATTTGAAGCATTGAGGAGCCGAGGTCGGGAGACTTTGATGCAGTATGGGATGCATACTTCCAAAGTACATGTATGGGCATGGCTTGGAAGGGTGACTTGATGTGGAGGATCGATATGAGACACTTTGGAGTGTTGAAGTTACGATGATGATGATGCCTTGGTGGATGTACTTGGGCATGGGTTGAGCCGAGACTCAACTACTTTACGCACATGATGATGTTGGGATAGATATGGCAGACTTAGCACATTGACACCAACACTTCGTGGACAGCATGTTGCAGATGAGATGGATGGAGTTTTCATGGACCTGAGCATGGATTATGGGAACTGATTCTTGATGAGTCGGGGATGTGACAGGATGCTTTGAGGAACGACTGATGGTGGCATGAGGATGTGCATTCTCATTGTTTGAGCGTGACGGTTGGATTGATCACCCAACTAGTTCAGACATGGGGTTAACAGTGTACAGAGATGTGTTGGCATTTGTTGGAGTATCATGGCAGCAGTTCACATGAGGACGACATATGGTGATCGAGATGACTCCCGTTGATAATCTTGGTGGAGAGCTACCGAGATGATATGTTGTCGAGGACGACAACGACTTCAGGTGGAGGAGAGTGTGACGCCCTCGAGTCTCGGGCAGGCGTGCACGATGGGCGGGCGCCCCGTGCACGACGACGGGCGCTCCTTGGCACAACGACGGGCGCATTTTTGCACGACGACGGGTAGTGCGACGAGCGGATGGGCGAACCTCCGACACTTGGGCGGACCCAACAATGGGCGGACCCGACGATGGGCGGACCCGACGATGGGCGGGCGACCCATGGGCGACCCGTGCACGGTGGGCGGGCGACCCGTGGGCGCACTACAGGACGAGCTGCGGTTCGAGCAGCGAACGCGGGTGCACAATGAGCCGATGGACAGCACGACGAGCGGGCATAGTTCAGAGGCGAACGGGCACGGTTCAATGGCGAACGAGCGCGGTTATGTTACAAGCAGATGCGGTTATGCGAAGGACGGGCGGCCGAGCATAATGCGAAGACTTGTGACGAACAATACTTAGAAATAAAACTAAGTGTTGCTGCCTTAATTATATGCGATATAAAAGAGGCGAGGCCAACATGCAAACATGTGCTTAAGAGCGTTGAACGAAGGATATGGGGGTTCAGCCTTAAGGCTGAACACCCCTCTTCAAAATGAACGCATAAACATATGTTAATGGAGGCACATATGTGAATTAATTAAAATAAAATATAAACATAATAATATAATACGTGGGCTTATGTATTAATTAGTGGGGTCGGCCATAAGACAAGCAACCCCCTTGAAACATATGAAGTATGCATATATATTATGGGAGGATGAGGCTTCATTCTCATCATTCATTCTTCGCTCAAGTGTCTTCGCACCAAGACAAGGGAAAAGTGCGAAGGTCTTAGGAAATGCGCATTCCTCATGCGCATAAGGAATAAGAGAAATTTCGCATATTTTGGAGACTGTCTTATGTGGAGGTCACGGTTGAGGGAGATTTGGTATTCGGTTTATGCAGGACTTAAAGGAGGAGATCTTGTGCACGGGTTGAGCACTCTCCTACCTTAAGGAGTTAGCATATGCCTTGTAAGGCTGTCTTTGCCTTGTTGTAATATTGTAAAAGATTCTAAGTGTTGGCCGAGGACTTTGCCCGGTACACTTGTATATTGATGTATTATCGAAGGTTTATAATATATTGATTATTCGGGCGAACTTGTTCGGGAATTGCCCCTCCCATTCTACATGGTTGTTTGCAATTGTTATTCGGTTTAATTGCATATGAAGATGTTAAGAATGGTTTATGTTGAATTATGAAGATTAATGCTTTCACATGGTTATAAGATAACAGTTAAAGCATGTTCATATTGATTAAGGCGTAGTCCATATGTACAAGTATTAACGAAAAGAAAGTACACGGTGGTGCCGCACCCCGGCGGGCACGGTTGAAAAAATTACGGTAGACTTGGGAGTGTGACAATTGCCCATGGGAGTCGGATGCCATTTTAAAGTGGGGAAGAGGCCTAAATCAGGGAACTCTAACCCTTTTGATACGAGGTCGTCTCTCTGAGGCTTCTCCCGCTAAATTTGTAGGTAAAGCTTTTCTTTTCCTGGAAACAGTAGTAAGTGGGGCGTGCATTGATTGCAATTGTATAATGTGCCTCCTTATCTTATTAACGTCCTCCAACTGCACAGGTTTGATGATGAAGTCCATGGCTCCTTCGTCCAAACATCTGCATAAACGCTAAAACCATGAATATAGCTTAACAACTCCAATGCACAGGTTATATAAATAATCAATGTATAAATTAATTTGTCAAACCACAAGGCACAATTAATAAATCAGATACATTTATGCTGGTCTATATTTTTATTCGGCTAGCGTGAAGCAGGGTCGCAAACTTTGTTACCAACCATGAAGTGATAGATTCTCTCTTTAATTTTTTAAATCTGTAAAAGTGTTAATACACAATCTGCCAATTCATTATTTTATTTAGATCAACTTTTCTGAACTTTAAAGATTAGGCAACAGATTCATTATATCTTTGTGAAATTTCAAATGAAAAATATAAAATCTTTTTAGCATTAAATAATTAAAAAAAAATAAAAAAATCTATCATTTTAGTATTTCAAACTCAATATGTGAAATATTCTTAAATTTTATATTGATAACTATTATTTTTTTTCCATAGAAGCCATCTCTGACTTTAGAAATGTCATATTAAATAAAAGTGTTTTTATTTGTTTTTTAATAATATTAAAATGCTAAAGTGAATAAGAATTTATTAAAAAATTAACCATTTTTATATTTAATTTAATATGTAATAAAAAATAAAAATAAAAAATAAAAAAACATTCAATTAACATATAAAAAAATGTTAAATGCTTCAAAATTTGCTGCTATTAATGATAGAATTAGTTTAAGGGACTTAGTTTTATTGGGAGAAGAATTTGTCTTCCTAAATTGCAACAAAATTGTAACAAATTGATTAATAATCCAAACCCAAAAATATAAGAAAAGAGAAAAACTATGAACAAATAATTTCACTTATCTTATATCCCTTTTCCTCCCAAATAACATGGCATTTAGGCTGTTGGCCACGCTTATACTACACTTGAGGGGAGGAGTCTATATGGATAACTATCCTTCAGACATGCTCTAATGTATGGATGAAAGCTATATTCATCGCATGGCTATGGATGAGCTGATCAATATCATTTATATGGAAGTGTATAATGCATTGAGTTAATTTATGCAGATTTTGCTATTTAATAGTAAAGTTAATAGTTTAGGTTTTTGTTAATTTAAATTATGAGTTTGGATGATGTGATCAATATCATTTCGGCTGGAAGTGTATAATATATTGAGTTTATTTTAGATTTTAGTATTTAAAAATAAAATTATAGTTTTATGTTTTTGTTAATTTATTAAATTTAAAATAAAAATAAATATTTTTCAATTTTAATTTTACTTTAGATACATTGAATCTATCATGGGTGTAAAAATGTCCCACGTTATAATATGAAAATGCCGTGCATTATAAAACTTTAAGATGTATGGATCAAGATTTACCATGTCAAAAGATGGATATCACTGTAGGCTTCTATGCACAAGTCTAGCCATTATATACGAGAAAGTGCAGAATGGATATAATTTTTAGGAGGTGCTGAAGCTAAATTAACCACTCTCTAAGAGGATTATTCCATGAGTTATTATTGCTATAGCGCTTCTGTATCAGAAATCCATACCTTTGAATGATCTGTGGCACATTTTCAGATGATATTATCACCACCGGTATTTCCTTCAAGCCCTTCGTTTCCTGCCAAAAGTTGACAGCAGAGCTAAGTTATTGCATAAACTTTGGCGAGAACATGCAGAGCTAAGTTATTGCATAAACTTTGGCGAGAACATTGTTACGGGTTGTGGAAGATTTTATCGGTGCCATATTATTTTTAAACATATTTTGAACATTCAAATGTGGAAGTATTTAAGGCCATACCTTGAGTTTCTTAAGAAGATCGTAGCCTGTCATTTCGGGCATACAGTAATCGGTGATGATCATGCTGAACTTGAACACCTGCATAATGAAGAAGATTTTTCTATGTCAGAGTTATGTCTTTCATTTTGCACATAGGCATATTATGCAGAGAAATGCATTTTATAAGTGTGATGTGTATATAGATTGGTGAAGGTAAAAAAAACAAATTTAAATATCTTAAAATAGTATTTTAAATTTATTTTGATCTTGAAAATCATTCAGTTTTGGATGTGCCAACTACAAAATATGGTTGATTTTATTTTTGTAATTACGAGATTTAGAAATGAAAAACTTCACACAACGAAACTATAAATAGATTTTGAATAGAAAAACTTCATAATAGTTGTTTTAGATTAAAAATGATTTCAAATAAGTTCAAAAATTACAAAAATATCTTCCTCAATCTTTATAAATTAAGGTAACTCATTATGTTTTCTATAAAAAAAAATATACTCGGTGATTAATAAGTTCATCTACGTGGTTGACATTGATTTTAAACCAATTAAATTTCGTTTTCACATTATACATGAATAAAGCTCTCCCACATTAAACATTAATATATAAATCTCTGCCACCTGCTTTCTCTAGTTCTGGTCATTTCTAGTGACTGTTTTTTCTTCTGTAACGTTTCTATAAATACCGCCATAGTTAAGGCTTACATTTTTGCAGGGTGGTGTCGTCGCCGGCTCTTGGCTTAATCCTAGCATCTCCAGCGCTCTCGTGGGGCTGTCTACCGTGGTAACTGTGACATTCAATATGCAGTAAACAGAATATAAGAATAATAGTAATCAGTGTACGGTAGACAAAGATAAGTAGGGTTTAATACCGATACTAATCACAGTAGCATTATCCACTCACTGGTTTTAATTTTTAACAGACATGCATGTGAATAACAAGAAAATAGGGTTGAAACCTTTCACAGTATCTGTCTCCAGCAGCCGCTCGATTATCTTCCTGTCGATAACACAATCATCAACAGCCAACACGTGAGTTTCGCAACCAGCGAACGCCACTGCTTCCTCAAACACACCTTCACAAACTTTGCCTCCCATTCTCCCCACAGCAGACGAAACTGACATCACCGTGTCGACTGGTCAAACGTAGAAATCCCCTCCACACCGGTTTCCTCAAAGGACTTTTTCCTTTCTGCTGCTACTTCCATGTCAATCCAGCTACAATTTATATAGCACAGGATCTGTTATCTGCCTGCCCTTCAGGAAGAAATTAAGCCACTTTACCAGAAAGCACAATATCTTGGGCCTACGGATTGGAATCGAACAGTCGACGGTCGACCTACCAATGGCAATGTTGAACCGTACAAAGATGACATAGACTGCTCTTGGCGCAAAGCTGGGCAGTCTATTGGAGTTCGCAAAGCTAAAATCTGTGCAAGATACCATCATATAAAGCGCAAGGAGAAGGGGAAGGGCAGGATTCCTTTCTGAAAGGCCAAAAGAACCCAATCCGCCACAATAGTGACCAAACATATCCGCAAGAGGCCACTCCATTCAAGATATCACTGGCTCATCATTACAGAAATTCTCTTTTCCGCCGAAACTACAAAACTAAAAGATTTCCCACAGATATTTTCAGCAAAGCAGGCCCGGCCCCAAAGGAATCATACCAAATATTTCCAAGATCTCTGTGAGGTCGCTATCAGAGCCTCGCACGAAAGGGAAATCTATTAGCAGCAAATCTGCGAAGTAAAAAAGTTTTGATACTACTAGGAATATGATGTTTCGAAGCGGTGCTAAGCAACCGTAAGGGGAGACCAGTGGATTCATAAAACCACTTCAAGTTTTCATATCTGTTGAGAACTTGGAAAAAAATAGTGGCAAAAAATAGGGGATATAATAGATCATTCAGAACACCTCATTAACAATATATATTTTTGGTGAAACAAAGTCAACGTTGATATCATCTCATTCCCATTCCCATTAAATAATTGGTGAAACAAGTCACCGTACACAGAGTGCGATATTCTCATTAGATTGGGTGAAACATGGGTCAGCTCACGCAAGAGTATATATATATATATATATTTATTTATTGAAAGTGTTTTAATGTGCATTCATAAACCATTAATCTCTTTAACTTATATGAGTATATAATTGTATTTTTTAATTGAAATTATAAAATTATGGAGTAAATCATTATGCACCACAAAACTAATGAAAAAGAAAACTTTTGTCCAAAACCATGGAAATTGGAAAAAAATGCCTTTTTTCTTGGGTAGTGGAGAGGTTGTGAGGAGATGGGGTGGTGTTCTTGAATACCTACATATGGAGCTTCTTCCTCCTCGCGAACACGCAAACAAGGGGGATTTGTATCACTGTGAACGTTACGCTTGATGCAACCTATAATGCATGGACACATTTGTGTAAAGATTATAACACGTAAATAACATTCTCTTACTTGATGTTTTCTTTAGCACACACCGAGTTACAAGAATTTACGATCCACGATCCACAATTAAGGACAATAACTCTCATTTTTCTCTATGCCAAGAGAATTTCTGAGAACTCATATATATGGTAAATAAATATGCAACATTATTAGAATTATCCACCTTCACAAGTGGATATTTCTTTTTCTCAATCATGTAACAATTTTGCGTTGATTTTCCATGTAAATAAATTAAACCAAGGTTATGGAACATGTATTCAAACTAAATGGTGGGTAAACATTATATTGGGAATCACTTTGGTTTATTAATGATTATGAAAATTGAAAAAAAAAATTGGCAAAGGCAAAGAGATAATAAATGGCATTGAATTAAGGAAATAAAGGAAAATGTGAGAAAAAGAAGGTAAAGGGACACAAATATGCATGCAAGGGAAAATGGAGAGAAAATGAAAGAAAAAAGGGAAAAGGGAGGAAGAGACATGGGACATCAATAAAAAAAAGGCATGAGAGAAATAGTTAACAACTTTTGATCATTTCAAGAAACAGGGCTCTAAGGAAAGAGAGAGGAGCAGTTAGACAAAAGCAAGGAAGCAAGCCAATTACAAGCAGAGGAAAGCAAGGGAGCACTGGGAAAAGTTGGAAGAACAGATACAGTAGAAAGCCATTGTAGGTAACAGGTTGCACATGCGATTTCAAAGCTAAAATTTGGATGGATGGTACATGCATGTGGATGTTTGCTTATTTTTATGTCATTGGTGTGGGATTTGCTTGGATCGACAATGGTTTCATCCTTGCCTTTCCATTTCAGGGATAGTTATGATTTAGTGGGTTCTCTATTTTGATTAAGTTTTGAATGGTTGATAGAATTGGATCCTAGTTGAGGTGGTCTCGGGAAAATTCCCAAGGGTCAAAGGTGGAGATGGGATTTTTGTTAGAACTCTTCATGGATGGGTGGAGATAGGAAAATTCCTCTAGAGTTGGTGAAGGAAGTCATAGGAACCCAAGCTTATTTGATATTAGTGATTTCTGGATAGGTTTAGGTGAAATCATCGTGGTTGAGGGTTGAGGTGCTTTGGCCTCTGGAAGCCTTGGTTGGTTTTATTTTGGTTTAACCCATATGATCCCACATTCATGCTTGGAATATGGCATGGAGGTAATTGGCTAAAAGAAAGAATTGGTTCAATGAAATATATGGTCAAATGGTACATATAAGTCCCTAAATTGGTTGCACTTTCATATGTTACTATGAATTATTTTCTTATTATGATCTATGAGCATATGTACTAGTTATTATGTTGATCTTATGGCCAAACTGTCATGGATTCTATTCTCGTTATATGCTGGATACATGCATGATTGAATGATGTGTTCTTGCTATGAATCTTGTTCATGAATTGATCAATTATTGAATGTTTAATATATGCATGGGCTAACAATTGTTTTTGTAGCTAGATTAATAGGGCATTGAGTCTTCTTGATGATTCTTTGATGAAGTTAAGAAGATCATGATCAAATATGAATTCATAACTTGTAACAACTATGTTTACTACATGTTTGACAAAATTTCTATTATGTGATTGGTATGTTTTGGGAAAGATCTAGCCTCAGTAGTATTTTTATAAACTCATTATCATCTTTGACACAATTATGGGAAGTTATTGTTTGTTTTGGGAAAAGGACTATAGGCTAGCCCTAAAAAACTAGCGTTGATTTCACAACCGCACCCTCTCAACTCACAAACTCCAGTTGTAACTCCATGGAGGGATGCTCATGCATGTAGTTGGAGCCTTCCAACCACATGAAAAGTGTGCCATTCCTGCAGTTGGGGTGTAAGTCCTGATAAAAAGAAGTTCCAACTCAGGTATTGATCATTAGGGGTGGTTGTCAGACACTTGGGTGATTTGGGGTCCTTGAGGGATGACAATATGTTTTCAGTTAGTATGCCCCACTTCCATAATTGAAACTTGGAGGTTGGGTCATATGATAGTAAATCTCAACTCATGTTTACCTTGGATAGATTGTAAAACTAAGTAAATTTGGGATCACTAACGAGGGTGATCTATTTACCATGTAAAATGCAATATCCACTACCTCTACTTATAATGTTTATCCTAACATATCACCACTGAGCATGCTCCTTAATTTGTCCATCAACATCATGTTCATCCTTTCCGAACACCAATTGTCTAAGCCATGTATGTAGTAGTATTCTACCTTTCGATATTACATTTCTTACATAAATATTTGAATTCATTACTGCAAAAGTCTTCACCATTATTTTTCCTCAACAACTTAATTTTCTTCTCTTTCTAATTTTACATAAGAGCCTTAAACTCTTAGAAATTTTCAAATACTTTAAATTTCTTCCGAGGAAATAAATCGGTGTATTCTTCAAGAACTCATATACAAATGAGAAATAGTACATATATTTATCCAATTATGTAACTGAAATAGGTCCAAACACAACACTGTGCATTAACTCTAATATTTCCTTTGACCCTATAGATATGGAAGATAATCTTACCCAATTTATCTTCCCATTTACACAATGTTCACAAAAATCAAAATATAGAGAGAAATTAGACATACTTTCTATCATACCATTACCATGTAGTACTCAAAGGTTCTTCTCTTCGAGATGTACAAGTATTTGATGCCACAAGTTAGTCTTTTCTCTAGAGGTTGTAGGGGTTATTCCTTAATTTTCTCTACTGTTAGGAACAATAGAAGAATGGCACCCATCACTGACAATGCTTCCCAATATATTATATAGATTTCCATTCTGAAATCTACTTAGCACTACTTTTTTTCATGAACCATTTGTTGGGCCATGGAATTGTTACCTTTTTGTACTCATTTTCCTATTCACGTTTCTCCCTTTCTTACCAATGATACCACAATTTCTTACTATAACAACAATTATTCATCTAAGTGTGTACTTTTCTATATATCACTTTCTTAGTCTAATTCTGCTTATGATTTGGCATAAGAACTACTATCCTAGGCGATTTTTATTATAAAACTGACATATGGCCTTTTTCAAGTTTAAGTGGTATGTTGATGTTGTTGTTACAGGATTTCACTTGCAGTTTCCTTTATCAATTTGGACAAAGGCTTCGAGAAGTGTTTATGATACATGAAAAGTTTGCTTTGGTCATGTTGTTCTTCTTTAATTTGTCATATGGACTGAATCTAGGAGTGCATCAAGTCAAAGTCAACTCAACCACCAAGAGATATTCATGGAGTATAGGACTCGAGAAGTTGAGATTTTTACACAAAGATCATTTTAATTAAAGGAAGTTGTTACAACTTTACCCTTACCATAGAAATTGTTATGAATTACCAACATGCATTCTTATTTTAAGATCACATTAGAATTGAAAGGTTCTCATGATGATCTTCTATTTGTATTTGAAAACTATAAATAAGAGAGTTCTCTGCCTGTGGGGGTAGTGAGGGGAATTACACAGATAAGATTGGGAAAATCATCAAGCTCTATAATCCTGATATTTTGTTAATTCAAATCTCAAACTTGTGGAATTATATATTTCTATGAGTAGTATGTGTGTTATTTAGTGCACCAACCCCTAGTTAGGATGAAGGGTCCTCCTTTTTAGCATCGATCATTGGTTAAGTAGAATATAGTAACTATTTTAACTCTTCTCAGTTATGTGACTGATGTTACTATCTGTTATGCAACCATCTCACAAAATAGAAGAAAAGATAGATCAATGACTTCAAAATAAGCCTCTTCAAAGGGGAAAACTCCTTTACATTACACAAATGAATAATTCTTGGATGATTCAAATGACAAAACCTCCTTTCTATATATAGGATTCTAAGGGGTCACAATATAAACAAAGCCAGCATAACAATAATAATGTAAGGGCACAACAATAATAATTGTGGGCTTCTATGGCGCACAATAATATTAATATGGGGACAACAGGGGCACAACAATAACAATAAGGAGATACACTTAGGACAATAATAATGCATAAATCACTAGTATTATAGGGACTTAACATGCCCCTCTCCTTCAAAAAAGTGTTGTCCTTAACACTTGAGTAGTTCTAGATGCTTCTCTATAAAATTCTCATCCTCCCATGTAGAATATTCAACGGGTAAGCTCTTCCACTTGATTCGATACTCTAAAATTGATCGATTTCATAGATATCAAGTTCTTGTTTCTGTGGCTGCTTTAGGTTCTAACATGATTTTTCCTTCCTTGTCAAGTTCTAGAAATATTGTTTGAACTGTGAGCTTTTCACCTATAACCTTATTTAAGCATGAAACATGGAAAACTGGGCACACTTGAGAATATGTAGGAAGCTCCAATTTGTATGCCAGAGTACTAATCTTTTGCAACACCTTGTACAAAGCATAATACTTTGGTGATAATTTATTATCCTTATTATCTTTCTTAAGGGACATTTGTTTGTATGGTTGTAGTCATAGAAATACCCAGTCACCTACATCAAAACTTCTTTTGCTATGATGTTGATTTGCCTATTGTTTCATTATATTCTACGCCAAAGTGAGGTTATCCTTTAAGAGTTGAAGATTTTGTTGTTGATGCTCGATGTGATCTCCCACTGCTTGAACCTTAGAATTCTCTCTTAAAGGTGTTGTGATGGACGATGGATGATATCCAGAAAGTGCCATAAATGGGGTCATTTTTGCTGCAGTATGGAAGGAAGTGTTATACCACCATTCAGTAAGAGGCAAACACTGGACCCATTGTGTTTTTTTATTAGATACAAAGCAATGAAGATTTCCTTCCAAATTTTTTTTCACTATCTCAGTTTTCCCATCAAACTGAGGATGATAAGATGCGCTTTGAGCTAACTAAGTACCTTGACAAGAAAATAATTTTGCCAAACATTTCCACTAAAAATGGGAACACTGTCACTTACAATAATCTGTTTCCACGTGGCATTTGAATTGTTTCCATAAATGCAGTAGAAACTATACTAGCTTTAAATGGATGAGATAATGCACAAAAGTGTGCATACTTGGTAAGTTTATCAACTACCACCATTATGGCACTCTTTCCTTCGAACTTGGGTAAACCTGTGATAAAATCCATTGAAACCTCCCCCAATGTTGACTTGGAATGGATAAAAGTTGTAATAGACCCGAGGTCTTAATTTTCTCAACTTTATTTTGTTGGCAAACTAAACATTCCGCCACAAACTTTTGAATATTAGATTTAAGGCCATCCCAAAAAAAAATCCTTCTTAACCCTATGGTAAGTTTTTAAAAATCCTGAGTACCCTCCTAAGGGAGAGGTGTGCAATTTCAAAAGAATATTTTGTTTGAGTTGGGAATTCTTGCAGAGGTATAAGTGATCTTTGTACCATAACGAATCATTTTTCTAGCTAAATGTATCAGATGTACTAGGATCTTATTGCAACTTTTGAATGAGTGCCCACACATTTTTGTCATTCTTCAATTCATACCTTGCTTTGTTTATCCAATCTAGTTGGATGATATAAATGGCACAAAGAAATGGTCTCACATCCTCATCCTTTCTTGGGAGTGCATCTGCAACAACATTTTTCTTCCCTTTTTTGTAGATAATTTCAAAGTCATAACCCAACATATTTGTGACCCATTTTTGCTACTCTTCTGAATATAATCTTTGTTCTAAAACATATTTAAGACTATCATGATTTGTTTTTACCTTGAAGTGTCTTCCCATTAGGTAAGGTCGCCATTTCTTAAGTGTATGTAGTATTGCCAACATTTCATTCTCATAAATAGTTGTGTAAATACTTTCCTTTGATTGGACGACTTTCAAAACCAATGGGTCTTCCTTCTTGCATTAAAACAAAGCTAATTCCATTTCCTGAGGCATCATATTCCACAATAAAGGTTTTTGTGAAGTCTGGCATAAATAAGATTGATGCTTGGCACATTGCCTCTTTAACATGTTCAAAGGGCTTTGTTGCTTTTGGAGTCGAAGAAAATGCATCTTTCTTTAGTAATGTTGTTAGAGGTGCTATTATTTTTCCATACTTGCGATAATAACATGCAACCCAAGAAATCCTCACAAATGATTTATAGATGTGGGGATTTTCCATTCCTTAACATTGGCTTTAATTTTTCTACGGCCTACCTTAAGACCTCCATGAGATACAATATGACCCAGATATTCCACCTACTGTACTCCAAAGAAACATTTGGAGGTTTTTGCTGATAAGTGTTTCTCCTCCAATCATTTCAGCACCCTGTGAACATCTTGAACATGATCCTTCCAAGACTTGTTGTACATTAGTATATCATCAAAAAATACTAACACAAATTTTCTAAGGAAGGGTTTGAAAATGGAATTCATCAAACCTTGAAATGTAGAAGGTGCATTGGTAAGGCCAAAAGGCATGACCAAATTTCATGATGACTCTCATGAGTTGTAAATGTTGTTTTCAAAATGTCTTCAGTCTTCATTTGATTTGATGATATCTTGAATGAAGATCCAACTTGGTGAACTAAATTTCTCCATGTAATTCATCCAATAATTCATCAACGACGGGAATGGGAAATTTATCCTTAATAGTGAGCTTCTTGATCTCCCTATAATCTAGACATATGCACCATGATCCATCCTTCTTGTGTACTAATGCTACTGGAGCAGAGAAATATCTTTGACTAGGTTGAATTATACCAGCCTCTAGCATTTCTGCAACCATACGTTCAATTTCACCCTTTTGGGCATAGGAATATTTGTAAGGCCTAATGTTTGGAAGAACAATTCCCGGAATCAAATGAATAACATGATCATGATCAAAAATAGGTGGGAGGCCTTTGGGAGTCTCAAACACCTTGGAATGATTGTCCAATACTTTTTGGGGATATGGAGAAATAGATGATTTCAATGTGGGAACCTCTAGTGAACATAATTGTGCAATTACGCATCTTTGTTCTTTCTTTAGAATCTTTATCATGTCGATGAAGCTAATTATCTTTCCTAGTTTCCCTGCGAAAATCCCTTAATTCAATTTCCTTTCCTTCCCAAAAAGATTTCAAAAAAAGTTCTTGAAAATTAAAAGCTATCGTACTCAAAGATTGTAGCCATTGGACTCCTAGTACAACATCAGCACCACCCATTGGAATAGAAAGCATTGGACTATTCAATACATATTCTCCCATGGATAACTTTATATTATGGAACTTTCCAAATCAATTTATGGTTCCCCCATTTGCAACCATCACTTGACACTTTGGTACTGGATATATGAAGCAATTCAACTCCTTGGCTATCTTACAATGAATAAAATTATGGGTACTACCTGAATCAATCAACACTATTACCTTTTTCTTCTTGATATGTCCTTTTATCTTGAGAGTTTGAGGAGTGGTAATTCCTGCCAATGCATTACAAGATATGGTCAGATTCAATACTTCTTTCTCTAGGGTTGATTCCTGATGTATATCCTCTTATTTTAACGTTTCTTGTTCCTTTCCTTCCATCTCTTCACAATCTGTGTAAAATAATTTCCTCTCAACAAACTTATGACCTTTAGTGTATTTTCTATCACAACTATAACAAAGCCATTTTTATCTTTTTTCTTCCAATTATTGTGGTGTTAACCTTGTAGGTTGTGGAAGGCTAGGGGCAACAACACTTCGATCTTTATAGTTGTGAGTGGTAGGCCTCCTTGTCTCCATAATTTTTCTTTCAATTTTTCTTGCCAGCTTGAATAGCTTCTCCACTGAATCGAGTTCCCAAAGGCGAACCTCATGTTGGATGTTATCCTTTAAAATCCCTATTAACACATCAATCCTATGCTCCTCTGGAATATCATTTACCCTTATATTCAATTTTTGGAAGTCCTTAAGGTGCTCCACCATTGAAATCTTTTGTTGGAAATTTATCAGTTGGCTAAAGAATGTGTTTCTCTTTTTATCCTCATAATTTGCTAACATTTCCTCCATAAAAATTGACCAAGTGACAATTTGTTTATGAGAGAAAAGCCATCAATACCATACAAACTGATTGGGTTCCAAATATATAGTTTCAATGCGTACCTTTTGTATGTTTTGCACATTATGGAGATTGAAATATTGTTCCATTTGTAATATCCATGTTACGATATCCTTGCCATCAAACTTCCTCATATCAATCTTTGGAACGTGGCAGGTCTTCGTTCCAACATTAAAGTCTATGAAATCATGATTAACATTTATTTTTCTCTCGTCATGTGTTTCCTTTACTACCTTTCCACCATTAGGAAGTCTTTCTTGTAGCAACTTTGTCAAACCTTCATTCAAACCTTTCATGTATTTCTTCAAATATTCAATGTTGTCGTTCTTCAAATCATGATTAACATTTCTTTTATTCTCATCATGAGTTTCCTCAGTTTCCTCTACTATCGTTTCTCCATTATGAAGCCTTTATTATAGAAATTTTGTCAAACCTTCCTTCTAACTTTCCATGTTTTTCTTCAAATATTCAATGTTTCCTTTCATACCACTCATTCCATTATCCCAACCATCCATCTTAGCTTCTGTTACTTTTTGTGAGAGCGAAATTTGTTGCACTTGGTCTCATAATTTGTATATATCATGTTGCATTTCTTCCTCTTCTTCATGTGTCATAGTAGATATTTCGGGTTTCTTACTAGCTGTTACCATTTTATTTCTTCAGGGCATCAACTAATGATAATTTTCTTCACTATGCCCTTTTAATCACTTCAAACTAATTTTTCAAACAAAACTTTTGCAAATTTTTAAAAAGACTACACACATTTTTTTGCTTTATAGGAGCTCAATATTGAATCTATTATATCTATGTAAATTAGGATTTCCAAGGTCAAAAAGTTTGTCCAATGGTAGCCCTATGAGTCCTGTTCCCAATGCCACAAGTCTAATCAAGATTGGATTTTCCAAGAAAGAGCTATGCAAAATCTCCCACAATGACCTGATTATAGATTGGTTCAATAGAGAAAACTTGTACGAAGTGCCATGTGTCAATGTTTCGACCTTAGGCCCTAAAAATGATATCCGAAAAGCTACAATCTGACCTCTTTTTGTAACATTTTACAAAATTGAATCTGATGCTCAGAGAGAAAGTTATGACGAGTTTGCCAAGGCCACCTATTTGAGATGGAATTTAGGATCCTGGAAGAACCCTAACTTCCTTGGTTCATATCTCTAAAAATGTATCGCGAAATGGTCTCAAATTTGACCACAATGTTCAACATGATTTCATCTCAAATGAGTTTTTCTTTAGCTTCTGAAGTTTTGTAGAAAAAATTATAGTGAAAATGTATGTTTTAACCTCGTATAGAAATTTACTGCATACAAATTCTAAAAACAGAAGATAAACAATAGCGAGAGAATAACACATAAACAAATATACAGATATTTTCCCCTAGATCCCAAAACCGGGACTACCAGCTTGATTTTTCATCATGTTCCTTTCAATGCTACAATACATATATATACATGCCGAAGCATTCAATACCATGGACCAAAAACCATTGCGTTCAAAACCATGTGCTAAAACCATGCACAAAACCATAGGTAGGTTTGCCCCACCTAATATAGGGTCCCAAAAAGTTTTCCTAGACACACTACCCCGGACCCCATAGAGGGAGGCTACCCACCCCCCTCAAACCCCTTGTGACCACCCCGCTGTGCAATCGACGCAACGAAGGGGGGGCTCAGCCCCCCTCTAACCCCCAATTAACAAGGGGAGCTAGTAGTGGAAAGAATATAACACAACCAAACATTCTCCCACTTGTTGTTTTATTTCCACAGGGGGCCACAAGAGAGCTTAGTTATTTATCCATCCCTACAATGCCCATTGTTTCTCTACGCCAAGAGAACTTCTTAGAGCTCACAGATTTTGTCAATGCATCTGTAGTATTCTTCAGAGTGTCCACCTTTACCAACAACACCATTTTTTCTTCTATCATATCCCTCATAAAGTGATATTGAACAACAATGTTCTTTGTCTTTGAATGGTAAGAAGGGTTCTTTGCCAAGAAAATTGCACTAGGGGGCCACAAGAGAGATTAGTCATTTATCCATCCCTACAACGCCCATTGTTTCTCTACACCAAGAGAACTTCTCAGAGCTCACAGATTTTTTCATTGCATCTACAGTATTCTTCAGAGTGTCCACCTCTACCAGCAACAACTTTTTGTCTTCTATCATATCCCTCACAAAGTGATATTGAACAATGATTTTCTTCGTCTTTGAATCGTAAGAAGGGTTCTTTGCCAAGAAAATTGCACTTTGGTTGTCACGGTTTATCCTTATAGCTCCCTATACTAACCCCATAGTTGAACACAATCTTTGCAACCAAACTACTTCCTTGCTTGCATGAGTGGCTACCATGTATTCTGCCTCTATAGTTGATAGTGCCAATATAGATTGTTTCTTACTCATCCAACTAACTGCTCCTCCAAATAGGTTAAACACATACCAACTTGTAGATCTTCTCCTATCTAGATCTACAGCCCAGTATGCATCAACAAAGCCATGAATATCCAGAACTCTATCCAATCCTGGTCTTCCTTGGTAGCACAAACCATAATCAATAGTGCCACGTAAATCCTTAAAAACCCACTTCACTGTTGTCCAATGCTCCTTCCTTGGTTTTGACATAAACCTGCTCAATACTCCCACTGCATGTACAATGTCTAGTCTAGTACCAACCATCGCATACATCCAACTACCAACTACACTTTCATATGGAACATGGGACATGTCCTCTTCCTCTTCTTGTGTCTTGGGACACTGTTTAACAGATAAATTTACACCTACAGGAATAGAAACCTTCATCGGTTTATTATCCTGCATATTAAAACTCTGTAGTATTGTCTCGACATACTTCATCTAGTTTAACTAGAGCTTCCTCTTTGTCCGATATCTTTTAATTTCCATGCCCAAGATATAGTTTGCGGCACCAATATATTTCATGTCAAATTTGGAGGAAAATTGGGTCTTCAAATCCTGAATAATTTCTTTGTCATTTCCAACCAGCAACATATCATCCACATATAAGACCAGATAAATAACACTGTCACCAATTAATTTTAAAATACACACAGTGATCTTCTTTGCTTCTGGTGAAGCCAAGTCCCCATATAAATGTATCAAATTTCTGATACCACATCCTTGGTGACTGCTTTAACCCATACAAATACTTTTTCAACTTGCATACTAGTTCTTTCTCACCCTTCACCGCAAAGCCTTTAGGTTGCTTCATGTAGATCTCCTCTTCTAGATCCCCTTGAAGAAATGTTGTCTTCACATCCATCTATTCTACCTCAAAGTCAAAAGCAGCAACAATAGATAAAAGTAATCTAATAGAAGGTACCTTGGCAACAGGAGACCAAATATCACCAAAACCAATTCTTGGCACCTAGGAATAACCTTTTTCTACCAACCGAGCTTTATATTTCTCCACCTTTCCTTCTACATTTTTCTTCTTCTTGAACACCCATTTGCTGCCAATGTGTTTCCTTCCAACTGGCAAATCCACCAGGTCCCGTGCCTCATTTTTGTGCAAAAGATGTCATTTCATCAACCATGGCCTCTTTCTAGAGTTTTCCATCCTCTGAATCTACTGCTTCCTTCACAGTTCTGGGATCATCATCAGTAATAGATAAAGAAAATTTTGAATAGAAAGCAGATGGAATATACCTTTCTTGCTGCCTTCTTTCTCGAACTGATATTCTCACACCTGGAGTTTATGGCTCTTCATCTTCTGATTCCTCTTCTGATGTAGAGTCTGATTCTTCCTCCTTTAGCTAAAAATCTAACTTCTTAGGTTCCTTTGGTTGGAATTCATGTTTAATAACATATTTAACCTCTACGAACACCACATCTTTGTTGTACACAACCTTCCTTGTTACTGGGTTCCAAAGCTTATAACCGTTTAAACCATCCTTATACCCAATAAAGATGCACTTTTCAGATTTACTATCCAACTTTGTCCTTTTCTCCTTTGGAACACTTACATATGCATCACGTCCAAATACCCTCAGATCTGAAAGAGAGGGTTTCTTACCAGTCCATACCTCTTATGGAGTCTTATCCTCCAATGCTAATGAAGGTGGCCTGTTGACCAGGTAACATGCAGTCTCCACTGCCTCTACCCAGAATTCCTGTCCTAACCTGGCACCACTAAGCATACTTCTTGCCCTTTCCATCAACGTCTTGTTCATTCTTTCTGTAACTCCATTTTTCTCAAGTGTAGATGGAGTAGTCTGCTGCCATGCTATACACACTTCTTACAGAATTCTTCAAATTTCTTACTACAAAAATCTCCACCGTTATCTGTCCTCAACACCTTTATCTTCTTCTTTGTCTAGTTTTCCACCAGAGTCTTAAATTCCTTAAACATGTCAAAGGATTCAAATTTCTTCTTGAGTAAATATATCCATGTATTCCTTGAGAAGTCATCTATAAATGATACATAGTACACAAACTTACCCAGTGATGCAACCTTCACAGGTCCAAACACATCACTGTGAAAAAGCTCTAATATCTGTTTCGCCCTCTTACCACCAGAGGGGAAGCTCACCCGATTCTTCTTCCCATATACACAATTTTCACAGAAATCAAAATCCAGAGAGATATTAGTCATACCTTCTACCATACCTTTACCATGAAGTATTCGAAGGCCCTTCTCTCCAATATGTCCAAGCCTTTGATGCCATAGCATGGTCTTTTCTCCAGAGACCACTAGATTTTCTTCTCTACTTTCAGGAACCACAGAAATATTGCACCCATCAACAATAGTGCTACCTTACAGCTTGTACAGAGTTCCAATTCGAACTCCTTGCATCAATACGAGTGCTCCTCGAACCATCTTGCAGGTATCTTTCTTGAACACTGTTTTTACAACTGCATCATCCATTCTGCTTACAGAAATCAAATTTCTGGCTGCGGGAATATGCAGAACACCCGGAAGTGTTCTAATCCTTCCACCTTGCAACTTCAACTTGACTTTTCTATGACCAATGATTCTAGCCTTCCTGTCATCCCCCGAGAAGACATTACTACCATCATATTTCTCATATTCCCAAAACCACTCTCTATCGGGAGTGAAGTGAAAGGATGCACCCAAGTCAATCAACCATGCCTCATGATCTACATATGTACTTGAAGAAGCCAAGTACACATCTCCACCTTCATCTGAGGTGGTTTTCACCACTGCAGAAGGAGAATCATCAGATCCCTTTCCTTTGTCAGGAGCTTTAGATTTACAGTCCCTTTTGTAGTTCCCTTCCTTTTCGCATTTCCAGCACACCACCTTTACAGGTTTTCCTCGAGATTTAGATCTCCCACTCAATGACTTATTTTTGCTTATGTTTTGGGATTGTCCTCGTACAGACAAGGCATGACCACTCTAGCTCTCCATATTTTTCCGTCTCATCTCCTCCATCAATAAGGATGAGACTATTTCATCAAACTACAAGGTGGTTGCATTGCTACCTATTGCAATAACTAGACTATTCCACAAATCTTGTAGAGAACACAACAAACTAATGCACTTATTTTCATCTGAAATTTTAATAGCAATAGACAATAACTGACTTACCACAGTATTAAATGCAGTAATATGCTATGTCACCGAGTCTCCATCTCTCATCCTGAGGTTATATAGCTTTTTTTGTAGGAACAATTTATTCACTAGAGACTTAGATTGGTACAAAGTCCCTAACTCGTCCCACAAATCCTTCACCATAGATTCCCCTGATACATTCAAAATTACTAAATCTAAGACATACAATCGTATTGTGCTCTTTTCCTTCTGATCCAACTTATTCCATTCTTCATCAGACACTCCTGTTGGTTTAGTACTCGGATCTATTGCGATCTATTGATCTTTGTCCATCAAAAAATCCTCCATCCCGATTTTCCACAACTCAAAACTCTGACCATTAAATTTCTCGATCTCTATCTTTCCACTACTCGCCATCTTTTTTCACCACCAGAATCGATCCCATAGATCTCCCACTGAACAAGGTCTGCAACAGGCCCGAGCGAAACCCCTCAGCAACAAAGGCATCCCCTTGAAGCCAAAATAGCTTTGATACCAAATGTAGGTTTTAACCCCATACAACAATTAACTGCGTACGCATTCTAAAAACAGAAAATAAACAATAGCGAGAGAATAACACATAAAAAAAATATACAGAGATTTTCCTCTGGATCCCAAAACCGGGACTTCGAGCTTTATTTTTCATTATGTTCCTTTTAATGTTACAATACATATATACATGCTGAAGCATCCAATACCATGGACCAAAAACAAACGCGCCCAAAACCGTAGATAGGTTCGCCCCACCTAATATATGGTCCCAAAAAATTTTCCCCGGGGCGCTTCCCCGAACACTGTAGAAGGGAGCTACCCACCCCCCTCAAACCCCCTGGACGGGGGGGTGCTGCCCCCCTCCCCGCTACATAATCAGCACAACGAAAGGGGGGCTCTGCCCCCCCTCTAACCCCCCGGTTAACTAGGGGAGCTAATTGTGGAAGGAATATAACACAACCCAACAAACAATACCATGATGACCTGTTTGAAGCAGTGAAACCCTAGAATCCAAAGTTCTTATACCAAATGTTATGCAACCAACTCACAAAATAGAAGAACAGATAGATCATCAACTTCAAAATAAGCCTCTTTGAGGGGGAAACCTCCTTTACATTACAAAAATGAACAATTCTTGGATGATTCAAATGACAAAACCTCATTTCTATATATAGGAGTCTAAGGGATCACAATATAATTAGAGCCAACATAACAATAATAACGTAAGGGCAAAACAATAACAATAGTGGGCTTCTATGGGGCACAATAATAACAATATGGGGACAACAGGGGCACAACAATAACAATAAGGGGCTACAATGACAATAGTAATGGGGGAATCACTAGTATTATAGGGACCTAACACTATCAATTTTATGAGTTATTGACTATAGAGATATTTTAAATGGTGTGAAAGCATAGTCCTAGACCAGTCCCTCTTGTTAGTGTAGTAGTGAGTTATTTACTTTTCTTTTACAACTTGGATTGCACTTTCTTTAAATGTTTGTGTTGAGCATTGATTGAATGATCAAGAGGTTTGTAGGAGTGTTTTTTATGCATCGGAATGGTTGTGTAACAAAGTGGTTTATTTTTTGATTGTGTAAGGTCAATTTACTAAGTAAGCTAACACGTGTTTTACTTTTCAATCCGGGTTTATAGACTTGGAAGCATGTCCAAAATAAATGGATTTCAGGTGAAATCAAATTAGGAAGGCAAGACTATAAAGTTAAAGGAAGTGCATATTATAAATATAATCTAAGTTTTAAAAGACTAATAAGTTTCTTGTTCAAGATGCAGCAAAAAAGAGAAGAGTCTCCTAACTTAGGAGATCCTGGTTTTCCTTCCTCATAGTACTGTCCCCAAGAAGAGAAACTAAAGAGAAGTGGTCTATAATGTGTATATAGCAAGAGAAGAGGCTGCTAACTTAGGAGATATTGGTTTTCCTTCCTCACAGATCTACTCCAACATCATTACCATTGCATCAAATAAAACTGAAATTCAAGAAATAATAGAAGAAATGCAAAAAGGATGATTTTAGCTATGGTTCATAACTTGCTAGAAAGAGAATTTAACTTAAATTCTTGTTTGTCCTTTCATATGTAAATTTGATTTTAAACTATCATCATCCTAAAATCACACAAGAAACATCACACATCTAAATAATTGAAGCATAAATCTGAAACAAGAAATATTAAAATTAAAATTATACTAATGTAATCATAGTGTACTTAGCTTGGTATGGGGGGCCTCCAACCTTTCCTTATACACCTAAGGAACTATCAACTACAACTAACTTATGAAAATATCCACAGCATGAATAGAAACTTAGAACAGTAGAAAGTATTCTTCAAATTATCAAAAGGTCTCCAATAGTGTGAATACAAATTACATACATGAATGGTTCATAAACTTAGTTTAAATAAGAAAATTATCAACAAACTTAGCTACAATAGATCTAACAGTCTTTATATATCCTAGTCCATCCATCCAAGTCAAACTCATTACGTCTAGTTCCCAAAATTAGGCAAAATCCCAAAAAAATAATATGTTGCCCCTTTTAATAGGGATTTCTGAATGACAGGTCAAGTTTGACCAATGTTGACCGTGCCTGTTTGCTCAGTTTGATTGAACCAATAGGCATTCATCCATCTGTGGTTCCCAATCTTTCCAAATATACACTCAGCCCTCGCCCATGGGTCCTACACATATGACTATAATGGAGCTATTATGGGAATTTTTAGTGTAGTCCAAATTTACTCTTAAAACCTAATTTTTACAAAATTCTCTAAAAGTTGAAAAACTTAATTTAGTTACCTAAATATGAAAAATAAGAGTGAAATGAAGCACATGTAAGTGAAATATGATGGAATATGGTGGTAAATGGATGGGTTTAGGATAGGAAAAAATGACCAAAATTGAGGGCCAACATCTCCTCCTTGCTGATATTCAAGCATGCCCTCATGCTTGCTTCCTCTGTTTGGAACTTCTGAGTGATGTTGCCCTTGTTGTACTTGAACCTGTAGCCTCTTCTTATGCAGCTCAAAGAAAAATATCAGTTCCCTCATGTTACTTTGATTTTTAGATGGAAGCTTTTACTTTTTGTGTTTCATACTTATATTGCCATAACTTCTTCTCTTTTATCCATCTACATGCTTTTTTAGAAATGAGCATGTTCTTTGTTTCAAGATTTTTGATTTGCTTGTTCAATTTCTTGTTTTCTTGACTATGTTGTTTTTGTTTCCTTGTACATTTTTTCTCTCTCTTCAAGTGTATTTCTATGACTTCACTATCCTCTAGCTCACTAGTCAACTTTGTTATTTTCTTCAAATATTCCTGAGTGTGCAATTCTCTGGATTCTTTGCTTGCCTCTTTAGCATATGAATGAGATGAGGTAGATCCAACGCAATCATCCTCAAAATAAGAGCCTTTTTCTATGGGCTCTTCTCAAGCTTCCTCCTCCAATCTCTGTATGATCTCATCAATTTGTTTTGATGTGTGTGGAGGTTTGGTTTCAACAATCTGAATTTCTGGGTCTTTCCCTTGGTTGTGTTGCTCTTCTTGTGACTTTCTTCTTGATCTCCTAGTAATGGACAAAAATGATTTTTCTTTCTCAATCATAACACCATCTTGCTTCTTTTTCAATCTTGTCCTTTGATATAAAGGAGAATTCACAATACTTTTTGTGACATGTAATTGTTCAAGCCTTTCCTCATTCCCTGTTAATTGGTCTTCAAAGTGATTTTTGGCCAAAAACTCATTCCAAAGTATCCCTTTGTTTCTTGCCTGATACTCAAAAAGGATCTTAATCAACCCACAATGATAGACATTAGCCTCTTTAGCTTCAGTTTTGTTTTTAACAATTTCTATCATTTTAGTCAAGCTCTTTGAAAAGAAGGAATATTGATTTCACAGTCTCCTTTGATATGTTGAAGAAATTTTATATGGTAAAGGTAGACTATAATGTGCCTATTGTCATAAGTAAAATATTTTTTGATGATCACAATTAATTCTGACCAAGGCTCTCTGAACCAATCCCTTAAAATTCCTTTTTCTCTATCAAAGGTCCCCTTCCTTTGTTTGTCTAGGAAAAATGTCCATCCTTTCTCCTTAAAATGTAAACCTTTATGATATTCTTCTCCTATTAGAAGGAGTTCTAATGCTTGAGATATGAAAGTCAGATTCACTAGTAAAGGAAGTTCACCCACTTTAGTTTGCCCATTTTTAAATTTTTCTATGAATTCTTGTGCAATTCTATCATTTTGGCCATTAAACTTCCTAAGTAACTCTAGTAGTCCTGTTTGAAACAATTTTTCCACTGCCTCATTTCTCCAATTTTCTACTTTGAATTCTTTGGGTTCCATTTTCTTTTCCATTTGCATATCCTCCGTATGCCAATTTATATAACCTTGCCTAGTAAATAATCTCATTATGAAGATAATAAACAAAATGTGTTTTTTAAATTCATGCAATAAAAATCTTGGTAAATGCACTTGCCAGATCTCCTTAACTTTTGAAAACAAATGAGGTTACTTCCTTTTCTTATAAATTTTCAAATTTCTTTTACTGTTGCTGCAATAGTATTAACACAAGGTTCTATGTTTATAAATCTTATTGAAGAAATATTATGGCTATGTGAAAAGACCCAAAGAAAAACCTCGAATGTAAGAAAACCTCTCACTATTTTTTCAATTCATATTTCCTCATAAAAAATTATGAACAAGCCTCCTCTGTTTTAGAAACTGCGTACTGAGTTTTTTATATAACATTCATTGTGCAAAGTATTTCATGAAAAATTGCATGAGGAAATCGTGGTTTTGATACCTGAACTACAAGAAGAGTTTGTAGAAAAACTTGTAGAAACCTCTTGTTAATGATTTGTCTTCCCTGTGTAAACATATAGTTTCAATTAAACTCATTTCTAATATCTCAAGAAATTGTGGATTCTACAGGTGGCAGAGGATTTTGAAGATGACAAATCATTAAAAATCTGGAACTGAAGTCGTATTTTTCTCCCATTGTGACACATCTTAAACAAATATGGAGTTTAACTCTTTCAAAATCGTTCTAGTTGTTTAAGGATTCTTTGGCGCTTACCTTATCACTAAGTTACTATGTTAATTGAGGAATTATCTGCGTATTTTGTGGATTTTGTTGGAGCTCGGCACAGAGGAAATCCCAATTGCTTTCTCCTTCCTCAAACAACCAAGTTCCTTTAAATTCTCTACGTAGCACAGGGTTTTCCTTTCCTTATTTCTCCACACTGCTCGGGGTTCTTCTTCTCCTTATTTCACCACGCTACTCTTCAATTTTTCACACTGCTCTTTCACACAGTCTCTCCACGACACAGGGTTTACTCTCTATGCATTTACCTTTACTCTCTGCGTTTTTTTCTTTGGTTAGAGCTTCATTACACTGTGGGTGAATGCATAATATTTCTCCTTGTCTCTGAGCTGAGTTTTGGTTATGATGATGAAGGAGAATACACAGAGTCTTTGTCTCTTTCCCTTTGAAATTGTTTTTACCATTTCATTTTTTTAGTTGTCTTGTCCATTTTGTATTTGGGCTGCCATTTGTGTCAACGCATCACGATTCATCAAGGTTCATTTACTTATGACCATTCTACCTTTTGTACACCCTTCGACACTTGTTTTATATCACTAAGGTCACATCATAGTTTGCATGTTTAGAGTTTTGAATACTCATAACCATCAAGACCCTAATTTATGATTTCGTATTGTATGCCACCTTAGATTATGAATTCATATTGCATGCAACCTTAGGTCATCATTGTTTGCTTGTCCATCATACTTATATACATGTTGCATATTCATGTTTTTATCATTGTAACTTTGGTCCTTTTTCATCATATCCTTAAGTATTTTATTTTGAAATGACCATAGTTTTAGGTCATTTCAAATCAAATTTTCTTCATATTTTTACAATGATACTAACTTCTTGTCCTTGTTTTGTAGATGCATAAACTAGTCCTTCAAGTTGTATAAACAATTTCTCCATGATGCAATAAAAAAATTTCACAAGGAGATGTGGCCAACAATATTAGTCATAAATTGAAAATGATCTGATTGAGTAATGAGATGTGAATGTATGGTTTGGTGATGAAATGAAATGTGAATGTATGATTAAGTGATGAAATGAATGAATATGTAGGGTGATGTAGGATAATACACAATGTACATGGCTAGAAGTATTGCATATTCAAATTTTAAACTAAGTTATCAATCTTTAGAGAAAAAATTAAAATCAAAGGCTTTAAGAATGCTTTTAAACTTATACTACTTTTCCTTTTTACTTGATATTTCCTTTTCAATGCTTTGATTCTTTTGTCAACACTTGACCTTTTCAAAATGAATTCTTTATCAACACTGGATTGTAAATAGATGCTTGTAATTGCTTCTCAGGTCCCTTTGATGTTGATTTTAAATAGGTCCTTTATGTATATGATATTGATCTTATTTGAAACAGGCCCCTTTGATAAATGTTGATTTTGTTTAAAACAAGTCCCTACTATAGTACAACTGCTTGATATTAAACCATTGCATGGTTTGTTGATTTATTATGAATCTTCCCCCTTTCTTATCTTAAGACTTGTCCTCAAGTATTTAATTTTCTAAAGGATGATCCTGCAAAAATGAAAAACATAAAAGAGAGAATTCACATTGTCCAAACACGTTGGTTTTCCGATATAAATTCGAGTTTGTATTGTGCTAATATCTTGGATTTTCACAACCAAACTCATTTATTATTTTTTAATTTCCTTTTTATTCTTCTGAAAATAGGGAAGGCATATTACTATGTTGTTCCAATACTTCCATATGTCTTCTGCTGAGACTCAATTCAAAAAGTCTTCTTTATTGATAGTTTTGTTGTAAACTTTGAGTCTATGACCATTAACTAGAAATGAAATTGTTTCTTCATTTATTGTTTTTATCTTAACTACTCCATTGTCAAATATTTCTTCGATTTCATATGTCCCAAGCCAATGATTAGTGAACTTAGCTTTGAAATCTTTATACGTGGAGTAAAAAAGAAGTGCCCAACCTCTCTCATGAAAAATTTTGTTTTTGATAAATCTGTCATGCCATTTGATTCTCTGTTGTTGTACTAGTGAGGTACGTTCAACTACCTATTGTCTGATCTCATCTAGTTCATTTAGTTTTATAAGCCTCTTTTGTTGAGCTTCTGACAGATCCAATCTTAATTCTGCTACAAGTTTGAATGTATGAATTTGAAATTCAATTTTTAACAGAACTTATTTACCATATACCAGTTGATATGGACTGAATCTAGTAGTGTTTTTCCTTGTAATTTTGTATGCCCATAATGCTTCTTTTAATTTGTTTGACCAATATTTTTTTTTTCATTTTTACTGTCTTTGTCATGATGTTTTCTAGAACCTTATTAGTAGATTCTACTTGTCCATTTTCTTTTGGATGATACGGAGTAGATTTTCTATCCTTGATTTTGTATTTTTCTGTCAGATCTCAGACAAGTTTAGAAGTAAACGGTGTTCCCTGGTCTGTAACAATCTGTCTTGGAACTCCAAGTCTTACAAAGATTTCTTCAAAGAGGAAAGAAACAACTGTTTCTTTTGTTTCTCTTGCCACTAATTTTGCTTCAACCCATTTTGTAACATAGTCTATACATACTAAAATGTACTTCTTTCCATTTGAAGGTGGGCTAATTGGTCACACAAAGTCTAGAGCCCATTGTTCAAATGGTTCTATAAGTACTTGTGGTTTCAATGGCATCTCATCTGATACTACATGTCTTCAAGTTCTTTGACAGCTATCACATATTTTTCAATAGGTCTTTGAGTCTTTGAAAATTGCAGGCTAGTAGTAGCCAAGTTTGAGCACCTTGTATGTTGTCCGTTTATTTACAAAATGGCCACCACATGGTTCATCATGACATGATTTTATAATATCAAGAATTTCATCTTCTCTCACACATTTCCTTATTAAAATATCAGGACTAGTATAAAATAGGTCACCATTGACCTAGGTATATCTAGCACTCTGTTCAATTATTTTTCTTTTCTGTTTGCTAGTGAAATGGGATCGTAATATTCCAGATGACAAATAATTTGTTATATTTGCAAACCATGAGGTTTTAGCTGTTATAGAAAATAGATTCTCATCAGGAAAGTTGACTGAAACAGGGATAAGATCATCAGGAGAATTAAGATTCGATAGAAAATCTACCACTTGATTATCTTTTCCTAGTCGATTTAGAACAATGATATTAAATTCTTGCATTAGTAACAACCATCTAGTAATTATTCCATTAGTTATTGTTTCTTTCATTAGACATTTGATGGTTCAATGATTTGTATGAATAAATACTTGATAGCCTGTTATTTAATTCCTAAATTTATTGACTGCATGGACAACAACTAGCATTTCTTTTTTAGTTACTGTGTAGTTTAATTCCGCCGAAGTTAAATTTTTACTTATGAAATAGATGGCATAGTTAAACTAGTTTTCTTTTTGTCCTAGAGATTTCCCTATAGCTATGTCTGATGCATCAGTGGATATGTGAAATGGAAATGACCAATTTGGTCCTCTGAGAATGTGTGCTACAGACAATTTTTCTTTTATTTTTCAAATGGATTTTAACAATTTTTAATCCATTGAAACTCAATGTCTTTTGTAAGTAATTTTAACAAGGGCAAAGCTATCTTGCTAAAGTTTTCATTGAATCTTTTGTAGTATCCTGAATATCCCAAGAAACTTCTTACTTCTTTCTTTGTTTTTGGTGGCATTAAGTTTACAATGACCTGTAACTTTGTTGGCTCTACCTTAATTTCAGAAGAAGAAATGTGGTGTCCCAACAATACTGCTTCTGTTAACATCATAAAATATTTTTCATTGTTGAGGGATAAGTTTATCTTTATGTATCTTTTTATAACTTTTTCAAAATTATTTAAACAATCATCAAATTTACTTCCATAAACAGTAAAATCATCCATGTAGACTTCAACACATTCATGTATAAGATCTGCAAAAATAACTAAGACTTCTCTTTGAAATGTAGCAAGTGCATTACATAGTTGAAAAGGTAAAACATTATAAGCATATGTTCCCCATGGAAAAGTAAATGTATTTTTATCCTGATCTTCTAATGCTATCTTGATCTGATTGTATCCACTAAATCCATCAAGAAATGAAAATAACTTTTTCCCTGCTAATGAGTCTAGTACTTGATCAATGAATGGTAGTTGGAAATGATCCCTCAATGTTGTTTTGTTCAGTTCCCTATATTCTACACATATTCTTCATTTTCCATTTTTCTTTGGTACCACAACTAGAGGAGAAACCCATTGACTATCAGAGATAGGGTAGATAAATCCTACCTGTAATAGTTTCTGCAACTCTTCTTTCACTATCTCTCTCATCATTGGATTCATTCTTCTTTGTGGTTGTCTTACTGGTTTGATTTCTTCATCTGTGTAAATGTGATGGATACGTGTTTTTGGATGGATTCCTTGCATGTATATATAGTCTAAGGCAAAAACTTTTGAATATTTCTGTAATAATTCAATTACCTGTTGTCCTTGTGATGATTTTAGATTATTACCAATATTTAAATTCTTTCCATGATTGATTTCAATGATTTTTCTTTGAGAATTGGTATTTGAGTTCATAGGAAAAATGCTTTCAAATGAATTTTGTAATGATTGAATAGTACAATTTTCCTGAAAACATTGATTTAGAAGATGATTTGTAGTTTCATATTGTGTTATTCTTAGTTGCTCAGAAATATCAGGTTCTAAGATGAAAAAGTCTATTAAGTCCTCATTTTATTCTTCTTCTCTAAAATTAAAGGCTTGATTAATACTTAAAACAAGTAGAGTTTCTTCCTGTTGATCATCAAGCCATGATAGTAAAGAAGGTTATTGAGCAGGAGGATAGTGTGTGATATGTTTCATTTCATCTCCATGTGCTATGATCATGCTTCTTGATCTGCATCCAATGAAGGCATCTATTGTGGCTAACCATGGTCTACCAAGAATTAAAGGATGGCCTCCTAGATTATTTTTCGGTTGCAATATTAAAAAGTCTACTAGATATTCCCATGAATCCAAAGAAACAATGATGTCCTCTAGTATTCCTTCTGGTACTACTTTAGATCTATCTACTAGTTCTAAAATTGTAGTAGTAGGTCGAATATTTGGCAATTTTAAATACTTCATAATCTATATTCTCATGAAATTTATAGCAGCTCCTAGATCAATTAATGTTTTAAGAATTAAAAAATTATTGATTTAAATGGTAACCATAGGTATCCGTGGATCAATATATTTTTCAATTGTTGTTTTTGCAGACATGAGACTAGCTATTTTGCCAATGACTTGGATTGTAAGTGGATCTCTTTTCTTTCTGCCAATTTTTTTGATACATAATTCCTTTATTGTTTTTGTATATATTGGAATATCTTTGATAGCTTGCAAAAAAGGAATTTTGACATAATAATTCTTTAATTCACCTATGATATCAAATTCAGGAAGATAAATTGAAGCTTTCTGATCAACTACCCTTTTAGGGAAATGTGGTGTCTGAGTCATAATAGTTTTACTTTTCTGAATTTGATTCCTTAGATTATGTTTTTCATATTGTTCTCCTTCTTCAATTTGTTCTTCTATGATTGGTGGAGATTTTTTATGGAGAAATTTTCCTAACCTCAAGTGGATGTCTTGAATAGGAATAATAGAATATGTAGGAAATAATGTTGTTTCTTCCACATTATAAGCTGGCCTTTCCACTCTGTTACTCGGATTTGCTACTAGTTGAGCTAGTAATTGAGTTGGTCTAGGTGGTGGTTGGTTAGAAGGAAGCTGAAGCTACTGAGCTTGATTTAGTGTAGGCATTGATTTTTGCGTAAATGGATTTGATTGAGGGGATTGTTGGAATTGCTTATATGGGAATGATTATTGAGGATATGGCTATTGATATGACTGATAAGATTGATATTGTTGAGGGTAAAATTGTTGGGGAGGTTGAGCTCTATAATAATATCCTCACCAAATTTGTGAAGGTTGCTTTTGGTTTTGCTGAGGAGGTCAAACCTGCCATGGCAAAGGAGTATTCCATGAATTTTGATACTGAAAATTCTGGGGAATTTGTTGAGGAAACTCTTGAGATGTACCTGCAAAACATGGTTGCCAAGCTCTTCTTGATGCCATAAAATAAAATCCTTGAGTTTCTTCTAATTGACCTGCTTGCAACTCTTTTAATGTTGGACAATCATCTGTAACTTGATTTTTTGTACAAATTCCACAAACATGTATATTATCCAAAGGACATTTTCGTAGAAGATGTTTCTTCCTACACTTAGGAAAAAGATTGGCATTGTTTGTTATTTTTAGTGTTGTTTGTTATTTTTATTGTTGTTTCTTATTTTATTTTAATACATCAACTTGTTTTCCTAAGGTTTTCAAAAGATTTGTTTTAAAGTTTTCTAAAAAACTCCCTATTTCTTCTCTTGTTACTCCTCCTATTGCTAATTTAGAAGCTCTAGAAGTTATATCTCTTTTTTTCTGTTTTGGATCTACCTCTAGAGTACTTTTGACATAATTCAGTAATTTCATCAAATGGTAAGTATGAAATATCTCCTTTACCCATTACATTGAGAATATCAAGATATTCATCTCTTATTCCTTTAAGGAAAAATGTTCTAATGGTATCAGGATTTAAGGAATGTTGTTTGGATTTTTGTAGGTTGTAAAGAAATTGTTCCAAATATTCTTCCAAACTCTCATCTTCTTGTTGAAACATTTTAAAGATATCTTCTTTTGAGTCTCTAGGCCTACAATAGGCTTGATATTTCTTAAGAACAAAATTCTTCGTTTCTTCCCAAGAAGAAATAGAGTGTTCTTGTAATCCCATAAATCATTTTAAGACAGATGCTTTAAGGGTAGCAAGCAAAAGACGAAGCTTATGTGTATCATCAGTATAACCATAAGTTATACATAAGATATCAAATTCAGAGATGAATGAATCAGGATCTTCAGAAGACATTCCATAGAAATTTAGTAAAACTAAAGGTGGAATATTCTTCATTTTTACCTCTTCTCCTAGAATTTCTCTAGTATCTACAATTGGAAATCCAAAAGTAGCTTCTTTATCATTTTCTATTTCTACATCTTGTCCTCTCTTATGATCATATTCTATTTTGAAATATTCTTCTCTTTTCCTTTCTATTTCTCTTCTTGCCTCTTCTTCTCTTCTTCTTTACCATTATTTTTGTTTTTTTTTTTCATATTGTAACCTTTGTTTTGGAGTGAGGATATTTGATCCTTGCCCTTCTTCTGCCACATCTTTTTCAGCAGTTTCAAATGTTTCAGTAACAACTTGAGATTCAACTTGTCTTATTTGTTCAAGAATAGGTTGTTTGGTTTTCTTGTCTCTCTTTGTTTTCCTATGTAAGATGTTCCTATATGTTTTTGTTTTCTCTTCACTTCATAAGCTAACAAAGTTTGTCTTTCAACAAGAGTTAACCTTTGTCCTGAACGTTGTTTTTCCTCTAACTCTTCCAAAGTTGGTTTTCCAGCAATTGGTGTAGTTCATTCAAATGGAGGTAGTCCTACTTCTACCAATTGTTTAGTAATGTGGGGGTCTTGTTTTATGTATCTACCTTTTTCACCTATTTGTGTAGGCATAAATGACCATAATGAAAAATCCTATTTACTTTTTATGTTTTTGTTTTTGTTTTTTTTTTAATGTTTTTATTTAAAGCTTCCTGTTTTGATTATATTTGAATAAGCTTCCCCGGAAACGATGCAAAAAATGTAAGGTCAATTTACTAAGAAAACTAACACATGTGCTCTACTTATCAATCCAGGTTTGTAGACTTGGAAGAATGTCCAAAATATATGGATTTCAGGTGAAATAAAATTAGGAAGAAAAGACTATAAAGTTAAAGGAAGTACACATTACAAATATAATATAAGTTTTAAAAGACTAATAAGTTTCTTGTTCAAGATGCAGCAAGCAAGAGAAGAGGCTCCTAACTTAGGAGATATTGGTTGTCCTTCCTCACAATACTATCCCCAAGAAGAGAAACTAAAGAGAAGTGGCCTGTAATGTGTAGATAGCAAGAGAAGAGGCTCCTAACTTCAGAGATAATGGTTTTCATTCCTCATAGATCTACTCCAATATCATTACCATTGCATCAAATAAAACTGAAATTCAAGAAATAATACAAGAAATGCGAAAAGGGTGATTTTAACTATGGTTCATAACTTGTTAGAAAGAGAATTTAACCTAAATTCTTGTTTGTCCTTTCATATGTAAATTTGATTTTAAGCTATCATCATCCCAAAATAACACAAGAAACATCACGCATCTAAATAACTGAAGCATAAATTTGAAACAAAAAATACTGAAATTAAAATTATACTAATGTAATCAAAGTGTACTTAGCTTGGTATGGGGGATCTCCAACCTTGCCTTGTACACCTAAGGAACTCTCATCTATAGCTAACTTATGAAAATATCCACAACATGAGCAACAAATAAGAACAATAGAAAGTATTGTTCAAATTATCAAAAGGTCTCGAATAATGTGAATACAAATTACATACATGAATGGTTCATAAACTCAATTTAAATAAGAAAATTATCCACAAACTTAGCTACAATAGCTCTAATAGTATTTATCTATCCTAATCCATCCATCTAGGTCGAGCTCATTAAGTCTAATTCACAAAATTAGGCAAAATCCCCAAAAAATAATATTCTGCCCCTTTTTAATAGGGATTTCTGAATGACATGTCAAGTTTGATCAACATTGATCGGGTTTGTGTTTGCTCAGTTTGACCAAACCAATAGGTGTTCATCCATCCATGGTCCCCATGCTTTCCAAATATTTACTTAGCTCTCGCCTAGGTGTCCTGCACAATTGACTATAATGGAGCTATTACGGGAATATTTAGTGTAGTCCAAATTTACTCTTAAAACCCAATTTTTACAAAAATCTCTAAAAATTGAAAAACTTAATTTAGTTACCTGAATATTCAAAATAAGAGTGTTCAATGAAGCATATGTAAGTGGAATATGATGGAATATTGTGGTAAATGGATGGGTTTAGGATAAGAAAAATTGACCAAAATTTAGGGCCAACAAATTGTGTGACTCTTTTTTGGTTGTATTGAAGAGTGTAACGGCTTGAATTTTTGTTGAGAGTGGGTGTGAAATGACCTTGGTTTGAGATTCATTTTTCTAGTTATGATTTCCCTTTCATAGAATTTTCATGATGACCATAAATCTAGCCCACTCGGATTGACAATTAATGTGAGAGTGGACCTGTTGCTCTGATTTAAAGGAACACTTGTTTCCCATAACATTTTGGCATCATTGCCAAGAAGGTAATTTGAGGTGCATATGTGTGATTAGCTTGTAACAAACCTGGTAAAAAATCCATGTAAAAATGAATAAAGGTAAAATAAGACCTTGGTCATGGGACACATAATCTAAGCTAAATGTTGGGACAAAACATAGTGATGGGGATCAATTGTGATTAGTTCATGGTTAAGGAAATTGGAAAAGGTAATGGCAAAGGATTTGGAAAGGCATGATGCATTTATTGACATTTTGTTTATGAAAATAATGGAAATTAGGAGAAAAGGGAGGTGAAAGGTCACAGGTTGCATGTGAGGAGGAAAATGAAGTAAAATAATGGAAAATAAAGAAAATAGATGCCTCATTAATAATAAGGCTTATGAGGATCAGTTCACATACTTTTGTCAATTCAGTTCTAGAGTTCTCTCTCTCATACTCTTGGACACTTAGAGTTTTTGTGGAGCACTCCTGGAGGAGTTTGGCATACTTGGAGTCTTGGAGCAAGAAGGAAAAGGAAGAGCACAAAAGTGTAAGAGGATATTGGGATCAACAACTACAACAAGTTTTGCTTGCAGGTATCGAGTTGCATGTATTTTTTCCTCACTAGTTTCGGTATACATAGCATATCTATGTGGGTTTTTGGTTATGATTTGTCCTTGGCATGGAGGATTTCCTAGATTGATAGTGGATTTCCCTAGCCTTGCCATTTCCTAGATAGCCATGGTGTTGTGGGTTTTACTTTTATTTTCTAGTTGGTTTTCTTGTGCCTTTGGATGTGGGTTGAGTTACTAGTTCTTGGAAGCCTTGGTTGGAAAAATGCTATGGAATCCCTATAATAGCTTGGGTTGATTTACTAGTCCTCAAAGCCTTGGTTGGAAAAATGATCCAGAATCCCTTGGTGGGTTGAGTAACTAGTCCTTGAAGCCGTGGTTGGAAAAAATGTCTGGAGGCCTGACAATAGCTGTGGGCTGAGTTACTAGTCTTGGAAGCACTGGATGGAACAAACGCTTTGCAGCCCAAGGTATATTGGGTAGAGACCAATTTGGTGATGGTTAATGATGTCTGACTGTGGCATGGAATCATTGGTTGAGGGTTGAGGTGTTTTGGCCTATAGAAGCCCTGGATGGTTTTGATTAATTTGTTTTATGAGATCCCACATTCATAATTGGAATATGGAACAAGGGTGACTGGCTGAAAGAAAGGTTTGGTTCAGGATATTCTATGCTCGGGTAGTTCATGGAAGTCCCATAGTTGGTCATCTTATGCAATCATAAATAAGAGCTCCCTTTCTCCTTGGTATTTTATGGGTAGACATACTTGTTTATATTTGGCTTATATCGATGTTATATCCCTAGTATTTTTGTTGGTTACATGTTGTTTATGAATGAGTTTTATGACAATGAAAATGTATGGCTCTCATCCTGTTTTGGCTAATCACTAAATATACAATGAATATGTGACTTTAATAGATGGTAATGCAATTATTTTGATGAGGCATCAATGCTTCTTAGTGATTCTCAGATAAGTATGAGACCCCTATGCTCAGATCTATTGTTTAAACCTACATAATGCATATTTGTGACATGTTTGATGAAATTCCTGTCATGGCTAGTAGGGGTCCAGTTAAGTCCTTGTTCAAGTAATTACATTTGTATCATTATTTCATTGTTATCCTTCATTTCTGGAAGTGTCATGGAGTTCTGGGGAGTGGCCTGAGCCCCAGGCCTGAAAAAGTGGAACAAAATTCAGAGTCATAGGAACATAACAACCTGTCCAGGTCCCCTTTCATAGGCATACCCATGTTATGGGAGTGACTGGGGGGTCCCAGTCACACTCATGCCCATGTGATGGGAGTGACTGGGGGATTAATGTAGTAAAAATTTAGTTTGTCTCATATTAACCTAGAAGGTTTGGAGGACTTCTTGGGGTTCTGCAGTAGGTTAGGAAGGTTTGTGTTGTTATTTTCCATCAGTTCCACTTCCCTAATTGACACATAGGGAGTTGAATCATATCATAGTAACTCTTCATCACATGTTTACCCTGGTTGGCTAGTTACTTTGGTAGATGTGGGAGGAGGGTGTTACAGAGTGGTACAGATCATGGTTCACCCCTCAGACTAGATGGGCGGTGTGTTACGCATGCATTTGTTTCAGTTGCATATGTGTTCCTTATGATTGTGGTCAATGTGCTTGTTACATATGCATGGTGTTGGTCATGGTTGTAGTGATGTCACCATGTGCAGGTTGATGGAGTTATTGTGTGATGTGTCATCATGAGTGTATGATTAGTTATGTGTTGTTTATGCATGCCAAGTTCTTAGGTGTTTTCAAGTGTACATTGATATGATTGTTGTTGTCATGCATGAGGTCATGGTATGTGATGGATATGGTCATGCATTGATGACTAGACTATAGTTAGAATGATGTCTATATGTTGTTATATCTATATCCTATATGTATATATGTTGTTATGATTATGTTTATACATGTATCATGCTAAATCGGTTGATCTTGTAGATGAGGTATCCTCCCTGAATTATGCTAAGGTACGTTTTGTTTATGATTTGGTTTAGTTAACATAAGATGCCTTGCAAGAAAGAGATCAATATGGCTAGCAACATGGTAGATTACAGTTCATGAGATTCTCCTTATGGATCAGATGAGCAGTGTGGTGTTGGGAATTCTTATGACTTAACAGACACACTGAGAAGCTTGAAGGAAAAAATAAGGAGTTGTAAAGTAGACAATGATATAATCATGTAGGTCCAATAGAAACAAGCATAAGTCAATGTGTTAATCCTTTAGAGTTTGTCAGATTTGTAGAGACAGGGACCACTTCGGATCAACCATGAATAAGAGGAAATAACTAATGGGGCATATGGTAGTAGGTCTCTTGGTGGGTACAAGTCGGATAAAGATGACATGATCAAAGATGGAAGGTTCTTGGACCCGTCGGATTGGAGATGTGATAGACACAGGTACTATTCTAGGTCTTGTTCTGACAGGTATCATGATCATCATCATTATCATCCTTACAGGAGGAGTGACAAGGGATATTTTCTGGATGAGTTTAAGAAAGAAAATCCACCTACATTTTATGGAGAGATGAAGAAGTCATATGATGCAAAACCATTGAATAATTTCTTCATATTCCACGATTAATCAGAGAACATGAAGGCCAAAATAAATACATTAAGTATTAAAGGTAGAGCAGATCTCTGGTGGGAAGATGTAAAGAATGCCAGAAATATTTATGAGGATGAGTTGACTTGGAATGAGTTAGATAGGCTATTCTAGAAGCAGTATCTATTAGAGAGGTACTATGATGACAGGGAAAAGGAATTTTATGACTTGAAGATGGGATCTATGACCAATGAGGAGTACACTAGTAGATTTCTGGAGTTGTTGAGGTATGTGTCTTACCTCAAGGAGGAAAAGGCCAAGATTTAGAGATTCATCAGTGGGTTTCTAATAACATTCAAATATAGGATTGAGTTGATGAGCCTAGATCATTGGAGGAGACCATTCGAAAGCTTAAGCATTAATATGAGTAATCAAAGCATAGATTTGAGACTAAACTATACTGGAAAGGTAATGCAAAGAATAGAGGAGAATGCGACAAGAATCGAGTAAGACCTCAGGGTACAAGTACCAAAGAGAATGCAACGCCATCTAAGAAGTGCAATGCATCTGATAGCAAACAAGGACTTTGATCTAAGGAGCAGAATAAGGATCAAGGTTGAAAGCCTTTGTAGTGTTGGACTTATGGAGGAGAGCATCATAGGAGAGATTGTCCATACATCACGATGGTAAACCAAAAATATATAGTGCTCAGGAGGCACAGATAGTGGTAGATGTTGGAAAAAGTATTTACAGGAACTATGTAGCACTAGATAACGGGCAGGAAAGTCACCAGGCATATTTTATCGAGATGTATGGTAAGATTTGTGATCAAGTTGTTTCCATTTTGATTGACCCTAGACCTAATTATAGTTATGTTAATCCTGACCTGGTGGATAAGTGTGGTTTGAATAAAGAAGTACTTGGAGAGTCTTGGTTAGTGCGGTTGGCTATAGGTACAAAGAAGCGAGTTCATCATTAGGTAAGAGCTTGTGAATTTGAGTTGAATGGTATGTCTACATCAACACATTTGAATGTATTTCCATTGGGATCATACACTATGTTGTTGGGTATGTGTTGGTTGTATATTCATAAGACCAAGGTGGATTGTTATGACAAGGCTATTGAGTGTTGGATGACAATTGGGAATGAAGAGTCTGGGTAAGAAGAAAGCAACATCACTAAGAATGGTGTCAACCATGTAGGCCAAGCATAGTCACAGGAAAGGTTGTGTTTTATTTGTAGTGCATATTTCTAGTGGCGAAGGTAAGGAAGTTGAGTATCCATATGTTTTCAGCAGGTACCAAGTTCTATAATAGTTTTAAGATGTATTTCCTGCAGAGATTTCAGAGTTACCACCTCGCAAGGAAGTAGAATTTTCTATTGAGTTGGTATCGTGGGCATCGCCAACATCTAAGGCACTTTATAGGATAAGTACTCCACAGTTTGTAGAGTTGAAGTTACAGTTGAAGGAACTGTTGGAAAAGGGATATGTTAGGCCAAGTGTAGCACCATGGGATGAACCAGTACTATTTGTGAAGAAGGATGGTACTCTTAGGTTGTGCACTGATTACAAGGAGTTGAATAAAGTGACCATTAATAACAAGTATCTGTTGTCAAGGATTGATGATTTTTTTTATCAGTTGAATGGAGTAGCAGTGGTCTAGAAGATTGATATGAGATCAGGATATCATCAGGTACACATTAAAGAAGATGACATTCACAAGACTACTTTCTGGAATAGGTACAAACATTATGAGTTTGTTATAGTTCCATTTTGTTTGAATAATGCTCCATCTACTTTTATGTGCTTGCTAAATAGTGTGTTGTGTCCTTATTTGGAAAAGTTTGTTATTGTGTTCATTGATGATATTTGGTATATTCTAAAAATGAAGAAGATCATTCCAAACATTTAGCAATAGTATTGAGATTATTGAGAGAGATTCAGTTCTATGCTAATATTAGCAAGTGTAGTTTCTTTCAGATTGAGGTATATTACTTGGGACATGTGGTTTCCAAGGAAGGCATAACGGTGGATCCAGAAAAGGGAAGAGCTATCATGGAGTGGGCAGCTCCTAGGAATGTGGATAAGGTAAGGTCCTTTATGGGGTTAGTAGGGTATTACAGGAGATTCATCAACAACTTCTCACAGATTTCTTATCCTGTCACATCATTGCAAAGGAAAGGAAACAGGTTTGAATGGATAGAGGAATGTGTAGCTAGTTTTGAGTAGTTAAAGCATTTGTTGACACATGCTCTAGTGTTAAAGATCACAGATCCAGAAAAATATTTTTTGGTATGTACAAATTCTTGCAAGAGAGGTCTTGGTGGATTCCTTATGCAGGAAGGATAGGAGTGTGCTATGAGTCATGAAAACTAAATGAGCATGAGCATAACTATCTGACACATGATCTTGAGTTGGCATCGATCATTCATGCATTGAATAGGTGGAGGCATTGTATTCTTAGTAGACGATTTGTATTGATGAGTGACCATAATGGATTGTGATATCTATTTGATCAACTGAATCTCAATGCTAGGAAAGCTAGATGGTTGGCCATGATCAGTGAGTTCGACTTTGAGATCATGTATATTAAAGTTAAAGAGAACATGGTTGCAGATGCTCTTAGCAGGCAGATATAGGTGAAGCATATAGAAACTATGAGCTGCTATAGGGAAGATCTACAAGATAGGATCTTGCAGGGAGGTCAGTAAGATGACAGGTATATGGAGCCTAGGCCATGGTTCCAACAAATTAGAGGTACAAGTACAAGTATAGGTATAGGTATATGTGCAGGTACAAGTGCACAAGATGTGGACTATTGACTCACCTCAGATGAATTGGTTAGGTTTAGGGACAGGATATATGTTCTAGACAATAGTGATCTCAAGAAGGCAATCTTGAGGGAGTTTCATGTGAAACCATATTCAGGTCACCCATGATGTCAGAAGACCCTGACAACAGTGAAGAAGTTTTACTATTGGTCGAGTTTGAAGAGAGACGTGGCAAAGTTCGTGGCTAGGTGTTTGGATTGTCACCAGGTGAAGGAAGAATGTAAGCACCCAGATGGACAACTATAGTTGATTATAATTCCATAGTGGGAATGGGAGGTCATTTCCATGGAATTTATCACAGGTTTTCTAAGGGCATCTAGGCAGCATCATTCCATCATGATTTTGGTGGATAGGTTGATGAATTTAACGTACTTCATTCCAGTGAAGTGTACATACTCAGGGAATGATGTAGCACAAGTTTTCATCAGAGATGTCGTGAGATTTCATAGTGTTCCACAAAATATTGTGTTGGAAAGGGATGCTAAGTTTACTTCTAGGTTTCAGAAAGAGTTATTTTCATGTTTCGGCACATAGTTGGCCTTCAACACAACTTATCATCCACAGATAGATGGACATATAGAGAGGGTCAACAGGATATTGGAGGATATGTTGAGGATGTATGTGATGCATCAACAATGAAAGTGGGAAGAGTATCTTCCACTAGTATATTTTTCTTACAACAATGGGTATCAAGAATCTTTGAGGATGATTTCATTTGAGGCACTCTATGAGCGAAGTTTTAATAATCCTATTAGTTGGAGTGATCTAGTTAACAGGGTATTGATTGGACCGTACATGTTAGTAGAAATGGAACATGAAATAAAGCTAATCAAGAAGAATTTAAAAGAAACAAATGATAGGCAGAAGAGCTATGCAGATTGGAATAGGTTTTTTAAGGAGTTTCAGGTTGGGGAGTAGGTGCACTTGCACATCAAGCCGAAGAAGAGATCCTTGTAGATTAGATCATGTGCCAAGATGGAACCTCAATTTTGCAGACCTTTCAGGATTCTTGAGAGGATTGGGCTAGTATCCTGTCGACTTGCACTACCTCTAACAGTGAAAGTCCATAATGTTTTCCATGTGTCATTTCTTAAGAAGTATGTTAAATATGTTGATCATGCGATTGATTGTTCTGTATTGTAGGTGGAACCAGAAGGAGAATTCTAGCTGGAAATTTAGTCCATTTTGTAGAGAAATATGCTCATGATTTGGAACCGAGCAATCGATTACGTTAAAGTGCAGTGGAAGCAATTTGGGCCCAATGAAGCTACATGGGAGATGGAAGATCTGATGTGGCTATGTATCCTTCTCTATACGCTGGTTGAGTGAATGTTTTGGGTATATGTCTTTGGTATATGTTTCAGTATATTTTTGGTATATTTTTTGGTGTATGTACAAATGTATATGGATGTAAATACGACCATGAACTATGTTATAAAGGTAAAACAAATGGTATGGGTGTCATGTCATTATGGTTATCATGTTGTTATGTTGTCGTGTTGGTTTTCTTCTCAACAGGTTGATCATTGTAAATACTGCAACAATCTAAGCTGTAAAGCTCCATGGGCAGTATGTTTTGCTTAAAACAATCTTGTGGTTGTAGGTGTTGTCGAACAACGAGGATGGTGTTCCCCCAATGGGGAGGGTTCTGTAAAAAAGCTGGCAAAAAATCCATTTAAAAACTAATAAAGATAAAATAATACCTTGGTCATGGGACACGTATTCCAAGCCGAATGTTGGTTAAAAACATAGTGATGGAGATCACTTGTGATTAATTAATGCCTATGGAAATTTGCAAAGACAATGGAAAACGATTGGAAAGGCATGAGGCAATTATTTGCTTTTTATTTATGAAAACAATGGAAATTAGGAGAAAAGGGAGGTGAAAGGTCATAGCTTGCATGTGAGGAGAAAAATGAATGAGAATAATGGAAATGAAGAAAATAGAGGCCTCACTAATAAAAAGGCTTATGAGGATCAGTTCAGATACTTTTGTTAGTTTAGTTTTGGAGCTTTATCTCTATTCTCTGTCTCTCATACTCTTGGACACTTAAACTCTTGGAGCACTGTTGGAGGAGTGTGGCATACTTGGAGTCTTGGAGAAAGAAGGAAAAGCAAGAGAAGGAAATCACAAGAGGACATTAGGATCAAAAGCTACAACAGGTTTTTCTTGCAGGTACTGAGTTGCGTGTCTATTTTCCTCACTATTTTTGTCATGCATGGCATATGCATGTGGTTTCTTGGTTATGATCTATCATTTGCATGGAGGATTACCTATATTAACATTAGATTTTCCTAAACATTCCATTTCCTGGATAGCCATGGTGTTGTGGATTTTACTTTTATTTTCTGGTTGGTTTTCTTGTGCCTTTGGTTGTGGGTTGAGTTACTAGTTCCTGGAAGCCTTGGTTGGGAAAACACTCTAGAAGCCCTGTAATGGATTGGGTTGAGTTACTAGTCTTGGAAGCCTTGGTTGGAAAAATACTATGGAAGCCCTTGGTGGGTTGAGTTACTATTCCTGGAAGCCTCAGTTGGGCAAATACTCTTGAATCTCGGCAATAGTTGTGGGTTGAGTTACTAGTCCTGGAAGCCCTAGTTGGAAAAAATGCTTTGGAGGCCTGGAAAACTTGGGTAGGGGCCAATTGGGTGCTAGTTAGTGATGTCCAACCATGAGGTGGAATCATTGGTTGAGGATTGAGGTGGTTTGGACAATGGAAGCCCTGGATGGTTTTGATTGATTTTCTTTTTGAGATCCCACATTCATGCTTGGAATATGGCACAGGGGTGAGTGGATGAAATAAAGGTTTGGTTCAGCCTAGTCTATGGTCAGGTTGTTCATGAAGTCTCATAGCTAGTTGGATTATGAAATCATCAATAAGATATCTCTTTATCCTTGCTATTTTATGGTTAAATATACTTTTTTATATGTGGCTTATATGGCTGGTATATCCCTGATATTTCTATTCGTTATATGTTGTTGATGAATGAGTTTTATGACAGTGAAAATGTATGTCTCTCATCATGTTTTGGTTAATCACTAAATGTACAATGAATATGTGACTTAATATATGATAATGCAGTTATTGTGATGAGTCATCAATGCTCACATATGTTGTTTAAACCTATATAATGCATATTTGTGACATGTTTGACGAAATTCTTATCATGGCTAGTAGGGATATAGTCAACTCCTTGTTCAATTAATTACATTTTTATCATTATTTCATTATTATCTTTCATTTTTGTAAGTGTCATGGAGTTCTGGGCAGTTACCTGAGACATGGGCCTAAAAAAGTGGCACAAAATTTGGAGTCGCAGGCACAAAACTGCTTGGGAAAGTCCCTAGTCACAGGCATACCCATACTATAAGAGAAACTAGAGGGTATCAGTCACACTCATACCCATTTCATGGGAGAGACTGGGGAATTAATGTAGTAAAAGGTTAGTTTGTCTCAGGGGCTAGTCACCTGGAAGGTTTGGATGGCTTCTGAGGGTTCTACAATAGGTCAGGAAGGTTTGTGTTGTTTTGTTCCATTAGTTCCACTTCCTTAAATGACACACAGTGAGTTGAATCTTATCATAGTAACTCTTCATCACGTGTTTACCCCAGTTGGACGATTACTTGGGTCGATGTGGGAGGAGGGTGTTACATAGCTTATTTGCATGCATTGATTTAAAGTGTGATAGATGTGTCCTTGATTTTGAGGCCTCTGGGTGCGAAGATGAAAGGTAAGCACCTGCACATCACTTTGACATACTGAAGCAAGCTCGACATTACTTAGATCATGACACATATGATTACATTGCATGAGTACACTACAACAAAACCAGCGAATTGCGCCAGATTTAGCGCCAGATTTTAGTGCATTTTTTTTGTAATTGTGATGAGCAACCTGGCGCTAAATCTGGCTCTATTGTACAATTTTTAAAGCGTCCTTTTTTGCACCTGATTTTGCATCCTTTTTCACGCTAGATTTTGCATCATTTTTTACACCAAACTATCCATCATTTTTTGCGTCAAATTTTGAACCAAGATTTGCATCTTATTTTATGACAGGTTTTGCTTCTAGTTTTGTGTCATTTTTTGCATCTATTTTTCATTCTCTTTTGCTTCCTATTTTGTTTCATTCTTTGCTTCCATTTTTGCACCATCATTTGCATCAAGTTTACACTGTATTTTGAATCCAATTTAACGTCTTTTTATGCATCCATTTTGTGTCAGTTTTTGCATCTAGTCTTATGCCAGGTTTTGTATCTAGTCTTACACTAGTTTTTGCTTCTATTTTTGCACTAGCTTTGGTGCCTATCTTTGCACCATGTGTTGAATTTGATTTAGCACCAAATTTTGCATCCATTTTTGTGCCCATTTTTGCATCTTTTTTTGGACCATTTTTTACATCCACATTTACGTTTGATTTGTCTCCATTTTTCCCATCTCATTTTGCACCATATTTTGCGTCATTTGTTTCATCCAATTTTGCATCATTTTTAACACCATCTCTTGCATCTAATGTTACATCATTTTGAGCATCCAAATTTGCATTTATATTTGCATCTTATGTTGAGTCATGTGTTGTGTCCACCTTTGCATCTTATTTTGTGTCTAATGGTACATTCAATTTAGAGCCATTTTTTACGTCTACTTTTGTATTTGTTTTTGCACCAAGTTTTGCATCCAATTTTAAGCTATTTTATGCCCCTTTTTGCACCATTTTTTTGTGTCTACTTGTGTCCAATGTTGCACCATTATTTACACCAACTTTTTCATCCAATTTTGCATTTTTTTGGTGTCTAGTTTTACATCGTTTTCACCATCCAAATTTGCATCTTTTTTTGCCTCATTTTGTGTCCACATTTGCATATAATTTTGTGTCTGAGTTCGAGCCTAAATTTTCATGTGATTAGGAATCATTTTTTACATCCAATATGGCATCCTTGGTTTCACCTTTTTTCAGCCCCATTTTGCATCTTGTTTTATGTCTTTTCTTACATCTTTTTTTTTTCCTTTTTTGCACCCAAGTTTGCATCCCAAATTTACACCATTATTTGCATCATCATTTGGCATATTAATTTGTAATGTTTTTTGCTTCTTTTTAACGCTCAACTTTGCATCTTATTTTACATCTAGTTGTTGTCTTTTTTTGCATCTAATTTGGTGCCCATTTATGTGTCCTTGTTTTTGCCCAATTTGATATCCTTTTGTATGCCATGTTTTGTTCCCTTCTTTGTGTCAACTATTGCACAATTTTTCACTTCTAATTTAAAACACTTTGTATGTCAATTGTTTCGATTTTGTATTAATTCCTAGTTTAACATCCAATTTTACTTTCAATTTTGCATCCATGGTTACATCCGCATTTGACTTCTTATATAGAGTATATTTTTCTTTACATATATGACCCCCTTTATAGATTCATAGTGAAATATATGATAGTTTCTAAATATCATTAAAGCAGATATCACAATTCAAAATCATTTGTAAAGAAATTTAAGAGAAATTGACAACATCCATCCAAAAAAATAACAATGTGTCATTAACAATTTTCAAAACATGTATAAAATAGCAACATAATACTAATAAAATCAGTATTATTTTTAATCAAAACAAGTAAAATTCAAATATGATTAACAAATCAAAATATTTCATGAATATCGTTATTCTACGATAAATTAACAACATACATAAATCAAACTCATCGTATGATTACAAAATCAAAATGTCTCATTGATATAGGGTAAATTCACAACACCCATCTAAACATAACAATGTCATTCTACACAATAATTTCTTCATAAAAAACAATGCATGTGCATGCCTAGCTACCACCACCAAGATCATCCTCATGATCATCTTGACCATCCTCATTACTCTGATCCACATCATCACCAACACCGCAACTATCATCATCATCTCCTCCTTCACCACCATCATCCTCATCCTCATCCTCATCATCTCCTGATATATGTTGAACATAATTTGGATCATCGTCTTGGCAATCATTACCTATAGCATTCTGACAAAAAAAATCAATATTACATGTTAGTATTAATTACATAACACAACGCATGTTTTTGCTATACAATGTTAACCATAAAATGAGGTAAGATATACTAGCATTTGCACCAAATGTTGCAAGGGAAACGCCGTAAGGCATAAATTGAAAAATACAAATACAACAAAAGAATACTTTGATAAAGAATAAAAATATATTGAATGCTCAAATCAATGCCCATTAACTGGAAGCATTTAGTAGACATATCAATCAACATTAGGATTATACACAATGATCAAGAAATTTTCCATATACAAACAACAACTTCCACAACAACCTTTTGTCACATCCACATTTTAAGAAATGCCTTGGAACGTGATCGGAATCTTCCATATTGCCTTTTTCATTATGCAGATAAATCTTCCATATTGCTATTTTCATCATGAATATTGTTAGTTCATTGTTGTAAAGTGTTAGTGTGTTAAATTCAATACTATAAGTTCGACAAGTGAAAAACATTCCTCAATTAGCATAATATACATTTTTCTCTCACCGTGTATTTTTCAGTCAAAGAGCACAAGTAACATATTAACATGTATTTTCCTTCATTATTTTCATCATAGAGCCAAGAAATCTACGCCTTATCTATAAAGTAACAAAAACATTTTGAAATAAGTTTAATATTTCAAGCCAATGTCTAACCTATAAAGTAACAAAAACTTTTTGAAATAAATTTAATATTTTAAGCAATTGACTAACCTACTTTAATAATTGAACAATTTAAGGGCTGTACAAAGGAACGCAATTCAATTCAACATCATGTAATGTTTATTATTATTAGATTGAAATTTTGAAACAAACAGCATGCATGCGTAAGAATTATGGAGCACTGATTTTTGAAAAGAAGTTTGCAACATCATGAAGTAGTACTAGATCCTAAGAATGAATACCTTCAAACGCTTAAGTAGTTCTTTGCCAATACGCCCTGCACCAATAGAACCAATAGTTTTCCCTTCTAGATCATATGACTTGTAAGAAATTGCTGCCACTTTCCAATCACCCTCAACAATTTGCTTATATCCAGGCACAAAGTTTCGCATCAATATGAGAATGCGCATTAGCTCATCTTCTGCCACGGACACCACATTACTTTCGCTGATCTTCAACCAATGATGATATAAACAAATCAATGCAATTAAAAAATATATCCAATATAAATAAAATGCGTTTTTTTAAAAGTAACTCCTAAAGTGAGAAAAATAAAGTTAAAAAAATATAACAATGACAATTGTGTAGTTAAAGTGTAACCAAAACAAAAATATATATACAACAATAGAATAAATAAAATGTGTTGTTTTAAAAGTAACTCCTAAAGTGAGAAAAAATAAAGTTAAAAAAATATAACAATGACAATTGTGTAGTTTAAGTGTAACCAAAACAAATATATATATATATATATATATATATATATCAATAGAATAAACCTATCAAGTGTGGATCAAGCAGTTTGTGTCGGATTTAGCCCATAAAATGTCATTTTCAAATTTAACAATAGAATAAACCTATCTAGTGTGGATCAAGTAGTTTGTGTTGGATTTAACTCATGAAATGTCATGTTCAAATTTAATGGAGAGGGGTTGAGAGTGGGAGCCACTTGTGAAGGGTAAAAATTATTCCGTAAGGCACTTAGTGAGACAGAGCCTTGCACAAACCTATTGACAACATCCTACAATTAGACAAATCATTCTTCCATCAACCATTGGAGCTGATCTCAACCTAAACGTAGGTCACCACGGTTAAAGAGAGGACATCATAACGAAACAACGAATTAAACATGGAACCATCATTTCTAAAGGAAACAATGGTACCTAAAGTTGTTCGAAATGTTCGAAGGAAGGAGCAAAATGTCATTTATAAGAAAATAGTAAACTTCGTCCACAACAACGTTACTTAGGGTGGAAATTGTTGGGAAAACCACCACAAGAAAGGAACAAAAAATGGGAAGGCTAGAAATGCAATTATCTTTGCCCTTGAAATGTCTGCTAAAAGGAGAGGAGAGTTCAAAGGAAATTAAAGAACTCAAAAGGCAGTCCTTGGAGTCATCATTGCCCGATTTGAGAGAGCTTCCATTTTTTGAAAGAGTTGTTTTACTTGCACCTCCCCTCTCCATTTTGTTAAAGAGTTGTTTCACTTGTTATGCTAGAGTTGTTCGGTTGTTATGGAGGAAAGGCATTCAACAATTTTCAAATTTGAACCTCTTTAGCATTATAGTGTTCCACCCCTGATTCAAGCACCTGAAACTCTCTGTTTTATTTACAGGAAAATAAAGAGAGTGTTAGTCTATCTGTGTTTCTCGAGATATAATGCCCCATATCCAAAATACGAAAGCTACAGGAGAACAGTTATTACACAGTACAATCTCACCATTACAAAGGAGTCGATAAAAGACCAAATGCATTAAAGCTTTCCAAGAAATTGCAAAAACATACAATAACACAAGTGAAGATCAAGGTAAATCTGCAGTACATGTTGGATTGGGGATAAAGCCAATATCATAGCATGAGATTGACAATTAAATGAGTTGTAAATAATAATGGAATGATATGGAATTGAATAGCCTACAGGCTGAATATAAACAAGAGAGTTATTATTTCATTGTTATTAATTTATTATAAAATCACATTTTTTAAAACAATAACTATTTTTATTTCAATACCAACCATTAACTAATTTCTAAGAATAATTCTAATTATTGTTGTCCACTTCATCTTCTTTCCATTTCTGTACCATGATGGAAAAACCCAATACCATTCCTATATCTTAAAATTAACAGTAAATATGTCAAAATAGCTCAAGCATATTTTTGCAAGCATATTTTGGAAAACAATCATTATAGGCGGATTAAACAAAGAAGAGCGCTTTGAGATCTTCTGCAAATCTTTCAGGAATGTAATAAGAGCAAAATAAAACCCATGGGTAAGTACAGCCAAAAGGATAATGAATCAATCTAGTCACAGTAAATATCAATATGATAATCCAAGTAAGATGTATTGTCACTTTTCCTAATTTCAGCCCTCTTGGCACCGATAGGTTACCTATATCCTTGGGAGAGAGATAAGGTGGTTCCTGTAGAAAGGAGACAGCGGACAACAAAATATTCAATTTAATCAATTGGATTATGGTTCGAGCCCCATTTGAGAGTAGTGGGGCTTGGCAATAAGAGATCCAATGATATCTAACCAATCCAGGGAAGCCAAACTGTTGTTGAAATATTTGTCCGACAAAGTGGCCTGGTGGAAAGATGGACTTCGCCATAACTATTTCAAACAAAGTTGGTGATAAAAGGATCCCCTGTCTCGCCATTCTGCGAGTCCTTGGCCCGTTTCCTTTGGAAACACCTATCATGTATCCCACGCAATGGCAAGTGCATTAAGCTTGGGAAGACAGTATGGACCATCCACCTATTTCTCAAGATGTGTCTCTCTAAGACGTGAAACCCTGGATGCTGGATCAAGGTATAACAACCCTTTTCCTTGATGGCACCTTTAAAAGAAACCTGGAATGGCAGGGGCAGGGAGCCTTCATTGACTTCAGATGAAATCAAGAGAGTCGATATTACGGCAGGTTGGTATTTTCGTGAACAAACAAGTGAAGGCTCAAGCCCTCTTCAAAGGCCTCCAGCTTCCTGAAGCTCAAGGGGCCTGCTAGGCAACAGTGGTGGGTGATTCAATGATTATTCTAAGAGCTACTGTGCACGTCTCTTCCAAACAGTGATACACAGCCCATTGGCACAAAAGAATTATTAAAAAATGCGGAGCTTCAGCCTTCAACAAGATCAAATTCCTTCATGTCTCAAGGCATCAAAACGATCAAATTTCTTGAATCTTCACGTCTCAAGGCATCAAAACGGGAAAAAAAAACCATCAAACTATCTAATAGTAGCATAAATGTAGGGATACAACAGAGTGTCTGCACTAAAAGTCTGGAGAGAGGGATGGGATGATGTCAATGGTGGTGGGAACCAGGCTATTGGATCACTGTTGGAATTGCCAAAAGCTTAAGAAAGGATCCAGTTGTGTGATCCTACGGGAGGCATAGGAATGATGATGCTCGGCTCTCCTATCATCTAATGTCCAAGCAAGGAAACTCTTGAAAATATTATCTCTGCTCTGCTGAATGTAGGGCTAGTCTAATAGGTGGAAGGTGGCTAATGTGTAAAGATGGCTATTGTCCTTGGGCTACCTTAGCTGTTCGTGTTTAGTGATCTGTGGTATTATGACTCCTCAAGTCACTATTAAACCATGAGAACCATGCCCAGGCAGACTAGTGTGACATTGTGGATGAGAACCAAAACTAGACTCCTATAACCTCCTTTTTCATCCTTTAAATTGCAGAATTAACTGACTGTTCTAGTAATCGTTCTTGAGCACCTGAAGATGTGCACCCTAAATAATAAGAATAATACCCTGTAACATATGAATAGTCCATCCTGTGCATGTAGGATATGCACATGAGGTCCAATAAAATCACTAACCAGAATACCAGGTGTTATTAAAGCCTCTACAGGTTGATATATATGAATGTTACAGTGTGCAGGAGTATGATTCAATTCCATACGAAAATACAAAACATCTGATAGGATTTCCTTATACCTCATAGGCAAACAACCATTGTCCCTTCTATAGATGAGCAGAATAAGTGCTTGGTTCTCTACACTAAATAAAGACAAAGTATAGTACTTATTGCTGACAAAATAGGATTTAAATCGCGGTTCAATTGCTTGACATTCAGCTGGTCACAGAATTGTAGAGTGCATAATCATAAGTGCTGTTGCGAGCCTCATTGCTCAAAGTCTAAGGGTCTTGCGAGCCATAATCACAGCCATGTATGGCATATCTTGTGATTATGGCATTTTATGAGGTCAATTCTTGTGAAGACATTTCAGTTTATAATAAATTTTGAACCTCAAAAGAGTTTTGGCAAGACCTGGCTGAGCTAGGACATCAACAACACAGCTGATATGAATGACATAATCTAGCCTCAAGAGGGAGCCTCTTTTGTTTCATCACTCTAACAATCTATGAAGTGGTGGAAATCATAACAACTTCCCTTGAATATGACACCTAAACTCAGTACAAATCCTAAATGATGCAGCCCTTGGTGCATGTCTCTCAAAGTATCGATATTTCAAATGTTGAAAGCTCTTGTGCCCATTTGATATGCATTTGATTGCAGTTCCCTGAAGAAAGAATCTTATAAAGGTGAGGCCATGGCCAATATGTTAGCCATATCCATTGGAGTTGCCATTGCTTGACAACTTTAGTGTGATCAGTCCCACCATGATTCACATGGGCTTCTACTCAACACTGGCTGTTGCTATTGTAAGAGTCTTCAAGCTCGTTGAACCCATAGTATTGATAAGTGTATTCTTTGGGTCTCTGGTTTTCAAATTCTGCCTATGTTTTCCTCTCAGTATCATTATTTCAAATGCTGAAAGCTCTAATTCCCATTGCTGTGTATTTGATTGTGGTTTCCTGAAGAAAGAAGCTTATAAAGGTGAGCCCGAGGCCAATATGTTGGCCATATCCATTGGAGTTACTATTTCAGCTTATGGGGAGGCCAAGATGAATGCATGGGAGGTGATTCTCCAGTTAAGTGCAGTTGCATGTGAGACTACCCAATTGGTTCTCATACAAATTCCACGAACATCAAAAGGGATTAAGTTGAACCCCATCACATCTTTGTTGCTCCTTGTTGCCTTGTTTTTCTCAGCACCCCCTGGGCCTTAGTAGAATACCCATTTCTGATAATCAGGGTCTCTTCCTTTGATTTGGATTACATGACATTTCTGCTTGTGCCTTGGCTCTTAATCTTGCAGTGTTTCTTCTGATAGGAAAGAATTCAGCCTTGACTATGAATGTTGCTGGTCTTGTCAAGGACTGGCTGCTCATAACATAATCTTTGTCTGTAATAAATGAAAAGGTTACAGTCATAAACTTGAGTGGGTGTGGACTGGCTTTTCTGGCTGTCTGTTACTATAATCATTTGAAACTTCAAGCTCTCAAGTCCAATGACAACCAACCAAAGTACCTCAGCAGTGCAGCTGATGCCAATGATGAAGGAGAAGGCTTGATAATGACGAGTGGGAGATTCTCAATCAGAGATTCAGAACCAGTAGAGAAAAATCAAACTCAAGCTTCAGGATTAGGTATTTAGATCATTAATATTGTCTTGTGCTGGAGATTACTGTTCTTGGATTGGCTCCTCTATGCCCAGATCTATTTGCAGGGAACAGGCCAGTCATTCACAGTGAAGAAGATAATGACAAGATTAGTGTATAATGATGGACAGGATGGTGCCATGGTGCCAACCTAAATCTCAAGTAAGGAGACATCTGTTCATCAATTTGTCAAGAAGCATGGCCTACAATTCAATTGCTCTAAGCCAATTACTTCTTCCACCTGTCAAATAAATTGTTTCCTGTTTGTTTAGTTGACTATGGTTCTAATAAATATACTATTGTTTGATGTAAAAAGACAAAACAAAACAAAAAATATGGAAAGTTGTGACCCCATTTTCTAACTACAAATTGAAATCGGATTACCATAGTGACCACCTCTGCTTATTGGAATCAAAAAGGGGGTGGGTTATGCACAATCCTTTGTATCATTTGCTATTACTAGAGATAATTAAAGCCACCCTAAACTCAAGTCTTAACTATGCTGATAGGGTGTTTGGGGAGGGGGATCCCTTACCAACCCACTATAATCTGCACAAAAGCATCCTAAGAACATATGCAAAATCAACCCTTCAATGAAATGATCCAAGAATATAGGTACTCAAACATTGATTTTATCAAAGAAAAATACAAGACAGAAAGAAAAGATCATAACAAGGATTAGAAGAGTCTAAGAACAGTGCTCACTGTCTACAGAGCCAAGACGAATGCAGAAGAGTTCTTCCTTCAGTTCCCCATCTGAGAAATCAGTTGCATGCCAGACCCAAGTTTTATCACTACCTACGTGCTCCTAAAGTGACATTGGGGAATGAACTGCAAGGCAAAAAGTTGAAATATGGCAAATTTTTCCAATCAAGAACTCTAAATAATTTCATTAGGACAATGCGTAGAGGATTCATGACGGCGACAAGAAAATAATGGCGCTTTGCAATTTTAGCACTCTCTTGCAGAAAAATACCTTTTCTGAAATCGTTTTGACCACGAAGAAACGCAGATGAACTGTTGGAAGTCGTGCAGAGAGAGATCTGGTGGGGCGTGGATCGATTCTGGGGCAATGTTTATGCGATTGCAAACCATGATTGTTCATATGCGAGCTACTGAGCTCGTTGAGAGGGATACATGCAATGGCGCCAAACTACCAAGAGGATTTGAATTTAAAGGCGGGATAGAATATCTACCATCCAATCATGTCATTGACGGCCATATATTTGTGTTTCAGTAAAACGGATTTTCAAAGAATTTGAAATATTATACATTTTATAGAATTTGAAATATTATACATTCTATTATTTAAGCTGAATAATAGTTTTATTTTGGAAAAATAATTGGGCACATCAAATAAAATATTGATGCGACGGACATAGAACTCCGAAACAATAATGCACCCTTCTCTTACTCCAAAACAATAATGCACCCTTCTCTAGCTGATGTGTCAATGCTTTCTTTGAAGTGGAACTTAAAGAATTAAGTAATTATTCATTATTAAATTGGGATTTTATATAAATTAATTGATTATTTATTAATGTCAATTTCATTTTATAATTTTATAGTAATTTTTAATAGATTTTTGTTAAAGATAATTATTTGAGCTATTATTGTATCAAGATTTTTGTTGTGTCTTTTATTATTATATTTTAATCCACTTTAAACATGCTCAAAATATGTTTTCATCTTCATTTGTGGAGATTATCTACTTGCATATTCAAAAAGTTTTGATGTAGTTTTTGCCTTGAAAAATGATTATTGTGATTGTAATGGTGAGAAATTATTCTATAAACAGTGTTAAGTGTTATTTAGAATAAATGAGAAATTCTTTTTAATATATAAGACTAATCTTTGAGAGAATAGATATATATTCCCTAATTATCACATAAACAAGGGGTTAATCTTGCATTTAGTGCTTTATCTCTGTAGAGTTTCGCTAAACAAAGGGAATACCTCCTCCTGCATGACTTTGATTGTCCCTCCCTCTTACAGGATTGCAAAGCATTAAGAATTGAATCTTCTTTATTTTAAAGATGTAGTCTTGTCGAATATACCAAAAACAAGTAGGATTCTTTCATTATTGACAAAATCAAGCACATGTGCAAGGGAAGTATTCATCTATGGATGGTTAACAAGTTCATTAATAACTACAAGCAATCGCTTCAAACTATGTATTTAATGATCTCTAGTCATCATCTAAAGAGTTCAAGAATCAAATCAATTCCAACCTAAGTTCTAAGTATATGGTAAACCTCTACTCTAGAGGTTCTATTATTGTAAAATTTCACAACTATGGAAGTTGTGGCAAGGTCTCAAAGGAGGGACTTTCTTTTTGGGGCAAAACTAACCTTTTTTCAAAAGATAGTTTCTATAATTGAATCCATCTTCAATATCCATTTCTTCAACCCCACTCTGCCGGATTTGAATATTGAATCCCCCCTACTTATTTTGGGATGAGATGATCTTTCAAAAGCCAACATAAATATATTGGGGACTTACAACAATATACAAACTAAGCAAGGAAGGGTATACACACATGTGTTAGAATTTGAATTGAAGTTGACTTGAGCAAAGGTATAACAATGCATATTTAATTAAATATTGGTGATTTTAACAACCACGTCCATTAGATTAAAATAATGATACTTTATGTGTATCTATATGCAAAGACAAAATACTTGAAAGGCACCTTCCCAACAACAAAGGTCATTATAAGAAAAATGGAAAAATAACAAGGTGATGGGTGGTATGATTGAATGAAGAATGAAAGGGCAAGAAAGAAGAGACATCCAAGTTTAGTCCTAATAAAAGATTTTATGGCCCCTTCCAAGGAGTGCGTTATTAAGAGGGACACAAACATGATCATGGAGTCTGTGCTAAAGTCTTATGGGAGAAATAGGAAGCATGTGAATGAGATATTATGGATTTCAAAAGAGAAATCATGTTATTCAATCCAATAGAAGCAAGGGGATTGGTGCTACTTGAGACTCCATAAGCTCTAAATCAATTGGTGAAAGCAAGAAGTCTAAAAGATAAATGCAAAGAAAGGAATATCCATCTATGTACAAATCTACAATAAATAAATTCAAAATTATACAGTGTTTCCATATAGACAATGTTAGGTCCCTATAACACTAGTGATTCCCCCATTACTAGTGTCATTGTGGCCCTTACTGTTATTGTTGTGCCCTTATTGTCCCCATATTGTTATTATTGTGCCCCATAGAAGCCCACTATTGTTATTTTTGTGCCCTTATATTATTATTGTTATGTTGACTTTGATTATATTGTGACCCCTTAGACTCCTATATATAGAAATGAGGCTTTGTCATTTGTATCATCCAATAATTGTTCTTTTGTGTAATGTAAAGGAGGTTGCCCCCTCGAAGAGGCTAATTTCTAAGTTGTTGATCTATCTTTTCTATCTTTTTGTGAGTTGGTTTCATAACAGACAACCTAGGTTCGAACCCTAAAAAGTGTAGGGTCTTTGTGAGTGTTTGTGAGGGAATGTGTTTGACATCACATAATTGGATTCCCTTCATCATCAAAGAGACATGTGTCCCAAAAGTCAATTTGGTTTAAGTGGATGTTAATATGATACATTGTATATTTTCTGAGGGTAGTAGCACAATTGGAAAAAAGCATGTTGGCAAGCCCTTGTGTATCCAAGTGATCGAAAGTTCAATCTCCCAGACATATCTCACCAATTGAACTTAAAAAAAATATGATACATTGTATATTGCAAAGCCATTAAGTTAAGTAATGACCTTGGCTAACCCAAATATTTAATTAGAATTTAAGCTCAAACACAACATTAGAAATGAAACCTTCACTCTAGATCTAAGGATATAGGGGTCAACATTGGATATTGGATACAAGACAAGGTGATCAAATGTATCTCTTGGACTAGCATTTTTTACAAAGGAATACAAATTTTAATGCTTATATTAACATGTATGTATAATATAATAATGAAATAGTCACTCTTTAGTTCATGGATAAAAGTGTTGGTGTGGAAGGAAATCTCGAGGGATGTGTCACTATAGTCATAAAAATTGCATTTATTGTGGCACATGGAGAACTTATTAATTGGGTGTAGCTTTAAAAATGGATAGGAGTGTTATCCTCCCCACCTAACTGCAATTCCTACAAATGACATATTTAGTGATTAATGAGTATATTGTTGTAATAATTTTGAACCCTGTGTTAAGAAATCCCTATGCAATCCAATTTAACTTAGGTACCATCCTCAAAATGAGGAGAAATCATTTGTGGGTTTCCTTAGAATGTGTATTTCAAGGAAGAATGTGTACTTTGTCGATATGTTGAAAGGTTTTACGGTCTAAGTTGTGTTTTAGTGTACCATGTCATGTTTGGCATTGAGCGTTGGGTGTGTTGGAAGCCAACTCTTGGTAAACTCAAATACACTTGTCCTAAGGAGGGAGTTGGGGTTTTAAGGTTCTCTGGTTGTAAAAGCTTTCAAAGTCAATGTTTTTCATCCTCTTCTTGCATATTGCAGCCTCAAGGCCATTCGATGAGTTGGTGGTCATGGTTAAGGTTTTCATCCTATTCTTGCATTGTGCTTAAGGTTGATTGGTACCTTGTTCCATGAATTATGATCAACTTTGGGTCCTCTTTCAATAGACACCTCCTAGCCACAGTATTAAAGGCAACATATTGGTTTCCTTTACTAATTTTAGCTTGTAATAAATTTAGATGTAATGGTTGTCACACGCATTCATATACAACTACCTCATAACAAAGCTAACACAAGCACTTCTACCCATGCCTACATCACATCACAGAGGAGGAATCAATCAATATTATTCAATATCCCGCATTCGAGTATCCCTCCTTTGAGGATTCAATCCAACATTTATGGAGATCAGGTCATCCATTTACAATAACTAGCTTTGCCATATAGCATGTTCATATTCCTATTGTCATGGCCGAAAGTACCACCGACATATATCTTATGCAATACGAATAAATAATTAGAACGCCTCAATGGATGCAATTCATCCTATAATGCATAATGCATATATTAGATAACCCAAACCATAGGCTCTACCATTTCAAAACAAAATCATTTATCATACATAATCAATAATCCGTCTGCCACAGTTGCATGACACGTTAACATGTGTATCTTAGGGATTATGCACAATTAATCAGAAGCGCAGCATTGGATGCATAGCACAAATAACTTGTACCATAGTTTATACAGTCGAGCCTTAACCACAGTTAACAAATTTGCATAGCGGCTCAAGCACGACTATTCACTATCTTAACAAAAGACAGGTTAACACCAATTCTACATAAGATCCACATATTGTGACTGTAATTAGAATTTCATTTATGTGCATCCATAAAATCATCTCATTAACGCCACATGCAGTGCATTTAAAACTCAAGCAAATTCTCTCATATGCTAAGGAATTTATAACATAGAGGGTAAGAAACCAACATACAGAACAATCCACGCAAGTGAGTCAAATTAGATCAAAAGAGAGAATGACACTTGGAAAACAGAGCACCGCTACCCAACCTAGAAATGACTCTTCAGTTCACCACCGAGTCGAGGTTCTTGCCATGGATCAACCACCTCCAATTGATCTATGCAATGGGTATTTAATACCTTCTTTCATGATATGGTTTCCATTAGCGGTGTCTCGCTTTTATGGATCTTTTTATCCATTTGCATAGGCTTATCTCATAAAAGCTCACCTTTCTCTCCCATGAGGATTTTCCTCATAGAAGATTGCCTTTCTCTCCCACACAACTTTTATGTTTTTCTCAATGGATATTTATCTCCAATCCATCCAACTTATCTAGAATTAAATTGAGAAGCTTTACCATGAAAGAATTATCCTTTCCCATTCACCAATGTGATTTGGCAAGAATCTCATCTCTTGGTGTCTCACTTTTCCAAGTGATTAATTTATTAATAATGTATTTACTTTTTATATTACACATCATACCTAGCTTTTCTCAGCTTAGGTTTGCAAAGTTTGACACACAAGGGAGGGGTGTTACATTTTGGATCCCTCTCTTTCCTTAAGATCGCTCCAATTGCAGCTAGAGTTCTTAGATGACTGTAAGGAGGAATCCCCTATTGGAAAGGGACAGACAGTTTGAAGGTGTCTATCTTGTTGGTAATTCCTATATTGAAAAGTTGTATTTTCATAGTCCAGGGGTTGGGAATACACAATTCCTATCCACTTGAGCTCAATTTTATCTCGCAAAACTTCATTGGGATCTACCTAAACACATATGCAAACATAGGTGAAAATGCCTTTCAAAAGTCTTTCCCTGTCTACTTTGATGAATCTTCCAATAAAATTGCCCACTTTTTCTAAGAGATCTAGATGGGTAAAGTGAATGGGAAAACTGGGAATCTTACCCATACTAGAGTAGTCATCGGCAACATAGTGAGAGGATTGAAGTTGGGAAACCATGGCTTCACTAGAAGACCAACTCATCCCCAAAACCATGGACCTTGGTCAAGGATTTTTTTCTTATCCTCAAGACATTTGAAGATCACCACAAAAAAACATGGGTCTACATCCACCCAAACCGGCGTTCATCCAATCCTATCATAATCGAACAGAAAAACGCTACTTTTTCAATAGAAAATGGGGAATAAAAGTATCACCCAAGGATAATGACCATCGCATCAAGCACTCAATCATAAGGGAGGAGCAATAATTTGACAATCACACGTCCTTGATTTCTGTTGATTTAACTCTGAACACTCACGTAATATTCTCTTGCTTGGCGAATTAAACACCACTGCATGGAATGGACGAGGATTGAGCCGAACCCTGGATGAAGCCCACTTCATTCTCATCTAAACACAAAACTATATATACGTCAAAGCTATTACAATAGATTCTGACTGTCAACACCTCGAGGTTCTGTTTATATGTGGCTACCTTTTATGGTTACTATTGAATGTGTGATTGGAAATAGTAATGGCAACTTAGGGCTGCCAAATTTCCTTCGATTCCATCACTACATCCTAACGCAAATAGTTGTTCAATGCCTTGGTTGTCTTTCAAAACTGGTAGGCAGCGTCTTCTTTGATATTTCTTGATGGTTTTAATTCCACTACAATCACAACTTTCATTTACATAAACTTCGTGTTTTCGCACGAGCGACGATTGTTCCAAGGTGAAATGTCACTTGGATGGTTTCAATGTTGTTGACCCATCATAACTAACTAACGGATATGCCCATTACAATTTTATACCACCCCATTATCAATTTCAATTATGCATGGGAACCAATTAAAGCAAATTTTCACATTAATTTTATATGAGCATGAGAACATGTGTTAACAAGCAGCCCATAAAGCCTCATTTTGAATGCCATAGTCACTTAGAAGGAATTCCTCTTGTAGTAGCATCCTCCCTACTAAACTTTGCTAGTGCTAACATTAGAACCACCATTACAACAAGATATCTTTCTAGTGTTGACAACACCATTATAGTAAGATACCTCAAGAGAGACAGAAAATTTAAAAAGTATGATAGTAATACGTATCCAGAAGATGGTATTGAAACTAGTAATTGTTCATGAATCCATAAGATTGTAAGGTCATTCTCATTATCATAATCATTGTCATCATCATCACCATCATCCTTCTCATTGTTATTGCCATCATTACATTATCATCATAATCACCATTCATGCCATCATCATCATCATTATGGACATTGTTTGCAATTGTTCATAATTGTAGATGTTGTAAGAAATATCATCAACCCAAAAAATGTGATCAGTGCTAGAAAAGGGTTGTTTAGGACACACTGATATACGTAAGAGAAATAACAACTCTATTTTTGACAGATGATCGATGATCATCATCATCACCACCATTATCATCGTCATTGTCATTTTTATCATCCCCATCATCATCATTAATGTAATTTCTATCGACATTGTTGTAATCATGCATCATCATCATTCATGCCATTATTGTTTTTGATGATGACCTAGATGAAAATGATGATCATGACACCAAAGATAATGCTTATGATTATGACAATGACAACATCTAAAATTGGGAAGATTCGCCAACGTCATTAGCATCGTCATCATCATAATCATTGCCATCATCATCATTGTCATTGTAACCACTATCGTCTTTATCATCATAATCACAATTCATGTCATCGCCATCATCTTCATTTTCATCATTGTCAATATTATTGACATTGTCATCAATTGTTCATAATTGTCAATGCCATAAGGAATATCATCAATGCAGAAAATATGATGAGTGTTGGAAAAGGGATGCAAAAGCGAACACAGAAATGGGGGCAACAATAGAAGTAAAATTGGATGAAAAGTGGATACAACATAAGTAGATGCACAACAACATGAAAAACCTGACACAAAAGTGGATGCAAAAGTAGATGCAGTTGTCAATGCAAACATGAAGGCAAAAGTGGAAGCAAACATGGGTCCAATGGTAGGTGTAAAACTTGGCACAAATTGTGGTGAAACAAATGTGGATGCAACAACGGAAACAAAAGTATATGCAAAAATGGATGAAACAAAAGTGGATGCAAACATGGAAGCAAATGTCGTTGTAATGGTAGGCGCAAGATATGGTGCAACAAAAGTGGATGTAACAATAGACAAAAAATATGCAAAATAAGATGCAAAAATGGATGTAAAAGTGGAAGCAAACATTGATGCAACAGGCAAAACAAAATTGGATGCAAAAAATGGATATAATGTAAGTAGATGCAAAAGTAGATACAAAACGAGATGCAAAACCCAATGCATAAACCTGACATAAAAGTGGATGCAAAAATAGATGCAATATTTGATGCAAAAGAGGATGTGAACATGGATGAAAAATTGGAAGCAAACGTGGATACAACAGTGAGTGCAAAACATGGTGCAAATTGTGGCATAACAAAAGTGGATGTAATGATAGATGCAAAAAAAGAATCAAAGTATGATGCAAATGAAGATGTAAAAAGGGATGCAAAAAGTGAAATTTAAAATGGGTGCAACAATGGATGCAAAATTGTGTGCAAAAGTGGATGCAATAGAAGTCGATGCAAAAGTAGATGCAAAACGAGACACAAAACCCGATGCAAATCCCGGTCCAAAATTGGATACAAAAAGGGATGCAAAAATAGATGTAGTAGTTGATGAAAACCTAGACGCAAATGAGGATGCAAACGTGGATGCAAAATTATAATCAAAAGTGGGTGCAAAAGGAGGTGCCAAAATAGGCGCTAATTGTGGCACAAAAATATTAGATGCAATAGTGGGTACAATAATAGATGCAAAAGAGGATGTAAATATGGATGCCAAACAAGAGGGCAAAGTGGATGCAACAAAAGTAGATGCAAAATTTTATGCAAAACTAGACACAAAACACGATGTAAAACTTGGCGCAAAAGGGATGCACAAATGGATGAAAAAATGGATGCAAAAAATGATTTAAAAAAGGATGCAAAAAAGGATGCGAAAGTCGATGCAAAAGTTGATGCAAGTGTAGGTGAAAAAAGTGGATGCAAATGAGGATGCAAAAGTATGTCAAACAAAATTAGGTGCCAAACTTGATGCAAAACCTGGAACAAAACCTGTTGTAAAGGATGACACAAAACTTGGCATAAAATTTGGTGCAAAACGTGGTGCAAAACCTATTGCAATACCTGGTGCTAAACTTGGTGTAAGATTTGGTGCAAAACTTGATGCAAATTTTGTGTCAAGTTTTGCACCATATTTGATAAATGGATGCAAATAGCACCAAAAATGGGCTCTAGATGCAAAAAAAGAAGTAAAAAGGGATGCTAATCGCTGGTTTTGTTGTAGTGGTAGTGAAGAAGAAAAATAAGGCGCCCCCAAGCAAACTAATCATGCAGGTGGAAGAGGAAATAGAAGGAAGAAAAAGAATTCAGATTTGCGAAGGACAACTTACATACAAGAAATTATTTTGAAGGCTAAAGCAGAATCCTCCTTTTGGGCAAAGATGATGAAAATGAAAGAACCTATTAAAATGTCCCCACATAAGCTAATATCTCTTGATTCATCAGTACTAAGAAAGGAGATAGAGTTTGAGGAAGCTTTGGAAACAAGTCCTAGGATCTCTAGTCCTTCTGTAACAACAAGAGGAGAGGATCAAATCTTGAAGGAAGGTTATGGGAACTAGACTTAATTTATCAGGGATTGACTCCAGAATAACTATTTTTTGGTCATCATACTCTTAATATTTGTAGTGTAGTGAAAAAACTTGTTGATACAGAGAACAAAATAAATTGTTTGGATCATCAGAGCCATCTAAACAACCTGAGCAGCTTGAGGAGGTTTCATCACCGAAGGAAGCATAATATCCTTCATAGGAAAACCATCTGTAATAGCTTCTTTGAATTTTCAACAAAACCCCATGGTAGGAAGTAAGTGAAAGCGTGAAGATGAGTTACACTTTTAGGCCAAATGTGGCGATGAAATTTCAAGTTTTTCCTCTTTATCAAATTAAAGCCCTCGAAATTCATATAAGAACTTTGAATTTCAATTTAGAGTAAAAGGAAAAATTGTGGAGAATTTTGTTGATGTCCTAATGATATTTTTTGCAAAAATATTTAGTGTCGTATAATATGTCATTTTTCCATTAAATGAAATGCTTTCCCTTGCAAATTTTCACACATCTTAAGAGCTATATGTATGTTCATGTAGAATAACTTAGTCTAAAATGTGTAATTTACTATATATATATCTATATATATATATATATATATATATATATATATATATATATATATGAGCATGATCTACATGGAGAGAGCTAAGTTTTTCATGTTAAAATTTTAGTTTTTAGGGAAAAATATATTTTTTATTATTTTTTTAAGTTGGCAAAGTAATATTTCAATTGCATTTTGCAAACACATGTTATCACATAAGTTTTTCTCAACTATTTAAATAAATTGAGAAACCAAAAGTACGCATTTGAAGAAGACTCGTAAAAAAAGATAGTGGTATTTTTTAAAATTTTTTCATTGTTTATATTTTACAATATTGATTTTTTATTCAACCTCTTTAAAATAGTTCAAAATTTTTGTAAGCATTATGTTCAAAAGAAATTTTATGAAAAATATCATACGAATTCGAAACTGTCATAATCATATACCATTGGATAGAGAATTCCTTCATGAATCCAACATGATAAACTTCACCACCTGACGAAAAATTTATCCCAAAGTCCACTAAGGTACAAAATGGAATTGCAGAAAATTTTGGAGAAGGGGTGTTGAAATTTTTAGTTTTAGGACTTAAGAGGCTCGATTGGGCACTTAAAGAGCTCAGTCAAGTGCCTAAATTTAAAATTTAAAGCTTGATCAAGGGTTTCGTAAACCCTAGATTGTGGGTTTTGTTATCGCTCGATTGAGCCATTTACATGGTTACCATAAGCTAAAAAAAATTGAATAATCTAAAGTTAAACTTTTAACTCATTTTAAAATTCCAATTCTTATAAGAATTTTTATTATAATGTCATGTAAAACCTTATTAAATTTAATATTAATATTAAAAGAATATTATTTTTATTAATAAATTAAATGATGAAATGATATTAATATAAAAAAAATAATATTAATATATTTTAATGTTAGTATTAAATTTATTAATTATATAATATTATTAACTTATGATATAAAAAAAAATTATATCATAATATATACTAGCGCAAGGTTCACATTAATAAATGTGGTTGATATACACCATAGGCATCAACAAAAGAGTCGTTAACAAAAAAGAGTGATACAAGTTGACTTTATATATACGTTACTAATTTTATTTAACCTAATTTTTTTATAAATCTAATATAATAAAATATATAATATTTTTAAATTTTTGATGTAATCATAACCTAAAGCTACCTTTAAAGAAATAAAACCTAAAAAATTTTAAATGGAAGACATGAAGTGCTCTATGTATCTTTTATGGAGGTAGCTGGAACATTAATATTTTGAAAAATTTTAGATAATATTTCCATGGAAAATTATCATTTTCCTTCCAGTTGAATGTACAACACACATTTGAAATCTTGCATTTTAAATATATATTATATAAAAAAATAAAAAATAAAAAAAAATTGTTGTACAATATCAAAATAAAAAATGGTAAGGGAGAGAGTGTGGGAGAAGGATAAGAGAGAGAGATGGGTACACAATGATGGAGAGAGCGAGTGGAGGAGAGAGTCTCCAAGAAAGAGAGGGAGTTTGAGAGATGTAGTTGGAGGAAAATATAGGGAAGGAAGAAGTTCAAGGGATATATAGAGAGAAAGGTGGAGAGGGAGAAAGAGAGAGAGAGTGACAAGGGGGAGTGGAGGGAGAGTGTGTATGTTTGGGGGTGAGATAGAAAGACAAATAAGGACTATAGATGGAGAGAAGGGGGAGAAATAATGAGAGAAGGAGGGAGATAGTCAACCGAGTTATATGACGAAGCTCGAGTGAGAGAGTGAGTGACATGGGGGAGAGACAGAGGGAGGTGGGAGAGAAAGGAAGAGAGGGAGAGTACTTGAGAGGGAGGGAGAGAGAGAGATATAGAGTTGTAGGGGGAGAGGGAGGGAAATAAGAATAAAGACATAGATAGAGAGAAAGGTGTAGAGGGAGAGAGGGAGTGGCCAGGGTTATGGAGAGAGAGAGAAGGAGTGACTAGGGAGATGGAGAGAGAGGGAGAAAGGAGAGTAGGAGGGAAGAGATATAGAAGGGTATATGTAGGGAGAGAAGGGGAAGAGAGATATAAGGGGAGATAGAGGGAGTTTAGGGGAAGAGAGAGAGAGAGGGAGAGGTAGAGGAAGGGAGATATATATAGATATGGAGAAACAATGTGTATATTTGTCAGGTGATATAGAGAGATGGAGAAGCAGAGACAGATGGAGATAAAGGGAGAGGGAGAGTGAGAGGAAGGGAGATATATATAGATATGGAGAAACAATGTGTATATTTTTCAGGTGATATAGAGAGATGGAGAAGGAGAGACAGATGGAGATAAAGATATAGATGGAAGGGGGAGAGGGGGAAGAAGAGAAATTTCCATAATATTTGAGTTTTAAAAAATGAATAAAACTTAAATTTCCATCATAAGGAATTGATTGAAATATTTGGATAACTAGTAAATTAGGAAAGTTTATACCATTATATAAAATTATAGAAATGTTTCCATATATTGTTGTTTGACCTTTATATTAAATTTCAATATGATTGACTTATATCATGTTATAACTAAGCTTTTTTAGATAATATGAAAATTATATATATATATATATATATAAGGATGACTTTATAAATCGAATACTTTATTTTTAAAATTGAACTGTAATAACATACATGTTGATTGCACTAAAAGACACTTTCTACAAGCTAATATGAAGCATGATTGGAATTATTTCTATTTTCAATATTAAATTAGTACATGATATATTTTAGTTCATTTTAAGTATCAAAGTGACTTGCATCATAAATTTTAAGATTGTATTTATTTTCTTAGTCTATGAAACTGGAAATCAAAATTGAACATATATTTTACTAATAAAAGTTATAGTATATAGAAAAATGATTAAATTAGTGAAATAATTTTAATAGATCCATTTAAACTTCAAAAATTAATGAGCATCCATAAACAATATTAATACAAATTCATAAACTGAAATAGTGAATACATGTATCAATAAACTATCCATATGAAAATATATACAAATTACAAATATCACATGAACATCCATAAACTGAAATAATAAGCATCCATAAACTAAAATAATTTCCATGATGTACATCCATAAACTATCCATGTATGAAAATATACAAAGTTTGTATCACATATGTGAATATTCCCTATTAAATGAGCCTAAAAATATATAAACTATGACACTCTTAATACTAGTAGAATTCCTATGTGAGTTCTGTCGCACAAGGTAAGTGTCCATAAGTTGGTACTACAATATAACACATTCAAATTCAAACTAATTATATCATTATTTGTACAAAATAAAAAATATGGAAATAAAATATATTGAACTACATTTTTAATTACATATATACATGAATCTACTAACCTCAGTTGAGTCCAAATGCAACCTCGATAGGATGGGGGTCTAATCATGAATCTGGGTTTGGTGCTCCCTTGCTTGTGGCTTGATGATTGGGGCTTGCATTGATGGACTTGAATCATCACTACCTATAAACCCAACATCCCACTCACATCTCTGTATAACAATGGCATCAAGGACACTCTACATATGTTCTTGTGTACACAATGGTAAGGACAAATTGTAATTAGTCTACAAATTAATTAGTATATTTATGTAACTTAAAAAAAAAATTGAAACCTTAGGAATAAATAAGTTTACCTTAACTATTGTTCCATGTGGTTTTACATACTAGCTCTCCTCGACATTAGTGAACATATAAGGTGGAGGTAAATATGCTCTAGTTAAGGATGCCCTGGTTGATCAATTGCCCCCTCGGATAACCCTGTAAGCTCATCCTTGTAGATGGGACGTTTCTACATGTTATCATGAACTTATTAATATAAATTATGCAATCTAATATGAACTATAAATTTTAATGTAAATAATTATGCATAACTTGACAATAAGAGTCAAAGTTTTGTATATATATGTACTTGGTATGTGTCATGCGGGCCATGCACCCTCCAAGTCTCATGATTGACATCATGATACATACATGTATGTGTCAAAAGTTGATCAAAGGGTAAACTCACGAAAAATGCATCATCATATAAGGGAACTGGTGGCTTACAAGGAAATTGTGGTGGTCTCCTAATCTCTCCATGTAAATGAAAAATGTGAACTATACAATGATGTCGACATGATGTCTACAATAGTCTCACATGAATCATCATCAAGCTATGACAACACCTCTAGCTCTCCAAGTAATACCAAGCTCCAAGAGGGTAGGTAAAATAATCTCAAAGGTGGTGGTACATGCCCAGAGTCCCTATGAGAACCCTCGCACTCATAGGTACTTACCATGTTGGTACCATAAAAATGAGATCTGATATCAGCGTAATCCAACCTCACATGTAACATAAACTCTACATATAAATGCTTAGAAAAATAAATGGCAACCTAGTCATGGTTGGGGAAATTTCCCCAAGCTCCAATGAATCTATCATGCATGAAAGGGGTCACATGAACATTACTAAAATATTTCAGTGGGATCAGACCTTTATGTCTAGCAGGGAGATTTAAAGGGATGTCGATAACTCCCCCTGAACATCAATGTCCTTGGTTGCCTCTTTCACCACTTCCCAAGGATCTAGGCCTCTAACCTCATGCCTCCTGACCCTATGTATGAATTATAACATGTGGCTATGTGGGCCCGACCTCCGGTATGTCTCGATCAACCTAGTCATGCTATCCAACATCAAATACAATGCAATATGAGTCAGTGAATTGGCAGGGATATTTTTTTATCTCTACTATGGTTCGTGTATGACAGGTCGTAACATCTTCTAATGTGATCTGAGTTGTAGCATCATCCCATGGAGGGATTGATGTTGCACTCTAATCCTCAACTTCGGCCTGTTGAGGACCTGTAAATCATAAATATAATTTAACATATATATAATTAACAAACTAGAATCATAATAACATATACATTAAATTCAAACACATCAGTTGAAGACAATTTAAAAATTAAAGACAATTTCAAGACATAAATACATAAAGTTTAAAGAGGATTTAAAAATGTAAGAGGTGTACCTGAAATGGGCGAAGAAGGTCCACTGGATGTAGCATGGTCATCAATAAAGAGAGAAACACTGCCTTTGACACTTTGACTAGCGTCGGAGGCAGGCTCTAGAATGGGAACATGAACTCTCGGTGGGTTACGTGATCTATCACGAGCCCAACCACATATAACATAACCTCTCGCACTATGATGGCATGCAGTTGGGGCATGTATATGTGGTGCCTCAACATATTACATATACTACATATAAAACGTATAAACTAATCCAAGAAAAAAAATGTTGACAAAAAAGCCATTTCTAAACTCAAGAAAAATAATCTAGCCTAAAGTCCTAAATTTTAGAGTATATTTTTTTATAATTTATCAACCAATGTACATTGACTTCCATATAAACACAATTGAAATAAGTGATCAAATCTACCCTCACCCTTTTTCTCGTTTCTAAATAATGCATTTTATTCATAGCCCATAAATATGTAAATATATATGTAAAAAATTGAAATAAACATATTTACAAAACTAATAAAAATCCATGCCAACCAAATACTACAAAAGACTTTACATTCTTAATGTTTGACTTTGACACATGAAATGTACTAGGTGGAAGCACATGAAGACAATGTTTCTTGTCAAAACACACTACATAATGAAAAAATATGGTTAAAATTAGGAACTTGAGTTTAAATGCATTTATTTACTAGATCAAATGCACTTTTCATGATGATTTACTGTATCTATTAGTGATGCATTGTTGAAACATAAACTTATCTAGATATATATATATATATATATATATATATATATATATATATATAGATAGATAGATATAGATATAGATATGTGGTTTGTTATGTTTTAATTAATTATTTTATCTTAAATGTTATAGTCATATTATGTTTAGTTATGCACAATGTACATGTTACACTAGGTTATGTTACTATATATATTTTAAATATAACATAGTTTTATAACTATTTAACATAACATAATTTGTTTGTTATAACTATGTTATGTTATAATCTATATATATATAATTTGATGTTATGTTAAATAACAAATTATGTTATGTTAAATAATTATAAAACTATGTTGTGTTATGTTTTATATATATGTGTGTGTGAAATCATTATAAAATTATATTATGTTAACTAATTTTATGTTATGTTTTAAATGTTAAATGATCAATTATGTTACTTGTTAAATAGTTATAGGAAATTTTATATTATGTTATAAACAATTTATGTAGAACTATAATATATCTAGTTTTGTGATATGTTATAATTTTATGATTTAGTTAAATATATATAGTTATATTTAAATTATTATATAGCTACAGAGTTATGAAACAGTTATAGTTATGTTACACGCTATGTTATATATGTGTGATATGTTAAATAATTTTATGTTATATAACTTATGTTCTAAACTAAAACTACACACACACACACATATATATGTGTGTGTAGTTTTAGTTCAGAACATAAGTTATATAACATAAAATTATTTAACATATGTGTGTGTGTGATGTTATAGAAATTCATTCTAATTTCGTTAAATATATATAATTATATAGTAATTATGTTATGAGCTATAGTTATGGTTATGTTGTAGCATGCTATATATATAATTTTATGGTATGTTAAATACTTGTAAAACTATGTTATGCTATATATTTTATATATATAACTATAATATATAGCTATGGGATGTTATAGTTAAATATATATAGTTATATATGTTATATGTAAAATATTATAACTATATATATCTCATGATATGATGTTATATAGTTTTTAGTTATATATATAATTAATAAAAAAATAACATTTTTTTTAGGTTTTTAATTTTAAAGGTTAATATTTTATTTTTAAAACTATATTTATTATTAAAAAAATATTTAAAATATAAATTAATTTAAATTTAAAATAATAAAATAAAGTAAAAATTCTTATTTTATAAAGAAAGGTTCACTATGAGCAACCATATTCATCATGTCAATCTAAATCTCCTAATTTACTTATTTAATGGTTATAGTTTCATTGTTTTTCATTTTGCAGGACAATATATTTTTTGTCAAATTTGCTAGAAATTTAAATAAAAAAAACATTTAAAAAAAGGAAAATTTATTTCATAAAACTCCTAAAGAAAGATTTTAAAACCTAAGGTAATTAGGAAAAAATGTTTCAATTATCATTCAAAATTAGAATATTCATTTAATACACAAAATAATGCAAGTAAGAAACAAATTTAAAACCTTAATTATAATTTTTCTTTGTGGTTTCAAAGTGTTCTCTAGGTTGTTTGAAAGGATTTTTTTATGGTTTTCTAGGTTGGGTTTTTGGTTTTCTAAGTTGTTTTGAAGGGTTTTTTTTCTATGGTTTTCTTGGTTCGTTTTGTGATTTTCTATGCTTTTTTCAAGGGTTTTTTTTAGGTTTTTGTACTTTTTGCATGGTTTTTTTCTTTAATTAATTGGTTTTCATGTTTTTTATACATGTTATTTTTCTCAATTAATTTGTTACATTTTGCAAAAAAAAAATTAAGAAAAACAAAGGATAGAGTACTTACCTTCGTTTGAGCCTCTACGATGTTGCCAGGGTGGTTGGTGAGATTGGTTTGAATGCTCCATTGCTCGATCGAGATCTAATAACCTTGGCCAAGCTACTCTTAAACTCTGGGTTGATCTCTCGTGGTCTGTGAAAATGGCATGTGTAGACCGCGGGAGCGGTGTATATATAAAAAATAGGGCTCGATTGAGGTTTAATGCTCGATCAAACCTTAAATCTCGATTGATCCCTAAAGCTCGATCAGGGGTTAGTTTTTAACCCTCAATCAAGCTACCTTTTTAGTGCCAAAGGAGCATGATCAAGCACTTAAAAAAGGATAGATTGAGTGATTAAATGGCTCGATTGAGCCATTGATGTTTCCACCCAAACGCACCCTCTTTTGCCAAAATGTGTTACCCAACTCCATGATTTCACCCAAGTTGGTGAGCACCAGTATTGCAGCAATAATGCTGCAACTCCTGGGCTTCCTACTCTACTTTTATCAACCCAGTAGTTCGTAACAAACTTGGAAGCGATGGTGTTGTATGCACAAGTACTAGTTCTTAATGTACGTTGTCACTTGGTCAACTAGCGCAAGATCACTAGGAGCTCAAGCCAACTTCTATGAATTCCAGAAGAAGCTTTACATGTGATGACAGAAAGGAAATCTTACTCTACAGAGGCTACTCTACTTGCAAAAAGAGAAGGAAGACTAAAGTGTGGAGTAAACCTAGCAAACCCTAATTAACCAACTACTCCTACTTTTGCAGAAAGAGAGATGAGAAACCATGAAATGAATTCCATTACCTACTTAGGAATTAAACATCATCTACTCAAGCTATTTCTACCAGGAAATGAGAAAAGAACATATTTTTGAATTTGTGTGCATTGTTAGGTGAAATTGTCATGCATGTAATTTATTTGTTTGTGAATGTGGTAGTGATTAGGTGGCGATGGAGGGCGACTTTGGAGTTTGCAGAGGTGTAGGAAGGTGTGGAGGGGTCATAGGAGGTCCCAGGTGGCCTTCTGGAGGCTTTCCCTACAATCGGACTTCAAAAAGACACCTACAAGAAAATCTACAGGAGGCTGCAAGGGATCTACAAGAGGTCTACAGGAGGTCTACAGGAGGATGCCGAGAGCTGTTTTAGAGGTTTTGAAGGTGGAAAAATGGGTGGAAAGGGTAGCTAAAGGCTAGAGTGATGTGTTAAGGTGTCTAGGTTTCATTAAGAAGGATCAGGGAAGAGAAATATGGTTGGAATTTGTTCAAGGAAAGAGAGGACAGTTCATGAGAAAAGTGCAGAAAACTAAGGTAGATTTGTGAGGGAGCTTGGATGACCTATGGAACATAGATCAAAGTGAGATGGTGATGGTTGATTGGTTGACTTATTGTGAGTAGAGATGTACTATAAGAGAACTGAAAATCAAACACTAAGACTAAGCAAGCAAAGAAACTAGCTACGCTAAAAAAACAGAATTGTTCATCAAGCTAATCTAAATTCTGATCTAGGAAAGTAAATGCTGAACAATGCTATATAAAAAGAAAGCATGGAAGGAAATTTATTTCAAAGATAGAAATGAGCACACTGAAATAGATCTACAGCAAAGCATGAACCTTCTAACAAGCTGCAACACTAGAAATCCTATGGAAAAGGCAAATTTGGGTTTTTTTGTGGTAGTAAGAGGGTCTTGGCCTCAGTTCATGGTCTCAAAGGGAGGAAAGGAGGCCAAGGCTCTGTTGATGGAATTTTTGTATCTTTTTCCTATCATTGTTCAACCTGCTACATCAAACTGAAATGGAAACCAGGGAAAATTTTAAGAACCCCCCCTAAATTTATAAATATAATAAATGGGTGAATCTCCATGGTATATAGGAAAAATGGAAGGCGATTTTATCAATAATATAATATGTATATATAATTTTTTGGCGAATCTCTCACCAGGCATGGCGAATATTTTACTCAATTATAAAATCTTATAAGATCTTGGCGAGTCTTTCACTAAATAATAAAACTTTGTAAAGTCCTAGTGAATCTTAGCATAGGTTACATGCTGGTTTAATTCCCCCATTTAAATAGGCTACATTCCAGGTGAATACCATGGGTCAATACCATGTGCCATTTTGGTGAATACCATGGGTCAATACCATGTGCCATTTTTATTTTTATTAATTCTAATATTAGGGTTAATAATGGTTTTTTGCATGGTATTAATAACAATCTAGTCCATGGTATTTGTCCCATAGTATTTTGGCCATAGGTTTCACCTAAATATAACCCATTTTTTGAGTGTTCTTAAATATAAGGTGACTTATGGAGTAAATATAAAAAAAAAAATGTTTTATTTGTTTACCATATCTCTCGTTTATTTATATTTTTATTAATTTACCATACCTCTTTTACAAATATGGTATTTGGTCCATAGGATTCACTTAAATAAAACCTCTTTCTTGAGCCTTCATAAATAGAACGAGGGTTATGGACTAAATATAAAAAGAGGTTTTATTTATTTACGTTACGTCTAGTTTATTTATATTTTTATTTATTTACCATACCTTTTGAGTAAGTATAAAAAGACGTTTTATTTATTTACCATACCTCCACTTTACTTATATTTTTATTTGTTTACACCCTTACATGTATATAAGGTGACTTATGGAGTAAATATAAAAAATGTTTTATTTATTTACCACACCTCTCATTTATTTATATTTTTATTAATTTACCATACCTCTTTTATAAATATGGTATTTGGCCCATAGGATTCACTTAAATAAAACCTATTCTTGAAAATGGGCGAATGGATTCACTTAAATAAAACCTATTCTTGAAAATGGGCGAATGGAAGGTTGTAAGTCCTAATTTCAAGGGCTAAATTTACGTTTTTTACCCTCTCCCTTAAAATAAGGTGGGCTATTTGAGGTGATTTGTAAAAATGTACTATGATACAAAATATTTGCCCACTAAAAATTTAAAACCCCTTAATTTCGCCAAAGGGCGAACATTCGCCCCTAAAATTATCCTTGATGGAAACAACCTTTTAAATCACCAAAAGCAACCTATTCTTAACTGAGAAAGAAATCTATCTAACAGCAACTAATTCATAAACTGAAACAAAGCATATAAATACAAGACAAGAGGTGCTTGGCTGCTTGGATTGGGCCCTAACCCAAGAGCTTCAGCCCTCTGATGTAACTCAATGCTATCTCGAACAAGATCTCATCTTCATTATCAAAATAATAATAGGATTACATGAAATTGTCAACAAAAGTAAGCTTGAAGTTGAGCAGAGCAAAGTTGCAACAAAAGTTCGAAAATTTGACTAACATCCAACAACTTAATGAGGCCTTAAGCCTATCTACTTATACAATTGAAGCTCTGAACTGTTATAGCTACAAATCTCACTCTTGATGTTTGTGATGCTGCACTCATGGCCTAGGGAAACCCTTCCTTCCAGACCTAGTCCAAAGATTCAAAAAATAGTGTTTTACTCCCTATACGCGACATTTCCCTAAGCAATGTCTGGAAGGAGGGGTTGCCCTAGGCCATGAGTGCAGCATCACAAACATCAAGAGTGAGATTTGGAGCTATAACACCAACAGTTTCCTTTAAATCGGGGAGGCTTGGCTCCCGAAACTTGAGATAGACAGAAGTTATCCTCCACTTGCTCGGCTGCCTCATTGGTGCATTGATGTGGCTGTTTGTGCTCTGAGCTTTCTGAAGGAGAATTCGAAGTAGGGAGTCATAAATGAGGGTGACACCCTCCTATAAATCCTCTTCATTGTCTTCTTCGAATATTTGTTGCCAAATGTTTATTACATCTTTGACTTTGTCTCCAAAATTGACCAAAAATCTGCATTAAGCACACATTAGACTCCATGGCATAATGACCAACCCAACTCACTCTATTAGCATAAATATAATAAAAAGCATGCAATAAACTAATGAGAATGGTGGATTAAGCTAAGTTAGGAGGCAAAATGAGCCCATAGAATTACCAATTTATGGGGCTCATCATCACCCCCCTACTGAATGTATTGCTCATCCTTTGAGCAACTAGTCCATCTCCTCATCTTTGATGGCCCTGATGGCCTCCTTGACATCCCATGCTTCTGATGTGAGATCCTCTTCTTTATCATGGAATCCTGCCTTTCTGTCCACTTCTTCCCACTGTTGTTGTTCTTCTTCCTCTTTTCTACCTTCCAGTAGGCCTAGCAGTAGTGGAGGACTCAACTTGAGGCCAATCCAATTAGCCTTCAAATTCTGCATAGAGCGCTTGTAGAGTGGCACTCTCCTTAATGCTTCTTTCATTCTTGTTGGGGAGTGATACTTCCTGAATTGTAGACTGTATGGGAGAGTGTTCCACCTCCTCATACAAGCGTGAATATAGTCTTCCCCAAATAATCTTTCCATGTCCTCAAAATGTGCAATGGCTTGAGCCTGATCATTGATATACTTAGGGGCACTTTGAGGATTATTTGCAAGTAGTTGGGGTGTGTTGATGAGAGCCATGGGGTCTGATGGCTCAGCTCTGATCATTAAGGGTTCATATTGCTCTTTTTCCATCAAATTTTTTATTTCTAATGTCATTTTCTCCTCATGATTCATCCATGATGCCATGGCCATCAGTTGCAAGTCCCTTAGCCTAGCATTGGGGTCCCATAGGTTCATTTCGGTGAAAGCCATGTTATGCAAATAGAACTCTACTATCTTTGCCTTGTCTTCTGCTGAACTTTGGTCACATAGGTCTATAAACTGTTTATAATCTTGGAAAGGCATGGTGCCTCTTTGTGCCAAAGTCTTGATCTGAAACTGTAGCCATTAGTCTTTGAGGTATACTCCATATGATTTTGCTGGTGTTCTGTACTGTAGTGCCTCCATAGGCCAGCTGGCCATGCATGCCAATTGTGTTTTATTTTCTTACAGCTGCCTTCTTAGCAACTCATTTTCTATTTCCAAGTGAGTTCTTCTAATTTCCTCTCTATTTCTTATAGCACTTAGCTCCCTGTTCATCTCTCTAAGTTGGTTCTCCATGTGACCAATATCCTCTACCGCCTTGGATTTGGTGATTTGCATCCATCTATGGATCCTTATTCTTTCTTTTTCCAACTCAAAGAAAAGTGGGACTGCAAATTTCTGTGGAATGATTTTCCCCCCTCAAGAAGATTGTAGTAAGAGCCCAAACTAGGCTGGGGGTCAGGTTCTTAAGTCTCTGTTGTTTCCTCCTTCCCCTTTGGCTCTTCTTCTGCCCTTTTCTCAAATTTTTCAGTCTCCTGTAGCTTAGTTAGGGTCTCCTGTAGAACAGTCTATACCTCTTGTAGAGCTGTTTTTGAGTCCTATAGTTGCACTCTTTCCTTCTAGGTGGAAGATCTGTGACTTCCTCTTTCATATATGATGGGGGTTTTAAAGGGAGATTCTTCCCCTTTGACAATGGGTGAATCTTCAATTACAATAGGCACTGTTGAGGATGGCTGTAGTTTTCCTGTTTTTATCCTTGTGCTTTTCCGAGCCCTGAAATACATTGATGTTCACCTCTTCCTCTTTGAGGGCAGCAGGAGTAGTTTTTGCCTCCCTTTCTAGGGTCTCTGGAGACACTTCTATCTTTTCTGCCCCATTTCCTCTCCTTTTGTCTTCTCTGTTTCTGTTGGTTTTGTTCCCTCTTGCTCTGTTTTGGTTTCTTCCTCCTCTAGTTTAGTTTCCTCCTTCTCTGTTTTGGTGTCTTCCCCCTCGGTATTCTCCTTAGTTTCCTCCCCTTCTTCCTGTTATCAGGAAAAGTGTCTATCTAGATCTGCTCTATCCCACTAAGGTGTGATAGCGACCTTAGAAACAAACAGAGAAAACTACTTTTGTATTCTTCTTTATGAATTATAAACAAAGAGAAATAGGATGAACCAACCTGTGTCTTGCGCTAGTCCTTTGATCCAATCTCTCTCCTCTTTGACAGCTTTCAGCTACTTGCTTTCTCACTTGCCCAGCTTCACCAAGTTCCTGCAAGATCACAGAAGAAAGAAACTATAAAAAGATGTGGGTTTATATTCATAAATAACTTAGGATCAGATTTAAGTTAACCATACAAATGTAACAAGCATCAATGAAACACAAGCATGGAGAAGAAACTCAAATAGTTTTATTGATATACAAGAAGATCCAGGAGGAGTTACAACCGATGATTCCTGACCCAACATCAACCTCCCAGCAAAGAAGTCCCTTCTTCAACCCCAACAAAGCATAGATCACCCAATCCTCTGATATGTATCTCAAAACCAGCAGCAATTCCTTGCAATGTATAATATTCCAGCCTCTGGATCTCTTGGATGAGGGATCCATATATAGATGTATGCAAGGAGGATGAGTCAGCTCATGAATTGATTAGTGGCTTCTCTCTGTCAGTTCTTGCTTCCACTTGGAGACTGAGAGCCTCTTACTCATCCTTGGTCGAATTCAGTGAGGCAAGTGTCAGTGGAGAAGATTCTGGAAGCTTTCATTGTATCTCCACCTCGTGGAATGACTCTGCCACTTGTCATTTCTCGCTCAACGCACCCTGGTAGTGCATTTAGGTGCATTGCAACGCACCTAGCTAGTGGACTTAGGTGCTATGCAACGCACTTGGCTAGTGGAGCAGCTGAAATGATCCTGATTTGACTAGTTCTGAGCAGTTTCTGGTGGAGAACTTCTGGGAGAAGCTGTAATTTGTTGACCTTGTTCCTTTAGGAGTTAGAACAACACTTTTAGGGACTTAGGAGCCCTTGGTCTATGGACATTTCATGCTTAGAGCTGTAAGGCACAAAAATGTCTATAACAGTTGCCCCCTAAAGTATGAGGCCATTTATCGGGTGAAATGCTTTATTAGGAGGATCCAAAGTTCTTTCAATGCTGGGAGGAAACCTGTAATAAGATACAATACAATACATTATCTTCATACTGTTTTCATGATCTAGCTGAGGCGGGCATTCCCATGCTCAGCTTTATAAATTCATTTTCATGTACATAGGACAGATAATCGTCTGATGGTAGACTGATGATTCTGATAGAGCCATCATCCTTTTAGTAGGATGATTATCTGTGCTGCAATGCTGTACATTTCAATGTCTTTATTTTTCCGAATATATATCGCAGCCCGGATGGATGAAACTAGATCCGGGGTCTTCAATCTCGTCCGATCTTCACTCGAAGTACAAGTCGATCCATGTGAGAAATGTTTTGAAGTCGAACATGGAAAGACATCGCTTGATTACCAGTCAATGGTGTAAACTGTTAACAAGCGCGAGAGGAATCACTAATAATGATAATGACCCTCAAGGTACTGCAGTACAATTCACGTGGTGTGAATAAAGGACTTGGCGTCGAACACCACGCAAAATATTTCGGTCGAAGGTCATTGATGTATACCTGTCACCGGAAGTGAGAAACTTGCTATTGAGGCATGCAAGCTTCAAAGTACTGAATGGGGTGTTCCTAGATCAACTTCTTGGATAATGAGCTGATGTCGACAAGAAGTGACCCGTCATAGGAGGGCCTTAATGAATCCCACATCAATGACACGGAACGGAGCAAATGATTTTGATGGAGGTGAAAACGATCTGATGATATATGGTTCAGGGTGGTGGTCATGAAAGAATGGAGTATAATGTATGGTAGTGGGCGGGACACAGGTGGCCTTTCTGGATGACTTCTCTTAAACATGTCGGCGACACTTATGTGATGGATTGGTAGCATTAACCCCAAATCTGGATGGTATGGCATGACCATGGTGATGTGACCGGTGAATGAAACAACCCAACCCGACTCGGGCACGGAGTGGAAGTGTCATGTTCAAGAGCGACTTGCTACCAATAAAGTTTCTTTGAGCTTTCTTCCCAATTTTTCCCCAGTCATTGCTGACCACTACCTCTTTATTTTTGTCAAGCTTGAGGAGGATAACATATGCTTGTTCTATAATTTGCCCTTCGGGCAAACCCATCGCTATGTTTTAACGAGCCTAGCGATAGTGAAACTCGTTCTCGTCTAAAGACAAGTTTGTCGCTATTAATCTTTTTAACGAGTCTAACGACAAAGATAACTCAATCCTTTTCATTTTTAGAGAGTCTAAAAATGTACGTAAAGGTAACTCCAAAATTCCTTCTTCGTCATCTAATCGCTTAAGTCTGAAAAAGTATAAAACAATAAAGAAGGGATGAATTTTCGATTAGCTTTAACGAGCCGAACAAAACAAGCGCTCGATCTTTTTGTGCAATAATCCCTCAGGTCCAAAAAGATTAAAATCTAGAGGAGGGATAGCACTTCCTGTCGCTTTAACGAGCTGGAAGGCCAAAACTCGGCAATCTTTTCATATTTTACGAGTCAGTTGAAAAGAGCTTAAAGAAGACTCGTCTTTTGAGGAACGAGTGATAAAATGGGTAGCAGCTGATTCCAGGTAAGGTTTGGAATTTTCCAATCACGGCAGTGTCACAAGGATGGCGGATGGCTAGTGAAATCACTCTTCGCAGCTGTTCCTCAAAAAGGGTAAACAATCAAATGGAGGTGAATGATCAGCCAATGGAAAAGTGGAGGTGACGGTGCAAACACGACCAAGGCTTTAATGGCTGAAATGCTTCATTCACGATGGTTATTTACCGGGGAATAGTTCATTTTTTAACGAGCTTAAACGCGGGTGGAAACATTTGCTCATGTCTTATGTTTATTTTTTAACGAGCTTGAACTATGTGCTAAAACTGCTTGATTAATCCAGTCATATGATAAGAATGTCTCATATTAAAACGGCAACTTTTAGATTTTTGCTCCACATCCTTTCTTTATGCAAGTTAGGTGACGACTAATCCTACGAGTTTAAAGGGTTAGCCTACGGGTTTAAGGGGATGACCTAAAAATTTAAAAAATAAATAGTCGCCCTTCGCTTGCACTCCAAAAGGTTTGCATGCCCCCAGGTATAAAATATGGTTTCAAGGTTACCCCTCAATTTGCAGACAAAACATTTGTTCTATCAGGAGAGGCCTACCTCTTACAGGTTACCCAAAGATTGTTCTATTTACGGTGTAAACAAAACACTTCTTCGGCGATGTCTACCGAGATAAACAAGGGTGAGTGACGACGTCCGCCAACTCACATAACTTTGACAAGAGAATCTTATTCTAGAATAACCCCTCTTCCACCGACGGACGGGGTACAAACTAGTCATATTCTCCCACGGAAACCTACCCTATACCCAAAGTTTTCCTGCCGAAGCAGACCAGGACGCATGCCCCCTGGGTTTCAGTCATATCCCTCCGAATTACTCGCGCTCATCGGGAGGACGGACTGGGGATTGAGACATTTCTTGCGTGAAGAGACCATTTAGGGACGGTATATGACTATTTGCTATGCATGATCCGGGAAATGAAAGTTGGTCCACGAGCTTGACCATTCTTCCTTTGTGCAGAAAACACATTACTCTAAAGAGTGAGGAGACAATGGCTCCCATGCAATAAATATAGTCTCATCCAAGGAGTAGGTTATAATCCAAGGGTCCTTGAACTACCATGACGTTCATGTGAACTATCTTTCTTCTCAATGTTATGGGCACATCGGGAAGGATCCCTAAAGGTCGACTGGTTCCTTTATCAATACCTGTCAGATTTATCATCTCAGGCAAAAGCGATGGCGAACCAAGCGCTTTCCAAGCAGTAGAGGAAAGGATACTCACAAAAGCCCCCTCATCTATGATGGTACCAGCCATGACCATTCTATATATTTGAATGATAATTCGGAATGGTATGCTTGCTGGTAGGCGGGGTCTGCCTAGTTGATTCCAGTCGAAGGAGACAACTAGGTTGCTTGGAGGTGGGACCGAGTAGACGGCCGGGTATGGCTCTGACGAACTTCCTTCCTGCGGTAAAGGAACGGGTATATTGCCCCCATGTTCGTCGGAGTCTATGTTGACGAAGAGAATTTGGATGGTGTCATCCTTGTTCTCTTCAGTGACTGTATCATCTGAAGATAAAACCTCTGAAGGCAAGACCGGGTCAACTGCCTCTTCGACCTTTTGACTTTTGTCTGGTATGGATTCAGTTGGTTTATCTTCAATGATAGGTGCTTCAGCCGACCACCTGAGCGAGCCAGCTGGATTCTCAACTAGTGATGGACTCGGCAAGAGTTTTTTATATCCAGAAGGGAGTCGTAACGGTGAAACCGGACGATCATCCAAAACTCTTTTAGCTTCGTCTAAGAAGGGAAAACGGTGGAGGGCATGGTCACCTTCGCATAGTTTACAAGGAAATCTAGCTTTCCCTTTTTGTCCTGGGGCTTCACTTTCACTAGTTGACGGTGTGCTTTCAACATGATCACCAGAGGTTGACGACACCGGATTGTGCAAACGAGGAGACCAGTCCCTTAGTATCCGGGGGATGCAAGGACAATCTCTGTGAAAGTGGTCTCCTTTGCAAATGACACATGGCGATTTAGGCCTGGTCAGTGCAGTGTGTGGATTTTCGTTAGACGACACTCGTTTTCCCCCATTCGCCTTTGGCTCCTTCTTCTTTTTCTCTTTCTTCTTCTTTTCCTTCTTCTCCTTAGGAACTTGGCTTTTAGCTTTACCAGTTCCATCAAGCGAAGAGGAAGGAGGAGAGGAAGAATTAGAGGAAGTAGAAGGCTGGTGGGCAACTCTGGACTCGTCTAATTGCTGATTCAATTGTTCAGGAATAGTGATGTTCTGAACGACATTGGTTGAGAAGAGCCATACTGGCAAGCCAATTGTCAGTCCTGGAAGCGACAATGTGGCCATATGGGGCGCACCAACATCTCCCCAAGAGGAGAAGGGACTAGCATTTCCACCAAGGGGAATTCCTTGGTTGGTAGGCTCCATTTTCTCAACCTAAGATCAACGTAGGAAAAAGGGTATGAATATTCCGTTTAAAATAAATTTTAACACGCTTTGACACAACTTGTTTTTTCAGTTTTTAAGAGTCGAGAAAAAACAAAAGATGACTCTAGTCTCCTTCGATTTTTAATGAGCCTGAAGTGACAAGTGCTCAGATGGACCTTTTCCGTTAAGGAGTCTGAAAAGGAACGAAAGGGACTGCTCTGGAGGTCTAGGTAGAGGGAGTACCAAACCAATCGCAAAACTGCAGAATACTTTTTACGGTACAACAGTCAATCTTCCCGAATGCTGTGTTCGGTGCATTGCGATCAGTAGGGCGGCCGATACGGCTTCCTATCGATAAAGGTTTTAAGCCTATAGGGGTCTCCCAATATATACTCGACGGTACGTGGGAGCACAAGTCCGTACTGGCACTTATCGTCTCAAAGTGGAGGAATCACCCAACCATCAGTGAGGACAACAGTTACCAGGCTTTACGACGCCGGAATACGTCTCTAGCCTAGACCTCTAAATGTTGTGCGTTAAGTTCCAAAGCGTTGTTAAGTTCATTGAATTTATTTTAGGTTGATCTTTCTTATGAAGTTTGCCTTTTGGGATCACCACGAGATGTAGATGTAATTCCTAAAATGCAATCTAAAGATGATAAACAAGCTTTTATCTCTTTTCAGCAATGAAAATCCTAGCTACTAAGGGAAAAGAAAGACACAATCTTTTCGCAAAGAGCAAAGAGCACACTGTAAATGCACTTTTCCTAAATCAAGCCAAACAGACTGCCAATATGAAAATTCACATGCATGTGTTTTGTTTTTCACTTTCTTAATATTGATGCCTAAAAAGAAAGTTGTTATACAAATCTGAATTTGCTTTCAAGTGACAAACACAAACAAGCTTCTTTTCGAAATCAAAAGGTAGAGACGATTACGACACTTTATGATTTTGAAATAAATACTCGTTTCGACACTAGAAAGTGACAAATTCAAGCCAAAGGCAAAAGTAAAAGCATAACCGACTATCAACAACAAATAAACTTTCTCCTATGATCAAAATCGACACTTGCGACAGATCTAAATCAAAGGACGACAGTACGACTATTCTACTTTTGCAATGGAAAACTGTAAACGACGTAACAAACACATAAAAAACATCTACAGTTTCTTTTGTACAACTGAGGTGGAATATCAGTAAGGAAAAGGGGTTTGAAATAGTGAAATACTAATCACTGGCTGCAAAAACAGAGACAAAACTGGAAAAATGAAGCAAAGAACCTCAGCTGCACAGGGCTAGGTTGATCAGCGCACCTGTTGCACAGAGAAACTGCATTTCAGCGCAGGTAGCCCTCTCGGGAAGTACGTTGAAATGAAGAACCTCTTCACAGAGCCTGCGCTGGGGCAGAAACGAGAGTTCTATCCGAGTTCTGGGTCACGGTTTGCAGTTTAATCTATGGTTTTTTGGCCGAGTAAAAGCAATCAGTATTACACAATCAGAGGTAGATCTAAGGGGGGTTCTAAGAGCTATCACAAGGGTAATCAGTTGGTTTATGAATCAGCTGTTCAAATCATAAACAAATCTAGTGAGTGGATTGAAGCAGCAGCTGTCTACTTTGCATTTGTTAATGGAAAATGCAGTTCGATTGCTACTTCTAAGTTTATGAAACAAACAATAAGAGAAACACAAACAAACTAACTAGACACGATCCCCAGCGGAGTAACCATTTTGTTATCGGGAAAAGTGTCTATTTAGATCTGCTCTATCCCACTAAGGTGTGATAGTGACCTTAGAAACAAACAGAGAAAACTACTTTTGTATTCTTCTTTATGAATTATAAACAAAGAGAAATAGGATGAACCAACCTGTGTCTTGTGCTAGTCCTTTGATCCAATCTCTCTCCTCTTTGACAGCTTCCAGCTACCTGCTCTCTCACTTGCCCAGCTTCACCATGTTCCTGCAAGATCACATAAGAAAGAAACTATACAAAGACATGGGTTTATATTCATAAATAACTTAGGATCAGATTTAAGTTAACCATACAAATGTAACAAGCATCAATGAAACACAAGCATGGAGAAGAAACTCAAATAGTTTTATTGATATACAAGAAGATCCAGGAGGAGTTACAACCGATGATTCCTGACCCAGCATCAACCTCCCAGCAAAGAAGTCCCTTCTTCAACCCCAACAAAGCATAGATCACCCAATCCTCTGATATGTATCTCAAAACCAACAGCAATTCCTTGCAATGTACAATATTCCAGCCTCTGGATCTCTTGGATGAGGGATCCATATATAGATGTATGCAAGGAGGATGAGTCAGCTCATGAATTGATTAGTGGCTTCTCTCTGTCAGTTCTTGCTTCCACTTGGAGACTGAGAGCCTCTTACTCATCCTTGGTCGAATTCAGTGAGGCAAGTGTCATTGGAGAAGATTCTGGAAGCTTCCATTGTCTCTCCACCTCATGGAATGACTCTGCCACTTGTCATTTCCCGCTCAACGCACCCTGGTAGTGCATTTAGGTGCATTGCAGCGCACCTAGCTAGTGGACTTAGGTGCTATGCAACGCACTTGGCTAGTGGAGCAGCTGAAATGATCCTGATTTGACTAGTTCTGAGCAGTTTCTGGTGGAGAACTTCTGGGAGAAGCTGTAATTTGTTGACCTTGTTACTTTAGGAGTTAGAACAACACTTTTAGGGACTTAGGAGCCCTTGGTTTATGGAAATTTCATGCTTAGAGCTGTAAGGCACAAAAATGTCTATAACACTTCCCCTTGCTGCTCTTCCCCCTCACTTTCAAAAGGACTATGGTCATATGTGAGGGCCTTTATATCATCTTCTCCTGTCATATTTTTGAAGATTTCCCATGCTATGGGAATTGTGAAGGTGTGGAGGGCTTCTTCCACTAATAGTTTAATTAACCAATGGTGAGCCAATTGATCTGGACCTCCTGCCTTCAACTTAATGTTGGAGTCTATGAGGGACTATAGGAGAAAATAGGGGATGCTGAATTTTTGAGGTGTGGGAGTGTCCATGCCATATCTCAACTCATGGAGAAGTCTAAAATGGTAGCCATAAACTATGCTATACCTCCCTTCATAGGAAATATACTTAATGATTTGGTAACTGACCTCATCCCAAGGGTAAGGTATGCTTGTTCTTCTAATTCCAATTTTGTCTTCTACGGGACGTTCATTTGGTTGGAAGAAGGTTTTCTTGGCAACTTTTCCCATTGGCTTTTCATCTTTGCTCCAAGGTAATGCAAGGGGAAGGCTGGTAACCTTACTGATAAATTTTGGGGTGATTTCCATGGTGAGACCTCTGAAAGTAATAGTGGCATGGGTATTTGAGTGAGGTACTAAAGAAAGGGCAAACTCCTAAGCCACTTCTTCATCAAACCCTCAGAATTTTTCAAAAAATGGCATCCAATTTTCTTTGGTGAAGATTGCTACTACCTCGGCATGTTCATGGAGCCTGACTAAATTTGTGGGTTCCTTCCTCATGAATCCCCCTATCATTTTGCTTATACCCCTTTAGAACACCCTAGGTAGAGATGGAGACAAACGTTTTTTGAAGAAACAGGAAACAGAGAAAAACTGTGTTTTTTTCTTTAAAAACAAGCAGAAATGTTTTCAAGGAATTCCTCTCCTTCTACAGGCTCAATTCCTCCTCAAAATTGTATCATTCCTTGCACATATTAATATTCAAGGTGGGTCTGTACAGAACCTACCTCTTCAAGCCAGAATTTGAGCAAAAACCCTGTGTTTCCTCCTTAAAAACTACTTACTGCCCCTCCTATAGAACTGGTTGTATGTGCTCTTGTAGAACTTGTTCCTACTCTTGTAGAACATGTTACTGCTCTTGTAGAACACTGATAGCAGAAGGATGGCTGAAAACAATAGAGAATGATGGTTTCGAGGTTATGGAGGTGGTATAGAGCTTGTTGCAGCTAAGTGGATGAGGATGAAATGGAAGAAAAGGTGGTGAAGGAGTTTCGAGGAAGAGTACTTATGTCTTCTTTGAGATATTTTAGGTGATTGGGTGAGCTGGCAAAAAGGTACTTGCCATATTTGGACCATTGGTCCCCACTGCCTTGTCATCATGACTCCTCATGACTCCTTCCTACAATCACTCCCCATCATTGCATCGGAGTTTGTATACCCTCCACTACCTGTCCTTTGGATTTTCTGTGAGTTGACTAGGCACACATGTGGTGGCATCTCTAGATGAGCGCAATCAACTGGATAAGGGTGGCCAGTTAACTGGCCACCTTTTCTCGTTCAACCCTAACCATCTCATTTGCTTATGCATATTTTTGAATTACACAGACGCAACAGAGGAGAGGGTTAGACACTTACCTGCAAGTCAAATGTCCGTGCTGTGGTGCATCTTGGTTCCTTTATTGTTGCATGCTCGTATTTTAGTTGTTGCATGCCTGTATCTCCTCTATTGTATGATTTCTACTCCCTGATGTGTGGCTGGTTTGCTTTGTGTAGGTACCCTTGGCTAGATCTGGGTTTAGACATCCTCTTCAATCTTATGATTGCACCTGTCTTAATTTTAAGGGGATCAACTGCTACAGGAAATTCTATAGGAGCTCTTATAGCTGCTTCTCCCTTTAAAATTTTTAGATGATTTTTGTGTTGGGAGCTATGAGGATGCTACCATAAATGTTGATGGTGAAGGAGAGGTATTTGGTAAGCTGCAGGTGAGATTTTGAGGTGTTGTTCCATTTTTTTTTTTTTTTTTTCCAAAACTGGTTTTTGTGTTTTTTAGCAGGAAGGAAAGAAATCAATGATGATGAGGTGGTGCAGGTGTGGGATCGATATCTAGGAGGGTGGATAGATATAGGAGGGCCTATATGCTCTTCATGAAACTTCCTAGCTCCTCAAACTATTTTTAAAATCCATTTCGAGCTCTCTATGATTTCTATAGGAGCCTCATGTAGAATGCACAGGGCCTTCTGTAGGATACACAATGTTCGGAAAAAACACACGGTGAGGTGGAAGAAAGGTCAAAAATGATGGAGAAGAGTGTCAAGGAGGTGAAATAGGCTTTGTGGCATCTTCTCTTTCTTCCTGTGGTCCACCTGTAACTTGCAATTCATTTTAAAAGTCAATTTTCTCTTCCTTCTTTTCTCTGTTTGTCTCTGTTTTTTTTTTTCTTTTCTTTTTTTTAAGACAACTAGGGCACCTCAAGGAGGTTTTCACCCTAATGCCTACCCTGGGCACCTCCAAGGGAGGTTTTCACCCAAGGACCTTATTCTTTCTCTTTTCCTTTTTTTTTGTTTTTTCATCACTGGGCCACCTCAAAAGAGGTTTTCAGCCCAATGATGTGACTCAAGTGCCTCATGGAGGTTTTCACTTGAGTCCTTATTATTTTATTTTTTATTTTTTTTCTGCTTCTTCGGTGAGTGGGTGGAGTGGAGGCTAAGACCTACTCCACTACCAACACTGTCTTATTCAAATCTTCAATGAACTCTCGCTTAGAGATGGGCTTCTTGTAAATTTTAAACCTATGTCCATTGACAAGCATGGGGATGGCTTCCTCATCAATGGTTCTGATCAGAACTAAACCATTGTCATTGCATTTTTCTATAGTGTAGAGTCCCATCCATCTTGTCCTCAGCTTGCCTTTGAAGTCTTTATACCTTGAGTAATAGAGCAGTGCCTAATCTTCCTCTTGGAATTGCTTCTCCTTTATATTTGTGTCATGCCATATTTTCCTTTGAAGCTGGACTAGCTCTGTGTGGAGAAGGGCCTGTAATCTTTGTTCATCCAATCCATTGAGCTGAAGTAGCTTTTCCCTCTGTGCATGGCTGAGGTCTAGGTCTAGTTGAGCTGCCATCCTTAGTGTATTGTATTCAAATTCTATTGACAGCAAATCCTTCTTCCCATAGACCATTTCATAGGGTGTGAACCCTGTGGTGGTCTTCCATGTTGTGTTGTAGGCCCAGGTGGCCTCAACTAGTCTATCTACCCAATATTTTCTGTTGCTACTCACTACCTTGGGTGGAATTCCTTCCAAAGCTCTGTTAGTGACTTCCACCTACCCATTGGCTTGTGGATGGTAAGGGGTGGAAGTCTTGTGCTTGATTTTATGATGTGCGAGTAGGTCTTCAATCAAATTGGAAGTGAACTGACTAGCTTGATCTGTAACCAGTTCTCTTAGATACCTGAACTTATAGAATATGTTTTCTCCTAAAAACTCAGCTACTTTGTCCTTTGTTGCTGCCTTGATTACTTTTGTCTCTACCCATTTTGTCAGATAATCGATGCACATAATGATGTATTGCTTCTGTTTTGAAGGAGGGTTGATAGGACCCACAAATTCCATGCCCCACTTCTCAAATGGCTCTAAAGTCACTTGAGGTTGCATGGGCATCTCATCCTTTTGAGTAGGTTTCCCCATCCTTTGGCACCAATCACATTGGCTGGTATATCTCTTCACATCTTGATGAAGACTGGGGCAATAGTAGCCTAATTGAAAGATTTTGAAGGTAGTCCTCTTTGCTGGAAAATGGCCTCCACAAGGCCCGTCATGACAGGTTAGGAGAATGTCAAAAACTTCCTCCTCCCTGACACATCTTCTCAAGATTTGATCTAGGCCAAGTTTGAAGAGATTGCCCCCAATCCAAGTGAAAGGGGTGCTTTTCCTCATGATCTTGCTCTTCTCTTTTGAGGACAGGTGTGGTGGGAACTGTGCTGAAACCAAGTAATTTTCTATATCAGCAAACCATGGAGAGAGTACTGAGACAGAAAATAGGTGTTAATCTGGCATTTGATCATCCACCATTCCTTCTTCATCTGCAGGCAAATTTACTTTAGACAAAAAGCCAGCAACAACATTTTCTTTACCAGGCTTATCAACAATGGTTAAATCAAACTGCTACAGTAAAAGCAACCATTTAATAATGCGACCATTTACATCTGGTTTATTCATTAAATACCTAATTGTAGCATGATCAGTGTGTACAAAGGTCTGATAGCCTATGATGTAATTTCTGAATTTATTTAAGGAATGCACTATAGCTAGGAGTTCCTTCTCGGTTACCGTGTAGTTTAACTCTGCCTTTGACAAAATTTTTCTTGTAAAGTATATGGCATAAGGTAACTTTTCATTAATTTGTCCCAAGGCTGCTCCTATTGCTTTTTTCGAGGCATATATGTGAATGTGAAAAGGTAGGGCCCAGTTTGGGCCTCTCAATATTGGGGCAGTCACAAGTTTGCTTTTCAAGGTATCTAGGGCTTCTTGACAGTTTTCAGTCCATATGAACTCAACATCTTTTCCCAAAAGACCAAACAACGGAGAGGCTAACTTACTGAAATCTTTAATGAATCTTCTGTAATATCCCACTAAGCCTAGGAAACTTTGGACATATCTCACCTTTTGAGGAGGTGGGACCCTTTGGATGATGGCAATTTTGTTGGGGTCCACCTACAATCCTTGTTGAGAGATTGCATGACCTAGCACGATCCCTTCAGTCATCAAAAATTCACATTTTTCTGGACTGAGGGATAGGTTCATTTCAATACACTTGTCCAAAACTTTTCCTAGGTTAGATAAAGCTTCCTGAAAGCTAGAACCATAAGGAGTGAAATCATCCATATATATTTCCACTGCATCATGAACCAGTTCAGAAAATATACTCAATACTGCTCTCTAGAAAGTGGCTGGGGCATTGCACAAACCAAAACAAAGGACCTGATATGCAAAGGTACCCCAAGGACAAGTGAAAGTGGTCTTATCTTGGTCTTCCGAGTTGATTTGAATCTGGTTGTACCTGGTAAACCCATCTAGGAAAGAGAAAAACTTTTTCCCTGCCAGACCATCTAACACTTGATCTATGAAAGGCAAAGGAAAATCGTCCTTTTTATTGGTCTTGTTCAATTCCCGATAATCAACACAGATTCTCCACTTACCATTTTTCTTTGGCAATAGCACCAAAGGAGAGACCCATTCACTGTCAGAGATGGGGTAAATGAATCCTGCATCTAGTAGTTTTTGTAATTTTTCCTTATCAATGTCTTTAAGGGTTGGATTCATCCTCCTTTGAGGCTGCTTGACTGGTTTGAAATCTTCCTTAATGTATATGTGATGAGTACATACTGAAGGGTGCACTCCCTTCATCTCCTTATAACTCCAGGAGAAGGCATATAAATGTTTCCTCAATAATATGCACAGTTCCTTCTCCTGGGAAGTGGATAGGGATGAGTTGATTTTCAAGGTTCTTTCTGGGCCAAACTCTATATTCTTAACACAGAGAGAGGTCGGTTCAGCCACACAGAGATCAGTTAAGGGATTGTCTTGGGTTTCTTTCACTAGATATTCTAATGGAAAAATACTGGGGGGTGGATTCTGAATTAAATTTGCAATGATATCATCTTCAATTTGCAGTTTCCCCCCCATGAAAGTTTCTACTACACATAGTGGTATAAAATAGACTTCATCCTCATCCTCCTCCTCCAACCAGGGAGGTAGATCATGTTCTAGCAAGAGTTGGGCAGGAGGGTATAGGATTAGCTGCTTGTACATATGCCCATTCTTGATGGTCATGTTCCTAGCCCAACAACTGATGTAAGCATCGACAATGGCCAACCAGGGTCTTCCTAGGATGAGAGGATACCCAGTGAGCTTTGCCTTTGGCTGGAGAACTAAGAAATCAGCAGGGTACTCCCAAGAATCAATGGAGACCATCACATCCTCCACAATCCCTTTAGGGGTCATGATGGAGCAGTCTGCTACCTGTAGTACTGTCATGGTCTTTCTCAAGGAGCCCTGGAGGTTGAGTTTGAGCATGGTGTCCTTTGTCATCACATTAATGGTAGCTCCCAAATCAATCAAGGTATGTGGGATCATGGTGCCATTGATGTGGACATCAACTACTGGGCTTCCAGGGTCTAGATATTTTGAACAAATTACCTGCCCCAACATCAGGTCAGACAGTTGTCCTATGACATTGATGGTTGGGGCATCTCTTTTGTGCCTACCTGGATGCTTGAAGCACTTCTCTTTGATCATCTTATTGTATATAGGCACATCCTTTATGGCTTGGAGAAGTGGTATCTTTACACATAACTATTTCAATTCTCCCAGAAGTTCAGTTTCTTCTGGGGTGGGCTGTGTTGTCCCGAATAGTCTCTCAGGAAAGCATGGAATTGCTTTTAGTTCACTTTCCCCTTTATCTTCCTTAACCTCCTGAGGGAGAGGCTAGCTATCTGGGAGAACCTTTCCATATTGTAGGTTAATCTCCTAAATCTCCACAACATAAGTTGGGCATGATGGTTACCCATTATATACTTGTTGGGCCTATCTATTGTTCGGGTTCGGGTTTAGTTGAGTAGGCATTTGGGATTGTCTTGGTGGAGCAGGAGGCAATGGTTATGGTTGAGAAAGTGGTGGAGGCAAAAGAGTGGGTGGAGAGTTGTACCAAGGCCTCCACCCCTAATGAGATGCATTCCACTGAGGTTGTGGTTGAGCATAGGATTGAAATGCATGAGCAGCTGGTTGGGCATGATATTGAGATGGATAGGGCAAAGGAGGAGGTGTGGACTAGGAAGGATGAGCAGGAGGGCCCCAAGAAGGTGTGGAAGTGGCTTGGTTGGGGTTGTAGTATGCATGAGATGTCCCTCGCATCCCCTGCTGGTATGGTCTAGGTCCATGCGGTTTCCTTTGGTTCATGAAACAGAGTGGTTCAGTGGCTCCTTCAACCCCCTGGTATACAGCTTTAAGTCCGGGCAAGGAAGGGAACTTATCTGTAGAATGATCTTCTTCACAGACTGAACAAACCTCTATAGAGTCCAATGGACATTCGTTCCTAGGATTCCTTCTGGTGCACCTAGGACAGAAAATGGCCAAAGCCCTCTCTGCTTTCTCTTGTTTCCTTTTGATATGCAAGGTATCCATTTGCATGGCAAGAGTCTATAACATATCACTCTTGAACTCTTCCAACATGTTTCCAAGTTCACCTTTGAGGGATGAACTGGATGAGGAGGTATTAGCTATGGGTTTACTCCCCCTACCTCTCTTTATGGCTACCCTAGAATAGTTTCTAAAGACAGTCTTTATGTCTTCATAAGGTAGTTGGTAGATGTCTCCTCCAGCCAATAGATGGAGGGTGTCTAGAAGGTCTTCCAGAATTCCCTTGAGAAGGACCAACTTCAAAGATTTGGGGTCAAGTGTGCACCTGGCCCTTTTATAACTGAGCTGGAACCTCTCTTCATAATCTTCCAAAGATTCATCACTTCCCATGGTCATTTGAAAGATTTCTTCCTTGGTGTATTTTGATCTATAGTAGTCTCGATATTTGTTATTAAAGGCTTGATGCATCTGAGCCCAAGTTGTGATGCTATTGCCAGGTAACCCCATGAACTAGCACAATGCTACATCCTTGAGAGTAGAAGGAAATAGTTTCAACTTTTTCTCATCTTCTGCATAGTCATAGGTTCGGCAGATAACAACGAACTCAAACAAGAAGGTGTGAGGATCTTCTGTAGTCAATCCATGGAAGTGAGGTAGGGATGAAGGTCTTATGTTCTTCATTTTAGTGTCCCCATTGGTCTCTTGGATGGGAAAGGTACCCTCTACTCTTTCTCCATTCCCCCTACCATTTATGTTTTCAGCCATGGTCTCAGGAGGGATGTTTTCTTCTTCTTCTTCCCCTATAGGTTCTTCAAATATCTATGGTTGTTCACCTAAAGGTTCTTCTTGATCACTGCCACCGAAAAAGAGAGAAGGGTGGCTATGTGATGTGGTGGGGGTGTTGGGTAATAATTTTCTTGAATTATCTCTGTTCCTACGAGGCATGAAAGGAAATCTCCTTTTTGGGTGGCTTTTGCTTTTTTTCCTGCTTGTATCTGCAAAACTGAAATTGATTGAACAAACAAATTGCAACTAAATGAAATGAACTTGCTGAAATGAAATTGCAGAGCTAAAAAGGAAAGCAAATGAAATGCAGAAAGGAAAACAAGGAAATGACTAATCTACTTTTGTTGAAATGGAAATTACAGAATTGAAATGAAAGCAAGGAAATGACTAATCTACTTTTGTTGAAATGGAAATTACATAATTGAAATGAAAGCAAGGAAATGACTAATCTACTTTTTCTGAAATGGAAATTATAGAATCGAAATGGAAGCAAGGAAATGCAGAAATGGAAAGAAACAAATACTCTACTTTTGCTGAAATAAACTACTTAGTAGAATGTTGCACTAGAAAATAGAAGAAAGCAGTAATCACAAAATACTCTGACACTTCCCCGGCAACGACGCCAAAAGTGGTGAGCACCAGTATTGTAGCAATAATGCTACAACTCCTGGGCTTCCTACTTTACTTTTATCAACCCGGTAGTTCATAACAAACTTGGAAGCGACAGTGTTGTACACACAAGTACTAGTTTTTATTGCAAGCTGTCACTTGGTCAACTAGCGCAAGATCACTAGGAGCTCAAGCAAACTTCTATGAATTCTAGAAGAAGCTTTATATGTGATGAAAGAAAGAAAATCTTACTCTACAGAGGCTACTCTACTTGCAAAAAGAGAAAAAAAAACTGAAATGTGGAGTAAACCTAGCAAACCCTAACTAACCAACTAATCCTACTTTTGCAGAAAGAGAGATGAGAAACCATGAAATGAATTCCATTACCTACATAGGAAGTAAAGATCATCTACTCAAGCTATTTCTACCAGGAAATGAGAAAAAAACATCCTTTTGGATTTTTATGCATTGTTAGGTGAAATTGTCATGCATGTAATTTATTTGTTTGTGAATGTGGCAGTGATTAGGTGGTGATGGAGGGTGAATTTGGAGTTTGTATAGGTGTAGAAAGGTGTGGAGGGGTCCTAGGAGGTCCCAAGTGGCCTTCTGGAGGCTTTCCCTGCAATCGGACTTCAAAAAGACACCTACAGGAAAATCCACAGGAGGCTACAAGGGATCTACAGGAGGTCTACAGGCGTATGCCGAGAGCTGTTTTAGAGGTTTTGAAGGTGGGAAAATGGGTGGAAAGGGTAGTTGAAGGCTAGGGTTCATCAAGAAGGACCAGGGAAGAGAAAGATGGTTGGACTTTGTTCAAGGAAAGAGAGGACAGTTCATGAGAAAAGTGCAGAAAACTAAGGCAGATTTGTGAGGGACTTTGGATGACCTGTGGAACATAGATCAGAGTGAGATGGTGATGGCTGATTGGCTAACTTATTGTGAGCAGAGATGTACTGCAAGAGAACTAAAAATCAAACACTGAGACTGAGCAAGGAAAGAAACTAGATGAACTAAAAAAACAAAATTGTTCATCAAGCTAGTCTAAATTCTGATCTTTGAAAGTAAATGCTGAACAATGCTATATGGAAAGAAAGCATGGAAGGAAATTTATTGCAAAGATAGAAATGATCACAATGAAATAGATCTACAGCAAAGCATGAACCTTCTAACAAGCTGCAACACTAGAAATCCTATGGAAAAGGTAAATCTGGGTTTTTTTGTGGCAGCAAGAGGGTCTTGGCCTCAGTTCATGGTCCCAAATGGAGGAAAGGAGGGAAAGGCTCCATTGATGGCCTTTTTGTATATTTTTCCTATCACTGTTCAACCTGCTACAACAAACTGAAATGGAAACAACCTTTTAAATCACCAAAAGCAACCTATTCTTAACTAAGAAAGAAATCTATCTAACAACAACTAATTCATAAACTGAAACAAAGCATATAAATACAAGACAAGAGGTGCTTGGCTGCTTGGATTGGGCCCTAACACAAGAGCTTCGACCCTCTAAGGTAACTCAGTGCTAGCTCGAACATGATCTCATCTTCATTATCAAAATAATAATAGGATTACATGAAACTGTCAACAAAAGTAAGCTCGAAGTTGAGCAGAGTAAAGTTGCAACAAAAGTTCGAAAATTTGACTAGCATCCAACAACCTAATGAGGCCCTAGGCCTCTCTACCTATACAACTAAAGCTGCCAACAGCTTCCTTAAAATCAGGGAGGCTTGGCTTCCACAACTTGAGATAGACAGAATTTATCCTCCACTTGCTCGGCTGCCTCTTTGGTGCATTGATGTGGTTGCTTGTGCTTCGATATTTCTGAAGGAGAATTCGAAGTAGGGAGTCATAAATGAGGGGGACACCCTCCTATAAATCCTCTCCCTTGTCTTCTTCGAATATTTGCTACCAAATCTTCATTAAATCTTTGACTTTGTCTCCAAAATGGACCAAAAATCTACATTAAGCACACATTAGACTCCATGGCATAATGACCAAGCCAGCTCACTCTATTATCATAAATATAATCAAAAACATGCAATAAACTAATGATAATGGTGGATTAAGCTAAGCTAGGAGGAAAAATGAGCCCATATAATTACCCATTTATGGGGCTCATCACAAGTACAATCACTACTTTTGATTTTTCCATTAGGAATATTCAAGGCCTGGCTCTAATGAAAAATATACCTTTATTTTCTCTCCCTACATTTCAAGGTATGGTCTCAGAAAACCTAGACATATTCCTCTTTGAGTTTGATCTCCTTTATATAAGTTATGAATACACCACTGAGGAACAAAATTTAAGTTGTTCCCAACTACATTAAAGGGGACAACATTGAGATGGTTTATGGGACTCGATGGAGGGTCTATCAATACCTGGGATGCAATGAAGAGAGTTTTTCTATAAAAATAGAAAGATTACTACCATTCTAGGGACTTGAAGGATTTAATATTTGGAACTACTCAGACGCCATATGAAAATTTGGAGGAATATTTTGAACGCCTTTAGTACAATTTATGAAGGTCTCAACACATCAATTTGGATAAGGAGATAGTCAATGAAATCTTGATTGATGGAATGAGGGATGAATACCTTAATATGTTGAATACTTTGGGCAAAGGAGATATAGCTAAGGATTTCTATGATGAAATAGTTCAACGTTTTGAAAGGAGCTCCACAGGATCTACTAGAAATCATACCATGACACATGATGCCTTTGCTAGGTTTTTGAAGTTAGAAAATAGTGGAGAAACTCATGTAGAAATTAGGAATTCATTGGAGAAATTAAAAATTAACATCATGAGTTCAATATCTTCTTAGATTGATGTATTACAAGAAAAGTGAAAATAAAGAGAAGTTGACCAAGCATTGGCTATTTTCTACTCTCAGTGTTGAAAGAATAACCCCTTAAGAGAGTGCCTACATAATAGTTGCACCATATGTGAATGAGATCATTCTACAAAGAAATTCCCTTAACTACCAAGACTCAAGGAAACTTATAAGGAAGCATGGGAAGATGTTGAAGAAACTTTCTTCATTGGATCTAAGAAGCCATGGAAATCTAGATCACCACGTATGATACAAGATTCTTTTCCTCCTTTCAATTCCCATTGTAATTGATATAATGTTCAACAACCATCCCAGTAGTTTCAATATCAACTAGTTTCATAGAGCCCCCCTAATCCTTCTCTGGTTCAATATACTATGCTATGCTTTGGCCCCAGTGGCTTGTTTCTTCATGGCCTTAACCTTGGCTTGGACCTACTCTCTCATACCATATGCCTATGTAATTACCAATACAAGAGTAGTTGTAACTGCCTTCCAATGTGCCTGTGAGCGCTTCATTATTATGCCCTCAACTTACTACACAACACAATCCTAACCCTAATAATAAGGCAATACAGTAGCTATACTCCTCAATTTTTCCTTCTCACTAGATTTCATTGGTAGAATGTAATTAAATTAAACTTTGCTCAAGTAAGAAAGTAACACCCACTCCTCCCCTGGTTATAATAGAAAAAGTGGAATAAAATTTGTTAAGAGGAGGAGATGTGACTCAAGGTTCTATGGGAAAGTAATAGGCTGAAACAACAAGTGATACTTTTAGTGTCAAAACAATTGATAAGGCAGCAACAGTTGGTACTACAGTTAGTGTTCCTGTAATAGCCAATTCCACTGTAAGAACAAATGTTTCCATAGTTATGATACCTGTAACAACTACCAAAAGTGAGACATTTGTATGCCCTCCTTATCCTAAGAGACTTGTTGAAGCTAAAAAATTTCTTCAAGATGAATCTAACTTCCTGAAAAATTAAAGAATTTGCATGTTTGAATTCCTTTGCTTCAAGAAATTTGGGATGTTGCTATTTATGCTAGAATAGTTACGGAAATGTGTGTTAAAAATCTAGGTATAAAAAATTGAGATCCTCCTACTCTACATGTCATTAGTAAATTATTTGAGTTAGTCTTAAGAAATGATGTGCATGCTAAATATGAGGACCTAGCGAATCCCACTGTGACTGTTCACATTGGTGGAATAGCTCAATCTAATACTTTGATTTATTTAGGGGATACCATCAACATAATAACTAAGGAAGTAGTGGAACTACTTGGGATTATCAATTTATGGCCAACTCCTATTGTTTTAGAGTTAGAAGATAGGTCTAATATATGACCTAAGGAGATATTAAAATGTATTATCATATTAGTTGATTATTGGCAGTATCTAGTAGACTTTGTGGTGCTTCAACCAAAAACATGTTTGGGTGGACATTCTTTGATTTTAACAAGACCATGGTTAGCTACTGTTGATGCTTATATAGGATGTAGATCTGGGTGTATGACTCTCTCGAATTAACATACTACTAATAACCTTGTCCTTTATCCTCCTGCCAAACCAAGCTGTGAATTTGAAAACCCTCATCAGAATATGACTGGGAAGAAATGGATGCTCATCCACTACTTACTGTAAGTAAATCCTTGTTGCTTAAAAATGAAACTGAAGATAATGTTATCAGTAATTTTATTAGTGGCCCTTCTGTTGTTACACCGTGTATATCCTAGCTAATTAATGTTGAAATAGAAAAATATGACGAGGAAGAAGTTTTTTATGAGAATGCTACACTTGACATACCTACTACCTCTAGTCTTAAAAGTATACTTATAGAAATTTAACCTAGAAAAAACCTTAACATTAATCCTAATTTATATGGTGAACAATGAGAAAGACTAGTGTTGCTACTTATAAATAATAAGCAATCTTTTGCATGGAATTATAAATACTTGAAGGGTATGCATCCTATGCTATTTACTCATCATATTTATCTAAAGGAAGGATCCTGTCCTGATAGGAAACCTCAACGTAGAATGAATCTCTCTTTAAAAGGAACTTTAAAGGAAGAATTCCAAAAAAATTTGCATGAAAATTTCTTCTATCCTATTTCTAACAGTAAGTGGGTATCTCCACTAGTTATTTTTCCTAATAAAAATGGGAAGTGGAGAATCTGTGTGGATTATAGGGAGCTAAATAAGGCCACTTGAAAGGATGATTTTCCATTACCTTTCATTGATCAAGTCCTAGATACTTTGTCTAGCCATAAATTATTTTCTTTCCTAGAAGGATTTAGTGGTTATAAATAAATTTAGATTTCCCGTGAAGATTAGGATAAAACTACCTTTTCTTCCCTCTAGGGTATGTATGCTTATAGGGTCTTAATTTTTGTATTGTGCAATGCAATGCAACTGCAACCTTTCAACGTGCAGTATTAGGAATTTTTGCTGACATGGTATATGATTGTTTAGAAATTTTTATCGATGATTTTGCACCCTACGGGAGTGTATTTGATGAAGCCTTGAATAGCCTTGAAAAAGTTCTCGAGTGTTGCATTCAAACCAACCTTTTTCTCATCACTAAAAAATGTCATATGATGATTACTGAGGGTATTGTTCTAGGACATTGTCTTTCTACTACAAGTATTCAAGTGGATCTAGCAAAGATAGGGGTAATTTTCAAAGTTCCTACTCCTAAAACTCAAAAAGAGGTATGTAGCTCTTTGGGGCAGGCAAGTTATTACAAAGGATTTATAGAAATTTTTTCTAAGATTGCATTACCATTATTTTCCCTGATAATAAAAGAAAAGTAGTTTGAAAGCATTGATAAGTGCAACAGTTCTTTTGCAAAGTTAAACAAATGTGTAACAAAAACTCCTTTATTGAGAGCACCAGTTTGGAATTTTTCATTCCATATCTCTATTGATGATTCTAATACAATGATTGGAGTTGTGCTTGGTCAAAAATATGGAAACAAGCCATATTAAATCTACTATATCAACTAGAATTTGACTCATGTGGAGGTATATTATATTGTTATAGAGAAGGAATTTCTTATTGTTATTCATACTATTAACCAGTTTAGGCATGACTACATCAAAATTATCAAACTTTTGTGCGTACAGATCATTTTACTATCATATTTTTAATAAATAAACCTATTACAAATGCTAAGGTTATTAGGTGGTTGTTATTACTCCAAGAATTTGCAATTTATATTATAGATAAATTTGGGAAAGAAAATGTTGTTGAAGATTTTCTTTTTAGGTTAACTCATGTTACTAATGATCTTCCCATTGAATATTATTTTCCAGATGAGTATCTATTTGTAGTATCCACTTATTCACCCTGGTATGTAGATATTGCTAATTACCTTGTTGTAGGAAAGTTTCCTCATCACCTTTCTCCTAGAGAAAAGAGAAAGATTATACAACAGAGTGCCAGATATTTTTGGGTGGATGGAAACCATTTTCATAGTAGTTTTTACCATCATATTAGGAGATTTGTGAGGAGGATGGGATCCATGAATTCCTTAAGGCTTGTCATGATGGACCTTTTGGAGGGTATTTTGTAGACAGGAGGACTAGTCATGAGGTGTTGCAAATGGGCTACTTTTGGCCTACTATATCCGAGATACAAAGAGGTATGCTCAGGGTTGCGACATCTATCAGAGAATGGGTCAACATACCCAATCAGATGAGATGTCATTATAGCCTTAGCTGGTGGTGGAACCTTTTGAGAGATGAGCATTAGATGTTGTGGGAGTCCCAGCGTATTTTTTAAAATTTTAATATTTTTCCTATATATAATATTGTATGCAATTATTCTAGTTTGAAAATTGATACATATGGAATGTAGGATAATATTCAATAAAAAAGCATGTAATCTACTATTAAAATTGGTAATATTTTGGCAAATATCATCCATTTAATCATATACATGTAAAGGGTAGGTGAATTTTTAACCCAGTTGGGGAAAAGAAATCAAAAAATGTCCAACAAATAGCCCTTGTGAAAATTTTCCCCTAAAATGCTCCCTATGTGGGACTGATTAATCCCCCATATCAGCAAAAGGTTTATATTCTAGTTTTCATAGACTATGTTACCAAATGGGTGGAGACCAACGCACTTACTAGAACAACTGGCCATGTTGTTTTAGACTTTTTGTTTAAGGAAATTTTTACTCAGTATGGAGCACCGAATGAGTTAGTAATAGATGGAGAAGAAAAATTTACCTCTTGACTGATATATGATCTTGTTAAGAAATATGGATTTCATCATATTATTACCACAACCTATCATCCTCAGGAAAATGGGTGGGTGGAAAGTACTAATAAATTGCTTGAAGTTATTATTACAAAAAATATGGTAGGACATAGAAAAGATTGGGTAGAGAGACTTCCTGAAGTATTGTGAGCCTGTGGGACAACTTGGAGAAATACTATAGGTTTTCCCCTTATGAACTAGTTTTTGGTTAGAATCCCATCTGTCCCATTGAGTTTTAGATTAAAACATTAAGGATTTCTTTGGAAGTGGATTTACATCTGACTATAGCTCAAGAACGTAGGTTAAAAGAACTAAATGAGTTGGATGAAAAGTGCTTGGTTGTTGTGCAACGAAAAAATTTCGTTATGTAGGATCATGCCAAATGGCATGACAAGTTCATTAAGAAGAAATTGTTTCAGAATGACGACTAGGCCTTACTCTATGATTCGAGGTTTAAGGATTTTAAGGGAAATTTGTGTACTAGATGGTTAGGTCCTGATGAGGTAGAAGCAATCCTTAACAATGGGATTGTAAAATTGACAGCTATTGATAATTCTTAGATATCCTTTATTGTTAATTGACATCATCTAAGTTTGTAACGTAAACAACCTCTAAGGATTCATTTGTGAACATTGTCTCAATTGCAAGTTTAGATCTTGAAGTTGTTGGGGTAAAGGAGATTTTGTAACACCCTCCTCCCACATCTACCCATGTAACTAGACAACAAGGGTAAACATGTGACGATAGGCTTCTATGATTGGATTCAACCTCCTATGTGACCTTAAGGAAGTGGAATTGATGGAAACATCACACATAGTCATCCAAAATCAGCTTCAGGACCCACAAAAACCAATCCAACACTTTAGATAGCTTTCCCTTTTGTCCTACTAAAATTTTGACCATATTAGGACTTAGTTGCTCTCATCTTATAGGCATGACAGCATCTAGAAACCCAAATTCTCTCTCACAGGTTTATATGCCAGCGTCCAAGGACCCAATTTTCTAGTTCTATGCCAACGATGCTGGGATTTAAGCCATTTTTTGAGACCCAAAGCTCAGGTCATTACCCAGAATGGAGTGATAGCTTAAGATCAGCAAAAGAACAAGAAAATAATGATGCTAAAGCAATAAGTTGAACAAGACCTTAACCAGACCCCTACTGGCCATGATAGGCATTTCGTCAAACATATCATCAACATGTAACCTACAGGTGTAAACAATGGAATTAAGAGTGGGATCTCATACTTATTTGAGAATCGCTATGAACCATTGTTCCCTCATGTCATTTGTTTCATTATCATCTATTAGACCATAGATACATTATCCATTCATTTAAAAGTAAAAACATACTAAGATCCATACATAGTTGTTGTCATAAAACATACATATAACCAGCATAATAGGGATAGAAATATCATAAACATATCAGCCATAAAATCCGCATATACATCAATATATTTACACATGAAAAACAAGGGAATGAATTTATCATTAATGAATGCAATAAACCAACCGGAGATGGGACTACCACATTCCACTCGACCATAGATCAGATGAGCCAAGTCTCTCTTCAACCAATCACCCCCATTCCATATTCCGAGGATGAATGTGGGACTCATAGAACACACAATAAAACATCAAAAAGCATGGATGCCACTAGAGTTCTCCGCCTATACCCTAAGGAATTTGAGTGCCTCCTAGTCTATCAAGATTTACCGTAGTCCATAGTCTGATCAAGTGATCACTAGGATCTACACCGAGACACACTCTCCATGCTTTGCTGTACATCCCATCCCGAGACTACTAGGCCCAACAGAGAGAAATCCACCTCTTGGCTTTACCTTATATTGGGCCATTCAGTGATAAGGATTCCTAGGCACACAATCTAGCTTTACTATAACCCACAATCTGGTTCAGCGATTACTAGGCTAGTGGCTTTACCGTGATCCACATTCCTATTAAGGGACCACTAGGCCATGTGTTTATCAGATCAAGTATCCACCCCACTCAGCTTCAAATCCATCCAACCATCCCCCATTAATCAAATATGAGAAACCCATCTCATCCAAACTATCAGGAAATGGCAAGGTTAGGCTGAAGAACACTATCACACCTAGCAAAGCCCGTGCCATGGAAGAAATCAACCAGATGAAATACCATGCATGCAAAATATAGCAAAGTAAAATACACATGTAATTTTATACCTACAATGAATCTTGTTGTAGCTACTTGATCCTGCCTTTCCTTGCTTGATCTTTGCTTCCTCTTGCTTTCTTTACCTTTCTTGCTCCAATGCCAAAGTGCTCCAAGAAACTCTTAGTGTTCAATAGAGAGATAGAGATAGAGGGAGAGGGAGAGAGATAAAGAGAGAGCTCCAAAGCTAAACTGAGAAAAGGTTACCAACTGATCCTAAAAAGCCTTTTTATGAATGAGGCCTCTATTTTCTTCACTTTCCATTATTTTCCTTCATTTTCCTCGTCACATGTAGCTTGTGACCTTTCTCCTCCATTTTCTCTTAATTTCCATTATTTTCATGGATAATTCTGCCAAAAATTCCATTTTTCCTTTCCAAATCCATTGACTTTGACAATTTCCTTAGCCATAAATAGCCAAACAAACAACCCCTAGGATTTCTTTCCCAACATTCAACATGGATAAGTGTCCCATCAACCGTGGTTATTTTTTTAAACTTTTATTACATGGAATTTTCACCAAGGCTATTACAAAACCCTCCCCCTCGGGGGACACTGTCCTCGGTGTTCAATCACACATATACATCAGCAACCCGTTGAAAGAATACATACTACTCATGGAACTTTATAGCATAGCTCGATGCAGTGTTTACAATGAAGGGCCTACTCAAAAGAAAAATATCATGACAACATACCGCATATTGGGCTTTATAACATAGCTCAATGCAGTATTTAAAATGAAGTGCCTACTCAAAAGAAAAAAATCATGACAACATACCGCATATTGGAGATTTATATCATAGCTCATTATGGTATTTACAATGATCATCCTGCTGAGTTCCAACCCACATGACAACATAATATCATGATAAGATGACCACATGATAGCATAGTATTATGACAACATAATGATAATGACATGACACCCATACCTCTTAGTGGAGCTTATAACATAGCTCATGGCATATATACATCCATATACATATGTACATATAGCAATATCACCAAAATATATACCAAAAACATGTACCAAAACATATACCAAAACATTATATCAAAATATATACCAAAACACCATATCAAAGCATATACCAAAACACCATTTCAAAGCATATATCAAAACACCATATCAAAGCATATACCAAAACAACATATCAAAGCATATACCAAAACACCATATCAAAGTTTCTTTGACTCAACCGAAAGACAAGGAAGGATATATAGCTTACATCTGATCCGTTATCTCCCATGCAACTTCATCAGGCCCAAAGTTCTTCCATTGCTCTTTAACTTGCTTGATTGCTTGGTTCTGGAGTATGAGAACCCTTTTCTGCAATATACACTAAGGCTCTGACTGCAATTCTCCATCTGGTTCCAACTGTAATACAAATTAGTTAATCACATGATCAAGATCCTTAAAATACTTCTTAATAAAATATACATGGAAAACATTATGGACTTTCATTGTCGGAGGTAGTGCAAGTCGATAAGTTACTGGCCCAATCCTCTCAATGATACTGAAGGGTCCACAAAATCGTGGTGCCATCTTCTTCGGTTTGATGCACAAGTACATTTTTCCCCAACCTGGAACTCCTTGAACAACCTATTCCAATCTGCATAGCTTTTCTTCCTATCATGTGCTACCTTTAGATTCTTCTTGATCACCTACATTTCCTATTCCATGTCTGCCAACATATCTGGTCCAATCAATACCCTGCTAAGCAGATCACTCTGATTGATAGGAGTGTAACTACTTCACCCATATAATGCCTTAAAATTACACGTCCTTAATGACTCCTCATAACCATTGTTGTATGCGAACTCTACCAAAGCAAGATACTCTTCCCACTTCCATTGTTGATGTATCACATACATCCTCAACATGTTCTCCAATATCCTATTGACCCTCTTTGTCTGTCCATCTATCTACAGATGATAAGCTATACTGAAGGCTAACTTTATGCCCAAACCTACAAATAAATCCTTCTAGAACTTGGAAGTGAACTTTGCATCCCTATCTAACACAATCTTCTTTGGAACACCATGCAACTTGACCACATCTCTAATGAATACCTATGCTACATCGCTAGCTGAGAACATAGACTTCAATGGAATGAAATTTTCTATCTCTGTCAACCTATCCATGATAACCATGATGGAATCATGTTGTTTCACTATCTTCAGCAACCCTGTGATGAAATCCATGGAAATAGCCTCCCATTTCCATTCTGGAATCGCAATCAGTTCTAGCAGTCCACTTGGATGTTTACACTCTTGTTTCACTCACTAACAGTCAAAATACCTCTCTAACAACTCTGCTACATCCCTCTTCAAATTCGGCCAATAGTAAAATCTCTTCATTGCTTTCAATGTCTTCTGATAACCTGGGTGACCCAAATATGGTTTGCATGAAAACCCCTCAATATCACCTTCTTGAGTTCACTATTATCTGGTACATATATCCTATCGCAAAACCTGACCAATAAATCTTCTATAAGATAATAATCCATACCCTATGCACCTACACCTATACCTATTTCTGTACATGTGCCCGTACCTATCTGTTTTCGATACCTGTACCACTACATGTACCTAAACCTGCACCTTTACCTATACTATTACCTGTACATATACCAATACCTTGTTGCAACCTATGCACAATATCCATATACCTAACATCCTGCTGACATGCCTACAAGATCATATCCTCTAGATATGTCCCATAGGAGCTCATAGTTTGCAAGTGATTTACCTATACCCGTATATTGAGAGAATCTGCCACCCTGTTCTCTTTACCTTTAATATACCTGATCTCGAAATAAACTTGTTTATTGTGGCCAACCATCTAGGTTTCCTAGCATTTAGATTCGGTTGGTGAAACAAATACCTCAACCCAATGTGATCACTTATAAGTACAAACCTCCCACCAAGAATATAGTGCCTCCACATATTCAATGCATGTGTGATCACTGCTAACTCAATATCATGTTTCGGATAGTTATGCTCATGCTCATTTAGTTTCTGAGACTCATGGCATACCACTTGTCCATCTTGCATAAGGACTCCAACAAACCATCTCTTGCAAGAATATGTGCATACCACAAACTCTTTGTTTGGATTTAAAATCTATAGCATTGGTGCATATGTCAACAACTACTTAAGTTTCTCAAATCTATCCTCACACTCCTCTATCCATTAAATCTTATTACCTTTACTTCACAATGATGTGATAGGAAAAGAAATCTATGAGAAGTTCTTGATGAACGTCATGTAATAGCCTGTGAGACCCATGAAATATCTCACCTCATTCAAACTCTTAGAAGCTACCCACTCAATGATGGCCATTATCTTCTCTGGATCTACTGCAATTCCCTCCTTGGAGACAACATGTCCCAAGTAGTGTAACTCACCCTGAAAGAAACTACACTTGCTAAGCTTAGCACACAACTGATGCTCCCTCAACAAACTCAACATTATTGCTAAATGCTCAGCATGATCCTGCTCATTTTTAGAATATACCAGTATATCATCAATGAAAACAATAACAAACTTATCTAGATATGGACTCAACACACTATTCATCAAACACATAAATGTAGCTAGAGCACTAGTCAAGCTAAATGGAACAACAATGAACTCATAATGTCCATACCTCATCCGGATCGTAGCCTTGTAAATGTCCTCCACTTTGATGCTTATCTAATGGTATCTAGAACTCAAATCAATCTTCAAGAACATTGTTTCTCCCTTTAATTGATCGAATAATTCATCAATCCTAGGAAAAGGGTACCTATTCTTGATGGTCACTTTATTCAACTGTCTGTAATTGATGCATAGTCTGAGTGTACCATCTTTTTTCTTCATGAACAATATTGGTGCACCCCAATGTAATACACTTGGCCTAATTTATCCGTTGTCCAACATTTCCTTCAACTGCAACTTTAACTCAATCAAATCAAGTGTGTTCATCATGTAAGGTGCTTTTGATGTTTTAGTTTCTCTTGCACTAACTCAATATAAAAATCTACCTCCCTATGAGGTGGAAACTCTATAATGTCCTCAGGAAATACATCATGAAACTAATACAAAAATGGGTACCTACTCAACACATATGCATCCTCAACCTCCTTAACCTTATCACTAGAAATGTGCACTGTGAATAGCATACACCCTTTCCTACGACTACGTTTTTCTTACATAGCTATCACCATCCTAACTGATCTAGTTTTCTTCTTTCCCTATAAGACTCTTGGTTCTCCATTGCCATCAACACACTCAATGGATTTGTCATAGAAGTCTACCTTGGTTCTATGTAGATATAACCAATCCATGCCAAACAACATACTATATGATCCCAATGGTAATACATTTAGATGTGTTTTAGTAGGCATACCATTCAAATCAAATTCATAAGATATTACCCAATGATGAACTCGCTTCTTTGTACCTATATCCAACTGCACTAACCAAGATTATGCATGCCATTCCTTACTCAAACCACACTTATCCACCAAGTTAGGACTAACATAACTATAATTAGATCTAGGTTCATTCAAAATAGAAATAACTCGATCACAAACCTTACCATCCATCTCAATGATAGATGCTTGGTGTTCTACTTGTTTATTTTTCACTGTTGCATGAATACAAGGAATACTCTCACCAATAGCCCCAATAGTCTGCACCTCCTGTGCACTATATATATTATGCCTACCACCATGATGTTGCAGACAATATCTTTTAAGGTGTTCCTCACCACATGTAAAACACTTTAACCGACCAGTGCCCTAACCTCTATGTTGCTTCTGTTGTGACCACGTCCTTGTCTAGATGCATTAAAATTCTTTTGTGGTGCCGTATTTTCTTTCCCATCTGCATTCTGAGGCCTTGTTCTCTTAGGATTCCATTTACCTCTACCTTTTTATTTTCCCTTCCATCCTTATTGAGATTCAGTTTTACGCTTTGACTGTTCATAGAAATGCTTCAATTTCCCAATGACCTTCTCAAGTGACCGAGGCTCATCATACTCAATCTAATCTCTAAATGACAATGGAAAACCACTAACAAACCATTGAACTTTAGCCTTCTCATCAGTAATATATGGTACATACCTCAATAGCTCCAAGAACCTGGTTGTGTACTCTTCATCTGTCATTGATCCTCTTTAGCTCATAGAATTTTTTGGCCTTACTATCATAGTACCTCTCTAACAAGTACTTCTTCCTGAAAATCCTCTTGAACTCCTGCCAACTCAAGTCATTTGTCCTGATGACTTTGACCCACTTAACATCTTCCCACTAGATGTTTACTTTACCTTTCAACCTGAAGATAGCTATTTTGGCCTCCATGTTATCTGTGTACTCATGCAAGTCAATGAATTTGTTCATCCCAAGTATCCAAACCTCTACATCTTCTGACTTCTTCACATATCCATCAAAATTAAGTGGTTTTTCTTTCTTGAATTCATTCAGCAAGCATCCACTATCACTCCTCCTGTAAGGATGATAACGATGACGATCATGATGTCTATCAGAACCAAAACTAGAATAGTACCTGTAATCATTGCCCTTCCTATCCGAAGTGTCCAACAACCTGCCATCTCTTATTGTATTAGATCTATCTGACATGTGTCTACCAGGAGACCTACTTCCATATGTTCCAGTAGTTCTATCCTCCTGTCCATGGCTGATCTAAAGCGACCCTTATCACTGCAAGTCTGGGAAACTCTAAAGAAGTATGCATTAACATCTTCTTGCTTCTCTTGTTCCTATATGATACACTCATTATCTGATCCAGGTGGATGTTGGTGGCCACCCACCTATCCCACTTGGACCCCCACAACTGTCTCTTTCAATTTTTCAATTTCCTTAATTGTAGCACAATTTACTATTTTTGGCACTTTTTGGGGTCCTAAACTTCCGGAGCCGTTTTGAGGCCCTAAATGATGTTTTTTGGGACAACGGGGGCCAATGTATGTCATTAATTGATGTTGGCCATTCGAAAGTTGTATTCCTCGAATAGATATTTCTAACGAGGTATTGTGTGTGTCAAATGGAGATTGTATGCCAAAGTTACGACCCCAGGAAGTTGATGTACCAATTTACCCAAACAGGGCCCATAGTTTGGCACTTCATCACTTAGGGTTATGTTTTTGGATGTTTAGGGTTTTCCATTGTTTCTCAACAATAAATAGGCCTTTGAGCCTCATTTTAACATAGTTCATAGGCATGTAGCTACCACATCTCTTCTTAGAGATAAGCTACCATCGCCCGAGCTAGTCTTATTTCCATTCTGTTTGTAAGCATATTTCAATATTTGATATTAATGAAATGAAGTGTTATTTCTACTGCATATTATCATTTATGGTTATATCTATAATTTTTTTCGTTCCTGTTGAAATCCGGATTATTATCTGCCTTACAACTCGTTATCTCTTCCTTCAAGCTCCTCAGTGTATCTGCAAAATCAGAAGTGTGCCTTGCACCACACTACTCATCTAATGCATATGGAGATTCTATGTAGTCTACAACCTTGATAGCCATTTGATCTTTTTCCTACAATGCATAATATGTCAAATAAACCAAATCACAATAAATCAATGTACCTTAGCATAATTCGGGGAGGATACTTCGTCTTCCAAATCAACAAATCAGCGTGATACATGTATAATATAAACATAACAACACATAGACATACGCAAATAAATGTATCAACACATAAACATCGTTCTAGTTAGGGTCCAGTCATCAATGAAGGGCCATATCAATAATGCATTCTATGACCTCATGCGTGACAACAACCATTACTCCATTGTACACATTGCCACATGTAACCAAAAACATGCATAAGCAACACCTAATCAACTACATATACGCATAAACGCATGTAGTCAAACATAAGCGATAAATTCTTGTAATCAACCTACAAGATTGGTACATGTAATCAAATCTACAAGAATGTATCATAATATTAAAGGATGTAAGTAGGCGACATAAAATAAACATGTAAGCAACATATAACAATATGTAACCAATCATATACTAAAGAAAACTTCATTCCACAAAATCATCCTCAAATTCAACATGGAAACCTTACTACAACCATAATCAATCATCCAGCAAATGAAAAAATCACATGGAATGCAATTGTAAAAGACACACATGCTACTAACATGCATGCATGACCAACACACACCGCCCATCCAGATCGAGGGGTGAACCATGCTCTAATACCACTTTGTAACACCCTCCTCCCACATCTACCCAAGTAACTATCCAACTGGGGTAAACATGAGACGAGAGGTTACTATGGTTGAATTTGACCTCTTATGTGACCTTAAGGAAGTGGAATCTATGGAAGCATCACTCACAATCATCCAACATCAGCTTCAGGACCCACAGAAACCAATCCAACACTTCTGACATCTTTCCCTTCGGTCCTACTAAATTTTTGACCATCTTAGGCCTCATTCACTCTCATGCTATAGGCATGACAGTGTCGCGAAACCCAAAGTCGCTCTCACAGGCTTATGTGCCAGCATCAAGGGACCCAATTTTCCAGTTCTATGCCAATCACCCCGGGATTTAAGCCAGTTTTTCAGGCCCATAGCCGAGAGCATTGCCCAAAATGGACTAATAGATTAAGATCAGTAAAAAAATAAGAAAACTATGATTCCAAAGCAATAATTTGAACAATACCTTAACCAGACCCCTACTAGCTATGATAGGAATTTTGTCAAACATATCATCAACATGTAACCTATAGGTGTAAACAATAGAATTAAGTGTAGGGATCTCATACTTATCTCAGAATCACTATGAACCATTGCTCCCTCATCTCATTTGCTGCATTATCATCTATTAGGCCATAAATACATGATCCATTCATTTCCAAGTAGAAACATGTTGAGATACATACATAGTTATTGTCATAAAACATACATATAACTAGCATGACAGGGACAGAAATATCATAAACATAACATCCATAAAATCCACATATACATTAGTACATTTACACATGAAATTCAAGGGAATGATTTGTCATTAATGAATGCAATAAACTAACTGAAGATGGGACTACCACGTTCCACCCAACCATAGATTGGTCGAGAAAAGTCTTTATTCATCCAATCACCTCCGTGCCATATTCCAAGCATGAATGTGGGACTCATAGAACACACCAAAAAACACCAATAAGCATGGATGCCACCAAAGTTCTCTGCCTACACCATGAGGAATTTGAGTGACTCCTAGCTTCTCAGGCTTTACTGTAATCCACAATCTGATCCAGGGATCACTAGCCTTACACCAAGACACACTCTCTAGGCTTTACAGTACATCCCATCATAATACTAGTAGGCCCAAAGGAGATAAATCCACCTCTTGGCTTTACCGTATAGCCCACCATTCATAGTAAAGGATTCCTAGGCCCACCGAGGCAAAAAATCTAGATTTACCGCAAGCCATAGTCTGGTTCAGGGGTTACTAGGCCAATGGCTTCATTGTGATCAACAGTTTGGTTTAGGGACCACTAGGCCCTGTGTTTTTCAGTTCTGAGATCCACCCCACTCAGCTTTGAATCCATCTGACCATACCCAATTAACCGAATATGAGAAACCCAACTCATTAAAGCTATCAGGAAATGGCAAGGCAAGGCTAAAGAAAAGTGTCACACCTATAAAATCCCATGACATGATAGAAAAGAACCACATGAAATACCATGAATTCCAAATCTAGCAAGGGAAATACAGATGCAAGTTGATACCTGCAACGAATCCTAATGTAGCTACTTGATCATGCCTTTCCTTGCTTGATCTTTGTTTCCTTTTGCCTTCCTTTCCTTTCTTTCTCCAATGCAAAAGTGCTCCAATAAACTTTTAGTGTCCAAGAATGAGTGAGAGAGAGAGAGAGAGAGATAATAATGAGAGAGCTCTAAAGCTAAACTGACAAAATGTTACCAACTGATCCTAAAAAGCCTTTTTATGAATGAAGCCTCTGTTTTCTTCATTTTCCATTATTTTCCTTCATTTTCCTCCTCACACACAACCTGTGACCTTTCACCTCCTTTTTCTCCTAATTTCCATTATTTTCATAAACAATTGTGCCAAAAATGCCATTTTTCCTTTCCAAATCCTTAGCCATTTCCTTTTCCAATTTCCTTAGCCATAAAAAACCAAATGAACATCCCCTAGGATGTCTTTCCCAACATTCAGCCTTGAATAAGTGTCCCATTAACTGTGGTTATTGTTTTCAACTTTTATTACATGGAATTTTCACCAGGCCTGTTACAGATTCCTCCTGTGTTTCCAGCTATTTAATTATTAATAATATATATATCTATATATAAAGAAAAAGGAAAAAGGAAAAAAAAAGGAAAAACGAGAAAAAATAAATGTTCAATGGTGAAAAGCCATTTGGGACACTATTGAATGACTATGATGTCTGAAAACCAACTTGTTGGAAATCAACACCTTTTATTTCTTTGTAACCACACTGCAATAGTTCTTTCTAATCATTGACTTATTGTTTCAAGTCTTGTTTTTATACATTAAACTTTGGACTCATCATAACCCGGTTCATATAGTTCATCTCTAATTAATATTTTGCTAAAACAGCTAAATATATGACCAGAAGTTAGCATTACATATCTTTGTATCTTGATACTCACGTTGTTGCTACAATTAAAGACACCATTGGAGACCTATTGTTGTTTCTTCATTTGAAAACCTTTTCACATATTCATGGCTAACAACATGGTCTCAAGGCTAATGCAATGATATGTTGTCACAAGAATGGATATTTCATCTCATCATACTAATAGAATTTCAATTTTGCACATATTCCACAAGGATATTTTCCCAGCATCATTTGGCCTATACAACCCTATTCCACTCTATCAGTAAGCCAAGGATATGTTTTTTCTTTTGTCATTTATTTGTAGGATTTATACTTAAGAGGTGAAACCATTATTCTAATGTACATATGTTGGGGACGGTTGTTACAATAAGTGGGGGGAGGAGTGTATCGTATTACTAAACGATACAATATGATTTCACCTAATCTATTATTAATCACCTGAACAATCACTTCACTTTACTGTCATGCATGACTAGACTTTGTAACTGTCATTACCTTTTACCATCATGAATGATTAGACCGTCATAACCAATGTTATTTTTATCATCATTACCCTCACTATCATTTTTTGAAATCGATGTGATTATGTGAGGTCCTTTCTCATAAGTACTAAAAGACCCAATTTGGCAAAAAGGGGGTAATCACTATTAATTCGAATATCTCAACATTTTCTCATTAGAAAGTGCTTGTGTGTACCAAGGAAACTTTACAAGAGGTCTTTAGCAACACTGAGCAATTATAGCATTGGGAAACCATGGGAGGAGCAGTGGTAAGGCATGATCCAAACTCTATTAGCACGTTGTTACAACACCCAAAAGCTTTGGAAATTTTTCAAAAAGGAGGGTGATTGTGCTATTTTGAGAATTTGTCGGGTTTTAGCAAATGGGTTTCTCTTAGGTTTTCATAGGCCTTAACTGAGTAGCATTTCGAGGTTAGATGTTTCAAATTGTTGCTATAAAAGTTGTAATTGCAAGAGTAATAGGGCTACCACAAATAGGGGCTCAGTGGTTTTCAAGGATGGGGGATATTCCATCAGCTAAGGCTATGTTTTTGCAGGAAGGAGTGGAATTGGTGACTAAGGGTAGGGGTTTTGATAGAACATACATTCCCCTCCCATGGGATAATATGACTCTCTTCATTCAAATATTTATCACCTATGAAGGGTCCTTTGGGATTATATTTATTTACCATTTTCAACTACCGACACTCTTTAGCACAGCGCAACTGATAAATCTACCTTTCCACTTGTTTAAATATTTATAGCATATGGAAAAGGCTATGCAAGGGGAAAAACACTTAGAAACTTGTGTGACCAATCATGTACTTATCAAATTGGTCATAATTCATTCATTACAGGAGTAGGGTATTTCATGGGCTAATATGATATCAAGTCCATGTGTGGATGCATAAGATGATGGAAGTTAAGAGGATGAGGGGAGTGCTAAAACAACACCTAAAAAAAGGGTAGTCACACTCCCTAGAACTAGGAATGCTACACCCCCAAGGAACAAAACAACTATAACCCTTAGGCAAAGTAGGGTGGATGCAGTTCTTAAACCTGTATGCCGAAACCCTAAAAGATGGACCTCTATAAAAAGTTATCCTAGTACATCCTCAAAAGGAAAAATGGCATGAACAGAGGATCCTGTGGATATGTCTAGAGGCTCGTTAGAAAAGAGCTATCACAGGTTCCTTGTTGAAGAGGAAAAGGTAGAAGAATCAATTGTTGAAACAACAATGATACCTGAAATAATAGTAGCGCCTAAGCCAACAACTGAAGAAACACATACTTTTGAAGGAGCCAAGGATGCCTTAGAGTGGGTGAAAGTAAAGAAGAGAATATTAGAGAAGTCAATTGGTGGAAGGAATCCCAATAGAAGGGTGTGAGTGGTTGTTGCACAAAAGACTACTCCAACACCTGAAGAATTCACTATTATAGTTGAACCAAGGGATACTGGGGAACAACAAGATAAGTGTAAGTAGGAAGAGCCTGTAGAGGAAGGTGCCTTCATATCTAAATCCCATACTATTATACTAGAATTGAAGCATGAAAAAGAAGAACCGGTAGCAGAATAATATACAAAAGAGAAAGAGGATGCACCTTTACTGGCTAAGACCGAAATTGACCCTATTATCCATCAAATTGAATAATTAAAAAAGGAAAATTAAGAGTTAAGGAAACAACTTGCCCTAGTTGAGAAACAACTCTGGTTTAAGAAAGGAAATGGATTTTATCTGTTAACAGAAGTAGCAGAAATGAAATCACTCACTGAAACAACTAAAAATTTGTGTACGAGAACTAAGAAAGTTATTAAGGTAAATAGGCTTGCAGAATTAATTAATGTCTCAGTTGTGGTTTAAGTGGGAGAACAAGAGAAAGAATTCCAAACTACTACGCCTTGAGAACCTGTTGATGATGTTATTATCTTACAAGAACCAATAATTAAAGTAGAACAGGAAGAAGAAAAATAGTCTGCTACTCCAAATGAACCTATTTATGATGTTGTTGTTGCATAAGAACCAATAGCTAAAGCAATGCAGACTAAAATTAATTTGACTGCTGCCCCACAATAACCTATCAATGATGTTCTTTTTACAGAAGAACCCGCAGTTGAGATAGTGCAGTAGGAGGAGAAAGGGGATGGACAAAATATTGTTGGGTCTAAGGTTATAACATCATCATAAACAACCCAAATATTGAGAGCAACATCTTTGATTGGGGAATTAAAAAAATGGAAGAATTTATCGATCTTCCCCAAGGATGAAGTTCTTTTCTTGAAACAACATGAGGATATGGTCAACAGACTTAAGAGGGAATGGGATAAAAAATTAAAGGTTCAACATTTTATGTGAATTCAAAGGGAAAGGAAGGCGACAATGGAGCAAGTAGAGGAATTGAAAGAGGAGGTGTAGTTGTTACAACAAGAGAAGGAATCTATGCCCAAGATTATTGATGGTTTACTAAGCTACAAACTCCCTTCCCCATCCTTCCTTTGTACCTACAAGAGAAATTATTTCTCGTTAAATTGACAACCCTTAAGGAAAAACAACCACATAATACAAGGAAAATTCAAGATTTATTGGAAACTTTTTAAAGTGCTAATTTCTCAGAGAAACATTTGTTGTGCAAGCTATACCTACATGATTATTTCTTGTTTTGGGGATAAATCCTTTAATTTGACATATTATGTGGGGGATATTCAGTTAATATCTTTTGAGTATTTTTCTCAGAACTAGGTAAGTTGGAAATATGCGTATGACATTGTAATAACCAATGAGGGACAAGTGAACTTGTGCGTCAGAAATGAGCCTTGCTCTACTGATGTTGTTGTTAGGGAATATAACTAGATATGGAAATATTCAACCACCATAGTCTTAGTAATGGAGCATTGGAGCCTGGTTTTGTAGAGATGACTCATGAATATTCAAGGGATAGAAGTGAGTGCATTAGAAGGAATTAGTAAGTTGAGATGGAATGTTTATCGACTGGAATTGAGGGAAGAGGACACATATTGCTATCAAAACTTTATGCAAGCTCTTTCTATGGTTCCTCGATATGTGGATTGTATTAAGAGAAGTGGCCTAGGATGGATTGGACACGGGTTTAAATTTCCTCTTATTTTGCTTTCGACTTATCAATATCAGCACCCATATCATTTTACTGACAAAATCTGGGAAATGGAGTTTGTCTTTCCTCGAGGATGCAAGGGTAGAGAAAATATGTTGAAAGATCCTAAAATCTCTCAAACTTACACTCTTAGCATGTTAGGAACCAGTCACAAGGGTATGCATGCAGACATGCAGACACTTAAGCTGGGGGGAGATGTTGGGCCATGGAATTGTTACCTTTTTGCACTTATTTCACTATTCCTTTTTCTCCCTTTTTAACCAATGAGACCGCATTTTATCATTGTAACAACCATTATTCATCTGAGTATGTCATTTTTTATATGTTACTTTATTATTCTAATTTTTCTTATGATTTGGCATAAGAACTATTGTCTTAGGCGATTTTTATTATAAAACTCATATATGGGTTTTTTCAGGTTTAAGTGGTTTGTTGAAGTTGTTGTTACAAGATTGCTCTTGTAGTTTCCTTTATCAATTTGGACTAAGGCTCCAAGAAGTGTTGTTGATACACAAATAGTTTTCTTTGGGCATGTTGTTTTTCTTTAATTTGTCACATGGATTGAATCTAAGAGTGCATCAATTCAAATCCATCTTAACCATTGAGAGTTATTCATGGAGCATACAACTCAAGTGGTTGAAATTTTCTACAAATATCATCACAATTAAAGGAATTTATTACACATTTACCCTCACCATGGTAACTATTATGAATTACGAAAATGTATTCTTATCTGAAGATCACATGAGAATCAAAAGATTCTCATGATGATCTTCTTGTTGTATTCAAAAACTGTAAAGAAGAGAGTTCTTTGGACGCAGGGGCAACGAGGGGAATTAGACATATAAGACTGGGAAAAACACCAGGCTTTGTAATATTGATATTTTATTAATGCAAATATCGAACTTGTAGAATTATATATTTCTTTGAATAGTTTGTGTCTTATTTAGCGCACTAGCCCTTGCTGAGGAGGAAGGTCCCTTCTTCTTAGCAAGGTCACAGGTTAAGTAGAATACAATAACTATTTGTATTAATTATTCTTCGTTATGTGATTATTGTTACTATCAATTTTATGAGTTATTGATAACAAAGAGATTTTGAATGGTGTGACAGCATTGTCCTGTATCGTTCCCTCTTGTTAGTGTAATAGAAAGTTATTTACTATTTTGTTACATATTAGATTGCAATTTCTTTGAATGTTTGTGCTCAACATTTATTGAGTGATCGAGAGGTTTTCAAGAGTGTTGTTTATGAATGAGAATGGTTGTGTAATGGAGTAGTTTATTCTGTAACAATTGTGTGACTATTTTCTGGTTGTGTTGAGGAGTGTAACAACTTGAATATTTTCTTAGAGTGAGTGTGCAATGAGCTTGGTTTGAGATTAATTTTGCTAGTTGTCATTTCCCTTGCATAGAATTTTCATGATAGCCTGAAATCTAGGCTATCTGAATTGATAATTAATGTGACAATGGACATGTTTCTCCATTTTAAAGGAATAATTGTTTCACCGAACACCATCTTGTACGCATCATTTTTAAACATTATGTTACACCTTCATTGACATATTCCTTACAAAACTCAAATGTGTATCCAATATTGGTATGTATAGAACACTAAGGGAGTGTTCTAATCCTTCCATCAATGAGATTCAAACTGAATTTTCCTTGTCTTATGATTATGGAGTTTAGGTTACCTCTTAAAAAACATCACAAAATTCATACTTTAAGAGCCACTCCCTTTGAGGAGTCATATGAAACAATGCACCTAAGTCAACTCTGCATGCCTTGTGATTTATGTGTACATGAAGAAGAAAAATACACATACCCTCCTTTATCTAAGGAGGTTTTTAATTTGATATCAAGATCATCATTAAATCCATTCATTTTATTAATAATTCTAGATGTAGAATCTTTCTTAAAATGGCCTTGCTTTTCGCATCTCCAACATACCTTTACAAAGTTTCCTACAGATTTAGATCTTTATATCTCCCACTTTAGATATTATTTTTATTTATATTTTGGGTGCAACCTCTTACAAACAAGGAATATGTGGTCTAAATTTCCATATTTTCCCATCTCATCCCTATGATAATAAATATGAGACTATATTATCAAAACTTAAAGTAAATGCATTACTACCTATGGAAACAACCAAACTATCCCACTGGCCTAGTAAAAAAACCCAGTAAACTAATAAAATTTTATTCATACGATCTTAAAATCATGAGATAATAGTTGGATTATCACATTATGGAATTTAAATTCTCTATCACTAAGTCTCCATCCTTCATCCCTAGGTTATACAACTTTTTCCATGGGAATGGTTTATTGACTGGGGACTTAGATTGATACAATGTTCCTGACTTGTTCCACAATGCCTTCTTTATATCGTGTCCTCAAAAATTTATTAATGTTGAGTCTAAGAGAAACAATCATATTGTGCTCTTTTCCTTTTGATCCAACTTGGCCTAGTATTTTGTTGACATTCTTGTTGGTGTAGTAACCATATACACAATGATCAACTGATCATTTTCCACCAACAGATCTTCCATTTTCAACTTTCATAGCCCAAAATATATTTCCATTAAATTTCTTGATCTATATATTTGAATTACTGACCATTTCCTTTCACCATAAGAATCCATTCCCCAGATCTCCCACTATAACAAGACTTGCCACAAGCCTGAGAAAAAACCCTTAGCCACAAAAGGTTCACCTTGAATACAAAATTTCTTTGATACCAATTGTAAGTTTTAATCCTACACAATTAATTTTTGAAAAAATGTTATTAATAAAACAAAAAAAATGCATTGAAAAACGCACATGCTAAAATAAAGTTGTTACCCAAGAAACCAAAGAATTGTGAAAGATAGAATTTTTTTTAGATATATTATTGTTTACAATATTACAAAACAATATCTATATATATATATATATATATATATATATATATATATATATATATATATATATATATATATATATATATATATATATATATATATATATATATATATATATATATTGATATATTGTAGCATCCATAAACTACCAATCCATTTACCCTAGATTACAATATAATCGTAGTTCTAAGAGAAAATGGAGCCAAATCATTGGGCAACGAAACCTTAGGCCAACCCACATATTTCAACATTTTCTCATACACTAAATACATCTATTTACTCTCTAGATAGCTACACTAAGATCCATGAATTTGAATTCATCTCTACTACTGAGACCTTTAGTAACCTTCTCCCATCTTTTTTTACACCCCACACAGTCATCCTCCTTTGAGAATTCCATTTCTCAAATGCAATGGGAAATAACATTCCCCCTTGTGATGGTCATGAAACTATCATGCGGGGGCATGTTTTCTAATTGATAATGTATTTGAAGGATGGTCTTGACCAATGAAACTAAACTCTTACCCATAGGTTGTAGTCTTGGTTCTTTTGGGTCATAAACAAGGAAATTTTCCATTGAATGTGGTGGCTCAAGGAATATGTGAAATACCTTAGCTAGACATCTCCTAAAAAATGATTAGGGTTCCACTAAGGATCGTGATGTAATAATGTGTTTTGCTAATGAATTTCAGACAATAAGTTATTTCCTTCATTTTTGTTTTCATAGTAAACCTCTAGGAAGGCCTTTGTAGAAGTCGCTTTATGGGGTTTTCCTTAAATAATTGCTTTAAACTAGAAAATTAGGTACCTTTCACGTAGAAACATTACATATATAGGGGCAGGTGTCAGGAAATAATGATGGAATCCTCTAGTAGGTTGAGTTTCCCCTTTTCTTCCTCAAGTGACTTCACTTGGTCCTATAATTTAGAGGTATACAACTTTTCCCATGGTAACAATTTATTCACTTGGGACTTAGATTGATACAATGTTCCTAATTTGTTCCACAATGTCCTCTTTATATCTTGTCCTGAAAAAAATTATTAATGTTGAATCTAAGAGAAACAATCATATTGTGCTCTTTTCCTTTCAATCCAACTTGATCTAGTATTTTGTTAACATTCTTGTTGGTGTAGTAACCAGGTCCACAATGATCCACTAATCATTTTCCACCAAAAGATCTTCCATTTTCAACTTTCACAACCCAAAAAATATTTCCATTGAATTTTTTGATCTCTATATTTGAACTAGCCACCATTTCCATTCACCATAAGAATCCATTCCCTAGATCTCCCACTATAACAAAGCTTACCACAAGCCTGAGTAAAATCCATTAGCCACAAAAGGGTCCCCTTGAATACAAAATTTTCCTGATACCAATTATAAGTTTTAATCCTACATAATTAACTGTTTCAGAAATATTATTAATAAAACAAAAAATATGCATTGAAAAACACACATGCTAAAACAATGATGTTACCCAGGAAACCCAAAAATTGGGAAAGCTAGAATTTTTTTTACATATATTATTCTTTACAGTAGATATATATATATATATATATATATATATTTCAGCACCCATAAACTACCAATCCATTTACCCTATATTAGAATACAATTTTAGTTCCAAGAGTGAATGGAGCCAAATCATTGGGTAATGAAGCCTCAGTCTAACCCACTTATTTCCACATTTGTGCATACATTAAATATATCTATTTACTCTCTAGGGAGATATGATAAGGTCCATGAATTTGAATTTATCTCTTCCTCTTGATACCTTCAATAACCCTCTCCCATATTTTTTTGCACCCCTCAAAGGCATTCTCCTTTTTGAATTCTATTTGCCCAATGCAATGGGAAATATTGTTCCTCCATGTGATGGTCATGAAACTAACATGTGGGGGGGTATGTTTTCTAATTGATAATGTATTTGAAGGATCTTCCTTGACCAATGAAAATGAACTCTTACACATAGGTTGCAGTCTTCATTATTTTGGGTCGTAAACAGGGAAATTTTCCATTGAATGTGGTAGCTCAAGGAATATGTGAAATATCTTAGCTAAAAATCTCCTACAAAATGATTAGGATTCCACTCAGAATCATGATGTAATAATGTGATATTATTATTTAGTTCACACAATAATTTATTTCCTTCATTGTCTTTTTCATAGTAAACCTCTAGGAAGGCCATTGTAGAAGTTGCTTTATGGGAATAATTTCTCTAAAGTAGAAAAGTATGTACTTTTTATGTAGAAACATTACATATATAGGGGAAGTATTGGTAACTAATGGTGGAATACACTAGTAGGTTTAGTTTCCGATTTTCTTCCTCAAGTGACTTCACTTGGTCCTATAGTTAATAGGTATTTTCTACCTCTTTCTTCAATCCTTCTTTCCATTGGTCTCATATCAACTTATGGAACTCAAGTGTTCTTCCATTTCTTCCCTAACATCATTTATATTCTATTAGTTTTCCTTCAAATATATTAACTGATCTCCATATCTGTAGCTATATTACTCCACTTCGCTATCGAGACCTCCATCCAAGAGTCATTATTAGATTATTTTTGTATGGAAATTTCTTAAACTATATATTTAACTTCATATTTTTGGGTGGCTTTGTCCTCTATTAGGATTTCCACTATATGTGTAATCTCATTAATATATGAGGCCCTATATTCATGAAATTTTTTTTACTAATACACTCTATAAATTAGGTTCCTCATATCTCTAACTTCCCTTCCCCTAAAAAAATATCTTTTACCTTTTTGCTTTAGCATCAAATTTCTCTAAAGGTACTACTTTATTTTCAAAAACAATTGTCCCAAGGGTTGTTTTAGCAGGTCCCTCTTTTGTTATTTATTCTCCAAATTTGGTAAAGGTTTATTCGGTAAGTTTAGCTAGATAGGAAAGGCAGTACACATGTTACTAGGTTTGGCCTACTTGTAACTTAGTTTTTAATTTCTTCATCCTCTTTTGCAATCTTTGATTATTTTCTTTAACTCAATTTTTTTTTGAATTATGGCATAATATAATGGTCTCAAACAAATGTTACCTATAACTGGTTATATTTTTTTGTGCTTGAGGGTTCTCTTTCCAAGAGACAAACAAGGCTAGCATCCATCGCATTCTCTACAACATGTCCTTTCTCCATATCTCCTCCATATATTATTGATTATGTTGTACCAAGGTTATCTTTGTCACTTATTCTACCTAATGGTTATTTTGTTGCAGCAAGGGTTTCTTCTTCACCTTTTTCACTCTTCTCACTTATTGGTTCTTGTGTTGTAGAATATGTTTCTTTTTCAATAATTGTAGCTATTGGCTCTTTAGTTGTAGTAGGGATGACTCATTTTAATGGTTCAATTCCTCCATTTTTGAGTCCAACATTATAAGATACTATATCTACTTTGGTTGAAAACCATGTTCTTTTATTCTTTGTAAATGTTAATATGTTGGGCATTCTCATGGCTCCTCCTTTCCTCATAAATCTAAATTCCCTTATTAGCAAATAATTTATACATCACTATAATGGGAAGCCTCTTGGTGTGTTTTGTCTTACCTAAATTTTTCTCTTTACCTCATTCTAGTATTACAACTTCCTCTATTCCCACATCTTATATCATAACTTTGTTTGTTCCTCTTTCTCTCAACTTTGGAAAAGCTAGGAGAGGGCCTATAAGGTCTCCCAATATATGGTCTTCCTTATATAGTGCATGTGTCAAAATGACCTTAATGATCCCATAGTGATAAAGGAATTCCATCACTCACTTGGCCTTTTGAATGCTTTACACCATTTTTTGTAGGATAATCCGAAGGAAGAAATGAATATTTCTCGCACATTGACCTAATCCTAAACCCCACTTATATGGTTTTCTGACACACTCTAATTTTTCTGAGGGATGATGGATGGTTTTTCATTCCCTACCTCAAATTGCTAAGTTTTCTTATAATCCTGGTGCAATTTACTCAAACACCTAGCTCCAAAACCCTAGCATACAATGTACATTCTTGGAAATTCTTGGAAGTTAAGGATTAATTATTACCAACAATCAAAATGATAGTACATATATTAATTCAAATGATGATGTGTGTTGGGCCTTAGTTTTGGTCTTATTTTTGCTCAAAGAAACTTACTTATCCATCTATTTTCCATCCATTTTCCCTTCATTTATCCCATTTTGATGTATATTTGATATCCATTCAGGTATTTAATTTTAATTTTTCAATTTCTAAAGTTTTTATGAAAAATTGGTTTTTAGTGCAAAATTGGCAGATTCAGAAATTCCCGTAATAGCTCTATGGTTGATATGGTTGCAGGACACTTGGGCATGAATGGAATGCATGGATGGACAGCTTGGGAACCAGGACTAAGCCAGCAATGCTTAGTTCAAACAGAACAAGCTTTATTAGGCCCATTTGGTGCTAGTCAACCATGACTAGTCATGCAGGAATCCCATAGAAATAGGGCAGTTTTGAGATTTCATAGGAATGGTCATCTTTCTTGGGATGGGGATAATGAATTCGACTTAGATAGGTCAATGAGAGTAGATGGGTTTGTTTGAGTGAATATAGATCAGTTTTTTCATGAGACTTCTTATTTAAAGCCAAAACTTTGATGGCTTATGTATTGATTTTGTGATATACTTTTATGCTGTGACATCTTTGGATTGAGGAGTTAATTTGAAAACTTGTGTTATTATTATTTTCCTGTTCAATGCTATGGATGTGTGACTGATTTAAGCTTCTGATATCACCTCTCAAAGTGTGCAAGGCAAGGGTGGAGGGCCCCCATTCCAAGCTAAGTACACTTCCTTGTTAACTAGTTTCATTTCCTTGTAATTTGGTTGATTGTAGCACTAGTTTTTCAAAGCTTTATTTCAGTTTGCTTTATGGTTTATGCATAGTGATTGATTTCATTAGTTAATAGCTTATTCATCACTTTATTGAGTTGGAAAAACAGGTGTTCAAGTTGGGCATCCCTTCTGCTAAAATGATGAATCAAAACTAGTTTCTCTTGTTTACTTGCAAGTAGTTTTTTTTCATTGAGATTTGGATATTGAGATGAATGAATTATGATGGAATATCTTATGTGTCTCTTAAGTTAAGAGCTTCTTTCATTAATAATTTATCCATCTTAAGCTTTTGGTTTCAATCTCTGATTCATTAAGTGATAATTGAGGTGAAGGTGGACTTCTTGAGGTCAAGAACCCTTTCAATATTTTTCTCTTTTTAAGCTGCTTGAGTTAGAGTTATAGAATGTATTACTTTTAGCTTTTGAATAACTTATCTTTCAAGGTTTGATTATATCTGATCTTCACATATAGTGAACTTGCCTCAAAGAATAAACAACCCGGATTGATAAGAAATAATTGTGTTAATTTAGGTCCACAAATTAGCTCAACATTTTGGCGCCGCTACCAGGGAAGCAAATATCGGTATAGTCAATAGAAAGATAAATTTCAAAACCACAAAAACATTAGTTACATTCCATTTTAGTTATGTTTCTTTATGCCTAGATATAGATATCCTCAAGGTAGATTTATCAAAAACCCCCCACAAGTAGAAATAGGATCATCACACACCCCAGTTACTGGTAATCCAATAATTGAAGAGTTGGTAGAAAAACAAAGAATTGGCCAAAGATTAACCTTAATTGAAAGGAAAACTTTGTTAGCTTGGCAAGCAAAACAAAAACAATTCTCCACTTTCGGAAAACAAAAATAAAAAGGAAAACAACCTGTCTTTCCATCCATAAATCCTCCTATCTTCCAACAACTTGAAATTCCACTTGAAATTGAAATAAATCAATCAATGGCAGAAGAGGGACATGGATCCGTTATTCTCACTCCTGAACAACAAAGGGCTGAATATGAAAGACAACAAAGAGAATGGAGAAGAAAGAGAGAAGAAGAGGCAAAACAAGAAAATGATAGGAAGCTAGCAAACGACCGGAAAAGACAAGAAGATGGAATTGATCAAGAAACTACTTTTGGTTTTCCAATAGTAGATACAAGTGCAATATTGGGAGAAGAAGTAAAAATGAAAAATATTCCACCTTCTGTATTTCCAAACTTTTATGAATGTCTACAGAAGATCCTGATGCATTTATGTTTGAATTTGATATTCTATGTAGAACATACGGATATACTGATGACGTTTATAAACTTCGTCTTTCCTTGCAACATTAAAAGCAGCAGCTTTGAAATGGTTTATGGGTTTAGGAGAACAAACAATAACCTCTTCGGATGATATGCGATCTGTCTTCCTTAAGAAATATCAAGCTTATTGTAGATCTAGAGATTCAAAGGAAGATGTTTTTAGAATGACACAACAAGAAGATGAAAGTTTAGAAGAATATTTGGAAAGATTCGCATATAATCTACAGAAATCTAAACAACATTCTCTAAATCAAGAAACCGTTCGCACGATCTTTCTCAAAGGTGTAAGGGATGAATACCTTGACATTTTGAATGTGATGGGTAAAGGAGATATTTCAAACCTTCCATTCGATGAAATTGTTGAGTTATGTCAAAAATATTCTAGAGGAAGATCAAAAACCGGAAGAAGGGAAGTAAGTTCAAAAGCAACAAAGTCAGCTGCAGGAGGGATAACAAGAGCTGAAATAGGAAGTTTATTGGAAAATTTCAAAATAGATCTCTTGAGTACATTAGGGACACAAGTAGATGTGCTAAAGGCAAACAAGAAGAAAGAAGAACAAGAACAAGCTCTAGCAATCTTTTGTTCCAAATGTAAAAAGAAACACCCTTTGAGAGAATTTCCTTTGGATAGTATTCAGGTTTGCGGTCTTTGTACAGGAAATCATTCCACAGAGAATTGTGTAAAATTGAAAGAATTACAAATGAACTCAATGGAAGAAGTGCCAGGGATAGAAGGTTTCTATTATGTAGCACCACGAAGACCATGGAAACCTAGGATGCCTCAACCAAATCAGCAACAGTTCCCTCAACAAAACTATTCCTATCCACCTCACAATCCTTGGACCCCTCCAATGCCATGGCAAGCTTGGCCTCCACAACAATATTCACAAAAACCAGCACAAGGTTGGAGAGGATACGGTTATGGAAACCAGCAACCTCAACAGTATCAATAACAACACCAGCAACAATACCAACAACCATTTGCATATCCACAATATCCACAATCCATACCCTTTCAACAACAACATTCTGTATATCCGCAATCCATCCCATTTCCACAACAGAATCCACCATCGTTGTTGACCCAGCCACAACAGTTACAGCTACCCACAAATCAACCCAGACCAACTCAACTACCAGCCCAACCAATGGCCAATCCAAATAATAAGGTGGACAAATCTGCATACACTGTGGAGGAAGCAGCATGTTTTCCTACATATTTGATTCTTCCTCTTAATGATGTCCATCTAAGGTCTGGAAAAGTGCTTAAAAAGGATTCTCCTCCAATCATAGAAGAACCAACTGAACAAGGAGAATCACCTGAAACATCACAAACTGAGATACAAAATCAGAAAGGAACAAATATTACAACACAAACACCCCCTTATCCTGAAAGGTTAGTGGAACAACAAAACAAAACAATCCTTCCTGAATTTGATATCTTAGACGAGTTAAAAAATGCTTATGTAAAAATTCCTTTGTTGAAGGCAATTAAAGAAATACCAATATATGCTAAAACAATAAAGGAATTGTGCATTCGGAAATCAGAGAAAAAGAAAAAGGATCCTACTACAATCCATGTCATTGGTAAATTAGCAAGCCTCATGTCTACACAAACTATAGTAGAAAAATATATTGATCCTAGTATCCCAATGGTTACCATATCAATAAATAATTTCTCAGTACCAAATACATTAATAGACTTGGGAGCAGCTATAAACGTAATGACAATGGAGACAATGAAAAGTTTGCATTTGAACAACATTAGATCAACTTCTACAATCTTGGAACTAGCAGATAGATCTAAAGTTGTTCCTGAAGGAATATTAGAAGATATCATAGTCTTCTTGGATTCATGGGAGTATCCTGTTGACTTCCTGATCTTGCAACCAAAGACAAACTTGGGAGGACATCCTCTAATCTTAGGCAGACCATGGTTAGCTACTACTGATGCCTTCATAGGATGCAGATCTGGAAGCATGATTATTTCACATGGAGATGAAAGGAAACATATCACTTTTATTCACCTACACAATCAAATTCTTTAGAATCAGTACTTGAAACTCAAGAAAAACAGCAAACAAAATCAGTTTTAAGTATAAATCAATTCTTTGATTTTAGAGAAGAAGAAGGGAATGAGGACTTAATGGATCTTTTCATTTCAGAACCAAGTATTTCAGAGCAGCTTAGGAAAGCTCAATATGAAGCTGCAAGTAACCTGTTGAATCAATGTTTTCAGGAAACATGTACAATTCAAACCTTGCAGAAATATTTTATAGACATCTTTCCTGTAAACACAATCTCCAATCCAAAAATCAAAACAATTGAGGTTCATCCTGGAAAACATCTAAACATTGGAAATGAATTGCAATCATCACAAGAGCAAGAGGTAATTGCACTATTACAGAAATATTCAAAAGCTTTTGCCTGGGATTATACTGATATGCAAGGAATCCATCCTAGCACATGTATCCACCACATCTATATAGATGATCAACTTAAACCTGTAAGACAACCTTAAAGACGAATGAATCCCATGATGAAGGAAAGAGTGAAAGAAGAACTGCAAAAATTGTTAAAAGTTGGATTCATCTATCCTATTTCAAATAGTCAATGGGTTTCTCCACTGGTTATTGTACCAAAGAAAAATGGAAAGTGGAGGGTATGTGTGGACTACCGGGAATTAAACAAAGCTACACTAAAAGATCATTTTCCTCTACCATTCATTGACCAGGTGTTAGACTCATTAGCTAGGAAGAAATTTTTCTCCTTCTTAGATGGGTTTAGCGGATACAACCAGATAAGAATAGCAAAAGAAGACCAAGACAAGACAACATTTACTTGCCCATGGGGAACCTATGCATATAATGTTTTGCCATTTGGTCTATGCAATGCACCTGCAACTTTCCAACGAGTAGTACTTGCAATATTTGTTGATCTAATTCATGAATGTGTAGAGGTCTATATGGACAACTTCACAGTTTACGGAAACACATACAATGATTGCTTAAACAACCTTGAGAAAGTTTTGAAACGATGCATTGAAACAAATTTGTCATTAAGCAATGAGAAATGCTATATGATGTTGACAGAAGGAATAGTTTTGGGACACCACATTTCTGCTTCAGGAATAAAGGTGGATCCAGCAAAAATCCAAGTCCTAGTGAGCTTAATGCCTCCTACAACACAGAAAGAGGTAAGAAGTTTCTTAGGCTATGCAGGCCATTATAGACGATTCATTGAAAACTTTAGTAAAATAGCCCAACCTCTGTTCAAACTATTAGCAAAAGATATTGAATTTCACTGGACAAATGATTGTCAAAATGCATTTCAAATTCTGAAAGAGAAATTGTCAGTTGCCCCCATTCTTCATGGGCCAAACTGGTCTTTACCATTTCATATATCAACTGACGCATCTGATACTGCGATAGGTGCCTCTCTTGGACAGAAAGAGAACTTGTTCACTTATGCAATATACTTTATAAGCAAAAATCTAACACCTACAGAAATGAACTACACAGTCACAGAAAAAGAAATGTTAGCCATTATACATGCAGTAAATAAATTCCGGCACTATATAACAGGATATCAATTTTTCATTCATACTGATCATTCAGCAATCAAATACTTGATGAATAAACCCATCACCAATGGACGAATAACAAGATGGTTACTGTTATTGCAAGAATTTAATATCACAATAGAAGATCGGCCAGGCAAAGAAAATCAAGTGGCTGACTTTATGTCCCGCATACACTCACCCCACGATCCAAATCCAGTTGCAGATAACTTTCCAGATGAACATCTGTTTGCCATCACAGTCAAAACACCATGGTTTGCAGATATTGCAAACTATTTATCATCTGGAAGGTTTCCAACTCAATTCACTAAAAAGCAAAAATACAAAATTGTTAGAGCAAGCTCTCGATATACATGGGTCAATGGTGATTTATTTTATACTAGTTCAGACTTGATAATTAGAAAATGTGTACGGGAAGATGAAATATTAGACATTTTAAGAGCATGTCACGATGAACCATGTGGTGGCCATTTTGCAGATAAACGAACAGCATATAAGGTGCTGCAACTAGGCTATTACTGGCCATCCATCTTCAGAGATTCTAAGAAATATGTCAAGCAATGTGACAGCTGCCAGAGAACAGGACCACCAATAACATCAGATGAAATTCCACTGAAGCCACAGGTTCTCATAGAACCATTTGAGCAGTGGGCACTTGACTTTGTTGGACCTATCAATCCACCATCAAATGGGAAGAGGTACATCTTAGTATGTATAGACTATGTAACCAAATGGGCAGAAGCAAAAGCAGTAAACAGAGCAACAGAAGATACAGTGGTCACCTTTCTTTTTGAAGAAATCTTTGTCAGATATGGAGTACCTAGACAAATTGTAACAGATCAGGGTACACAGTTTACATCAAAGCTGGTACGAGATCTAACGGAGAAATACAAGATCAAACATAGGAAATCTACACCATATCATCCACAAGCAAATGGGCAAGTCGAATCAACAAATAAAGTCCTAGAAAATATTATGACAAAAACAGTACAGATGAACAGAAAAGACTGGTCTGAAAAATTAAAAGATGCACTCTGGGCCTACAGGATAACTTGGAAAACTACAACTGGTTTCAGTCCATACCAGTTAGTATATGGGAAGGAGGCTCTACTGCCTATAGAGTTTCAGATACATACATACAGACTAGCAGCTGAACTAGGACTCGACTTGACAGAAGCACAACAACAGCGGATCATGGAACTGAATCAGTTAGATGAGCATCGTCAGCAAGCTATGGAACATACTACATTAGTGCAACAACAAAGAATGAAGTGGCACGACAGATATATCAAAACAAAGACATTTCACAAGGGAGACTGGGCATTGCTTTTCGACTCCAAATTCAAAGACTTCACAACAAAGTTCACAACACACTGGCTAGGCCCATATGAAATTGATGAAATCTTTGATAATGGAGCAGTAAGGATCAAGACAATCGACAGGATTCCACCTCATTTATAGTGAATGGACATAGGCTCAAAGTTTACAATAGGCCTATCAGTAAAGAAACATTTATGAAACAACTGATCGAAGACACAGAACTGGAACTCATGGCACAGGATCAGCCATCTTCCAGTCTACTAGTTGAATAAAAAAATAATAACAAAAAATAAAAAAAATAAAAAATATATCATAAAAAAAAAATAAAAAAACAAACAAAACCATATGAAAAAAACATAAAAAAACAAATAAAATGTTTGCAAGTGAAAACCAGGCAACTGGCACATTGCAAGCACGAATTCATAGGAGAAAACCAGGGCAACTTGGACTCTATGAATTCTTCTACTTGTTCTATTGTTCTCAGATACATTTAATGCAGGTACACTCCACCAACCAATGACTTGAGGACAAGTCATATCTTCAACAAGGGGGGAGACTTGCATTCACTCTTTAAGTGGACAGTTGAAGTTGCAAACATCAACTCTTTAGCTGGAACGAGCTGGAATGCTGGAGTATAGACAGGACTTGCATTAACAATAGAGGGACCTGATATAACAAATCATTGCCTAGGGACCTGAAAGACCTGCCAATGTCAACACAACATGTGCATATTTTGTAAGCAGTAAAAGGGACCTGAAACAACGAATCATTACAAAGGGACCTTATTATCAATTCAAGAATTAGAACATGAAGAACAAGGAGCAGCAATAAAGTCTACATTTGGATCCATCTACAACATCTGATCAATTGATTTCATCCTACTTGTACAACCATCATCCAGGGGAGTATATGTAGTCATTTTTTGCTTTAAAAATTCAAATTTTTCTTAGAAATTTTTAGTTTTTGTTAAGTTGAAATTAGTACCTGGGGATATTCATTATCATTTATATCCTATATTCCTATAACCCTTATACGTTATAACCCTATTCCCTTTCATTTCCATACATATTCCCTATTTTCATTAACCCTATTACCCTTAAGTATTTTTCTTTACAAGTTTAAAAAGGCCAAACTGGGACAACTTTCAACCTGCACATACAACTCAAAGAATTAGTGGTGGTGATAATTTTAAATATGACCCCAATGGTCATTTTAAAATTATAAAGCTATGTTATACAAGTCAAACAAACCCCATGCGCTATATGGAAACCAAACGTTATTATATATCATACCAATATATACCATAGTTCAAAAATGTGAATGCGCAAGTCATATCACCCAACGCGCATATGATATAAGGTTTAAGGTATGCACAACATATGGTATATATGATATATAACAATGGTATGATATGAGAAGGGTTATATAACAATGCAATGGTATGATATGGTGAACGATCGCATGCAAACAATGAGAAATCATGTTGTTCGATCATCCAATCAACATTGAAGCATTACGGCGGGTGGTTGATATATCATTGCATGCGACTCATTGCAACACAAGCAATGGTCATATATCATTGCAAGCGCATGAAGGTGGGCATAATGGTAAAACAACTGTAATAAATAAAATAAACCACCACCGGCCAGCACACAGGTACGAGCATTAACACGGTGGCACGATGACTTATGGTCATTGGACAGTATACGGTGCAGGGGGTCATGCGTATGAGAACAATGATTCGGCCATCCTCATGACACAGTCGGGTGACTGGTCAAATAGGACGGCCATGTAAACCACGCATCGCAAACACCAATGGACACAAAGTGCAGTACAGCCCCTGAAACGGTCATGAACCGACTAGCTCATCGTTGTTCAAACAATAATCCTGCGCTGTTCAAACCATAATCCTCATCGCCAAATAGCTCAGAGAAATGGTGATTGAAGCCGCAGCCTGGTGAAAAGAAGAGTGAACTGAGTTGGGTGAATTTAAAAAAAATCGTCCCGTGTTTGACGTTCAGAGATAGCAAAGTTTTGGGGATTCGATCAGTCAATTGCGTAGTTAAACAAAGATTTAGAGCGCCAGATATTCCTCAAAGCGCTCGTTGATCTAAGGTAAGCCGAAATTATAGCCTCCAACCCATTGATTTGCTGTGTGAATCTTGGTATGCACCCTTAGTGGATCACGCTTCACTTAAATGCGAATGCAGTGCATGGTTAACACGTTAGGATTTGGCATTATTATGAGGAATTGTTATGGTATGCCGTGTTAACTTGTTATGAACAGAGGAGGCACAAAACTTAAATTGTTATGGCGGTGAATGGTAATGTGAAGTGCTGTAGAATGCGCACCGCATTTTGTGTTGTCACACCTTGTTTGATTGTGCACCATTTTAAACATGGAACGACATGCATCCATGCCCTTGTTACGCACTGTTGTTTCCATTTGTAGTTTTCATTTGCACCAAAACAGAGGATTGAAATGCTTGAGGATTGAAATGAATAATGCCATGTCTGATTGCCAAAACAAAAAAAAAAAACAAGGATTGATTGCCGAGCCATTTAAAATCTAATTTAAATGCGCTGTCATTTTTTTTTATCTGTGTTTTGAGGCCGAGAATTTTAAGTTTTTATGACATAGCCGAGAACAGTTTTTGCAAATATTCTTGATGGGCCGAGAGCATGTTGGAAATTGTTTTGTTTTATGATGAGACCGAGTGCCATATAAACACTCCTTAAGTTTCCTTGGTCGAACAAACACATAGTAAAATAATGATTTGAATTTTGGCAATGAAATAAGGCGATGAGCATATGTGAACAATGTTTATATATGTATTTTTGTTTTCAAAAACAGAGAGTAGCATATTGACAGGGGTATACAGGCATTTGTTTGCATTGAACAGGGGATTAAAACAGTGTTGTTGCTGAGAGCAGAGTCAAACAGAGGTTAACAAAGTTAGAATTAAGTTGATTGAAAGGAGGAAGGTAAGGTTCTTTGCCTTCAAAAATTTCATTTTGAAATCAAACAAATAATTATATCTTTTTTTTTCAAAATGAAATTAGTAACAACAGAGGAATTCATTCATTGGTTTACAGAAGCAATGTCAGTCAGAGTAGAGCCAAAATTCCAGATAGAGAGCTGGGGGAAGGAAACTATAGAAAAACTTTACCAAGCAAGGATGATAAGTTTCCTACAAAAATTTGATGGCCACTCTGAACAAATAACCAGGGATTTTATAAGCAATTTCAGTCAAGACTAGACACAGGTGGGAGATGTCATTATTCCTGTAACCCAGGAATATCTTTCCCAAGCTTTAGATCTACCCATGATAGGTGAGAAGTATTACAAAGGCCTGCACTTCAAGGAGAAAGCTTGGACTTTCTTTCTTGAGAAGAACCGGAAAGGGACATTTGATAGACCAAAAGGGATACCCAGGGAATGGTTTAATGAACCATGGGGTGAGTTGGTTTTGGTTATCCAAAAGTTTTTGACCTGTGATAGAGGGTATAGCGTGGCTCACTTGTATCATGTCAGACTTCTGCAGCATATAAAAGGGGAGGATAGAATTAACTTGCCTTATTTCCTATATAGGAGCGTTTTGAGAATGATTGAAACAGTCAAACATGAACACAGGCCTAAAGCAGGACAGATATACCACCAAGGATTAAACAAAATCCTAGTTGAGTATCAGGTGAGATCACAGGGCATAGTGTGGCGAGAATTCATGTCTAAAAATCAATTCATTGAATAGGTTAATGAGGTACAGGATAAAACAGAGCGGGGAAAACAGAGGATTGATGAACTCACCCTTGTATCCTAGAACAAGATCCAAACAACAGAACAACATGGCCATGCAAGAAAATGAAACATCTGTTATGTCTATTCCTAGACGATTTAGGAATAAGAGTCCCATTGATTTAGACAAGGAAGTAGAAACATATTCCCCAAGACAGCAAGTAGAGAATGATATTGCACAAGAGGTATTTGAGAAGGATTCTTCATATGATGATGCAACAGCAGCATCGCTAATGAAAACAACACAAGATTTTGAAAGAGAAATTAATTTGGGAAGAATCAGGGATTTAACTGACCAATTGGAAATTAGCAAAATCTTGGAGAAACAATTAAAAGAAGAAAACAAGGCAAATAAGAAAGATAATGCTAAATTGGTTAAGGCAAATGAAAAATTGAATGAAGAATTGGGGAGGCTGAAAAGGAAAAATGATCTACTTTCTAAGCAAGCATTTAAATGGCTGAAGGAAAAGAACATGTGGCAGGCAAAATATGAAAAACAAAAGGTCAAGGCAGCTTTGTTTAGGGAGAGACATGATACAGGTCTGGATTGTTTGGCCAGGGCAGCACAATAGGAAGCATCTATAGGTACAACATCTACTACAGAAAGACGAAGGTCAAAGAGGAGCAAGCAAGCATGGGGACATGCTTGATGATAAGCAAGGGAGAGATGTTGGGCCTTAGTTTTGGTCTTATTTTTGCTCAAAGAAACTTACTTATCCATCTATTTTCCATCCATTTTCCCTTCATTTATCCCATTTTGATGTATATTTGATATCCATTCAGGTATTTAATTTTAATTTTTCAATTTCTAAAGTTTTTATGAAAATTTGGTTTTTAGTGCAAAATTGGCAGATTCAGAAATTCCCGTAATAGCTCTATGGTTGATATGGTTGCGGGACACTTGGGCACGAATGGAATGCATGGATGGACAGCTTGGGAACTAGGACTAAGCCAGCAATGCTTAGTTCGAACAGAACAAGCTTTATTAGGCCCATTTGGTGCTAGTCAACCATGACTAGTCATGCAGGAATCCCATAGAAATAGGGCAGTTTTGAGATTTCATAGGAATGGTCATCTTTCTTGGGATGGGGATAATGAATTCGACTTAGATAGGTCGATGAGAGTAGATGGGTTTGTTTGAGTGAATATAGATCAGTTTGTTCATGAGACTTCTTATTTAAAGCCAAAACTTTGATGGCTTATGTATTGATTTTGTGATATACTTTTATGTTGTGACATCTTTGGATTGAGGAGTTAATTTGAAAACTTGTGTTATTATTATTTTGATGTTCAATGCTATGGATGTGTGACTGATTTAAGCTTCTGATATCACCTCTCAAAGTGTGCAAGGCAAGGGTGGAGGGCCCCCATTCCAAGCTAAGTACACTTCCTTGTTAACTAGTTTCATTTCCTTGTAATTTGGTTGACTGTAGCACTAGTTGTTCAAAGCTTTATTTCAGTTTGCTTTATGGTTTATGTATAGTGATTGATTTTATTAGTTAATAGCTTATTCATCATTTTATTGAGTTGGAAAAACAGGTGTTCAAGTTGGGCATCCCTTCTGCTAAAATGATGAATCAAAACTAGTTTCTCTTGTTTACTTGCAAGTAGTTTTTTTTCATTGAGATTTGGATATTGAGATAAATGAATTATGATGGAATATCTTATGTGTCTCTTAATTTAAGAGCTTATTTCATTAATAATTTATCCATCTTAAGCTTTTGGTTTCAATCTCTGATTCATTAAGTGATAATTGAGGTGAAGGTGGACTTCTTGAGGTCAAGAACCCTTTCAATATTTTTCTCTTTTTAAGCTGATTGAATTAGAGTTATAGAATGTATTACTTTTAGCTTTTGAATAACTTATCTTTCAAGGTTTGATTATATCTGATCTTCACATATAGTGAACTTGCCTCAAAGCATAAACAACCTGGATTGATAATAAATAATTGTGTTAATTTAGGTCCACAAATTAGCTCAACAATGTGAATGGTGTCAAAGATGCAATTCCTAATTTATCCAAAAGTGAATTCACTCTGGTACCAGGAAAAGTTCAATTACTAGAAAAATACTAGGAAGAAATGGGTCAATCATATCCTTACAGTTTAATCAAAGAATTTGCGAGGCCTTTTAGGACAAAGGGTAAGCCCATACTCTTCCATTGGACAAGTTTTCATTATTTGCATCATCACAATGATAATATTTTGTCCATAGGAATGCATTAGAATAGTGTGGACAATCGAAATATCTATATGGGAGCCCTTTCTTTGAGTTGATGCACTTGTTTACAAACAAAGGAACTAGTTATTCTAACTAGATTTATGCTCTTCCAACAAAGATCATGAAGACCCATCTCTTGTTAGAGGAAATATTGATGTCTCTATTTAAATTTATAGTCTCATCATCAGCTCATGTCAAGATAGCTGATATATATTATATAATGTCTGGGATCAATTTTCACAAGATGAATCCATAGGATTTCTCAAAATACTACATCAACCAAAGTGTGGGTTGTTGGTGATGTCTTTAAGGTTAACCTACTCAATGGAAAATGTAGTAGTAGGAAAGTAGACATTCAAGATAAAAAATTAGCATCTCCACTATGTTCATCAGTGCAAGAAAGTCTCCATTGGAAACAAACACTCTATGGTTTCCAATAATTTTCTCTATTCTCACCATAATTTTTCTTTCCTTATAGTGAAAATATTTGTTATCATAATGTCGAGATCGATTTGAGCATGTAATAGGCATTAAATACTCAAAATCCATAAAGAAGTTCAAGAGTCATGTGGGTATATGAAATCTCATGAGAGAAGGTGAAAGGTTACCCTCCTCATTTCTATAAATATACCCTTATGCCTCATTTGTAGGGGAATTTTAGGACTTGAGCTAGGAATAACATTAGACAATTGATTTTTACTTAAGGAGCTAGATGCACTCAACTCGTGGTAGCCAGTATGGTGAGTTGTGGTGAGGATAGGGCTTTGCTTTGGAACATGGTATGAGGAACCCATGCTCCACTACTAGGTTTTGATGGTTTATATGACATGTACTTGTATTTGCAACAACATTAAGAAGAAATTATCCACTTTTGGCATTGATTCCCATCCACTTCCATGGTGGTTATAATGCATAACTAGTGTTTCCATTCTATGTGTATGTGGGCTTGCATGTGGGAAGTATGTCTATGAATTGATCCATTTCTATTATATACGTTTTTTATATTTACTCTTGTATTCCACGCCAATTCTAGGAACTTATTGTGAACATATTATTTGTTATGAAGGTTTCAATGAAATTATGAGTGGTCTTTCAACAATGAAATTCATCCTATGTTGATGCAAGGAATTGGAGTAAATCATTCAAGAACTTCTTTTAATGTGTTTCTTCAGAAACTTTTAAGGGAAGCTTTAAAAAAATAAGAAAACTAAAAAATATGTTACTAAAGTAGGACACAACTCTAAAATATAGATGGATATTGCTAATATCCTCATTATAGTTGGTTGTTGCAAAAGTAGTACAAGTGAAAATAAGGTGGATGTTTGAATTATATAATTGGGAATTAACAATGATAGCAAAATACCTGAAGCCTGCAAGAGTGAAATTAATATCAGTGAAAATAAAAAATCAAAAGTCTAGTGACCAGCATCCTTAAGGCTTTAAGTTGATTTTTTATGACTTGTTCATAAATTACAATTTCCTTTTGCAGTGGAAATCCCACTAGCCACTTAAATAGTGATTGGAAACCTCTTATAGGCACTTTTTGTTGTAGGTTGCAAGTCACACTTTTTTTTTATAATTATTCCATCACTTCTCATTGCATATGTGATTTATAACCCCTCTATGATTGTCGCATGTGAAAAACCCATAGCACATTCCTAACCTGTGACTTCCACTCTCATGTTAACATTATCTTTTTCCTATTCACTGAGAATTTAATCAATTCCTTTTATCTAATCTAGAATACTTATACCCCCATAAGATAATTCTTCTTGATTTTATCTGCACACAACAATGACATACTCTCTCTCTCTCAACCATACATTACAAAGGAATTTGATCTACTTCCAGATTCCTAGATTTCTCACAGCCCCAACATTTCGATATCCTATTCACATGAAATTTGTACTTAGGAGATCATGCTAATATGTTGAGTGAAATCAAAAGATATATTGCACGATTTATTGAGAAAATTTATCCAAATACATTATAATATTTTGTATATCTTTATTTTTTTTTTTTTGTAAGCTTCGGCGAGACCCTCTCATTTTCCACATTACAACATTTTTACAACCTCTACAGGATTCGAACTTGGGTGGGGGGTGTGAAAGCCATCCTCCCCAGCCATTACATCATGCACCTCATGTGCTTTTGTATATCTTTATTTTATTAACAAGACAAATTCCATAAAATATGTGGGACCATTCAACTGAAATCATTTATAGTTGGGTAAAATCACATCTATCTTCATGATGCAAACTTAGTATGTTCTTTAAAATCCGCATATCCCATACTACTTGTGATTTACAAAACCCTTTCTCTCCAATTGAAATTACAATTCTTACCCATGCTTAAAACCATTGTGGCCTTGAGATGTGATGGAAAATTCAAACTTCCTTTAGTTTACTAATTGCATCAATAGTGTGCATAAGACTAGAATTTAAAAATGTGACTTGCACTAGTGTGATGTGAGGAGACTTCTATGACACATCATATCCACAAGTTGTAGTGGCCAATTTATTCATTATGTGACCCTATAATCATTATTCTTCATCCATTTCTTGACATTGCACCGCATGGTTTAGGCACCGGTGAAAGCTCAATGAAAAAATGGTATTGGATGGAGAACTAAACAAACTTGTATTTGATTATGTTCATCCAACTTGTGTCATGATAGTTATCTAACAGACAAAAGACTTGTAAAATAATGCTTAAGGTCACTTTGTTTATCCTTATAGGAGATTAAAGTTCGTAAATGAACCTGTGTTATAAAAAATGGATCTGTGATAAATGCTAGCAGTACCCTTGTGATTCCAAAATGGGCTCATGGAGTCTTATTGCCTCTTTAGTGAAATTTACCAACACTTTTAACAACTATTGGTGCGCTTATAAGGAATGTGTATGATGCACGCAAAATGTAAGAAGACAACATCAAATTGTGAAATGATATACTCATTTCTGAGAATCCTCTTTGGGAAATAAGGGGAGAGTCCTCTATCTCAGTTTGAATATCTTTCCTCTATCTCAGTTTAAATATCTTTCTCTTGTTACTTCAATTTCATAGATCAGGCTTTTAACAATGAAGTTGTTTTATAGTTTTTCCTAAAGGATTTGGCATCACAAGTACATACCATGGCCACTCTTGGATGCTAGGTTTTACAAATCCTAAACTTCTACAAAATTAGCAATAGACATAGCAATGTAGAAAACATAAATGTTAACAAAGGGACACACACCATTGCAACAAGTCTTGATATTGTGTCTAGTCTTTAGCTACAAGGTCAAAAATATGCTAGGAGCAAGAGGCTCACCACAATTTCAATGTCTACATGTTCTAAGATAAGAAGCTAGCCAATAGAAATAAAGGGAGCATTTTATGTAAGGAGAAAAGGCCCTTCTGAGATATGGAAAATATACAAACTTGGATCTTCCTAGGAATTAGGGATTCATTATTACGGCAGTACATATATTGATTCAAATGATGATGTAAATGGTTTGAAGGTTGCAATTCCTCATTCATCCAAAAGTGAAGTCACTCCCATACTAGGAAAAGTTCAATTACAAGAATAATACTAGGAAGAAATGGGTCAACCCTATCTTTACAGTTCCATCAAATAATTTTGAAGAGGCCTTTCAGGACAAAGTATCAACCCACTACTCTTCCATTAGACAAGTTGTAAATATTGGCATCATCACAATGACAACATTTTACGCATAGTAATGCATCAGAATTGTGTGGAAAATGGAAATCTCTATATGGGATCCCTTTATTTGACTTGATTCACTTGATAGCCATGTTGATGGCTTGCTTCTTACTCCTCTACAAACAAAGGAACTAGTTATTTTAACTAGGTTTATGCTCTCCCAACACAGATCTTGAAGAGCCATCTCTCATTAGAGGAAATAGTGATGGATCTATTTAAATTTATAGCCTCATCGTCAGCTCATGTCAAGATAGTTGATATATATTATGTAATGGTTGGGATTAATTTTCACAAGATGAATCCATAGGATTTTTCATACTTCTACAACCAATTTGTGGGGTGTTGATGATATCTTTAATATTAATCTACTTGATGGAAGATGTAGTAGTAGGAAAGTAGACATTAAACATAGAAAATGAACATCGCCACCCTGTTCATCAGTGCAAGCAAGTATCCATCGGAAACAAGCACTCTAGGGTTTCCCATAACCATATCTATTCTCATCATAATTTCTCTTCTGTCATAGTGCAAATATTTCTAATCAATGGTGAGATCAATTTGAGCATGTAATAGGTGTTAAACAGTCAGAATCCATAAAGAACTTCAAGATTCATTGGGATATATGAAAGGTAATGAGAGAAGGTAAAAGGTCACCCTCCTCATTTCTATAAATATACCCTCATGCATAATTTGTAGTGGACTTTTAGCACTTGAGCTAGGACTAGCATCAGACAATTGATTTTTACTTAAGGAGCTAGAGGCACTCACCTATTCACAGCTAGTAGGGTGAGTTGTGGCGAGGCTATGGATTTTCTTTGGAAGACAGTATGCGCAACCCATTTTCCACTACTAGGCTTTGATGGTTTTCAATAGATGTATTTGTAGTTGCAGCAACATTAATAAGAAATTATCCACTTGCGGCATTGATTCCCATCCACTTCCATGGTGGTTATAATGGCTAACCGGTGCTTCCTTTCTATGTGTATGTGTGATTTCATGTGGCAAGTATGTCTATGAATTAATTCATTACTATTACATGTGTGTTTGCTTTTGAATATCTACTCTTGATTCCACACCGATGCTAGTAACTTATTGTGAACTTATTTTCAATTAACTTATAACACTTTCCTCTTCATTTATGCCTAATATGGTTTTATCTCACTAATCCTTCTTGTGGCATGCTTCTTCTTGTTGTTTTGTTGTTACATTTTTTTATTATGTTCTGTAGGCTATCAATCGTGGCTTGAAATGGATCCTTCTCTAATCTCCGCAAATTCATTCCTCACAGAAATAATTCATCACTTGTCACAAAATAAGTTTGATGGTGAGGGCGAAATATCCTTGTTTGAACATACATATCAATTTCTTTAGTTTTTTATCTCTAATGAAGTACATTGTGAATTTTTTTCTTGCAAACTTTTCACCCCTACCCTTGGAGGTTGTGTGAAGGAATGTTGCAAAACATTACTAGCTATGTCCATCCATTCATTCAAGTAGTTCATCAAGGAACTTCATCATGCTTTTGACAGGTCTTATTTTCAAATTATGTTAAAAAATATCAATGATCTTATATGGAAACCACATGAATCTTTGGAATATTTTACCGATAGCTTTGTCCATATTTGTTATCAGTTTACTCAAAGAGACATGGATTTGATGTATTTGGGTGAAAAATTATGGCAATTATTTTGTCTTTATTTGCATCATTTTGAACCTAAAATGAATCATGATTCTAATGATAATATGTAAGTTACAAATCAACCAAATCTTATCCCTAATTTTGTCTTGCCAACTTCTATGATTTGGCAAAAGTCTTAATCCATTGAGGAGAAAATTACCACCTATGAGATTCCTCATCCTCCTCCTGCTTCATTTTCTAATGAAATTTTTTTCATTAATATTTTGGTAATGAATAGTGTTATCAGGAAAAGGAACAAATTTGACTTTCTTCTAAAACTCTCATACATCCTATGGAAATTAGACAAGCTGAGAATGAATTTGATAAAACACCTCCCCTTGTTGATGAGATCCAACTTGAGCTCGTGAAACATTTTCCACAATATATTCCTAGATATATTCATAATATGCTCCCACATTCACCTTCTTGAATTGATCTAGGTATTGTCTCAAATAATACTAAATGTCCTATCAACTCTATGCACCATAACATGCATGTTGATTTTCTGCTTCATCAAGCTAAAATTAATATGTAGGATTCGAGCTTGAATCAATTTTGGTTAAAATTGTTTCCTCTTCACCTAAGTACTTTCATTTTCCATACCCTAATTAATTAATGAGTATGCTACGCTATTGGTTTCTCTAAACCCTTTAAATAGTTATCCCGCTAGTTTTGATTGCAATAAGGTACATAATAGTCTTGCATCACAATTAGAAGATGGAAACATAAAATCCCTTGCTCATGATATTTTCCATCTGCAATTTGTAATAGGTGAAGAGGAAGATTCTACATCTCGAAAATTTCAAGGAATCCCTCTGGTTAATTTATCATCATTATTAATCCTTTAAGAAATTCATGGGTTAGATGCCATATTTGATAAAATTAATGCTTTTAACAACTGTCATCTTATCAATAATGTATCCACTAATAATCTTAATGAGAGTTATTCATTTTCACTTTTTGATTTCAATATACTATTTGAATGTTCAAATACTTGTCAGGTATTTGAGGCACTTCAGCTTTTGTTGATGATTATGTCAGGATCTTAAAATCTTGATGAGATCCTTAAATAAAGTTAGATTATGGTTTCCTCAAGATATGCTCTTTTCAACATCATCTCTCCAAATGAAATATAATATTTGAAATATTCTAATTCAAGTTATTTTTATTCAATAAAAAAATTTCATATTCTATCAACTGCTATACACCACTCCTTACACTCTGATTTGTTTATTGGAGAGAGTACATAAACAATTGTTTCAAATCCTTTAGATTCTTTCTTAGCTAGTTGCAGATTGTGAACAGGTACAAGTTGGCGTAGTTCTACATTACACTGTATGCAAAGGAATAAATCACATGACTCGTCCCTTTCATGATACCTTCCTAGTTGATTCATCTCTAGCTTGTGAACCGAAATAATATTACCTGTCGGATACCCAGTCTGTCAATCATGTAACATCTGATGAATCCAACTTGTAGTTAATATTAATTTTGATGTCACCACTGATGATCGTTGTATGCATTCATCTATTGATTTTACAAATCCACCAATATTTGATGATCTTCCATTTAAGGGTTTAGAGGATTATCAGGATAGTGAGGCACTTAAGCTCTCGCTGATGGTTATGTCATGTCCTCACGTCTTTGACCAAATCCATGAATAATATTAGATTATGGTTTCCGCATTGGGTTCATCTCCTATCATAGTTACATTAACTCATTTTTGGGAGATTTTCAGAGTTTTCATGTTGTTCATCTTTTATATCATGACAAGATTTTTGATTGGGTTGAAGAGTCTTATTTGGTGAATTCCTCTGCAAGCAATTGTCATCTAATTTTGGATTTATGGTAAAGAACAATTGGATGCATGCCATGGAAAAATGCTCATGGTTTTCAATTTTATCATTTTTTTGTTAGGATAGAATTACGGCCTAGTTAGAATAGTCTTTTCTTGCATGCTTTCCTTCCAATAGGTATGACTTTATTTCTCTTCTACATAATTTAGAGGTATGTATCTTTTTCTTTGCACAATACTTCATATCGGGTATGATTGTTGACACATTTATTTTTGCAGGTTGAGAACAACTGTGGAAGTTTCATTGGAAGTTTGACTTCACATGACTCGGTCTCCTCTCTGGTTAAATTAGGGTTTTAGGTTTGACTAGTTGATGTTTACTTATTAGAGTTTGCTTGTTAGGGTTTTAGGTTTAGACTAGTTAGGGTTTAGATTTGATTTTGTTGTATGTTATTTATTGCTGGTAGTTTAGTTTGCTTGATGAAATTATGAATCTACCTTGAATTCATATTCATGCATTTATTTTCACTACATCACACTTATAAATTATTGGCATAAGAATTATATGGCTCTTTTAGTCACAATTAGTTGATTTTTCTTGCATTACATTACATTGCACTACATTTTTTTTCATGTATTGCATGTAGTTTTGTCTACTGCACTACATCATGCATTCATTTTACACTTAGATCTATCTTCTTATTGCATTACATTCACTTCCTATTTACCTAGCATCACCTTTGTTACTTATGTTGCATGGCACTGCATTAGCTATCACACTTTCAACTAAGCATTGTTTTCTGCAAGTTATCTACATACCTTTGATGTTATGAAGATCTTCCCTTGTGCCTCTTTGCACATGAAAAAAACCCTATAAGATATTCTTTGGCCACTTCTCCCTAATGTTGAAACCCTAGTCAAATGGTTGTGTCTAGTTGTGATGGCTACTCCATGAAGCAACCTTTCTTAGAACTAGTAACCAAAATCATGTCCCAAACATACTTCCTATGAGTCTAACTCATTAAGAAAGAAAATATAAGCAAGTGCTCGTGGGGAACACTAATCAGTACATATGACTTATATATATATATATATATATATATATATATATATATATATATATATATATATATATATATATATATATATATATATATATATATATATATATATATATATATATATATATATAGATATATATAAATATATATATATATAACTTGAACTCTATTTTTGGCATGGTCCTAAATATTTCAATAAGTATGTTTTCATTGTCGACCTATCAGTTAGATATATGATGTGGAAACGTGTCATGAAAATCCTTTAGTTTCTAAAATAAAAGGACAACCTCTCGTTCCTATAAAATAATTTGGGATCCCTCATTCACCCTACCGCAATAAATTCATAATAGATGATGTCAATCTGCATGCAAGAGAAATAAATTAAATAAAGGGTAAGGTATTGAGAAATTCTTCCTGTGAAAAGAGTTGAGGAAAGAAACTTCATGGAGGTACTGAACATGCCTACTGGTAGCAAAACAATGCTTGTGATTTCTTAAGTGACTTCGTAGGGGTATTGAACAAGCCTGCTAGAAGATGAGAAACACTAAAAACTCACTTTAAAATTTTGTATATAATGAGTCATCTATCATGTTTTCTACATCATTACCAAAGACTCATGTGTGTGAGCTCTCGTTTCAGCATGTAAATACTAACAGGACCTAGCTAAGGAGATAGAGGTAGTGCATATCTATAAAATGATAAAGTAACACAAGGAGTTCCTATAGTATCTATTTAAAAATTTCTTGCATTATTAACAAGATTCTATCTGATGAAGGGACATAGCCAAAGATTCTAGATTCTCCTAGTGGTTCACCAATTGTTGTAGTTGTTACAACACCACCCAAAATTCTAGCATGTACATCTAAATTTTGGGTCCCCCTTTATCTTTTCAAGGTTTTAATGGATCTTTCTAGTTATATCACTTGTTTGTATATCACTAAAGGTGAGGATGAATTATTTTATCATCAAGATATGCATTCTACCCCTTTTCCTCTCTCACATCTTACTTAAATTCATTATGCTCTAGAGCTTGTGTAGTTAAGTAACTTTACAAAATATTTAGCCATGCTCTGGTTTTGGTTTCACATGGATTATCTTCTCTTGATCTGTCTCCATTGGTATTAATTGTGTATTTTACCCATATTGCAGGTATGAATACTATATTTTCTAAAATATTCTAGAAGGAAGCATGTATGTTGTTCATTTTTTATCTTTCTGCCCACATGAATCTACCCCATCTTTGTCAGGAATTGGATACAACGTAACTCTAGTGTGGCAATATGAATGTTATATCAGTGTTAATAACATCATAGCAAGAATTGAGAAAGGAAGGGAATACCCTAATTTTTAGAAAGTGTTAACAAAATTGGTCACATCCAAGCATAAAGGTTAGCGCTAATTACAAGGATCTCCTAGCTCATATTTTGGACTTGTTGGTTGTTGTAGCAAGCCCTGATAATGAGCATGGAAATAGGCGTGTGGAAAAGGAATTAAAGGAGTCTTTTGTAAGAAATAGATAATCAAAGGATAATTCATTACAAATGAAATAATGTTCCAATAATAAATTTGCAGTTCTTATTCTTGGTGTTGGTCATGTATCCAAGCATGTTATTGAACTCTTAGCTTTGAAAGGATGCAATTCTTTTTTCTAAAATTTCAGGAATTAGAGAAACCAGCAGAGAAGAAATCAATGATGTTCAAGTTATTTTGTCATGTTTATATCTACAAAATTCTCAAAAGGTAATTGAAGGAAGTCCTAATACAACAACAATTGAGCTTGATGTAAATGGTCATGACTATCTTCTATTCTATATATATATATATATATATATATATATATATATATATATATATATATATATATATATATATATAGATAGATAGATATTTGTGTGTGTGTGTGTGTGTGTGTGTGGGGTAGACAATTTTTTCATAAGCTTATTTCCTACCAATTATCATAGACCAATTTCACATACATGCATTGAGCTTAAAAATCATCTTGTCATGATAAGATATGTCGATAAGAACTTGTGAGATGAAAATGAAAGAGCTAAAAGTGTTGGAGTGATGATTCTATGTGAAGTGGGATTGAGCCTAGGAATAGATCATATGATGGCAATGAAAATGATAAATCAAGCTCATTTAAGAGGAGGGAAAACATAGTTTTTTTCTCATACTATGGAGGCTTCCCATCACCTACTAATGAAAATAATCGTTTCGGATATAAGCTCAATTGGATTATAGCAGGAGCTTTAAGGGTAGGTCACAATCGAGCAATTTACATTGTTGAAGGATAGACTATAATGGTTGCTAATGAGGATTTTTATGATTCAACAACAAGCATTCACCTTCCTCATCCCAGAATTTTTATTTGGAGAGGCTTCCCAATCGCGACTCTTTGGTTTATCATGATTTGTAAGTTATCTCTAAGGAAGCATCTACAATGTTTAGGGTAATTCTTCTTTATGAAGGTTTCAGTGAAATTATGAGCACTCTTCCAACAATGAAATTCATATTATGTTGATTCAAGGCATTGGACTAAATCATTCAATACCTTATTTTAATATGATTCTTTGGGATATTTTGAGGGAATCTTTAAAAAAATATGAAAACTATGAAATATGTTACTAAAGTAGGGCACAACATTGAACAAATGGATATTGCTAATATGTTGGTCAAAGTTAGTTGTTGCAAAAGTGGTATGAGTACAAATAAAGTGGCTATTTGCATTAGATATTTGAGACTTGATAATGATAGAAAAATCCCTGAAGCATGAAAGAGTGCATTTAAATATGGCAGTCAAAATAGCAAATCAAATGTCTAGCAACTAACATCCTTAAGGTTTCAGGTTCAATGTTTATGACCTAGTTGCAAATTGTGATTTCCTTTTGCAGTAGAAATACAACTAGCCACTGAAATAGTGATTGGTGACCTCCTCTAGGAATGTTTAGTTGTAGGTCGCAAGTCCCACTTTGTGTTTACAATGATTTCTTCACTACTCACTGCATGCAATCTATGACCCCTTTATGATGGCACATGCAAAAAACCCCCAATGCATTCCTAACTTACAAGTTCTCCTCTCATGACATCATTATCTTTGTCCTGTTCACTAGGAATTTAATCAATTCGTTTTCCCTCATCAAGAATACTTAAACCCCTATATGCTAATTGCTCTTGATTTTCTCTATGCAAAACAATGAAATTTTGTCTCTCTCTCAACCATACCTTTACAAATTCATTTTATTTCCCTCCTAATTTCCTATATTTCTCACACTCCCTGTTATAAGTCATTATTGTCATATTCAAACAAATGCCTCTAAACCTATATCTATCATCATCCATTTACACCTTTCAATCATCCCTACAAAGCCAAAATCATTCTCTTTCCAAAAATAAGAATCCTAGATTAAAAAATATGATGGCATAGGTTGCACACATAGAAATTGCGCTGGTCAACATAGGTTGCTCTTAGAAAAAATGTTATGACACTTGGAAATGAGTAAAAAAATAATGAAGTTTCTCTCTTTAGAAGCTTCGGGAGTGGATTTAAGCATGTACTTTTGGATTTGATATCAAACTCCAACTAAGAGGTATTATCTCTTATATCATATAACTTATCTCCTTCTAAAGTGGATCTAAGCCTTAGCATGGTAAATCCTAAACTATCTCAGTTACCCTATAAAAGCACTACCTGTTATAAAGGTTGTGTTGGCTTTTGGAGACTTTGATTAAGCCTATATTTTTCTCATTTGTGTTTAGAGTTCCATGATAAGCCCATGTACTTTATGTGTGATTGAAGGCTTACCATTGTGGCAAAGGAAGAACAAGATAGCTAGAAGATATTCACAAAGTCAAGGCTTACAAGGGTTGTAGTATTTTCCCACCATTGTTAATAGAACAGTGCATTATTTCTCATATACATTATGCCTTGACTATGCATATGTAGAAAATTAATCCTTGACTTCTTGTTTACAGTTATTTGTATATTTTATTTTGCATATTTAGTTTTCCTTCTTATTTTAGATGACTTTCAGGTTCCACTTTTAGAAATTAGATTTGGAGCTATAGCTAACAAGTAAGGAGAAGAAAGAAGCGTGAATTGGATTGCAAGTAGGTTTTAATTTCATATTCCAAACATCTCTAAGGAAAAAATTGTAGTTTTGTCTTGGTTGTTTCTAGCCTAAACCAGTATGTCTATGGAGATTACTTCTTCCCACATAAGGAATTTATCCACAAAGCAGTCTGAACATTTCGATATCCTATTCACATGAAAATCACAGTTAGGAGATGATGCGAATATGTAGGTTGAAATAGAAGAGATATTGCATGAGTTATTCAATGAAGTTATGCAAATACATTAGAATATTATGTATATATTTATTTTCTTAATAGGATTAATTGCATGTAATAGATGGGCCCATTTAACTGAAATAATTTATAGCTAGGTAAGAACATGTGTGGTTTTATGATGTGACATGAGTATGCACTTTAAGTGCCTCATCTCCCATACTATTTTTTATTTTCAAAGCCCTTTCTCTCCAATCACAACCACAATTCTTACCCATGCTTAAAACCATTGTGGTATTAAGATGTAATGGGAAATTAAGCTTCCATTGAAGTCACAAATTGCATCGAAAGTGTACATAAAAATGGAATGCAAACATGTGACTTGTGCTAGTGTGACTTGAGGATACTTCTATTGCACATCACATCCACATCTTGCAGTGCCCATCAATTTCTTTTTGCAACCCTATAACTATTTTTCTTCATTGATTTCTTGACGCCTCACATAGTTTAGGCACCGATAAAATCTCAAACCGAATATGACACTAACTATAGAACTAAACAACCTTGTATTTATTATGTTCATCAAACTAGTGTCTTAACAGTTATCCAATCGCCAACATATTTGTAAAATAATGCATAAGGTAACTTTATTGATCCTTATAGGAAATTAAAGGTCATAAATGAACCTCTAATATAAAGAATGTATTTGTGATAAATGCTAGCAATACCCTTGTGATTCCAAAACGGCTTCATGGAGTTCAATTATCTCATTGGTCAAGTTTATCAACACTTGTATTAACTATTGGTGCACTTATAAGGAATGTATATGATGCAAGTAAAATGTAAGAAGACAAAATCAACTTGTGAAAGGATACTCCCAATTATGAGCATCCTCTTTGGGAAACAAGGGGAGAGTCCTCCATCTCAGTTTGGATATCATTCTCTTTTTAGCTCAATGGCATAAATAAGGGTTTTGATAATGAAGTTTTTCCATAATTTGTCCTAGATAATTTGGTATCATAAGTGCATACTATGGTCATTCCTAGATGAAACGTTTAACAAATACTCAACTTCTACAAAATCAACAGTATACACAATAGTGTAGGCAACATAAATGCTAACAAAAGGACACACACAATTGCAACATGTCTTAATATGGTATCTAGTCTTCAACTACAAGGTCGAAATATGCTAAGAGAAAGATACTCACCCTAGTTTCAAGGCCTACATGTTCTAAGATGAGAAGAAAGCCAAAAGAAATAAAGCGAGCATTATATGTAATGAGAACATGCCCTTCTGGGATATTGGAAATATCCAAACTTGGAGCTTCTTCGGAATTAGGGATTCATTCTTACTAAAAATTCAAATGAAAGGATAGATATTGATTAAAATGATGATGTGAATGGTGTCAAGGTTGCAGCTCCTCATGTACCCAAACATGAAGTAACTCTTATACCAGGTAAATTTTTAATTACAAGAATGATACTAGGATGAAACAATTCAACCATATCCTTACAATTCCATCAAATAATTTTCAAGAGGCCTTTCAAGACAAATGGTCATCCTACTACTCTTCCATTAGCCAAGTTATCATTGTTGGCATCATCACAATGACAACATTTTGCGCATACGAATGCATCAAAATGGTGTGGACGATGGAAATCTATATATGGGATACCTTTCTTTGATTTGATTCGCTTTATATCCATGATGATTTCTTGATTCCTAGTTGTCTGCAAAAAATGAAATTGGTAGACTAATCTACTTGATAGAAAATGCAGTAGTTAGAAAATGGACATTCAACACAACAAATGAACATCGCCACCCTGTTCATCAACTCAATCAAGCCTCCATTGGCAACAAGAACTCTAGGGTTTCTAATAACCATCTCTATTCTCTTCATAACTTCTCTTCTATCATAGTGAAAATATTTCTTATCATAATGCAAAGATTGATTCAAGTGTGCAATAGGCATTAACCACTTGGAAACAATAAACAAGTTCAAGAGTCATGACAGTAGATGAAAGGTCATGATAGAAGGTAAAAGGTCACCTTCTTCATTTCTATAGATATACACTCATGCCTCAATTGTAGGGGACTTTTAGCACTTGGGCTAGGACTAGTATTAGATAGTTTATTTGTGCTTAAGGAGCTATAGGCACTTACCTCTTGGCAGCTAGTAGGGTGAGTTGTGATGAGGCTAGGGTTTTGTTTTGGAAGATAGTATGAGAAACCCATGTTCAACTACTGGACTGTGATGGTTTGTAGGACATGTACTTGTATTTGCAACAACATTAATAATAAATACTACACTTTCAACATTGATTCCCATACAATTCTATGGTGGTTATAATGACTAACTAGTATTTCCATTTTATGTGTATGTGTGATTTCATTAGGAAGTATTCCTATGAATTGATTCATGATTATTGCACATGTGTTTTCTTTCAAAACTCTTTTATTATATTCCACACCAATGCTAGTAACTTATTGTGAACTTATTTACAATTAACTTCTGGTACTTTCCTCTTCATGTATGCCTGAGATGGTTTGAGCTCACTAATCCTTCTTGTGGCATGATTCTTCTTGTTATTTTCTATTACATTCTTATATTTAATTCTATGAGTTATCAATCATAGGTTAACCCAAGAATTTATTTCTTTCCCTTATTCTAACATCTACATGTTTGACCATCAATAGAAAAACATGCATCTTGGCAGTTAGGCCCACATATCAGATGGGGCTCCTATCCCAAATGGTGTTATGTATAATTGGGTTTTCACATAGGGGAGACCCCCTAGTTGTTGGAGGGACATTTTTCCTTATCAATAAGACTGATTTTCATATATAGTGTCATTTTAATAGGTTCCAAGCTAGCATTTATGAAACGTTTCCTTGAAGTTTTTGTTTCTAGAACCAAACTATAAGGCCCAACATTGTTATGAAACCAACTCACAAAAAGATAAAAAACATAGATCCACGACTTTAAAATCAGCCTCTTCGAGGGGGCAACCTCCTTTACATTACACAAATGAATAATTATTGGATGATACAAATGACAAGACCTCCTTTCTATATATAGGAGTCTAAGGGGTCCCAGTACAATCAGAGCCTACATAACAATAATATTGAAGGGGCATAAAAATAACAATATTAGGCCTCTATAGGGCATAATAATAACAACATGGGGACTATATGGGCACAATAATACAATAAGGGAGTTGCACTAATAACAATAAGGGGTTACACTAGTAGTATACGGACCTAACATGCCCCTATCCTTCAAAAAGTGTTGTCATCAACACTTGAGTAGTTTTGGATGCTTCTGTATAAAATTCTCATCCTCCTATGTGGAATCTTTAGCGGATAAGTTCTTCCACTTGATGAGATACTTTAAAATTGATCGATTTCGTAGCTATCGATTTCTTAGTTTTGTGACTGCTTCCGGTTCCAATATGATTTTTCCTTCCTTGTCAAGTTCTGGCAATATTGTTTGAAGTGGGATCTTCTCACCTATAAGCTTCTTTAAGTATGAAACATGGAAAACTAAGTGCACTCGAGAAGATGCGGGAAGATCCAATTTGTATTCCATAGTACCAATCTTTTGTAACACCTTGTACGAACCATAATACTTTGGTGATAATTTATTATCCTTCTTAGCTTGCTTGAGGGACATTTGTTTGTATGGTTGTAGTCATAGAAATACCCAGTCACCTACATCAAAACTTATTTTTCTACAATGTTGATCTGCCTATTGTTTCATTCTATTCTAGCACGAAAGTGAGGTTATCCTTTAACAGTTTGAGAACACGTTGTTAATGCTCGATGTGATCTTCCACTACTTGAACCTTATAATTTTCTTTTAAAGATGATGTGATGGATGGTGGATGATATCCATAAAGTGCCATAAATGGGGTCATTTTTTCTATAGTATGGAAGGAAGTGTTATACCACCATTCAGCCAGAGGCAACCACTTGACCCGTTGTGTCCGTTTATCAAAAACAAAGCAGCAAGGATATCCTTCCAAACATTTGTTCACTATCTCAGTTTTCCCATCAGATTGAGGATGATAAGATGAGCTACGATCTAATCAAGCACTCAAATATTCCACCTCTTGTACTCCAAAGAAACATTTGGAGCTTTTTTCATATAATTGTTTCTCCTCCAATAGTTTGAGCACCCTATAAACATGTTGAACATGATTCTTCCAAGAATTTTTGTAGATTAGTATATCATCAAAAAATACTAACACAAATTTTCTAAGGAAGGGTTTGAAAATGGAATTCATCAAACCTTGAAATGTAGAAGGTGCATTGGTAAGGCCAAAAGGCATGACCAAAAATTCATAATGACCCTCATGAGTTTTAAATGTCGTTTTTGGAATGTTTTTAGTCTTCATTCTGTTTTGATGATATCCCGAACGAAGATCCAACTTGGTGAATTAAATTTCTCCATGTCTTTCATCCAATAATTAATCAATGACATGAATGGGAAATTTATCCTTAACAGTAAGCTTGTTTAGATCCCTATAATATGGAAAAATGTGCCATGGTCCATCCTTCTTGTGTACCAATACCACTGGAGTAGAGAAATGACTTTGACTAGGTTGAATTATACCAACCTCTAACATTTCTGCCACCATATGTTCAATTTCACACTTTTGGGCATATCGATATTTGTAAGGCTTGATGTTTGGGGGAACACTTCCTGGAATCAAATGAATAGCATGATCATGATCACGAATAGGTGGGAGGCCTTTGGGAATCTCAAATACTTTGGAATGATTGTTGAAAACGTTTTGGAGATCTAGAGAAATGGATGAACTCGATGTGGTAACCTCTAGTGAACAGAATTGTGCAATTACGCCCTGTTGTTCTTTCTTTAGAAGCTTTGTCATGATAAGCTTTGTGAAGATGTTAGAGCTGATTATCTTTCCTAGTTTCCCTGAGATACCCCTTAATTCAAATTCCTTTCCTTCCCAAAAAAATTTCAAGAAAAGTTCTTGAAAATTAAAAGCTATCATACCCAAAGATTGTAGCCATTGGACTCCTAGTACAATATCTGCACCGTCCATTGGAATGGAAAGCATTGGACTATTCAACACATATTCTCCCATGGATAAATTGATATTATGGCACTTTCCAGAGAAATTTATGGCTCCTCCATTTTCAACCATTAATTGACACTCTGGTGCTGGATATAGGAAGCAATTTAATTCCTTGGCTATCTTACAATGAATAAAATTATGGGTACTACCAGAATCAATCAGCACTATTACCTTTTTTTTCTTGATATGCCCTTATATCTTGAGAGTTTGAGGAGTGGTAATTCCTATCAATGCATTACAAGATATGGTTAGATTCATTTATTCTTTCTCTGGGATTGGTTCCTGGTGTATATCCTCCTCATTTGACATTTCTTGTTCCTTTCTTGCACCTTTTCCCCATCTATGTAAATTAATATCTTCTCAGCACACTTATGACCTTTAGTGTATTTTCTATCACAATTGTAACAAATACCTTTTGCTCTTTTTTCTTCCAATTTTTGTGGTGTCAACCTTGTAGGTGGTGAAAGGATAGGAGAAACAACACTTCCATCTTTATAGATACGAGTGGTAGGCTTCCTCGTTTCCATAATTTTGCTTTCAATTTTTCTTGCCAACCTGTATGCCTTATCCAATGAATCAAGTACCCAGAGGCAAACCTCATGTTGGATGTTATCATTTAAAGTCCCTATGAAGAATTCAATCCTATGCTTCTCTAGAATATCATTTACCCTTATATTCAATTTTTGGAAGTCCTCAATGTGCTCTGCCATTGAACCCTTTTGTCTGGGATTTATCAATTGGATAAAGAAGGTGTTGCTCTTTTTATACTCATAATGTGCTATCATTTCCTCTGTGAAAATTGACCAAGTGACAAGTTGTTTACAAGAATAGATCCCTCTATACCATACAAATTGGTTCAGTTCTAAATATAAATATGCAATATGACCTTTTGTGGCAGTTGCACATCATGTAGATCAAAATATTGCTCCATCTATAGTATCCAAGTTACCAGATCCTTGCCATAAAATTTCCTCATATCTATATTTGGAATATGGTGGGTCTTCAATCTATTGCTAGAGTCTATGAAATCATGATTAACACTTTTTTTGTTCTCATCATGAGTTTTCTCTACTAGCTTTTCAGCATTAGGAAGCCTTTCTTGTAGTGACTTTGCCCCACCTTCCTTAAAACCTTCCATGTATTTCTTCAAATATTCTAGGTTTCCATTCAATTTTTCTTCTATACAATTTATCTTATTGATCATATCTTCGATCACATTATTCAAATAATCCCCCCAATTTTGCTTACTGGGTGTTTCTATTTTCTTGATTCGAGTCATTCTTCTTCATTCTTTTAGCAGCTCGATCTTGAATCTGTTGTATCTCTGAATGTTTAGATCTCCAAGGTCTGAAATTGTAACCCGCGGTATCCCTCTGCATCCTCTTTCCAATGCCGCCAGTCTGATTGAAATTAGATTCTCCAAGAAAGAGTTATGCCCAATCTCCCAAGGTAGCCTGATTATATACTTTTTCAATAGAGAAAACTTGTACAAAGTGCCACGTATAACTGTTTCAACATTTCGACCTGAAAACAATATACAGAAAAGTACAATCCGTCTTCTTTCTATAACTCCTTATGAAATTTCAATCTGATGCTCAGGGAGACAATTATGACGATTTTCCCAAGGTAACCTATTTGGTATGTAATTCGGGAGCCTGCAAAAAGCCTAAATGTCTTAGACCATAACTCCTAACATATAGATAAACAAGATCTAAAATTTGGGCCCGAGCTTCACCAAGATTTTAGCTCAATTGGGTTTTAATTTTATATTCTGAACCTACGTAGAAGAAAAATTATAGCGACAATGCAACGATGACCTATTTGATGTGGAATTCTAGAACTTGCAAAAACCCTAACTTCCTTAGGTGATATCTCTGAAAATATAGCGAGAAAATATTTGAAATTTGGACCCGAGGTTCAAAATGATTTTGTCTAAAATGGGTTTTATTTTTAGCTTCTGAAAAATTGTATATAAAAATTTATAGTGAAAAGTCCATGATGACTTGGTTGGACTAGCGAAACCCTAGAATGCAAAGCTCTAATACCAAATGTTATGAAACCAGCTCACAAAAAGATAGAAAGTATTTATCAACGACTGGAAAATCAACCTCTTCAATGGGGCAACCTCCTTTACATTACACAAATGAATAATTATTGGATGATACAAATGACAAGACCTCCTTTCTATATATAGGAGTCCAAGTGGTCCCAATAAAATCACAACCTACATAACAATAATATTGTATGGGCACAACAATAATAATAGTGGGCTTCTATAGGGCATAATAATAATAACATGGGGACTATATGGGCACAATAATACAATAAGGGGGTTGCACTAATAATAATAAGGGTTTACACTAGTAGTATAGGGACCTAACAAACATTCAATTGAAAAATCCTTCTTTATGAAATTTTCATATCACTTAGCCTTTTTCGCTGAATAATGGCCATATGATGCAAGGTAGCCTGACAATGCTCATTCAATTCACTAATATGACAGATTCATTACTATTATGCCTCAAATAGTTCCATTCTTAATTGTAATGTAATTATTAAAGTATTCACCTCTATCTCTATGGGAAGGATTAATTTATTACCTTACATAGGCTTAGAAGGTGTACATACCATGTTATTGTATCGTGTGGTTCTATAATCCCATAAGGATTATCACTCTTTATCTATGTAATCCTTGAGATGAAGTTGACCAATTTTAATAGGAATGTTCTCAGGGATTTTATTTGTTCCTTCAAGTTGTCTATTGACCTCTTGGTCATATGGTATAATTATCCTATGTTTAATTAAGTAGGGATCTCTAATGTTTTTTATGCGTCTTGAATTAAATTGAGCCCTCCATATATCAAAATTTGCTAGGGTATCACAAGCTTGACAAAGATTTACCTATGTAGAAAGTTTACCATATCTTATTGTGTGGCTACTGGGAATGCCTTTGAATCCATCCACTTTGTAAAATAGTCTATACAAAATAGGATGTAAGGATTTTTCTAAGATCGAGCATTATTAGGCGTTATGAAATCAAGGTCCCACTTCTCAAGGGAATCCACTACTAGTTGTGCATGTAGAGGCACTTCATCTTATCAAACTAGGAATCTCATATCTTAGAAACTATCACACCTTTCTACATACCCTTTAGAATCATGAAAGATGGTAAGCCAATAATAACCAAGATGGATTACTTTATTTCCTGGTCAATGCATGAAGATGAGTTACACTTTTGGGCAAAATATAGTGATGAAATTTCAAATTTTTCCTCTTGTGTCGAATTGAAGCCCTCAAAATTCACATAAGCATTGTGAATTTTAATTCCAAGTGAAAAGACAATTTGTGGATAATTATTTTGCTTTCCTAATGATATATTTTGCAAAACAAATTAGTGCTATATAATATGTCAATTTTTCCTTTAAATGAAATTCGCGTCCTTGGAAATATTCGCACATCTTAAGAGGTATGTGTGTGTTCACGTAGCATAACTTAGTCTAAAATGTGTAGTTTGACATATCTATATATGTATATGTATATATATATATATATATATATATATATATATATATATATATATATATATATATATATATATATCAGCATGATCTACACGAAGAGAACTATGTTTTTCATATTAAAAAATTATTTTTTTATGCAAAATTATATTTTTTATTATTTTTCGAAGTTGGTGAAGTAATATTTCAATTGCATTTTGCATACACATGTTTGTGTAAGAATTTTTTCAATTGTTTAAATAAATTGAAAAACCAAGAGTACCATTTTGAAGAGGACTTATAAATTAATATAGTTGTATTCTTTGAAATTCTTCCATTGTGTATATCTTATGTTATTGATTTTTTATTCAACTGCTTTGAAACTGTTCCAAAAATTTCAAGTATTATGTCTAAAAGAAATTAGATGAAAAATATCATATGAATTTGAAAGTGTCAAACTCATATGCCATTGGATAGAGGATTCTTTCACGAATTGAACATGATCAACTCCACCACTTAAGGAAAATTCTTCCCTAAATCCGAACAGGTACAAAATGGTGTTTTAGAGAAATTTGCAGAAGGGGAGCTAAAACTTAGTTTTTTCGCCCTCATCAACTCGATCGAGTGATTGAGATAAAATTTCAAATAACACAATTGGGGGTTTAAGAAACCCTCGATCAATCCCTTAACATGGTTATATAGATACTTGATCTAACTTTAAGGCTTGATCTAGCCACTAGCTCTATCTAGCATTAAGGTTTGATCTAGCTTTAAGGCTAGATCTAGCCTTAAAGCTAGATAAGACTCTATATAGCTTTAAGGTTCGATCAAGATTTAGGGTTCAATTGAGCCACTTTTTTTTTATTCCATGCCTAGGTTGTATTGATAGGAAATTTTAAAACATGGCTCGATTGAGCCATTAGCTCGATCGAGCTCCTAGATAACCTCAGGTTACATAGGAGGTTGATCCAGTGTTTATTTTAACATTGATCAAGGTATATGTAGTCTCTCAAACAACTCGATCGAGGGCTCAAGTATTGCTTGATCAAATGCTTAACATGGCTCGATCAGGCTGTTGGTTTTCACCAAAAACACACCCTCTCTTTAAAAGGATTGTAACCCAGATCCATGCGCACACCAATATTTTCATCTTGTCAGTAAAGTGTCATTTAAAAGGTACAACATGAGATACTTTTAGGATGTCATAAATCCATATTCCCTTAGATAATGCTAGATGATGAGGTGTAGTCCTATGTAGAAAATATGTCACTCAATCCAAGAGTATCTATTGCTCTATCTAATGACTTCCTATCACTCTTTTGGTCACAAGTGTAATAGAATATTTCTTGCAACCAAATAGTTATCAATATCTATAAACCAAGGTATTTAAGTAGATACTGCAAAAAGTTATTGACGAGTGGAGGTATCATCTAATGGAATTATATTTCAATATATGGTAAGCCCATCCTAATGATGGTGATATCAAACTCTTGCAATAGTAGTAACCACCGAGTCACTCTATCAATAATAATATGTATACTCATTGAGTACTTACATCTAGTGTAGTCAATGTGTAAAATCATAAAGTAACTAGTTATTTAGTGTTGAAATTTGTTTACAACATGGACCATAGAAAGAAATTCTTTCTTTGTAATAATATATTTCATACGGACTATGCCCTTGTTAATATCACAATACAGCTCCAATAGTAGCGTCTGAGGAATATATACGGATATAAAATGGGAGGGAGAAAAATTCTCCTATTAATATGGGTCCTTGGGCACCTTCTTCTTTAATTCTTCAAAGGCGTGCTAGTATCTATCTATCCATAAAAATCATCATTCATAGTAAGTAATGAAAATATTAGATGTGATATTTTAGTAAACTTTTCAATGAAATATCTATAATAGTCTTTTGGAAATAATACTGGGAGGAGGGTGAATCAATATTATCAAATCAATAATTTTATTTCCCAAACATATTTATATACGCTACTTCAGTGAACTGAACTAGCGTGTACACGCGATTGTGATTAAGGAAACCAGTGTATATCAAGAGAAATTGTGATTTAGACAATTTATCATTTGTTGATCTTAAAGCAGTATATCAGATATTTATTAGGCAGTGCAGTAAAAGAAAAATAAAGCATCACACAAAAGCAACACACATGAACACCAAGATGTAAGGTGGAAACCTAATGTGGGTAAAAACCACCTGATGTTGTCATCTCTATCTTCTTTTAATAAGAAAACAAGTTTACAATCTTGTACTGGTGCAGACTCATACCAGTAAGTAGACTTCTACCTACAGAAGGTTACAACCTTCTCTCTTTCTCCAGCTTCTGTTGGAAGGGAGCTACAACCCCCTAACTCTTGTACTAGCCAATATGTTTACTAGTACGTAGGTGCCAGCCTACAAAAAAAATCCACTCTTCCACTAGGGACACACTTCATGAATTTTCAGACTGGATACTCCTAGATCACAACACCACAATCTGAAGGCAACATTTCATCAAAATTTTCACACTGGACCCATCATAACTTTTAAACTTAAACTACATCAACCAATATTCAGATAATCTGAACAATCAAAACACTATGCTGAACCCAGAACCCTGCATCATCATTCAGAACTAGCTGTAACCTAAAAAATCATGCATTAGAGTGTATACGCTACTTGGTTGCACACAAACTGCGTGTATATGCTTCTTCCATTAATTGAACCTACGTATACCTTCAAAACTACTTCAAACATAAAAATTTTCACTAACTATCAATATGCTAAATATCTACTGTCAACTTTCAAAGCTTTGCACAGGCGGGGACAGAGATCACTTCTTCTCACTTATACATCAATTAGTCAAATGCCAACCTCCTTATGCATTCAGTTTTACATTCAGATCTAAGAAGACTTCATTGACAAACAACAATAAAATAATAGAATTTTATTAGATAAATCAATCAGATCTGAAAAGAAGATTTTCTTTTCTATACACTACTTGAAAGAAGCGAACCTACATGTATATGCTCTTTGGCTAAGACGAACTTGCATACAGATCTGCAAATATTGACTCAGACCTTTGTTGCAATTCCAGACTTCAGACAAACCCAGATCATGAGAATAGGCGCAAAAACATCATATCTAGTCTCACCTAATATCAGATCTTTCATGAATAAGTCATTTCAAGTCTCATGATTCCTTATCCAATTATGAACTCAAGGTGCACATGAATATTTTAGATCCAGTCCCAAACATAACCCTGCAACATAAAATATACTTCAGATAGAAGTATTCCTTATAATCTTATTGCCTGCACACCTAGCCTAATGATCTTCTCCTCCTTATATACTCTTAGGCCTTTCTCAATACCTTGGACCAAAACCACTTAGTATCAATACCTTGGACCAAATGCCTCGAACCAAATACCTTGGACCAATACCTTGGATCAAATACTTGGTTTTCCAACATGTACGCGCTTTTCCTCCTATGAAAGTGCATGTATAAGTTATACGCTTCTTTTGTTTTGTTAACCCACATGTATACGCTTCTTGGATAAAGTGAACTACCGTATACCTCTCTTTCTTCATTCTTTGGAGTCTGATCTGTAATATTTCGCTGTTAATCTGCTGCACTGTGAACTATCATCTAAGAGAGTTGCCATCAAGGACAACACCTGTATCATAATGTCAACAATATCCCCCTTTGGACTTGATGACAAAAATAAAACCAAGACACTCTCCCCCTTTGACCTCAAGGGCGAAGGGGGGACAAAGATATTCTCCCCCTTTATCATACATTATGCTATCCATGCTCCCCCTAAGTACATGCTGAATTCTTTGATTGAGCTCCCCTTTGTACATGCTAAGATGTACTAAAAACCGTCCATGCTCCCCCTGAGCACATGCAGAGTCTGCAAAAAATATTTTCCAAAAGGATAACATGAATCTATAACTCAACTATGTGAGTATGGCCTTCCTATCACCAAATACTCATACATACATACATCTCCCAACCAAGTGGGGATGTACCAAATTTGACTCATCCACCCAACTAAGTGGGGATATAACAATTGTTTATACATGACAGAAATACAATAAATATTACATCATTCATCCCATGAAAAGTGGGGATACAAATTACATCATTTGTTCAATAGGACTCATTCAAATGTATGAGAAGACATAACACACCCTATACTTTTACATGACTTAAGCAACAAATGGTATAAATATCTGAAGCCATAGCTGGACTCAACAACCATAATGCCAACAATGCAGAATGTGTGTGTAGGCTAATGCTCCCCCTGAACCTGTTCTACCTGTGCATTGTTAACAAGTCAATGACTAAGGCATATTTGTCAGTCAGATAAAAAATAATAAACAAAGCATATCAATAGATTGTAATCATCAACAACAAACAAAGCACCCATATCAGAGTCTGCCCCACTGTTTTTCTTGAATGGAAAAAATATACGCTCCTTCACCCATAGAAACCCGCGTGTATATGCGACTATACTTCATGAAACTCACGTATAATAACCTTTTTTTGAAAAAACTGGATTTTAACAGCAGGATGATGCAGTAACTACTCCCCGTTTTTGTCTAAGATATTCAAATGTTTCTTTGGGAAGTGGTTTAGTGAATATATTAGCAACCTGTTCTTTGGAGGGAACATACTCCAATTTGACCTTTTTTTCAACCACTTTTTCTCGTAGAAAATGGTACTTTATGGGTATGTGCTTGGTCTTGGAGTGCATGACTGGATTCTTTGAAATATTGATGGCACTGGTATTATCACATATAATGGAGATGGGTGGAGTACATGTGATCTGAATGCCTTGCAAAGTTTGCATCATCCAAAGTAGTTGTGTGCAGCAAGATGCAACAACCACATATTCTACTTCAGTTGTTGATAAAGCAATTGAACTTTTTTTCTTGATGAACCAAGACACTAACCTAGAACCCATATAGAATGCACCACCACTAGTGCTTTTTCTATCATCAACACTTCTAGCCCAATCTGCATCTGTATATGCATGAAGAGTAAGATCTGCATCTCTAGGATACCATAAACGAAAGTCCCAAGTTCCTTGAAGATATTTTAAAATTCTTTTGACTACCTGAAAGTGTGATTCCCTCGGATTTGCTTGGAATCTTCCAACTATTCCTACTGCATGCATGATGTCAGTTCAGGTACCTGTTAGATAAATCAGACTGCCAATCATGGATCTGTAAGTTGGTTGGTGTACTGTTGTTGATTCATCATTTGAGTTGAGACTACATCATGTTACCATTGGGGTACATATAGGTTTAGAATCTTCCATTCCGTACCTTTTCAATATCTATTTGAGATATTTGGTTTGTGAAAGAAAAATATCATCTTTATTTTGTTGAACTTGTAGACCAAGAAAATAGGTAAGTTCACCAAGCAAGGACATTTCAAATTCTTGTTGCATTACTGAAGCAAAATTCTAACTCATGGATTCTTCATTGCTACAAAAAATGATATCATCAACATAAACAATAATAATTAGCAATTTATTAGTTTCAATATTTGTATATAGATTTCTATCTGTTGAACCTTTTGTAAAATCTTGTTGGTGTAGATTTTTGTCAAGGCAGTAATACTAGGCCCTTGGAGCTTATTTCAGATCATAGAGAGCCTTTTTGAGTTTGCATACAAGTTTTGCATCATTTCCAAGAATGAATCCTTCTGGCTTTTCAATATAAACTTCTTCTTCTAAATCTCCATTAAGGAAATCTGATTTTACATCCATTTGGTATACTTTGAATTTCTGAAAGCTAGAAAGAGCAAGAAACATCCTTATGGATTCACGTCTAGCAACAGGTGCAAAAGTTTCTTCAAAATATATACCTTCTTATTGAGCATACCCTTTACAAACAAGTCTGGCCTTTATTTATAATGACTTCTCCATTTTCATTCAGCTTTTTTTTGAATATCCATTTAGTTCCTATAATATTGTTATCATGAGGTCTAGGAACTAATTGCCAAGTATCATTCTTTTCAATTTTCTCAAGTTCTTCATCCATGGCCTTGACCCAACACTCATCTTTGCATGCTTCATTTACATTTTGAGGCTTGGTGGAGGATAGTAATGCTAGATAGCTTGAGGTCCTTGTAATGGTTCTTCTTGTCTGTACACCTGTCTCTTTTTCCCCTATAATTTGAGTTTCAGGATGATTTTTCTGAACATACCTGGACAAAGTCTTTTCTTCTACCATTCTCTTCTTTTGGTGCTTCATTGGTTTCTTCTTCAATATCATTTGATTTGACGTCGAAAAACAATCCCCTTCTTCTTCATTGTCATAATCTTCTGTTTTTATCTGTTTTGGATTTTTGCATGCTTCATCAACTACAACATCAATGCTTTCAACAATTTTCCCAAATCTTTTATTATAACATTTATATCTTTTACTTCTAGAAGAATAACCAGGAAGAATATATTCATCTTCTCTGGGTTCAAACTTACCAAGTTTTTCATCAGTCCTTTTGATAAAAAAAATTCTTCCAAAGAATTTAAAGTATTTTATAGTAGGAGTCTTACCATACCAAAGTTCATGTGGAGTTTGAGTGCTATTTACCCGAACATTTGCTTTGTTGAGAATAGTCACGGCAACGAATGCAACTTCACACCAGAAGTTGTAGGAGTTCTAGATTCACCTAGCATAGATCAAGCCATTTGTTGAATTGTTCTATTCATTCTTTCTATCACACCATTTTGCTAAGGAGTCCTTGCGGTGGAGAATTTCCTTTTTATTCCATGTTGTTCACAAAATTCAAAGAATTCATTTGATGTAAATTCCCCTCCTCAATCAGATTTGAGGCATTTGATTTTTCGATATGATTCATTTTCAACCAAGGCTTTGAAGGTTTGGAACTTTTCAAATGCTTCATCTTTATGCTTTAGAAGACCTATCCAACACATTCTAGAAAAATCATCAATGAACAAAATAAAGTATTCTTCTCCACTAGGTGACTTTTTCCTTAATGGTCCACATAAATCAGTATGGACAAGTTCAAGAGGCTTACTCGCTGACCCTTCCTTTTCCATGAAGTGAACTCTGGTTTGCTTACCGATTTGACATGGCTTGCATATTGTATTTTATGGGATGCTGATATCTAGAAGATCACGAACATCCTTGAGTTTGCATGCTTTTCTTATTTGGGAAAAGCTTAGATATCCCAATCTTCTATGCCACAGCTAGTTTTAATCATTTTTGCTTAGATAGCATTGTTGTTGTCCTTCCTTGAGTAGTTTTAATCATTTTTGCTTAGATAGCATTGTTGTTGTCCTTCCTTGAGTATGTATAAGTTGTTTGGGATTCCTGTACCTTTGATCATGGTCTCTCCTGTATCAAGCTCATGAACAACACATCTGTTTGATCGAAACACCACTTCATTTCCTTGATCACACATTTGAATGACACTCAACAGGTTATGCTTTAAACCATCTACATACACAACATTTCCATCTTTAACCTTTTCTTTCAAGAAAACAGAACCTTTACCTTTTATGATAGCAGGAGTGTCATTTCCAAATGAGACATTATTTTCTTTTTCTAAGGCATTATATGAGTGAAGTTTTTCTTTGTCACCTGTCATGTGTTTGGAGCATCCATTGTCAATGTACCATTGATTTTCTTATCCTTCTGCATACAAGGCTATACCACATCTTTCTGTTTGATATTCTTTCCTTCTCCATATCTTGTGATTTAATGTTGTTTGCTCCTTTTGAAATGTTTGCCGAAATTTTCTCCTACATTCAGATTCTTTATGACCAAATTTGTTACAGATTGAGCATTCTCTTTCATTTTCAAGAGGAGAAAAGCTATTATAGGAACTTCTCTTGATTCTTGTTACATTCCTTTGATTTTGTGCTTCTCTAATCATGATGGTTTTGTAAGAAACACATTGAGAAGTTTTGTGCCCAAATTATGACATGAAAAACATTGCCCATTAAAGAAGTTCCTACAACTATCAAATCTATTAACCTAGTGATTGTAGTTTCTATTAATATTCATTTTTGGAGAAAATTGAGTATGATTTGCCTAAGGTTGGTTGTGGCTTCTATTCATTCTTGGAGTAAATTGAGTACGATTTACCTGGTGATTAGCTTTATGCCTTTGCTTTGATTGTCATACTATTCACTGGTCTTTGCTGCATCAAGATAGCTTTTGGTGGAGTTTAACGGCTTCTGTGATTGAGATGCTTCTTCAATATTCCAAGACTTATCTTCATTAGAGGAGAATGTTGAACTTTGATAATTTCATTTAAAGTTTCTAATCCTTTAGCAAATCTAAGATTGAGAGATTCTATTTTCTCAAGATCCTTTCTTAGACCCACAATTTCACATTCTAGTTTTTCATTGTGTTTTCCCTTTTCAACAAGTTGGTATGTCAAGGTATCTATAATCATATTCTTTTCTTTTAAACAGATTTTGAGTTTAGATATTTCTTCATGAAGGTCTTCCTCTTCTAAAGCATCCCAAAAATTAGCATCATCATAATCCATGAGAAGTCTATAATCATCACTATTTGATAAACCATCACTATCCTCTTCTAAACTATCCCAAAAATCATAACTATCATAAGCCATGAGAAGTTTGTAATCTTGTCCAATTTCATCTTTATCACTATTAGATAAATCATTAATATCTTCATGAGTACAGTAACTCCTTCTATTCACAACTTGTTTTCTATTCCCTTTTGCATATTCCTTTCCTTTTTCATATTTATCTTTATGAGGACATCTGGAAGCATAATGACCGACTCTACCACAAGCAAAGCATTTGAAGGGTAGCTTACCTCTAAACCTTCCAGAACCCCGTTGAAGCTTCTTGACAAAGTTTACTTCATCTTCTTCTTCTGAAATATGTCCTGATTCATTGTGTTCTTCCTTTCCTTTTGTTGAGGTTTTAAATGTGGCTTCTCTCATATCTGATGGTCCTCCTTTTCTCATCTCAAAGGAAGTTAAAATTCCATGAAGTTGTGTCATAGTGATATTCTGCAGATCCTGTTTTTCTTCTATCGCAAACACTTTTGATTCAAATTTAACAGATAATGATCTCAAAACTTTCTCAACTAAGGTAACTTCCTTTATTTCTTCACCTATATTCTTCATACAATTAACAACCTCATCTATACGTAAGAAGTAACTAGCTATACTTTCATCACTATGCATCTTAAGAGTGTAATACTTAATTCTGTGAGTTTGAAGCTTAGCATTTTTTACCTGAGAGTCTCCTTCGTAGCTAAAAAACGATTTTTCCCATATTTCTTAGGATGATTTGAGTTGCACGACTTTGACAAACTCTGATTATGACAGACTTCCCAATAAAGTATTGACAGCTTTGGCATTGGTTTCATATTGCTTTTTACCTACCGCATCTGTAGGAATTGTTGTTGGAAATGTATATCCTCCTTCCAAAATTTCCCAGACATCCATTCTAAGTTATTGTAGATAGCTTGTGGTTCTTATTTTCCAATAAACAAAGTTTCTCCCATCAAAGATTGGCGGTCTCATGGATCCCATGCTTTCTTGATTATTCATGATGATGGATCTCCCTTCAAGCGATCAAGCTTCTTCTCAAGGACCGACTTCGATACTAATTGTTGGAAATAATACTGAGAGGGGGGTGAATCAATATTATCAGATCAATAATTTTATTTCTCGAACAGATTTATATATGCAATGAAGTGAACTAGTGTGCACACGTGCTTGTGATTAAGGAAACCAACGTATATCTAGAGAACTTGTGATTTAGGCAATTTATCATGTGTTGATATTAAAGCAATATATCAGAGATTTATTAGGTAGTGAAGTAAAAGCAGAATAAAGCATCACACATAAGCAACACACATGAACACCAAGATGTAAGGTGGAAACCCAATGTGGGTAAAAACCACCTACTATTTTCGTCTATGTATTCTTTTAATAAGAAAATCTATTTACAATCTTGTACTAGTGCAAACTCATACCAGTACGCAGGCTTCTACCTACAGAAGGTTACAAACTTCTCTCATTCTCCAGCTTCTACTAGAAGGGAGCTACAATCCCCTAGCTCTTGTACTAGCTAATATGTTTACTAGTACGTAGGTGCCAGCCTACAAAAAAACTCCACTTTTCCACCACGTTTCATGAATTTTTAGCCTGGATACTCCTGGATCACAACACCACAAACTGAAGGCCATGTTTCATCAAAATTTTCACACTAGACCCACCATAACTTTTAAACTTAAACTGCATCAACTAATATTATGATAATCTGAACAATCAGATCACTGACACCAAAACACTATGCTGAACCCAGAACCCTGCATCATCATTCAGAACTAGATGTAACCTAAAAAATAATGCATTAGAGTGTATATGCTACTTCGCTGCACCCAAAATGCGTGTATACACTTCTTCCATTAATTGAACCTGTGTATACCTTCAAAACTACTGCAAAGATAAACTTTTGTACCAAGTATCAATATTTTGAATATCTACTGTCAACTTTCAGATCTTTACACAGGCAGGGACAAAGATCACTTCTTCTCACTTATACAATCAATCAATCAAATTCCAGCCTCCTTATGCATTCAGTTTTGCATTCAGATATAAGAAGACTTCATTGTTGGGTCCCTATAATACTAGTGATTACCCCATTACTATTGTAGTTATACCCTTATTACTATCATTGTGCCCCTATTTCCCCCATATTGTTATTACTGTGCCCCATAGAATCCCTCTATTATTATTTTTGTGGCTTTATATTATTATTGTTAGGTCGGCTGGGTTATATTGTGACTCCTTAGACTCCTATATATAGAAAGGAGGTTTGTCATTTGAATCATCCAAGAATTGTTCATTTATGTAATGTAAAGGAGGTTGCCCCTCGAAGAGGCTGAATTCTAAGGCGTTGATCTATCTTTTCTATCTTTTTCTTGAGCTGGTTTCATAACATTTGGTATCGGAGCTTTGGATTCTAGGGTTTCGCTGCTCCAAACAGGTCATCGTGGTATTTTCGCTATAACTTTTTTTCTGCGACGTTTCAGAAGTTACAAAAAAAACCCATTTGAGAAGAAATTGCGCTGAACCTCGGGTCAAAATTTCAGAGCTTTTTGCGCTATATTTATGGAGATATGATCTGAGGAAGTTGGTCTTTTTGCAGACTCCTGAATTACATTCCAAACAGGTGACCTGGGAAAATCGTCATAACTTTCTCTCTGGGATCAGATTGAAATTTCGTAAGAAGGTATAGAAAGAGGACAGACTGTAGTTTCTTGTATGCATTTTTCAGATCCTAAGCTCGAAACAGTGACTCGTGGCACATCGTACAAGTTCGCTCTACTGAACTAGTCTATAATCAAGTCGTGTGGGAGATTTCACATAACTCTTCCTTGGAGAATCCAATTTGGGTCAGACTTGTGGAATTGGAAAGAGGACATAGAGGGCTACTGCAGGTCACAAATTCAGAACTAGTTGATTGGAAAGTACAAAGATATATCAAAGGCAATATTGAGCTCCTACCATGTAGATCTTCTTAAATTTTTGCTTAAGCTTGGTTTGAAAATTTATTTTGAAGGAATTCAAAGGGCATAGTAGAGCATTATTATCGATAACTGATGCCCCGAGGAAAGAAAATGCAAACACCTAGTAAGGAACCTGAAAGCTCTAGCATGACTCATGAAGAAGAGGAAGAAATGTTATATGATATATCAAAATTACAAGAACAAGTGCAACAAGTGTCACTTGCACAAAAAGCAACAGAATCTAAGATGGATGGTTTAAGGAAAGATGTAGAAGCTAAGATGGATGGTTTAAAGAAAGGTGTAGAAGCTAAGATGGATTGTTTAAAGAAAGGTGTAGAAGCTAAGATGGATGGCATGGAAGCTAAGGTGAATGGCATGGACGCTAAAATTGATGGCATGGATGATAAGATGGAAGAATTGAAGATAAATATGAATAAGTTGCTACAAGAAATGGTCACTAATGGTGAAATGGTACTAAAGGAAACTCATGATGAGAACAAAAGAAATGTTAATCATGATTCCATAGACTCTAATGTTGGATCGAAGACTCACCATATTCCAAAAATCGATATGAGGAAGTTTGATGGCAAGGATCCCGCCACATGGATATTACAGATGGAGCAATTCTTCGATCTCAATAATGTGCAAAACACACAAAAGTACATATGGAAACTTTATATTTGGAACCAAATCAGTTTGTATGGTATCAATGGCTTTGCTATCGTAAACAATTTATCACTTGGGCAATTTTTACGGAAGAATTGATAGCACATTATGAGGATACAAAAAGCAACACTTTTTTTAGCCAATTGATAAGTCTCAAACAAAAGGGTTCAATAATGGAGCACATTGAGGAGTTCCAAAAATTGAACATAAGGGTAAAAGATATTCTAGAGGAGCATAGGATTGATGTGTTCATAGGGTCTTTAAAGGATAATATCCAACATGATGTTCGCCTTTGGGAACCTGATTCATTAGAGAAGGCATTCAGGTTAGCAAGAAAAATGGAAAGCAAAATTATGGCAACCAGGAAGCATACCACTCACAACTATAAAGACGGAAGTGTTGTTGCCCCTAGTCTTCCACAACCTATAAGGTTGACACCACAACAATTGGAAGAAAAAAGAGCAAAAGGGCTTTGTTACAATTGTGATAGCAAATACACTAAAGGTCATAAGTGTGCTGAGAAGAAATTATTCTACATAGATTGTGAAGAGGAAGAAGAAAAGGAGCAAGAAAGGTCAAAATAAGAGGATAAACTCCAGGAAAAAAGCCTAGATGAAGAACAAATAAATCCGACCATATCTTGTAATGCATTGGCAGGAATTACCACTCCTCAAACCATCAAGATAGAAGGACAAATCAAGAAGAAAAAGGTAATAGTGTTGATTGATTCAGGAAGCACCCACAATTTTATTCATTGTAAGGTAGCAAAAGAATTGAATTGCTTCCTATATCTAGCAGCAGAGTGTCAAGTGATGATTGCAAATGGAGGAACAATAAATTGCCCTGGAAAGTGTCATAATATCAAGCTATCCATGGGAGAATATGTATTGACTAGCCCAATGCTTTCCATTCCAATGGGAGGTGCTGATGTTGTACTAGGAGTCCAATGGCTACAATCCTTGGGTACAATAGCTTTTAATTTTCAAGAACTTTTCATCAAATTTTCTACGGAAGGAAAGGAAGTTGAATTAAGGGGTATTGCAGGGAAACCAGGAAAGATAATCAGCTCTAATGGTATGACAAAGCTTCTAAAAAAGGAACAAAGAGGTGTAATTGCACAATTATGTTCGCTAGATGTTTCCACATCGGAATCATCTATTTCTCCAGATCTCCAAAAAGTCCTGGACAATCATTCCAAGGTATTTGAGACTCCCAAAGGTCTCCCACCTATGCGTGATCATGATCATGCTATTCATCTGATTCCAGGAAGTGTTCCTCCAAACATCAGGCCGTACAGATATCCCTATGTCCAAAAGAGTGAAATTGAACGTATGGTTGCAGAAATGCTAGAGGCTGGTATAATTCAACCGAATCAAAGTTCTTTCTCTGCTCCAGTAGTATTGGTGCACAAGAAGGATGGATCATGGCACATGTGTCCAGATTATAGGGAGCTCAACAAGCTCACTATTAAAGATAAGTTCCCCATTCCTGTCATTGATGAATTACTGGATGAATTGCATGGATCAATTTACTTCACCAAGTTGGATCTTCGTTCAGGATATCATCAAATTAGAATGAAGACTGAAGACATTCCGAAAACAGCATTTAGAACTCATGAGGGTCATTATGAATTTTTGGTCATGCCTTTTGGCCTTACCAATGCACCTTCAACATTTCAAGGTTTGATGAATTCAATTTTCAAACCATTCCTTAGAAAATTTGTGCTAGTATTTTTTGATGATATACTAATCTACAACAAGTCTTGGAAGGATCATGTTGAACATGTTGATAGGGTGCTACAACTATTGGAGGAGAAACAATTATATGCAAAAAGATCCAAATGTTTCTTTGGAGTCCAGGAGGTGGAATATCTGGGTCATATTGTATCTCATGAAGGAGTTAAGGTAGACCCTAGCAAAATTAAAGCCATTAAGGAATGGAAAATCCCCACATCCATAAAGCATCTGCGAGGATTTCTTGGGTTGACAGGGTATTATCGCAAGTTTGTTAAGAATTATGGGAGAATAGCAGCACCTCTAACAACATTATTGAAGAAAGATGCATTTTCATGGACTCCGGAAGCAACAAAGGCCTTTGAACATCTTAAAGAGGCAATGTGCCAAGCACCGGTCTTAGCTACACCGGACTTCACAAAAACCTTTATTGTGGAATGTGATGCTTCGAGAAATGGAATTGGTGCTGTTCTAATGCAAGATGAAAGACCCATTGCTTTTGAAAGTCGTCCAATCAAGGGAAAGTTTTTAAGCAAAGCTATTTATGAGAAGGAAATGTTGGCAATACTCCATGCACTTAAGAAATGGTGACCCTACCTAATGGGAAGACACTTCAAGGTAAAAATGGATCATGATGATAGCCTTAAATACTTTTTAGAACAAATATTATCCTCTGAAGAGCAACAAAAGTGGGTCACAAAGATGTTGGGTTATGACTTTGAAATCATCTACAAAAAAGGGAAGCAAAATGTGGTGGCAGATGCACTCTCAAGAAAGGATGAGGATGTGGAAGCATTGTTGTGCGCCATTTCTATTATCCAACCAGATTGGATAAACGAAGCAAGGGAGGAATGGAAGAATGATGAAGAAGTGTGGGCACTTATTCGAAAGTTACAACAAGATTCCAGTACATCTGATACATTTAGCTGGCAAAATGATTCGTTATGGTACAAAGATCGCTTATACCTCTGTAAGAATTCCCAGCTAAAACAAAAGATTCTTATGGAATTGCACACTTCTCCCTTAGGAGGGCACTCAGGATTTTTAAAAACTTACAACAGGGTTAAGAAGGAATTTTTTTGGGATGGCCTTAAATCATATATTCAAAAGTTTGTGGCGGAATGTTTGGTTTGCCAACAAAATAAAGTTGAAACAATTAAGACACAGGGTCTATTACAACCTTTATCCATTCCAAGCCAACGTTGGGAGGAGGTTTCAATGGATTTTATCACAGGTTTACCCAAGTCTGAGGGAAAGAGTGTCATCATGGTGGTAGTTGACAGACTTACCAAGTATGCACACTTTTGTGCATTATCACATCTAATTAAAGCCAGTACAGTTTCTACTACATTTATGGAAACAATTCAAAAGCTACATGGAAACCCAAAGATTATTGTAAGTGACAGAGATCCCATTTTCACTGGAAATTTTTGGACAGAATTATTTTCTTGTCTTGGTACTCAGTTAGCTCATAGCTCATCTTATCATCCTCAATATGATGGGCAAACTGAGATAGTAAACAAATGTTTGGAAGGATATCTTCATTGCTTTGTATCTGATAAACGGACACAATGGGTCAAATGGTTGCCTCTGGCTGAATGGTGGTATAACACTTCCTTCCATACAACAACAAAAATGACCCCATTTATGGCACTTTATGGGTATCAACCACCATCCATCACATCATATTTAAGAGAAAATTCTAAGGTTCAAGCAATGGAACATCACATCGAACATCAACAACAAGTCCTCCAACTTTTAAAGGATAACCTCGTGTTGGCACAGAGTAGAATGAAAAAACATGCAGATCAACATCGCAGTGAAAGAAGTTTTGATGTAGGTGATTGGGTATTCCTACGGCTACAACCATATAAGTAAATGCCCCTCAAGCAAGCTAAGAAGGATAATAAATTATCACCAAAGTATTATGGTCCGTACAAGGTGTTGCAAAAGATTGGTACTTGTTGGCTAGTTGATTTGTTTATTGATTAACAATCAAGTACCACATTAAATTGTCAACCGGGGAAAGTCTTTTATTTCAAAGGCTACCGCGTACTGTATGTACTTAACTCTAAAAGCATTAAAAAGCTGTAGTATACGTAATTCTCACGTTATGTGATAACAGTGTACTGTAAAGATAAAATGAAAGCAGTTAATTTAAGATGACAAATCTGAAAAGAAAAGTGATGGATGCTCTGTTATCAGAGGATCAGGACCCTATCCTCCAAACAAGGATGTTCAGCACCTGCCCCTGTAACCAGATTGCTAATACACACTGCAATTCTAATTCACCGGTGAAGTACAGTTTCAAACGATTAACAAAATAGAGTGCCAGCAAAAAGGAAATTATCAAAGGTAATGCTACATAATCCAAAACAGAGTACCAGCATAAAGAAATTACCAAACACACTTACACACTTGACAGAAAAGTAAATGGGTGAATCTTGTGAGGAAGGTGGGCCCAGTCCCTCTCACAAGATTCCCCGGAACGCAAATACTAGATCAGATGCTTAGAACAATCTTCTATTCATCTGCCAAAAGATTCAGTTACAATGAGAGTTCAGACTTTGCTTTTATCTTTCAAAATTCCCCTTACAAAACTATTTTCTCCCCCCTTCTCTAATGTAGATGTCTCCTCTTTATAGAGGAGACATCTATTACAATAGATTATCACAGTTCATTCAGTTAGACCTTTCTGTCAAAAATAAGAGTTACAGGATGCTGTTACAACAGTGTGACAATGTATTCTTTCTTGGGTTTCTTGCTGTTACACAGCTGGTAACCGAACTTTGATCGTCTTCTTGGGATCCTCGCATTATCCTTCGCCGTTTCCCCATGGTTACTGATTTAGTAAACTCGTGCTGTTCTTGATATTTTAGCAACTGTGTTTTACCCTTTTTGGACAGTTGCTGATCATGCTGCGTCAGCGCGGAATTCTGGCGATCTTCAGATAGTTGCCGTTTGTTATTTTCAGTTGTTGCAAAATAGCATTCCCCTACTTTAGATAGTTGTCGTTGCTGGTTGTAGCAACTGCGTAGTTGCTGCATCTGGTGTTGCAGCAACTGCGTAGTTGCTGTTTCTGGTGTTACAGCAACTGTGAATTATAATTCCTGCAGACTTTAGACAGTTCAACGGTTACTTGGCACTTAGTTAGCTTTTCCAAAGATAAATATAAAGATAATCATGAATATGTAATGAACAATTAAACATATAGATATGCGGAGAATTACTTCATACCTTAGGGTGATTAAGTCATCATGTAATCAAAGCTTACAACTATTGAACTGAAAAAGGATAATATTATGGCCAAAATATAAGGTCAAAAATGGTCAATTCTGAATCCTAACAGTACTATGGCATACAAATTGGAGCTTCCTGCAGCTTCTCTATTGCACCCAATTTTCCATGGTTCATGTTTAAAGAAGGTTATAGGCGACAAGCTCCCAATTCAAACAATATTGTCAGAACCTGATGAGGAAGGAAAAACTATATTGGAACCAGAAGCAGTCACAGAAACAAGAACTCGATAGCTACGAATCGATCAATTTCGGAGTATCCTATCAAGTGGAAGAACTTATCTGCTGAAGATTCCACATGGGAGGATGATAAGTTTATACAGAAGTATCCAGAACTACTCAAGCATTGAGGACAACACTTTTTTGAAGGAGAGGGGCATGTTGGGTCCCTATAATACTAGTGATTACCCCATTACTATTGTAGTTATACCCCTTATTAATATTGTTGTGCCCCTATTGCCCCCTTATTGTTATTATTGTGCCCCATAGAATCCCTCTATTATTATTTTTGTGGCTTTATATTATTATTGTTAGGTCAGCTGGGTTATATTGTGACTCCTTAGACTCCTATATATAGAAAGGAGGTTTTTTCATTTGAATCATCCAAGAACTGTTCATTTATGTAATGTAAAGGAGGTTGACCCCTCGAAGAGGCTGAATTCTAACGGGTTGATCTATATTTTCTGTCTTTTTCTTGAGCTGGTTTCATAACATTCACTGACAGACAGCAGTAAAATAAGAGAATTTTATTAGATAGATCAATCAGATCTGAAAAGAAGCTTTTGTTTTGTATACGCTCTTTGGCTGAGATGAACCTGCGTACAGATATGTAAATATTGACTTATAACTTTGCTGCAATTTCAAACTTCAGATAAACCCAGATCATGAGAACAGGCACGAAAACATCAAGTCTAGTCTCACCCAATATCAGATCTTTCATGAATAAGTCATTTCAAGTCTCATGATTCTTGATCCAATATTAAACTCAAGGTGCACATGAATATTTGAGATCTAGTCCCAAACATAACCTTGCAACATAGAATATACTTCAGATAGAAGTATTCATTAGAATCTTATTGCTTGCACACCTGGCCTAATGATCTTCTCCTCCTTATATACTCTTAGGCCTTTCTCAATACCTTGGACCAAAACCACTTAGGACCTATACCTTGGACCAAATACCTAGGGTCAATACCTTGGACCAAATACCTCAGACCAAATACCTTGGACCAATACCTTCGATCAAAATACCTTGGATAAAATACTTGGTTTTCCAACATGTACGTGCTTTTCCTCCTATCAAAGTGCATGTATATGTTATACGCTTCTTTTGTTCTGTTAACCCGCGTGTATATGCTTCTTGGACAAAGTGAGCCAACGTATACCTCTCTTCATTATTTGGATTCTGATCTGTAATCTTTTTTTTGTTAACCTACTGCACTATGAACTATCATCTGAGAGAGTTGCCATCAAGGACAACACCTGTATCACAATTCCAAAATAGTCAACATCGCAAAGAAAACATGGTGCTTTTAGAGAAAAGACACTTAAAATTACTTGGATATTTGTCAAATCCACATTTATTCCTTTAGAAGATATGTGGTGTCCCAAAACAATGCCCATAGTTAGTAGCATTACACATTTATCATTAATTAGAAATATATTAGATTATTTACATATTTTCAACTCTTTTTCTAAATTATCCAAAAAAAAAATTAACTTGTCCCCATAATATGAAAATTTATCCATATATACTTCCACAAAATCATGAGTTAAATTAGAAATTATTCCAAGTGCTACTCATTGGGAGGTATCTAGATCATTACAGAGCCCAAATAGTAGCGCTTGGTAGGAAAATGTTTACCATGGATAGGTAAACGTAGTTTTGTCTTGGTTCTGTGAATTACTCTTAATTTGTTTGTAGACACTAAATCTATCAAGGGATGAAAATAATTTATTTCCTACCACTGTATCTAGGACTTGGTCAATGAATGGTGAGAGAAAGTGGTAATTATATGTGTCCTTTTTCACTTCTTATTAATCTACATAGGTTCACCATTTACCTTTTTTCTTGTTACAATGACAAGGGGAGACACCCATTAGCTATCGAAGATGGGATAAATGAAATTTTGAGAGAGTAGTTTTTGTTGCTCTCGCTTAACTATATCCCTAAAGGCTATATTCATTCATCATTAAGGTTGGTGAATGGGCCTAGTATCCTCCTTAATATACACATCATGGATACATAGATCTAGATGGATTCATTTCATGTTGACATAATCCCAAGTGAAGGAATCATTGTATTTCTCCAAGACTTTGATCAATAATTCCTTCTAATATTTCTAGAGAACTTGATTAATTTTTAAGAATTTTATAGGGCTAACCTCCAAAAACTTAGTAGATGAGTCAATATTTTCATTAGAAGATTATTTTTTCTCCAATAGTGATGTATCTATTTCTAAGAGATAGGATTTGACATCAAGATCTAATATCTAATTAAGAGTGTGATATGTAGGAAGAGAGGCTGAGGCTATAATTTCACCAATCTCTTCATCCTCATTTTTAACCTTGAGGGTGAGATAGTTATCTCCAATAAGGATTAAGGAGAAACCCTCTCCTTATCACTTTCCTTGACATCTAGCCAAAATGGAGCTTCTAGATCAATATAGGGCTTATATGGGGGACATAATGTGAGTTGTTTAGTAGAATTTCCATGGAACATTGTCATGTTCCTAGTCCTAAAATTAATGTAGGAATCTATAGTTACAAGCCATTGTCATCCCATTATCAAGGGGTAACCATGCAAAGTGGATTTGGGTTATAAGTCGATGGAATCAGTAGGGTACACCTAGGAATCTACAAATATTACAACATCTTCCATTATCCCTCCAATTTTGTGGTATAACAATGAGAATGTTGTAACACTATGGAGATTTATCTATGCCATGAAAATCCTAATATTTCCATGGTTTCTTTGGTCATGGCATTGATGGAACCTCCCAAATATATCAATGCATTAGGAATGACTATGTTATTAATTTTGACATTGACAATTAGAACATTAATATAGGATATTCCACCCCCTGCCCCGCGCCCTGCGCCAACCCCCCCCCCCCCAAACCCCCCCGCCAAAAAAAAAAAAAAAACATTAGGTTTGATAGCTTCCCAATAACATGCATTATATGACAACATTTCCTCTTCCAAGTTGGTTTTATCAAGCCTAATTGTCTAACTTCCTTTCAATGGATAGGGACATCTTTAATAGTTGGAGAGAGTGGTATTTTGACATACACACTATTGAATTCTCTTAGGAATCAAACTTTGGCTATGTGTTAGGATTTTCTAAATTCATCCTCTTGGATATGAAGGGATTGGTGACTACTTATTCTCTTGGTTAGTTTTGTAGAAAATTCATGAGATTATCCTAATAATGGATTTTCTTCCAAGACATCCTCTTCATAGTCATATACCATCATAGGTGGAGTCCCTTTATTCAAGGTCTTTCCCAATATATGTTGGATGTCTTAGAATTCTATGGAAGAGATAGAGTAAGTAGGGTATGTGGCAAGGCCAATGGTGTGCACTAAATGGGTTGTATTACTATTATTATGGTTAGACACTAGTTGTGTAGGAATTTGTATCCAAGGAGGGGATGAATTATATGGATGCATCTGAGGTTGTGGTAGTAGTGGCATTGACGTCTATGGGAAAATATGATAAGGTCCCCTAAAAGATGGTTTTCTCTACCCTTGCCTCCAAGGGTGACCTTTGGATAGAGGACCTATCCATTGACGGTTGGGTAGGAACCAAAGCTGAGTAGTATACTAGATTGAATGGTTACTCCAATAAGAGTTATAATACTAATACTTATTTGTAATTTTACCTTGATGTTTTGGTTTCCATGGACAGTTTTATGAGATGAAGAATAATTTCTCTACATCATCACTTTCTTCGTGATAAACTACCTTCCATCCTAGTAATGATGGATAGATGGTAGTGGCATGATCCTATTCACATTCGTGCAAGTATCTATTTGATTTATCAAACACTCTTTTAATGGGTGGTTCTTCTTACACTTCAAACAAAATATTTCCAAGGATAATTATGCCTTCTCTCTTTTCTTCTTTATTTGAAATGTATCTAGATAGGAGTTCAAAGAGATAAGTATATATTTTTTTAATTCCTCCAACCAGTTTCGAATATTTTCTTTTGTAATACCTACACTGGTGGTTTTGTTGATTCTAGCTTACATATCCCTGAGCCCCTTTCCTAGTCATGATGTGCCTCTAAAATACGTTGGACACAATTCAAAATATCATCATAAATTGTTCTAGTATATGTCACCACCATTGACTAAGTTGAGAATTCCAATTCATTCATGGCTAATACTTATCAATTTTAGAACCTTTAAGGTATCTTCTTCCAATTTATTCTACCTCAGTCATTGTATATCATATTTGAAGCATTTCTCATATCTTCCAAGAACTTTTCTTCTCTTTGTGACATCTAAAACAAACTTATTTTTGGTTCTTTTCTTTATAGTAATCCTAATATTTCTTAAGGAATGCATTATCCATATCTATCGGAGGGTTGAAACTATCTCCTCCAAGCCCCGTGAACCACCGGAGTGCAACACCTTTCAAGGTGGTAGGGAAGGGTTTCAATTTTTTTGTGTTAGAGAAATAATCATAACTTCAACAAAAAAAATTGGAACTTGAAGAGGAACGTGTTTAGATGTTCACTCGAAAGAAGCATTAAAATTTAGTAGGGTAGAGTGAGCATTTTTTTTCAACTTTGTGACACCTTTGGAAATCTAAATCAGAAACTTGAAAGTGGTGCTTTCCTCTTTCACACCTTGATTGTTAGCCACATCTACCATTTCTACAGAAAAATTGTCACTTACCTGCACTATAAATGGAATGTCTATCTCTTTAAGAAAGTGGTAGTGTAGTTGCTTGTTTGTTGAAGTTTTGTTTCTTGCTTTACAGAAAATGTAATTTTCTTAGACTAAGGATGTTTCTTTTATGGGGATGATATGTTCAATAAATTCTATGGTTGAGTTTCATGGTTGGTTCTTGACTAAAGATATAGTAGTAGGATTCAGATAATTTAGTTGATTGGATCCCACTCCTCTAATTTATTTTCTTGCACTGTTAGTTTGTTGGGACATTTTGTAGAGTCACAAAACCTTCCTTTAGTATCTCTATTTCTTTTCATTATTATTTGGAAATAATTCTAATTTTAAATAAAGCTACACACAATATGAAATAAGAACACCAAATCAAAATAAATATGCTTTAGAGTAAGAACACCAACTAAGAAATAAATAATCACATAGGTGGAAAACACTATTCTCAAAGAAAAATAAACACACTAGTAAATAAGAGGAATAATAAAGGTAGAAGTTCCATTTTTTAAAATTCCTTGGAAATGGTGCCACCAATGATGGGTCATTTAATCACCTTTCCAATTACTTAGAAATACAAATACAAGATTATACATTTAATTATAAAATTGAGGGTTGGTATGGAACTTGTGAACCATCCTACACTTTATCTGCTAGGACAATCTATTCAAATATTATTGTAGTTATGAATTTGTAGTAATAGGAGTAGGGAATAAGAGTTTTATAATACTTCTAACAAGGTCACCAATGCTAAGAATGAAAGTTTGGAAGGAAACTAATATGATTGCGAGAAATATATGAATTTTATGCCAAGATATAGTAATATCTAGCTAAGGAGGGGTCCTACCTACTTAAAAAAGGTATTGGGTGAATCTTCAATTGAAATATGAACTTAAGTCCTCATTCAATAAAAGAAATAATTGCATATGAAAAAAACAATTTTATTAAATGATGGATATAGTATCAAATTTACAATAACGATTTTCTCTTCTCCCCCCTTTTTGAGCTACATAAGATTCATATACAATTTTACATTATCTTATCTTAGTGAAGGGTTGAGGACAACCATGAGGATATAGGATAGTTAGGATTTTTCAATCCTGTATTCAACAACTCGAGTAAGATAAAGAAAAATACAAATTGTGACTAGGAATCCAAATCAACTAATCATATTGATGAAAAAAAGGTGTTGAAGTAGTTATGGTAAACCAACGCAAGCTAGTTGTTGTTAGGATCATATAGCACTGAGACAAGTGGTGGTGCCTATGACATTATTTCTTGATCCCACTAGCCAACAAGACAAATCAGCAGTGAGTTTTTCAGCCATTAAATCAGCTACATTGGAGATTAATACCACATGAGAAACCATGGGTGCTAATAAACTTGGATCCCAAAAACCATCAATAACTTGACCGAGTCAAGTTTACCTAAACTTCCCTAACAATCCCCCCTTAAACTTGACTCAAGGAGATTGACCTGGTCCTAATAATTCATCAACCATCTTACATGAGATATAACATTCCCTCCCTCAAGTCAAAATACCAATACATCTACCACCGTGGTACCTCTCCAAGTGGTCTATTCTACAACTTGATGACTTGATGCACCACTACACTACATGTATTCCTAAACAAACTTTTAAGGCCTTACAATAGTGAGTGCTCCTATGCAACATGTATGAATAAACATCAAGTCTTACAACTTCTTGGGGAAATATACATTCCCTGGACCAAAACCCATATGGTGTTCACATGTCACACATTACCTCCTCCACTAAACTTTAACACCATTGACTCCATTTCCATTAATTTCTTTCTCTTGTCCATGCCACCTCTCTCTTTCACTACATCTTATAAGTCAACACTTTTAGGGTTCTCTTTTTATAACTTGCTCACTTCGGGCATCATATCATTTTTGTGATACCAGGCTCTAATTCTTACCGCTCTAGCTCTGATACCATATGTTAGGAACACAGAGCACCAAGAGAAGTGGTGATATCTAAAGACATTGTTGCTTGATATCATTGGCCAACTAGACAAATTAGTGTTGAATTTTCTAAACATTAGATAGGCTACATTGGAGATTAATATCATAGGTAAAACCATGGGTACTCATAAACCTAAAGCCCAAAAACCACCAATAACTTGACCAAGTCAAGTTTACCTAAACCACCCTAAAAGTTGTTTCAAACTGAAAACCTTTAGCATAATAGTTGCCTTTTTCCCCAAACAATACATCGTGCCATTTGAGCAATTAACATCATAAGGTGTAAAAACCACGACATCTAGAATTGTAATAGTTTGAACCTAAAACCAATAGGAATTGATGGTGGAACATCATGGTGGAAGTGTAACAACAATGGACAAAAATTGTTACAACAATGGTAATAATAGGTGTTACAACAACAATTTTGGTGAATGTTATAGCAATGACAACATCAAGTTTTATAATGACTTGATTAGTAAGTGTCCCAACAAGTATAGTAAAATTTGTGAGAGCACCTATATTAGTACTATCACATGTCACAAAATGGGTAACAGCTATAATAAAATAAATTAGGAAGCAAGATGTAGTATTACAAATAATTTTTCCAATATTACATTAGTTATTTAATTTTTTTATTTTTGTTTGTATCCCAGAGGAATCCAACAGCTCGCCTAACACGTATCTACTAGTAATCCTTTGGGGGTCTATGACTCATCTTCATCTTGGTAAAGCGGGTCACAACCCAGGATATTTGAACCTTGAATCTCTCAATTTTCACAAATTTCACATTACTTCGATCACTAATTGATCCACCCCTGAGACATTAGTTATTTAATTTCTTTTAAGAATATAGAACTATCTAAAACAATTATGAACTTTTTGTTTTGAGAAACAAATCTACATGTTTTTAAATCCAATGATATATATCTCATCTTATATAACATTTATTATATTGTTATGGGACACCTTCTTATGTAATTTTGCTAGTAATTTTAATTTACAATATTTTTTCATATCTTTTAATCAACAATGTTTTTTAATGTAAAGATTTAAAATTTAATTATTATTGCAAAGTTTTCCAACAACATAGTTTTCATTTATGAAGAGTTTTCTAACAATCTATATAATAAATTAGAAATATATTTTATATTAATAATTATTTTATAATTAGCATTTTATTTTTTTTAATATTTGTTATTTGTATTTTTAATTACGCTAGAGGATGGTGGGCAAGTGTTACATATTTTTTTCCTCATGCGAGTCAAATATTGTGATATGATGCATGGAGATATACAAGGCGACGACCTCAGCAAGTGGCATCTTCCACTTAGAACCGTCGAGAAGGAGTTAGCATGCTATAGAACCTGCCTATTTAGTGCCTTACATTGCATTTGGTTACTTTGTATGGGAGGTTGGTTGAGTGGTTTTACTGTAACAAAGTGTGCATGGGCTCTTCACCTATGCATACCCATTGGCCTAGACACTCTAGTATTCAAAGGAGATGGTTGGGAGTGGATTGTGTGCAATGAAAGTTGTGATAAATCTTTGGTGAGAGGGGTGTTGGATCCTAGAGAGTAAGGCTACAAAAATTTGTTGGGAGTGTGTGAGAAGCAGGTTGCATCTACGAACTCCCGAGTATGGGAGATAGAGCTTAGTCCTGACCAAAGTTTCCATGCTAGTGTAAGAATTCTGGTAAGAGGAGGAACCCATCCTTCTCTTTTTTTCTCTCATCTAGATGTCTTTTATCATAGTTGGACCACTGGATTAGTTTCCCCTTTAGTGAGGGTGGTTCTTTGAACCAAAACTACATCTTAGTGCTTGGTTGTGCTAAATCCAGATAGCTATTTGTTTGGACAATCCTGGTGAAGGGTTAGCGAGGGTGGTTCTTTGAACCAAAACTACATCTTAGTGCTTGGTTGTGCTAAATCCAGATAGCTATTTGTTTGGACAATCCTGGTGAAGGGTTCGCTCTTGGAAAATTTGTTTCAAATTTGGCACATATGCCAAGTCGATGAAATTTATAGTTGTTGGGTGGTCGTGGTCCTTATCCTAGGCGAGGTTAATAGGCAGGGTAGAAGTGAGTGAGGCTTCTCCCTGGGTGAAATAATTTAGTACAAAGGGCCCTTGGTAGATATGCAGAGATAACATGGGTGGGCACGATGTGGAGTTATCCCTCATGGTTAGCCTAGAGCATGGGCTGAATGCATGGTGGATCAGGACGATGAAGAGGAAGTGACCTTGGAAGAAGAGGTGGCCCACACTCATGCTCAATCACTAGGTAGTGTTTTGTAGCCTCCAATCCTGGCCTCATTTGCAGAATAGTTTAGTGACATCCACGCCAATATCAACATCATTCACCAACAAAGACATGATGATAGAAATGAAACAATTGTCTATAATATTGATGTTCAGTACACTCAAGGAGAGATCCTAGAGTTCCTTGCTTTGGCTCATTGTTGTCAACGAATATCCAGTGAGAAGATAGATGAGATTGAGGCAAGGTTGGCTCATATTTAGTTTCATGTTCATGAAGGGCATGACCCTCCTGTAGTCTCGAGAGTTGCTTAGGCTTCGCACCTCCTCTATAAAATGGTTAATGTTAGTTGTTTTTTTAGTAGTATGTCTCTGGTGTTCTTGTAGCAAATGGAATTATCTTTTAAAAATTTGCATAACTCTTTTGACTAATAAATCTAATTGAAATGAAGTTAAGAAAGGAAAAACTCTATAAAATGAATAATGTAAATTTTTAAGAAATTAATAAAAACACTTTTACCAACAAAAATAAATTAAAAAATTATGCAGCTGAATTCCAATCCTTAAACTCCAACATCCTTATGCTCAAACTACACCCTACATGTGTTCATATTAATGTTGTTCATATTAATGTTTAAATGTGTTCATATTAATGTTTAAATGTCATATATTTTTCTTTCACCTTATTCATTTGAAATATCATTTTTTAGCTTTTTCAATTCATCCTTATTTGTTGATTTTTCTTACTTTGCCTACTTTATAATCAAATGCTTTTTCTCGCAACGAAATTTGAAAAAGTAAAGACTCATTGAATGAAATGTTGTTAGAATTTTTAAATTCTATATATTAAAGAGATATTTCAATATCAATTAAATATGTTGATAAAATAATATATATTTATAAGAAAGGGAGAATTAAATAAATTTATCAAAAGTTAAGATCCTTTTCTCTAAATATTTATATATTAAAGAAATAAAAAGTTAATAAATATTTTTAAATCATTCAAATAAAATATTAATTAACATAATTTTAAAAATATATTACATTTATTATTAAGTATACAATTTTATATATAATTAATTATATATATATATATATATATATATATATATATATAGGTGTATGTAATTTAATTTATAAATGAAATAGGTTTTTATTAGAATCTGGTAAAACAATTTTAAGAATATGATTTTTCATTATTTAGAATAGATTTTGAATACATAAATAAATTCAACACTCTCAAAAACTCTATGGAACACTGGAATTTTATAGATTATATAACTTAAAGTGATGTTTTTAAGAATCTCTAGCAAATTTTAATTTAAATTAACTAAGAAAAAAAAAAATCTTAAAAAGATTATTTCATCTATAAATTAAATTACACCTAAAAAACTTAAATAAATCTACAAATCTAAATTAATATATATTTATAATATAAATAAATTTATCATATAAATAAATTTATTAAAAATTGAAATGCTTTAAAGAAAAAAATAATTAATTAAAATTCTTAAGCAAACTCAAATAAAATATTAACTGGATCGAGAGGTAGGAACTTAACGAGTCGCGAGAAATGGCAGCTCTGAGGAAAACCCTGTTCGTCGTCCGAAGCTCTCAATCATTGAGTCATGGCTGGGGAATGCTCATCAATACTTTCGAAGATCTGGAGCCCGCGCCCCTAAGGCACATGAGAAGCCTGACGGAGAAGCCCATCTGGCCTATTGGCCCGATGCCTCCGCCCAACTTTGCAGGGAAGGCGGGCAGAGGGCAAATGGAGGACATCAGCGAGGACGAGCTGGTTCAGTGGCTGATTTCTCAGAGGCCGCATTCAGTTCTGTATGTCTCGTTCGGAAGCCAAACATTCTTATCCGAACGACAGACCGCTGCGTTGGCGCGGGGTTTGGAAGCCAGCGAGCAACCTTTCATTTGGGCCATCATATTAGGAGGAGCAGGCGGATCCACGGGAAAGTGCGCCCCCTTAGCCACGGTCAATAGGGTCCAAAGGGAGAGAAGCTGGAGAGTGGGGACTTCCAGAAGTGCGAAACTCCAGAACCAGCGAAATAAGACCTCCCATATCAGATCCAAGAAGTTTGCAGGGCAAGTGTTTGACAAAACGCCCAACCGAGATCTGGTCCCTAAGAGAGCCCTGTTCTCTATCTTAGCTCAAAATGAATGTGCTGGAAAGATCTCAGGAACTAAGCATGATTCACAAGGTTCAGTAGGAGATGGGCCTGAGCATGGTCTTGAAGATGTAAAAGCCATGAGATCCAGGGATGCCTCATCCCTAAGTAAGAAGAACACAGAGGGGATTTCTGCTTGCTCCCCTGAACAGGAATTAACAGAATCAGTACAGTCTGCGCCCTCAGACGGCTATGATTGTACCAATTTTGTCCGGAATCAGGCTCACAGCAGAAAGCAGAAAATAGAAGACTCAGTACCTTATCAGATTATGATTGTGCTCCTCTCCGGCAAAACTTTGCTACAATGGGTGAAACCTTCAGATCTAGTGCAGGGCCTTAAGCAGAAATTGGAAGATAAAGAGGGGATTCCCATAGCCCTTCAGCGTCTCCTTCTCGAAGGCAAACAGTTGGAGGACTCATGTCCCCTTTCCTGCTATAACATTCAGAGAAATGCTTCCATCACTTTATCCCTTCGACTAAGAGGGGGAGCTGTTGGACAGTCTTCCTCTGCTGCAGCATTTTCTTATAAGGATGTCGTCCATGCTCAGAAGTCCAAGAATAAAATCCCACCAGCTCAAGTTCCTAAGCCTTTCTTAGTAGACAAGCTGGAGGAAGTCCCATCCATTGAAATAAATGATCCTTCGCTGGAAAGGAATCACCAGGTGTATGCAGAAACAGGCATCATATGCAGGTTCAATGGTCTCTGGCCTCGCACAGCAGATCTATATCAATGGATTCACTCAAATTGGACCAAGAATTGCAAGGTCATTCTTTGTTCAAAAGGATTTTTCATCACCCTGTTTGGTGAGAGCGAGGACTACCAAAGAGTCCTAACAGAAGGCCCTTGGTTTTGGAATTCTGCGGGTTTATTCCTCACTCCATGGTTCCCAGATTTCGATCCATCCACTGCAGTCATTACCAAACTGCCAATCTGGGTTAGACTTCCCAACCTTCCAGCGCATCTATGGCACTTTGCTGTTTTTGAAGGAATCGGTAATTCATTAGGACGTTTCCTCAACACAGACTACTCAAGAGGGAAAAAAGGAATTTACACCTACGCCAGAATCTGCGCAGAAATCGACATAAGCAAAGGACTGCCCAATCAAATCATTCTAAAAATAGGAGACTTCCATTGGACCCAATCCCTGGATTTCGAGAATACAGCCTTTCGCTGCCGAATTTGTCATCTCACAGGGCACCTTCAAAATTCGTGTCCTTCAATGCCCCCCCAAAAAAAGAAGGCCAACTCCAAGCCAAAATCCAAAAGCTGGAAACCTCATGATCCTCCCCCAATGGATGTCTTTTCCAGCTCTGATGAAGAGGACGAGGAGTCAGATGAGGAAATCATGGCCGAAACGCCAGCACAGGTTTCAACTTCGGTTTGTCATAAGGAAGCCTCAGTCCCTCCTATTTCTCAGAAACGTTCTCATGAGGCTTCTCCTTCGGATTCAGACAAGGAGCTTTCTCCCTCAGCCCAACGCAGTCTACAGATCATTCCAAACCAGCAAAGTCCAAGTGGTTGGGTCAAAGTAGGCAAAAAGAAAGGGAAAAAAGGACGACCAAATGATTCCACCCTCGTTGTGTAGAATCTTTGGTTCTGGCCGGTTTTCCCTCTTATTCTGGTTTCTGTTAGTTTAGCTCTGCTCTAGTCTCTGCCTCTCCTGGGAGCCGAGGTGGATATTTTATCCTTTCCGGCTGCCCCTTCAGTCTAAGTGGTTCTTGGCCGCCCTGCGTGGTGGGCCGTCTTTTCTTTTTAGTCTACTGTGGCTAGGCCTGCTGTTTAGCGGCCCGTTTTCTGCAGCTGCAGAAGTCTTGTACTATATTTTTCTTTATAATACAAATGCTTACTTACAAAAAAAAAAAAAATATTAACTAACATGCTACTAAGTATCAACTATATACTTCATCCATTATTCATTATAAATATACAAGTTTATATGTGAATTAATTACTATATAAAGAAAGAGACTAGAAATATTCACAAATATGGTGTTCGCTAAGAGAGAATCTCTATAGGAATACTCTTTAACTATTCATGTGAACTTGAACTTAAATTAGGAATACTATTTAAGTACTCATGTGAACTTGGAACTTAAATTAGTGATTTTTATAGGAAAATATTTTGTATTAACACACACACACACACACACACACACACATATATATCTTAACAAGAACGGTTAATGTATTTATTACCAAAAGTGGAGCAAGATTCTATTACAATCGACAGTAACTTTTAAAAACTAAGCAAAGAGAATGAGTTGTTGGTAGTACCTTCCCCTAAGCTTTTAATTCAAAATTTCTGTGAGTTCTTTGGCTAATCTTGCTTTATGTCTTACATTTTGTCTCTCAGAGAGCAAATTCTGCAACCTCTTTCTTATGTTCTTCTTTTTGGTGATCCTTTAGTTTGTTGTTCCTTCTGCTATTGTTTGATCTGCTTGCTATTACTTTGGCCTGTTGTTCTTTCGGTTGTTGTCCCTTCGGCCTGCTGTTCCTTCGGATGTTGTTCCTTTGAACTGCCGTTCCTTCGGCTTGCTGTTCCTTTGGATGTTGTTCCTTCAAACTGTTGTTCCTTCAGCCTGCTGTTCCTTCAGCCTGCTGTTCCTTAGGGCGTTGTCCCTTCTGTTGTTGTAACTTCGGCCTGTTGTTTCTTCGGGCATTGTTCCTTCGGCCTACTATCCCTTCGGGTGTTCCTTCGGTCTGCTGTTCCTTCGGCCTGCTGTTCCTTTGGATGCTGTTCGTTCGGACTGCTATTCCTTCAGCCTATTGTTCCTTAGGGTGTTTTTCCTTCTGTTGTTGTGCCTTCGACCTGTTGTTTCTTTGGGTGTTGTTCCTTCGGCCTACTGTTCCTTCGAGTGTTGTTCCTTTGGTTTGTTGTGCCTTCGACCTACTATTTCTTCGGGTTGTTGTTCGTTCGTGCTATTCCTTCTGTTTTTGTTCCTTCGGCCTGCTATTTCTTTGGGTGTTGTTCGTTCTACTACTGTTCCTTTTGGTCATTATACCTTCTGATGCTATTCCTTCTGCTGCAATTCCTTCTGTTTGTTGTTCATTCTGCAGCCAGTGAGCACAGATCTGTCAGCTGTAGGATGGTTAAGGCAAGGAATGAGTCGAGCAGGGTCCTCCATTAAGGCTAAGATTTCCTTGGGATAGTAGACAACCTTTGTTTGCCTGTGAATCTGCTTGCTTATTTAATTCCCGCAGAATGTGGTATGAGTCGATTGTTTCAAATTCTTTCAATAAATTTCGAATTCGCTGCAAGGTTTTGTTTAAATCAGGGTTACGAAAATGATCTTCTGAGTTTAAGAGATTAATCAGAAGCTCCGAGTATCCGAATATTTGAATTTTTTTATATCCTATCTCCTTTGCAATCTGACATGCTTTGAAGAGACTGTAACTCTCTTCTTGGTTGTTCGAACTTATGCCTAGACCCCAACTGAAGCTAGTTTTACTCGATCTATCCGGGGAGATGATCAATCCTCCTGCACCTACAGTTCCTGGGTTCCCCTTGGACACTCCATCAAAGAAGATAGTGGCTTTTGAGGTTCCCTGCCACCACTTGAGAAAGTCACCTTCAGTGAGACGCAGTCACCAGGTTGGAGCATTCATCGGTTTGCTGACTGTATCTTTCCTTTCACCTAACGCATAGAATCCTATCCACTTAGAAGCTTCTGGAGGTAGAGGGGAGGCAAAGACTATTTTATCTACTATTTCCAACAGGATGGCTTTAACTTTGGTGGCCACTTCCACTGAGTTCGGGAATCTGTTGTTGAAAACACAATCATTTCTAGCCAACCGTACTTTCCACAAAAGGAATTTTGGAATAGCTTGCCAAATGTATTTCCAGACTGTGGTTTTAGTTTTTTTCTTCGGGTTTTGCTCTGCCCAGGAGGTGAAGAGGGCGACGACTGATATCTGGAGGGGGGACACTTAATCCTTGGAGGACCATCTTCCAGACTGCTTGAGTGAATTCGCAATCAACCATTAAGTGATCAGAGGTTTCTATAGCAGAATTGCATAGGCTACATCTAAAGGGGCCATGGAACCCTCTTTTATTCAGATTTTCTCCTATTAAATCCTTTTTGTGCACGAGTAACCAAGTGAAAAATTTCACCTTTGGTAGACTAAAGGGGGACCAAACGGATCTCTAGAGCTTTAGGGTTAGCAAAGGGGCATGTATAGCTTGTAAAGAGGAGAATCCTTGAGCTACTGTATATATTCTGGTTCTTCCCCACCCCCATTTGTCTTTGGATGAGCGATGGATAGGGGCGAGACTAGAGAGTGCTGCACATAGCAAGTTTTTTTGGGCTTTTAGGTGGTTGGGAACCCCTGGGAAAGTCCATCCTGCCCAGTTCCCTTTATTGTCCCAAGAACAAATATCTTCTAGCCGAAGGAGACCTTTGTTTATTAGCCAGATCTTTATATCATTGCAGGATTTTAGGGTGGCCAAAGGGGCATTCCCTTGAATAGTATCCTCCCACAGTAGTGTTCTTTGTCCATTTCCTGGAATTCTGTATAAGTGTTGTTATACGTGGTCGATGCTTCTTCTAACTAAATTCCATATTGTTGTTCTTGTTGGAGTAGATGCTATTGTGAGGTTTCTCAGTGATCTTCCCTTTAGATATTTCTTCCAAAGGATCTTACAGAGAGGATGATTTTTATCTGCATACAATTGCCATATGATTTTTCCACCAAGAGCCAGATTTTCTAGGCCTGGATCTCGTATGTGTAACCTGCATTGTGGGAGTGGTCTTTTTAGGATATCCCAACTTACCAGATGTAACTTGCTCTGATTTCCCTTGCCTCCATTATAAAGAAAGTCCCGAAGGAGCTTGGAGATTCGTTCCGTGAGAGTCTTGGGTGCTAGCAAGTGGGAAGACTAGAATATGGGGAGGGCGGAGAGGACTGCCTTTATCAAAACCATCTTCCTAGCCTTTGTGAGCCATTGGCCTCCCCAGTAAGCTATTTTTGCTTTTATCTTGCTTATTACTTCTGTCCAGAGGGAGGGAGGGCTTTGTCCCAGGGTTAAGGGAAGGCCTAGGTATTTGATATTTTCCCATTTTTCATACCCAAGGAAACCCAATGTGAAGGCAATTCGAAGAATAGCTAGATGATTTACATTCTAGCCATAGACAACGCTTTCTCTTTTGTTGATCAAGGCTCCTGAGATTAAGCAGTAGTGATGAAGAATTTCTTTGAAAGTTTTTGCTATCTTAATCGAGGCACCTCCTAGAAGGAGAGAATCATCCACAAAAGGGTCATGATTTATTGGGTCCACTCCTCTTATTGCCTTGATGCCTGGGATAGAGCCTAATTTCATTTCCGCTGTTAGCTTTCTGCTTAGGGATTCTGCCAACAAGATATAAAGAAAGGGTGACATTAGGCACCCTTGGCGGAGCCCTCTTGAACCTTGAAAAAAGTCAGCAAGTCTGCCATTGACCAGGGGTGCTATCCAATGTCTATGAGTGCAAGCTTTTATCAAGTTGACAAACTCGGCACTAAAACCGAAGGAGAGGAGAATTTTATAAAGGAATGAAAGCTTGGCCCAGTCAAATGCATTTGACATATCCAGCTTGATGAGCATGCCTTTGTCCTTCCAAGTGTGGCTAGAGTGGAGGGCTTCTTGCACTTGGATCACATTGTCTATGAGGTGTCTTCCTTTGACAAAACCGCCCTGCAGAGGGGAGATTAGGTTCCCTAACAGAGGCTTGGTTCTATTGGCTAGGAGTTTGGAAAGAATCTTGTAGGAGGCATTGTAGAGAGATATAGGTCGGAATCTATCGAAAGTTTCAGGGTTAACTTCTTTCGGGATTAGAGCGAGGAAGGTGGAGTTGGTGCACCCTCCCACTTTGGCTTTCTTTGGAAAGGCTTTTACCATTCTGAGGAGACCTAATTTTATTACATTCCAACAAGCTCTGTAAAAATGAATGGTGAAGCCATCTGGCCCAGGGGATTTATCTGGCTCCATTGACCAAATGACTTCCACTATATCTTTTTCTGAAAAAGGCTTCAATAACCCATCATTTAAATCTGTTGTGACAAGTGAGGGGATATTTGACAAAAATTCAGTAGCCATGTCTTCATCGGAAGAACCATCCTCCTGAAACTTATGCTGATAATGAGATGTGGTGGCCTATTTTATGAGCGGTTGTCCTTTGATAACTTCCCCCTCACTGGTGGATATTTTGGAAATGTGATTCCGTGAGAGACGAGCTCTGCATTGTCTATGAAAGAATGTTGTGTTTCTGTCTCCAGCTTGTAGCTAGAGGCTGCGAGACTTCAAGTGCCAGTATTCCTCTTCCTTTCGAAAGGAAAGAAAAGAGTTGAACTGGGCGTTCTGTTCAAGAAGCAACTGAGCTTTGGTGATTTTAGTTCCTTCCATGCCTAACTGAATCTCGGCTAGGGTCTGTATAGCCTTTTGTCTTGTGCTCGTTGGAGTGGATAGAGGTTTTCTTTTCGCCCAGGATTTTAGAGCCACCTTAGTGTATTTGAGCTTCTGCTCCCACAAAAAGTTGGGAGATCCTTCAACTATTGGCAACTAAGCGAGAGTCATTGTGTCCATAAAGCCCTCTCTCGATACCCAAAGAGGGTTGAATCTAAATGGAATAGGTCCCAAGTCCTCCTCTTTTTCTATCAACAGCGAGATGATTGTGGTTAGATGTAATTTTGGGCAGGATTTTTGAAGAGATTAAATGCTTCCCCTCCATCAAAGTACTTTGAACTAGAAACTGGTCTAGATGAGCAGCAATGTTGGCATTACCAACTCTATTGTTGGTCCAGGCATAACGACCTTTCTTGGGTTTGAGATCAAGTAGGTCCCATGCGAGAATTAGAGACTCCACCGAGACATGGAAGGGATCTTTACCCCATATTCCACCTTTTTTCTCGTTTGGATCTAGAGTGATGTTAAGGTCCCCTGCCAAAATGATGTTTGGGGGGGGAGTAGATTTCTAGGAAATTTGAGAAAGTATTCCAACAGTGCTTTTCCAGAAAATTAATAGCAACATATAAATTGAAGAGCTAAAGAAATCTTACTTGGGAGGTGTAGAAGATCTGTGTATATCCAGTGTTGGGTTGTGAAGAAGCTCTTCAGGTGAAACATATCTTCCGACCATAAGGCTGCAAGGCCCCCTGAAGTACCTCGGGCACTGATTGCTTTTCCTGAGTTATTTTTCCACTTAATTCAACTTAACGATAGAATATCATCATCTTCTATCTTTGTCTCTTGGAGGAGGAGGATATCTGAGGGTTCCATTCTTAATAAATCTTTTACTGCTTCTACTTTCATAGGGTTCCCCAAGCCCCTGCAATTCCAAGAGACGATCTGCATTATTTACTGGGGAAGGAAGGAGTAGACACTCCCTTTGTGGGTTGGGTCCTTGTGTTTCTGCCTAATGACATTTTGATTGTGGACTGACTGCCCTGCATCTTTATTAATTCTGCCTCTTCTTCTCTGATCTCCTTGTGAGACTTCCTTCCTACCTTTTTATTGGGTCGCTCGAAAGAATCATCTTCAGAAGAACCAGGATTGTCTATTAGTTTTTTCTTTTTAGTCATTTCTGCGTATGAGGGTGGAGAAATGGCACCTGCTAGAGGACCCTGATTTTCCTGCTAGGTTGCATCTACACAAGGGATTTCTGTAGTGGCTTCTCCCATTTGTCCCTGAGATCCTGAGTTTATTTCTACATCTATTATCTGCTCCATATTCTGTTGCACCTCTCCCTCTTCAAGTTCTGGTTGGTCGTCTAGAGGAATTAGTGCAGCAAAAGGATTTGAAGAGATGGTGGCATTTGCTGTGTCCTTGTCTTCGGGCAGGCTCTTCCCAATGGAGGGTCCTCCATTCTCTAGATTCCCTCCTTTCCTTTTCGCTCTGTTGGTCTGTTTCGATGTGCCTGGTTTTTGGGCTTGTGTCCACTGATCGCCCTTGTCTTTTTCTGTTTCTTCCTCAGCTTTCTTCTTGTAGTTTCAAGTGAAGTCACCATAGCCCTGACAATGTCAACACTTAAAGGGAAGTTGTTCATAATCAAGTTCCTGAATGTGAGACCAGCCAGCTATGGTAAGCTTAATAGCCTCAGGAAACCCTATCTCCAGATCAACTTCAAGACATATTCTGGCATACGAGTATTGTTCTCTCATTTCAGCCCTGTCAATGTATTTCCCTAGTTTGTTCCCAATTGTTTTCATGGATTCTGAGTTCCAACAATGAAGTGGTAAGTGAGGTAACCTTACCCAAACAGGAATGGCTGAAGGAGTATCTTGGGAGGGATCAAAGTTCGGCGTCCATTTATTCAGATAGAGCCCTTGGGGGCCCATGAAATATGGACCGTTTCAGAAGATAAGATCTCTATCTTCTGTTGATTCAAAGACAAACACATAATATCCTCTGCCTACCAGATGACTTCAGATTCCTTCAGAGACAAGGGGCCTCCAGTTTCTCTGGACCCATCCATCAATGGCTTTGAGAGAGGGCCAGAGACCTATAAATTTACTAATAAACCCGCGTTCTACTAGATTCAGCAATGTTCAACACAAGTGTTCCGTAGGCAGTTCCACAGAGGGGATGGATTCGGCTTCCTTAACAAACTTATGCTGATTCGAGGTAGCTTTCCTCTTGCCGCAGGAGGCTACCAGTCGTTTGAAGGCTGCGATTTCAGGGGGGAGGGGAGGCCGAGGGCCCCCTCCAGCGTCCATGCTAGAGGACTCAGAATTTTTTTCCAGATGAAGAGGCTAACCACGTAGAGCTTTCTCTACTCTCTTTCTGGTTGGCCTCAGTAGCAGGAGGCTACCGAGGGAGGGTTCTGCAGAAGCAGCGGCGGCTAGGTCAAGGTTGACCGCACTACAAAGCTCTCAGAAACTTGATTCTTCTTACCTTAACTTATATATTTTTAGGATATTAATTTAAATATAATTTAATTTTTTTTAATAATAATTATAAAATATTTTTTTTATGTTTATATTAATAAATGTGTATATTTCAAAAGAAGGTATTTACATATAAATGTTTTTCTGATTAATTATATCATTAATATTTTTAGTCATAAGTATTGATTAAAAATTGATATTTATTTTTAAAGTAGTTATGATATTTTTTTTTAATTAAATTGATAAATTCAAAAAACCTTATAAGTTATGGTATTGGCCTATAATATTGTAACAAAACATATTTAGAAATTAAAAATCTTGATGATAAAATGAAAGTGATTTTTTTTTTAAATGTATATATATTAAACTCACATATTATGTTTTAGTGATTTTGTTTTAGTGATTTTGTTTTGATGTTATATAAAATAAATAATAAAATAAGTATTTTGATATCTATAAACATTTATCAATTATTTAATTTATATAACTATACTAATTCTTATAAATCTATTATAATATAAATAAATAAATAAAAATCATTTCAACTTTATATTTAATTTCAATTTTTTATTTATTTGATATAAACAAATTAATAATTTTTTTAAAACTAATTTTCAATACAAATATAAGAAATAAATATATAACCAATATCAACATAATATTAATAAAAAGCAAAACAAAACAAATCGATAAAATCTTAGAGTTTGACTATATTATTTAACATTATCTCAATTAAAATTAAATTAAGCAAATATCTTTCAAAGATTTTCGATCATCTATTAATTTTCTTTTACACTACATATTAATGTTTTATCATAATCATGTTACATTTTTTTAATTAATTCCATACCTATTAGGGATAAAATAAAAAATATTGAGGACAAATATAATCAGATTATTTGTTTCTAATTCCATGTAAAATCAATTTTCTCACCAATTTAATATCTTTTATTTGTATTTTCTACAAAGTTCACTGTAAAATTGCGAAAATAAGTGAACTATTTATATCTACACAAATTACTAATTATGGTAATGGGGTAACTAATATCTCTTCGATTTACTCAGTCCAGCATGTTTGTACTCTTCCATTCACATTCAATGTGTTTAGTTTCATTTAGAATATTCATCCTCTGATGGCAGGATAGCATTATCGTCCCTTTTCCCATTTTCTGAATGTTTCAAAGTTGATGGAAGTGGCTGCTACGGTGTATTTTATTACATTGAGTAGGTTTTAGGTAGATTATTTTAGGTTTTAAGTAGGTTTATTTAGATTTACGATGAGTAGGTTTACTTTATTTATGATTTTTAGTTTTTAGCAGGTTTTATAATAATAATATTAAGTTTTATTATTAGATTTTATAATAATAATAATATTGAGATTCTTTTTTTTGCTAGGTAAGGGAATTTGAACCAGTAACCTATCGCAAGGAGTGCCTTAACAATGTACTAGTCACCATCAATCCAAAGCCCAGTGAACAATATCAAGTTTCATTACTTGGTTTTATAATAATAATATTAGGTTCTATATTAGTAATAATATTTGATTTATAATAACTTATGGGGTGTAGAAGTCACTAGTTCAAAATTCTATAAGTAAGAAATCAGTTATGTTAGGGGTTGGTATTAGGGGTTGGTATGGCCCACATAAGTGGGCTCCGGATGATTTTGATAGTTTAGATGCACCACAAATTAGGCTTGCCAATCATCTCGAGAATCACATTACCTAATAAATAAAATATTAAGTTTATAATAATAATAATCCTAATAATAATAATAATAATAATTATTATTATTATTATTATTATTATTATTATTATTAAGATTATTATTATTATTATTATTTTATAATAATATTACATTTTCATGCTTTGAGAGGACGTTAGTTTTTAATAGCTTTAAATTTTATATTAAAATTAAGTTTCATAATAGTATTATTTATATTATTAATTATCTTATAATATTTAGGGGTTATTTTCGACCTCGGTGAATAAAAGGAGATTCAATATGATTGGGGTTTGGGGATCTTATCTAATAACTAGTCCAAATTCTTAGCCTTGTGGTAGGGTTAGAGTTGGGAATGTCAAGTAAATTCGGCAATTAATGGTCTTTGGAGATTCGATAATAGTAATTGAAAGGTATGTAAGCTCAAAGAGGAACCTTCACAGATCCAATCCTCCATCCTACATAGAATCATCTTGCAAATTGCAAAGTTCGAGATTGTTGAATTCTTTCATGTCAAGAGGCATCTAAACTTGATGGCGGACTCAGTAGAAAATCGGGGCGTCTCCCTAGAACAAGCAGTGTTCGTTCAAAATTATCATCATAGTTATAAAACATATACCATGATAACCTCAATGACAACTCATATTTCAAGGGTATTAAATAGAAATAAATAAGATTGAAAGGATGGGTTTTATGAAGTCTTAATGTTAGAATCCAATATGGAATGTCGATCATACAATTTATTTCTTTCATGCTTTGGCAACCCCTCCTTGTACTTGATAGCTAGGTTCGTACATTCACTTGGCTTCTCCTTGCGATAGATGTCATGGTAGTGGACAGGTGGAAGATGGTTCAACCCATCAATAAATATTGATGGATACACAGTGATGGAATTTTCATAGCCAAGATTCATCATACATGTTTGTTGTATTTTACTGTAATGGAATTGGTTGCAAGTTACAGAAGTATTAATATAGTGATGGAATGATTTGTCTGACGAACACAAAGGGATGATTTTCATATGGAAGATATTGCAAATAACAATGGGTTGGGGGAGGTTGGCATGTATGGTTATAAGAAGAGGTCGTGCGACATTTCTTCTCTAGGAATACAAGTCTAGTTTAGCATTCATCTTGAAGCAAGAAAGGTCAATGGTGCGATGTTCTAATGGAGTGTTATTGTAGCATCGAGAAAGATGAAATTACTAAACAATTGACCTATCTGATGAAAACCATGGATTTCATACTAACACTGCTTTTCGGGTAGGGGAAAGGGTGCTGGAAGGGTCCCAAGCTCATTTTACCCTCTTAAACCAAAAAATCGGTTTGTTGCAGACAAAAATGGATAGGCTGCAAGCAACTATTGATAGATTGAATCTCAATTTGGACATAATGACATCCTTGTTTGATTTAGCGGAAAATGAGGTGAAGAGAAAAGTGCTTGTAAAGTTCGATGGGCAGTAGGGCACAACACTAGATCAATTGACAATGGAAGTTGAGGAGGAAAATGTGGAATTGGCTCCTTCCGCTTCCTAGTAATATTTTTCTAAAGAAATATTGAGAAGATTATTATTAATATTGATAACATTAATAATAATATTAATACACTTTTCTACACACATGTATTAGTCAAGGGTTTTGAACACAAAACCTCCTTGCACATAATACTTCATTAAAACAACCATCACCAATTGAGCTACCCCAAGGGGCTAATTCATTTTTATATTAATATTAATGCCATTAACAACATTATTAATAGCATTTAATATGTTGTGCTATCAATAACATAATATAATACAATACATAATCTAATATAATGATGTTAATATTAACATTATTATGGTCAACCATGATTAACTAAGGTCCACCTTGGTCAACCAAGGTCATCCAAGATCAACATGGTTAGAATGGTCAACTAAGGTCAACCATGATCAACATGGTTAGAATGGTCGAACATAGTCAACCTTGGTCAACCATAATGTTTAACCATGATCAACCATAATGGTTAGTCGAGATCTCTATGGTTAGAATCATCGAACATGGTCAACCAATATCAACCATGATAAACCATGGTTAACCAAGATCAATATGATTATAATGGTTGAACATGGTCAACCAAGATGAACATGGTTAGAATGACCTAACATGGTCGACCATGATCAACCATGAATGACCATGATCAATCATGGTTGACCATGGTCAATCAAGATCTATATGGATAGAATGGTTGAACAAGGTAAACCAAGGTCTCTATGGTTGAATATGGTCAACCATAATGGTCAATGAAGGTCTCTATGGTCGATGATGGTTAACCATGTTCCACAATAATCAACCATGGTTAACCATGGCCAACCATAGTCAACCATTGTTAACTATGGTCAACCATCATCAAGCATGGTCGAATATGGCCAACCCTTGTCAACTATTTTCAATGAGAATATGTCAGCATCAACCATTGTCAACCATGGTTGAATATCGTTAGGCGTGATCAATAGTGATTAACCATGGTCAAAGTCTCTATTGTCCACTGTGGTCAACCATGGTCATCTTTGGCCAACCATAGCCAACTTAGAACATTCCATTCTCTATTGACTCCTAATGACCAACTATGGTTAGAATGGTCAAACATAGTTAACCAAAGTCTGTATTGTTAAATATGGTCAACAATGGTCAACTCTCTTCATCCATGGTCAAGCCCATCAGCCATCTCAAACATTAGTATAAATATTTTGTAGCATTAATATAAAATTTGTATTAACATTAATATAAAATTAGTATTAACATTAATCTAAGCTCGAGCATAATCAACTTATCAACTTTGATTAACCTCATTAACTATCAATAACCAATAGATCTACCTCACAAATCTACTTTAACTAACACAATTGCATTTAAACCACATTTACTAATATAAATCTAAAAGTATTTTCTATTTTTATTTGATGTATATCAATCATATTAATGTGATTGTACTAGTAAATTGTAAAAAAAACTAACAACCATGATATCACAAAAAAGGATTAAAGACCTTAGCCCTCCTTTATTAATGTAACCGATATGATATTAATATATGACTGGATTTCCCTACTTTGGTACTCGTGCAAGCCTTTGATGGAGACTAGTCGGAAATCCTCCAGGTTCAACGTTTGTGGTGTGTGCTTTTCTTACAAAATCCATTGAAAATCTTTCTCCTTTTAAGAGATTGTTAACGCAGCTTACTTCCACATGGGTCCCTCTTTTGGCAAAATGATATTGTTCGGAATGAATAGCCAGTCGTAAGGGTAGATCTGAATTGGAATGGAATGGCCTCTTGCAGATATATGCCGGCATAATTGTGAAAAGGTAGTTTCTCTGCCCCAGAAAAAGATACTTGCCCCTCCCCTTTATTGTGGTGTATATGATTGGTTTTCCAGAGATTTTAGCTTTTCCAAGTCCAATAGACATTGCCGACCTGCAAAAATGTAAGCCAAAATTAGGATGGTATCTTTGTGTTGTATATGATTGGTTTTCCAGAGATTTTTGCTTTTCCAAGTCCAATAGACATTGCCGACCTGCAAAAATTAAATTAGGATGGTATCTATAAGGTTCAGGGAATGACTTGTGAGCCTAAATTAGGATGGTATCTATAAGGTTCAGGGAATGACTTGTGAGAGAAGAAAAAAAGAAAAATGGAATTAAAAATTATTGTAACAAGGGAAGAGAAGACTGCTGCTGATATTTAATTTTGGAAAAACATAATATATATCCTTCCAAGACTGGATTTTGTGATCTGATGGATCACATGGCAACGCAATACATAAATATATAATGTACAAAATGCAATATGCTTATGATGCAAAAAGGCAGAATGGAAGTAACAAAATTCCTGAAATGAAAACATTCTCATCTAATTTTTCATCCAGGTGCTCAAGTTCAGCGTGGCCATTACGAACTACTGTGTGCCAAGAATAACAGGATACAATCTTCTAAAGAAACTCAAGGTATGGTGTTCATGGACATAGCCTTTTTTCGTCTAGACCCGTTCCCCGTTTTAATGTGGCATCTCATTTCCAGTGGTGAGTTTTTAACGCAAGAAACACGAATGACAAATAGGCTGTTGAGAAGCTTTCTTTCCCGTCCTGGCAAGTTCGGGTTTACCTTCATCAGGACTGAAATCTGTTTTTGTATATTTTGTTTTGCAGTAGCTTATGCATTTCGTCGTCTCCACTTTTGCATTTCGTTGGAGTCGAGGAAACCCTCTGATAATCGGAAGTGCGAACCAATGCATGTGCTCAAATCCATTCATTCCGATCTGATCACCATTGTTTGTATAATACTGTGCACAATCAATAAGCACCCCGTATTAGGACATTCGTTGCTATAATTCTAGAATGTATACGGCGCAATGTAGATGGGGCTAGTTCAATTATTATAATTTTTTTATTTTTTCCTTATATTTTTATATTAAATTTGTTTGAAATTTGGTGAAAAAAAATTGGAATTACAAATTTGAGTTTTGTAATATATAAAATTGATGTTTATTTTTTTTAAGAAGTTAAATTTATATAAGTACATAATTTTTCAGAAATTTTTTATCAAATAAAAATGAGCAACAGTAAATCAAATAAATTTATATCTTCAGTGAAATATTTTATTTCTTTGTAAAATAGTTTTAAGAAAATATATACGAATATTACAAATCTTTTGAGTCTTATTTGAAGGTTCATTGTTTTGTAATTTATATTTACTGTATACAAATTTTAGAAATGTTTATTCAATACTAACATTCACATATACAAATATTAGAAATGCTTATTCAAAATGAGTGTCCATTCACACCATTATTGTAATTGCCAATAAATTACAACTATACAATATTGCTTACTTTTGCTTACTTTTGTTCACATGAAAATTGGTCCATTATTATAATTTCAAATAAATTATAGCCATTCACATATTAAAAAAAAAATGCATATTAAAAAAAAAAATGCTTATTCAATATGAATATCTATTAATTCATCAGTTCACACCATTATTGTAATTACCGATAAATTACAGACATACAACAATGCTTGAGACCATTCATGTAATTGCCAATAAATTATAGCCATACAACATTGCTGGAAACCATTATTGTAATTATCAATAAATTACAGCCATACAACATTGCTTGCTTCTGTTTTCATCAAAATTGGTCCATTATTCTAATTTCCAGTAATTACAGCCATACCAGCACTGGTAGCAACCAACTATCCCAATATACATTTTGTTTTATGGTGGTAGTAGCCATGAATTTATTAAATAACATTATTATTTGATAAAAGACAGTGACTTCAACTGTTATAAAAACATAGATAAAGTAGTTATCGTTTTTATATTTAAACCTATTGAAAACCACATTTATATATAATTGTTATGAAAAAGAATGTATCATAGTTATGTACAATCAGGGAATTGACATATATGAATGTATCATACATATAAGGGAATTGGCATCTATCCTGTTATATATAGAAATATCATGTATTCTTAGTGAGCCAAGAAATAACCTCTTTGTAATCTATTACTTTGATACATTAGATCTCTTAGTTTTTGAAACCATCTCTCCAAAGCTCCAAACAAAGTTATTTCCCCAAGAGAAGTGTTGCCCTAAAAAAATGTTGGCCTCGAAAATATAAAAACAAATTATTAAATATAATTATAAAAAACATTGAACATTGACGTGAAAAATATTTAATATTACATTAAATATCTTCTTAAATCATAGAAATTGGTCAGTGGTTACCTTAATCATATTTCTTATAGGATGCTTCAACAGAGTTATATGTCTATGAGATAATTAAATCATAGAAATTGGACAGTGGTTATTTTAACCATATTTCTTATGGGATGCTTCAACAAAGTTATATGTTTATGAGATAATTAAATTATAGAAATTGGTCAGTGGTTGCCTTAACCATATTTTTTATGGGATGTTTCAACAAAGTTATATGTTTATGATTAGAGTCAATTATTAAATATAACTGTAGTTATATGTTTATGATTAGAGTCAATTGTTAAATATAACTGTAGTATTGACATGACAAATCATTAATATTTTGTTAAATGTTTTTTTAATTATAGAAATTAGTTAAATAGCTATTTTAATTATATTTTTTTTATAAGAAATTTTATAAAGAAAAATGTTGATTTCCAAAAATAAAGTAAATTATTAAATATAATTGTCAAAAAACATTAAGTATTAATATGACAAATCATTAATATTTTGTTAAATATCTTTTTGAATCATAGAAATCGGTTAGGTAACTACCTTAACCATATTTCTTATGAGAAAATAAAATTGCCCTAAAAGATTGAACTTTCTCTTATGGGTGACAATATATTGGAAATTATAGTTATTTGCACAATTTTCTTCTATGTTATCAAAATTGTTGCCACAAAAATTTAATCTTGAAAAAGCTTATAAATGGAAATAATTGAGACCACAAATGTTAAAAATGACTTGTAAATGGAAAATACTCACTAACAACACTATTGAAACTAATTTTGAATGCCATTGCATTGAAGGGTCCCAATTTAGTTCAAAACTCGAGAAGACAGTAAGGGTCAGCTTATTCATATATGGACGATGATTTTGGATCAGAAAAGACTCATATATATTAAATTCTATCATTTGTTTAATCACGTTAAAAGATCCTAACCTGTATTAGATTCTATCATTTGCTTAATTAGCTTAAAAGATCCCAAGCATGATCTCTGTGAAAATCAGCGAGTTTTCAAAGTGAGAAAAAATTATGGAGATATGGGACAGATGATAAGAACCATAAAATACAACATACAAATTTTTGGCCAATCAAATGTTAACAAATTATTTTTTAATTAAAATAAAAATATTTTAATTATTCATAAAGTTAAACATTATAATTTGTCATGGTCAATGCTAAAGTCTTACCTTGGTAGAGATTAATAAGTCTCAAAACATTTACTTTGTCATAGACCTCAACTTGTTAAAATAAAAAAAAACATAATGATTTACTAAAATATGATTTATTTAAAATAATTGTTGTTGTTGTTTTTGTTGTTGTTATTATTATATTATTACATGGGTATAGAACAGACACTGATGGGGTGTATTGTTAAGTCATTTCATGATGTGAAAGTCGTGTTAAGGACTAATGTGGCTTAGGTGTGATCCCTAGGTGATTTTAATGGCTTAGATGCCCCTGGGTCATGGTCAAGCCAAAAGTTAAACCTATAGTCATCTCTGAAGCACAAACAAAAGAAAAAAAATTATTATTGTTAATTAATATATAAGCTAAAAATATATACATTTAAAAATGAACATATAGCAATATTCTTAAAACCATGTATATCCCATGGTTGACAATTTTAATTTATAAATATATAGCAATATTCTTAAAACCATGTATATCCCATCGTTGACAATTTTAATTTATAAATAGTATTTATAATACCATGGTTTATCAATATCACATGTATATATTTCATACCATGTTAACTCCAAATCTATCAAGCACCAAGAGGGATCAAATTTTTTAAAGTGAAAACCTTATTTGTGTGTGCAAAACTTGAGAAAAGGTTTTCACCTAGAGGGATTTGATCCCTCTTGGAGCTTGACAGACCTAGACTTAAAATGAAACTAGGTTGTTTTAATTATTAATAATAAATATTTATAACTATTCCATTTTACTTTTTAAATTTAAGTTTTATTTTTATGTAATTTCGCTAAGTCAAAATTTTAATTAATAATTATAAATAGAATTTTATTTTTTATTTTTAATGTAATTTGACCAAGTCAAAATGTTATAACGTAACATAGCATAAAATGACATTAAAACAAATATTCCATAGTGGGTTGCGCATATCTATATATATATATATATATATATATATATATATATATATATATATATATATATATATATTGAAACGAGAAATGATTTTTTAGCATGTGGTATTGATGAGCCATGGTATCGTAACAAAATTTATTTACAAGTTAATAATATCTATGGTAAAATGGGATTGAATATCCATAATTATATTGTAAGTATCAAGTTTTTATGTGCTTATTAATGAAATTTAAATATTGTTACAAAATTATTATTTTAATTTATATATTATATATTTTAATGTGATAGAGGGTTTAGATATATCTCAAAAGTAATTATAAAACATTTTGATTGTGAAATGAGAGATAGTTTTTGGCATGTGGTATTAATGAGCCATGGTATTGGCCTATGCCATGGTCTTGTAACAAAGTTATTTACAAGTTAACCAACCTATATCCATCTAACTCTAGATCTATCATGTGCCGAGATGGATCAAATCCTTTTAGGAAAGAGTAGCATTAAATTGTTACTCTTCCATGATGACAGTGAAAGTCTCACTTACAACATATGGAGCAAAAGCAAAAAACAGGGATGTGGTTGATACTTAAAACCAATTCAACAATTTTAGCATGCAAAAGATTAAGAACTTTGTTTCTCTCTTGTATAAGTCAAGTACAAAACAAAAGAGGGAAATACCAAAAATGAGTAAATTGAAACCAACATGCATATGGGCCAACAATATTGCAGTATTCACCATGTCATCTTGGAGTTGGAATCTGAGTGTTTTGCGCCATTTGGTAAACATGTTTCTCTACATTTGTAAATAAATTTTTTATTAAACTTCTTATCATACATTAATGTGTTTTACTCAAAAGAATATAAAATAATTAAAATTATTTCTATTCAAACATATTAATTTCTATTTAAGTTAACAACATACATTAATGTGTTTAACTCAAAAGAATTTAAAAATATGTTGAGCTATCCCTATAGGAGAGATATGTATTTTTTTACATATTTGAAATATCATACTAACATAATTTCATATTTATTTTTTATATATAAAGATATGAATATAGATAGAGCTATGAAGTGAGTGCAAATAAATAAATCCTTATATTATTGATATTTTTTTATTTTCCACCCATAAGATAATCTAATTCCTTCAACATAAGGTACATAAAATTGAAAAATTTTAATAACAAAAACATAATTTAATGTTGACCATTTTATATGATATAAAATAATTAAAAATAAAAAATTTATTATAATTAAAATATTTTAATGATGTGTTAAGGTATTTAATAATTTTTGTGCTTAACATGTAGTTTACACACATAAAACCAATTTATATCAATTATAACTATTAATCTATCATGTGTAGTAGGGATTAAATCCCTCATGATTACAAAACCTCCGGAATTTTTCTAATTTGAAGAAGAAAAAAAATCTAAAATTAATATAAATGCAAACAATAATGCGAACAATAACCACTCATTTTCTCATTTGTTTGAAAACTTGAATGACATATTTTGAGTTTCTTTTTCATTCTATATCAAATTCTCATACATAAATACACTAGAGAAAACACAATCCCTCTCCTCATGTGATAAATCTAATGTTGATATAAATGCAAACACTAGTTATTGATTTCTGGTTCGGTTCGTTTGGAAACTTGAACGACATATTTTCAACTTTTTCTTTCATTCTATACCAAAATATCAGACATAAAAAAGTTATAAAATTAGCACTTTATTTTTATTATTAAAAAAGTCAGCAATTAAAACAAATTTGAACATTCATATAATTAATATGTCATATAACATAAATGGAAAAAAGTCGCTATTAAAACAAATTTTGACATTCATATAAGTAGTATGTCATATATTTTAATATTGACATAAATGGGATAATATCCCAGGAAGTCTGTATCTAGTACATGTTCATAGATAGTCTGGTCTCCTATAAAGCCAAGTTGATCTCCTACATTACAATGAAGGTCTCTAGATGGTTGATTATATCATAATTACATTGATTTAGAGATAAATCAATTGATTGCAAGAGCCTGCTGCTACTGATAGAAGTATATTCTCAACATGGCACTGCAGTTGACGAGATTTAGAAAAGATGAGCAAATATGCCATTTCACTCATCCACAGCACGCCCTAACCCTTGTAACCCTGACACATCCATTCACCTGCCATGGATGCAAGGAACAGGGAACCGGGGCTAGATACAGATGCAATGAATGCAACATCAACATCCATGAATTTTGCCCCAGTTCTCCTCCTTCGATCTCCCATCCATACTACACCCAACACCCACTCATCTTCTACCAAAAAAAAACTCCGAACAAGAATCGCCAAGTCTAAGTGTGATGTCTGCGGTGATTCTTTCAAGGGATTAACCTACAGCTACAATATGTGTAACTTCAACATTCATTCCTGCTGTGTTGAGCTTCCAAGAGAACTCAACTTCTATGGCCATCCCTAACACACCCTGAAGCTTTTCTCTGAGCCTCCCTCCACTAAGAGTTCTTCCTACACATGCCGAGGGTGTGGCAGAAAGGGATCATCTTGGGTCTATTACTGTGCCAAATGCGGTTATTTTATGGACAAATTATGCGCAATAACGACCATCAACTGCCTCCAAATCAGGGCATCGTTGTTCATGCAACTAAGCAAGTTCAAAATGACGGCGTGCATTGCCACGCAAGTTGGTCAGTTCTTTGTCGCAGGTATATTTCTTTGGTCAGTCTCGTGGAAGGGTCAGAGGGAGTGGTCTAACGAGGCGGAGGAATTGCCCGGACGGTTAAAAGTAGTCAGAATCTGGAAAAAAGTTTCAAAAAATCTTGTAGAGGTAGTGTTTGAATTGTGTTTTTGATGGTGGAAATGGATTCAGCACCATCAAAAATGTCTAGGACACCTAAAATTTTGAAGTTTAACAACTATAACTTGGATTTACAAAAATCCTTGCGAGATTTTCTGTAAATATAACTGGAATTTCCATAACTTTCTGGGCAACTCCTCCACCTGGTTAAACTACGCGTCATGAAAGGCCTTAGAAAAGCGATTACAGTGATTATTCTTGACACTGCTACCAAAGACTTTAATCCTCATGGTGGGGCCTTTAAAAGCAAAAATGAAATTGGAAAATAGAAAACTTTCCGATTCCAATGTGATTTTCTATTTTCTTTCCATGTGGACACCATCCCACTACTATCTATTCCACTTGAATTTTCTTTTTTTTTTCCTTCTATGTGAACTACATCTCGCTGCTATATATTTGTGTAGGTACTACCATTTGCATTTTCTGGTATTGAATAAACTATCTTTTCATATTGGTAAATTACAGGAAATTTAACTAATATTTTATCAATTAACTAAAACCAAATCAAACTTCAACAAATAAAATGGTATTCGTATGGAATTGGTGAATATTTTTTGTTGGTTAAGGGAATTGGTGAATTTATGTTATATGTCTCATACCAAAATATACTCTAAACAATAAAAACATACACAAATATATTATAATCAATACAACATTTGTTTACCAAAACTTAAAAATTTTAGAAATCTAATTAATTATAGTGTAAAAAAACAGATTCTAGAGTTTGCCAAATGAAATAAAAGCACCAACTCTTCTTCCCCATAATATCATCACATTAATTTCACAAATAATCTAACTTCGTAGTCAAAATGTGATCAGTTGAAATAGTAGCAGAGGAATATAAAATGAAGCAAGGGATGCTCGGTGGAAGACACATTATAACAAAAATATAAAAGCTTCACTTTCATATTAATGGATATGATCAATATATAGTGGGAATTATTCACTACACATGGCACACAATTTTATACTATGAAAAAGCATTAGAAATACTAGTTTAGAAGCTACTTAGGAAGGTCTACTCATGAGTATATTGGGAACATCTCGGCAATGTAAATGTGATTGTTTGCAATAAAGGGGCACTTTTGAGCAAGAAAGTTATCAGAGAAATTTCCTCCTCATCAAATTTGAAACCTTTATGTGTTCCTTCTTTAGACTTTTAAGTGAAAAGGTCAAATTTGAGGCCTCTAGTCTTGCTACATTGTCCTACGATCCAAACTTTATGGGATAAATATCCCTATTAGATAAAATTATGGTGTTTAAATAGTCTAACATGGATGGTAAAATAAAAACAATTACTAAGATTAAACCATTCACATTCTATTGAGAGTTCTTCAAGGGAGACAAAACTTTCAAGAACTACAAGAAAATCCACTTGTCTAGTGAATCACAAAAGGAAAATTTCTTCAACGAATTTGTAGTAGAAAGGATTTTAGGTACATTAACCTCCATTGTGGACAAATTCAGAGACCCACAAGACTTGAGCTCCAACATTGACATCCCAGGTTAATCATGCACTATGAAATTCACCAACTTTGGGAAGTTCACTGCCACTGAGATTTCATCCTCAAATTCAATAATATTTAGACACTTGAGATTGACTGCAAAAATGTTCACATTTCTCAGCCTTGTAGAGTATTAAATCTTCAAGTTTTCAAGAAGAGGGAATTTTTCTACAAGATGCTTAAGTATATCATCATTTGTATCGATAAATGACAGACAACATGTTTCAAGGCATCTAAATTTGTGGAAGTAAGGGGGTAATCATGTTAAGTAAAACAAATCGAGTTTCAATGATGTTAGGCATTCACAAGAAAAAAGAGAAGTTGGAACATCCAAGAAAATCCCAACTCCGAGATCAATTTGTTTCACTCGTTTTAAAGACATTGATTGAACCCATCTTTGTAAACATTTACCAATTCTCCCTCTTTCAAGATCACCCATGGAAACTGAAATTTCAAAACTTTCAAACTGAGTGGAATGAAAGAACATGACAAAATCAATTGTATGTCTTTTTATTTCTCCATTATGAAAAAAACTTAGGAAGGAAAATTTGAGATGAGGTAATAAAGTGCAGAGGTACCTCCATCCAACTAGATAGCAAAGAACAACATATTACATCTCTTAAACAAATTTTTAATAGAATGTAAGAAGAGATTATGTTTTCTGGCAAAGCGCTCAATCCGTCCCTTGCCATTGATGCAGTTCTAAGAGATGAATCTGAATGAAACAGTAGAATGAGATGTAATAACAAATGTAGAGGAGCATATGACAACCATGTTGATCATTGAATGCCAACATTAGTGAAACTTTTGTTTCTTTCATCTTGAGAATCCCCGCGTGAGTAAGATAAGAAGGGTCACTATATCGAGAAACCTTCAAACTACACCATTAGTTTCTCCCCAGCCAACGTATTCAACTAGGCCTCCCGAAAGAAAACCAATCTAGCAACGAAGAGGCCCATAGCTTTTGAGCAAGATCCTCTGTGCAATGGTGGTCTATCATCCTCAAGGAAGCAGTGACCTATCATTGTACCAAATTATAACTAAAAATATTGGTCTTCAATATGATAACAAAACTTATTTCAATTGTCTAACACCAAAATCAACATCCCACGACTGCATAGGTGGCATGGGAGGGATTTATTCTCTGAGGGAATGTCTTATGGTGTAATTATAATATATTAATATTAATATTATATTCAATATTAATAATAATAGATTTAATGATTTTTTTACATAGAGCGATAACAAAATTTATAATAAAACTACATCAAATTAATATCTTCAAATATCACAGCTTTGGCGTGGAAATATTTATGTCTTTGAAAATTTTAATATTTTCTTAGGATATGGTTTTTACTTTCAAAATTCATTTTCAAATATTTAATTAAAAGAAATATTAAAAAAAAATTACACCACTCGATTGAATTATATTATAGTTTTTTTACCTATATGGTTATTGTCATTTTTGTTTTGGGCCAACATTCATTTTTATTTTGTTTTATTTTTGTTATTATTTTATTTGAGATTTGACAAACTTACATATCCCCCTCTTTCTGAGTTGTAGAATGCACCTCGATCCTTTATGTCCAATTGTATTGTAGTTTTTATTACCTATATGGTTATTGTCATTTTTGTTTTGGGCTGTGTTGTGGCCAGCAACAACCCCCCTTCTTATTTAGTGTTATTCCTAATACTAAATAAGTGGGGACCCTTATTTAATAAATTTAAAAAATCAAAGTTATGCTTAAATTTCCTTTTCAAATAAACTTACCATCATAAGCTTAGGAAAACCCCCTTGAAAAATCTAAAAAATCTAAGTTTTATGATAAGGTAAGACAAAAATCTTTCCTTAGGAAATATCGCATTGCAAAAAGATGACAGAAGACCACCTTACAAGCATAATTCCAACATTTGCGAGATCACGATATACGATAATATCGCATCGCATGCAACAAATACAATTTACATTGAAAACATTTTAATTTGCCAATATGCAATGACACCAATCGCAAATCGCATTTTGCAGAAAACAGGATAACAAAGATTGTCATATGTAACTTTTCTGCGATCTGCGATATTACGATTTTGCGATTTCGCAATACAGTGACAATGCGATAATGCGATGTTACAGTTCTGCGATGTTGTATTTTGCGATATTGCGATCTGCGATATTGTGAAGCAAATCGCAAAATTGCTTCATCGCAGATCTTTCAGGCTCGTTATTCAAGAAAAGTATTTTCCATAAGCTGACACCTGGTTATGCGCTTTAATGCTAATAAATGAGTTAGTTGCCAGTTATTAATGGAATATGGGGTTGTGCTTATCGAAGAATCATCTCACGTAAGGTGGTATACTTTATGTGTCTGCGGCATTTAAAACTTTCCCATCACCCTTCCTTGTCATTCATTTTCACTTCACTTGTGAATTGCAGGAACGAATAACAGAGGACAATACAAACCAATGCGCAGGATAAAATGGGAAAGAAAATCAAAGCTCCGAGCTCCGAAGAAAAATAAATGGCGCCCTTGTATACAGACACGGTCTGTAACAGAGACGCGGGAATTGCTACGTGGGAAGGCATGTATAATCTTCTTGAAGAGGAGAATCCCAGAGTAATGGAAGTTACTGCTACTGCGGGCTCAAATAGTTCTTCTGAGACATCCATCACATAGCTAGCTTGCTCATTCTTGCACCGGACAGCTGCAAGGCCCAAAATTCTCCCATACACGGATATGGTCAAGTGGATACTGGACAACGTTGATATCAGAAACAGATAGTTTAAAACTCAGGGTCAAGAGCTTACGGAATTATTATTTTTACAAATGTTAAAATTTATATCCACTAGAAGGAAAAAGCGCAAAAGGCGAAAAACACATCAAGGAAACCCGGATCAAGAAACAAAGGCATTTTCCGATGTGCGATTAGCGTAATTGCGCATTGCTAAGAAAAATTTCTCGAAAAGGAAAGCTGTTAATTGCCAGTCACCTGCAAGCCCCGAACATTGCAAGAAAGTAACGATACAGATAGATTGGAAGCAGAAGGCAAAAGAAAAGGCAGAAGCAATCCAAGGGTTAACCAAGTTGAACTGGGATTATTACTGGGCATACTTGGTAAAGCCACATAGCCAGTGGATGACCCTTAAGTGTATCATCAATTCGGCTGAAAAGATGGCGCCAACTCTTGTCGATTCGGTTTTCTCAGCTTAGCTAAAATCAGAAGTTGGCCACCCAACTCTTCTCAAACAGATGTTGCATGCATGCGATTTCAAGGACCAAATACAGAAGTAGTTTAATTTTAGATTCAATTTTAGTTTTAATTTTGTTTTATTTTCCTGAAATGAGGATAGTCATTAAAACCACGTCCTACATTTTTGTAATAATTTATTTTTAGATTTAATCAGTAGTATTTAAACCCTTCTCATGCATTTAGAGAAGGGTCCTGAAATTTATCGAAAACTTATCCCTAGAACATGCACTTCTGTACCCTCTGAGGAGGTTTTGATGAATGAATGGAACAAGATTTATTGATGTTTGCATTTGATATCTGCTACTGATGTTGCACTTTTATACTCTTAGTGGATGTTAGATCAAGAAGAGATAAATCGTTATCGCTTGAAGCCCATGAGTAAGACTAGTTATAAATGGTATTTCTATCTCTTAACTATTTCTTCCCTTGTGTTAGAGTGATTTTCATGTTCAGTTATTTATATATTGATGTATGAATGCCTGAGTTATCATTTGGCACTTTTGTATGGTGATAGCTATTTATTTATGCTTAGTGTATGAATAGCTTACTATGCGATATGTTTTTCGCAACTGTTTCGTCTAACTTTTTATACGAAGTGGTTCATCTTTATTGAATTCTTTTCTCATAACAGTTGAATGATATTTATTACTAGTTGTTATTTGAAATCATTTTAGATCTTATAAAAGAAAGATTACACCCCAAGGTAGTATAGATTTAGATATTTCTGCTTATTAGAATATAATTTCCTTATTATTATATTAGAATTAGAGTAGAAGTATTCCATTTAGAAACTGTTAGAAACAGAAATATCAATCTTTCTCACACACACAATTAGATTGGGAAACTGGTCCCATATCCCGAGTCGGACTCGTTATACCAAACGGAAAAGGAGCTGCCAACCAAGGTCTGGACCGGGTGGGTATCCCCCTTGTTGTAGACGCAATTTTCGGGGCTTCAACATATTTGGCGCTAGAAGGAGGGGCCCGAACTGTGAATGGCAAGAAAATCTAAATCTAAATACCATTCTGAGAGTAAATCGCCCTCACCATCTCCTCCGACTTCTCCATTGCATTTAGAATCTTTAAATCCAGAAGTCGCTGGAGCAACAACCACTACTACAAACCCTGACATTTCATAACAATCTACTATTGAACCTCCTGAAGTTGAATCTTTGATTCATAAACTTCAGCGATTTTCTATATCTCCTCAGAAATCTGATAAATCTCAAGGCAGCGTGACTTTGCAATATAATCCTGCTCATCCTCTCACCAGATTAAAGAGCAAAAAGTTTGGTGTTCAACCAACCGAATTACCTTTGCCTACTAGGAAGAGAGCAAGGAAGTCTCCTAAAGGATCTGATAGTGAGACTCTTTCATCATCATCATCCATCTCAACGTCTTCACCGCGAAGTCAACCATCCACCCCTCCACTTCAGATCATTGTCCATCAGTCTATTGCAACTTCCTCAACTCCTTCTCAACCATCTGGAGTCATAATATCCTCATCTTCTCAACCGCAGGGATCATCTTCTGCACTTTCCTCTGTTAGTAGTTCAACAATGGCCCAAACTCCATGGAATAACCCAGGGGCAGTCTTAATGCCTGCACCCTTGAGTCAGTTATTGGCCCATCCTAAGAAATGGCTGCCTAAGTTTAACCCTGAGGCAGGCATGCTAGCGGAAGAGCATATAAATAACTTTATGCTATCTATAAATCTCAATGGAGTTGTTAATGAGGATGTTGTTGTTCGACGTTTCCCTTATACTCTGCAAGGAACAGTTGGATCATGGTATTTCTTGTTACCTTCTAGATCTATTACTAGTTGGAACATCCTCCAAGAGCAATTCCTGACCAAGTTTGGTGATGACAGGTCTACAACGACACTGATCAATGACTTATCTAACCTTAGGGCCAAGTCAAGAGAACCTATCAAAGATTTCAATTTACATTTCAATAAAATCTTAAACAAAATACCTACTTCTCCTCAACCTAGTGAAGAAGTGCAAAGTGAATGGTACATTACTGCTTTACCATCAAACTTAGCAATCTTTGTTGATAGGGCTAACAAAACAACCTTAGTTGAAAATATGAAAGAAGCGATAGCAGTAGAGAAATGTATTACATTCCTAGAAAAGAAAAACGCGATAGAAGAAAGAAAATCTAAGAAGATTTCTTTCAAAGAAGATCCCAAGAAAAAACAACCGAAAGATCCATTCGATTTAGAAGGATTACAAAAAGTTTTGAAGACCGTGTCTAACGAAATGGTCGACATTAAGAAACAAGTAGCAGAAACTTCTTCTAAAAAGCCATATAGGCCTTTTAAAAGAAATCCTTCAACTGATTCCAAACCCCCTAACGTTATTTCAAATGCTGAGTCAGAAGAAGAAGAAGAGGAAAATGCTACTAAAGAACATACCGATGAAGAAGAAGTTGTAGAGTTACAAGGTATGTGGGATTTCATCCTCCCAGATGAAGAGGATCAAGAGGCATTCCCGGTTAGTACTCGCAGTAGAAATCAACTTGATCCTCCTCAACCTACACCTAAGCCAAAGAGCGCAAGCTCGATGACTAAGGATAAATTCGCAGCCAAAAAAACATCACCTAAAGCGACTCAAACCAGCCCAGTCCAAACAGACACATCTACTCCATCTAAAACGCTAATCGTTTCGGATGAAATGGAGTATAATATCGTAGAAGATATGAAAAATACTAGGGCCAATATTACTCTTTTTGAATTGAGCAAGTTAAAACACCAGCAGAAAGTACTTTTGAAAGAATTACATGCTGTACCAGTTGCACCTTTACTAGCCGTTGTAATCTCTCAAGCTTCTCATGATATGGGAATACCTCCAACTAATACGATGAATAAAGTTGATCCAAGCGATATCGAATTAATTGGAGGAAGATCGAGATCACATACTCCCCCATTTCTCCTTACTTATGAAATTTTCAATAAAAACGTGCATAATTGCTTAGTCGATTCTGGAGCTTCATCGAATATTTTACCAAGATCAATATGTGCAAAATTGAATGGTAAACCATAGAAATCCGTTGTGCGCATATTCCAGCTAGATCGATCGCAAGTCGAAGTGATTGGCGAGTTAAATCAAGTTACCATAAGGCTGTCATCCAACCCAAAGGTATGTCAAGTTATCGACATTTTAGTTGCTGATATTCCAGAATTTTATGGCTTAATTCTTAGGAGAGACTGGTTAGAAAAACTTATGGATACTTTGCAACTAACTGGTCGTACATGTGGCTGCCTTATAATGGTAAACCAAATCAAATAAAAGTTGAGCGTGAATGACATAAGAAATACATAGTAACAGAACTCGAGGGAGAAAACGAACCAGTAGCATACAATTCTAACATTATTGGCAACTATTCAGTAGATTCTTTCCTAGGAAATTTTAATGCTCACACTTCACCTTACTTAGAACATTCTGTTTTGTCTCAAGTAGAAATTTTTTCTCAAACAGATAGTTCTAAATGCATTAATTTTATAGATAGTCCTGTAAATAAATCTTTGTTTTGGAAATTATTTTTTGATGGTTCTAAGTCTAACGAAGGAGCAGGAGCAGGATGCATTTTAGTAAGCCCAGAGGGAGATAAAACCATGCTAACTTGCAGACTCAAATTTGAGTTCACTAACAATACCGCAGAATACGAGGCTCTAGTCCAAGGGTTATATAAAGCGATTGGATTAGACGTCAAATACCTACAAGTTTTCAGAGATTCTGAAATTGTAATCAGACAGGTACGTAATACTATACACTGTTTATCAGGTCATTTAAAGCATTACTAATCTTTAGTTCAAGATCTGACTGAACATTTTATAGCATTTAATATTTCATCAATTCCCAGACTCCAGAATGCTAACGCAAACCTCTTAACCAACATAGCTTCCAAGCCCATTCCTTCAGAAGATTTTAGCCCTGACCGATTTTCAATTTAGTTAATTTTTAGACCATATATTCCTAATAACATTACCAATTGGAGGATTTTCAACGACGATCCTAATATCGTGAGTTTCCTCACATTTGAAGGATCCTACACCAATCAAATAATTGACGAAGACCAACATGACCAACAATTGCGACAGGATAGTACTAACAATGTTATACCTAAATCAGTAGTCAAATTAGAAGACCTTTATGATTTGAAAGATCGATTCAAAAGATCTACCAATTCAAAACTCCAAAGTTCAACTTTGAATTATGAGTTAGTGAATCTAGGAACTGATACCAAACAGTAGAATGTCAACCTAGGTCTTGGCCTAGCCCCTGAAGAAAAATTAGCATATATCCATCTCTTGAAACAATACAAAAATTTCGTTGCTTGGAATTACGATGAACTCAAAACATATGACACCTCCATCATCCAACATACTATCCCAATGATCAATAATGAAAAACCTGTCCAACAAAATTTGAGAAAGATCCATCCAAATTTAGAAAATCAAATCAAAACTGAACTCAATAAGTTATTGAAAGCCAAAATAATATTTCATGTTAGACATTCTAAATGGATCTCCAATATGGTATTTGTTAGAAAGAAAAATGGAGATATTAGAATCTGCATTGACTTTCGAAACCTTAACAAGGCCTACCAGAAGGATAATTTTCCTTTGCCTCCCATGGAACAAATACTGCAAGCAGTTGCAGGCTCAGAATTAATGTCATTCTTGGATGGATTCTCAGAATACAATCAAGTGTTGGTACATCCCGACGATCAATTAAAAATGACATTTAGAACTAAATGGGGCACATACACATATCAAAAGATGCCATTTGGTTTGATTAACACGGGTGCCACATTTCAGAGAGCCATGGACATTGCATTCAAAGGGTTAGTTAATAAATCAGTGGTAATCTATTTAGATGATATTACTGTTTATTCCAAGAAACAAAATAATCATCTCAGGGATTTAAAACAAATCTTCCAACATTGCCTAAGGTATGGGATTTCGCTTAACCCAAAAAAATCTTTTTTCGCATTAAGCGAAGGAAAAATTCTAGGATTCATAGTGTCAAAATCTAGAATTCACATAGATCCTAACAGAATCAAGGAAATTTCCATAGTACCCCTACCTCACAACAAGAAAGCCATGCAATCTTTCCTTAGCCAGATTAACTTTGTAAAGAGATTTGTTCCAGACTTCTCAAGAATTGTGTCTCCTTTACAGGCCATGATTAAAAAGAACGCAAATTTTAAATGGGGCCAAGACGAACATGAGGCATTCAATCTGATCAAACAAGCTATTATCAAAGCTCCAAATTAGCAACTCCAAATATTTCCGATCCTTTTATTTTGTACACATTTGCCTCGGATAAATCATACAGTGCGATACTCACTCAAGCAAATCAAGAAAAGGCGAAAGCCCCAATTTCTTTTTTCAGTTCCAATTTACAAGGTGCTGAATTGAATTATTCAGATGTGGAGAAACAAGCTTATGCTATTTTCAAAGAAATTAAATATTTCAAACCGGTTTTACTCAAAACACATACCAAGATCATAGTACCATTTCCAGCGGTAAGAAATCTTCTAGTATAGAAGGATGTGGGTGAGAAAAGGGCCAATTGGGTTACTGCCTTACAGGAATACGACATAGAAATCAAACCGGCAAATATTGTAAAAGGTCAAGGCTTTTGCAAAATGTTGGCAGGAGCATCGCTAATGCCCGAAAATCCATCTGAAGAGGTACAAGTATACGAGGTAAACCTAAACGATGCTGAGTCATTATACATTGATATTATTTATTATCTAAAGAATGGATATGCTCCTCCAAACCTCGATCATACCAAGAAAAGAGCCCTGAGGTTAAAAGCCAAATAATATCAACTCGTAAGTGACGTTCTTTTTAGAATAAAGTATTATTCTGTTCTACTTAAATGTCTTGAGAAATCTGAAGCTGAAAAAGTCTTGCAGGAACTCCACGATGGGCCAGCAGGCAAACACTACGCTGGAGACACCACTGCTCATAAGATCTTACGCGCAGGCTATTACTAGCCCACATTATTCAAAGACTCACATAATTACGTAAGGAAATGTCAAGTCTTTCAAACTACTGCTGGGAGACAAAAGAAACCATCCTTGCCACTGCAACCAGTTAACATTGAACAACCTTTCGATCAGTGGGGACTGGACATAATAGGTGAGATCATTCCTCACTCTTCTAAACAGCATAGATACATCCTTACAGTGACTGATTACTTTACTAAATGGGTAGAAGCAGTTCCACTAAAGACGGCTAACGCTGAAAATATCATTGAATTCATAGATCAGTTCATAATCACCAGGTTTGGATTGCCTTCCGCTTTAATGTTTGACAATGCATAATATTTTTATGGTAATGCAATGACTGAATTTGCACTCAAAAGGGGTTTCAAGCTTAAATACTGGGCCAATTATTATCCACAAGGGAATGGGTTAGCTGAATTTACAAATAAAAACCTAATCGGGATTATTAAGCAAACCATTGACCAAAATCATAAGAATTGGCATAAGTCTTTAATTTATGCTTTATGGGCAGATCAAATAACACAGAAAGCCTCTAGCGGCACTTCTCCATTTAATTTAGTTTATGGGAAAGAAGTGGTTCTTCCAACACATCTGGAAATTCCCTCTTTAGCCTTGGTTCAATATATTGATGAAGCACCAACTTCTTCTTTACAACTTAGGTAGCTGGAATTAATTAAGTTAGAAGAACAATGAGAGCATGCCTAAAGAACTCATGCTCATCATCAAGCATTGGTAAAATCCTCTTTTGATTCCAATATGATATCCATAAAAGATTTTCAAATGGGAGATATAGTTTTAAAATGGGACAAGGCTCATCAGGAAAAGGGAAAACATACAAAATTTCAAAGAACGTGGCTTGGTCCTTTTCAGATCACAAAAGTCATAGGTCCATCTACCTTCATGTTACAAGATTTAACAGGTAGAAGAGATTCTTTACCTGTTAATGGTCAGATTCTTAAGGAATATTTTCCATAGAAGATCATTCTTCTATTTTTGTAGAGTAGTCGTTTTTCTTTTCATAAATAAAACCAGTTGTAAATGGTTACTTTTGAGATTCGCGAAAAAGACACAAATTCTCTTCTAGATTTTGTTTTTTCGCTTGTATAAACAGAATTCTTTCTAAAAAATTAATCATTACTATTGAAAGATACAGTTAAATACTATATGCCGAGAAATGATATTAGTTTCAACTGTATAAATTTTGATGAAAAGCCACCTTTAGTTAGAAATTGTTTTATTTCAGTCAATGAAAGGTATCAATAACAAAATGAAGATTCCCTGTAGAAAGGCTCTTTCCAAAAACACTATCATTGTTGTCCAGATCTGTCTTAAGGAAACAATGACTTCCTCCCCACCTAGGAAACTACACTATTCGAAGAATGATCCAAAGATACACTTTAAATTAAAGAGTAGGAGGTCTCATCATGAGCCGACTTATCATGATCATAGATGTATAGCTTGTTGACTTTGCCAATACTGCATACCACAACAGGGCAATGACTCAAGATTGTTAAAATCAAAAGACAAGGGGTCTCATCACGAGCCAGCTTGTTCAACAAAGTTATAAATCAGTGAATGGTTGTGTCATGAATTGGCTACCAAACCAAGACATTGCTCTTTAAGGATAAAAAGAAAATGAAAGCAAAAAGTGTGGAAATGGATTTTTCTTTGAAAAGTTGTAAATTTCTCTAAGTAGGATACAGGATCATTGTTGGATAATAGGTAACCCTGTCAAAGCTATAAATGCTTGCTGGCAGCATAGGCTTACCTACGACAAATGAGCATATTTCAAACTGATTTACAGAGAAAACTTTGTTTTTATCTTTATAAACCAAGTAATGACTGATGTAGATACAAAGACTGGCTTGAGGAAGTAAATAATCAAAGTTCGGAAAAAGAAGAAACAAAATATCATTAATATGAAAAAGCATAATGTACTTAGTCGTTCTATCATAAAGTTTTACTTTCTGTAAAATTTTCTGTCTTCGAAGTTTTGAAAATTCAAAAAGTAGCAGAGATAACTGGTTCTTCCAGGTGAATCGTCAATTGTTGTGGCCAGCAACAGCCCCCTTTCTTATTTAGTGTTATTCCTAATACTAAATAAGTGGGGACCCTTAGTTAATAAATTTAAAAAATCAAAGTTATGCTTAAATTTCCTTTTCGAATAAACTTACCATCATAAGCTTAGGAAAACCCCCTTTAAAAATCTAAAAAATCTAAGTTTTATGATAAGGTAAGACACAAATCTTTCCTTAGGAAATATCGCATCACAAAAAGATGACAGAAGACCACCTTACAAGCATAATTTCAACATTTGTGAGATCACGATATATGATAATATCACATCACATGCAGCAAATACAATTTACATTGAAAACATTTTAATTTGCCGATATGCGATGACCTCGATCGCAAATCGCATTTCGTAGAAAACAGGATAACAAAGATTGTCATATGTAACTTTTCTGCGATCTGCGATATTGCGATATTGCAATTTTTCGATTTCGCGATACAGCGACAATGTAATAATGCAATGTTACAGTTCTGCGATGTTGTATTTTGCGATATTGCGATCTGCGATATTGCGAAGCAAATCGCAAAATCGCTTCATCGCAAATCTTTCGGGCTTGTTATTCAAGAAAAGTATTTTCCATAAACTGACACTTGGTTATGCGCTTTAATGCTAATAAATGAGCTAGTTGCCAGTTATTAATGGAATATGGATTTGTTCTTATCGAAGAATCATCTCATGTAAGGTGGTATACTTTATGTGTCTGCAGAATTTAAAACTTTCCCATCACCCTTCCTTGTCATTCATTTTCACTTCACTTGTAAATTGCAGGAACGGAGAACAGAGGACAATACAAAGCAATACGCAGGATAAAATGGGAAAGAAAAGCAAAGCTCCGAGCTCCGAAGAAAAATAAATGGCACCCTTGTATACAGACACGACCTGTAACAGAGACGCGGGAATTGCTACGTGGGAAGGCATGTATAATCTGCTTGAAGAGGAGAATCCCAGAGTAATGGAAATTACTGCTACTATAGGCTCAAATAGTTCTTCTGAGGCATCCATCACAGAGCTAGCTTGCTCATTCTTGCACCGGATAGCAGCAAGGCCCAAAATTCTCCCATACACGGACATGGTCAAGTGGATACTGGACAGCGTTGATATCAGAAACAGACAGTTTAAAACTCAGGGTCAAGAGCTTACGGAATTATTATTTTTACAAATGTTGAACTTTATATCCACTAGAAGGAAAAAGCGCAAAAGGATAAAAACACATCAAGGAAACCCGGATCAAGAAACAGAGGCAGTTTCCAATGCACGATTAGCGTAATCGCGCATCGATGAGAAAATTTCTCGAAAAGGAAAGTTGCTAATTGCCCAGTCACCTGCAAGCCCCGAAAATTGCAAGAAAGTAACGATACAGACAGATTGGAAGCAGAAGGCAAAATAAAAGGCAGAAGCAATCCAAGGGTTAACCAAGTTGAACTGGGATTATTACTGGGCATACTTGGTAAAGCCACATAGCAAGTGGATGACTCTTAAGTGTATCATCAATTCGGCCAAAAAGATGGCGCCAGCTCTTGTCGATTCAGTTTTCTCAGCTCAGCTAAAATCGGAAGTCGGCCACCCAACTCTTCTCAAACAAATGCTGCATGCATGCGATTTCAAGGACCAAATACAAAAGTAGTTTAATTTTAGATTCAATTTTAGTTTTAATTTTGTTTTATTTTCCTGAAATGAGGACAGTCATTTAAAAAGAATCCTACATTTTTGTAATAATTTATTTTTAGATTTAATTAGTAGTATTTAAACCCTTCTCATGCACTTAGAGAAGGGTCCTGAAATTTATCAAAAACTTATCCCTAGAACATGCACTTCTGTACCCTCTGAGGAGGTTTTGATGAATGAATGGAACAAGATTTATTGATGTTTGCATTTGATATCTGCTACTGATGTTGCACTTTTGTACTCTTAGTGGATGTTAGATCAAGAAAAGATAAATCATTATCGCTTGAAGCCCATGAGTAGGACTAGTTATAAATGGTATTTCTATCTCTTAACTATTTCTACCCTTGTGTTAGAGTGATTTTCATATTCAGTTATTTATATATTGATGTATGAATGCCTGAGTTATCATTTGGCACTTTTGTACTATGATAGCTATTTATTTATGCTTAGTGTATGAATAGCTTATTATGCGATATGTTTTTCACAACTGTTTCGTCTAACTTTTTATACGAAGTGGTTCATCTTTATTGAATTCTTTTCTCATAACAGTTGAATGATCTTTATTACCAGTTGTTATTTGAAATTATTTTAGATTGCATAAAAGAAAGATTACACCCCGGTTAGTATAGATTTAGATATTTCTGCTTATTGGAATATAATTTCCTTATTATTAGATTAGAATTAGAGTAGAAGTATTCCATTTAGAAATTGTTAGAAATAGAAATATCAATCTTTCTCACACACACACTTAAATTGGGAAATTGGTCCCATATCCCCAATCGGACCCGCTATACCAAACGGAAAAGGGGCTGCCAACCAAGGTCCGGACCGGGCGGGTATCCCCCTTGTTGTAGACCCAATTTTCGGGGCTTCAACAGGCTAACATTAATTTTTATTTTATTTTTTTATTATTTTATTGGAGACTTGACGTACTTACATATCCCCCTCTTACTGGATTGTACAATGCACCTTTGGGCGGCCATGACTATCTATTGTTAAAAAAATTGTCATATTGTAGGTTTGTATGTGCTTATTAATTAAATCTAAATATGGTTATAGAGTATTATTTTAACTTATAAGGTAAAATGAATGTTAAATTAAAGCTAATACTTATATATTTTAATGTGATATGTATATTATGATTGTCTATTATCTAAAATGTTATTCATAAATTTATTAATAAAAGGAAAATTACAATATAACAAATTGAATTTTATTATTTTTATTACTTTTAACTTTTTACAGACATCTCCTCCATACTAGGATCTTATAACAAAATAAATTTTATTATTTTTATTACTTTGAACTTTTGACGGGCATCTCCTCCATACCTCAATCAATATTAGTTTTAACTTTTTATTAATATTTAATTTAGCGGACAAGTAAATGTTTACAAATACTTTGCCTCTTATAAATTCAACATATTAACATAAATACAAATCATTTACGTCTTATAAATTCAACATATTGTGCCAACATGTAAAAATTTGACAAACTTTCTTACATTACACCTACATATCTCTCCTATATTAGGTTGTAGAGTGTCTCTCAGGGGAAATGACACCTGTTGATATGATATTTTTTTTAATTGATGAATTTAATTACAAGGGCATAAAAGGAATAACTACTTTGGAAATAACTCTTAGCCATTGATTTATGTAGACTACTAGGAATAATCTAGATATTCTATAGAGGTTAATTCCATACCATCCACCTAATAATTATTGATAATTAAATTAAAATTCTAGAAACACTTTTCCCAAATAGATATGCTTAATTATGTGAGTTATAATAGCTAATAATAAATATATAATTCAACTTCACGGATGTTTCAAAAATAATGTAGTTATATCTAAAAAAAAAAAGCAGTTTTGTTACATTCCAAAATAATAATTTAAGAGGTTCTCTTCGATATTAGATTTAATTAAAACATTTCAAATTAGGATTATGATTAACATTAAAAATTTAACCATTTCATATCTACCTTTAAGGTTGCTAATTAAATATGCTTAAGTTAATGTGACAACACATGCAACACTCGACAAGAAATAACTTAAGAAATGGGTGGGTGCACAAAGTTCATTCAACCCACGCCCTCAATCAAGGATGAGAACTTGAGTCTGGTGCCTTAAACCACTCGACCATCCTAACTGATTTTTAAATGTCATTTTTATATGTGTTAAATTAGAGAAACTTACATAATTTTTAAAAATATTTTTTGATTGTTTAGTTGAACATTTTAAAACATTAATACAATACCAATCCCTAACCCCTCACAAAATCAGATAATGTTTAGATGAACTCATAAATTTAATTAGTGAGCTCATGAACTAGAGATCCATATTTTATTGCATCGACCCCTTCACTTGATAGAATTAATGTTTAAATTGGCCACTCCCATGGCCTATAATCTAATATAAGGCTATCATGAGAGAATAATAATCAACTTGAATTAGTAAGGAAGAGGTGAAATAAATATATGTAACCAAATAGATGATCGTTTAATTGTTTATTGACCCTAAAAGCAACCAACCATTTTATCAAAGAAAGGGGTTCCTCTACATGCACTATTGCACATTTCAATTATCGAAGGCACATTGGATTGATGGGTGGTTTATAGTATTTGATAAAGATACATGTAATATCAATAGGACTCCTTGCACTTTATTCATAAATTATGGGTCAAGTTTATTATCAATCGCCTTTTCAGTTATATTTACATTGGATAATTATAGGGGTTTGGTATTAGCTCTAGTTAAGATAAAAAAATTGCCAAAAATAACCCATTAAAATGGAAGTTTTTTCTTAAGTATATGCCTAAAAACCCTATATATCGGGTGATAGGGATGTGTTATGTGTCAAAACCTATTGAAACATCTTCCTATCAATATTTATAGGCACATTTGGAAATTTGTTAATTCCAACATAACATTCACAGTATAATGGTGGTGGGTTTGAAGGGTTTGGGGGTTCATTCCATTGTTTCTCCTATTATAATGGTAACTTGCTTGATATATAGGTTATTCTAGAATTTTTAGAGACAAAACGTGGAAATTGATGGAATGAGATTTGATTGCCAATAGAGACTAGATGTACCCATATTTTGATAAAGACATTACAGGTCTCTGTTATCTAAAAGAATAAATCATTTTAAGAAATAGTTAGGAAACTATTGATCATGTCTTTGCTTGTTACTCTCAAGGTTATCATGGCTAGTATGGTGATTTAAATCTTATGTAATGGTCAAACATTCAAATCTATGGACCTGTGAGTCAGTCAATCTATTGAGAACAGAGAGTTGTTGGTTCGATTCCAATAAATGTAATTATTATTCATGATATGTGGTTGGTTTGTGAGTCTCTAGTTTCTATATGTTCCTCCAATAGATATTATTTCCACAACATGTCATTATGGCTACCTGTGGCCATAGTGGAGGAAACAGGGGAAGAAGGAGTCAACCTTTCACTCAAGCTCAATAGGGAGAAAAGGATTCCACAGAGGTATTTTGGATTAAAAAATTTCTTAAGGTTTGGGCTAAGATGGAGCTACCAAATGTAGAGACACATCTTGAATGATGGTGTATCCATGATGCCGAAGTATAGGCAACAAATAGTCAATGGTTCCTTGATATCAGCCCCTCCACAAGTAGAGACACAAAGTACATAAAATCATGGATCTCTATTAGAAAATCAAAACCATAATTGGAAAAGTTTTGGTGGAAAGAAAAAAGTATATAATTAGATCATGCTTCAATTAGATGCCATGCAACTTCAAGTTAAGGAGGTCAAGCGTAAGGCCTCACTATTTGCCAATCATATTATTGGTCTAGAATATACAAATCCTAAGGGTTCTCACCAAGTATCCAATGATGTTGTTACTAATCATTTTCTTTTAATTTCAAAATATCATGCTCACTAGCTTTTTTGTTTTCTCATTTTAGAGGAAATAGTTCTCCTTGCCTCCTCTCTGCCTAGAAGTTATATCATAGAAGGATTGGTTCATAGTCATATCCTTTTTGGGTTTAGCATATCAACCATATATTTATCTCATATTATTAAGACAAACACATTATTTTTTAGTTGTTGGTGTGGTTTCCAAAGTGGTAGACGAGCACCTAAGTCCATGTATGCTTTTTATATATTTAATATTATGTTATCGGCTATATTACAAAATAAAATATGTATGCCTAAACATTGACTCCACCCCCCCCCCCCCCCCCCCCAAACCAACTTAAGTTGGAGACAAGATTCAAACCAATAGTATTGTGATAGTATACTTGGCATGTGGCTTAGTTCACCATAGTTTGTTTATGGTAACTTCCCATTGAAAGCCACTTTTTGATGATGTTAGAAAACTAGGTGTATGGCCTTTAGGCTATGCCAATTACAAACCCTATATTAAAACTAGGCAAGATAGCCATTCTAATTTTATCCCAATTGTTTTCCATTAATGATCTTATTGTAGAAATACATTTGATGACCCAATAAAAAATCGTATTCAATATAGTTTCATGGATGAATTCAGTACAAAATATATGTTATATGTCCATAAATTGTGTATTTAAATTGGAAAATATTTAGTAAGAACATTAAGGTATTTGTAATTATATATTTTATTTTTACATGTAAAACTCTTTTGAAATGTTGTACTTCAATCTAAGTGTCTAGGTACATATTCTCTCAAAGTAGAATATCAATTATAACACCCACTACATGGATATTTAAATAAATTTATAATTTTTTTTCCGAAAAAGTGGTAAATTCAAGGTATATTTCAAAGATGTGTGTAACTATATCCATACATAAGTTAGACTATTTACATGTGTTCTATAATTCGACTATAATTTAGGGCAATGCAATATATATTCTAGGATGGGAGCTATTATCATTTTTCGATATTAATATGAATAGGAATCATATAATTTGTATCCTTAATATAAATTTTACTATGACAACGAATTTACCTCTTCAATATCCAAATGATAATTCACATGTGGCTCTTGGAATTTCACTCTAATAGTATTGGGTAATTTTATCTCAAAAAATGGAATTTGATTAGTGTTTGGTATTTTATCCTTATGGATTATCTTAACAACTCCATATTTTTGATAGGTGTAAGGATTGTTTCTCATAGATATTCCATGCTACTCATATCAAAAAAGTGGCAAAGAAAAATGTTCTTTCTTTCCTTACTTATTCAACTTGTGTCAAGGGTGGGATTACCAAGTTGTCCCAATAGACTTAATTGGTTAGAAACATCTCTCCTTATTTGAAAAAAATTATTTTCTTTTTACAAAGCACTCCCTTAAGTTTTTTTAGTTCCATATTCTTGTTCAAATTCATCTTCTTCTCTTTTTTGCATGGAACTTGCTTTGTAGTTTGTTTAGTGTTTATATTCTTTTCATGTGGCATGTCTTGAAACCCCCATATTTTTTCTAGTTTTAAAGATGGAGGATTGTAAATATTGGATCCCACTCCTCTCATGGAAATGACAAATCCCAAATTCATTTGTGGTCTCACCATTTCTCCCTTGTGCACAAGCATACTTTTCCATTTGGGCATGGAAATCACCTAAAAAAAGTTGGACTAGTGACCATGACCTATTCATGTTTATACATTATTTATCTTTCTTGCTCCCTTGTGGGTGTTGAAAATGTAACTAGGTTTGGTCTTCATAATTATCTTTGTACTTGTATCAATGTATCTTTCATATAAAGGGTTCATATGGTTTGACTAAAGCCTTCATGGGGGTTGGTTTAAGTTTTCTCTTTGAGGTTTTACTTGTGAGTTTTCTCACGACACATTACATGCTCGGGTGGTTGTAAGGTTTATTCAATTGGTCAATAGGGTTTCCTTTTTTGGTTTTTTCTTCGTTGTTGGATATTGGAAGTTATGGTCAGTGGTCTCGTGGGTTAAAATCTCCATTTATGGTGTTCCATTGATTTCTCTAAGTTATTGCTACAAATTTTCAACTCAAAAGTATGGAATTTTGCTAAGATGGATAAAGAGTTGGTAGATTACTTAGCAAACCGATTGGAATTTGTATCCACCTGGGAAAAACCTCCACATTAGCACAAAAAAATGGACACTTTTTTTCCATATGGCTCTGATGTGAATTGGATCATTACATTGTTTGTCATCCATCTCAATGCATTTGGAATGGATAAAGTGGAGGAATCAACTCATGGGACCATTTTTATTGGTGACACTTAATTTGGTGAAATGGGGTTTGAAACCTTCCGCGAGCATTTTGAGGCATCACACGATGCTTTTTTGGGGTAAAATTTTTTCACTTCAATGCCACACCCTTTCATGCTATTCTACACACAGGTAGCTTTACAACGATGCAAGAAGCGCGTCAATAGGAGTCCGTATGCAAAATTTATGCCACTCGGAAGTTGACCTTCTTGTTTTCACACCTATAGTTTCGGAGGATGTTGCGTTAGCCCCCATTATTCATGGAAAAAGGGATATCCACATGTTTGTGATGTAAAAGACTCTAGAAGAGTCTATATTGTAAATCTAGCTAAGAGTTGATGTAGTTAAAATTAACCACTAGTAGGCTATCACGTTTTTCTATAACTAGACCACTAGGAGGAAGAGGCATTCCATTCTTTCATGAGAATTTTGGTCCATAGCTGAGAAAAGATAGCCAGGTGAGATAGGAACTAGAGAACACAAAGAGAATACGTGCACTATAGCATCCCACGGGCCACAAACATTACTTATTTGTACCTGCAGCCATATTTCCAGACAAAGAAAGAGAGCAAAGCGACCTCACTTTCCAGCTGGGTTTTCTCTTAAAAGTGTTTCACAGAGAGCATATCTTGTGCCTTGTGTGTTTGTTCTTATTTTTTCATTCTGTATTTTTCTGTATAATTTCCATTCGCATGCGTTCACTAATCACAGTTAAATCCATAGGTATTAAAGTTTAATAAACTCTAATAGTGTAGATTTTTATGAGTTTCAATATAATATTATTAGATTTGTTATGACGAGTTTTACAGTGGAATATCCATTAAAATTTACAAATTGTACTCGCTAGATATGATTATATATTCCTCTCTACCAAATATAGTTGAGGGTCTTCAATTTTCACCTTACATGGGTTCATACACGACAAGGATTTCCATAGACCCTGTTCATTTTTCTTTGGGGTTTTAGGATATTTCAGGGACAGATGAGAACAAATGGGTGAATCCACAAGATCTTCATGTGAGTAGTATTGTGGTTTCCCCTGAAACCCTAATTTTCACTAATAGTTGTTTAAATCCTAGTTTGTAGTTAGGGTCCTCATCGACTTCTCTCCCTAAGTTAAGAGTGTGGGGTTTTTGGGTTTTTCCCCCTTCTCAGAGATCGGCTATGGAATTTTATCCTGGAGGTGAAGAAAGGCATAATGTATGTGTTGGTGCTCCTCATATATTGGGGGTTTTGAGAATTTCTAGTGGTCCTCATCAGAGTGACGGTTTTATCTAGTCACCAAAGGTTATTGCAGGAGCAGTATCTAGGATTCCCCCTCTAAGCTATGGATTGTAGGAAAATTCAATATTGACAGGAATTAACATCCCATATTCTAGTCTACCAATTGAGAAGAACATCAAAGGGAAGATTCAGAAGAAACAAGAAAGAAAATCCAAATGTGTGAAGCTGAAAGAAAGAGGGAGGGTATTAGTCTTGGGAGATAGCCTCAATTTCGATGATATTATGGACACATCGAGAAAATTTCTAGTTGAGAGGGTCCGAGAAAGAATTTATTCTACCTCTCATTTGAAAAAATGGACTCAATAAGTATGGTCACAATTCTTGGATGAGCTTTTTGCATTATGTACTATGACAATGGGATGGTTTGTATTTAGATTCAGTAAGGAGGAACATGTAAGTTGGGATCTCTCTAGATACTGGCACATCGATGTGTCTCTAATACTCATGAAGCATTAGTCCCCATTCTTTGATCCATAATGGGAATTGTTGGGATTTGCTTTGATTTGGGTTAGACTACCCGATTTACCATTTCAATTATGGTTTGAAGACATATTTCACAGAATTGGGGATGATTTGGGGAATTTCTTATACTATGATAGGTCATATCTGGAGACTGTTAAAATGGATTTTTCTAGGATTTTGGTGCACTTGGACATAAGAGAGGGACTCATGGATAGCTTGTATTTGTAATACAAGGTTTATTCTCATGTACAAATATTGGACTATGACGACGTTCCCTTCTGTTGTCTAAAAGAATAAATCATTTTAAGAAATAGTTAGGAAACTATTGATCATGTCTTTGCTTGTTACTCTCAAGGTTATCATGGATAGTATGGTGATTTAAATCTTATGTAATGGTCAAACATTCAAATCTATGGACCTGTGAGTCAGTCAATCTATTGAGAGCAGACAGTTGTTGGTTCGATTCCAATAAATGTAATTATTATTCATGATATGTTGTTGGTTTGTGAGTCTCTAGTTTCTATATGTTCCTCCAATAGATATTATTTCCACAACATGTCATTATGGCTACCTGTGGCCATAGTGGAGGAAACAGGGGAAGAAGGAGGCAGCCTTTCACTCAAGCTCAATAGGGAGAAAAGGATTCCACAGAGGTATTTTGGATTAAAAAATTTCTTAAGGTTTGGGCTAAGATGGAGCTACCAAATGTAGAGACACATCTTGAATGATGGTGTATCCATGATGCCGAAGTATAGGCAACAAATAGTCAATGGTTCCTTGATATCAGCCCCTCCACAAGTAGAGACACAAAGTACATAAAATCATGGATCTCTATTAGAAAATCAAAACCATAATTGGAAAAGTTTTGGTGGAAAGAAAAAAGTATATAATTAGATCATGCTTCAATTAGATGCCATGCAACTTCAAGTTAAGGAGGTCAAGCATAAGGCCTCACTATTTTCCAATCATATTATTGGTCTAGATTATACAAATCCTAAGGGTTCTCACCAAGTATCCAATGATGTTGTTACTAATCATTTTATTTTAATTTCAAAATATCATGCTCACTAGCTTTTTTGTTTTCTCATTTTAGAGGAAATAGTTCTCCTTGCCTCCTCTCTGCCTAGAAGTTATATCATAGAAGGATTGGTTCATAGTCATATCCTTTTTGGGTTTAGCATATCAACCATATATTTATCTCATATTATTAAGACAAACACATTATTTTTTAGTTGTTGGTGTGGTTTCCAAAGTGGTAGACGAGCACCTAAGTCCATGTATGCTTTTTATATATTTAATATTATGTTATCGGCTATATTACAAAATAAAATATGTATGCCTAAACATTGACTCCACCCCCCCCCAAACCAACATAAGTTGGAGACAAGATTCAAACCAATAGTATTGTGATAGTATACTTGGCATGTGGCTTAGTTCACCATAGTTTGTTTATGGTAACTTCCCATTGAAAGCCACTTTTTGATGATGTTAGAAAACTAGGTGTATGGCCTTTAGGCTATGCCAATTACAAACCCTATATTAAAACTAGGCAAGATAGCCATTCTAATTTTATCCCAATTGTTTTCCATTAATGATCTTATTGTAGAAATACATTTGATGACCCAATAAAAAATCGTATTCAATATAGTTTCATGGATGAATTCAGTATGAAATATATGTTATATGTCCATAAATTGTGTATTTAAATTGGAAAATATTTAGTAAGAACATTAAGGTATTTGTAATTATATATTTTATTTTTACATGTAAAACTCTTTTGAAATGTTGTACTTCAATCTAAGTGTCTAGGTACATATTCTCTCAAAGTAGAATATCAATTATAACACCCACTACATGGATATTTAAATAAATTTATAATTTTTCTCCCAAAAAGTGTAAATTCAAGGTATATTTCAAAGATGTGTGTAACTATATCCATACATAAGTTAGACTATTTACATGTGTTCTATAATTCGACTATAATTTAGGGCAATGCAATATATATTCTAGGATGGGAGCTATTATCATTTTTCGATATTAATATGAATAGGAATCATATAATTTGTATCCTTAATATAAATTTTACTATGACAACGAATTTACCTCTTCAATATCCAAATGATAATTCACATGTGGCTCTTGGAATTTCACTCTAATAGTATTGGGTAATTTTATCTCAAAAAATGGAATTTGATTAGTGTTTGGTATTTTATCCTTATGGATTATCTTAACAACTCCATATTTTTGATAGGTGTAAGGATTGTTTCTCATAGATATTCCATGCTACTCATCTCAAAAAAGTGGCAAAGAAAAATGTTCTTTCTTTCCTTACTTATTCAACTTGTGTCAAGGGTGGGATTACCAAGTTGTCCCAATAGATTTAATTGGTTAGAAACATCTCTCCTTATTTGAAAAAAAAAATATTTTCTTTTTACAAAGCACTCCCTTGAGGTTTTTTTAGTTCCATCTTCTTGTTCAAATTCATCTTCTTCTCTTTTTTGCATGGAACTTGCTTTGTAGTTTGTTTAGTGTTTATATTCTTTTCATGTGGCATGTCTTGAAACCCCCATATTTTTCCTAGTTTTAAAGATGGAGGATTGTAAATATTGGATCCCACTCCTCTCATGGAAATGACAAATCCCAAATTCATTTGTGGTCTCACCATTTCTCCCTTGTGCACAAGCATACTTTTCCATTTGGGCATGAAAATCACCTAAAAAAACTTGGACTAGTGACCATGACCTATTCATGTTTATACATTATTTATCTTTCTTGCTCCCTTGTGGGTGTTGAAAATGTAACTAGGTTTGGTCTTCATAATTATCTTTGTACTTGTATCAATGTATCTTTCATATAAAGGGTTCATATGGTTTGACTAAAGCCTCCATGGGGGTTGGTTTAAGTTTTCTCTTTGAGGTTTTACTTGTGAGTTTTCTCACGACACATTACATGCTCGGGCGGTTGTAAGGTTTATTCAATTTGTCAATAGGGTTTCCTTTTTTGGTTTTTTCTTCGTTGTTGGATATTGGAAGTTATGGTCAGTGGTCTCGTGGGTTAAAATCTCCATTTATGGTGTTCCATTGATTTCTCTAAGTTATTGCTACAAATTTTCAACTCAAAAGTATGGAATTTTGCTAAGATGGATAAAGAGTTGGTAGATTACTTAGCAAACCGATTGGAATTTGTATCCACCTGGGAAAAACCTCCACATTAGCACAAAAAAATGGATAATTTTTTTCCATATGGCTCTGATGTGAATTGGATCATTACATTGTTTGTCATCCATCTCAATGCATTTGGAATGGATAAAGTGGAGGAATCAACTCATGGGACCATTTTTATTGGTGACACTTAGTTTGGTGAAATGGGGTTTGAAACCTTCCGCGAGCATTTTGAGGCATCACACGATGCTTTTTTGGGGTAAAATTTTTTCACTTCAATGCCACACCCTTTCATGTTATTCTACACACAGATATCTTTACAACGATGCAAGAAGCGCGTCAATAAGAGTCCGTATGCAAAATTTATGCCACTCGGAAGTTGACCTTCTTGTTTTCACACCTATAGTTTCGGAGGATGCTGCGTTAGCCCCCATTATTCATGGAAAAAGGGATATCCACATGTTTGTGATGTAAAAGACTCTAGAAGAGTCTATATTGTAAATCTAGCTAAGAGTTGATGTAGTTAAAATTAACCACTAGTAGGCTATCGCGTTTTTCTATAACTAGACCACTAGGAGGAAGAGGCATTCCATTCTTTCATGAGAATTTTGGTCCATAGCTGAGAAAAGATAGCCAGGAGAGATAGGAACTAGAGAACACAAAGAGAATACGTGCACTATAGCATCCCACGGGCCACAAACATTACTTATTTGTACCTGCAACCATATTTCCAGACAAAGAAAGAGAGCAAAGCGACCTCACTTTCCAGCTGGGTTTTCTCTTGAAAGTGTTTCACAGAGAGCATATCTTGTGCCTTGTGTGTTTGTTCTTATTTTTTCATTCTGTATTTTTCTGTATAATTTCCATTCGCATGCGTTCACTAATCACAGTTAAATCCATAGGTATTAAAGTTTAATAAACTCTAATAGTGTAGATTTTTATGAGTTTCAATATAATATTATTAGATTTGTTATGACGAGTTTTTCAGTGGAATATCCATTAAAATTTACAAATTAGACTCGCTAGATATGATTATATATTCCTCTCTACCAAATATAGTTGAGGGTCTTCAATTTTAACCTTTCATGGGTTCATACACGACAAGGATTTCCATAGACCCTGTTCATTTTTCTTTGGGGTTTTAGGATATTTCAGGGACAGATGAGAACAAATGGGTGAATCCACAAGATCTTCATGTGAGTAGTATTGTGGTTTCCCTGAAACCCTAATTTTCACTAACAGTTGTTTAAATCCTAGTTTGTAGTTAGGGTCCTCATCGACTTCTCTCCCTAAGTTAAGAGTGTGGGGTTTTTGGGTTTTTCCCCCTTCTCAGAGATCATCTATGGAATTTTATCCTGGAGGTGAAGAAAGGCATAATGTATGTGTTGGTGCTCCTCATATATTGGGGGTTTTGAGAATTTCTAGTGGTCCTCATCAGAGTGACGGTTTTATCTAGTCACCAAAGGTTATTGCAGGAGCAGTATCTAGGATTCCCCCTCTAAGATATGGATTGTAGGAAAATTCAATATTGACAGGAATTAACATCCCATATTCTAGTCTACCAATTGAGAAGAACATCAAAGGGAAGATTCAGAAGAAACAAGAAAGAAAATCCAAATGTGTGAAGCTGAAAGAAAGAGGGAGGGTATTAGTCTTGGGAGATAGCCTCAATTTCGATGATATTATGGACACATCGAGCAAATTTCTGGTTGAGAGGGTCCGAGAAAGAATTTATTCTACCTCTCATTTGAAAAAATGGACTCAATAAGTATGGTCACAATTCTTGGATGAGCTTTTTGCATTATGTACTATGACAATGGGATGGTTTGTATTTAGATTCAGTAAGGAGGAACATGTAAGTTGGGATCTCTCTAGATACTGGCACATCGATGTGTCTCCAATACTCATGAAGAATTAGTCCCCATTCTTTGATACATAATGGGAATTGTTGGGATTTGCTTTGATTTGGGTTAGACTACCCAATTTACCATTTCAATTATGGTTTGAAGACATATTTCACAGAATTGGGGATGGTTTGGGGAATTTATTATACTATGATAGGTCATATCTAGAGACTGTTAAAATGGATTTTTCTAGGATTTTGGTGCACTTGGACATAAGAGAGGGACTCATGGATAACTTGTATTTGTAATACAAGGTTTATTCTCATGTACAAATATTGGACTATGACGACGTTCCCTTCTGTTGTTGTCGTTGCCACAAAGTTGATCACATTTTTCAGGATTTCCCTCTAGTGTTAAAGGGGAAAAAAGTGGTTGAATATTCATGGGAAGGAATAAAGGGCACAATGGTGGTGAGGGATAGGAGATTTTATTTACTTCACCTCAAAAATATTTTGCTCATCAAGATGGGGTCGTGGATGCAAGTAGATCCTCTAGGAAGGGACATCACACCACAGTGTTTCGGTCTCCAATGTCTCTTGATCAAGGCCTGATGTGTCCTCTTATTTAAGAGGGACATATTCCATTGTTTATAATTATCCTTCACTTAGTGTTTCTATGTTTTCTATGGATATGCCTACATCTTTTATTCCATCTAATTCTAGGAATATGGGATCTCGTTGTGATTTGGGGGTTGTCTCATGTACTATAAGCTTTGTTCCTGTATTTTGTCAGAAACCTTATCCTTTTGTCCCTTCTTCAAATGATGATGTTTCTGCTATAGGAAGAAGCCATAAATATAATCTTTGATGATCATCTAGATCCCATATCAAATATGATAATTTCTTGACCCTGGAGTAGCTTTGGGTCCCCTCTCTTCATCAAAATATCCCAAAATTCGTTGGGGTCATCAATATCACATATGGAAAGCAATATATGGGGTTAGCCAAGACATTACTACTGGCATACAATTGTCTTTGGATGGGGTTCCTAGAGCATGAAATACCTCAGTATATGGGCCTTCATAAAGTGGTTATCATTTAACTATAGAGGGTTAGTTAGTCTCGCCAAAAAACTAGCTCTGAAGCACCTGCTCAATTCAGACAAACTTGATATTACTCTATTACATGAGACTTTATGTTCAAGTGGTTATATTGTGAATGTCTTGGAAGGTTTGATCAAGGGATGGTCCTTTTTTTCTCTTGATGCGAGGGGGGTGTTTGGGGGATTGACCCTAGGTATAAATTACAGATCTATTAAAATGTTGAATATATGGGGTTGTGAATGGGCTATTGTTGCTGATGTTTTTTCTAAGGAAATTGGTATGGATATTAGGGTGGTTAATATTTATGGTCCATGTCAGGAGAGAGTTTCATTTTGGAACAAACTAATGGACATTTCCTTTGTGAAGGTGAAAATTTTGATCTTGACGGTGACTTAAATTTTACATTGGACATATTTGAGATCTAGGGAGCTCATGCCCATGTCAACTCACTCTCTAATTTATTTTCTCATTTACTTGTAACCCATAGTCTCATCGATGTATATATGGCTAAATATAAACCTACCTAGAGGAACGAGAGGGTAGGTGAAGTTGTGGCGGCTAGAAGATTGGACAGATTCCTAATTTTTGACTTTATTCTGGATAAAATTTCTCTATTCAGGCAATGGGTGGAATCAGGGGGTTTTTCTAATCATTACTAAATCTTTATGGAGCTATCTAGAAACTTCAAGAAGCTTCAAGCCCCATTTAAGTTTAATGCGACTTTGATGAAATAGGAAGGGTACAAAGCTATTGTTTGAGAATGTTGGCAGCCATGTAGTTCGAGGGAGGATCGATCTATTGTAACCATGTTAGAAGATAATATAAACATATTAAGGTGTAGAACTATTGATTGGGCTAGAGAAAAAAGGCTTCATGATGGGGAGTCTATTGAAAGGATTGAGGATGAATTGGAACTTTTGGAGGATCTTGGAAGAAGGGAGTATGATTCAGTAGAGGTCAAACAACATATCATCCAGTTGGAGACATCCAAACGCAAATTCTTGGAGGAAAAAGAAGAAACATGGAGGTTTGGTAGGGCTATATGGTTGCAAGCAGGGAACAAAAATACAATTTTTTTTTTAGAAATTTTCCAAAGGTAAAAATATAGTTAATATTATTTGGTCTCTAGAAAATAAATATGCATAAAGGGCTACAAATTTCAAGGATTTGGCTAGAATGGGCTCCCAGCATTTTCGATCCCTTTTTAGGCTCCATGGGATGCTACATTGGCCAAGATTATTTAGATAACCCGTCTATTTCCTATATTTTTTAACGAAGAAACAACAAAAAACTAATGGCACGGGTTACTTCAAGTGAACTTGGGGCATTCCTTCATTAGTTCAAAAAGGACAAAATTCTAGGACCTGATGGGTGGCCAGTATAATGTTTTATTGAGTTTTATGAGTTGCTAGGAGCATATTTATTAAAGGTTATCGAGGAGTGGAAGACATCTGGGTGGATTTATGAGGCCTTAAACACAACTTTCATTGTGATCATTCCCACAGTCGATGATACAAGTACGTTTAATGGTTACAGACCTATATCTCTCTGTAATTGTATTTACAAAATTATAGCAAAAATCATTGCCAATAGAATCAAACCAATTTTATCGCAACACATATCTAAGGAACAACTTTTTTTTTTGGAGGACTATCAAATACATGAAGTCATTGGAGTAGCACAGGAAGGGCTTCACACCCTAAAGACAAAAAAAATGAAATGTATGATCCTAAAAACTAATTTATCTAAAGAATATGACAAAGTCAGTTGGCTTTATATTAGAATATTTCTTACACATTTGGGTTTTCACATAATTTTTATAAATTGGATTATGTGCTGCATTTCTTTTGTTTTGTTTAGTGTCCTAATCAATGGTTCAACATCTAAATTTTTTCATGCTGAGAGGGGACTTCATCAAGGAAGTCCTTTGTCTCCACTATTATTTATGTTGTTTATGGAGGGTTTGAGCGGATTGATTAGGGAGGAAAAATGTAGGGGTTATTTGAAGGGTGCTCAGGTTCCAGGTGATATTAACTTGACACATCTCCTTTTTGTCGATGATCTTCTCATATTTCTAAATGGAAATTGTGGAGACACAATGGATATATATTTTGTGCTCGGATTTTTTTCTAAAGCTACATGTATGGAAATAAATGATCAGAAATCCACTCTATCTGCTACAGGCTGCTCTAGAGATGAGATGCATTTTTCCCTTGACCATTTCCCTTTTTAATCCCTAGAATTTTATGAAGGGTTAAAGTACCTAGGGTTTCATCTCAAGCCAAAAGATTACAAAATTGTTGATTGGATGTGGCTACTGACGAAAATTGAAAAGAGACTTAAAGTTTGGAGACACTGATGGTTATCTCATGCAGGAAGGTTGGTCCTCATCAAGTATGTTTTGGAGGCCATCCTTGTATTTTGGATGTCATTATTGTGGATACCTAAGGGTATTCTGAGAAAAATCCAAAGGTTTTGTTGCAATTTTTTATGGAGGGTTTCAAAAGAGGGTAGAAATTTTTCTTGGGTTAGATGGGACATGATAATATTACCCAAAAAATGGGGTAGATGGGGCTTGAATATTTTATCCTTCTTCTCCAAAGCGCTTGCAGCTAAAGTAGGATGCAGGTTTTTCATGATGGTTAGTCTATGGATGGAGGCAGTAGCCAAAAAATATAATTTTCCTCTCTCCATGGAAGATTGAATTTAGCAACAAAACAAGAGTAGATCGAATATATCTATGATCTGGAGGGATGTGATATAATCATTTAGTATTATTGGCTCGAGATTAGCATGGCGTGTTGGAACAAGAGAGAGAGTCTCAATAGGGATTGATCCCTAGTCAATATGTGGTGCAACATCTCCTTCCACATTCATTAGTAGACTTTCTGGTGGAAAAGGGTAAGTGGGCTTTAAATCAAATTGCATATCATGGGAATACATCTATATGGGGTCAGAGATGGTTATCGAATCAGGCTCTGAATTTACCAGTATATCGGCACCATAGGTGGAATGAATAAACCAATGCTTTGTCATCCTCTCATGTTAGGATTCATCATAGAGATGATGAACTCATTTTGATACACTCTATGCAGGGGAGACATTCCCCAAAAGTGTGATATTTCTATGTATATGCAAAAAAAAACCTGAGGCCATTGCATGGTGGTGGAGTCGTTTATGGAAATTGAGAATCCCAACAAAATCAAGATTATTTTTATGGTGTTTATTGGAGAATAAAATTCCAATTGAAGAAAATATGAAAAAGTGATCATATTAGGGTCCTTCTTGGTGCGCATTATGTAACAGTGATAAGGAAATAACAGAACATTTGTTTATATCTTGTTCATATGGTACTCATGATATATCAAGCATTAGATGTTTAAATCACGTGGGAGGGAGACAATTTTAATGAATCCTGTTGTCTTGGTGGGATGAGGCCTATCTAATTAAACAAAGGAATATCGCTCTACTCATTTGCTGGGGTATATGGCTTGGTAGGAAATGGAAAAAAATTCATGACTCAATATTTCGCCTTGAACAGATCGAAGCTCAGGTGGTTGTAATTTCTAATATGCTTCCTGACAAAGAATATAAAATTAGATTCCAAATTATTATTTCTAAACCCATTGATCTTTCTATGCCTTGGGCATATTTTGATGGGTCTTCTCAACACAGAAGATGTGGAGGTGGGGAAATACTATATTTAAACCATGATCTCTTTTTCAAATTAAAGCTAGGTTTGGGTATTGGATTTAATAACTTTTTGAAAATCAATAGCCTTAAATTTCTTGTTCTCTTTGTTATTGAAAAGGGGTGTCGACAACTTTAGGTGTTTGGTGATTCTATATTAGTTATTGATTGGTTTAATTGGTAGTTTATATGTCATGTGCACAAACTCAGGAACGCATTAGATAAATTTTGAGGTCTAAAATGGACCTCCTAAGGAATATTATAAAATAGTATTGGACATAATAAAATAATATTAGATTACCTCATCAAGTTTTGGAGGGAAAAAAGAAAAAACTACTTTTTCAACTTGTATTTTCAATTTATCTCCCTATGATTTTACTCAAATTTCGAGCGGGAGCACTTGTTGGATGCAAAATTTATTTTTGTATTCAAAGAGTACCCATGTTGTATACTTTAAATGGACCCTACTGCACGTAAAATGTGAAATACATAAAAAAAAACATGATTGCAATTATGTTTTTTCATATATTTCACATTTTTTGTGTTGTAGGTTCCATCAAAAGTATGCAGCATGGGTACTCCTTAGATGCAAAATTAAATTTTGCATCCAACGAGTGCTCCTGCTTGAAATTTGTGTAAAATCATAGGTAGATCAATTGAAAATATGAGTTGAAAAAGTAGTTGTTGAATCTTTGAATTTCTTTATCTTTTTACCTTTTTACTCCAAAAGTGGTGAATCATCCCCCATGGTTGACATCATCATATTGAATCCTATTGGTTCTTATAAAATTGATTTTTGTTGTATGTTTTTGTTTTGAGGCCCATTTTTTACCTCAAAATTTCTCTAATCATTTTTGACGAGTTTATTATGATAAAATCCTAGTTTGATCATATTTCATGTCATCATATTTACAGGGAAAGGAACACACTTTACGACAATGTTTCTAAGGAGGCGTCACAACAGGATCATGAGATTCGGCAGATAAATGAACAAACTCAATGATCATAGTTATTGATTGGTTTAATTGGTAGTTTATATGTCATGTGCACAAACTCAAGAACGCATTAGATAAATTTTGAGGTCTAAAATGGACCTCCTAAGGAATATTATAAAATAGTAGTGGACATAATAAAATAATATTAGATTACCTCATCAAGTTTTGGAGGGAAAAAAGAAAAAACTACTTTTTCAACTTGTATTTTCAATTTATCTCCCTATGATTCTACTAAAATTTCAAGCGGGAGCACTTGTTGGATGCAAAATTTATTTTTGTATTCAAAGAGTACCCATGTTGTATACTTTAAATGGACCCTACTGCACGTAAAATGTGAAATACATAAAAAAAACATGATTGCAATTATGTTTTTTCATATATTTCACATTTTTTGTGTTGTAGGTTCCATCAAAAGTATGCAGCATGGGTACTCCTTAGATGCAAAATTAAATTTTGCATCCAACAAGTGCTCCTGCTTGAAATTTGTGTAAAATCATAGGTAGATCAATTGAAAATATGAGTTGAAAAAGTAGTTGTTGAATCTTTGAATTTCTTTATCTTTTTACCTTTTTACTCCAAAAGTGGTGAATCATCCCCCATGGTTGACATCATCATATTGAATCCTATTGGTTCTTATAAAATTGATTTTTGTTGTATGTTTTTTTTTTTAGGCCCATTTTTTACCTCAAAATTTCTCTAATCATTTTTGACGAGTTTATTATGATAAAATCCTAGTTTGATCATATTTCATGTCATCATATTTACAGGGAAAGGAACACACTTTACGACAATGTTTCTAAGGAGGCGTCACAACAGGATCATGAGATTCGGCAGATAAATGAACAAAATGGAATTGAACAGTATCATTATTATCATATTCCTTTTGATGATTTTCCTCAGACAGTAGCAATTCATGAGTGACTTATATTGCACCACACTTCACGACCATGTTTCTAAGGAGGCCTCACAACAGGATCATGAGATTCGGTAGATAAATGAACAAAATGGAACTAAACACTATCATTATTATCATATTCATTTTGATGATTTTCCTCAGACAATATAAATTCATGAGTGACTTATATTGCACCACACTTCATCTTTTTGGATCCATCTACATTTCATGTTTTGATATATTTCTATGGATAGGTAGTTGCATGATATCATATGACAACATTTTGATTATATGATTTCTATATATTGTGATACAGAGGCACTATTATTTTGGTTTGTATATGAGCTGCATTCTATAGTAGTATGTTGAGTGACTAACAATCACAATTTTGGATATGCTACAGTAGCATCTACAACATCTAATTTTCGCTACTATTAATGAAAATTACAATTTCCCCCGAGGAAAAAATATTTATTTCATGTAAAAGAAAAAGGAATAAAAATAAGTGTTTATTTTCATTATTATTTTTAATATTAAAAGCATGTTATTCATGCTTCTAGAGTTTACTGAGTCAAAATAAAATTCATTATGAGTCATTGAGTAAAAGTACCATTAGGAATTTTGGAAACAAAAAGAAAAGAAATTTTTATTTGATTCAAAGAGTCAATTTTGTCACCACAAGACCAAGTTGGCCGTCCGGATGGACAACTTGACCAACCAATAAATTTTGTCACTTCACATGTTCAAAAGAATATATATTGGAAACCATGCTCCAAAACTTGGCAATCACTTTGTTTTTTGTGAAAGAATAAGAGGAATTTCAGTGAAAGTCAAAGGAGAGAGAAATATTCCTTTTTTTCCCTAGTTCTTCTCACATGTGAATCTGTCTGAGGTACTGTAGGCCCAAAATTTTAGGGGGGCCAAAATTACAGGGACCAAAATTTTAAGGAGGATGAAATTTCAAGAATGGACCAGATTTCAGATGTTTGAACAACGTTGACTTTGTTGACTTTGATTCATTAAAATGGAATGAAGGATGGTTGAACTGGGTCTTTGTGGTAGTCTTTGTCTTCGTATTGGGTCTTGTATATCTCACTTTGACCTGATTCTATCAGATTAGTGTCTTCTTGGATTTCCCCCTTATGGGTTTCTTTCCTTCACTTGGAGCCTATATCTTTGTGTTCTTATTTCTTGCGACCTTCATGTTTTGTACTTTTGGTAATTTCTTGATGAAATAAGAGAACATAAAATTTAATAAAGAAGCCAACAAATTCACAAGTAGTTATCAAGTCAAGAGAATCCTACACTAATCTACAAGAATCTTGGTTTCTCAATAGTGAGTTCATTTCCTTCACCTCATTTTTCATATTCATATTCCCCTTCTCACTCCACATGGTGTTTTCCTTGTGATTTATTTAGTTCTTAGTTTTCTTGCATGTTGACTTGTCTTCAATACCCTATATTTTTTTATGTTGGGTAAATATTATGTGATTACATAAGAACTTGTTTTATATATGAATGAGAACTAAATAAATATCATTCTCTCATGGCACCAATTTAGAGCTTGCCTTCTCCAATAAACACTTAGAAAGATTTATAAAGTATCTGCTGTTCAACAACTATCCAAGTTATTTATGAGAAATAAAAGATAATTTTATTGTGTTTCTATAGATTTACATTAAATATACTGAGAAGTTATCCCCATCTGAGGTTGAGAAACCACCCCATACTTATGTGTCATATGTCAAATTAAGTTACTTTTAATATGAAACTCATTATCTTATTTTGGTTCAATTTTTTGTTTATATACTAAGATAACATATTAAATATGGATATGTGTGTCGCGTCATTCTTATTGAATTCACCATCACTACCTTTCTTTATCTATGTCGCACCCACACCATTCATTCCAAAGTACTAAGAAAGTATTTTCATTGGCAATGCTTCCCCAACCCTCAAGATTTCATTACATCCACCCAACCCATATATATATACACACACACAAAAACCATAGGGTTATATTGTGACCCACCCACACCACATTTTATATTCCACCCATAAATTGTGGTTTCACCAATTTTCCCTATTATTACATCATTCTAAAAACTACCATCACTTGTACTATTATTACATCTACAATGGCTAGACCTTGGGTGTTTGTGGTATTCTTTCTCTTGGTATTGGGTCTTGTATATCTCACTTTGATTTGATTCTATAAGATGAGGATATTCTTGGATTTCCCGCTTATGGGTTTCTTTCCCTAGGTTGGGTCCTATATCTTTTTGTTCTTGTCTCTTATGACCTTCGTGTTTTGTACTTTTGGTAATTGTTTGATGAAATAAGAGAAGGTAAAATTTAGTAAAGAATCCAACAAATTCACAAGTAATTATCAAGTCAAGAGAATCCTACACTAATCTATAAGAATCTTGGTTTCTCAATAGTGGGTTCATTTCCTTCACCTCATTTTTCATATTCATCTTTCCTTTGTCACTCCACATGGTGTTTTGCTCGCGTTTTATTTAGTTCTTAGTTTTCCTTTATGTTTACTTGTCTTTGATACCCTATATTTTTTTATGTTGGTTAAAGATTATGCGATTACATAAGAATTTGTTTTATATATAAATGAGAACTAAATATATCATTGTCTCATGGCACCAATTTAGAGCTTACATACTCCAAAAAACACTTAGCAAGATTTATTAATGATATGTTGTTCAAAAAATGTCCAAATTATTTATGAAAAATAAAAGATAATTTTATTATGTTTCTATAGATTTAAATTAAATGTATTGAGAAACTATCCCTATCTTAGGTTGAGAAACCACCCCATACTTATGTATCATATGTCAAATTAAATTACTTTTAATATGAAACTTATTTTCTTATTTCGGTTCAATTTTATGTTTCTATAGTAATATAACATATTAAAAATGTATATGTGTGTCCACCATTCTTATTGCATTCACCATCACTACCTTTATTTATCTATGTCACACCCACACCATTAATTCCAAAGTACTAAGAAATCCTTTTCCTTCGAAACTCTTCCCCAACCCTCAAGATTTCATTACATCCCCAAACCCATATATATATATATATATATATATATATATATATATATATATATATATATATATATATATATATGATACAAAACCCATATGGTTCTATTGTGACCCACACAAAACACCTTTTATATTCCACTCATAAATTGTGGCTGCACCAATTTTCCCAATTATAACTCCTTGTTTACATCATTCTAAAAACTACCAGCACTTGTACTATTATTACATCTACAATGGCTAGACCTATGGTTTCTAAATCATATCCACCCGATCCCCCATTATTTCCTAGGAGTAAGTTGTTCAACTAAATTCTCCAGCTCATAGTCAATGTCCACCAATGCCTAAAATATTTATAATGAGCCGATTCATTATTTGATAAACATGTTATCCAACATGAAAGGAATTACTTTTAGGATTTTTTTAGTTTTTCATCAATTGATTCTTATAAAAACTACGGAGACATTATGGAGAGGCTTGGGTCACAAAGGATGGAAATGCACTCACAACTTACAATATCATATATGATGAGTTTGTTATTTGAATTTTAATTATCATTTTGTAAGTATGTTAATTACATAAAAAGAGTATCTAGTAAGTTCCTACAGTTGAAATTTAAGTAAATATATAAAGAGACGATTCAAAATAAAATAAAAAAATAATTTTACTAATTTTACTAAAAGTTTATATCTCTTATTTTAATATTATTTTATAATCTTCCTTAGGATGGCCATTTTAGACCTCAAAGTTCCTCTAAGTAATGTACATAATGTAGGTCATGACACCTATAATCACTTATGTAGATGTTGAAATCCTTTAATATTATCCTCCTCACTTCACTACTATTTGAAATAGAGTATATGTGATATGTATCATCACATTAACATAATCTAAATCATTACATTGGATTTGGATCTCATATTTTAGTTCAAGGATGTTGTTCTCAGTAAAATCCACAATTAATAGTATAGTAACAAAGGGAAAGTTATCTTCACATATTCTAACCTACTCATCCTATCATCATTTCATATGTACTTGTTATACATATTGTTGATTTCTTTCAAAAAATCCTTGATGATATCATATGTTTGTATATGATAGCACAAAAATCAAGAAAAATTACAATGAAAGTTTTTTAAAACTACGTGTAAAATGTTTATGTGAAATTTGGAAGAAATTATTCCCTTTAAGTACATAAAACTAAAATGGTACATTATCAATTATATCATTTTTATTTCTTTCCCACCATCTGGATCATAAGTAACACATTTAAATCTTTGAATGTTAACACCATCCTCTAAGTTTAAGGTCGTCACATTCATGAATGCATTATCTCAATATGTAAATCCTTTACACCTTGCATTATCTCAATATGTAAATCCTTTACACCTAGGGCATGTCACGTCTATATAATATTTTTCATTACATTTTTATCCATCAAACCTTAGAGAATTATGCTATGAATAAATTCTCTTGATAAAATTAGCAGTAGTATCGTTGAATATTCCTACACTTTGTTTGTATGAAAAAAACAACTGATGTTTATATATGTTTTATAGTAATGACCAAATTCTATGTTATATCTACAATAACATTTGTTAATAGTGTATGCATATTCTAACATATTAGGGCTTGTGTTTCTCAAAAGATCTTTGGCCTAAGTTTAGCTCCTTGTTATATTCTTGAATCTCTCATAGAATTTTGTGTGTTTCATGTCAATAAAGTGTTTAATATGGAATTCATGGTCACTAGAATCTATTCTCAAATTTGTCACATCTTTTTGTGATTAAATGATGGCTTAGTATTTTCGTAACAATATTTGTCTAGTCGTTTAATAGATTCAATTAATTACATTTTAGAATGAAAAAAGAATAAAAAAATTCCCAACAATTTATTCGACATGAATTTGAGATCAATACTCAGATACTAAGGTAACTAGAAAACTAATAGGAATCACAAAGGACATGAATTTGCCTACTTTTATTGGTTATTATCCATATTTAAATAGGAACGCAACAAATTACAGATATAACCATGAATACAAAGATGCAGCAGAAAGAACACTTCATTTAATTAATATCAAATATTGAAATATACTTACAAACAGAATGGAAGTAGACTAGTTCGAGTGATGGTAGTTTATCTCTAAGAAGAGATGTGGCGGCTACATGCCTCTGAACTGAGTTAAAAAGAGGCTCAATGCCCTTTTTATTATTGAACAATAAGAGAAAACCTTAAACAACCAAAACCATAACCTATGGAGTTGTAACACCAAGAGTTTATGGGCCCCGTTGGGGTTAGTTGGGCGGCCAACTTCCTAAGGTTGTGACTTGGTCATATTATCTTCATTTGACGCATATGATACCTCATTGGAAATATATCTCCAAGCACTACAGTGGTCGATGTGATTTCCATAGTAAACGCTGAGTAATTTTCCGAAACAACTTTGTTTAGGGCCTCAAAATGGCTTCGGAAGTTCAGGAACCGAAAAACTGCAAAAAATAGAAAATTGTGCTACAATTAAGGAAATTGAAAAACTGAAAGAAACAATCATGAGGTTGCAAGTGGAATAGGTGGGTTACCACCAATATCCACCTAGATCACATTATCAATCACTTCCAAAGGTTCTAAGGGTGCCATGATGATGGCTTCAATAAGCTGAAAAAAATAAGAGCCAAATGGACTTATACATGCACGCTTGTTAAAATTATGGGCTTCAACAAATCGTTTTTACCACTCACGCACCCAGAAAACATAGTTTGGAAATTAGATCGAAACTACTCAATCAAGGATTTTGTTGGAAAACTTCTCGTGAGTCACCAACTAGACCATGCTATCCACAAAACCCAGATCACATAATTTTGAATTTCATCATCCTTTGACTAGAAATTGAATCATAAGTTTGATGATAGTTTTACTCCTACGAAATTCCCTTCTCTTGGCTTGATACAGAGTGCTCTGTATTCTCAAACCTATAACGTAAATGAATTTTACCAATATACAAGATTTGACACAAAAGCACTGTGATTAAAATATTAATTGTAATATGGTTCTTCAGGTCTTATTTTAGTCCCATTCAAATGTAAACAACAAAGAGAATAAAGTCCAGGTCAATTTCTATCTCCAAATATTAATATGACTATTAAAAAACCTCACAAATGCACATACAATGAACTATCTCATACACACTTACAAATTTGACTTGCCGATTAATAACACTTGTAGAACGTTGTTCAATTAATTATTATCTCCACATACCACATCAAGTTCACATAGATTGAGGATCAATTACCATAGATTGATCTCATGGTGTATTAATCTTTTTATCAATTAACTTCAGTCTCACACAGAGAACAAAAACAACGTACCCTTCTCCCACACAAAAACTTCAAGAAAAATATTCATTTCTTCCAAAACTAAAACATTTGTCCAAGAAATTAGTTCACCAATGTGAACCAATTTCCTCACTCCACAAAATCAGGAAACAAGATCTATCTTTAATTTAATTATCTCTATGAGCTATCAAATCCTATCCTTAACTATTTAAAATTTCTTTTAACTAGATGCTCCTAACTACTCTTAACTAAATATCCAAAACTTTTCACAAATAAACTTTAAAATGTTCTAGCCTTGGCATGTGATCAACCCATCACATTGCTAGGCTCTTGGTCTGACTTCAATAACTTATCTTGTTTATGTGCACGGCCTAATTCACCTGCATCAGACATCCCAAGAGAGAAAAATGTATGAGCTCCTTCTCATAAGGTCTTCTATAGAATGACATGCTTTCTATGTTGTTGCTTCATCCACCCAAGTAGAATCCTCCATCAAACGGTCTTTCCACTTTACGAGATACTCTAAGTATTCTTTCCTTCTAGTTTTCTTGGCAATATGTGTATCCAAAATCTATTCAACCTCTAAATTCTTTGCCACATGCATTTGTTTCAACCACTGTTGTTCCTTTTCCTCATCATGGTCAAGATTCCCAGAATTTTGATTTGGATCACTAGCTGTGTAGGAATACAAATTTGCTACATTAAAAATGGGTGAAATGCCAATTCCTATAGGTAAATCTAGCTCATAAGCATTCACTGAAAACTTGCGAAGGATCTTACGAGGTCCTATCTTCTTCATTTTCAATTTATTGTATTCTCCCCTTAGAAACCTCTCCTTTATTATGTGGGATAGGACCACGTCTCCCACTTCAATGTTTACCTCTTTCCTGTGTAAATTTGGTCACTTATTGTAGTTGTAGCTTGTGTCTTATAATATTCATTTTAATTTCTTGTGCAACTCACCCATAGCTACTGCAAAATATTCTCCATAAACACGTCTATTCTCAAGCTTCCCCAAGTATCTTAGCTCACAAATTCCCCTCGGATGCATGTCGTACAAGATTTGAAATGAACTCTTTCGCGTGCACCTATTTGGTGAGTCATCATAGGTAAACTTAGCCTGGGCTAGCACAAGATCCCATTTCTTGGGTCAGTCACTTACTAAACTTCTCAACAAGTTATCCAAACTCTTGTTCACAACCTTTGTTTTCCCATCAAACTGTGGATGATAGACCGAGCTAAAATTTAGCTGAGTGCCAAGTTTCTTCCACAAGGTCCTCCAGAAATGTTTTGTGAATCTTGTGTCCCTATCAGAGATTATACTCTTTGGAAAACCATGCAACCAAACAATCTCATCAAGAAACAAATTAGCCACATGGGTAGCATCACTAGTTTTGGAACATGGAATGAAATGAACCATCTTAGTAAATATGTCCACAACTACAAGGATTGAATCATTACCTTGTTGAGTTCTTGGTAAACCTAGAACAAAGTCCATACTCATTCAATCCCAAGGTTTGTTGGGAATGGGTAAAGGGATGTATAGTCCGACATTATTACTCCTCCTTTTCACATGCTGACATATCCTACACTTATTCACATACCTTTGTACATCTTCCTTCATCTTAGGCCAAAAATACAAGTGACTTAGCTACCCAAGTGTTTTATCAACACCAAAGCATCTAGCCAACCCGCCATTATGATTTCCTTATACCAAGGTTTCCCTCATTAAGAAATTGGGAATACATAGTTGATTGTTCTTGAACAATAGTCCATCCTACAACATAAGATCTTTCCATGGATTGTTTTCCCTATTGACTGAATTCTTACATGTTGCAAAATATTCTTTAAAATCAGCGTCAATGTCATACAATTCCTTCAAATAGTCAAAGCCTGAAATTTTTATTTGACTTTCCTGCATAATTAAACATCTCCTACTCAAGGCATCAACAAGCTTATTTTCCTTCCCACTAATGTGCTTCAAAACAAAAGTTAAATTTTGAAGGAACTCCACCCACTTTGCATGTTTATGATTCAACTTATTTTTCTACATAATGTATTGTAAGGTAGAATTATCCGTGTACAGAACAAACTCCTTAGGCATCAAGTAATGCCTCCAATGCTTCAAAGCTTGAACCACTACATAAAATTATTTGTCGTAGGAAGAGTATTTATGTTTTGACTCATTTAACTTCTCAATGAAATATGCAATGGACTTATCTTCTTCGCTCAGTACAGCTCCAGTGGTTGTCCCACTGGCATAACATCTTACTTGAAAGGGCTTACTGAAGTTCGACAACTTCAACACTAGATTCTTAGTTATCTTCTTCTTTAATATTGATTTTTTTTCTATTGTTGTTGTCCAATAAAATGTTTGCCTATCATTCTTGATTGTGTCAATGATAGATGCCACTGAAATTCCTTATAAGCGTCCTGTAGAAATTGGCTAAGCCATGAAAAATTATCACCTCAAAAATGTTCTTATGTGAGGGCCAATTTACAATTTCTTCTATCTTCTCCGGATCCATTTTCAAGCCATCCTTAGAAATGACAAAACCTAGGAATACAAGCTCACTCTTCAAAAAATAAAACTCCTTCATGTTAATCAATAAATTTTCTTGTTGTAATCTTTCTAAAACATACTTCAAATGTCTCAACTGCTCTTCTTTATTTTGACTAAATATTAAAATGTCGTCCAAATAAACAATGACAAACTTACCAATGAACTCCTTCAAGACTTCGTTCATCATCTACATAAAGGTACTGGGTGCATTTGACAGGCCAAATGAGTTGACCATCCAGTCATACAAGCCATCAATGGTCTTGAAAGTTTTCTTCCACTAGTCTCCATGTCTGATCAGAATTTGATGATAACCACTTTTCAGGTCAATCTTTGAGAAGTAATTTTCCCCACACAAGCAGTCCATCATATCATCCATTTGTGGCAATGGAAACCTGTGACGAATGGTGATCTTGTTGATTCTCTAAAGTCAGTGCACATTCTCCATTCTCCACCCTTATTTGGACTTAGTATTGTAGGTATGGCATGCAGACTCAAACATTATCTTATTAGTCCTTGGTCCAACAGTTCTTGGACTTGCCTCCTCACATCCTCATTCTCCTTGGGTGTCATCTGATATGTAGCCTTGTTCGGAAGAATTTCTCCTAGTATGAATCCTATGTGATGAATGATGCTTTGTCTCGATGGTAACTCACTCAGGAATTCAACAACTACAATATCATGAAACTCATGGAACAACTCTTGAACTTTAATAGGTAAATCTATAAGTTCAATGTGCATAAGTACTACCTTTGGCTTGCAAACCACTGCATAACTTACCTCTTCTTCTTCCATTTGTTGTAGAAATTACTTTCCACCAAGTAGCAGTGCTTTTGGGCTGCTCGGCTCAGTTGTACCTTCCTCTTTCAATGGTACAAGAGTTTGCTTGATGCCATCCTTTTCGAACTTATAATAATTTCTCTCTCCATCATGTGTCACCTTCCTATCAAACTTCCATGGGTGACCTGAAGTAATGTAACAAGCATCCATTGGCATTATGTCACAGAGCACCTTGTCCTTATACCTGCCTATCTAAAACTCGACTTCACTTTGCTCATGCACCAACAATTCGTGTCCTTTTTACAACAATGATACCTTATAAGGTGTGGGATGCTTAATATTTTTCAATCCCAATTTGTCCACCATTTCTTGGGAGACTAGATTGTTTGTACTTCTGTTGTTAATCAACAATTTGCAACATTTTACTTTTGCCTTACACATTGTCTTGAACAAGGATTTTCTTTGAACTGGTTCAGCAATCTCCTTTGATGGTTTTAACAAGACTTTATGCATCATCAACACCTCTCCAGTCTCTGGAACATTCTTTCCCTCTAGTACTTGTGCCTCTGTTGCTTCAGTTTGAGATATGTATGCACCTTGTTGTCCCGTATTTTCATTCTCAGGGCATTCAAAATATGGGTGACCCAAATTGTTACATCTATAACGCTGATAGATAGTCTCTCTGCCTCTTCCTCTACCTCTACCTCTCTAGTAAGGTGTCCTCCTCTGCTACCACCTTCTTTCTCTGACTTCCCTTGTTGATTTGAGTTGCCTTCATCATTATTTTGTGTTGGAAGCTTCCCTCTTCTAGTTGATTGTCCTTTCCCTCTTTCAAAGCCATGTCTGCTACAAGAGCTTTTCTTCCTAGTTATCTTTTCTTCTACCTTCAAGTCACACTGGTATGCTTCCTTTATTGTCCTTGTAGAAAGTATGTTGATTTCATCTTGGATATCCAGCCTCAAACCATTGATATACCTTGATGTCTTATCTAGGGTATCTTCTACATAGCCTACTCTCAAGTTCACTTTGTAAAACTCTTTGGTGTACTCCCTCACTGTCATCATCTTTTGGTTAATATTTTGCATCTGTCTATAGATATTTAGCTAGTAATCCTTTAGCAAGAACTTAATCTTCATCTTTTCCACCATTCTATCCCAGCTCTTTATCAATGGTTTTTCCTTCTTCCTTCTTTCAACATGTACATTGTCCTACCATAGTGCAACATGACCTTTCAACCTTGTCATTGCAAACTTGATTCTCTTGTCCTCCTAAATTTCTTCATACTCAAAATACTTGTCCATATCACTAATCCAGTATTGAGCCCAATACTTCTCTCAACAACCTAGCCTCAACATCTTCTTCAATAGGTGTTTCTCCTTCTTCTCCAGGTTCCTCTTCGGCCTCACTAACATCTCCACCTTTAGGATCATGTTGTCTCCCCACTTCCATGGCTTCTAACCAAACTTGTAGTCTCCTTATCTCTTCTCGAAGTTCTACATTAACCCTAGGTCTGCCTCCTTTGCCTCGTGAGCTTCCGGCTCACCTATTCATCTCTCTATACTATAGAGAACGAAAATGTTACAACTTTGATACCACAAATTGATGGCTTTAACAAGCTAAAAAAAAGATCGAAATGGACTTATACAAAGGCGTTGGTTAAAATTATGGACTTCAACAAATTGTTTTTACCACCCACACACTCAGAAAAACACAGTTTAGAAATTAACTCAAAAATCCTCAATCAAGGATTTTGGTGGAAAACATCTCACGATTCACCAAATAGACCATGCTCTACACAAAGCCCAGATCGCAAAATTTTGAATTTCGCCTTCCTTTGACTAGAAATTAAATCATAAGTTTGATGAAATTTTTCCTCCTATGAAATTCCCTTCTCTTGGATTGATAGAAAGTGTTATGTATTCTCAAACCTGTAACATAAATGACTTCTTCCAATATACAATATTTGACACAAAAACACTGTGATTAAAAGATTAATTGAATATGTTGCTCCAAGTCTATATTTTAGTCTCATTCAAATGTAAAGAATAGAAAGAATAAAGTCCATATCAATTTCAATCTCCAGATATTAAAATGACTATTAACAAACCTCACAAATGCACATATGATGAACTATCTCATACACACTTACAAATTCGACTTTCTTATTAATAACACTTGTCCAAGAGCGTTGTTTAGTTAACTATTAACTCCACATACCACATCTAGTTCACACAAATTGAGGATCAATTACCACAAATTGATCTCATGGATGTATTAATTTTTCTATCAATTAACTTTAGTCTCACATAGAGAACAAAAACATCGTACCCTTCTCCCACACAAAAACTTTAAGAAAAATGTTCATATCTTCCAAAACAAAAAAAGTTGTCCAAGAAATGAGTTCACCGATGTGATCCAATTTCCTCACACCACGAAACAATATCTATTTTTAATCCAATTAGATATGACTCCCTAGGATCTATCAAATCCTATCCTTAACTATTTAAAATTTCTTTTAACTAGATGCTCCTAAATACTCTTAACTAAATATCCAAAAAATTTCACAAATAAACTTTAAAATGGTTTAGCCTTGGCATGTGATCAACCCATCATGTTGTTAGGCTCTTGGTCCAACTTCAATAACTTATCATGTTTAGGTGCACGACCTAATGCACCTGCATCACATGACTACATCAAAATCCCTATATGAGCCCTCAAACCTTATTGGGCTTAAGATCCTTAAATGGTTCCTTGAGCCAAAATATTGTTCGTTTGTAGGCATTCTTTTCAGGTATTTGAATACCTTAATAGTTTTGTGATTAGATTTTTTGCACTAGAAATGGATCTTTATAAGTAAGCATGATCAAGGTGGTAAACAAGGCATTTAATCCTTAATTAAAATTTATGTAGCTCAAGCACCATGAAAAATCCCTATAGATAGTGACATGAACCCTATCTCGAGGATATTTTCCTTGGGAATTAGATATAAGTGTGACAATATGCTTCATACATGATGGAAAAGAGTTTATTCCTTTACCATAGTTGTAGAGGCGAAACAACATTTTTAATTCCTTAAAAATTGTTTTGGGGAGGAAAAAATAACCTTAGGCCATAAATATAGCTCCCCAAACCCAAGTGTTATGAACATGTCCTTGGAGCACTAAAAAGGAGCACAAATGGCTCATTGAGCCTGCACCATCATCAAAGACTAAAAACAAGTGACATATGTTCTCATTGAAGCTTCTTAAGAGAAAGAACCTTAAACAAGTATGTTAACCAACAAGTAGGAAAATTTGTAGTTGGTATTTCGCATCTAAGTTGGACATAGACACCATAAATAGGTTTTTTGTAATAGAATTATATGTGAATGCATAAACATGGTTAAGTAGAAAACAATGGAATTAAGCCATATTGAAAACTGCATGGAAACCATGACATGATGCCTCTCTAGGAATTCCTTTGAAATTTGAGTTGAATAAGGGTTCCATTATGATTCTTGGGCATCATGGATGGATCTTAGACAGAGAAAATTTCAAGTACCACCCTAAATTTATATGTATAATAAATGGGTGAATCCCCATGATACATAGGAAAAATGGGAGGCGATTTTATCAATAATATAATATGTATATATATATTTTTTTGGCGAATCTCTCACTAGAATATATTATCTTGTAAAGTCATGGAGAATCGTCTTGGTGAATGTTTTGTTAAAGTATGAAACCATATATGATAATAGGAAAACATATTCATTAAACTGTAATATACTAACATACATGTTTGGAAAAAAGAAACATAATTTTCTCTTCCTACAAACAATGTTGCAAGTTTTAGTGGCCATGTTTGTCAAGGTTCTTACTGTACACTCTTTCATATCCTTCTATTAGTTTTGATAATATTCCAAAACAAAGTTCTTGTAGGTGTTGATCTTGACCACCAGTTCTGTAGGAGAGATTAATATTTTCTCTACCACTTTTGTCAAGCTATCAAATTTCTTTCTTATTCCATAGACTCCAACTGCGAGATAAAAAATAAAATAAAAGAATAAAAAAATAAAAAACACATCAAGTTTGTTTACCCCAACACGCCAACAAGTAGCAAGCCCAAACTATATAATATAAGAAAGTAGTAGGTATCCCAAAGGCGTGAAGGGGATCTAATGCAAAGAAGTGACCGTTGTCAGAAGTCTTCCAATCAATATATAAATATATAAATGTAGATTTATTATTATTTTAATTGGAAATCTTCAATTAAATAATAAAATTTAATTATGTCTCTCCCAATCTAAATTCTTATTAGCATAGTTCACTACCTTCATACATCTTGCATTTTTTAACAGCTTTGTAACATGTGGATTAATTTCCTTTTTGGTGCACAATCTCTGCCTTTTAGGACAATATGGTGCAGTGGCCCAATATGGTGCAGTGGCCCAACCCCTATAGATCATTACACAAACTAAGAATAGCAGAGAAGATGAAAGGTTGTACAAACCAACATATTTTTCAAACAAGAGTGATAAGATTTTACTATTTTGATTTTTTTTTTTTGTTAAATCAGAAAAACCAATATTAATGGAGATATTGGTATTTTTTACTAAATTTTGTGAAGTGACTAAATGTAGCTTTAACCATTCACCTTAATATGTTTTCTACAATATAATTTCCTAAGTCTATTTAATATCTTCATTATCATAAAAACCAACCTATATCCATCTTAACTCTACATCTACCACTCTCAGAGGGATGAAACCTATTTATCCCTCTCAGCACTTGGTAGACCCGAATTAAGATGGATCTAACCTGATAGAATTTCCTCTTTAAATAGTCTTTGTTCACATTAATACCATGGTATTACCATGGGTTATCATAAACCTGCAGCCTAAAACTACTATTAGTAATTTATAAAGATTAATAAAATTAATAATTGATTTTTAGTTTATTCTTTTATTTTAAGCAAGTTAAAATGTTTAAGTGACATTAAATTACAAGATCCATTTTTACTCTTGATCTACCAAGCCCTGAGAGGGATCAAATATTGTTTCACTCTATGCTAGTTTACATATCACGATATTTGATCCCTCTCAGTGCTTAGTAGATCCAGAGTAAAGATGGAAATATGTTGGTTTAATTCCCCCGCTTAAATAGGTTCCATTCCACGTGAATACCATGGGTCAATACCATGTGCCATCTTTATTTTTATTAATACTAATATTAGGGTTAATAATTTTTTTTTGCATGGTATTAATAATAATTTGGCCCGTGGTATTTGGCCCATAGGCTTCACCTAAATATAACCCATTTTTTGAGTGTTCGTAAATATAAGGTGACTTATGGAGTAAACATAAAAGAATGTTTTATTTATTTACCATACCTTTGGTTTATTTATATTTTTATTAATTTACCATACCTCTTTTATAAACATGGCATTTGACCCTAGGATTCACTTAAATAAAACCTATTTTTTGAGCCTTCTTAAATAGAAAGAGGGTTATGGACTAAATATAAAAAGAGGTTTTATTTATTTACCATACCTCTAGTTTATTTATATTTTTATTTATTTACCATACCTTTGGAGTAAGTATAAAAAGAGGTTTTATTTATTTACCATACCTCCACTTTATTTATATTTTTATTTATTTACACCCTTGCGTGTTCGTAAATATAAGGTGACTTATGGAGTAAATATAAAAAAATGTTTTATTTATTTACCATACCTCTCGTTTATTTATATTTTTATTAATTTACCATACCTCTTTTATAAATATGGTATTTGGCCCATATGATTCACTTAAATAAAACCTCTTTTTGAGTCTTATTAAATAGAAAGAGGTTTATGGACTAAATATAAAAAGAGGTTTTATTTATTTACCATACCTCTAGTTTATTTATATTTTTATTTATTTACCATACCTTTGGAGTAAATATAAAAAGAGGTTTTATTTATTTACCACACCTCCACTTTATCTATATTTTTATTTATTGGGACCAAATACAACCTCCCAAACCTCCTCCCAAACCAGAAAATGGGTGATTGCAAAAGGCGATTACAAACGTTGCAAATGAATTTAACATTGCAAACCAGAAAATGGGCGATTGCAAACGAATTTAACATTGTAATGGAATATAACCTCCCAAACGAGGTGAACAAATGAGTCTTTTTATAGTTTATCCACCATTTTTTTGGGGCTAAAATGAAAGCCCCTAAAATTTACCATGATCTTAGATCTATGAACATATTCAAGAAGGGAAACAATAGCCTTTGGCCCTAAACCTTTCTTCTCAATATCAAGTTCCATGGATGCGTCCTTGAACATCACCATATGGCCTTTGTTGGTTATCAATTGTAGCTATAGCACAAAACTTTTTATGGGATAATATTCGTAGATAGGTAATTTGCCATGTTTTTTTCCAAAAAAAAAGGATTCACCTATTTACTTTTTTTTATAAAAATGTTTTGCCCAAATTATAGACTATAAAACTACTTTACCTTAGAAATCATAAAAATTTTATAGATACCATATGACATCATTAGAAATTTAAACATTTTTTAGAAAAAATATCGCCAAAGATTTTATAGTTTTAATATTAGGGAGTACCAAGATTCACCAAATTTGTAAGCTTTAAAATAAATTTCTATCCTTAAAATTTTCCCTACTCTATGGGTGTTATGGGAGTCATCACTAGGATAGTTATGCAATAGGAAAATGTCTAAAGGTATAACCAAGGCCTCACAAGGAGAATAATGAGCCTTGTTCCATGATGCTTGTACACTCAATCTCCATGAACAACACCTACTATACTACCCACAAAGCCTCCATTAGTGTTAAATGTGTCCTTGAATAATAACAACAGACCATTATTTAGTCTCTCTAACCTACTATAGGGATACAAGGTCCATGATTAAACCATAACACATGCCCTATAAAATAATGTGTTTCAAACCCCACACCATCAATCATTGTTAGGGTAATGGATAATGGCCTTTAGTAATCAAGTGGGATATAGTTCCCATGAATAGTTTTCGTGCATTAGAAATGGGCTTGAAGGTGTTGGGTAATTTAATTAATGGTTAAATTACTTCATTAATTGTTAACCAAGGTTCATGTACTTGTGAAGTGCATGTGCACAATATATGCTAGGAGTTCAATTTTTCATTTTAAAATATGAAACTGACTTAAAATTTCTAGTGAAGCAAAGTGTAACTAGATTAACTCATATAATTCCTATGCATATGTTCTTCCCATCAAAATTGCTCTTTCAAAAGAGAAATATTCTTAAAGGTGAAATCAATTGAAAATTCATACTATCAAACTGAATTGAAACATATTCTACTTTACAAGAATTAAAATTTACTCTATTTGAATTGAATTGAAAGAATTATTATAATGAGCAGAATTGAAATCTTATTTTACTTGCAGCAAGTTGAAATGCTATTCTAAATACTCGAAATCAAACTATCTACTCTACTTAGAAAAATGAAATATTTAATCTAAATGCTTCAAAACTATATCAAGAAACATAACTTGAAAGGAAAGATCCAAACTACAACTTTGAGCAACTACTGGTGTGTACAATTGTGATTGGAATTGATTTGGTCATTAAGTCAGAAATCTAAAACAAAGCAATTGAAATAGAAAAACTCAGAAAGGAAATATATTTTTTCTTTTTAACATATATGAGTGCTCGATTGGTGCAGACCAATTGATGTCAAGAGATGAAAACAGAGTAATGGAAAAGAGATTATTTGTAATAGAAAAGAAATTACTCACGAAACGAATCAATAACTAAAATAACCAACAACTAAACTAAGTTACAACTCTCTATGGGCCCTTTAAATTAACAAATTATTCACCCACACATTTAATCATCAAAGGAATAGAGTAATTGTATTTTAAAGTAGAAGTATTCAACATAAAAATGATTGCAGAGCTTAAAATGTGTCTATTTCCCCGCATCAAGGCTTTTTATAATTTTTTCTTGAATAATAGATTCATGAGTTATAAGTCAAGAAGCTAGTTCCTATTTTACAACTAAGAGATTCATCAAAATAGGAATCAGTATTCTCATGATTTGCTAAGAGAAGAGAAAATCATGAGAAGATTTTGATTTTACATATCATAGCCTTTGATTCAAACCTATTCTCTTTCAATCCCATGATCTCTTGATGATGATATGATCTTCCTTCAAAGTTTGTGCAAGGTTGGAGTATTATAACCAGAGTTGACTTATAGTTTGACCATCATATTTCTTGAACCCCGTGAGTTGTGAAATCAGTGTAACAGGTGGATCTCCATATGTTGAAAATTTTCAATCTACTAATATCATTTATTCCTCTTCAAACACCTTGGAACCTATATTACCATGGATGTAGCTAAAAAATATTTAGTTAGCTATAGAAATGTTTTGATTAAATTTCATAAGGAAACAACAAACTATAAACTATGAATGGATGATAACTTTTATTATGTTTAAGCATCTCTAAAGTGACCTTTTAACTTGAAAATGTATTAAAACTATTGTGAAATGGAAGGTAATAGTATATCTAAAAGAAGACAATTCAGGACTTCAACAAAAGGTCTAAACATGGTTGGGTGAAACAAAAGGTTTAATCCCTAAATTAAACTTATAAATCTCAAGTTTTATAATTAGGGGAGGAATAAACTTGGGCCTTATTCCCTAAACACTACTTCTTGAGCTTGGTCAACGTTAAGAACACCTATAAACCACACCAAGAACAAATTCTATGATGAATTTTTCATCAAGCTAGATATGGATGTCATTAGTGGATTTTGTGCATTAAGGATGGCCATAGGGCCTTGAAAATAGTCTAGGAAGGAAAAAAATCACCTGTAGACATTTTTGAATATTCTTCATCTTAAGAGCTTTGATTATGTCCTTGAACCAACACATAAGTGCATTCTAAGGCTTCTTTATAGACCTTCAAGTGGGATACAATTGTTGTGAGTAGGTTTTGTTCATTGAAAATGGGGCATGATGCCTAAACATTGTAAACATTTAAAATGTGGGCCTTAATCCCTATATAAACCTTTTATAGCTCAAACAACATGAACAAAAACTAGACACAACAACATGATCCCTCACTTGGGGTCTTTTTCCTAAGAGTTGGATATTGATGCCATTAAGATATTTCATCTAGTATGGTTTGGTATTGAGGCCAATACCATAGTCATGGTAGGCGTTAATGGGGAAAATGTACCACCAACAATAATGAGGTCTCCTCAATGTGAAGTTTGAATTAGAACTCATATTATTTTGGATAGGAACCCCATCCAGTATGTGGTCCTAAATTCCACCATGTGTGTTTTCCTCTTGGCTGTCAAATGAAAATAAGATAGAGTGATAACTAGTTTGAAATGTCTAGAAAATGAGGAAGAAATAAACCAACAATCTATGAACGAGAAAAACAATGTACAAGAATATAGTAACAAGAAAAGAAGAAGAAGTACATCTCAAAGAGGAATCAATTAGCCAAAACCATTTGAGACATACAAGTAAGAAAGTACTAGAGGTTAACTGCAAATTAGTTCACAATTGGTTATTAGTATTAGCATGGAATGAGAAATCATGGATTAAAGAAAATGGATGAGAAATAAGAAACAAATTAGTTCATCAACATATTACCCACATGAAATCACACATGCACACATGATTTGAGTATCAGTTGGCCATTACAACTAGTAAAAAAATGCATGGGTATATATGCTAGATAATATAGATATTATCATTTACCAATGTTGCACTTTAGGCACATGCACTACATGCCCATAACAATTTAGCATTGGGCTTCTCATATAATCTCCAAAGTAGATTCTTTGCCTCACAACATCTTAGCCTACTATCTACTAAGAAAAGGAGTACTCAAAGCTCTAGGTACTAATAGTTATCCCAAAAACACCTTTCTTGGAGGCATGAGGGTACATTTATACAATTGTGTAGATGAATCTTCATCTTCCCCCAACCACCTTTCGATTTAATAATGACCTTTAGACTCCTATTGAATTTTACAATTAATATTATAAATGGCCCTTCTGTAATTTTTTCATTTTTTATTTTCAACAATATGAAAAATATTGCAAGATCTTGAAAGAAACACAATGGACTTTGAAGCCACATTGTCTCGATTTTAGTGTCATCAACCCTTTCAATAGCTTCAACCTTGCAAGCACATTACCAATAATTAGGAAACACGATGGAAACATTTCATAACAAAAAAACAAGAAAATATGTAGCAAATATCCTTCCATTTATCATGAATGAGATTCCTCAAATAAATACTAAGAGATTTGAAGGAGTTTACAACCTGTTGATGTGGCCTTCTAGATCGTATGTCACCAATGGGATGTGTCGCAAACTAAATATCTTAACATAACCTTATCCATTTGAATAGCTACTCCTGATAGATTTGGAGGCTCTGTTAGCCTATAAATCTCTTCCTCTTGTGAAGGAAAGAGAATGGAAAAATCTCAAGATAATCCTAAAGTTATATATACATGAGCCTAGAGTTAATATTTTACTATACCTAACTAATATGGTACAATGATAGAGCTATGGGTTAGTTATTAATATACAATAATAAAATACCATGAATGATATACAAATTATACAAGAAATGTAATACAAAACAATAGCAACCAGAAACTTATGTAACTGGTAAAAATAATAAAGAATGTGTTAGGTCCCTATACTACTAGTGTAACCCCTTATTGTTATTAGTGCAACCCCCTTATTATATTGGTTTGCCCATGTAGTCACCATATTGTTATTATTGTTCCCCATAGATAGGGGTGATTTTAGGGGCGAATGTTCGCCCTTTGGCGAAATTAAGGGGTTTTAAATTTTTAGTGGGCAAATATTTTGTATCATAGTACATTTTTACAAATCACCTCAAATAGCCCACCTTATTTTAAGGGAGAGGGTAAAAAAGGTAAATTTATCCCTTGAAATTAAGAGTTACAACCTTCCATTCGCCCATTTTCAAGAATAGGTTTTATTTAAGTGAATCCATTCGCCCATTTTCAAAAATAGGTTTTATTTAAGTGAATCATATGGGCGAAAGGCCCAAATACCATATTTATAAAAGAGGTATGGTAAATTAATAAAAATATAAATAAATGAGAGGTATGGTAAATAAATAAAGCATTTTTTATATTTACTCCATAAGTCACCTTATATACATGCAAGGGTGTAAACAAATAAAAATATAAGTAAAGTGGAGGTATGGTAAATAAATAAAACGTCTTTTTATACTTACTCAAAAGGTATGGTAAATAAATAAAAATATAAATAAACTAGACGCATGGTAAATAAATAAAACCTCTTTTTATATTTAGTCCATAACCCTCGTTCTATTTATGAAGGCTCAAGAAAGAGGTTTTATTTAAGTGAATCCTATGGGCCAAATACCATATTTGTAAAAGAGGTATGGTAAATTAATAAAAATATAAATAAGCGAGAGGTATGGTAAACAAATAAAACATTTTTTAATATTTACTCCATAAGTCACCTTGTATTCATGAATGGTATGGTAAATTAATAAAAATATAAATAAACGAGAGGTATGGTAAACAAATAAAATATTTTTTTATATTTACTCCATAAGTCACCTTATATTTATACTATGGGACAAATACCATGGACTAGATTGTTATTAATACCATGCAAAAAAACATTATTCACCCTAATATTAGTATTAATAAAAATAAAAATGGCACATGGTATTGACCTATGGTATTCACCAAAAAGGCACATGGTATTGACCCATGGTATTCACTTGGAATGTAGCCTATTTAAATGGGGGAATTAAATCAGCATAGATCCATATTTACTCTGGATCTACTAACCCCCGAGAGGTATCACATATCGTGATATGCAAACTAGCATAGAGTGAAAAAATATTTGATCCGATCAAGAGTAAAAATGGATTTTGTAATTTAATGTATGTTAAACATTTTAGCTTGGTTAAAATAAAAATCAACTATTAATTTTATTAATTTTTATAAATTACTAATAGTAATTTTTAAGCTCCAAGTTTATGATAACCCATGGTATTGACCCATGGTATTCATGTGAGCATAGACTATTTAAAGGGGAAATTCTATCTTACATCCATCTTAATTCTGGTTCTACCAAGTGCTCAGAGGGATAAATAGATTTCATCCCCCTAAGAGTGGTAGATGTGGAGTTAAGATGGATATAGGTTGGTTTTTATGATAATGAAGATATTAAATAGACTTAGGAAATTATATTGTAAAAACATCTTAAGGTGAATGGTTAAAGCATAGACATTGGACAAGTATATTTGTATACTTCTGTTTTAAACTGAAACAAATCCAGGGCTAAAAGGAATGGATTGATTGCACTAGTCATCCTTCTATAACTTTCCAACATATGCTGGAGTAAACAGATTGTAATTTGGGTAATTTTTCTAATTGCAAACGGGAACATACTTGTTTATTGGCAGGGTGGTTACGAGGTCCCTAGAAGTGGAGTAAACAGATTGTAATTTGGGTAATTTTTCTAATTGCAAACAGGAACATACTTGTGTATTGGCAGGGTGGTTACGAGGTCCCTAGAAGTGATGAATTTGAATTTTTATTGGTTTTATATATAGTATTAGGTTTTTTCTCATGCTTTCTGTGAATGGCACGGGTGAATTTTATCCTACACCCACTAGGTTATCGATATGTAATTTCGGTAATTTTGATTTCAAAAGATATTTTAAAGAAATGCAATGATTTCATTTGTGTATTCAATAAACACAAGATTTTATAATTGAGTAAAATTTTTTCCATGCCTAGTGAGAGATTCGCCAAAAAATTATATATACATATCATATTATTGATAAAATCGCCTTCCATTTTTCCTATATACCATGCAGATTCGCCCATTTATTATACATGTAAATTTAGGGGGGGTTCTTAAAATTTTCCCTGCCCATAGAAGCCCACTACTGTTATTGTTGTGCCCTTACATTATTATTGTTATGTTGGCTGTGATTATATTATGATCCCTTAGACTCCTATATATACAAAGGAGGTCTTGTCATTTGTATCATCCAAGAATTGTCCATTTGTGTAATGTAAAGGAGGTTTCCCCCTTGAAGAGTTTGATTTATAAGGAATTGATCTATCTTTTCTATCTTTTTGTGAGTTGGTTCCATAACATTCGGTATCAAAGCTTTGGATTCTAGGGTTTCACTGCTCCAAAACAGGTCATCGTGGAATTTTCACTATAACGTTTTTTCTACCACATTTTAGAAGATAAAAAAAGAACCTATTTGAGTCAAAATCTCGATTCTCCTCAGGTCCTAATTTTAGATCTTGTCTCGCTATAGTTTTAGAGATACGGTCCAAGACATTTGGGGTTTTGGAGACTCCCGAATTACATTACAAACAGGTGATCTTGGGAAAATATTCATAACTTTCCCTCTGAGCATAATATTGAAATTTCATAAGAAGTTATAGAAAGAGGATGGATTTTAGTTTTATGTGGATTGGTTTCAGGTCTTAAGCTTGAAATAGTGACACTTGGCACTTCGTACAAGTTTGCTCTACTGAAAAAGTATATAATCAGGCCATCTTGGGAGATTAGGCATAACTCTTTCTTTGAGAATCCAATTTCGATCACACTAGGGGAATTGGAAAGAGGACACAGAAGGCTACCGCAATTTTCAATTTTAGACCTTATAGATCCGAAATTTCAGAGATACAACAGATTCAAGAGCGAGCTCCTAAAATCAAGAAAAAGCAATATGATGAACTTTGATGGCAAGGATCCAATAAATTGGATACTACAGATGGAGCAATATTTCGATCTACATGTTGTACAACTGTTACAAAAGGTACATATTGCATCTTTATACTTAGAACCAAACCAATTTTTATGGTATAGAGGGCTTTGTTCTCGTAACCCACTTGTCACCTAGTCAATTTTCATGGAGGAAATGATAGCATATTATGAGGATACAAAGAGAAACACCTTCTTTAGCCAATTGATAAATCTCAAAAAATAGGTTTCAATGGTAGAGCACATTGAGGAGTTCCAAAAATTGAATATAAGGGTAAATGATATTCCATAGAAGCAAAGGATTGATGTCTTCATAGGGACTTTAAAGGATAACATTCAACATGAGGTTTGACTTTGGGAACCTGATTCATTGGAGAAGGCATTCAGGTTGGAAAGAAAAATTGAAAGAAGAATTATGGAAATAAGGAATCATACCACTCACAACTATAAATATGGAAGTGCTTTTGCTCCTAGCCTTCCACAACCTACAAGGTTTACACCACAACAGTTAGAATAAAAAAGAGAAAAAGGGCTTTGTTACAGTTGTGATAGAAAATACACTAAAGTTCATAAGTGTGCTGAGAAGAAATTATTTTACATAGGATTGCGAAGAGAAGGAGGAAAAGGATAAAGAAATGTCAAAAGAAGAGGATATACACCAGGAACCAACCTAGAAAGAAGAAATGAATCTTACCATATCTTATAAAGCATTGGCAAGAATTACCACTCCTCAAACTCTCAAGATAGATGGACATATCAAGAAGAAAAAGGTTGAAGAAGTGAAAGATCACATCAAGCATCAAGAAGTGAATCCAACCATATCTTGTAATGCATTGGAAATAATTACCACTCCTCAAACTCTCAAGATAGAAGGAAATATTAGGAAGAAAAGGGTTCAAGCAATGAAAGATCACATTGAGCATCAACAACAAGTTCTCCAACTTTTAAAGGATAACCCCACTTTGGTGCAGAATCGAATGAAACAACAGGCATATCAACATCGCAGTGAAAGAAGTTTTGATGTAGGCGACTGGGTATTTTTACAAATACAACCATACAAACAAATGTCCCTCAAGTGAGCTAAGAAGGATAATAAATTATCACCAAATTATTATGGTCCTTACAAGGTGCTATAAAATATTGGTACTATAGCATACAAATTGGAGCTTCCTGCATCTTCCCGAGTGCCCCCAGTTTTCCATGTTACATGCTTAAAGAAGGTTATAGGTGACAAGCTCCGAGTTCAAACAATATTGTTGGAACTTGACGAGGAAGGAAAAATCATATTGGAACCTGAAGATCTGGAAAAAAACCTGATCTACAAAATTGATCAAGTTTAGAGTATCTCATCAAGTGGAAGAACTTACCTGCTCAAGATTCCACATTGGAGGACGAGAAATTTATACAGAAGCATATAGAACTACTCAAGCATTGAGGAAAACACTTTTTGAAGGAGAGGGGAATGTTAGGTCCCTATACTACTAGTGTTACCCCTTATTGTTATTAGTTCAACCCCCTTATTATATTGTTGTGCCCATGTAGTCCCCATATTGTTATTATTATGCCCCATAGAAGCCCACTATTGTTATTGTTGTGCCCTTACATTATTATTGTTATGCTAGCTCTAATTATATTATGACCCCTTAGACTCCTATATATAGAAAGGAGGTCTTTTCATTTGTATCATCCAAGAATTGTTCATTTGTGTAATGTAAAGGAGGTTTCCCCCTTGAAGAGGCTGATTTATAAGGCATTCATCTATCTTTTCTATCTTTTTGTGAGCTAGTTTCATAATAGAATGAATTATATCCTATTTGTACAATGTTGTATATTCCAAATTCAAATTGAATTAAACTAAATTTAAATTATAAACGTAATTATAATTTAAATGCTAGTAACTCTTAATGTGATATTTTATAAAAGACCTAAAACTACAGATGATGCAATCCTCTAGTGTCTTAAACAAATACAGAGAAGTATGAGCTTAGTTTCATATTTCACATCAAGAATCATCACGAATGAAAATATGTATATAATTACTTAATATTTCTCGGCCGAGGAAAAATTAAATTACTATAACAATTCTCATAAAACAATAAATCTTTTAGCATTTAAAATCTTGAAATGATTCAACAAGAAAATGATAAAAGACTATATAAATACATAAATTATTATAGTCTAAGTATTAGTTCCATTTATATGCAAACCACATACTTGAATGACCTAAATCCCCAAACATCGTTCTAATAATTTAGATCAGAGTAATGGGTAGATTGAATTTATATTTTAAAACAACAGTCTTAAAAGGTTAACACAATCATGTGTGTGTGTGTGTGCAGATATATATATATATATATATATATATATATATATATATATATATATATATATATATATATATATATATAGATATATAGTAAGGAAATATTAAAATACATTATTGTTTATTTTTATATCACGATAAGAAAATAACAGTGTTGATCATTCGAAATTTCCTAAAACATGGGTATAAAAAATTCAAAAAAAAAGATTCATAATCAAGTATGGATTTCAAATCTCATATATAATTAATTGTTTATCTATCGAATGTTTTCAAACAAAACCAATACTTACAGTAAATGAAATATATATAAAAGGTTCCATAGTCACCAAAATTTTACTTTCATCCTCCCCCATCCCCTCTCAAAAACAAGGATATATATCTCTCTGTGTGTGTGAGTCCTCAACATACAAAACAAAATATTAGAAATAAGACAATGCCAAAAAACTAGGACAATAATATAATTATGATGATCATGTGGGGTCATATTAGAACTGTTTATAAAGAAAATTACATAACTAATATGATATGCACAACTGGTTTGAAACAACTACGCCATATCTACAACAACCAACATCATGAGAACCAATGCCAAAATCTCAAAGAAAAGTGCTACCTATTACAAATCAAAAGCATGGGATAAATAATCGATGTTATTATTAACATAAGGAAACTATAGAATCTTCATTTTTGTAGATTCCTTAAAAAATGACCAACTAAAAAATTTAACAAAGCATACCTTGCCAAACTTCTAACTTGTAAATAGATAATTAGACCTTAACAGCGATTTGACCATTAGAAAATTTTTGAGGTTAAAAATGGACCTTAAAACAAAAATGTACAACAAAAATAAAATTTATAAGAACCAATATGATTCAATATGATGATGTCAACCATGGCGGATGATTAACCATTTTTGGAGTAAAATGGTAAAAGATAAAAAATAAATAAATAAATAATAAATAAATAAACTAATTTTTTTACTCGTATTTTCAACTTATTTCCCTATGATTTTACTCAAATTTTGAGAAGGAGCACTTGTTGGGTGTGAAATTTAATTTTTCATGCAACGAGTACCCATGTTGCATACTTTCAATGGACCCTACTACATGAAAAAAATGTGAAATACATGAAAAACATGATTGCAATCACATTTTTTCGCATATTTCACATATTTCATCTAGTAGGCTCCATCAAAAGTATGAAACATGGGTAATCCTTGGATGAAAAATTAAATTTTTCATCCAATGAGTTCTCTCACTTGAAATTTGAGTAAAATCATAGGGAGATAAGTTGAAAATACGAGTTGATTTTTTTTTTCCTCCAAAACTTTATGATGTAATCTAATATTATTTTATTATTTCCACTATTATTTTATAATATTCCTTACGAGGCCTATTTTAGACCTCAAAATTTCTCCATTGCCTTAAAAATATGATGTTATTACTAATTTGAAATTGGCAGACTTAATAATAATATGGGTGTCTGATGGCTACAATTTTTCATTTAATCTAGAAGCCTTGTTATCCTTTTGATTTTCCCTTAGTTGTTTCATCATTCTTAGTTGGTTAATTTCCTATTGAATTTGTTGGATTCTATACTCCAGACAAGGAACAATGAAAGATTCATTTTGTTGCCAATACAAGCTCTATGTACACCTATCTGAATCAACCTTTTATTGGCAGTGGTTGTTGAAATTATCATCACCATCTAGAGTATGAGTATTGTCATCATCAAATTTAGAGATGTGGTCTAGTTGGGGATTATTATTTTTCAATATAGGTTCAAGAGAATCGGCATCAATGAAAACATCTTTGACAGGGACCTTCTTGCGACTATTTCATTATGCTTGAGATATTTCATAAGTTAAATGTTTACTTTTGATTCAATATTGAAGGTATGGACCTCAATGCCTATTTTCTTTATTGTGTCTAGAGTAGTTGGATAGACTAGGCTTGACATAATCGTTGAACTTAGGTTGTAACACTAGATGTTGAAACCCTATTTTCCTTAGCCATGCTACGGGTTACGAGAGCATAAGCCAAACTATGAGTAATCGCCATAGCTTCATCACATAAATCAGATTCGTCCAAATGAAAAGGCTTATCAGGACCTAGATTGTCCTCACCATGAGACATAAAAGGTTTTGGATTGACTACTCAAGAACTAGGCAAAACCCTAAGATGGATTTATTTCCTGTCAGTGGCAGAAGGTTTTTTGAAACCATTTCTATGAAGGAATGATTCACAGGAGTCCCCAGACAGCTAAATAATTTTTAACCAGTATATAATTCAACCCTTAATGAAACAAGGATCCTTCAAGGTTTTTGCACTCACCATGGTAGAACTTAGCCATTTTAGAAAGGATTTTGTGCAAATAAAATGGAAGATTGAGGTTGAAGTTAAGAGACACCATCAAAAGGAATATAAGATACATAAGGATGAGTCCATATCTACCCTCACAAGTAATAAAACACCTAACAAAATAAAGTAAGTCCTTCCATTTGGTTTTCAATGATTGGACAGTCATACCTTTCACATTGTAGGTGTAATTCTTTAGGACTGGAAACTCTCACCAAGGAATGTCATGCATAGGGAAATTTTTAGTCTAGTTTTTTTCTCTCAATAGGAAGATGTGCCACTCCAATAATGAAGCTTACATCCACTCACATCTCAACATCACCAACTCTGGATTTCCAGCCATTGTAAGCAGAGGTGAAACCTTTCATAACATCATCATTATAACCCTGAAAACTATGAATGAAATCCCACCACCAATGAGACCTCTTATCCCTCATCCAACACTATTAATAACAATTTTACTTAATAAATTAATAACCGTAAAAGGAATACTGTAACAGGTGGGGAAGCATAACTGAACAAACAAAAACTCGTTAACAGTAGCAGATTGGGTAAGAAGTTAACCATCAGTAACTTTGCATTGATTACAATTTTTTGAAAATTCTATTATCTGAATAATGAATAGCTTAATAAAAATATGAACTAGATGAAAGTCATATTCTATAGTGATGATATAATTTTTAGACATTTTAAGCAGAAAATCACTTTTATATTCAGTGAAACATAGAAGAAAACAATTCAGTGAGATAGATGTTAGCAAATCAGAAAGGGGAAAGGTTTTATTGTGTTGATAATTACTTGTGATATCTTTGAGTTCTTATTAAATTTCTTATATTATTCTTTTATCTTTGTTTCATCAAGCAATTACCAAAACCAAAACACGAAGATCAAAGGCACTAGATGTAGGCACTCTGTCAGGGATAAAAATCCTCTATAGGGAAAAATCTAGTCAAAACTCTTCCTTTAGCAGATAAAAATGAGGTAGACCAAGACCTTAGACCAATAGGCCTTCCTTCTCCAGAAAGTTATCCTTCCAAGATCATTTAGCAAATTTCAGCAATCTCTTCTCGTCCAACGACTTTAGCCCAACAACAACCCAGGATTTTTTCCCCTAGCAACTCATAATTTCAACCTAGCTTTAGCGCTATAGTTTTGGCTCCTCTAGCAGCTTAGCAGGTTCACACGTGAGAGAGAGAGAGAGAGATAAAATTTCAACTTCTTGTACTTGGTAGAGAACTTCTCCTTCTCTAGCCTTCTTCTTCTTATCCCTTGAATTTCACACATTTTTTGGCCCCAGAAGTTGCATATTGAACTTGATGAGTGAGTGCTCCAAATGAGGTTAAGTTGTTGCCTTCATATAGGAGTTTATGCCCCTCAGTTAGGTTGACTTGTCCAGTTTGAGGCTGACTTGGTGGAGGATACCTAGAAGACCTAATTTAAATTAAAATAAATTTCTTTCTTGAAAAATAGAGCCTAGGAAGGGTCTTTTAAATTATGACATAGACAAGAATAATTGAATAAACCTTAGAATCATTCAATGGAGGATATGACCTAAAACAATTGACCCAATAATGAAACCAATGCTTTAATAAGTCAATTTCTTTAATAATAAAATTTATTTTTCTTTCTTTTGACGAATACATTACATCATGACTTGAATACAATTATGAATACTGACACTAGTTACATTCTTAACCAATCCATATTAACTAGGGAGGTATTCATAATTACATATATATATATATATATATATATATATATATATATATATATGTACATGGAATATCTCAAAATGATCCACGAAGAGTTCTAGCACACTTAGTGTTTGAGACTAGATACCTAATCAGGGTATTCTGTCTGGCTGGGACTAAGGGGACTCAAGCTCTAGCTAGTCTAGATACCATCAGGATTTTAATCTCTACCACCAACCTAGGGATCTAGATGTGTATTCAAGGTAGAAGCTCCATGACCAATTCCACCCTCCCTCTTCAAGATATATAAATCAACATATAGGCCATCTAGATGTTCTCCCAAGCATCTTGCCATAAGATGCTTCATCTATCCCTAGAAACTAAACCAAAAGTATTTGTCCAAGCATGCTTCAAAAGTGTTCAATATTTTTGTGGAGAGATTTACCTGTACAAACACAAACTCCAATCAGTAATAAAATTTCAAATATAATAAAACACAAACATTTGAGGTCCTCAATCATTTTGATGTTTCTTTTATCATCAAGTTATCCATATACAATTTGTCGGAAGCTTTCTTATTTCTTCATTTCTTTAGCAGAACCAAATACATCCTAAGATCTTCTTAAGTCTTTTCTTTGAAACTTCATGAATCATGAACATTCATATGTGATACTTTTATTTACTTCAAGGCATTCACTCTCATAATATTCCCTCCCTCTCAACTGGGGAGATATACCCTTTCTTCTATCGAGGCTCCCACTTAACATAGGGAGATCAACCACTTCCTTCTTCTATAACATTGGAGAACCTTTCACATATCCATTCCTTCTTACGACATCAAGGTCATATATATAATTTCCTTCATCATGCTTATTATTATCCTATGAACATCTTCATCATCCTGAACATTATGTATCTGCAAACTTTAATAGTAGGTACAACTAAATACAACATACAGAAGAATGAAGTTAAATATATCAAAATCATGTTACTATAATGGAATCATTTAGGCTTTAGACATCAAAAATTTAAACCTAGTTAGGTTCATACATCTTTTTACATACTCAGCTTCAACTTTTTGCTAGGATTTTTCATAAACTCTAGACTTCATCTTAGAGAAATAAATCCTTAGTTATCAGTAATTCAATCAGATCATAATCCTACTTTAAATATAATGTTTCAACAATATATTATTAGAATTACATGTCAGATTCTACTAGGGTTTGTTGCAAACCCTAGATCAAAACTAAATCAGATTGGAAAACAATATCATCGCATCCTAGAATTTCAATTTCTACTAGGGTTTTGTTACAAAACTTATAATTCACAAACTAAAACATGAGCATCAACAATTAAGTTAGAAAACTCACGTATATATATCTAGTATGCATTTCACATTAATATCTACTAGGCAAACCCAAGACACAAACATTAATACATGGAATTTAGATATACAATAATTGTCATTGGGCTAGGGTTTCAATCAAACATATGAATATACACCTAGGGCTTCATTCCTAAGATCTTACTATAACTATTACAAATTTTTTACTCATAAACCCTAATGATCTAGGGTTTCAATATTTAACTTGGACATTAATAGAAAACCCTAAAGAACTAGGGTTTCTACAATACCAAAACCCTAGACATAAAAAAGAATAGGAATTCTAGACTTCATTAACAACCCTAACTAGACTAGGGTTTCCTAATCAACATTGGCACACCCTAAGAGGCTAGGGTTTTATAGTGAACCCTTAGAGGTTAGGATTTCACAAGAATGATCAAAATGATAGTACAACGAGGGTAGATTCAATCTAATGATTAATCACTCTAACAAGAATCTTTAAGATTCGAAATCCTAGATATAACAATGTCAATAATGTAAAGAAAATTTCAAAAGAGAATGAACATACCTTTCTATGAAGAGAACCTTGTAACAAAACATGTAGTTTAAGACATACCTTGAATTGTTCTTTAATAAACCTTGTAGGAAATCAAATAATTTAGGCTTTTAAGTGATTTAATTAGATAATGGGAGAATATGTAAATGCTCTCAAATAAATGAGAAAATGAGTGGGAATAATGACAAAAGAGTCTAAAGTCAATTAGGACTCTTAAACAGTTCCATGATTCAAGGAACAAGAGAGGGCTTTTAGGAATAAATTAGAGTAAAAGTGGATAGAGTTTTGAAGTACGTAGAGGCATAATATGGTCCAGAGGAAACATGAGGGATCATTGAATCCAAGTGAAGGAAAGAGTTAGCTTTGGAGAGGAGTTGCAAAGCAAGAATTCACTAAGGAGTCCAGCTAAGAGAAAGCTGAACAGTAGAAGCAAAAGGCAGAGTTCTAAAGGGACATGCTGAGGTGTAAAATGATTTAGAAGAATCATAAAAGGAGTATTTGAATCCAATTGAGGAAGTGAAGTGAAGCTCTAGAGAGGTAATAGAGTGAGGGAGTAAAGCTCATAGAAGTTGAGCAGTGCAGCGGAAGAAGGAAGCCCATTGAAGAAATCGGGGGAAAAACTTGAAACATGGAGAAACTGAAGAAAACAGCGTAAAATTCCAAGTAAAAGGAACAAACAGAGCAGTGTAAAGTGATGCTTAGTAGTTGTTGGATCTCATAGATCAACGGCTAAGATTTAATCGCATCAGCAGGAGTCCTTTTTAAGTTATCGAAATGAGCCTTGGAGATTTACGAAGAGCGAGCAGCGATTAATCGTGGACCGTTGGATCGTGGCCAGATCAACGGTCACGATTTAAATTGCAATCGGCGGTCAGAAGTGCAAAGGAGTGATTGGAAAAGTTGTGATATCGCTGATATTGATTTATCGGTGATCGACGTCGGGATTTATTAACAATTGGATATCGGAAGTTTCGAAGATTGGAGGAGTGGCACGGCAGAGAGCCAGCGATGCGCTGATAGCCATCGGATCGGCGATTGAAATGGATGGTGGAGATTAAATATTGGCAAATCGAATTTCAGTTAAACAGTGTTGTGGAGAAACTAAAGGAGTGGACCCGATGGAGCTATAGTGGCGATTCTATAACATTTGAAATCCGTTATATGCGGGTTTCCTGTGTATTCCATGTATTGCATGTTAATGCATTTCCATTGGAAATAAAGCGCAGATAGTGTATTTGTGACACCATATAGTGATCAGGGATAAGAGTGGTGTCTCAGAATGCATACAAAATCGTACGAAGGGCGAAAGGTATGTTATGTGCATATTTCCTTTGTAAATGGGTTTCAATAGGAAATAACGTGATATGGCCTTTATGGATTAAATGCATGTGTAACCTATACATGTTAAGGGGAAGGTTTATATATGCATGGCTTATGGATTATATAAGTGGTTAAGGGGTGATGTAAAGGTTCCGAAGGGTTGTAAAGTCCCAGAAAGAGAGGTTTGAGGTAGCCTTTAATAAAGGAGGCTAAATAAGGATTATAAGGGTAGATTGAGTCCCGAGAGAGGATTTAAGCTGGGTGATTGGTTCCGATACAAAGGAACTGTGTATAAGAGGGCCTTAACAATTGATATTATGAAGATTTGACTCTGTTGCAGAGTTAAATACCTGGGACAGTTGTGGATGCATTGGTAAATGCATACTGTGGGTATATGTTGGGTAACCCTGGCATCATTTTGCTAAGTATGGCTATATGTTGGGGGACCCGTGCATCATTAGTGGTATCAGAGTAGATTTGTACCAAAGCAGAATTGCTATCAAAGTAGAAGAATTATAATCAAAGCAGAATTATAATCAGAGTGAGGAAGGAGTTCGCACACCAGAAAAGGTATTGTGCTAAATGATAAAGACTATAGTGGGAGATTGTAACAATTCCAGTAGAGGCTTGGAGTAAACAAGAATAGAGGATTCCTTGAAGGAAAGACAAAGCAAGATTTCTTAATGTAAGTTCTAAAGGAAAGAGGACTTGGAGACCAAACAGAAGACAAGCCATTCAAAGTGCAAAATAATGGTGAAGCAAGATCATGCTTAGATCTTGAAGGCAAGACAATGCGTTTTCATCTCAAAGTTGAATTGAAGATTGTTTGTTGCAGATAAAAATATCTCAGCAAAGGACAGCAAGAGAAGCTATGAGAGAAGAACTAGATGCGTTATTGAAGGTAAAGTAAGGCAAATACTCTGAAGGAGAAGTGACAGTGAACCTGAAGAATCCAACAAGAGATTGGACAGAGAGGACAGCTGAAGTGTTCTCAAGATATAGTGAGAGATTTCAGAAGCCTAGAAGGAGCAAAGGTGTTGCTCAAGAGGAGGTTCCAGACAGAGGACCGTGTTTACCAAAAGACTGAGTGAGGAGAGCTTAGTGAGGTAAGATTGCAGCAAGGAGGACTTGTTGTTGCGGAGGCTTTAATGCAGCTCACAGTAAATGAGTGAGGAGCTCATGAAGATAGAGGAGAACAAGATGACTACTGATAGTCATAACAGAGGTTCAAAGAGAAGCCACAGCAGAGGATATAAGAAAGAGGATGTCAAGGTAAATGGCATGAGGATGAGTCAAGAAGAACCTAACAAAGAGGATGCTGAATTAAAAGAACAACTCAATGCATTAAGGAGAATGCTTGAGGAAAACCAGAGACTAGGTTGGGTCTTGAGGAAGAAGCCAGTGGAATGGCATGAGATGCAGAGAAGGCTACAGCAAAAGCAAGTGAAGTGGCTGATGGAAAAAATCAAGGAAGCTGAGTTGGAAATGGAAATGGAAGAGTACGTTTGTGAACTAGAACAAGGTGAAATTCTAGGAGAAAGTGAAGATGAAGATTTGAAGACTGAAATTTCAAGTGAGGCCAAGGGGTCTAATGATTTTAAATCTAACAATTTTTGTATGTATGCAGGTGAAACATGTAAAGAAGGACAATTGGATGATATTGTCATGAAGAAGGAAGAAGACCAGCAAAATCAAAATTCTGTTATGGAAAAAGATGAGATAGATAGATCTCATATACAGCTGGAGAAAGATGTCAAACAACCAAGTGAAGGGCTTGGGGAGATTGAAGAAGAGACTATTAAATAATTTCTGAATCATATTAATGATTTAGAAAAGCAAGGAGATATGATGGCTGAACCATCAAGTGAGACCAAAGGGTCTTATATTTTTAGAACTGATAGTTTGTATATGATGGCAGACATTATAGGAGAAAAGAAACCTTTTGAAGATATCTTTAGAGGTGATGAAGATCTAGAAGCACAAGGTGACAAAGAAAACTTCTCAGAAGAGGAGAAATTTGACTACATACAGAAGAAAAGGTCTATGGATGAGTCTATAGAAGCTGCCATGGAGATGAGGAATCAAAATCTTATTTTGATGAGGAATGAAGAAATATTGTCTCAGAAAGGTAATCAAATAAGTTTGATTAATGTTATTGATGAAACACAAATGCAAGAGAATGTTAATGAAGATAGTGAGACAAGGATAGCTCTTGGAGAAGAGTTACAGAGGGACAGAAAGGCAAAATGTATTGAATAAGAAGAAACTATGTTAGCTAAAAACATAGTAAAGGACCAGAAATTCGCCATGATGATAGGCATAGTTGAAATAGCCATGGGAGCTATTGAGACAGTCAGTGAAGAAGAATAACATCTACTGAAAGATGTTGAAAAGGAAGAAGTCTATGCAAAAGACTTAGCAAAGGAAGAAGGAACACTAACAAAGGAGTGTTTTGAAGAGGATGGATAGTCTTTTGAAGATGTCGAAAGTCTGGAGGAGTATCTTGCAGAAGATGAATACTCTGAAGAGGAAAATGAGAAAGAATGTGTATTAGAAAATGAGGAGTACTCTAGGAGAACAGAGTATGATGGAGAAGACCTCTTGAATGAGGAAAGTAGTGATTTTTTACAACTGAAAGACCTTGAGATTACAAGAGTCAGAGGAAGACAATGTTTTAACACTGTAACACAGCATGTGAAGGATGAAGCTGGAAGAAGAGAGCATTGTGATGAAATGCTTGCTAAGTGTGAAGAAGAGATGAAATTGCTGGAGAAACTAATGAGAGAACCTAACGGTGGAATAGAATCTGCAGTTACAGTTTTTGAAGATGGAGATGTGTCTCAAGTAGCCATCCAGACAGGAAGATGTAATAATTTGTTTGCAGGTTCATTAAACAACATGAATGAGAATGATTATGTGATCAAAGAGATTGAGCAGAGATTTTTGTTGAAAAGTGTGCAACAAGAAATGCTAAATTTAGAATGTGCTAAAAATAGAACTCCTAAAAATAGCATGTCTAAAAATAGCAGTTTGACCGGTGAGGTCATTGGCCACCTTGGGTGAGAGGTGAAGCTGCTAAAAATAGCACTTCTGGGTCCCTTCCTATTTATAGCAGTCCCTAGTCTATCTATAGGAAGTAAAATCAAATTTGGTCTTAACGGCAGTTTAAAATATTAACTAATTAATCTCCATGAGTTAATTAGTTGTAAAAATTAAACTTGAAGTCTTTGTGAGAACATGCAATTACTTGTCCCACTGATTGAGGAATTTATCCTTTATTCTCTCCACTGATTGAGGAATTAAGTATGAGTTCTATAATGAGAGAATCAGTTGACTTAGTGCTAACTATTCAAGTCCAGTTAGATTATTTTAACAAGTTGTTAAAATAATAAAATATAGTTTATTAATGCTTGCATGCATGTGACAACTATTATTTTAGATAACTGAGTATTTTCTCATGGATAACTAATGCATGGCAATTCAGACAGAGACCTAGTTGAGATCAGATGAGGGACAATGTACTATCAGATGCTTGGATCTTCCCATGGAATATTTCTTGCATGCAGGAGGAACTAATGTCCTCAAGGATTGCGTAGTTGTACCTGAGGTTGACAGCAGGTATGATTTGGGGCCAATTCACATATGTTTTGTAATTGGACCCCAATCAAAATTGCGCAAGGAAATAGGGGATTGGAGGACTAGTGGCCAATATATTGAGGCCTAGTGAGTCTATGATCTTCATCTTTTGATTGCAGAGAGTACGGGATAGCTCTTGAGCTGATACTTTTTGTAACCAAAAGAGGATTTCCACTTGATTGATAATACAGTGTTGGGAGTTTTATGTTGGTGCTTTCCCCAATGATACATCTTATGTTATGTGCAATTATTTATCTTGATCAATTATATGTGTTTATGCTTGATGTTTCTCAGGAAATCGATTTTGCTTCCGCTTAATTTTTTGTAGAAGTAGATCAAGTATTATGCTTTAGGAAATTGCATATATCAGTTTGATCTACAGGTGAAATTTCTACATGGTATCGGAGCACAGTTAATCAAGAAAGGAATGATATACAAGCAAGAGAAAGAAAGTCGAAGTTTATTATTCGAGATATAGATATCTAGTTCTCATCACAGTTCAGATTTCATCTAGATGGCCTTCACTAGGTTAAGGCTTGAGTATGCCCTTGATGGCAGCTCAAACTACATAGCTTGGAAGGATCACATGGAGGCAGTATTGGAAGATAATGGCATTAAGGACTTCATTGATCAAGATGTCCCTAAGTCCATTGATGCTACTCAGGTTGCAGACTGGAAGAAGAATGTGGCTAGAGCTAGGAGAATCATCCTAGAGGGAGTTCGAGATCACATAGTCTCAAGCCTCCATGGGAAGGAAACTCCATTTGCAATGTGGAAAACATTGAAAGATTTATATCAGAATAGCAGTGATCAAAGGAAGATGGCACTAAAGGACAAGCTTTGAAAGATCAAGTGTGAAAAGGGCAACACGATCACTACATTCTTGAACAAGCTCACCAACTGTAGAGATGAGCTTGCAAGCGTAGGGGTCACTACCGATGATGATGATATGGTGAGTCTAGCACTCCCTGGCCTTCCTAAGAGCTGGCATAGCTACCAGGACTTAGTGAATGGAAGTGACAAACTGCCAGATTGGGAACGACTATGGTCAGATTTGATGCAGGAGGAGATCAGACGGACACCAGAGATGGAGCTTCTTCAACAAAGCATGATGAAGAGAACTTGGCTTTAGCATCTAAAGCTAAGAAAGGGAAAGGGAAGGCATCCCAATCCAAGCCTTCTCAAGGAGGGAAGAAGTTTGACAAGTCGAAGGTGAGATGCTTTCATTGTCATGAGTTGGGTCACTATGCTACTAGTTGCCCAAAGAGGAAGAAGTCCAAGAAAGGTTTCTCCAAGGAATCTGATGGTGATGCTCTAGCTTTACAATTTGAGATGGATTTCTCACTTATTGCATGCATGGTTTCATCTAGCATGGGATGTGTTTGGTACTTGGACAGTGGAGCTTCTTTCCACATATCAGGTGACAAGACTATTTTCAGCACTTTGGAGGAGAAGGATCTCCAGATACGGATCGAGATGGGCGATGACAGAAAGTACTGTGTCTCAGGTGAAGGTACAGTTGTGTTTCAGAGGGAGCATGGTTCTCCCCTCTCTCTTTCTAATGTTATGTATGTACCAGGGCTAAAAAAGAATCTTGTGTCTATTGCTATGCTTGAGGATAAAGGCTATGATGTAGTCTTTAGTTTGGGAAAGGTTTTCCTAAGGCATATAGGCACTGGACAGACCAAATAAGTATGGATTTGAGTTAACAATCTCTATAAGTTACAGGTAGAAGACTATGCTACTTTGAGTTCCAAAGTAGAGGTGATGCATGGCCAAGATATTAGCGAGTTATGGCATAGGAGACTAGGCCACTTGCATCATGGGGCCTTGAAGATCATGCAAAATATTTCTACCGAATTACCCAAGTGAAAGCTAGAGCAAGTGAGCACATGCAAAGGTTGCACTTTGGGTAAGTATGTAAAATCTTCCTTTCATGATCGGGATGGTAGAGTAGGAGCAGTTCTGGAGCAAGTTCAATCAAATGTATGTGGGCCCTTCTCTACAGCCTCCATTGGAAAGCAAAGGTATTATGTTATTTTTGTTGATGATTTTTCTCCTATATGTTGGATCTACTTCATGCAAAAGAAGGATCAAACCTTCTTGAAGTTTTGTGAGTTCAAAGCTTGGGTAGAGAAAGAATCAAGGATGAAAGTAAAGGTCGTGCGAAGTGATAATGGTGGAGAGTATATTTCCCAGTAGTTTGAGGACTTCTATGCTTCAAAAGGAATTAAACAGGAACTCACGGCTCCTCATAACCCACAACAGAATGGGGTGGCTGAAAGGAAGAACATATCTATTATGGGCGCAACTCGATTGATGTTGCATGACCAAGGGCTTCCACTTCATCCATGGGTTGAGGCATGCAATACAGTAGTATATCTTCAAAATAGAACTCCTTATCGTATTTTAGGGATGAAGACAACTATGGAGGCTTTTTCGGGGAAGAGACCAGATGTGAGTCACTTCTGCATCTTTGGATCACTAGTCTTCTGTCATGTGACCAAAGATGCTCGAAAGAAGTTAGACCTAACAGCTCAGTTAGGAATACTTGTGGGGTACACAGATACACCTGACAACTATTGTGTGTTTTTGCCTGCCAGTTAGAGGATCGTAGTGCACAGGGATCTGAATTTCGATGAGCAGCAAGCCATGCGAGTATCTCTTGAGAGGGAGCTCAAGTTGCTTGGTGATGATGAAGAACTATTAGTTCCTAAGGAGGAGGAGCCTCTTAATGATTTGGATCAGCCGCATGCAGAGATTCCAGTAGTGGAGATCACCACTGCTAGAGAGTCTTCCAGAGATGGGCAGAAATTCTCACGAGAAGCTGATAGATTGATGCAGGATGCAAGGGAGAATATGGGGTAGCCATCCTCTTAGCGCAGACAGAGGAGATCTCCCGATAGATACACTGGATACATGGCCCTAGTTGGGGAGTGTGTAGCGACCAAGCCTTCTTCTTTTGAGGAGGCAGTGCAGTAGCCAGTTTGGGTGGATGCGATGGTAGAGGAGTATGATTCTATCATGCAGAACAGTGTATGGGATGTTGTTCCTAGACCAAGGGACAAGTTAGTGGTTACTTCCCGATGGCTTTACAAGGTAAGGCGGGTAGCTGATGGTAGTATTGAGAAACACAAGGCAAGGTTTGTTGCTCGTGGTTTCTCACAGGTTGAGGGGATTGACTATGATGCAACCTTTGCTCTTGTTGCAAGGTACTCATCGATTAGACTGATTCTAGGAGGTTTGGTAGATCCATCAAATGGATGTGAAGACAACATTCCTCAATGGGGAGATTGAAGAAGAGGTATACATAGAGTAGCCAGAGGGGTTTGAGACCTTCGATCATGAATCACATGTGTGTCAGCTCAAGTGAGCATTGTATGGGCTGAAGCAAGCACCCCGTGCTTGGTATACCAGAATCGGCAGCTATTTCACTAGGTTGGGCTTCACCAAGAGTGAAGCGGATGCGAACCTCTACCACATCATTGTGGATGGTAAGCTATTGATTATTGTACTTTATGTCAATGATCTAATTTTGACAAGTGATGATCAGTTGATCAAGTCTTGCAAGGAGGATCTTCCAAGAGAGTTTGACATGAAGGACATGGGCCTCATGCACTATTTTCTAGGCATGGAGGTGTAGCAGAGAGATGGGGAAGTATTTGTGTCTCAAGGAAAGTATGCCAATGAGATACTCAGGCGCTTCCACATGGAGATGTGCAAGCCCATGGAGATTCCTCTAGCAGGTAACTAGAGGAAGGAGGATGCTACTTCAGGTGAGGTAGTAGTTGCTACTGTTTATAGGTAGCTTGTGGGTTCACTCATGTATTTGGTGAGCACACGACCGAATTTGTGCTTTGTAGTGAACCAGTTGAGTCAAGCTATGATTCAGCCAACCAATTTCTTTTGGAAGGTGGAAAAGCATGTGCTGAGATATCTTAGAGGCACTACAAAGTATGGATTATGGTACAGGTGGATAAAGGGAGTGAAGATCCAAGGCTTCACGGATGCAGATTGGGCAAGTAGTCCATCAAACAGGAAGAGAACTTCTAGAGCAATCTTCAACCTTGGGTCAGCTACGGTTTCTTGGTATAGCCAAAAACAGAGATTAGTTGCACTTAGCACAGCGGAGGCAGAGTACATGGCAGCTAGTCAGGTTACATGTGAGGCCATCTGGATGCGGAAGACTCTAGTGGGATTGTTTGGTCAGATGATGGATCCTACAGTGATATATTGTGATAATCAGAGTTGCATTAAACTCTCTGAGAATCCAGTGTTTCATGGCAGGTCCAAGCATATAGATATCCACTATCATCATCTACAGGATTATGTGGTTAAGAGGATCATGACGTTGCCATACATTTCGACCGAGGAACAGGATGCAGATATTTTGACAAAGGCATTGTCAAAAGGCAAGTTTGAGTTCCACAGAGACAAGATCGGGGTTGCTGATAATCCCTTTCTTGTTGAGAGGGAGTGTTGAAAAGTGTGCAACAAGAAATGTTAAATTTAGAATGTGCTAAAAATAGAACTCCTAAAAATAGCATGTCTAAAAATAGCAATTTGGCCAATGAGGTCATTGGCCACCTTGGGTGAGAGGTGAAACTGCTAAAAATAGAAAGTTCTAAAAATAGCATTTCTGGGTCCCTTCCTATTTATAGCAGTCCCTAGTCTATCTATAGGAAGTAAAATCAAATTTGGTCTTAACAGTAGTTTAAAATATTAACTGATTAATCTCCATGAGTTAATTATTTGTAAAAATTAAACTTGAAGTCTTTGTGAGAACATGCAATTAGTTGTCCCACTAATTAAGGAATTTATCCTTTATTCTCTCCATTGATTGTGGAATTAAGTATGAGTTCTATAATGAGAGAATTAGTTGACTTAGTGCTAACTAGTCAAGTCCAATTAGATTATTTTAACAAGTTGTTAAAATAATAAAATATAGTTTGTTAATGCTTGCATGCATGTGACAACTATTATTTTAGATAACTGAGTATTTTTTCATGGATAACTGATGCATGGTAGTTTAGACAAAGACCCAGTTGAGATCAGATGAGGGATAGTGTACTATTAGATGCTTGGATCTTCCCATGGAATATTCCTTGCATGCAGGAGGAACTAGTGTCCTCAAGGATTGTGTAGTTGGACCTGAGGTTGACAGCAGGTATGATCTGGGGCCAATTCATATATGTTTTGTAATTGGACCCCAATCAAAATTGCACAAGGAAATAGGGGATTGGAGGATAGGTGGCCAATATATTGAGGCTTAGTGAGTCTATGATCTTCATCTCTTGATTGCAGAGAGTACAGGATTGCTCTTGAGCTGAGATTTTTTGTAACCAGAAGAGGATTTCCACTTGATTGATAATACATTGTTGGGGGTTTTATGTTGGTTCTTTCCCTAGTGATACATCTTGTGTTACGTGTGATTATTTCTCTTGATCAATTATATGTGTTTGTGCTTGATTTTGCTCATGAAATCGATTTTGCTTCCACTTAATGTTTTGTAGAAGTAGATCAAGTATTATGCTTTAGGAAATTGCATATATCAGTTTGATCTACAGGTGAAATTTCTACAATTGTTTGAAAACGGTATGGAGGTTCTTAAAGAAAAAGAGGGTAAGGAAGATAGTAGAAGTATAGCAACAGCAAGGGAACAAAGCATGTGGACAGTTACAAAACAAAGTGTGGGATCTAGGAAGACAAGATCAGAAGACACATGATCAGGAGATCATGAATATTTTCTACTTTGGGAGTCTAATGCAGGAGCATTAGCCCAAGAGAAAATCATTGTAAATAAATAGACATAGGGGATCATGTAGCTTTAGAGAAATAGTTTCCTAAGTCTCAAGTCAATGTAATATTTAGGCTTTTAAGTGATTTAATTAGATAATGGGAGAATATGTAAATGCTCTCAAATAAATGAGAACATGAGTAGGAATAATGACAAAAGAGTCTAAAGTCAATTAGGACTCTTAAACAGTTCCACGATTCAAGGAACAAGAGAGGGCTTTTAGGAATTAATTAGAGTAAAAGTGGACAGAGTTCTGAAGTATGCAAAGGCATAATATGGTCCAGAGGAAACATGAGGGATCATTGAATCGAAGTGAAGGACAGAATTAGCTTTGGAGAAAAGTTGTGAAGCAAGAATTTGCTAAGGAGTCCAGCTCAGAGAAAGTTGAACAGTAGAAGCAGAAGGTAGAGTTCTGAAGGGACACGCAGAGGCGTAAAATGATTCAAAAGAATCATAAAAGGGGTCTTTGAATCCAATTGAGGAAGCGAAGTGATCTGGAGAGGTAGCAGAGTGAGGGAGTAAAGCTCAAATAATTTGAGTAGCATAGCGGAAGAAGGAAGCCTTTTGAAGAAACCGAGGGAAAAACCTTAAACATGGAGAAATTGAAGAAAACGGCATAAAATTCCAAATAAAAGGAACAAACGGAGAAGTGTAAAGAAATGCTCAGTAGCCGTTAGATCTCATAGATCAATGGCTAAGAATTAATCGCATCGGCGGGAGTCCTTTTTAAGTTATCAGAACGAGCCTTGGAGATTTACGAAGAGCGAGCAACAATTAATCATGGACCGTTGGAACATGGCCAGATCAACGGTCATGATTTAAATCGCAATTGGTGGTCGGAAGTGCAAAGGAGCGATTAGCGAAGTTTCGATATCACCGATAGCGATCTATCGGCGATCGGCATCGGGATTTATCAGCGATCGGGTGTCGGAAGTTTCGCAAATCGGAGGAGTGGCACGGCAGAGAGCCAGTGATGTGCCGATAGCCGTTGGATCGGTGATTGAAATGGAGGGCAGAGATTAAATATTGGCAAATCGGATTTTGGTTAAACAATGTTGTGGAGTGACTAAAGGAACGGACCCGATGGAGCTATAGTGGTGATTCTATAACATTTGAAATCTGTTATATGTGGATTTCCTATGTATTCCATGTATTGCGTGTTAATGCATTTCCATTGGAAATATAGCACCGATAGTGTATTTGCGACACCTGATAGCAATCAGTGATAAGAGTGGTGTCTCGGAATGCATGCAGAAACATATGAAGGGAGAAAGGTATGTTATGTACGAATTTCCTTTGTAAATGGGTTTCAATAGGAAATAGCACGATATGGCCTTTATGGATTAAATGCATGTGTAACCTATAAATGTTAAGGGGAAGGTTTATATATGCACGGCTTATGGATTATATAAGCGGTTAAGGGGTGATGTAAAGGTTCCAAAGGGTTGTAAACTCCTGAAAAGAGAGATTTGAGGCAGCCTTTAATAAAAGAGGCTAAAGAAGGCTTATAAGGGTAGATTGAGTCCCGAGAGAGGATTTAAGTGGGGTGATTGGTTCCGATACAAAGGAACTGTGTATAAGAGGTCTTTAACAATTGATATTATGAAGATTTGACTTTGTTGCAGAGTTAAATACTTGGGACAGTTGTGGATGCATTGGTAAATGCATATTGTGGGTATATGCTGGGTAACCCTGGCATCATTTTGTTAAGTATGGTTATATGCTAGGGGACCTATGCATCATGTTCTTCTTATGTGGAGCTTCATCAGTAATGTTTGGTTGATCCCTATCTCTCTTCTTATTCCTTGGATTTTTCGGACATTGATTTTTGTAGTGACCCATCTTGGGACAGTTGTAGTTCAATCTTGGATGGGTTCTCTTTCTTTTTTTGTCCATTGAACGTCTTGAAATTTCCTTTCTTCTTGTGATGAGAAGAATAAGAATTGGAGGTGTTTTTTCTTCATCCTCCTTCTTGTTTATTATTAATGATATTCGAGCTTCTTCTTGAATACATACATTCCACATTTGTTCAAATGTTGCAGTATCATTCCAATTGTTAAGTCTTGATGCAAAAGCACTCCAATATTTTGGTAGTCCTAGAAGAGAAGTAATTACAAGCTCTTTTCCTAGGATAATTTCAGGTTAGGAGGTAACTCCTCAAATGAACTATGTTTATTCATTAAGATTGTTCATGGTTATATACATGAGGGAGTGACTCTTGGGTTTCGCCTCCCGATGAATCTTCCTTTTCCATTATTTATTGTTTACATTATTTAAAAGTGTTCACCCAATCCCCATGATTAGGTGTCAAAATTCCCCCCCTTAATCTGAAGGGATGTTGGTGAGTCCAAGCATCGTTCTGAATCTTTCAATATTTTTTCTTTCAAGCGCTTTGGTGAAGATGTCTGCAATCTTATCATTAGAGGAACAATGGTGTAGATTGATTGTCTTGGGCTCAACATGATGTCGAACTAGATGGTGTTTTGGCCAACTTTGTTGCAAAGATATTATCAATCATGAGTGGGGTTGAATGTACTTGTTTTACCTACAATTCTTCCGTAATTTGCCTGAGCCACACAATTTCTTTTGTTGCCTCAGCTGCTGCCACATATTCTGCCTCTGTTGTGGAATCTACTAGAACTGATTGTTTGCATGATCTCCAAGAGACAACTCCTGATCTAAGACTCATAGCATAACCAAAAGTAGATACCCCAATTTCTTTGTCTCCATCGAAGCCTGAATCAGAGTATCCAATCAAGCTGAAGTCACCCACCTGTGTATACTTGAGTCCAAAGTCTTGAGTTCCCTTCAAGTACTTTAGAACTCTTTTTACAGCAGAAAAATGTCCCTCAGAAGGCTTTTGCATAAACTTGGAGAGGATTCCAACAACACACGAAATGTCTGGTCTGGTAGTAGTCAAGTAATTGAGACTTCCTACAAGCTATCTATACTTTGTTGCATCCTCAAATTATTTTCCTTCAATGGATGTGAGCTTTAAGTTTTGTTCCATTGGAGTAGTTAGAGGATTTCACTCAACCATGCCAAACCTATTCAACAGATCTCCAATGTACTTCTTTTAAGAAAGGAATATAAACTTCGGATGTTGAGTTACTTCAATACCAAGATAGTAATGAACATAGCCCAAATCAGTAATTTCAAAACCTTTCCTCAATTCCTTCTTTATGGATGCAATGTAGCTCTCATTGTTCCCTATCATCAAAAGATCATCTATATATACCACAATATATACAACTATTTTGCCAACTTTCTTGACAAACAAAGTTTCATCATCAAGATCATAATGTTTGAAGTTGAGTTTCAGAAGATGCTCAGTTAACTTTTCATACCAGGCTCGCAGTGTTTGCTTGAGGCCATACAAGGATTTCACAAGTTTTCATACATTATGTTCATATCCTTTCACAGAAAATCCTTTAGGCTGGGACATAAAAACATTATATTTTAGATCTCCATTCAAGAAAGAAATTTTTACATCCATTTGATGGACTTTCCAACCATTCTCAGCTGCTAGGGCAAAGAGTGTCTGGATGGTAGCCCATTTTGTTGTGGGGGAAAAGTCTCCTCATAATTAACCCCTTCCTTTTGTGAAAAACCTTTTGCCACAAGCCTAGATTTGTGCTTGTCAAGTGAGCCATCAACTTTATACTTGTTCTTGTAGACGCACTTGCAGCCAATTGGTTTGGTTCCCAGTGGAGGATCGACGAGCTTCCAAGTGCCATTCTTTATCAAGGCATCATACTCCTTTTTCATTGCTTATTTCCATTCATCATGAGAAGCAGCTTCTTTGAAGGAAGTTGGTTCAAAATATGTAGACAAATTCAGTTTACAATCATAAGAAACATCCATTTTAACAGGTGAATCAAAATCATTTACATCACCTCCATTTTTCCTAGTTGAATTTCTTGTTCCTGTCTTTCCAACCTCATCAGGATGAACACTTTCAAGTGTCTTTGTCAGCCACTTTAGAGGACCTTTCTGAGATGGTCCAAGCTGCTCAGTTGATATAGTTGGGACTAAATCAAGATTGAGTCTCCCAATTCTGTCAATCACATCACTCAAAGTATCATAAGTGGTTGGAGTTTCATGTGGGGGAGAGAGTGTTCCAGAAGAAGATTCCATAGATTGATCCAGTATATGAATCCCCCTTTCCATATGTAGAATTTGATTATCAAATTCCTAAAATGATTTTTCATTTCTGAATCTATCTGAGCAATCAAGTTGTCGCTCAATAACATTGTCAGATTTGGAAGATTCAAGGAATATTACATCTCTAGATACAACAAAATTTTTATTAACTTCATCATAGAGATGGTATGATTTGGAGGTATTTGAATACCCAAGAAGATACACTCACAACTCCTTGCACCATGTTTATTTCTATGTACTTTTGGCATCAAGGCATAGCAAGTGGAACCAAAGACCCTAAGATGCTTTACCAAAGGAATGTGGCCATACCACATTTCATAAGGAGTCTTGTTTCTAATAGCATTAGATGGACATCTATTCTTTACATATAAAGCACATAGAACTCCATCAACCGAAAACATCAATTTTACATTATTGAAAAACATCATGGAACATACCATATTTAATATTGTCCTATTCATTCTTTAAGCTACTCCATTCTGTTGGGGATTATAAGGCACAATTGTTTGATGTTTGATCCCATGCTAGCAAAGATATTTTCAAATTCATTTGAAGTGTATTCTTTTCCATTATTAGTGCAAATAGAGTTAATATGAGATTGTTCATCATTTTCAATCCATGTATGAAAGTTCTTGAATGTTTGAAAAGCATCAGATTTGTTCTTCAATAAATAAACCCCACACATTCTGGTGTAGTCATCAATAAATGTCATCATATATTCATTTCCATTTGCAGAAGGAACGGGTATTAGATCGCATAAATCTGAATGAATGTGTTCAAGTTTTCTATGTGCTCTAGAATGTGAATCATTAAAATACTCTTTTCTATGCTTTCCTAGAATGCAAGCATCACATTTCTTAAGTTCCCTAAGAATTATAGGCAAACCAGTAACACCATTCTTTTTCAACAAGTGAAGGTTGTCATAGTTCAAGTGTCCAAATCTAGAATTCCATAATAGACTTGATGGGAATGTACATTCGTCATAATGAGAATTGTATGAGAAATTTTGTGCACAAGCAGAGGTACCTTGTAGCTTGAGAAGCCTTTCTTCTTCTATCACCGTCATGACGAGTAAATGATATGATGCTTTTCTCACATCAACCTTTCCATAAAACATATGAATGGAGTGTCCTTGCTAGCAGATGTGGACCAAGGATAGAAATTTTCTCCTCAGTCGTGGGAGATATAAAACATCATGCAGAAGAATGTCTAGAAGTCCAGGCAATTTGAGCCTGATTGTGCCAAGCCTTAATGGCTTGAGTTTTGATTTGTCTGCAAAGTATACTGCTCCATCAACATTGTCAGTAAATTCTTCAAAAAAATCTCTTCTAAAAGTCATGTGGCAAGTTTCTCTTGAATCAAGAAACCAATCACTTTTCCAGGAAGCAAGTGAAGCATTAAACAAGTCTTCATTTACTCCAATATTACAATGTACCACAACATAGTGAGTGGATTCAGGTGCTTTAACTTTCTCTTTGTCATTGTTTTTACCTTTGGGTTGATTTATTTCCTGCTCAATTGTGTCCCAAGGAAACTTGCATGTGGATGCATCATGTGATCCATCTCTATTGCAATGTATGCAATGCAAATCAGACTTTTCTCCTTGAGAGAGTCTGCCCCCCCTGCCTCTGAAACTTCTTCTTCCTCTTCCTCTTTGACCACCTCTTCATCTGGAAGAATCTTGAGCATTATTATTCTCTCTATGTGCAAGACATATAGCTTCTTCAGAAGACTAAGGAGCTGTCTTTTTCCCAAAATCTTTCTCTCTCAGGAAATTTATTCACAAGGGATTCAAAGGTAATTTCTTTGAGGTTTACATTTGCTTGCAATAACTCAATATAATTTGAATAAGTGGGATCAAGTGCCTTGAAAAAATATATCAGAGGAATTTCTAGTTCAAAGTTAGTGACTTTGATATCATGCATAATAGATTTTACTTCTAATGCAAGAGCAAGAGGATCATGAATTTTGTAATTCAAGGCTGAACAATTTAATCATCAGTTGAAAAACTTCAAGTGTAGAGTGTGAGCCATAGAGTTCCTTCAATTTTTGTAAGGCTTCAAAATCATTCGAAAATGGTGAAATATGGCGACTCAACTCTTCATTTATAGATGCTACAATCAAGGCATAGGCCTTGCTGTTCTTGTTTCCCCAAATGACAAATTCCTTGTCTGAGGTAGGATTTGTTGGTTCATTGTCTCCTTCTCCAACACAATCTCCTTTCCACAACTCATTAAAAATGAGATTGCCTTTGATCTTCCACGACCATTCTAGATAGTTCTCTTTTCCTGTGAGAACCACTCCAACTATGGATATCAATGAATGCATTTAAATGTGTACTATGTAAAAAAAATGCTCCTCTACTGGCGAAAATTTGCACTTGCTGTGTAAACAAAACAGTAAAAATATCATTTTGATATGTAAATGTCAGAGGTATATATGAGAGATGTATATATGGGAGAGGTATATATGGCGGAGGAGTTTTAATGGGGAGGTATATATGGTATGGAAACACAGTATTAAAATGCAGTTATATATTTAAAAAAATCATGTATTAAAAACCGAGAGTGGGAGCGGAGTGGATTTGGACTGCATTAATGGGCAGCATTACAGTTATTATTGAACACAGTAATAAGCAGTAAAACTAGAGTGTGGTCTATGGACCTGCAATTAAAAAAACTGTATGCAGTGGTGGTATTAGTGCTGCGAGAAGTGGTGGTATGTAGAGCAGCATTTGGAAGCCACGTATGGAGGTATGGCACCGTATGGAGGATTAATGCACATATGGAGGCATCGTGAATAGAAGGTTCTACTGTGCAATATCCAGGAGTAAGGGAGAAACTGAAACAGAGAATAATGGTAGTGGAGATTGGTTTGGAGGGCTGCAAAGGGTGGTTTTATGCCTCCAACAAAGTCGGGAAGGAGGTGGTATTGAGATATTAACTAGAGCGGAGATAATAAATGTGATATGTCAGAAGTATGAATGCCATAAAAACACATTCAAATGCATTCGAGCACAACACGGTGGACTGTGGGGAAATATACAATCACATTGAGCAATAAAAAATGAATGGAGAGGGGAGTCAATGTGTTTGCAGAAGGGAGTCGATGTGTTTTCATAGGGGAGTTTTTGCATATGGACAACGTTCAATGTAACTATGATAGTGGTGTTCAACTTAATACAACAATGGAGTAATACCACCTATCCCCACCATATATCTCGAACCTACATATCGTATCAATGGTGTTATACGTAAAAATTTAACATATCCCAAACGTCAACATATTCATAGTCATAGCACCTTTGGTCAACTAGTTGTTCTCACCAAAACACAACACCTCCAAGCAGCACCCTTACAACCACAGAATCTCCAAGAAGCAACTTGACTCTTCAATAGTAGGAATAAAATGCACAAAATTAGGTAGGGATATGTCAATCTGTAGAAATATAGAACAGGGGCAGGAAGGAGTTACAAGGGAAAGGAGCAAAAAATAGAGTTGGCTCTGATACCATGTCAGGCTAGGAGGTAACTCCTCAAATGAAATATATTTATTCATTAGATTGTCCATGGTTATATACATGAGGGAGTGACTCTTGGGTTTCACCTCTCGATGACTCTTCCTTTTCCATTATTTATTATTTACATTATTTACAAGTGTCCACCCAATCCCCATGATTAGGTGTCAACATATAACTTTAAATATTTCTTGGAGTTCATCACTGATTCTAGATATCCTTATAAATTATGATGATACAATATTTTATTTCGTCATCTTAATAGTCCTTAATTCATTCTTGAGCCTTGATATTTGACCAATGTTCTTGATTGTGAATAATTTGGAGAGAGCCGCATACATTTCTTGAGCATAATCTATCTTGTATATGTATGGAATTAGGTTGTCCTTAACTCCATCCACTATTAGGTTCATAGCGAGGATTTTAGTTTCTCTTAGCTTTTCTTTTTCTTCTTCATTTGTAGGCTTCTTGATTTTTCCTTGAACAAGACCTAAAACTTTGTTCTTTTCGAGGATGAGATCTATCCTCTTTTTCCAAGCCCTATAGTTGGAGGCTCCCTCTAGTTTATTTTCTCCCTTCATTCAATTTGACATATTGCTATATTCTTCTCTTTGTGACCCTTTTCTTGAAACTCCTTTTCTACTTTAGTCTGTGTTTTTCCGTCTTCTTCACCTTAGCTTTGATACCATGTTAGAAAAACATAAAGAAGTAACTATTTTATTTTGTTGATAACTAATTGTGATATCTTTGAGTTCTTCCTACATTTCTTGTATTCTTCTTTTATCTTTGTTTCATCAAGAAATTACCAAAATAAAAACACAAAGATCAAAGACTCGAGATGTAGGTACTCTTCCAAGGCTAAAGCCCCTTTATAGGGGAAAAACCAGTCAAAATGATTCCTTTAGTATATTCAAAATGAGATAGACCAACAGACCTTCCTCCTCCACTAAGTTAGCCTTCGAGGATGATTTAGTAAATTTCAACAGTATCTTCTTATCCAACAACTTCAACCCAGCAACAACCCAGGATTTTGTCCCCCCAACAACTCAGAATTTCCACCCATCTTCAGCACTATAGTTTCAACCCCTTTAGCATCTTAGCAACTTCATACGTGGGAGGGGGAGAGAGAGAGAGAGAGAATTCCAGCTTCTTGTTCTTGATAGAGACCTTCTTCTCCTTCACTAGCCTTCTTATTCTTATCCCTTGAATTTGATACTTTTTCTAGCCCCATAAGTTTCATATATAACTTGATGACTGAGTGCTCCAAATGAGGTTGAGTTGCTACCTTTATATAGGAGTTTCTACCCCTCAATCAGGTTGACTTGATTAAGGAGGCCTAGAAGACCTAATTTACATTAAAATAAATTTATTTCTTGAAAAATAGAGCCTAGAAAGGGTCTTTTACATCATGACATGGACAAAACTATAAATAAACCCTAGAAGCCTTAGATGTTGGCTATGACATAAAACAATTGACCCAAGCATGGAATCCATGCTTTAATAAGTTAATTTTTTTGATAATAAAATTTATTTTTCTTTCTTTTCATAAATGCATTACATCACGACTTAAATACAATTATGAAGAATGACACTAGTTACATTTTTCAACAATAGATAATTTGTAGAAAAAGAAACATCTGCTCAAAATTTTCCTTGAAAGAAATTTCAGTCAGAACTTTTGGTTTAAATAGTGGTCATGTCAAAAGAACCCATTAAAACCAAATCATAAACAAAATGCATTAAAACATCAAGGAATATTTACAAAATTAAACTTCCGTGAAGGGATTCAGGAAAATTATTTTTAAAGGGATTGTCCATTGACTGTAAGGGATTTTGATTGTCCATCATGAATTTGCAGACAAAATGTGCTAGAGTGAATATTTTCTGTAATAATGAAAGGCCCAAGCCATAACTTCTAAAACTTGGTATATTCTCCTTTATCCTCATGTGCTTTGTCCCACTTGAGTACTAAATCATCTACTTCAAAGCTTTAGTTAGAGTATTATTTGTCATCAAACCAACATTTAATTATTTTTTGATGTTGATGAAACTTATTTTTACTTTTCTCTCTTTCTTCTTCTAACTCAAGTAGAGCATTAATGCTATTTTTCACACCTTGTGAGACAATTTTAAAGGAGAAAAAATATATTTGGAGGGAGTATTGCTTCTCGACCATAGATAAGGAAAAATTTAGAATTTCCAGTGGCCAATTTTGGAGCTACCCTATCATCCCACAATGCATTGAACAAGGGAGTGTGCCAATTATTATAATGATCAAACGCAACCCTTTTAAGATCTTTAGTGGATTTTTATTTGAATATTCAACAATATTATTACTCTCAGGGTAATAGCTTACTTAATCTTTAATCTTAATCTCTTTTTCTAAAGTTAAGGAATCTATATCTTGAGAAGAGAAATATGATGCATTTTCAAAACCTAGTGATTATAGAACATTGAAGTGAGTGGTATTATTATTATCTAAGAAATACTTTACCTTATTGGAATTTACTACTCATAAAGAGGATCCTCTACCTATCTTGTAAATTAATCCGTTGTTGCTATTATGTATTTATGATGTTAAGATAAGGCAAGGTTCATAGGACCAACTATATCTAAGCCCCATTGATGAGAAGGGGCTTCAACAGTTACAGGCTGAAGAGTAAAAGTAGGCTTTTGACCCTACCAATAAATCTTTGGTAGGTTTCACACTTTTGAACCAGAGCATAGGCATCCTTGAATAAGATGGGCCAATAGTACCCAGCTCTTAATACCTTATGAGTTGTGGTATCTCCACAAAAAAGGCTAAGAGTGGGACCACAATGGATTTCTTGTAAGACTTTTTGAGAATCCTCCTATTCTAAACAATGAATTAGTACCACCATCATAGTTTTTAAGGAAAAGAATGTTATTTATTAGCTAGAAAGGAGTTGACTTAAGACTTAAAGCTATCATTTTATTTGTGTCTAGATGAGGGGATCTATACCATTCAATAGAATAAATTTGAGGTCAACATACCATGAATTGGGGTTATCAACTGAAAATAAGACTTCATTTTACAATAAAGACACTTCCTTATTAGAACAAGGATCTTGATCAAGAGTATTAATAAATTAATTAGCAAGTTTACAAAAACCTTGACCTTTGACAATCTATGCATATTTTATTCCAAGATCATACTATTGAAGGGCTATCATCCAATGTGATATCTTATCTCCTAACTACTTTTGTTCTAGTATATTTCTAATCACTGGGTAAGGAGTAATAACTTTAGTTTTGGATTTCAACAGGTAGGACCTAAACTTTTTCACTTCCTTAAGGATAGTAAATTCTTGTTTTTCCATTGCTGGGTAATTAGGTTTTTCTCCCTTAAAGGAAAAGCTTATGAAAGCTGATAGGGATTTCATATTCAAGCTCGTTTATTTTTGTAAGTACAAAAACATATGTAGTATTAGAAGAAAAAATATAGAGTGTGAAACCTTTGGAGAAATTTGGGCTCAATAAGGTAGGAGCTTCAAAGATAGCTTGCTTGATTATGCAGAAGGCTTATTTTCCTTGGTCTACCCATTTAAAATTAGAGTTATTTTTTACCAAGTCTTGAAGTGGTCTAACAATTTCAGAGAAAATAAGGATAAACCATTGGACGTAATCAATCTTTTTTAGAAAGTACTACATAACTTTCTAGAAGTGGGTGGTGGCAAACTATCAGTGGGTTGAGTTATTTCAGGGTCAATCATTACCTCATTTTTAGAAATAACACATCTAAGAAATTTTCCCTTCGTTACATAAAAAATAGAGTTCATGGGGTTCATGGAAATACCAAACTATCTATACCTTTCAAATACATTGATGAGGTGTGACAAGTGGTAAAAGCTTGTTTTCAAGTAAACAATGACAACGTCTAGGTAAATGACAATAAACTCATTTATTAAACTTTGAAAAAGCAAGGCCTATTTCCCATTGGAAATTTTCCCCAACATTGATCAATCCAAAAGGAAATTTCCTATAGGAGAAGGTTCCCCATGGAGTTTTAAAGGTAATTTTTAATTGATCAACAAGAGCTACCAAAACTTGGTTGTATCCCAAAAAACAATCTAAAAGGGACATTATTTTAGATCTAGAAACCCGTTGTAAATTATGCTCCATTGGAGGAACTAGGTAATTGTACTTATCAAAATATTTATTCAAATTGTGAAGTCAACATAGAGAAAAATGTCTCCATTATTTTTCCTAACTAGCACTAGCTTTGTAACCCATTGTGTGTGACGGACATAAAAAATGATTTTGGCTGCTAAAAATTTTTTAAGTTCAATTTTGAGAGTGGGTTCAATACTAAGATGCATCTTCCTTAACTTTTGTTGAAAGAATTTACTTTGTGGTTTTATGGGGATTCAATTTTGCATAACATTATGGTTAAATTCCTTAACGTCATCGTATGTTTAAGCGAATATGTCCTTATATTCCTTGAACAACAGATGAAATCATTTTTTTATTTAGGAGTGCATTTTGTCCCCAAGTTTAGGTTTTTTGGATTAGTTCTAGTACCCAAATTAATGACTTCATATTGCATAGAAGAGTTATTAGTTTCGCAGTTAAAAATTATTTGAAATTTATTGTGTAAATCATAAAAATTTTGTAACCCTACAATAGGTTTAGGGGTAGAATTTACTAGATCAAACAATTCATCTACTAACCATTGTTTGTTCACTCACGATAAATTGTGAATTATCCCCGTGAGTAGTTTCATTAATCATAGCATCTAGGAAGATATCTTCTAAGTGAAGGAAATCAATTATCTTCTAATTATCATTAAAAACATGGTAATCAGTGATGTTATCTAGGAGAGATGATCTAAAAACAATTTAACAGAAAAAGAATCTAGCTGAAAACCTTCACCGGGAATTAGCCTAGATGTTATATGAGCTAATAAATAATATTCTTGGTTTAGATATCTATAAATAGAAGTAATATTAAAGGATGAAAAATTAGAAATATATCCTATACCGTAGCTTGATAACTCCTTAAATGAGCTAAAACACAATGTATAGCATTATACGCCTACTTAAAAATACTTTCTGAGTCACCACAGACCCTTAAAAATTCAGTTCCAAGGTCAATATCCTTTTCAAGTCCCTGAATGAGCACCTCATATTCTACAATATTATTAGTGCATTCAAATTCCAATCTACAAGAAATAAAATTTTTATTACCTTTCACATCTAGAAGCAAATAGCTAGCACCAACACCTTCTTTTGACTTGGGTCCATCAACATATAGTGACCAAAGCTCATTTTTTGAATGAATTTTAACAATATTCACATCAATTAATTTATTATCCATTGTCACCGATTTATTGGCTGACATAAGTTCAAATTGTTGTTGTAAAATTGTGAACAAGGAAGCTTCGGTGGAAAATTTTCCAAAAAATGAGTCAACTGTTAAAGAATCATTAAACATGATTGGTTTATTATAACTTTTAAGATCAATAACTACATGTTTAATGTAAAATTATCTATTAACTTTGATTTTATTATGTTCACCTTTCCAAGGTAACCATAAATGAGTCAAATCTATATTCAAGTAGCATTTTAAGTTTTGCATCCAATCCCAGCTCAAGAGCAATCCATATGCCTCTTGTATGTCTGCAATCACTATATAAATTATTTGATGAACTCTATGATCATATGATATTCTAATCAAAACATTAGTTAAATCGCCTACCACCTTGACATTAGTTTTTCCAAGTTGCACAATATTTACCTCAGATGGTTTCATTTGAGCATTGATCTTCTTGCACACTGAAAGGGGCATGACATTGGAAGAGGCTCCTGAGTCAATCATACAATTATGCACATTCCAATTAAATTTTTTGAAAGTAATCAAGAAAGGAGGTGGTTTCTTATTTTGTGGAGTATAACTATCAGAAGTTTGATTCATGATCTCAACATGATCAAATGAAGTTTTATTAAAACTATTCATATTTCAACCAAGAGCAGACTTATTTTCCTCAGTAATATGCCAATTGATTTTCTATTAAATTATTGGAATTTTAAGTAACTCAAAAAGGGAAATGTTGGCCTTTAATTTCTTGATATCTTCAATAAGGCCATATTCTATATTTATAGCAGAACATTTATGTGTTTCCTAACTACTTTTTCAAATTATTTACCTTATATAAAGATTATGTATCTTGGTTTTTAGCTAGGCCTTTGCTACATGTATTATAGGGGTGTTGATTTGCAAAAACAGACTCAGAATCATCTTCAAATAGATTATGTGTTAAGTCTGAAAAATGACCAATAGTAGGAGGTGGTTGATTTTCATCTTTTGTCTCATTGTTACCTTCGGCCTCTTCTAACTCTTTTTCATCAAAAGTTGATTCGGTTCTCAAAATTAATGTTTATAAAATGTTTTTTGTCCCTTCAATAGTAAGACCTTCATTAGGGGGAGTAGACTTCTTTTATAATTGCTTCCTAAAATATGGTATAAAATTTTCCCTATTGAATTGTCCTTGTGTTGACTTCTTTGTTAGGCCAATGATTTCATTACACATCTTAGTAATGACTTTTTGAATTCTTTCGTGATCAAGGGGTGATTTATGTTTCTTTTTTGCAAGTGGTTTAGACACTACTTCAAGTTCTTTATTGGAGGATGAAGCATGATTTTTTTGTTTATTAGGATTAGGCTGAATATTAGGTATGTCCATTTCGATAGACAAAACTTCATTAGATGTTTCCTAAAGTGTGGTATTTTGGTCTCTTTAAAACCACATAGAAATTTTAGTAGTCATGACTATCACATAATAAGCTATTACAAGGTTTTCAGTGACCATGGAATTTTTAGGAATCATGTTTTTCAATGCAAGAAACTACACATTGAAATCCTTTATTCTTTTCGCACCTTCCATTTTCATGTTAGATAACTCCATAAATAATACCTATGGTGTTTTTTCATCCCTAAATTTTTCCAACAAGGCAATTTTAAACTAGCCCCAAGACATGATACTTTGAGGGGTTTTTGTGAAATACCAACTTGTAGCCTTTCCCTAAAATATATATGGGAATAAATTGTAGACTACATATTCATGATGCACATTCTTATGCCTAATGTCTAGTATGAAAGTATTTATGTGGTCATCTACCAGTTGTTTATAGTTTGGGTTGAACTTTGGAAGAAATTTGTGAGGATTTCTACAAAGAGGATGTTGTATGCCTAGCACAACTACAACATCTTGGTATAGCCATGGACTGGAAGGGTTTTTTCCCTAATTACCTTAATTGTTTCCTTGGTTATTAGACAAATGTGTTGAACCCTGACAATTTGATAAATCAAATGATGAAGAACTCTCTTTTCCAAAGGAATCCTCAACAGAAGAGGATGAAGATGAGCTAGGTGGGGAAGGTGGTGAACCATATCCTCCTAAAAGAGTAGGTTGTGTAGATTCATAGATAGTTTTTCCAGACAATGATTGATTTATATCAGTCTTCATAGTTAAAATATCATGTAATCTATCAATAAAAATTGTGGTAGTCTAAGAATTTCCTACATGGGGATCCAACACAATAGGATATTCCAGATGAAACATAATTGGTGTAACAAGATGTTGAGACAAATGTATTTCAATGGATCCTGCCCTTTCAGTATAACTTAAGTTTGAGATAGTAATTCCTAAAATATTTGGAGACATTCAAAAATTTCATATCGAATTCGAGAATGTGTAGGAATTGTAGGCTCACTAGTGACTCAGTTTGAGAAGGTGGTGATAGAATAGAGTCAGGATACAAACTAGAGGTAGTTTCAATAGTAGGAGGGTTTGAATGAATTATGTGATGATAGGGGAGTGAATTATTTTCTTTTTATGACTACCCTTAGCCATCTAAAGTTTGATTGGCCCTCCTTCTAATGTCATTTGTTGATGTGGCCTTTTGGACCATATATCAATAAGGGGATGTGGCCCAGAACAAAGTGCTTCACATAACCTGAGCCATTTGAATAGCCACTCATAATAGGTTTATAGGCTCCAGTAGCATATATATCTCTTCCTCTTGCAAAGGAAAGAGAACTAGTGAATCCTAAGATAATCCTAAAGTTATATATACATGAACCTTAATATTTATGTTAATATACCTAAGTAATATGACATAGTTATAGAGTTATAGGTTAGCTATTAATATACAATGCTAAAATACAATACATGTTATAAAAATTATACAAGAGATATACTACAAAATAAAAGAAACAAGAAATTTATATAACTGGTAAAAATAATAAAGAATGAATGATATCCTATTCGTACAATGCTTTATATTGCAAATGCAAATTGAATAACTAAATTTAAATTATAAATCGAATTATAATTTAAATGCCAATAAATTTTAATGCGGTGTTTTATAAAAGAAAAAATCTACAAATGATGCAATCCTCTAGTGCCTTAAACAAATACAAAGAAGTATAAACTTGGTTTCACATTTCACATCAAGAATCAATGCAAATGTAGATATGTATACAATTACCTAATAATATCTCGGCCAAGGAAAAATTAAATGACCATAACAATTACCATAAAGAAATAAATATTTCAGCAAACAAGTGATAAAAGTTTATATAAATACAAAAAGTATTACAATCCAAGTATTAGTTCCATTTATATGCAAGGCACATACCCGAATGACCTAAATTCTTGAAGATATTTCTAATAATTTAGATATGAGTGATGGACATATTGAAATTATATTTTAAAACAACAATATTAATAGTTCAACACAATTATATATATATATATATATATATATATAATATATATATATATATATATACAGAATGTTGATGGTGCTAGACCAGCCAACATGTAAGGGGATCTCCCCGGTAAGAAGTCCCAATTAGACCTCAGACTGTTTGGTGTAGGATTCCCAGTAGTGGGTCGTACGATATCGCCTTGATCGCGGTTTCACATAGAGGCAAGTAAGATGTCCCTATTGGTATCAAGGGTGTGACATCTGCAGTAAGTTAAGGAAGGTGCATGAGAGGTTCTAATACACAGAGGGTAAGGTGAGTGCACCCCATGGAAACCTATGAAATGACGTAGTTAAGAATGGAACACACGAGCAAAGATGCATCACAACATAGAAGGAAAGTAAGCTAGAAATCCAAAGTGATGGTTAAACCAAAAACACATTTCGGTAAGATTCATACATACATATACACAAAATAGCTACACATGCATGTGTAAGCAAACAAATACATATATCATTTAGAGTAAACAAGATAGCCGAAATACAATATGACATATGCATGAAACATGTTAGTTTTGTTATATTAAGAAGTGTAAGTTCCAGTCATACAATACAACCATGACCAACCACTAGTTTTGACAGCGAAACGTTACAGTCACTGCCACCTACTCCTCCAAAGAGATATACTAGCTCTACATAGTGGAGAAGCCAAGGCTCATAACAATAATGTCCAAGCTCTCTCCAAGATACTCCTATCAGAAGCTTGGCTAACCAAAAGCCTTTACAATGAGTTATGAGGGACTATATATAGAAAAGGTTGGGGTGGCCCTTGACATTCCCCTTTGTGACAGTTAATCTACCCTCATGACTCTTCATCTATTCTATGACTATTACATCGAACTATCGACACTTGAACTTACACTTGACAAGACATTACATACAATCTATAAATGTACTCATGTGAGACAAATAGGCTTAAACAAGCCATGCAAGACATCACTATGACTCGGACAACTATGGGAAGACCAGCTCTTCAACATCTTCATGGGAGTCGACAGTAATGAACTGATGCCAAGCTCAGTAGTCCATGATGGTGTCCGTGTACTCTAAGATGACATCTTTCTAGAAATGAACTCTTGCCTCCATAGCATTTGGGTACACTGGTCGAGATCCTCTGTCCAACTCATCTGATAACATGCACATCATTGTCTTGAGTGTGACCAGACCAACAACATATTGATGCATGATATCTGCATTGATCACCAAGTCTGGGTTGGTGGCTATGTGCATCAACTCGTCAAAATACGAGTCAAGCTACAGTCGGACCTGTGCTTTGTTCTTTGCCTAGGTGAGTGTCCTAATAGATGGGATCACATGTGCATGTAAAACAACATCCATACTCCTAAATACTTGTACATGGGAAGCCTATAGACTAGTGATGAGCTATGGAAGGTATTCATAGTTACAGATCTAACTCTGGATGCATGTCTTCAGCTCGACCTCTCTGGGATTCATCATCTTTGGCAAGTGTAATGAGGCTCCCTTGTATCTCATTTTCCATGTTTGCATGTAATCAACAACAGCATGCATGTTCGACAAGATACATGCTCTCCTAGCACATCGCTGCTTCCAACCGTTGAGATGGACAACTGCCTTATGCATGGTACCAAACTTGGAATACAACACCCGCATGACTATGTCAAGGGACAATACTTCATCCAGTATTGCCTTCTTCAACTCTACTCTGGTGGATGCTATAAGCAGTTCTCTCCCCTGCTTGGTCGTCTGTAACTCCTTATCCATTTGCTCGTTCTCTGCTATCAAGAAGTGAACACTCGAGCTAGTGGCTTCGACATATGCTCTGGTAGCATCGACAAATGCTGATGGATGCTTGTGCGTGTTAAACATGATCACTCATTCCTCAAACTCCATAGGAGATGTGTGATCATCCAGAGTCGACACTCTGTAAGATTACACAACTCTATGCTGGGACTCATCGAATGATATGTTGTGCGTCTCTCCCTTCAGATTTTCTCCAAGGATCTTAGTGTCTCCTTGGTCTCTTGGGACTTACTCTGCTTCTGGATCCCATGAAGCTGGTGGGTCAGCCTCTTGGTGGTGAGGCATGAGGTCGATGTCTTGCTCTAACTCCTATTGCTCCATTACCGTATCCATTTTCTCAAGTGCTTGTTCAATCTCTTGAGTAAAGTCCTGCTTTTGCGATTGCTCACCCTGTCTGCTTGGTGCCAGCTAGTCGGATGAGTCGACTACCTATATGAGTGCAGTTTCATCTATCTGTACATGTTGCACCCCCTATTATACATGTTCTTGTTGCGCTGCCTTCTCCTGCCTGCGCAACTTTTGTTCCTTCTGGATTTTCTCCTTCAACTCATGCAACTCTTTCTCTATTTCCTCCATTCTCCATTTTTCTCTCTACCTTTGCGTGTTCTTCTTATCACGTTGTTGCCTCTTCACCTCTATTGCCAAAGCTTCTTTCTACGCAAGTGGTTATGCTTGGAACTTGCATCTTTTTTCCTCCTCTGCATTGTCGACAATCTTCCACTTGCCTTTGTCACGGGCCGGTATGTTTACCTCTGTTGTTGCTACTATTGTTTCTCTCCTGGATGTTGCTTCGCTAACCATTCCACAATGATACTGACCGGTTCATTGGGCCTAGAGAAACTGTAACAATATCTCCATGGGTCCTCCACCCAATGACATGCCCTGTGGATCCATCAAAACTATACTCTCGTGCAGTGATCTTTTACAAAACAATACGGGTCATACAGATTATAGCTTCAGGCTTCGAATCGATATTTCTTGATCTCTTCTGCTTTGACATTGCATGCTTGAAATTATGTATCTCATATAACCTGATCCACAATGGAAGAGCGAGATAAGGTGCCTTCTTATTCTAGTGCAGCCTAGCTAACAGTCCTGACAAGATGTGGTATGATACTTCTAGCATGACGAGCTTATCCAAGGTAAACTTCGGCAAAACATGTGGAGGCTTCTTCATGCTATACATCTGTATGAAGGTGTCAGATGGTGAGGCATACAAATCTGCTATATTGATCAGTGCCTTCATTGTTTCCTTCGACATGCAAGGTGGATCCTGTTCAAATATCATCTTGTACACCAGGGCGACAAAATGATCTGATAGTTGTGTGATAACTCCTCTTAAACTTCATTCGGACAACATTTTACACTAAGTGTTCACAAAGGTCTCTGTCGATGTCCATGCCCACTTCAAGCCCTGGAATTCCTAACGAGCACAGATTGCATCCAAGATGTAAGTGGACATGTATATTTCTACTTGCTGACCTTTTGGTAGCTGTCAAGCTCTTGCTACCTATTCCTTCAGCCTGTGAGCCAACATGTCGGACCAGTTGCATGTTTTTCCTTCACTGTCTAGTTGGTCCAAAGTGATCACCCAACTCTGCGGGAAGGTCTCCATTCTCTCTTGGTCATACAAGCAACATGAAAATATGACCAAGTATTGATACGCCTTCCGCAGTATCTTTTCCTTGTAAACTTGGTTGGGTGTCATCCTGAATTTGGCCAACTCCTTCAAGATATCCCTAAAGTCGTTATTGTTGTTGGGTATGGTGAAGGGTGTCTCCATGGTGATCACAGGCTTTGACATATGATACATTTTTTCATAATATTGTGCCCTGGAGGTAGCAATCTTTGTCCCACTTACACTGCTCAATGTCATTGTCTCAGGATCAGTGTGCGAGATGATCCAATGTATCATGTCTGTGCATGGGAACACAAGATACCTGCATGCAATATAGTACAAGCCTGACTTGTGAATGTTCACATAGACTTGGCAGTTTTTAAGGTCTTCCCCAAATGTGCCTGCAAATGTATCATTGACCTCTTTCCATTTCAGCTTGATGTCCTTGTCTACAATCAACTTGGTGTCTTCATAGATCGGCAAATTTGTAGACACTCGCTCAACTACTACTCCAATTGCACTTCTGTCAGTGTCCTTTGATCCTACTCTCTTAGAGGCCATTGATCCTAAACTGTTGAGAGATGGATGAACACCTACTAGATATGGATACATGGCGACATTCATGGAAAGAAATCTCTTGGCTAAAACCAAAGCAAACTTAAGGAATGACATGAAACATACTTTAGTATTGACTGGCAAGGATTGCACAATTTTTCTTGGGAGGTCTGGAGACTGGCTCTTGAAACTATGCAAAAGGCAGTCTAAAATGCTGGGAGGCTGGCTGGCTGCTGGAATTGCGCAATGTGAAATCCACACTGGCCTGCGGGCTGTTCGGATTGTACAATGCGCAATTCCAGAAATAGTTGAGCTAGATGTGTCGAAGACTCCTGGATGTGTTGTGGGATGTCAGAGCTCCAACACCAATGTGAAGAAATGAGCTATGAAGCATCAAATAAATAAGTTTGAGGCTCATGACGTGCATGCCACAAATCTAGGAAAAAGCGACACTTGGAGGAAAGATTCTAAAACGATCTTTGCATGTAACCTCCAGTTGCTAAAAATAGATCCCTAAAATCTAGGGATTCTTTTTGCATGTTTCCTTTTGCTATTTTGGGAAAAATCATCCCATGCATGCAAGTCAAGTTTTCTCGGTCCCGGGTGGAACCGGTCAACCCGATGGCACATGCAACAGCCTGCCTGACTGAGGGTAACTTTTGCATAGTTTCTGGGAGGAAGTTGGGCTGGCTGCCCAGAGGGATTGCACAATTTCTGGGCTAAGCAACTGACTGCTACCCAATATTGCGCAATTTCTAGGCTGAGAAGTCCTACTGGGTCATATTGCATAGTTTTCTATGGGAAGGTTGACTGCTAGGATTGCACAGTTTCTGAGCCTAGCAGGCTACCAGACAGGGTTGTGCAATTTCTGGAGGGAAGGTTGCTTCCCCTCCAGAATTGCGCAATTTCTTGAGGGAGCTTCTTATCCAATAGCTACACTAAGTCTGAGGAAACAACCTATGACGGGAATGCAACAAGCTATCATGCTACTAGAAAACCACTTGAGCTTGTGTACTTGACAGTGCAAGACATGTTGCTAAGGATGGTTGGTAGGGAGGCTCCAAAATGAGGCTAAGGAAAAATTTTGGAGGGTGATTGTAGCTACTACAACACAGAACTAATACAATAACAAAAGATGAAAATACATTATTGTTTATTTTCAGATCATGGTAAGAAAATAAAAATATTGGTCCTTCCTAATTTCCAAAAGCATGGTTATAAAAAAGTCAAAAAAAGGATTCATAAGAAATTATGGATTTCAAATCTCATATATGATTAAGGGTTAATCTATTGAACTCATTCAAACAAAACCAATACTTAAAATAAATAGAATGTATATAAAAGGCTCCACAGTCGTCATAATTTTATTATCATCCTTCATCTTCCCCTCTCAAAATGGAGGCTCTATATATGTATGTGTGAGTGTATGAGTCTTCAACGTATATAACAAACTCTCGAAAATAAAACAATTTCCAAAAACTAAGACAATAATATAACTATAATGATTGTGTGGGGTCATATCATAATTGTTTAAAATAAAATAACATAACTAACATAACATGCATAGGTGGTTCGAAACAGTTGATTCATATATACACCAACCAATGTCGTGAGAACCAATTCCATCATCTAAAATAAAAGTGTTACCTATTAAAATTGAAAGCATGGGATAAATAATCAAAGTTATTATAAAAAAGGTGGCTACAAAATCTCAAATTTTGTAGCTTCTTTCAAAACTAACCAACTAAAAAATAACTAACCATACCTTGCAAAACTTCCAACCTATAAATAGACAATTAACATCATTTTATTTAGAATATATTTTACCTTCAAAATCTAATGTTATTACTACTTTGAAATTATGACTACGACTTTTCCTTTAATCCATAAGCCTTTTTATCCTTTTCATTTTCCCTAAGTTGTCTCATCATTCTTAGTTGGATTTTTTCTTTTTGAAGTTGTTGATTTTATACTCCAGGAAAGGAACCATAACATAGTAGTAGTGTTACCAATTATTATCACCATCCTGAGCATGAGTGTTGTACTTGACAAATTCAAAATTGAGATATGGTTGGGGCTTATTATTTTTTACTATAGACTCCTCAGGAGAATCAACATTAATGAAAGCATCTTTGATAGGGACCTTCTTGCCTCTATTTTTTTGTGCTTGGGATATTCTACAAGCCAAATCTTTACTATAATTGGTTGATTACTTTCTTTGTTGTGTCTAGAGTGATTGAATAGACTAGGCTCGACATTTTCATTAAACTCAGGTTGCATCTCGAGATGTTGAAACCTTATTTTCTTAGCGATGTTACGAGCTATGCAAGCATACATCGAACTGGGAGTTTTAGCCATGGCTTCATCAAATAAATCATATTCATCTGAACGGTAGGGCTTATCAGGACCTAGATTGTCCTATCTATGAGACATAGAATGTTTTGGACTAATTGCTCAAGAACTAGGTGAAACCATAAGAGGGATTTCTATCTTGTCAGTAGAAAGAGAATTTTCGAAACTATTCCAGTGAAGGAATGATTCAGAAGAGTTTTTGAATTGAACAAAATAATGTTTAACGAGAATATAAATCAATGAATGATGAAACTGGGATTGTTCATTGTTTTTTCACTCGCCTTCATATAACCTAGCCATTTTGGAAAGGATTATGTGCAAATGAAATGGAATATTGATCATGAAGTCAATAAACACCATCAAAAGGCATATATGATACAGAAAGATGAGTCCATATCTACCCTCGCAAGTAATAAAATTCCTAAAAAAATAAATTCAGTCCATCTATTTGGTTTTGAGGGATTGGACAGGTGTACCTTTCACGTTGTAGGTGCAATTCATTGACACGAAAACTTCTCACTAAGAATTGTGATGCACATGGAAATTTTTAGACTAGTTTTAACCCTTAGTAAGAATATGTGCCACTTCATCAATGAAGCTTACTTCCACCCACATATGAATATCACCAACTATGGATTTTAGCCATTGTAAAGGGAGGTGAAACCTTTCACCACATTATCATTATAACCCTGGAAACTCTGAATGAAATCCTACCATCCAGCTTCTTTGAATAAAGCGAGGTATTCCTCATAAGCCTCAATAATCTCACCTCTAAGAAGATTTTTTCAAGCCACAGGAGCCATTAAACGAAATTTAAGAGAATTTGTATTAAAGAAATTTTGAGGTCTAAAATGAGCCTCCTAAGGAATATTATAAAATAATAGTGGAAATAATAAAATACGATTTGATTACATCATCAAATTTTAGAAGGAAAAACCAAAAAACCACTTTTTCAACTCATGTTTTCAACTTATCTCACTACGGTTTTACTCAAATTTTGAACACGAGCACTCTTTGGATGTGAAATTTCATTCCTCATCCAAGGGGTACCCATGTTGCATACTTTCAATGAACCCTGCTACATGAAAAATGAGAAATACCTGAAAAAAATGTGATTGCAATCATGTTTTTCATGTATTTCTCATTATTCGTGTAACAGAATCTATCGAAAGTATGTAACATGTGTACTCCTTAGATGAGGAATCAAATTATGCATCCAATGACTTCTCCCACATGAAATTTGAGTAAAATGTAAGGAGATATGTTGAAAATACGAGTTGAAAAAGTAGTTTTTTTTTAATATTTTACTCTTTTACTCCAAAAATGGTGAATCATCCCCCATTGTTGACATGATCATATTGAATCCTATTGGTTCTTTTAAAGTTTATTTTGGTTGTACATTTTTGTTTTGAGGTCTATTTTTTATCACAAAATTTCTCTAATGATTGTGGTTTCATTTGTAAGGGAGGTCATACAAAATAGATAAGGCTTCAAGGAACAAACCCTAACCTTACATAGTGACATGCAAAGGTGAAAGCTAAAAATTGAAATGCAAATTATGTAGGAATAAAAACCTAAGCCTCGAAATGACTGATTGGCATACAGTACTGGCAGTACTAAGCTTAGTTGATAATGTTTTAGAGCAGTAATATAACCACAAATTTTAAGACATTACAATGATGTCATGGGTGTCTAGGTGTTAATACTTTTGTATTCAAACTCAGATGAGTAGAGCCATGTCATTATATAAACATATAATTTATTTAATACCAAATCCCATTGCATCTATATACATATCCTCTTGTTGTTAAGTGTCAATTCTAGGAATTATAACTTATCCATTGTGCGGTCATATGGTGAATTTTCCCATCATGAATTTAATTACGAAATGAATGAATATACATAGTGTTAGGTTGCATCACCTCAACTCATAATAAAAACCATCGAAAACATATGTAACAAGATTTAGTAATGCTAGGTAGTTTGAAATAGTTTTGAGGTTGAACCCTTTTAATATAGCATGAAACATAAACGAAATAGCTACATATTATAATAAATTTCAAAAGGATAATTAAATCATTCATATTCCAAGACCATATATCATACAAAACACCATGCCATAAGAAAAATTCAATCCATTAGTGGGGAATAGGGATTGCACAAGAATAAAAATGAAAACACCAAATTTATATGTGAACTTGATCAAATAGATCTACAATATTATCAAGTTGTTCATAATAAAAAAAGGAAAGTGATACCTATAATTGTATAAAGATTCTTTTACATTTTCCATGTAGCAAAATACATTCGTCAATGACTTTTTGTTAGGATTTGGCGGCTTCCCTTACATTCTTTCAAGAACATCATTGAAATCATATAGCCCATGAAAAGAGAATCATTTGAAAGTCTAAAATAAATTTACACACTCATCACTCAAGCATAAAATCTCATTCCGTACCACTAAAGTAAAGTAAAAAATACAAAATAAACAAAATGATATGAGGAGGGACCCATTTCATTTGAACATGTAATGGGATTCTGTTGGGTGGCCATTACAACCCTAAAATGTCAATTTCATTTCTATGACTCTAATGTTTTCATGTGCTACAATGTACCCTTCACTAGTTTTTTTCAAATCAGAAATGTTGTATGTATCCTGCCAATCTAAGGTTTAATTATTTTTTGCTACCACCTGAAAAAAATAGTGCCATATATCTTTGCATAATTAGTTCATAAATACCATCAAAAATTTCCTATGGAAATCTTTGATGCTTTGAAAAATTAAATCCATGTCAAATCAGTTTATGACCATTGTCTCCACCCTTGAGGAAACAACTAATTTTTTTAGCTTCATTACCATATTCCATGAAAAATAGAATATCTATATATATAAACCATGTCTAATAAAAACACTTCAAAATGTAGACAAAATAATTGCCCATAACAATTGATGATAGTTGGCATCCTAATAGATTCTCGACCCTGAGTGAGTTTGAATTTAATAATTATAGTGAAAGGTGCAACTATCATGCACATGAGATTTTTGCTCATCTCTCACATGAGCCATAGAAAAGAGACTATCTCTAACTAGGTTGCATTTAGAGCTAGCATAGGGGCAGTTGTAGGGCTTAAAAGTGTGCGAGCATGAGTATTGGGTACAACTACCAACTTCCTTCCATTATTATGCATATGTATCAATAACTACAACGTAAAACCACTAAAAGTTGTCCATGTGATCTAGTGATGCATTTGTACTCCTTTGAAAATTCATAAATTATGAGACACACACCTCCTAAATCTTGGAAAGGCACTCATCCATTCTTTATATGCAAGTGATCACATGGATTAAGAGATGAATAAAATAATCCATTGTAGTGATAAATTTCCAACAATTAACAAACTCGTGAGACAATGTCATTCGCATTTTTTTTGTTCTTATTTGAGAAAATATTTTTCTTTTCATTCATGATTACACCATTCTATGTTGAAGCGATAAATATACACACTCCTCGTCCCTCCATTTTCCTTATAAAATTTTCCTCCCAATGATAGTTCAAATTCACCTCTATAAATTCTCTCACTGCTACACCATGATCTTAACTTTCTATCAAAATTACACATTTTACAATTAGAGGAAAGAACAAGTCTTCCTAGAGCTATTGCAGCAAGGAAGCAGGGAAGTTTTTGACATCGTGAAGACTATATTGGATACTATTTTATTTGACCAATCTATCCATGATAATTGTAGTGGTTGATCATTCAATAGTAGGCCATGGAGCTTTCATAGACTGCTAGCCTACATAACATCTAGTTGGGTGTAGGTTTTAGGGTTAGGTATTAATATTATGTAAAGATAGGAATAATTTAGGAAATCTTAACACTCGTGGTATCCTATCACACCCAACAATTCTAGGATATTCCAATCTTTACCAAACACTATTGTTTGCAAAATAGTTAGCATTTGTCTTGCAAAATTAGAGCGTTTCTATTTTGTATTTGACCACCATTAAGGTTTGGGTAACGTCCTCTATGTCAAATATGAATAGTAGTACTATTTGGGTGGATTGAGCATTTTAGTGCCCTACCATTCTATTGTAGCGGCTACAACCACCCTCCAAAATTTTTCCTTAGCTTCGTTTTGGAGCCTCCCTACCAACCTTTCACAACAGCATGTCTTACTTCGTCAAAGTACACAAGCTTCAGTGATTTTTTTGCAGAATGACAGCGTGCCCATCAGAACTTGTTTCACTCCCCTCACAAGTTGTTCTCCCAAACTTGTTCAGCTATAGGCTGAGAAACTCCCTAAAAAATTTGCACAATTCTGGAGGGAAACTAGCCTTCCCTCTAGAATTTATGCAATTCTATCTGGCAGTCTACTGGGCTCCAGAATTGCACAATTCTGCTAATCAGGTTTCATCCAAAAAATTGTGAAATTCTTCCCAGTAGGGCTGCTCAGCCTAGGAATTACAAAATCCTAGGCAGCAGTCAGCTTCTCTACCCAAAAATTGCATAAATCTCCTGGCCATCTAGCCCAGATCCCTCACAGAAATGCGCATTTTTTCCTCCCAGCTGAGCAGACTGTTGCATGTGCAATTGAGTTGACCTGTTCCCTCTGAAACCGAGAAAAACTAACTTGCATTCATGGGTTGCTTCTCCCAAGGTAGCATGAAAAGGCATCCCTTATTTTAGGGATCTATTTTTAGCAGTTGGAGGTTACATGCAAGGATCATTTCAAAAACCTCCCACCAAGTGTTGGTTTCCCTAGAGTTGTGGCATGCGCGTTGCAACCTAGATTTTATCAAAATCATGAACCGGATGCTGTAGAGCTCATTCATGACATCAACCTTGTAGCTCTGACATCCCACATCGTATCTAGGAGTCGTCAGCACATTCATCTCAGTTGTTTTGGGGTAAGCCCACTTCCCATGTCTTGTGTTGCATTTCTGGCGCTTTTTGTGTTTCGCTTCATACAAATGTTTTTTGCTTGATTTCAGTGAGCGCTTGCTGTCATTTTGATACATACTAGCTTGTACTAGCACCATTTTAGTTTTCATTAGCACCTCACTATTGTCGCATTCATGAAACTGTTTTTCATGAATGGTCGCCGATTTGGCGACTTGCCTCACCCACATGCATGATGATCCATTTTCTGAATCTATCATTCACCATTTCCATGCACGATAATTCACTTATTCTTACATTCAGTATCGCCATGCATCCGCATTCACATTCGCTTTCAGTTGCCCGTAGGTGAGTTTGGGCAGCCTTGGCCCGGACTCTGCCTCACCAAGACAACATTGCACAATCTTGAGAGGGAATGCTCTGTCTTCCTCTTAGGAAATGTGCATTTCTACCCAGTGACTATCCTCCAGTCTTGCATTGCACTATTCTGAGGGGCAATGACTGCTAGCCCAGAAAATTGTGCAATGCAGTCACTAAGCCTGCAACCATTTCCAACTAAGATTGCACATTACGCAATTCCAGCAATTAGCAGCCAGACTAGACTATGCTTACACAGTTTTAACAGTCATTCAGCCTCACAGCAGCCCAAACTGTGCCTTGCGTAGTCTTGGAAGTCAGTCTCGCGACCTCCCATCAAAAATTGCACAACCTTCATGATCAGTCACACAGGTATGTTGCAAATCAGTTCTCAAGTTCATTTTGGTTTTTGACTAATAGGTTGCTTTCCATGCGTTTTTCCATGTCTCCAAGTATCGTAGGTGTTCATCTGCCTCTCAGTAACACTGGTACAATGATTTCCAAGAGAGTAGAGACGAAGACACCATTCAAAGCACACCTGGGGATGAAGTCAATCAAGTTTCTATGAACTTTCCTACCCATGAAGACATAAAGTTGTTCGTAGACAAGCACATCAAGATATGATGGAAGCAACATCATAGCAAGAAGCATCATGAACAACAGTTGAATGCATCATACTAGATGTAGCGAATGCAAGAGGAAGGTTGTTGACAACACAGAGGCAGGACAAAGTTGCAAGCTCAAGCAGATCCACTTGTGATGAAAGCAACTTCGGAGACTCAGGCTATGAGGTGACGATGTGACATGAAGATATTGCGAATACAAAGAATGGAACAAAGAAGGAGTTGCATGTGCTGAAGCAGCAACTCAAGGAAGAACAGGAGTTGCATAGACGATAGAATGAGTTGCAGCAAGAACATGTATAGCGGCGGGCACAACATGCACTCATAGAAGAAACTACACCCATACAAGTTAAAGATCCATCCCAGTAGATGGCATGGAGCAGACATGGTTAGCATTGTTGTTGATTGCATGCAAGGGAATTCAGCAGCATGCATCTCATTGTGTGCACACATTGGATCTAACGCATTTGGAAACCTCACTGAGGTAAAGACAAGAAGCAAGTCTGACTAGAGCTGAACATGTAGTTGACAATTGATGGACATGACCACCAGCACACACTGGAAGATCATCATAGACACTATGCATTCGTGTGTTTCTGGTTCAACCGCACCCATAAGACCATGCACATGTTAGCATATGAGTTGGATGGAGGAACCACACCAATGCACCGAGATGCAATGGAGGCAAGAGATCACTTCAGCAAGATGTCACCATGGAGCGCATGCACACCATCACGGACGACCAAGCTTGGCATCAGCTCACCACCTTCACCATCACAAGCATGTCAAAGAGTTGGTCTCATCACAACGGACCGAGTGTTAGTGGCATCTTGCATGGCTTGCTCAAGCCATTTTGTCTCACATGGACACATGTGCATTGCCATGTAATGTCTTGTCAAGTGGAAGTTCAAGTGTCGATAGTTGGATGTAACAGTTATAGAGTAGATGAAGAGACATGAGGGTAGATGAATTGTCACAAAGGGGAATGTCAAGGGTCACCCCACCATTTGCTATAAATAGAACCTCATAACTCATTGTAAATCTTTTGGTCATCTAAGCTTCCAATGGGACTATCTTAGAGAGAGCTTGGACAGTATTGTAATGAGCCTTGGCTTCTTCACTGTGCAGAGCTAGTACATCTCTTTGGAGGAGCAGGCGGTTGTGGCTGTAACATTATGCTATCGGAACTTGTGGTTGGACATGGATGTATTGTATGACTGTAACTCACACTTCTTAATATAACAAGAACCAGCACGTTCCATGCATATGTTGTATTGTATTCTATGCTATTTGGTTTACTCTAAATGATATATGTATTCATTTGCTTATGCATGCATGTATAGCTATCTGTGTATGTATGTATGAATCTTTTTTTAACCATCACTTTGGATTGTTTTTTAACTTGCCTTCCATGTTTTGATGCATCTTCGCTCATGTGTTCCCTTCTTAACAACCTGCTATCACAGGTTTCCAAGGGCACACTCATCTCAACCCCCATGTGTTAGAACCTCTCATGCACCTTCCTTGGCTCATTACAACTGTCACACACTTGCTACCAACAAAGTTATCCTACTTTCCTCTGTGCGAAATCATGATCAAGGCATTACCATACGACCCATTGTTGGGACTCCTACACCAAATGGTATGAGGTCTAATTGGGACTTTTTACTAGCGAGATCCCCTTACATGTTGGTGGGTCCAGCACCATCAACACATTCTAGTAATTATATTGATTGGACATCGATAATATGATTATAGTGGGTTGGTCATGAAGGAACAAAATACTACTACCTACTTTCTTGAGGATATTCATTTACAATAATGATTGCATGTCAGTTATGAAGTAGGCTTTCAATCATTACTAGACTACAATAAGGACTTTGTGTGACACTCCCTAACTCATTTTGCACTTTCTCAATCTGTGAATATATATTTCTTCCCATAGAAAGAATATTGTGAGCAGAGGGAATTATTGCTACTCTTGTTACTCAATTCCCCTGCTTGGAATAAGATAATATAATAAATTGATGTTAGGAATGAGGGCTTAGTGCACATTTCACTTTATCTTTGACAAAATATTTAGTTGTGCATGTCATGCAATGACTCTAATGGGCCATACTTCCCCAATATTTTCCAAGAAGATGATATCCAAGATGAAAAATTCTCTATATGTATTTTTTATATGGAAATCCATATCACAAATTGTTACAATTGAATCTCATAAGCTCTTGGAATTAATTGATCGTTAACTAGGAGGGCCTGAATCCTGGTCATCAAGCCCTATGCTGACACCATCAATTAGAAACCATGAATGAGTATCTTGACACATACATGTTTGTTCAAGGGTGGACCATGATATCCAAGGATATTTTTGTGGCATTTGAGGGCCTCGGTTCCATATGGAAAAAGACCACATTACTCATATGGTGTTTCTTCATTCTTCGATAGATATGAACACAAAGGTGGTGTATGAATTCCAAATATTAATCATTATGTCCATATCGTACTCTCCTTGTGGTTTTTAATGTACTTACACAAACTTTTTTGCAACTAAAACTTGTATTCATATACATATGAATGGTTCTCCATTTGAAAATATTACCACATACGACATCACCAGATGTAACTCAAAATAAATACTATAACTAAATGCAATGCCACTAGGAGAAATTTTAGTGACCGATAGAGAATGCATCTATCATCCCTATGGTTAAAATGAACTCAATTACAGATGAAGCCAAGTAGACTTTGACGCTGATATAAATTCTCCCACATCTAACACTAAAAACAATGACTAGGCCATTGTAGATATTTATCTTGCCAATGAAATTTACACTACCAATATGTGGCCATTGAATCAGGAGTGAACCATGATGTATCTTCCAATCCTATTGATAATATTTCTTTTAAGAACTATTTCTAATGGTGGTAAGCCTTCTGGTCAAAGTTTCACCTTGTCCAAACCTTGTACATATAAGTACATGGATAAGTAGAATCCTAACAACTTATAACTCTTCACCTATGTAAACATAAATGGGGAAATCCTAAAAACATGGTTGAGAAATCCTTTCCAAAATTGGCTAACTATAAATTCCACCAATTATAATGAACTCATGCAAGATGAGGATGAAGATGAAGAACAAGCAAGTCTAGACAATGTGCTCTATGAAAATGTGAGACGTCATAGTATTTGATGGTATATAGGTTATTTAAGGCTTATAGCCAATCCAATCTACAAGAATACATGTTAAAACCTTGAAAAGAAAAGGGGCACCAAAAATTTAGGCATACAAGCTAAAAAATTTAAGGGTTTTGTAGCAGCTACAATAATTGGCAAACAATTGGTAGAATTTGTATCTCTCCCTCAGTCCCTTCCAAATATGTTACTAAAAATAATGACATGAGTAGGATTGAATTGATACTTTGGGTGCCAATTGAATTTCCTGACCATTAATATATGTTCCATTTGTCTATCCCATAGTTAGGTCCTATTAACACTTTTGCACACTACATCAAAAGTTCACAGATGTAAGTCTTCGATGATGACATAGATAGCATGACATAAGGTTTATTTTGTTCATAATTTAAGAGTGAATTCCTTATGTTTCTCTAGTTCTAGTGAGTTTCCATAGCCCCAATGGAGTCACTCAAGAGATCATTTCTTTGCTACTAGTGGATTTCCATAGCCCTGTCAAAGTTGCTTGCTTCACCTCTCTACACAAGAAGCCTTTCTCATGCATTCACCCCTTCTTATTTATTTTTTCTTGTTCTAAGTAGCATTATAATGGGGTTCTTTGGGTCAGGGAAGATGAGGGATATCAACTTATTTTAGGGTAGAGAGTTTGTTTCTTGTCTTGTGGAAAATAAATATTTTTTTGACTTAGGTTTTCCCTTATTTCCAAATCACATTTCCAACCCACGGGTGGATAGTAAAAGAACACAAATGAAATATGCTTGGTAGCATACTAGAAATAGATTTAAGGTTATAAATATAGTCCTTATCAACTATTTATATTTCCCCACAAGTATTGGCTCATATTTTCCTTGCTAATAGTGAAGACTCGTGGAAAAATTATCCATGATAGAGTTTTAATACCAAGGTCTACAAGTGGCTGCATTTTGGAGTGACAATCACAACCATACAAAACCATTGATTGGGATTTCAGCATTTTAGGGGAGATAGATAAGGAAATATATTCATGGATTTATTTGTGTACAAACTTGAAAAAAGGTGCAGAGAATAAGGCTTAAATGGAAATGTAAATGTATAATGCAATGGAATGAATTAAATGAGATTAGAAATGTAGTGAAATGAGTAATCTATGGAACGAAGTTAAATGCAAAATAAAAGAAATGCAATGGAATAAATTAAATTAAAAAATTGATTACAGTCACATGCAATGAAAAAGAAAAATAATGCAGAGAAATAGAGTTAAATGAACAATATGTGAGTGATGTAATGCAACTAATTAAAGCTAAATGCAATGAAGATAGAAGGAATGCTAAATAAAAGATAATTGGTCAAAAAAATGAAGAAAACATGTGAATGAAAAAGAAAAAAATTGTTAAAAGGCTAAATGAAAATACAAATGAACAGTGCAACATGCGAGAATGAACTACAACTATATACCATAAAAAAACATAATTTAAAGCATGCAATCATCTATGAAAGGAAAATATATGCATAACTATGGTTGTAATCTAAATGAAAAGAATATTGGGATCATGTGAATTCAAACTTCCAACATAGGAACCAAAGCTTCTTCCGACTTGCAAACACAAAGATATCAATGATTAGTACTAGCATGAAGTAATGTGCAAAAAAAAAAGATGTTAACTTGTGTAACTTGCATAAGAGATTAAAGGTCTCATTTGCTAGAAAAAGTGTTTTCCATAAAGGATTGCTCTAACTAGGTTGCAATTCAATCTAAATATACATAATGGTAAATGTGAAAACCCTAGAGACCTCTCAAACGGGTGCATTCATACACGTTTTCCCTTATACCAAACATAAGAAAAATAAGAGGTTTAATTGCAGAAGAGTTTGCCAAAAAAAATCTTCCAGGAAATCAACAAATATGTCTTAATATTTAAAATGAGTAACTTAAAAACACTAGAAATCTTTCAATGATGAGCATTCATTCAACAAAATTGTTCTATGGAAAGAATCTTGCATGGAAACCCTAATACGATCTCATTCAAAGATCTTGTCAAGATCATGAGGACCTAACATAACCATCAGTGAGAGATGAAGTGGCTCACCATCCTAACAAGACCCTAAACCTTCAAATGGTGGATCATCAAATTTTTGTGGCTTTGTGAAATCAATAGATGTTTATAAAACAACCAACATTGCATATATCAAGGAGATCATGGTCAACTAGATTAAAGTTTTTAAATCTAGTGCTTTGATCAGATTGGTCATTTAACACATACGATTTTTCATTTTTCATAAATGTAAATGAGTCAATTGGAGAGATTTCATGAATGGTTTTGGTTACAAAATCTTCCTATTCAATTGTTGAGGATCAAAAACAGAAGAAAGATGGGTTGGAAATTCATTGGTTTCCTCTTCCAAATATGAGGAGTCATATCCTAGTATCTGATTACAAGCTAGACCAAAAAATGGGAGTCTAGGGATTAAAAATGGTAGTTGGTATATAAGATTTGGCAGACAATTCAGGATACAAGGAATAGTGAGTACAAGATGAAAGAAGATTAAAATAATCCTTGAAGAAACATGAATTTCCATTAAGTTTTCTTCAAAATATAAATTTTATAAATTCATATAATCTTTAGGAATCAATAGATTATCATTCATGTTATGCTTTATAGTATTATTTGAATATTCATTGTCACCAAATAAAATGCCTTGGTCATGGCAGGAAGTTGAAGGTAAGAGCACATCATTAGAAGAGTTAAAAAAAGTTCCTGATAGAAAATTAATAGAATTAGCTTGAATTTTACCAGCATTAAAATCAAGAGATGGTTTACTAATTTCAGCATCATCCTTCCCCACTTCAAATGAAATTATTATAGTTCCTAAAACAAGACAACATTTCTCCTTTTCATGCAAAATTTCATTGTTACCTAGATTACTTTAGACAAAATTTTCATAGCCAACATAATAAATCATTTCATTGGGTAATGAAGATGATGGATGATGAGATATTTTAGGCGAAACGATTTCTTCCTCCAAGTCTTGAGATTTTCTTTTAGTCATATCAGAAAAATATACAAAATTTGGGATAACAAAATTAGGGACAAGACTACTAGAATCATTTGACGTAGAGCTCCCAATATTTTGTTTAAATTTAGTTTGTCTCTCAAAAAGTCCAACCAAAAGTGAAAACTCTACTACGAGATGATGCCAATATATATTTATGAGGAATTTTATAGCAAATATTGAGAAATATATGAGAAAAATATTTCATTGATTCATCTGGTCTCATTCTATGCTCGTCAATTTCTTTAAATAATTTTTTAGAAGTATGCTCTTCAAAAGTAGACACAAACTCATCTATAAATTGTTCAAAATAATGGATATATGTGTTTAGTAAGGTCTTACACCATGATTTGACAAGACCTTGAAATGGAAGAGTGAAAAGTCTAGATATAGCACTGTCATGACACACGTTGTTAGAGATACAACTCTTAAGAAATTTAAGGATATGCTCAAATGAAAAGATTTCACCATTTCCATCAAACATTTTCTTTGACAAGAGATTGAATAACTTAATAGGGATTTGAATATTTTCTCTTTCATAAAAACAACTTGGAATGAGGGCTTGGGAAGGAGGCATTTAAAAAAAAAAATTAAAACAAGACTCAAAAATGTTATCTTGTCATCTACCCTCCTTCTAGTGCCAAATATTTTGATGGGAAAAAATGTATCACCAACAATAAGGGGGTATCCTTCTATGAATTCCCAAATATACCTCACACATTTTGGGATAGGATCCCCATCCAGTATGTGGGCTTGGCTACCACCATGTGCCTTTTCCTCTTGGCTATCAAGTGAAAATAATTTAGTATGAGAACAAGTATGAAGCGTTTAGAGTATGAGGATGAAATCAACCAACAATTAATGAACTAGCAAATCAATTTACAATAATATAGAAACAAGAAAACAAAAAGAAGTACATCTCAGAGAGGAATTAGTTATCCCAAACCATTTGAGACACAAGAGTAAGAAAATCTTAGAGTTTAACTGCAAATTAATTCACAATTGGTTACTAGAATTTGTGTGGAATGATACAGCATGGATTCAAACAAACACATGGGAAATAAGAAACAAATCATATCATCAACATATTACCCACATAAAATCACACATAAATACATGATTGGAGTATCAGTTATCCATTACAACCAACATAGGAATGCATGGGAATCTATGCCAAAAAATGAAGAACTTATCATTAATAATGTTGCATTTTAAGTACAAGTACTACAAACCCATCAAAATCCAATAATGGAATGAAGGTTGCTCATATCATTTGGAAAACAAAAGATTTTCCTCACAACAACTCCTCCTATTGTCTACTAAGAGTGAGATTGCTCAAAGATATGAGTATTAACATCTATTCCGAAAGACTTCAATGCCAAAATCCCCTTTCTTTGAGGCATGAGGGTAACTTTATATAATTGTGTAGATGACCCTTCATTTCCCCCATGACCTTTCGATTCACTAATGATATTTAGACTCCTATTAACTTTTACAATTCATATTCTAAATGACTCTTGGGTAATTTTTATGTTTTCTATTTTCAAGAATATGAAAAATATATTACAATATGATAAAATAAACATAATGGAGTTTGAAGCTACAACACATGGATTTTAGTGTCATTAGAACTCTTAGCATCTTTTTCCCTGCATGAACATAACCAATAATTTGGATACAAGATGGAAACATTTCACCATAACAAAATAGGAAAATATGTAACAAGTATCCTTCCATTTATCATGAATAATATTTCTTAAATCAATACTAAGATATTTGAAGTTTACAGCGCTGAAATGTCAATTTCATTTCTATGACTCCAATCTTTCCATATGGTGCAATGTACCCTTCAATGATTTTTTTCAAACGAGGAATGTAGTCTATGTACCCTTTGAGTCTAAGGTTTAATTTGTTTCTACGACTGCCTGAGAAAAAGAGTTCCATATCTCTTTGTATAATTAGTTTGTAAATATTGTCATGGACTTTCGTGTAACAATATTTGATGCTTTGAGAAATTGAACCCATGCAAAATTTGTTTATGACCATTATCTCCAATTTCAATGAAGCACCTAATTTTTTTATATTCATTATCATCTTCCATGAAAAATAGAATAACTATATATACAATGACCATGTTTAATAAAAACGCTTCAAAATGTAGACAAAATAATTGATTATAGTTGGCATCTTAATATTATTCTTGACCTTGGGTGATTTTTACTTTACATAATGATGGTGAAAGGTGCAACTGTCATGCACATGATATTTTTTCTCATCTATCAAATGAGCGACCAAAAAGAGACTATCTCTAACTAGCTTCCATTCAGAGCCAATATAGGGGAATTTGTATGGCTTAAAGGTGTGTGGGTAGGAAGATTGCTTATAACCACCAACTTCCTTCCATTATTATGCCTATGAACCCACAACTATAAAGTAAAATCAATGGAATTTCTCAATGTTATTAAATGATTCCTTTGAACTCTGAAAAATTATACATTATGATATGCACACTTCCTGAATCTTGGGAAGACACTCATTCATTCTTCATATGCAATCGATCACACAGATTAAGAGATGAAGAAAATAATCCATTGTAGTGATAAATTTCAAACCATTATAAATTGGTCAGACAATGTCGTTCACATTTTCATTTTTCTTATTTGAGAACATCTTTTTATTTTGATTCACAATTGTATCACTCTATGTTGAAGCAATAAATATACAAACTCCTTGTCCCTCCCTCATTCTTATTACACCATCCTCCCAATGGTAGCCTACCTTCACCATTATAAGTTCTATCATTGTTGCATCATGAAATTAACTTTCCATTGAAATTACACATTATATAATTAGAAGAAAGGACAAGATTTCATGGAGCTGTTGTTGTAAGGAAGAAGGGAAGTTATTAATGTTGTGAAGACTAGATTGTTGAGGTTTTTCATTACACCAAAATCCACAGGATTTAGTAAACTTCCAAACCATTATCATTACCTTTTTGAGTGGTCCCAGGGTGGATCCTAGAGTGGCGGTTAGTCCACATGATCGATTCCAACGAGGTGAGCGTGAAAATACAATGCCCCCCTCAAATGAAAATCGGGGAATCGAACCTGAGCCAAGGCTCTGATACCATGTTGAGATTTTTTGTTACACCAAAATCCGTAGGATTTACTAAACTTCCAAACCATTATCATTACATTTTGAGTGGTCCCAATGTGGATCCCAAAGTGACAGCTAGTCCACACGATCGATTCCCAACAAGATGAGTGTGAAAATACAATGTAGATGAGATATTATTCCCTCGATCTAGTCTATCAATGATCATTGCAGTGGCGGATCATTCAACAATAGGCCATGGAGATTTCAAAGATAATCAGACTATGTAATGTCTATTTGGGTATAGGTTTCAAGATTAGGTATTACTGCTACATAGGAATAAATTCCCAAATCTTAATGCTTGTGGCATCCCGTTGCACCTAGAAAGGCCAAGAGATTCCAATCCTTACCAAACCCTAAAATATACACAATAGTTAGTATTTCTCCTGCAACATTAAAGCATTGTTATTTTGTAGTTTACCACCATCTAGATTCATCTAATGTCTTCTATGTCAGATATGAGCAGTACTGCTATTTGGGTGGCTTGGGCATTTTAATGGCCTATCATAGAAGTTACTATATTAATCAAACATCGATAATATGATTGTAATAGGTTGGCTGAGAAGGAACACAATACTACTAGCCACAATCCTGAGGAGATTCATTTCCAATAATGTTTGCATGTCAATTATGAGGAATTCTGTCAATCATTCCCTAACTCCCTTTACACTCTCCCAATCTATGAACATAACTTTTCTCCCATAGATGGCATGTTGTGAGCAAAGGGAAATATTTCTACTCTTGTTACTCTACTCCCCCCCTTGCAATAAGATAATATAATAACTCATTCTTAGTCATGAAGTCTCTTGGAAAGTTTCACTTTATGTTTGACACAAGATTCAATTGTGTGTGTCACATAATGATCCTATTGGGCCATATTTCCCCCACAATTTCCAAGCAGATGATATCCAAGAAGAAAAATGCTTTATTTTCATTCTTTATATGACAATACATATCACAAACCATTAGAAATGAATCCCATTAGAACCTAGAATGAATTCATTGTTGATTAGGAGGTCCCAAACCCCCGTCACGAAGCCCTACACTAACAATGTAGATTTTCTTGTAGATTTAATAGCTCATGCAATTTATTAAAACACAAGACAAGAATTTAGTCTACTCTCAAACAACGGAAACCAATGATTAGTGAAAAAATGATGAGCAAGATGAAGAACATAAATGGAACATAACACAGTATTTCTCCAGGGAAAGACTCAACTCAAAACCCCTACTATCTACATTGCATTAATCACACATCCAAGATGAAAATGCAATCATTGTTCTCACTAGAATAACTCCTACACAAGTATGATCAACTCTCTGCTCACAAGCTAGCTCAAGCCAAACCTTAGCCTATTTTGTTGCTCTCCAAGCCCCTATTTCCTTGCACAATTCCTACGATGAATAGCTTGTATTTAAAGGGAATTCATGCTTCCAAAAATGTGCAATCCAAACATAGGTCCTTCTCTGATTGCATGCATGATATTTACAACTCAATAAATCATAAAAATTATAGTACATTGTCCCTGCACTCTAGTCTCAATTAGGTCTTTCTCAGTACTGACATGCATGAGTTTCTCATGAGAAAATCTTTAGTTAACTGGAGTAACACTTGTGGATGCACCAATGCACCAATTGACTTTTAGTCCTCTATTAGTTCCACAAATAGTTAGAACTAATTTAACTAACCATAACTCAGTAAACTAAGTTAATCTAATTACAACTCAAATAAACTCATCCTTGACCCCTAAAATTTAGGGAGAACATATACATGACTACAAAAAGACTTCCAACTCGAAATTACTAAGATAATTAAGTTAATTAAATTTAATTAAATATTTACAAGTGCTATGAGAATATAACTATAATTTTAATTCTCAATTTAATTCAAGGACAAATTAATTGGAATTTTTGGATTCTATTTTTAACATTTCTTGTTTCTATTTTCAACACTCCCTCTCAACAAGAAAGGAGTTCAACCTGATCCTGGTCCTGAACCTTTGGAATG